>CM069087.1:45794364-47108766 GCA_035578085.1 Solanum pinnatisectum | reverse complement strand
ATTCAACTTCTGAATTTTGAATTTGGAAATTTTAAATTTTTAAATTTAAATTTTAAATTTAAATTTTAAATAAATTTAAATTTGTTTAAATTTAAATTTTAAATTTTAATTTAAATTTTAATTTAAATTTTAAACTTTAAATTAAATTTTAAATTTTAAATTTAAATTTAAATTTTAAATTTAAATTTTAAATTTTAAATTTAAATTAAATTTTAAATTTAAATTTTAAATTTTAAATTTAAATTTTAAATTTTAAATTTTAAATTTAAATTTTAAATTCAATTAAATATTTAATTTTAAATTTAAATTTAATTTTAAATTTTAAATTTTAAATTTAAATTTTAAATTTAAATTTAAATTTTAAATTTTAAATTTTAAATTTAAATTTTAAATTAAATTTAAATTTTAAATTTAAATTTTAAATTTAAATTTTAAATTTAAATTTTAAATTTTAAATTTAAATTTTAAATTTAAATTTAAATTTTAAATTTTAAATTTAAATTTAAATTTAAATTTAAATTTTAAATTTAAATAATTTAAATTTTGGAATTTTAAACCCACTTTTAAACTTAAATTTTAAATTTAAATTTAAATTTAAACGAAAGTTTAAATTTTAAATTTTAAATTTAAATTTTAAATTTTAAATTTTAAATTTAAATTTAAATTTTAAATTTAAATTTTAAATTAAATTTAAATTTTAAATTTAAATTTAAATTTAAATTTTAAATTTTAATTTAAATTTAAATTTTAAATTTTAAATTTAAATTTAAATTTAAATTTAAATTTAAATTTAAATTTTAAATTTTAAATTTAAATTTTAAATTTAAATTTAAATTTAAATTTTAAATTTTAAATTTTAAATTTAAATTTAAATTTTAAATTTTAAATTTAAATTTAAATTTAAATTTAAATTTTAAATTTAAATTTTAATTGAATGGATTTAAATTTTAAATTTAAATTTAAATTTTAAATTTTAAATTTTAAATTTAAATTTTAAAAACCTAAATTTAAATTTTAAATTCTAAATTTAAATTTAAATTTAAATTTTAAATTTAAATTTAAATTTTAAATCTAAATTTAAATAATTAAATTTTAAATTTTAATTTAATTTTAAATAATTTAAATTTAAATTTAAATTTTAAATTTTAAATTTAAATTTAAATTTAAATTTTAAATTTAAATTTAAATTTAAATTTAAATTTTAAATTTAAATTTTAAATTTAAATTTTAAATTTAAATTTTAAATTTAAATTTAAATTTAAATTAATTTAAATTTTAAATTTAAATTTTAAATTTCAATTTTAAATTTAAATTTAAATTTAAATTTAAATTTTAATTTTAAATTTTAAATTTCAATTTTAAATTTAAATTTAAATTTTAAATTTAATTCTAAAATTTTAAATTTAAATTTAAATTTAAATTTTAAATTAAATTTTAATTTTAAATTTTAAATTTAACTTTAAATTTAAATTTAAAATTAAATTTTAAATTTAAATTGTAAATTTAATTTTAAATTTAAATTTTAAATTTTAAATTTTAAATTTAAATTTTAAAATTTAAATTTAAATTTAAATTTAAATTTAAATTTTAAATTTAAATTTAAATTTAATTTAATTTAAATTTTAAATTTAAATTAAATTTTAAATTTAAATTTAAATTTTAAATTTAAATTTTAAATTTAAATTTTAAATTTTAAATTTTAAATTTAAATTTAAATTTTGAATTTAAATTTTAAATTTAAATTTAAATTTAAATTTAAATTTTAAATTTAAATTTAAATTTTAAATTTAAATTTTAAATTTAAATTTTAAATTTTAAATTTAAATTTGAATTTAAATTTAAATTTTAAATTTAAATTTGAATTTAAATTTAAATTTTAAATTTAAATTTTAAATTCTAAATTTAAATTTTAAATTTTAAATTTTAAATTTAAATTTAAATTTAAATTAAATTTTAAATTTAAATTTAATTTTAAATTTTAAATTTAAATTTAAATTTTAAATTTTAAATTTTAAATTTTAAATTTTAAATTTAAATTTAAATTTAAATTTTAAATTTAAATTTTAAAATTTAAATTTTAATTTAAATTTAAATTTTAAATTTAAATTTAAATTTAAATTAAATTTAAATTTTAAATTTAAATTTTAAATTTAAATTTAATTAAACTTTAAATTTTAAATTTAAATTTAAATTTTAAATTTAAATTTTAAATTTAAATTTAAATTTAAATTTAAATTTAAATTTTAAATTTTAAATTTAAATTTTAAATTTTAAATTTAAATTTAAATTTTAAATTTCAATTTTAAATTTTTAAATTTAAATTTAAATTTTAAATTTAAATTTTAAATTTTAAATTTTAAATTTAATTTTTAAATTTAAATTTTAAATTTAAATTTTAAATTTAATTTAAATTTTAAATTTAAATTTTAAATTTAAATTTTAAATTTTAAATTTAAATTTTAAATTTTAAATTTTAAATTTAACTTTAAATTTAAATTTAAATTTTAAATTTAATTTTAAATTTGAATTGAAATTTTAAATTGAAATTTAAATTTTAAATTTAAATTTAACATTTAAATTTTAAATTTTAAATTTAAATTTTAATTCAATTTTAAATTAATTTAAATTTAAATTTAAATTTTAAATTTTAAATTTTAAATTTTAATCTTAAATTTATTTGAATTTTAAATTTAAATTTTAAATTTAAATTTAAATTTAAATTTTAAATTCTAAATTTAAATTTAAATTTAAATTTTAAATTAAATTTAAATCTTAAATTTAAATTTTAAATTTAAATTAAATCTCTAAAATTTTGAAATTCTAAATTTTAAATTTTAAATTCAAATTTAAATTTAAATTTAAATTTAAACTTCAAATTAAATTTTAAATTTAAATTTAAATTTTAAATTTACATGAATTTTAATATTTAAATTTTAGAATCCTAAATTATTAAATTTTAAATCTCGAAATTTTAAATTCTAAACTTTCAAACTGTAAAATTATATAATTTTAAAATTTTAATATTATTCTAAGATTTAAAATTCTAAATTTACTCCTAAATATCTAAACTTTTAAATTCCTAAATTCTAAACTCTAAAATTTTGCTAAACCCTAAATCTCAAATTCCTCAAACCCTAAATTCTAAAAATTCAAACTTTTAACTCCATCCCAAATTCTTAAATTTTAAAACCCCAACCCCAAATTGTAAACCCTTAAATCTAAATTTAAATTCCAACTCCTAATTCTAAATCTCTAAACTATAAATCCTAATCTCCTAAACTCCTAAATTCAAATTTCCAACTCTAAACTCAAACTCCTGACTTAAATTTAAACCCTAAACTGTTTAATGTAAAATATTAAACTCTAAAATCCCTACACATTAAATCTCAAATTCCTAATTCTTAACATAAACTCAGAATTTTAATTCCTTAAATTTTGCTTAACAGTAAATTTCAAATTCTAAAATTATAAATTCTAAATTTTAAATTTAAATTTAAATTTTACATCTTAAATTTGAAATTTTGAAATTTTAACTTCTAAAATTTAAATTTTAAATAGCAAATCTTTAATTAAATATTTAAATTTAACAGAATTTTAAATTTGAACATTAAATTTTAAATTTTAAATTTTAAACTATAATAGAAATTTTAAGATAATTTATAATTTTAAATTTTAAATTTATCTAAATTAAATTTTAAATTTAAATTAAATTTAATTTAATTAAATTAACAATAACTGAATTTACTATTAAATTATATGCTCTAAATTTCCACCCCTAAAGTTTAAGCTTACAAATTTAATTAATTATAACATTTAAATTCATAAACGTTAAAATCTCCAAAATCACTTTCTTAAATTTAAATTACTCTCAAGAATAAAATTTAATAATTTAATCTCTTAAGAATAAACTCCTAAATCTTTAAATTTAAATACAATTTCTGGCACTTAATTAAATCTCTAATTTCTAAATCTTAATTTGAATTTAAACTTTAACTTAATTTAATTCTCTGACTTAATTTCACTCCTCAATTTAAATTAAACTAAATTGGGATTTTAAATCTAAATCTAAATTCTAAATCTAAACTTAAACTATAATTATAAATTTTAAATCTTATCAATGCGAAATTTAATTCTTTGTTACTTTAAATTTTAAATTAAATTTGAAAATAAATCGCATTATATAAATTTTAAATTTTAAATTTAAAGTTTAATTGAATCAAATTAATTCTTAAATCTTAAATTTTAAATTTACTCCTAAGTGTTGAAATCAAATTTTAAATTACTCCTACATTAAATTTTAAATTTAATTGAATAGAAATTTAAATTTTAAATTTTTATCAAATTTAAACTTTAAATTTTAAATGGGCATTTACATTAAATTATATTCTAATCTAATAAAATTGGGAATTTGAAATTTCAAATTTATTTCTAAAATTCATATATCATAATTTAAAAATTACAAATCCCAATTCAAAATTATAATTATAAATTTAAATTTAAAATTATTATTCTTAAATTTTAAATATTAAAATTTCAATTTTTAAATTCTAAATTATAAATCTCCCAAATTTAAATCTATATCCCTAAATTTAAATCTAAACTAAATTTATCAAATTTTAAATCTTTAAATTTTAAATACTAAATCTTAAATTTTTAAATTTCAATTCTAAATTTAAATCTATAAATCTCCGAATTATAAATTTTAAATTCTAAATTTTAAATTCTAATTGAATATTTAAATTTAAACGAGAAAGACTTAAAGATAACTTAAATTTTAAGATAAATTTTAAATTTATGTATAAACATTGAAATTTAAAGCTAAAATTCTAAATTTTAAAGTTTAAAATTATAAAATTTTAAATTTTATAATTTAGAAATTTAAATTTTAAATTTAAATTAAATTTAAATTTAAATTTTAAAATTAAATTTTAATTAAATTTTAAATTTTATATAAATTTAAATTTTTATAATTTTGGAGGGATTAAATTAAATTTAAATTTTAAATTCCCAAATTTAAATTTTAAACACAATTAAATTTGAAATTCTAAATGGAATTTTAAATTAAATTTGAGGTTAAATTAAATTTAAATTTGAATTGCATTTGAATTCAACTTTAAACCCGACGCATAATTAAATCCTGAATATTAAATTATCCCTTTAAATTGTAAACTCCTAACCTTAAATTTTAACTCTTTAACCCTAAATTTAAATTAGAAATTTAAATATTAAATTTTAAGTTTTAAATTTTCAAATCTTCACTCCTTATCCCTTAAACCTTAAATTCCTAAATTTTATTTACCCTAAATTTTAAATTCTTAAACTTAAATCCCTAAATCTAAATTTTTAAACCCTTAAACTTTACTTTATAATTTAATATCCTTAAATCTCTAAACACTCCTAAACCCTAAATACTCAAACTTCAACTCAAATCTCAAATTTCTAAAATTTAAACTCCTCAAATTTTAAATCTGAGCAATTTTAAACTCAATTTGACTCAACCCAAATTTTAGAACTCCACACTAATTTAATCTAAAATTCAATGACATAACTTAATTTGAAACCCAACTTAATTTGACTCCAAACCCTAACTCAAACACTAAATTTAAAACCCTAATTTAACTCAAAGACTGAACTTAAACTAATTTGAGATAAAACTCCAAACTAACCTAAATTTAAATTTTAAACTTAACCCAAACCCTAATATTTAAACCCTAAATCTTAAATCCTTAAATATCAAACTTGAAATTTTAAATTTAAATTTTAAATTTTAAATTTTGGTTATAAATTTTAAATTTAAATTTTAAATTTTAAATTTAAATTTACATCTTAAATTTAAAATTTAAATTTTAAATTCTAAATTTAAATTTAATTGAATTTAAATTGGAATTTTAAATCTAAATATTAAATTTTAAACCCTAACTCCAACCTTAAATTTCAAAACTCAACCTGAATCTAATTTTCACTTTAACTTTAATTCTAAACTTCTAACCTTATAAATTTAGAATTTAAATATTTAAATTTATCAGAAATTTTAAATTTAAATCTAAATTCTGGGGAACTTTAAATTTAAATCTAGTAAATTTAGGAATTCTAATTCTAAATTGTTAAATTCACCCTTGGTGTAAATTTTAAATTTTAATTCTAAATATAAATTTAAATTTAAATTTACACTTTAAATTTAAATTTTAAATTAAATTTTTAACTTAAATTTAATTTTAAATATTAAATTTAAATTTTAAATTTAAATTTAACTTCATCTTAAATTAAATTATAAATTTTAATTATAAATTTTAAATTAAATGAAATTTTAAATTTGAATATTTAAATTTGAATGAGAAAGTTTAATTCTAAATATTAAATTTAAATTTTAAATTTTAATTTCTGAATTAATTTAATTCTAATTCAATTTGAATTTGAATTTGAATTTTAATTTAATTGAATTTAATTTCAATTTTAAATTTTAATTCTCAATTTCACTTAATTCTCAATTTAATTTAATTTGAATTTAAATTTTAAATTTTAACTTTAAATTTTAAATTTCACTCCTAATTCTCAATTTAACTTGACTCAATTCTGAATTTTAAATTAATGAAATTAATTTTAAATTTAAATTTTAAATTTAAATTTTAAATTGAATTTAAATTTTAAATTTTAATCGAATTTAAATTTTAAATTTTAATTTAGAATTGAATTTAAATTTTAATTTTAAATTTTAAATTTTAAATTTTAAATTTAAATTTTAAATTTAAATTTTAAATTTTAAATTTAAACTTTAAATTTTAAATTTAAATTTTAAATTTTAAATTTTAAATTTTGAATTTAAATTTTAAATTTAAATTTTAAATTTTAAATTTTAAATTTTAAATTTTAAATTTTAAATTTAAATTAATTTCAATTTTAAATTTTAAATTTTGTCTTTAATTTTAAATTTATGAAATTTTAAATTTTAAATTAAATTTTAAATTTTAAATTTGAATTTTAAATTTTAAATTTTAATTTTAAATTTAAATTTCAGGAACCTCAACCCAACTCCTAAACTCTCCTAACTCAACCCCAACTCAAACTCAAAACTCAACTCCTAAACCCTAAACTTAAACCCTAAACTCTAAACTCAAATCTAAACTCAACTCAAAACTCTAACCTAACCCTAAATCTAAACTCTAAACTAAACTAACCCTAAATCCTAAACTCAAACTAAACCTTTAAACCTTTTAAACTCCTAACCCTAAACCTAAACTCCAACCCAAACTCCTAAACTCCTAAACCCAAACCCCAAACCCTAAACTCCCAAAACCCTAAAAACCCCAAACCCAACCCCAAACCCTAAACTCCCAAACCCTAAATCCCTAAACCCTGCAAACTCTAAACTCCTAAACCCTAAACCCTAACCCTAAACCCTAAAACCTCAAACTCCTAAAACCCTAAACCCTAAACCCTAAACCCTAAACCCTAAACCCTAAACCTCTAAAAACCCTAAACCTAAACCCTAAACCCTAAACTCAAACCCTAAACTCTTAAATTTTAAATTTTAAATTTAAATTTTGAAATTTTAAATTTTAAATTTAAATTTTAAATTTTAAATTTTAAATTTTAAATTTTAAATTTAAAATTTTAAATTTTAAATTTTAAACTTTAAATTTTAAATTTAAATTTTAAATTTTAAATTTTAAATTTTAAATTTTAAATTTTAAATTTTAAATTTTAAATTTAAATTTTAAATTAAATTTTAAATTTAAATTTTAAATTTAATTTTAAATTTTAAATTTAATTTAAATTGGAAATTTTAAATTTTGAATTTTAAACCCTAAATCTTAACTCTAAACTCCTAATCTAAAACTGAACTCTAACTGCAAACTTAATCTTAATTTAACTCTAAATCTCTAATCCTTTAAAACTTAAATCTTAAAACTCCTAACTCAAATCTAACCTAAATCTCTAACTTAAATCTTAAATTTAACTTTAACTTAAATTTTAAATTTTAAATTTTAAATTTTAAATTGTGGAATTTTAAATTTTAAATTTAAAATTTTAAATTTAAATTTTAAATTTTAAATTTTAAATTTAATTTTAAAATTTTAAATTTTAAATTTTAAATTTAAATCTCAAATTTAAATTTTAAATTTTAATTTTAAATTTTAAATTTAAATTTTAAATTTAAATTTTAAATTTTAAATTTTAAATTTTAAATCTCTTAAATTTTAAATTTTAAATTTAAATTTAAATTTAAATTTAAATTTAAATTTAAATTTAAATTTAAATTTTAAATTTAAATTTTAAATTTTTAAATTTAAATTTAAATTTAAATTTAAATTTTAAATTAAATTAAATTTGAATTTGAATTGAATTTAAATTTAAATTCTTAGGGAATTAAATTTTAAATTTTAAATTTAAATTTAAATTTTAAATTTAAATTTTAAATTTAAATTTAAATTTAAATTTAAATTTTAAATTTAAATTTAAATTTTAAATTTAATTTAATTTGAATTTTAATTTAATTGAATTTAATTTAAATTGAATTTTAAATTGTAATTTAATTCTTTAAATTAATTTTAGAATTGAATTTGAATTTGAATTTTAAATTTGAATTTGAATTTGAATTTTAAATTTTGAATTTAAATTTAAAATTTTAAATTTAAATTTTAAATTTTAAATTTAAATTTAAATTTTAAATTTAAATTTTAAATTTAAATTTTAAATTTTAAATTTAAATTTAAATTTAAATTTAAATTTTAAATTTTAAATTTAAAATTATTTAAATTTTATATTAAAATTTTAATTTAAATTTTTAAATTTTAAATTTTAAATTTTAAATTTTAAATTTTAAATTAAATTGAATTTTAAATTTTAATTTAAATTTTAAATTTTAAATTTTAAATTAAATCTTAAATTTTAAATTTTAAATTTTAAATTTTAAATTTTAAATTTTAAATTTTAAATTTTAAATTTTAAATTTTAAATTTTAAATTTTAAATTTTAAATTTTAAATTTAAATTTTAATTTTAAATTTTAAATTTAAATTTAAATTTAAATTTAAATTTAAATTTTAAATTTTAAATTTAAATTTAAATTTAAATTTAAATTTTAAATTTTAAATTTAAATTTTAAATTTTAAATTTTAAATTTAATTTTAAATTAAATTAAATTTAAATTTCTGTTTGAATTTAAATTTAAATTTTAAATTTAAATTAATTTTAAATGAATTTTAATTTTGAATTTGAATTTAATTTAATTGAATTAATTAGAATTGAATGAATTGAATTTGAATGAATTTGAATTGAATTTGAATTGAATTGAATTTGAATTGAATTTTAAATTTTAAACTTTGAAATTTTAAATTTTAAATTTTAAATTTTAAATTTTAAATTTTAAATTTGGAATTTTAATTTTAAATTTAAATTTTAAATTTAGAATTTAAATTTTAATTTAATGGAATTTAAATTTGAAATTTAAATTTAAATTTTAAATTTGAATTTAAATTTAAATTTAAATTAATTTAAATTTAAATTTGAATTTGAAATTTAATTTTAAATTTTAAATTTTAAATTTGAATTTGAATTAATTCTGAAATTTTGAATTGAATTTAATTTGAATTCTAAACTCCTAACCTAAACCCTAAACTCTAAACCTCTCAACCCTAAATCCCTAAACCCTAAACTCTAACCCTAAACTCCTAAATCTAAATCTTCTAAACTCCTAAACTCCTAAAACTCCTAAAACTCAACCTAAACTCAAACTCTAAACTCCTAAATCTAAAACTCCCAACCCTAAACCCTAAACCCTAAACTCCTAAACCTCCTAAAAACTCCTAAACTCCAACTCCTAAACCCTAAATCCCTAACCCTAAACTCCTAAATCCTAAACTCCAACCCTAAACCCCTAAACTCTAAACTCCAACCCTAAACCCTAAACCCCAAAATTTTAAATTTTAAATTTTAAATCTCAAATTTTAAATTTTTAAATTTTAAATTTTAAATTTTAAATTTTAATTTAAACTTAAATTTAAATTTAAATTTTAGAATTTTAAACAAATTTTAAATTTAAATTTTAAATTTAAATTTAAATTTAAATTTAAATTCTGAAATTTAAATTTTAATTAAATCAATGAATTTAAATTTAAATTTAAATTTAAATTTTAAATTCTAAATTAGAATTTTAAATTTAAATGAATTTAATTTTGAATTAAATTTTGAATTTGAATTTGAATTTTAAATTTTAAATTTTAAATTTTAAATTTAAATTTTAAATTTTAAATTTAAATTTTAAATTTAAATTTTAAATTTAATTTAATTCTGACTTTAAATTTTAAATTTAAATTTTAAATTCTCAAATTTCGAATTTAATTTAAATTTTAAACTTTAAATTTAATTTTAAATTTAAATTTAAATTTAACTTAAATTTAAATTTAAATTTTAAATTTTAAATTTTAAAATTTTAAATTTGAATTTGAATTTTAATTTAAATTTTAAATTTAAAATTTTAAATTAAATTTTAAATTTAAATTTTAAAATTTTAAATTTAAATTTAAATTTTAAATTTTAAATTTTAAATTTTAAATTCTAAATTTTAAATTTAATTTAAATTTTAATTTTAAATTTAAATTTAAATTTTTAAATTTAATGTAAATTTAATTTAAATTTTAAATTTAAATTAAATTTAAATTAAATTTAATTTAAATTTTAAATTTTAAATTTTTAAATTTTAAATTTAAATTTTAATTTAAATTTTAAATTTTAAATTTTAAATTTAAATTTAAATTTAAATTTAAATTTAAATTTAAATTTAAATTTAAATAAATTCCCAATTTTAAATTTAAATTTAAATTTAAATTTTAAATTTAAATTTTAAATTTTAAATTTAAATTTAAATTTAAATTTAAATTTTAAATTTAAATTTAAATTCTAATTCTAAATTTAAATTTAAATTTTAAATTTAATTAAATTTTAAATTTAAATTTTAAATTTTAAATTTTAAATTTAATTAAATTTTAATTTAAATTTTAAATTTTAAATTTTAAATTTTAAATTAAATTCTTAAATTTAAACTATAAATTCTAAATTTAAATGATAAGTTTTAAATTTAGATTTTAAATTTTTAAATTTAAATTTTAAATTTTAATTTAAATTTTAATTTGAATTCTCCTGAATTTTAATTAATTATATTTTAAATTATAAATTAAATTTAAATTCTAGAATTTATAATTTAAATCTTAAATTTAAATTTAATTAAATTTTAATTGAGACTTGAATTTAAATTTAATTTGGAATATGGTTATAAATTTAATGCCCATAAAATTAAATTTTAAATTGTCTTAAATTTTTAATATTAATTTTAAATTTAATTTAAATTTTACTTAATTAATTAATTTTAAATATAATATTTAATTATAAATTTATTTTAATTATAAATTCTTAAATTTTAATATATTTAACGAATTAATTTTAAATTATAAGTTTAAAGTATTTCATCTAAATTTTAATTATTATTAAATTCCTGAATTTTAAACTATAAATTCGATATTCGAATTTCGAATTTAGTATAATATTTAAATTAAACTAAATTTTAAATTTAAATTTCCTCAAATTAAAATTTAATATGATAAATTTTAAATTTAATTTCCGAATTAAATTTAAAATTTAAATTCTAAAATGGAATTAAATCTAAATATTAAATTTAAAATTTAAATTGAAATTTAATATTGAATTTTAAATTTTAATCCTAATTTTAATTTTGAAGATTAAATTTAAATTTAAATTCTAAATATCCTAAACCCAATTGTTTAAACTTTAAACCCTAAATTGCTGGAAATTTTAAACTCAAATCTAAATATTTAAATTTTAAATCCCTAAACTCAACCTCATGGAAACTAAATTTTTAACCCCTTAAATTTCCAAATTTAAATTAGAAATTATAAAGATTTTAAATTTAGAATTTAAATTTTATACTTCTTAAATTTTTTAAATTTTAAGAATTCTAAATTCTTACCTCGAAACTCCTAAACTCTCCTCCTCCTCTAACTTAAATTTTAAACTCTTAACTCCTTAACTTTAATCAATTTTAAATTTAAATTCTTTCAATTCAATTTAATTAAATTTTAACTCAAAATTCTAAAATTTAAATTTAAATTGAATTTGAACATTAAATCTTAATTTTAAATTAAATTTAAACTAAATTTAAATTTAAACTTCGAACTTTAAATTTTAAATCTTGAATTAAATTTAATTCTAAATTTAGAATTTTATGTCCAAATTCTAAATTCGAATTTACGAATACTTTAATATGAATATAATCTGAATTTTAAATTTTAAATTTTAAATCTAAATTTAAATTTAAATTTTAAATTTAAATTTAAATTTAAATATTAAATTTAAATTAAGAAAATATAAATTTTAAATATAAATTTTAAATTTTAATTTAAATTTAAATTTAAATTTAAATTTAAATTTAAATTTAAATTTATTTTAAATTTTAATTTAAATTTAAATTTTAAATTTTAAATTTTAAATTTTAATTTTAAATTTGAATTTGAATGAATTTACTTTAAATTTAAATTTTAGGCAATTTTAAATTTTAAATTTAAATTTTAAATTTAAATTTTAAATTTAAATTTTAATTTTAAATATTAAATTTAATTGAATTCTTGAACAACAATTTAAATTCTTAAATTTAAATTTTAAATTTAAATTTAAATTTAAATTTCAAATTTAAACGTTAAATTTACAATTTAAATTGAATTAAAATTACTAAATTTAACTTTAAATTTTGGCAAATTATGTAAATTTAAATTTTACAATCTCTTTAAATTCTAATTTGAATTTGAACTTTAAATTTGAATTTGTGAATTTGGAATTTAAATTTTAAAGAATTTAAATTTAAATTCAATTTTAAATTTTAAATTTAAATTTTAAATTTTAAATTTGAATATTCAATTTAAATTTTAAAATTTAAATTTTAAATAATTAAGATTTCTAAATTTAAAATTTTAAATTTAAATTTTAAATTTCACTTAAAGATTAAATTACCCTAAATTCACTTTAAATTTAAATTTAATGAATATTTTAAATTTTAAATTTTAAATTAAATTTAAATTTTAAATTTAAATTTAAATTTTTAAATTTTAAATTTAGAATTTAAATCAAATTTGAAATTTAAATTTTAATTTAATTTAAATTTTGGAATTTTAAAATTTTAAATTTAAATTTTAAATTTTAAATTTTAATGAAATTTTAAATTTAAATTTAAATTTAAATTTAAATTTTAAATTAATTAATGGAATTTTAAATTTAAATTTTAAATTTAAATTTGACAATTTGTTTGTAAATTCTGAAATTTTAAATTTTAAAATTTAAATTTTAAATTTTAAATGTTCAAATTACTTAAATTTTAAATTTTAAATTTAATTTTAAATTTTAAATTTAAATTTTTAAATTTAAATTTTAAATTTAAATTTAAATTTCACCAATTTAAATTTTAAATTTAAATTTAAATTTAAATTTAAATTAAATTTTAAACTTAATATTATAATTATATGAGTAAAAAGTGTTTTAATTTACAAATTTAAATTTTACCTAATTTAAATTTAACTTTTAATTTTAAATTTAAATTTTAAATTTTAAATTTAATTAATTAACATTTAAATTTAAATTTAAATTTAAATTTTAATTTAAATTTAAATGTTTAAATTTTAAATTTAAATTTAACTTTAAATTTAATCTTTAAATTTTCAATTTTCGAATTTAAATTTGAATTAAATTTTAAACTTACCCATCTTTAGAATTATAAATTTAAATTTAAATTTTAAATTTAAATTTGAATATTTAAATTTTAAATTTTAAATGAATTAACCTATTATAAATTATAAATTTTAAATTTAAATTTTAAATTTAAATTTAATCTGCATTTAAATTTTAAATTTTTTAAATTTAAATTTTAAATTTAAATTTTAAATTTTAAATTTAAATTTAAATTTTAAATTTCGAATAATGGAATAAATTTAAATTTAAATTTAAATTTAAATTTTAAATTTAAATTTAAATTTTAAATTTTAAATTTAAATTTAAATTTAAATTTTAAATTTTAAATTTTAAATTTTAAATTTTAAATTTAAATTTTAAATTTTAAATTTTAAATTTAAATTTTAAACTTTAAATTTAAATTTTAAATTTAAATTTAAATTAAATTTTAAATTTTAAATCTTAAATTTAAATTTAAATTTAAATTTAATTTAAATTTTAAATTTAAATTTAAATTTAAATTTAAATTTAAATTTTAAATTTAATTTAAATTTTAATTAAATTTTAATTTTAAATTAAATTTTAAAATTTAAATTTTAAATTTAAATTTAAATTTAAATTTTAAATTTAAATTTAAATTTAAATTTTAAACTTAAATTTTAAATTTAAATTTAAATTTTAAATTTAATTTTAAATTTAAATTTTAAATTTAAATTTAAATTTAAATTTTAAATTTTAAATTTTAAATTTAAATTTAAATTTAAATTTAAATTAAATTTTAAATTTAAATTTTAAATTTAAATTTTAAATTTTAAATTTTAAATTTTAAATTTTAAATTTAAATTTAAATTTTAAATTTTAAATTTTAAATTTAAATTTTAAATTTAAATTTTAAATTTTAAATTCTAAATTTAAATTTTAAATTTTAAATTTTAAATTTTAAATTTTAAATTTTAAATCTTAAATTTAAACTTTAAATTTAAATCTAAATTTAAATTTTAAATTTTAAATTTAAATTTTAAACTTAAATTTAAATTCAAAACTTAAATTCTAAATTTTAAATTTAAACTTAAATTTAAATTTTAAATTTAAATTTTAAATTTAAACTTAAATTTTAAATTTAAATTAAATTTTAAATCTTAAATTTAAATTTAAATTTAAATCTTAAACTTTAAATTTAAATTTAAATTTTAAATTTTAAATTTTAGAATTTTAAACTTAAATTCTAAATTTAAATTTAAATTTTAAATTTAAATTTTAAATTTTAAATTTAAATTTAATTTTAACTTTAAATTTAAATTAAATCTAAATTTTAAATCTTAAATTTAAATTAAAATTCTAAATTTAAATCCTAAATTTAAACTTAAACTTTAAATTTAAATTTAAAATTTTAAATTTAAATTTAAATTTAAATTTAAATTTTAAATTTAAATTTAAATTTTAAATTTAAATGTTGAAATTTTAAATTTAAATTTTAAATTTTAAATTTAAATTTTAAATTAATTTAAATTTTAAATTTGAATTCTAAATTTTAAATTTAAATTTAAATTTAAATTTTAAATTTAATTTAAATTTTAAATATTAAATTCTTAAATTTTAAATTTTAATTTTAAATTAAAATTTTAAATTTAATTTAAATTCAAATTTAAATTTAAATTTTAAATTTAAATTTTAAATTTTAAATTCTAAATTTAAATTCTAAATTTAAATCTAAATTTAAATTTTAAATTTAAATTTTAAATTTAAATTCAATTTTAAATTTAAATTTTAAATTTAAATTTAAATTTTAAATTTAAATTTAAATTTTAAATTTAAATTTTAAATTTTAAATTTAAATTTAAATTTTAAATTTAAATTTAAATTTTAAATTTAAATTTTAAATTTAATTCAAATTTAAATTTAAATTTTAAATTTAAATTTAAATTTTAAATTTTAAATTTAAATTTTAAATTTAAATTTTAAATTTTAAATTTAAATTTTAAATTTAAATTTAAATTTTAAATTTTAAATTTTAAATTTTAAATTCTCTTAAATTTTAAATTTTAAATTTTAAATTTAAATTTAAATTTAAACCCTAAATTTTAAATTTAAATTTTAAATTTTAAATTTTAAATTTTAAATTTTAAATTTAAATTTTAAATTTTGAATTTAAATTTAATTTAAAATTTGAATTTTAAATTTTAAATTAAATTTTAAATTTTAAATTTTAAATTTAAATTTTAAATTCTAAATTTAAATTTAAATTTTAAATTTAAATTTAAATTTAAATTTTAAATTTTAAATTTAAAATTTAAATTTAAATTTTAAATTTTAAATTTAAATTTTAAATTTAAATTTTAAATTTAAATTTAAATTTTAAATTTAAATTTAAATTTAAATTTGAATTTAAATTTAAATTTTAAATTTTAAATTTTAAATTTAAATTTTAAATTTTAAATTTTGAATTTAAATTTTAAATTTAAATTTTAAATTTTAAATTTTAAATTTTAAATTTAAATTTTAAATTTTAAATTTAAATTTTAAATTTTAAATTTAAATTTAAATTTTAAATTTTAAATTTTAAATTTAAATTTTAAATTTAAATTTTAAATTTAAATTTTAAATTTAAATTTTAAATTTAAATTTTAAAATTTTAAATTTAAATTTAAATTTAAATTTTAAATTTAAATTTAAATTTTAAATTTTAAATTTAAATTTAAATTTTAAATTTAAATTTTAAATTTAATTTAAATTTTAAATTTAAATTTTAAATTTAAATTTAAATTTTAAATTTAAATTTTAAATTTTAAATTTAAATTTAAATTTAAATTTAAATTTAAATTTAAATTTTAAATTTTGTACTAAATTTAAATTTTAAATTTAAATTTTAAATTTAAATTTTAAATTTTAAATTTAAATTTTAAATTTAAATTAAATTTAATTTAATTTTAAATTTTAAATTTTAAATTTAAATTTAAATTTAAATTTAAATTTTAATTAAATTTAAATTTTAAATTTTAAATTTAAATTTTAAATTTAAATTTTAAATTTTAAATTTAAATTTAAATTTTAAATTTAAATTTTAAATTTAAATTTAAATTTAAATTTAAATTTAAATTTTAAATTTAAATTTAAATTTAAATTTAAATTTAAATTTTAAATTTAAATTTAAATTTAATTTTAAATTTAAATTTAAATTTTAAATTTAAATTTAAATTTTAAATTTTAAATTTTAAATTTAAATTTAAATTTAAATTTAAATTTTAAATTTTAAATTTTAAATTTTAAATTTTAAATTTTAAATTTAAATTTAAATTTAAATTTAAATTTTAAATTTTAAATTTAAATTTAAATTTAAATTTAAATTTAAATTTAAATTTTAAATTTAAATTTTAAATTTAAATTTTAAATTTTAAATTTTAAATTTAAATTTTAAATTTAAATTTAAATTTTAAATTTAAATTTTAAAATTTAAATTTTAAATTTTAAATTTAAATTTAAATTTAAATTTTAAATTTTAAATTTTAAATTTTAAATTTAAATTTTAAATTTAAATTTAAATTTAAATTTTAAATTTAAATTTAAATTTAAATTTAAATTTTAAATTTAAATTTAAATTTTAAATTTAAATTTTAAATTTTAAATTTTAAATTTTAAATTTTAAATTTAAATTTTAAATTTTAAATTTAAATTTTAAATTTTAAATTTTAAATTTAAATTTTAAATTTAAATTTAAATTTTAAATTTAAATTTAAATTTAAATTTTAAATTTAAATTTTAAATTTAAATTTTAAATTTAAATTTAAATTTAAATTTAAATTTAAATTTAAATTTTAAATTTTAAATTTAAATTTTAAATTTAAATTTAAATTTTAAATTTAAATTTTAAATTTTAAATTTAAATTTTAAATTTTAAATTTAAATTTTAAATTTAAATTTAAATTTAAATTTAAATTTTAAATTTAAATTTAAATTTAAATTTTAAATTTAAATTTTAAATTTTAAATTTAAATTTTAAATTTAAATTTTAAATTTTAAATTTTAAATTAAATTTTAAATTTAAATTTAAATTTAAATTTTAAATTTAAATTTTAAATTTAAATTTTAAATTTTAAATTTTAAATTTAAATTTAAATTTTAAATTTAAATTTTAAATTTTAAATTTAAATTTTAAATTTTAAATTTTAAATTTAAATTTTAAATTTAAATTTTAAATTTTAAATTTAAATTTTAAATTTTAAATTTAAATTTTAAAAATTTTAAATTAAATTTTAAATTTAAATTTTAATTAAATTTAAATTTTAAATTTTAAATTTAAATTTAATTTTAAATTTTAAATTTTAATTTAAATTTTAAATTTTAATTTAAATTTTAAATTTAAATTTAAATTTAAATTTAAATTTTAAAATAAATTAAATTTAAATTTTAAATTTTTAAATTTAAATTTAAATTTTAAATTTAAATTTTAAATTTTAAATTTTAAATTTAAATTTAAATTTTAAATTTTAAATTAAATTTAAATTTAAATTTTAAATTTAAATTTTAATTAAATTTTAAATTTAAATTTTAAATTTTAATTTTAATTTAAATTTTAAATTTAAATTTTAATTTAATTTAAATTTAAATTTAAATTTAAATTAAATTTAAATTTAAATTTAAATTTTAAATTTAAATTTAAATTTTAAATTAAATTTTAATTTAAATTTTAATTAAATTTAATTTTAAATTTTAAATTTTAAATTAAATTTTAAATTTTAAATTTAAATTTAAATAAATTTAAATTTAAATTTTAAATTTAAATTAAATTTTAATTTAAATTTTAAATTTTAAATTTAAATTTTAAATTTAAATTTTAAATTTAAATTTTAATTTTAAATTTAAATTTTAAATTTAAATTTTAAATTTAAATTTTAAATTTTAAATTTTAATTTTAAATTTTAAATTTTAAATTTAAATTTAAATTTAAAATTTAAATTTAAATTTAAATTTAAATTTTAAATTTAAATTTAAATTAAATTTTAAATTTTAAATTTAAATTTAAAAATTTAAATTTAAATTAAATTTAAATTTAAATTTATTTTAAATTTAATTAAATTCTAAATTTAAATTCCTAAATTTAAATTTTAAATTTTAAATTTAAATTTAAATTAAATTTAAATTTAATTAAATTTTAAATTTTAAATTTTAAATTTAAATTAAATTTTAATTTTAAATTTAAATTTAAATTTTAAATTTAAATTAAATTTTAAATTTAAATTTTAAATTTAAATTTTAAATTTAAATTTAAATTTAAATTTTAATTTTAAATTTAAATTTTAAATTTTAAATTTTAAATTTAAATTTTAAATTTAAATTTTAAATTTTAAATTTAATTTTAAATTAAATTTAAATTTAAATTTTAAATTTTAATTTTAAATTTTAAATTAAATTTTTAAATTTAAATTTAAATTTTAAATTTTAAATTTAAATTTTAAATTTAAATTTAAATTTTAAATTTAAATTTTAAATTTAAATTTTAAATTTAAATTTAAATTTCATAAATTCACCGATAAATTTAAATTTTAAATTTAAATTTAAATTTAAATTTAAATTTTAAATTTAAATTTTAAATTTTAAATTTTAATGGATCCTAAGATCCTCCTCCCATCAAAGTATCCTCTAACTTTGATATGTATCGGAGCCAACACAGAGCTAATCGTAACAAATTTCGTAACCAAAACAAACCGCTGGTAAATTCTCCATAACCAAAGAAAGAACCAAATTTCAACCCCGCCCACCTATCACACCAGTCCAGCAAAATCAGCACTTCGAGCTAATCAAATCAAGAATGCTAATCCTATTGATATTTCTTCACCTATCATTTCCACTAGACAAGGTTATCCATCAGTAACTTTCCATGAAGAAGACTTCATGCAAAAGATTCTAGGAAGATGCAAATTCACTCTAGTTGGTAAGTTTACTAATGCCATGCCCAAAATGGAGATTATTAGGAAAAGTTTTATCGCCCAAACTCAACTCACTGGAGGTGTTAAAATTGCTCACTTTAACTCGAGGCACATTTATATTGATTTGGACAATGAGGCTGATCACATTTCAGTTAGGACTAAGCAAAAGATGTATATTTTGGACATTCTATGAAGTCAGATATGGACTCCGACCTTTAAAACCTCACGAGGAAACTCCTATAGTTCCGGTCTAGATTACCTCGCTTGAATCGCTTGGCATTGCTACTATATGGATATCCTTACTCGTTGTTGTCCCCTATCGAAGGCCCTGATTTGGACTCGCCTTACGATGCAAAAACTGGGAAGTGTTGCTAAAGTAAGAGTACAAATTGATCTTACGAAAGAGAGACATCAACATGTGGATGGGATTTTCGTAAAAGATCCTACCTTGGTAAATGGCGATAATTGAATTTGAAGATATCCCTCTATTGCCTTTTATCAGAACATCAAGGACATATCCTTGGGGAATGTCCTGTGAAGGAAAGAGATGAAGAGATTAGAAAAAAGAAGGAAATGGAAAACAGCAAGAAAGGTCAAGACAAACAGTTGAATACAACAGCTAACCAACAAACAAGGCCTCTCTCCCAGAGGCATGAAATTGGGAAAACTACCTCTCAAGAAACCTGCAACTATCATTCCTATCACAGCAGGAAGACCAAACACTAGACTCTTCACCTCTAAATCATCCCAATGATCAATACAATCATATGGAATGTTAGAGGAATCAATACCCAAGGTGTTATTGAAAGACTCAAAAATCTCAAAATCCTCCATCAATTGTCTATGATAGCTATTCTTGCACCTTTTTCGATAGGTCCGATTGATTGACAAAGTTTAAAAGTATGCTTGCCATGGATCATTCATTCAGCAATATCAATGGAAAAATTTGGTTATTTTGGGCGTGACATCACTTGTAACATATTGGAAGATGATGAGCAACAAATCACTTGTGATATCAACCATTCAAGCTTCTAGTAATTATATCAAACCTTTGTATATGCCAAATGCAAAGACTATCTCGTAAGGCCTCTGTGGGATAGAATGCTTCATATTCTTGATACTAGAGACTCTACCCCGGTGTGTTGTTGGAGACTACAATGTTATAATCGATGAGGAAAAGCTGGTGGCATCCCTTATAATATGAAGAAAAGTTTGAGTTTATTGGTGTCATTGAGCCTGTGGCTTTTGGATCTAGGCTTCAATGGCCCTAGATTCACTGGTCTAACCAGAGAGGATCAGCAGCAGGATTTGGAAGAGGCTAGACAGAGCCATGGTTAATGATAGATGGTTGCAAGACATGCCACATACTAACATTACTCATCTTCCTTCGTGGATCTCGATCATCATTGTCCACTCCTCATGGAGATCCAAGCTAGACATCAAGATTATATTAAATATTTTGATTTCTCAATTGTTGGGCAGAGCAACCTCATTTGTAGATACTGTTACAAGGTGGGAAAGGCCTGTAGAGGACAACCTATGTGGATTTTCCATCAAAAGATGAAGAGGTCGGGCTCTGACTCACAGTACTTGGTCTAAAGAGCAATTTGGAGACATATATGCTAAAGTTAAAGACTTTGAAGAAAGAGTCGGTGTGGCAGAGGAAAAGCTTATTCATAACAATACCGAGGAGCAGAGAGTGAACTCCACGCATTAATGCAGAATATATTAAATACATGAAGTCGAAGACTTATACTTAAACAAAAATCTCAATCGCAAATGGTTTGGAAGGGGATGGAAATTCTAAATATTTTCATGCTCTGATTAGAGGAAGGAGGAGGAGGCGTTCATTCACAAAATCCTCAATGAAGATGAGGAATGGATACAAGGAGATGAGCAAGTTGCACAGTCACTGTGATTATTTCCAGAACATCTTCACAGGAGAGACAAAATTGATTAATGAAGCCCCTGAATCGCATCCCAAGAATGATTAGGAAGGAGCATAATGATAGTATGAGCCATACCTACTATGGAAGAGCTTAAGGAAGTGGTCGACCCAATGGATCCTAATTCGCCTGGTCTGTGGCCGATGGAATGAATGGCTGTTTTTTCCGTAAATGTTGGGATATTATCAAGGGGATCTGGCCGCGATGATTCATGCTTTCTTCAATGGTCGATGATCCCCAAATACATCTCTCATGCCGTATTGTTCTCCTCCTAAAGTGAAACAACCTAATAAACTCTCTGAGTTTAGACCTATCACCGAGTAACTTCACTAACAAGATTATTTCTAAGTTTATGTCGCAGTTGGCCCTATATTACCCAAACTGATTTCCCAATCAATCGGGGTTTGTGAAGGAAGGAGCATTACTGAAAACATAATGTTGGCTCGTGAGGTGATCCATCGATAAAAACCTATCATAGGAAGTAATGTTGTGATTAAACTTGACATGGCAAAGGCCTATGACAGGTTTCTTGGACCTACATATGCCTAGTTCTCGTAAAGATGGGATTTGATGAAGTCTTCATTGATATGGTGTGGAGAATTATGGCAAACAATTGGTATTCTATTATTATCAATGGTAAGAGACATGGTTTCTTCCAATCTACCGTGAGGCCTTAAACAGGAGATCCTTTATCCCCACTCTATTTATTTTAGGTCCGAGTCATTGCCTAGATCCCCGAACAGTCGCATGATCACCCTTCTTACCATGGATTTTATATGAACATGAAGGGCTCTCAAATTAACCATCTTAGCTTTGCTGATGATATTATTATTTTACTTCGAAGGGAAATACCCTTAAGCTCATTATGCACACTTTGAGGACTTATGAGATGACTCCGCCAACTCATCAACAAAGCTAAGAGCCATTTCTTGTTACACTCTAATGCTTTCAGAACACCAGTGAAAGAGTCAAAAGTATACTGGATTTCATAAGAAGGAAGCTCTCCTATCATGTACTTGGGATGTCCTATCTTTATTGGAAGGCCTAAAATTCTCCACTTCTCGCCCGATCAATAGAATAGTGAATAGAATCACCGATGGCAATCCAAGATCTTGAGTTATGGAGGAAAGCTACCTTAATTAAATATGTTCTGCACTGCTCAATTCCTATTCATATTCTCGTCGCAAGTTCTCCTCCTCACCCATTATTAAGCAAATACAAAGACCACAGCCGATTTCTTCTGGGTTGGAGGAATGAGGAGGAAATATCATCGGTCATCATGGAAAAACTTAAGCTTTCCTATGAGGAAGGGGGAATTGAGTTAAACTTATGAAAGATGTTTGTCGTGCATTTCAATTTAGCAATGGTGGATCTTTAGATCCGCATAAACTCTTTGGGAGACTTTCTTAAAGCTAAATATTGCGGCAGATCAAATCCCATTAGTAAAAATGGATATCGTGAATCTACATGGAGACCGATGATGAAGAATAAGCTCATTGTGGAGAACCACATTCTGGAAGATCGTGATGGTTCTTGCCTTTTGGTGGGATAATCGCTAGGAATAGGACTCTAGCTCAGTTTACCAATCACGATGCTTGAGTTCAATAATGATAAGGTTGTTGACTATATTGAAGCGGCTAGTGGAACAGAGAAAATCACTCGATTAGCTCCTCCTACAGTGCATAAAATTCTTTCTACTCAGATCGCATTCATCATCGCAGCATGGACAATCTGATCAAGATGTATGGACCCTCAATTCCAATGGTATTTTTCCGTGTCTTACGCTTGGAATATTATTAGAGAAACCAGGAGAAAACAAGTTCAACACCTATACGGCATAGGAATATACCTTTTAAATGTTCCTTTTTGGCCGCGAGAGCAATTAGGAGCAAATTACCTACCAATGAAAGATTGGCAAGGTTCGAATTGAACCAAAGAAGATGTTATTGTTGTCACTCCGGAGTTGACACCATTGATCACATTTTCAATTCAGTGAACTTGGCCGTAATGTGTGGAAATATTTTGTCGTTGCCCTCGGTATTCAAACGCAGTTATCCGCCACTTAGAAGTATGATTATGAGGTGGTGGAGTAATGCCTACAACAATGAAGCACACAAGCTGATCCTAATGCCATTCCTATCTTTATTTGTTGGAATTTGTGGAAGAACAGATGTGCAAACAAATATGGAGGCAAACAATCTAACATAGCAAGGGTTAAGTATTTGGTGATCCCGACACTTTCAAGCTACTGATATTGCATTTTCCTTACATTACTTGGCCTTGGAATGGAAAAGGTTGTGTATGCATATCGAGAGTCGCACCCATGATACCAAGATCGGGCCATTCAATGGATTAAACCTCCCGACACTTGGGTGAAACTTAATACCGATGGGAGCACTGGCAACCCAGCACATAGGAGGAGGGTATCATCGTAAACCATAAAGGAGAGATTACCTTTGCCTTTTCAAATTTCTTTGGATGGAACAAACAACCAAGCCGAGGTGGAAGCGGTATTTTTGGCCTAACATGGTGTGCTCAATGAAAAACAACAATGTGATCCTTGAAGTTGATTCACGCTACTTGTTCACCGTTGAAGAATATCGCAGAACTCCTTGGCGACTGATTCCATTCGAAGCTTCAACAAATAGTCACACAATTCAACCAATTCAAATGTATTCATATCCTTAGAGAGGCCAACTTTGTTGCAGATTCTCTTGCCAAACATAGTCACAATATTACCAAATTTCACAAATATATTTCAATGCAAATACCTTCCCAAAGTGATCGCACTTATCTTTCAAGCAGACGGTGTATGGCAAGCTTCAGAGAAGAAAGAAGAAGAGAATTAAGGAACCACCATGACACTCTTTTGAGAGAGAAGTCACGAGAAGGAGCCTGAACTCCTTGAAGTCTTCTCTGATGGTTATAACCATCGTTCCTCTATGATTCTCTTGTTTACTAGGATAGAATTTATTTCTTGAATTGTAAAGGGAGAGTCTCCCTCATTTAAGTTTTCCTAGAATCTTTGTACCGAGAGGAGTCCTCTCACATAGGTGCGTAGGTTATAGGTTCTTGCTTTTTAATTGGGAAAGTGTTGGAGAACCTACTATTTACAGTAGGCTACCAATTCTTAAACCACCATGAAACGGAGGTAAGGTTTATGTCCCCATCTATGTATGTTTGCTTTTATTTAGATATATGATAAGGCCTGGGGGTGATGCTAAGCCCCTGACCCCTTCAAGGGTCGTTCAAATAAAAAAAAAAAAACCCTAAACCCTAAACCCTAAACCCTAAACCCTAAACCCAAAATCCTAACCCGCGGGCCCCAAACCCCGAACCGCGAGCACTACGCCCTAGGTATTAACCCCTAAGCTCTAGGCACGAAGCCAGAAATCTGAAAAAATGTGCCCCGAACCCTTAAAAAAAAAAATTCAACCCTAAACCCTAACCCTAACCCTAAACCCTAAATCCTAACCCGCGGTCCCCAAACCCCGAACCGCGAGCACTAAGCCCTAGGTATTAACCCTAAGCCCTAGGCACGAAGCCAAAAATCTGAAAAAACGAGCCTCGAGCCCTCAAAAAAAAAAATCAACCTTAAACCTTAACCCTAACCCTAACCCTAACCCTAACCCTAAACCCTAAACACTAACCCGCAAGCCCCAAACCCCTAACCGCGAGCACTACGCCCTAGGTATTAACCCATAAGCCCTAGGCACGAAGCCGGAAATCCAAATAAATGAGCCCCGACCTCTCAAAAAAAATAAAAAAAATTCAACCCTAAACCCTAAACCCTAATCCTAACCCTAACCCTAACCCTAAACCCTAAACCCTAACCCACGGGCCCTAAACCCCGAACCGCGAGCACTACGCCCAATGAATTAACCCCTAAGCCATAGGCACGAAGCTGGAAATCCAAAAAAAGGAGCCCCGAGCCCTCAAAAAAAAAAAATCAACCCTAAACCCTAACCCTAACCCTAATCCTAACCCAAAACCCTAAATCCTAACCCGCGGGCCCCAAACCCGAAACCGCGAGCACTACGCCCTAGGTATTAACCTTTATGCCCTAGGCAAAAAGACGGAAATCCAAAAAAATAAGCCCCGAGCTCTCTAAAAAAATTTAAAAAAAATTCAACCCTAAACCCTAACCCTAACCCTAAATCCTAAACCCTAACCCGCGATCCCCTAACCCCGAACCGCGAGCACTACGCCCTAGGTATTAACCCCTAAGCCCTAGGCACGAAGCTGAAAATCAAAAAAAATGAACCCTGAGCCCTCAAAAAAAAAATTTAACCTTAAACCCTAACCCTAACCCAAACCCTAACCCTAAACCCTAAACCCTAACCCGCAGGCCCCAAACCCCAAACTGCGAGCACTACGCCCTAGGTATTAAACCCTAAGCCCTAGGTACGTAGCCGAAAATTCAAAAAAATGAGCCCCGAACCCTCAAAAAGAATAAAAAAATTCAACCCTAAACTCTAACCCTAACCCTAAACCCTAAATCCTAACTCGCGGGTCCCAAACCCCGAACCGCGAGCACTAAGCCCTAGGTATTAACCACTAAGCCCTAGGCACGAAGCCAAAAATCTGAAAAAACAAGCCCCGAGCCCTAAAAAAAAATAAAAAAAATTCAACCTTAAACCCTAACCCTAACCCTAAACCCTAAACCCTAACCCGTGGACCCCAAACCCAGAACCGCGAGCACTACGCCCTACGTATTAACCCCTAAGCCCTAGGCACGAAGCCAAAAATCCGAAAAAAGGAGCCCCGAGCCCTCAAAAAAAATAAAAAAAAAATTCAACCCTAAACCCTAACTCTAACCCTAACCCTAACACTAAACCCTAAACCCTAACCCGCGGGCCCCAAACTCGAACCGCGAGCACTACGCCCTAGGTATTAACCCCTAAGCCCTAGGCACGAAGCCGAAAATCCAAAAAAATGAGCCCCAAGTCCTCAAGAAAAATAAAAAAAAATTCAACCCTAAACCCTAACCCTAACCCTAAACCCTAAACCCTAACCCGCAGGTCCAAAACCCCGAACCGCGAGCACTACGCCCTAGGTATTAACCCCTAAGACCTAGGCACGAAGCCGGAAATCCGAAAAAATGAGCCCCGAGCCCTCAAAAAAATAAAAAAAAAATTCAACACTAAACCCTAACTCTTACCCTAAACCTTAAATCCTAACCCGCAGGACCCAAACCCCGAACTGCGAGCACTACGCCCTAGGTATTAACCCATAAGCCCTAGGCACGAAGCCGAAAATACAAAAAAAGGGCCCCGAGCCCTCAAAAAAAATAAAAAAAATTCAACCCTAACCATAACCCTAACCCTAAACCCTAAACCCTAACCCGCAGCCCCCAAACCCCAAACCGCGAGCACTACGCCATAGGTATTAACCCATAAGCCCTAGGCACGAAGCCGCAAATCCAAAAAAATGAGCCCCGAGCCCTCAAAAAAAATAAAACAAAATTCAACCCTCAACCTTAACCCTAACCTTAAACCCTAAATCCTAACTCGCGGTCCCCAAACCTCGAACCGCGAGTACTAAGCCCTAGGTATTAACCACAAAGCCCTAGGTACGAAGCCAAAAATCTAAAAAAATGAACCCCGAGACCTAAAAAAAATAAAAAAAAATTCAACCTTAAACCCTATTCCTAACCCTAACCCTAACCTAAACCCAAAGCCCTAACCCGCAGGCCCCAAACCCAGAACCGCGAGCACTACGCCCTACGTATTAACCCCTAAGCCCTAGGCACGAAGCCAAAAATCCAAAAAAAGGAGCCCTGAGCCCTCAAAAAAAATAAAAAAAAATTCAACCCTAAACCCTAACCCTAACCCTAAAGCCTAAACCCTAACCCACAGGCCCCAAACCCGAACCGCGAGCACTACGCCCTAGGTTTATTAACTCCTAAGCCCTAGGCACGAAGCCAAAAATCCAAAAAAATGAGCCCCGAGCCCTCAAGAAAAATAAAAAAAGATTTAACTCTAAACCCTAACCCTAACCCTAAACCCTAAATCCTAACCCGCGGGTCCCAAACCCCAAACCGCGAGCACTACGCCCTAGGTATTAACCCCTAAGCCCTAGGCACGAAGCCAAAAATCTGAAAAAATGAGCCCCGAGCCCTCAAAAAAAAAAAAAAAAATTCAACCCTAAACCCTAACTCTAACCCTAAACCCTAAGTCCTAACCCGCGGGACCCAAAACCCGAACCGCGAGCACTACGCCCTAGGTATTAACCCATAAGCCCTAGGCACGAAGCCAAAAATCCGAAAATATGGTCCCCGAGCCCTCAAAAAAAAAAAAATTCAACCCTAAACCCTAACCCTTACCCTAACCCTAACCCTAACCCTAAACCCTAAACCCTAACCCGCAGGCCCCAAACCCTGAACCGCGAGCACTATGCCCTAGGTATTAACCCCTAAGCCCTAGGCACGAAGCCGAAGATCCAAAAAAATGAGCCCCAAGCCCTCCAAAAAAATAAAACAAAATTCAACCCTAAACCTTAACCCTAACGCTAAACCCTCAATCCTAACCCGTGGGCCCAATCCCCGAACCGCGAGTACTACGCCCTAGGTATTAACCCATAAGCCCTAGGCACGAAGTCAAAAATCCAAAAAAATGAGCCCTGAGCCCTCAAAAAAAATAATAAAAAATTTAACCCTAAACCCTAACCCTAACCCTAAACACTAAACCCTAACCCGCGGGCCCCAAACCCCTAACCGCGAGCACTACGCCTTAGGTATTAACCCCTAAGCCCTAGGCACGAAGCCGAAAATCTGAAAAAATGAGCCCTGAGCCCTCAAAAGAATAAAAAAAATTCAACCCTAAACCCTAACGCTAACCCTCAATCCTAAACCCTAACCCGCGGGCCCCAAACCCCGAACCGTGAGCACTACGCCCTAGGTATTAACCCCTAAGCCCTAGGCACGAAGTCGAAAATCCAAAAAAAGGAGCCCCGAGCCCTCAAAAAAAAAATTCAACTCTAAACTCTAACCCTAACCCTAATCCTAACCCTAAACCCTAAATCCTAACTCGCGGGCCCCAAACCCCGAACCGCGAGCACTACGCCCTAGGTATTAACCCCTAAGCCCTAGGCACAAAGACAAAAATCCAAAAAAATGAGCCCCGAGCTCTAAAAAAAAATAAAAAAAAAATTCAATCCTAAATCCTAACCCTAACCCTAAACCCTAAACCCTAACCCGCGATCCCCTAACCCCAAACCGCGAACACTACGCCCTACGTATTAACCCCTAAGCCCTAGGCACGAAGCCAAAAATCCGAAAAAAGGAGCCCCGAGCCCTCAAAAAAAATAAAAAAAAAATTCAACCCTAAACCCTAACTCTAACCCTAACCCTAACACTAAACCCTAAACCCTAACCCGCGGGCCCCAAACTCGAACCGCGAGCACTACGCCCTAGGTATTAACCCCTAAGCCCTAGGCACGAAGCCGAAAATCCAAAAAAATGAGCCCCAAGTCCTCAAGAAAAATAAAAAAAAATTCAACCCTAAACCCTAACCCTAACCCTAAACCCTAAACCCTAACCCGCAGGTCCAAAACCCCGAACCGCGAGCACTACGCCCTAGGTATTAACCCCTAAGACCTAGGCACGAAGCCGGAAATCCGAAAAAATGAGCCCCGAGCCCTCAAAAAAATAAAAAAAAAATTCAACACTAAACCCTAACTCTTACCCTAAACCTTAAATCCTAACCCGCAGGACCCAAACCCCGAACTGCGAGCACTACGCCCTAGGTATTAACCCATAAGCCCTAGGCACGAAGCCGAAAATACAAAAAAAGGGCCCCGAGCCCTCAAAAAAAATAAAAAAAATTCAACCCTAACCATAACCCTAACCCTAAACCCTAAACCCTAACCCGCAGCCCCCAAACCCCAAACCGCGAGCACTACGCCATAGGTATTAACCCATAAGCCCTAGGCACGAAGCCGCAAATCCAAAAAAATGAGCCCCGAGCCCTCAAAAAAAATAAAACAAAATTCAACCCTCAACCTTAACCCTAACCTTAAACCCTAAATCCTAACTCGCGGTCCCCAAACCTCGAACCGCGAGCACTAAGCCCTAGGTATTAACCACAAAGCCCTAGGTACGAAGCCAAAAATCTAAAAAAATGAACCCCGAGACCTAAAAAAAATAAAAAAAAATTCAACCTTAAACCCTATTCCTAACCCTAACCCTAACCTAAACCCAAAGCCCTAACCCGCAGGCCCCAAACCCAGAACCGCGAGCACTACGCCCTACGTATTAACCCCTAAGCCCTAGGCACGAAGCCAAAAATCCAAAAAAACAAGCCCTGAGCCCTCAAAAAAAATTAAAAAAAAATTCAACCCTTAACCCTAACTCTAACCCTAAACCCTAAACTCTAACCGCGGGCCCTAAACCCCGAACCGCGAGCACTACGCCCTAGATAATAACCCCTAAGCCTTAGGCACGAAGCCAAAAATCCAAAAAAATGAGCCCCGAGCCCTCAAGAAAAATAAAAAAAAATTTAACTCTAAACCCTAACCCTAACCCTAAACCCTAAATCCTAACCCGCGGGTCCCAAACCCCAAACCGCGAGCACTACGCCCTAGGTATTAACCCCTAAGCCCTAGGCACGAAGCCAAAAATCTAAAAAAATGAGCCCCGAGCCCTCAAAAAAATAAAAAAAAATTCAACCCTAAACCCTAACTCTAATCCTAAACCCTAAGTCCTAACCCGCGGGACCCAAAACCCGAACCGCGAGCACTACGCCCTAGGTATTAACCCATAAGCCCTAGGCACGAAGCCAAAAATCCAAAAATATGGTCCCCGAGCCCTCAAAAAAAAAAAAAAAATTCAACCCTAAACCCTAACCCTTACCCTAACCCTAACCCTAAACCCTAAACCCTAACCCGCAGGCCCCAAACCCTGAACCGCGAGCACTATGCCCTAGGTATTAACCCCTAAGCCCTAGGCACGAAGCCGAAGATCCAAAAAAATGAGCCCCGAGCCCTCCAAAAAAATAAAACAAAATTCAACCCTAAACCTTAACCCTAACCCTAAACCCTCAATCCTAACCCGTGGGCCCAATCCCCGAACCGCGAGTACTACGCCCTAGGTATTAACCCATAAGCCCTAGGCACGAAGTCAAAAATCCAAAAAAATGAGCCCTGAGCCCTCAAAAAAAATAATAAAAAATTTAACCCTAAACCCTAACCCTAACCCTAAACACTAAACCCTAACCCGCGGGCCCCAAACCCCTAACCGCGAGCACTACGCCTTAGGTATTAACCCCTAAGCCCTAGGCACGAAGCCGAAAATCTGAAAAAATGAGCCCTGAGCCCTCAAAAGAATAAAAAAAATTCAACCCTAAACCCTAACGCTAACCCTCAACCCTAAACCCTAACCCGCGGGCCCCAAACCCCGAACCGTGAGCACTACGCCCTAGGTATTAACCCCTAAGCCCTAGGCACGAAGTCGAAAATCCAAACAAAGGAGCCCCGAGCCCTCAAAAAAAAAATTCAACTCTAAACTCTAACCCTAACCCTAATCCTAACCCTAAACCCTAAATCCTAACTCGCGAGCCCCAAACCCCGAACCGCGAGCACTACGCCCTAGGTATTAACCCCTAAGCCCTAGGCACAAAGACAAAAATCCAAAAAAATGAGCCTCGAGCTCTAAAAAAAAATAAAAAAAAAATTCAATCCTAAATCCTAACCCTAACCCTAAACCCTAAACCCTAACCCGCGATCCCCTAACCCCAAACCGCGAACACTACGCCCTAGGTATTAACCCCTAAGCCCTAGGCACGAAGCCAAAAATCCAAAAAAAGGATCCCCGAGCCCTAAAAAAATAAAAAAAAATTCAACCCTAAATCCTAACCCTAACCCTAAACCCTAAACCCTAACCCGCGGGACCCAAACCCCGAACCGCGAGCACTAAGCCCTAGGTTTATTAACCCGTAAGCCCTAGGCACGAAGCCAAAAATCCAAAAAAATGAGCCCCGAGCCCTTAAAAAAATAAAAAAAAATTCAACCCTAAACCTTAACCCTAACCCTAACCCTAACTCTAAATCCTAAACCCTAACCTACGGTCCCCAAACACTTAACCACGAGCACTACGCCCTAGTTATTAACCCATAAGCCCTAGGGACGAAGCCGAAAATCCAAAAAAACGAGCCACGAGCCCTCAAAAAATATAAAAAAAAATTCAACCCTAAAACCTAACCTTAATTCTAACCCTAACCCTAAACACTAAACCCTAACCCGCGGGCCCCAAACCCCGAACAGCGAGCACTACGCCCTAGGTATTAACCCCTAAGCCCTAGGCACGAAGTCGAAAATCTGAAAAAATGAGCCCCGATCCCTCAAAAAAAAAAAAAATTCAACTCTAAATCCTAACCCTAATCCTAACCCTAAACCCTAAATCCTAACCCGCAGGCCACAAACCCTGAACCGCGAGCACTACGCCCTAGGTATTAACCCCTAAGCCCTATGCACAAAGACGAAAATCCAAAAAAATGAGCCACGAGCTCTCAAAAAAATAAAAAAAAAATTCAACCCTTAACCCTAACCCTAACCCTAAACCCTAAACCCTAACCCGCGAGCCCCTAACCCGGAATCGCGAGCACTACGTCCTAGGTATTAACCCCTAAGCCCTAGGCACGAAGTCGAAAATTCAAAAAAAGGAACCCCGAGCCCTCAAAAAAAAAAAATTCAATCCTAAATCCTAACCCAAACCCTAACCCTATCCCTAAACCCTAAAGCCTAACCCGCGGGCCCCAAACCCCAAACCGCGAGCACTACGCCCTACGTATTAACCCCTAAGCCCTAGGCACGAAACCAAAAATTGAAAAAAAGGATCCCCGAGCCCTCATAAAAAATAAAAAATAAATCAACCCTAAACCCTAACCCTAACCCTAACCCTAACCCTAACCCTAAACCCTAAGCCCTAACCTGCGGTCCCCAAATCCCAAACCGCGACCACTATGCCCTAGGTATTAACCCCTAAGCCTTACGCACGAAGCCGGAAATCCTAAAAAATGGTCCCCGAACCCTCAAAAAAATAAAAAATAATTCAACCCTAAACCCTAACCCTAACCCTAAACCCAAAATCCTAAACCGCGGGCCCCAAACCCTGAACCGCGAGCACTATGCCCTAGGTATTAACCCATAAGCCCTAGTCACGAAGCCGAAAATCCAAAAAAATGAGCCCCGAGCCCTCAAAAAAAATAAAAAAAAATTCAATCCTAAACCTTAACCCTAACCCTAACCCTAACCCTAACCCTAACCCTAAACCCTAAACCCTAACCCGCAGGCCCCAAACCCCAAACCGCGAGCACTACGCCCTAGGTATTAACCCCTAAGCCCTAGGCACGAAGCCGAAAGTCCAAACAAAATGAGCCCCAAGACATCAAAAAAATAAAAAAAATATTCAACCCTAAACCCAAACCCTAACCCTAAACCTAACCCTAACCCTAAACCCTAAACCCTAACATGCGGGACCCAAACCCCGAACCGCGAGCACTACGCCCTAGGTATTAACTCCTAAGCCCTAGGCACGAAGTCGGAAATTCAAAAAAATGAGCCCCAAGCCCTCAAAAAAAATAAAAAAAAAATTCAACCCTATACCCTAACCCTAACCCTAACCCTAACACTAAATCCTAAACCATAACCCGCGGGCCCCAAACCCAAACCGCGAGCACTACGCCCTAGGTATTAACCCCTAAGCCCTAAGCACGAAACCTGAAATCCGAAAAAATGAGCCCCGAGCTCTCAAAAAAAATAAAAAAAAATTCAACCCTAAACCCTAACTCTAACCCTAATCCTAACCCTAAACCCTAAATCCTAACACTCATGCCCCAAACCCCGAACCGCGAGCACTACGCCTTAGGTATTAACCCCTAAGCCCTAGGCACAAAGACGAAAATTCAAAAAAATGAGCCCCGAGCTCTCAAAAAAAAAAAATTCAACCCTAAACCCTTACCCTAACCCTAAACCCTAAACCCTAACCTGCGATCCCCTAACCACGAACCGCGAGCACTACGCCCTAGGTATTAACCCCTAAGCCCTAGGCACGAAGCCGGAAATCCAAAAAAATGAACCCCGAGCCCTCAAAAAAATAAAAAAAATTCGATTCTAAACCCTAACCCTAATCCTAAACCCTAAACCCTAACCCACGAGCCCCAAACCCCAAACCGTGAGCACTACGCCCTAGGTATTAACCCCTAAGCCCTAGGCACGAAGTCGGAAATCCAAAAAAAGGAGCCCCGAGCCCTCAAAAAAAAAAATTCAACCCTAAACCCTAACCCTAACCCTAACCCTAAATCCTAAACCCTAACCCGCAGGCCACAAACCCCAAACCGCGAGCACTACGCCCTAGGTATTAACCCCTAAGCCCTAGGCACGAAGCCAGAAATCCAAAAAAATGATCCCCGAGCCCTTAAAAAAAATAAAAAAAAATTCAATCCTAAACCCTAACCCTAACCCTAACCCTATCCCTAAACCCTAAACCCTAACCTGCAGGCCCCAAATCTCGAACCGCGATCACTACGCCCTAGGTACTAACCCCTAAGCCCTAGGCACGAAGCTGAAAATCGGAAAAAATGAGCCCCGAGCCCTTAAAAAAAAAAAATTCAACCCTAAACCCTAACCCTAACCCTAAACCCTAAATCCTAACCCACAGGCCCCAAACCCCGAACCGCGAGCACTACGCCCTAGGTTTATTAATCCCTAAGCCCTAGGCACGCAGTCGAAAATCCAAAAAAATGATCCCCGAGCCCTCAAAAAAAATTAAAAAAAAATTCAACCCTAAACCCTTACCCTAACCCTAAACCCTAAACCCTAACCCGCGAGCCCCAAACCCCGAAATGCGAGCATTACGCCCTAGGTATTAACCCCTAAGCCCTAGGCACGAAGCTGGAAATCCAAAAAATTGAGCCCCGAGCCCTAAAAAAAATAGAAAAAACATTCAACCCTAAACCCTAACCCTAACCTTAACCCTAACCCTAAACCCTAAACCCTAACACGCGGACCCTAAACCCTGAACCGCGAGCACTACACCCTAGGTATTAACCCCTAAGCCCTAGGCACGAAGCCAAAAATCCAAAAAAAGAGCCCCGAGCCCCGAGTCCTAAAAAAACATAAAAAAAAAATTCAACCCTAAACCCTAACCCTAACCCTAACCCTAACCCTAACCCTAAACCCTAAACCCTAACCCGCAGGCCCCAAACCCAAAACCGCAAGCACTACGCCCTACGTATTAACTCCTAAGCCCTAGGCACGAAGCCAAAAATCCAAAAAAAGGATCCCCGAGCCCTCAAAAAAAATAAAAAAAAAAATTCAATCCTAAACCCTAACCCTAACACTAAACCCTAAACCCTAACCCACGGGCCCCAAAATCAAACGAGTCCCAGAGCAGGTAAACCCTCCCTTTTGCAGATTTTCGTGTGCTATAGTCTCCGACATTATTTGGTGACCCAAAATTCCTACATAATTTTTGCCAAAAACTTACATGGACCTCGATTAAGACCTTAGATATTGATCTAGTTGGTCACCATGGCCAAAACGGCCCATTTACAAGGTCAAATGAGCCCTAGAGTAGGTATCCCCCCCCCCATTTTGTCGATTTTCGTGTGCTATAGTCCACGACATTTTATGGTGACTCAGAATTCAGACATCATTTTTGGCTAAAACTTACATGGACCTACATTAAGAACTTAGCTATGGAGCCAGTTGGTCGCACAGCAAAAATGGCCCATTTACAAGGTCTAACGAGCCCCTAAGCAAGTAAACCTCCCATTTTTCCGATTGTTGTGTGCTATAGTCCACGACATTTTATGGTGACCCAGAATTCCTACGTTGTTTTTGCCAAAAGCTTACATGAACCTCCGTTAAGACCTTAGATATGGAGCTAGTTAGTCACCATAGCCAAAACGGCCCATTTACAAGGACAAATAAGCCCAGAGCAGGTAAACCCCCTATTTTACTGATTTTCGTGTGCTACAGTCAACGACATTTTATGGTGACCCAGAATACCGATGTCATTTTTGCCAAAAACTTACATGGACCTCTGTTAAGACCTTAGTTATGGATCCAATTGATCACCATGGCCAAAATAGCCCATTTACTATGTCAAACGAGCCCAGAGCAGGTAAACCCCCATTTTGCCTATTTTTTTATGTCATAGTCCACGACATTTTATACTGACCTAAAATTTCAACTTCATTTTAAGCAAAAACTAAGATGGACCTCCGTTAAGACCTTAGCTATGGATCCAGTTGGTTGCCACGGCCAAAATAACCCATTTACAAGGTCAAACGAGCCCAGAGCAGGTAAACACCCCATTTTACCGATTTTCGTGTGCTATCGTCCACGGTATTTTATGGTGACCCAGAATTTCGCCGTTATTTTTGCCAAAAACTTACACGAACCTTCGTTAAGACCTTAGCTATGGATCCAGTTGGTCACCACGACCAAAACGACCCATTTACAAGGTCAAACGAGCCCATAGCAGGTAAACCCCCCATTTTGCCAATTTTTGTGTGCTATAGTCCACGACATTTTATGGTGACCCAGAATTTCGATGTCATTTTTTCCAAAAACTTACATAGACCTTTGTTAAGACCGTAGTAATTGAGCCATTTGGTCGCCATGACCAAAACGGTCCATTTTTAAGGTCAAACGAGCCCCAATGCAGGTAAACTGCCCATTTGCCCTATTTTCATGTGATATAGTCCACGACATATTATGGTGACCTAAAATTCCAACGTCATTTTTTCCATAAACAAACATGGACCTCCGTTAAGACTTTAGCTATGAAGCCAATATGTTGCCACGATTAAAATGACCCATTTACAAGGTCAAACGAGCCTCATAACAGGTAAACCCCATATTTTACTGATTTTCGTGTGCTATAGTCCATGACATTTTATGGTGACCTGGAATTTCGATATTATTTTTGCTAAAAACTTACGCGGACCTCCGTTAAGATAATAGATATAGAGCTAGTTCGTCACCACGACCAAAATGGCTCATTTGCTAAGTCAAACGAACCCAAAAGCAGGTAAACCCCCGCCCCAATTTTTTTATTTTCATGTGCTATAGTGCACATCATTTTATGGTGACCCAGAATTCCGACGTCATTTTTGTTAAAAACTTACATGGACCTCCGTTAAGACCATAGCTATGGAGCCAGTTTGTCGCCACGACCAAATCGGCCCATTTAAAAGGTCAAACGAGCCCAGAGCAGGTAAACCCCCTATTTTGTCAATTTTCATGTGCTACAGTCTACGATATTTTATGGTCACCCAGAATTCTGACATCATTTTTTCCAGAAACTTACACAGACCTCTGTTAAGACCTTAGCAATGGAGCCAGTTGGTCGCCATGGCCAAAATGGCCCATTTACAAGGTCAAATGAGTCACAGTGCAGGTAAACCCCCCATTTTACCGATATTCGTGAGCTATAGTCTACGATATTTTATGGTGACCCAGAAATCCAACGTCACTTTTTCCAAAAACTTACATGGACCTCCCTTAAGACCTTGGCTATGGGGCCAGTTGGTCGCCACGGCCAAAAAGGCCCATTTACAAGGTCAAACGAGCCCCAGAGCAGGTAAACCCCCTTTTTGCCAATTTTCATCTATTATAGTCCACGACATTTTATGGTGACCTGGAATTTCGACATCATTTTTGCAAAAAAACTTACATGGATATCCGTTATGACCATAGCTATGGAGTTAGTTTGTCACCATGGCCAATACATTTCATTTACAAGGTCAAACGAACCTCAGAGCAGTTAAACCCCCCATTTTGCTGATTTTCATATGTTATAGTCCATGACATTTTATGGTGATCCGAAATTCTGATGTCATTTTTGTCAAAAATTTACATAGATGTCTGTTAATACCTTAGCCATGGAGCTTATTGGTCGCCACGGCAAAACCGGCCCATTTACAAGGTCGACTAAGCCCTAGAGCAGGTAAACCCCCCATTATGTCTATTTTCGTGTTCTATAGCCCACGACATTTTATGGTGACCCAGAATTCTGCTGTCATTTTTGCAAAAAACTTACATAGACCTCTGTTAAGTCCTCAGATATGGAACCAGTTGATCCCCAAAGCCAAAACAGCCTATTTACAAGGTCTAACAAGCCCCAAAGTAGGTACACCCTCTATTTTGCCAAATTTTTTGTGCTATAGTCCATGACATTTTATGGTGACCTGGAATTCCAACGTCAGTCTTGCCAAAAACTTACAAGGACCTTCGTTAGAACCTTAGCTATGGAGCTAATTGGTCGCCACAGCCAAAACGGCCCATTTACAAGGTCAAATGATCCCTAGAGTAGGTAAAGCCCTTATTTTGCTCATTTTCATGTGCTATAGTCCGCGACATTTTATAGTTACCCGGAATTTTGATATTATTTATGCCAAAACCTTACATGGAACTCCATTTAGACCTTAGTAATGGAGCCAGTTGGTCGCCATGGCTAAAACGGCCCATTTACAAGGTCAAACGAGCCCCAGAGTAGGTAAACCCCCAATTTTCTGATTTTGTGTGCTATAGTTCACGACATTTTATGGTGACCCAAAATTCTGATGTCATTTTTGCCAAAAACTTACATGGACCTCTGTTAAGACCTTATCTATAGAGCCAGTTGGTCGTCTTGGCCAAAACAACTCATTTATAAGGTCAAACGAGTAACAGAGCAGGTAAACCCCTATTTTATCAATTTTCGTGTGCTATAGTCCACGACATTTTATGTTGACCCGGAATTACGACATCATTTTTGCCAAAACCTTACATGGACCTCTGTTTAGACCTTAGTAATAGAGCTAGTTGGTCGCCATGGCTAAAACGGCCCATTTACTAGGTCAAACAAGCCCAGAGCAAGTAAACCCCCTATTTTCCTATTTTTCGTGTGCTATAGTCCACGATATTTTATGGTAACCCAAAATTCTGATGTCATTTTTGCCAAAAACTTACATGTACCTCAGTTAGGACCTTAGCTATGGAGCCAGTTGGTCACCATGGTCAAAACGACCCATTTAATAGGTCAAATGAGCCTTAGTGCAGGTAAACCCCCTATTTTGCCATTTTTCGTGTGCTTTGGTATACCATTTTTTTTTTGGTGACCCAGAATTTCGATGTCATTTTTGCCACAAACATACATGGATCTCCGTTAAGACCTTAGCTATGGAACCAGTTGATCACCATGGCAAAAACGGCCCATTTACAAGGTCAAACGATCCTCGGAGCAGGTAAACCCCATCATTTTTCCAATTTTCATGTGCTATAGTCCATGGTTTTTTTGGTGATTTGAAATTTTGACCTCATTTTTGCCAAAATTTTCACGAACGTCCGTTGATACCTTAGCTATTGATCCAGTTGGCCCTCACGAACAAAATGACCTATTTTCAAGGTCAAACGAACCCCGGAGCAGGTAAACCCCCCATTTTGCTGATTTTCGTGTGCTATAGTTCACTATCTTTTTTGGTGATACAGAATTCTGACCTCATTTTTGTCAAAACTTTTCATGGACATCCGTTAAGACCTTAGCTATGGAGCCAGTTGGCCCTCATGGCTAAAACGGCCCATTTTCAATTTCAAACGATCCCCAGAGCAGGTAAACCCCCCGTATTGCTGATTTTTGTGTGTTGTAGTTCACAATCTTTTTGGTGATTCAAAATTCTGACCTTATTTTTTGCCAAAAATTTTCATGGACGTCTGTAAAGACCTTAACTAGAAGCCAGTAGGCCCTCATGGCCAAAACGACCCATTTTCAATGTCAAACGAGCACCAGAGCAGGTAAACACCCCTATTTTGCTGATTTTCATGTGCTATATTCCAAGGATTTTTTGGTGATCCAAAATTCGACCTCAATTTTGCCAAAAATTTTCATGGGCATCCGTTAATACCTTAGCTTTGGGGCCATTTGGCCCTCACAGTCAAAACAACCCATTTTAAAGGTCAAACAAGACTCAGAGCAGGTAAACCCTCAATTTTGTCAATTTTCGTGTGCTATAGTTCACCCTCTTTTTGGTTATTCGGCATTTTGACCACATTTTTGTCAAATTTTTCATGGATGTCCGTTAAGATCTTACCTATCGATCTAGTTGGCCCTCACGGCCAAAACGACCCATTTTCAAGGTCAAACAATCCCTGGAGCATGTAAACCCCCCATTTTGCTGATTTTCTTGTGCTATAGTCCATGAATTTTTTGGTTATCTTGAATTTCAACCTTATTTTTGCTGAAATTTTTCATGGACATCCGCTAAGACCTTAATTATGGAGCCAGTTAGCCCTCATGACTAAAATGGCCCATTTTCAAGGTAAATTCAGGCCTAGAGCACCTAAACCTCCCATTTTACCGATTTTTGTGAGCTATAGTTTACCATTTTTTTTTTTGTGAATGGAAATTTCTATCTCATTTTTTTTAAAATTTTTCATGGACGTCCGTTATGACTATAGCTATGGAGCCAGTTGACGCTCACGGCCAATACGGTCCATTTTCAAGGTTAAACGATCCCCGGAGCAGATAAACCCCCTATTTTACAAATTTTTGTAAGCTATAGTCCATGGATTTTTTGGTCATACGAAAATACAACCTCATTTTTTCCAAAATATTTCAGCGATATCCATTAATACCTTAGTTATGGATCTAGATGGCCCTCACGACGAAAATGTCCCATTTTTAAGGTCAAACGAGACTCGGAGCAGGAAAGCCCCCCATTTTGCCAATTTTCGTGTGCTATTGTTCACTATCTTTTTTGGTGATCTAGAATTCCGACCTCATTTTAGCCAAAAATTTTCATGGACGTCCGTTAAGACCTTAGCTATGGAGCATGTTGGCCCTGACGGCCAAAATGGCCCATTATCAAGGTCAAACGAGCACCGGAGCAGGCAAACCCCTCATTTTGTCGATTTTTGTGTGCTATAGTAAATGGATTTTTTGGTGATCCGGACTTCAGACCTCATTTTTGCCAAAATTTTTCATGAACGTCCTTTAAGACCTTAGCTATGGAGCGAGTTAGTCCTCAAGGCAAAACGGCCCATTTCCAAGGTCAAACGAGCCCTGGAGCAGGTAAACCCCCCAATTTTGCTGATTTTTGTGTGCTATAGTTCACAATCTTTTTTGGTGATCCAAAATTCCGACCTTATTTTTTGCCACAATTTTTCATGAACATCCGTAAAGACCTTAGATATGAAGCCAGTAGGCCCTCATGGCCAAAACGGCCCATTTTCAATGTCAAACGAGAACCAGAGCAGGTAAACCTCTAATTTTGCCAATTTTTGCGTGCTATATTCCAAGGATTTTTTGGTGATGCTGAATTTCAACCTCAATTTTGCCAAAATTTTTCATGGACGTCCGTTAATACCTTAGCTATGGAGCCAGTTTGCCCTCACGTCCAAAACGACCCATTTTCAAGGTGAAACAGTCCCAAAAGCAAGTAAACCCCCTATTTTTTTGATTATCGTGTGTTATAGTCCATGGATTTATTGGTGATCCGAAATTCTGACATCATTCTTGCTAAAATCATTCATGGACGTCCGTTAAGACATTATCTATGGATCCAATTGGCCCTCACGGCCATAAAGGCCCATTTTCAAGGTCAAACGAGCCTCGGAGCAGGTAAACTCCCCATTTTGCTGATTTTCGTGAGCTATAGTCCTTGAAATTTTTGGTGATCCAGAATTGTGACCTCATTTTTGCCAAAATATTTTATGGACGTCCGTTATGACCTTAGCTATGGATCCAGTTGGCCTGCACGGCTAAAACAGCCCATTTTCAAGGTCAACCAAACGCCGGAGCAAGTTAACCCCCCATTATGCCAATTTTCTGTGTTATAGATCATGGACTTTTTGGTGATCCAGATCCGACCACATTTTTGTCAAAAATTTTCATGGACATCCATTAAGACCTTAGTTATTTAGCTTGTTGGACATCCGTTAAGACATTAGCTATGGAACGAGTTGGCCCTCACGACTAAAACAGCCCATTTTAAAGGTCAAACAGTCCCCGGAGCAGGTAAACCCTCCATTTTACCGATTTTTGTGTGCTATATCTGTGGATTTTTTGGTGATCCGAAATTCCAACCTCATTTTTGCCAAAATTATTCACGGACATCCGTTAAGACCTTATGTATTGAGTCAGTTGGCCCTCACAGCCAAAACGTCCCATTTTCAAAGGTCAAATGAGCCCCGAAGCAAGTAAACCCCCATTTTGCTTATTTTCGTGTGCTATAGTCCATGGATTTTTTGATGATCTAGAATTCTGACCTCATTTTTGCCAAAAATATTCATGGACATCTAGTAAGACCATAGATATAGAGCCAATTGGCCCTTACAGCCAAAACAACCCATTTTCAAGGTCAAACGAGCCTCGGAGCAAGTAAACCCCTCATTTTACCAATTTTTGTGTGCTATAGTTCACCATCTTTTCTAGTGATTCAGAATTTCGACCTCATTTTTGCCGAAATTTGTAATGGACGTCTGTTAAGACATTAGATATGAAGCCAATTGGCCCTCACGACTAAAACGGCCCATTTTCAAGATCAAATGAGCCCAGGCAGGTAAAACCCGCATTTTGCCAATTTTTGTGTGCTATAATCCATGGATTTTTTGGTGATCCAGAATTCCAACCTCATTTTTAATGGATGTTTGTTAAGACATTAGCTGTGGAGCCAGTTGGCCCTCACATCCAAAAGGGCCCATTTTCAAGGTCAAACAAGCCCCAGAGAAGGTAAACCCCTATTTTATCGATTTTCATATGCTATAGTTCACCATCCTTTTTGGTGATCCAGAATTTCGACCTCATTTTTGCCAAAATTTTTCATGGACGTCCTTTAATACCTTAGTTATGGAGCCAGTTGGCCCTCACAGCTAAAACGGCCCATTTTCAAGGTCAAACGAGCCCCAAAGCAGGTAAACCCCGCATTTTTTCAATTTTCGTGTGCTATATTCCATCAATTTTTTGGTACTCCAAAATTCCGACCTCATTTTTGTCGAATGTTTTCATGGACGTCCTTTAAGATCTTAACTATGGAGATAGTTGGCCCTTACGGCCAAAACGTCCCATTCTCAAGGTCAAACGAACCACGGAGCAGGTAAACCCCCCCCCCCCATTTTGCCGCTTTTAATGTGCTATAGTTCATCATATTTTTTGGTGATCTAAAATTCCAACCTTATTTTTGTTGAAATTTTTCATGGACGTCTGATAAGACCATAGCTATGGAGCCAGTGGACCCTCACGAACAAAATGACTAATTTTCAAGGTCAAACGAGCCCATAAGCAGGTAAACCCCCAATTTTGCTGATTTTCATATGCTATAGAACATGAATTTTTTGGTGATCCAGAATTTCAATTTCATTTTTGCAGAAATTTTTCATGAACGTCCGTTAAAACCTTAACTATGGAGCCAGTTGGCCCTCACAGCCAAAACGGCTCATTTACTATGTCAAACAATCCAATAATAGGTAAACCCCCCATTTTGCCGATTTTCCTATGCTATAGTCCATGAATTTTTTGGTGATTCGGAATATCGACCTCATTTTTGCCAAAAGTTTTCATGGACATCTATTAAAACATTAGCTATGGAGCCAGTTGGCCTTCATGGCCAAAACGGCCCATTTTCAAGGTCAAACTGTCCCCAGAGCAGGTAAACCTCCTATTTTGCTGATTTTCGTGTGTTATAATTCACCATTTTTTTTGGTAATCCAGATTTCTGACCTTATTATTGTCGAAATTTTTTATGGACGTCCGTTAAGACCTTAGTTATGGAGTCAGTTGGCCCTCAAGGCCAAAATGGCCCATTTTCAAGATCAAACAAGCCCTGGAGAAGGTAAACCACTATTTTGCCAATTTTCATATGCTATAGTCTATAGATTTTTGGGTGATCCAGAATTTCGACCTCATTTTTTAAGAAATTTTTCATGGACGTCTGTTAAGACCTTAGCTATAGAGCCAGTTGGCCCTCACGGCCAAAACAGCCCATTTTCAAGGTGAAATGAACCCCGGAGCAAGTAAATCCCCCATTTTGCCGATTTTCATTTGCTATAGTTCACAATCTTTTTTAGTGATCTAGAATTCCAACCTCATTTTTGCCAAAATTTTTCATGGACGTCTGATAAGACCTTATATATGGAGCCAATTGGCCATTACGGCCAAAACGACACATTTTCAAGGTTAAACGAGCCCCAAAGCAAGTAAACCTTCCATTTTGCCGATTTTCATGTGCTATATTCCATGGATTTTTGGTGATCCAGAATTTCGACCTCATTTTTGCTTAAATTTTTCATCGACATCCATTAAAACCTTAGCTATAGAGCCAGCTGGCCCTCACGGCCGAAACGTCCCATTTTCATGGTCAAACAAACTCCAGAGCAGGTAAACCCTTATTTTATCGATTTTCGAGTGCTATAGTTCACCATCTTTTTTGGTGATCCAGAATTTTGACCTAATTTTGTCAAAATTTTTCATGGACGTCTGATAAGACCTTAGCTATGGAACCGTTGGCCATCACTGTCAAAACGACCCATTTTCAAGGTCAAACGAGCCCTAAAGCAGGTAAACCCCCATTTTGCCGATTTTCATCCATGAATTTTTTGGTGATCCACAATTTCAACCTCATTTTTGCCAAAAATTTTCATGGACGTCCGTTAAGACCTTAGCTATGGAGCCAGTTAGCCCTCACATCCAAAACAGCCAATTTTCAAGGTCAAACAATCCCAAGAGAACATAAATCCCCCGTTTTGCCGATTTTTGCGTGCTATATTCCAAGAATTTTTGGTGATACGAAATACCGACCTCATTTTTTGCAAAATTTTTAATGGACATCCGTTAAGACCTTATCTATGGAGCCAGTTGGCCCTCACGGCCAAAACAGCCCATTTTCAAGGTCAAACAATCCCCGGAGTAGGTAAACCCCCCATTTTACCAATTTTTGTGTGCTATAGTTCACTATCTTTTTTGGTGATCCGTATTTCCGACCTCATTTTTGCCAAAATTATTCATGGACGTCCGTTAACCTTAGCTATGGAGCTAGTTGGCCCTCACAGCCAAAACGGCCCATTTTCAAGGTTAAACGAGGAAAACCTCCCATTTTACCGATTTTTGTGTGCTATAGTTCACCATCTTTTTTGGTTATCAGAAATTCTGACCTCATTTTTGCTAAAAAATTTTATAGACATCAGTTAAGACCTTAGCTATGGAGCCAGTTGGCCCTAAGGACAAAGACTGCTAATTTTCAAGGTCAAACGAGCCCCGAAGAAGGTAAACCCCCCATTTTTTTGATTTTCGTGTGCTATAGTTCACCATCTTTTTTGGTAATTGGGAATTTTGACCTCATTTTTGCCGAATGTTTTCATGAACATCCGTTAAGACCTTAGCTATAGAGCCTGTTGGCCCTCACGGCCAAAACGGCCCATTTTTAAGGTCAAACGAGCCATGAAGTAGGTAAACCCCCTATTTTATCGATTTTCGTGTGCTATAGTCCATGGAATTTTTGGGGATCCAAAATTTCAACCTCATTTTTCCAAAATTTTTCATAGACGTTGGTTAAGACCTTACCTATGGAGTCAGTTGGCACTCATGGCCAAAATGGACCATTTTGAAGTTCAAACATGCCTGGGAGCAGGTAGACCCCCTATTTTGCCGATTTTCGTGTGCTATAGTTCACCATGTTTTTTGGTGATTCGGTATTCTGAACTTATTTTTGCCAAAATTTTTCATAGACGTCCGTTAAGACCATAGCTATGCAGACAGTTGGCCCTGACGGCCAAAACTGCCCATTTTCAAGGTTAAACGAGCCCAGAGCTGATAAACCCCTTATTTTATTAATTTTCGTGTGCTATAGTCCATGGATTTTTGAGTGATCCAAAATTTTGACTTTTTTTTTGCTGAAATTTTTTATGGACGTCCGTTAAGACCTTTGCTATTGAGACAATTGGACCTCACGGTCAAAATGACCTATTTTCAAGGTCAAACGAGCCCAAAGCAGGTATACCCCCCATTTTGCTGATTTTCGTGTGTTATAGTTCGGATTTTTTGGTGATCCGAAATTCCCACCTCATTTTTGCCAAAATTTTTCATTGACATCCGTTGAGACCTTAGTTATGAAGACAGTTGGCCCTCACGACCAAAACGGCCCTTTTTCAATGTCAAACGAGCCCTGGAGCAGGTAAACCCCCTATTTTACCGATTTTCAAGTGTTATTGTTCACCATATTTTTTGGTGATCTGTAATTCCGACTTTATATTTGCCAAAATTTTTCATAAACGTTAGTTAAGACCTTAGCTACAGAGCCAGTTGGCCCTCACGGCCAAAACGGCCCATTTTCAAGGTCAAACAACCACCAGAGCAGGTAAACCCCTCATTTTCCCAATTTTCGTGTGCTATATAGTCCATGGATTATTTGGTTATCCAGAATTCCGACATCATATTTGCCAAAATTTTTCATGGACGTCTGTTAAGACCTTAGCTATGGAGCCAGTTGGCCCTCACGGCCAAAACGACCCATTTTCAAGGTCAAACGATCCACGGAACAGGTAAACCCCCATTTTGCCTATTTTCGTGTGCTATAATTCACCATCTTTTTTGGTTATCCAAAATTCCGACCTCATTATTGCTGAAATATTTCATAGACGTTTGTTAAGACCTTATCTATGGAGCCAATTGGCCCTCACGACCAAAACAAATCATTTTCAAGGTCAAACGTTCACCGAAGCAAGTAAACCCCCTATTTTGCCAATTTTTGTGTGCTATAGTACACCATCTTTTTTGGTGATCCAGAATTTCGACCATATTTTTACCGAAATTTTTCATGGGCGTCTGTTAAGACCTTAGCTATGGAGCCAGTTGGCCCTCACTGCCAAAACGGCCCATTTTCAAGGTCAAACGAGCCCCAGAGCAGGTAAACCCCACATTTTGCTAATTTTCGTGTGCTATAGTCTATGAATTTTTTTGTGATCCAAAATTCCGACCTCATTTTTGCCAAAAGTTTTCATAGACGTCCATTAAGAACTTAGTTATGGAGCCAGTTGGCCCTCACGGCCAAAATGGCCCATTTTCAATTTCAAATGAGCGTTGGAGCAGGTAAACCCCTATTTTACCGATTTTCATATGCTATTGTTCTCCATCTTTTTTGGTGATCCAGAATTCTGATCTCATATTTGCCGAAATTTTTCATGGACGTCTGTTAAGACCTTAGCTATGGAGCCAATTGGCCCTCACGGATAAAACGACCCATTTTTAAGGTCAAACGACATGAGATTATTCAGGAATACACATTGAATGCTGAGATTACGCATTGAATTTCTGGTAGTAGATCCATAATCAAAAAAGTCTTTGTGATTGTTCTAGAAGAAATGAAACAAAAGATATGGTAGAGCTAGGACAGTTATTGTATGAGGTCTACCCAATGCTAGATGCAGAGGCGCATAATAGATCGATATGAACATTATGAGCTGCCCCGTAATAAAACCAGTTGTTGCTGATACCTTCTTCTCGGTTCCTTCTTCCATAACCAGAGCTCGAAGAAGGAAGAGATAAGAGGGCCCTATGGAGAATGTGGTCAGAAATCCATAATAGAGTCCGACCACAACGACCAAATTGATTATCTTCATGCATAAGGATCCTAGATTACCTAGTAGAAAAGATTGAAAAATAATCACAAACCTCACCTAGCACCGAAAGAGATAGACTAGAAACGACATATGTTATGTCAATGACTCCAAAGGGATATTAAATGAATGGAATTGGGATATGGATGGAATATAATGAAATAGAGCCACTTTGAGGTTCCATCTGAAATGAGGGATGTAAGGGAGCCACTACAAAGAAGTTTCAGGAGTTACGAAGGAAGCTTCGAGCTCATATTGTTTATGGGTTGAGAACGGGAATTGAACTCTATGCAACGTGATCCTGGCTCAGAAAACTCTTCATCAGCCGTCAGAGGATTCGTTTGTGACTTCCCCCTTTTGAAGAGTTTTCAATCGCGATCCAAGCTGAGCAAAGAATCAAAACCTTCCCCAATAAATATAGGATTCGTCGATTGTGAATTCGTGAGCAAAGCTGATCAAAAAGTGTGGTGTACTTTTTATCACTTGGAAGGGTAAGGATCGACTGGATGCCTTGGAGGCACCATAGATTGCACCATTGGCAACGGCGTTTTTGAGTGCCCCTAACCTTGAGGGGGCCGTAGATCGAGTTTTGGTGTTGGATGTAAATTTGGAACTTTAGGATGGACTTCACCGCTTTTATTTTAAAGGGAAAGAGGAAGCCCCGGACGTCAACTTCTTTGATGTCGACCAAGAAGATATTTCCCAATAGCGATCCTCCTTTTGTCAAAATTATAGACCAGGTATTTATTTCATCTAATTATAATAAAAAAGTATATCATTCGTCTCTCTCTTACAACACAACGAAACTAAATGGTTCGAATCTAAATTGATTTTAGGCTGTACACCTAATTTTCCTGGGATTGTAGTTCAATCGGTTAGAGCACCGCCCTGTCAAGGCGGAAGCTGTGGGTTTGAGCCCCGTCAGTCCCAACGGATTCAATAAATATATTTATATGTTATTGTGGATTGAAGAGAATTTGTCACAGATGTAGCACTGGAATTGAGACTTTCTTCATCAAAGGAAAAGATATGTGGAATTCATGGAAACATATTGATTTAGTTGAGACAAAACGATTCCCTCAATACAGCTTCACTCCGTCAAGCCTGTACGAGTAGTGAAGAAGTATAGATTTAGTTGGTTGTTGACCAACGGAAAGCATGGGATCAAAAAAGGAAGAATTTCTTTTCTAAAAAAAATCTCTTTCTTTTTTTTCCCCAACGACAAAGGAACTTACAGGCGGGGCATTTTCGGGGGCTAGCCCACTTCCCATTACTCAATAGGGTAATTCCTCGCACATAATTAAGGGAGACATTGAAAGGTGACTAAAACACCAGAAACGGGGACTACCCGAGCTAATAATAGAGGCAAGAACACTTTTCGGCCAAGTCCCATTAATTGATCATAACGATATTGTGGAAATGCTGCACGGACCCATATATATAGAAATAGAAAAAGAATCACATTGATACTAAACCAGATCGAGCTCAGGATCTTCTTGGAAATGGGAAGATCTAGGATAGGCGGCCAACCTCCTGGAGAGAGCGATGTGCATAGACAAGGTGAGTAGGAATGCAACATCGCCGCTCGTCGGGCATGATAGGTGGTGGTATCACACCCTTCTCAAAGGAACCGTACGTGACACTCTCACGTCATATGGCTCCATCCCGAAAGCAGGACCTTCTCTGCAAATCCCATTTTCCTTAAACATATAGAAACCTATGAATCCTATTTGCATATGCTGCCCCAGAGCAGGTGAACCCTCTATTTTTCCAATTTTCGTGTGTTATAGTCCATGAATTTTTTTGTGATCCAGAATTCCAACCTCATTTTTGCCAAAAATTTTCATGGATGTTGCCAAAATGACCCATTTTCAAGGTCAAACGAGCCCCGGAGCAGGTAAACCCACCATTTTGTTGATTTTTGTGTGCTATAGTTCACCATCTTTTTTGGTGATCCGGAATTTCGACCTCATTTTTGCTGAAATATTTCATTGACGTCTATTAAAACCTTAGCTATAGAGCCAGTTGGCCCTCAGAGCCAAAACGGCCCATTATAGTCCATGGATTTCTTGGAGATCCAAAACTCCGACCTTATTTTTGTCAACATTTTTCATGGACGTCCGTTAAGACCTTAGCTATGGAGCTAGTTGGCCCTCACGGCCAAAACTGCCCATTTTCAAGGTCAAACGAGCCCTGGAGCAGGTAAACCCCCCATTTTATCGATTTTCGTGTGCTATAGTCCACCATCTATTTTGGTGATCTAGAATTCCGACCTCATTTTTGCCAAAATTTTTCATGGACATTCATTAAGACCTTAAATATGGAGCCAGTTGGCCCTCACGACCAAAACGGCACATTTTCAAGGTTAAACAAGCCCCGGAGCAGATAAACCCTCTATTTTATCAATTTTTGTGAGCTATAGTCAATGGATTTTTTGGTGATCCGAAATTCTGACATCATTTTTGCCAAAATTTTTCATGGACGTCCGTTAAGACCTTAGCTATGGAGCCAGCTGGCCCTCACAGCCAAAATGGACCATTTTCAAGGTCAAACGAGCCCCAGAGCAGATAAACCCTTCCCCCCCCCTTCTTTTTGCCATTTTTGTGTGCTATAGTCCATGGGTTTCTTGGTGATCCAAAATTTCGACCTCATTTTTGCCAAAATTTTTCATGGTCATCTATTAAGACCTTAGCTATGAAGCCAGTTGGCCCTCACAGCCAATACGTCCCATTTTCAAGGTTAAACAATCCTCGGAGCAGGTAAACCCCCCATTTTGTCAATTTTCGTTTGCTATAGTCCATGGATATTTTGGTGCTCCAAAATTTTAACCTTATTTTTGCTGAAATTTTTCATAGACATCCGTTAATACCTTAGCTATGGAGCCAGATTGCCTTCACAGCCAAAACGGCCCATTTTCAAGGTCAAACGAACCCCGGAGTAAGCAAACCCTCTATTTTGCCGATTTTCGTGTGCTATAGTTCAATATCTTTTTTGGTGATCCGAAAGTTCGATCTCATTTTTGCCAAAATTTTTAATGGACGTCCGTTAAGACCTTAGCTATGGATCCAGTTGACCCTCACTACCAAAATGGCCAATTTTCAAGGTCAAACGAGTACTGGAGAAAGTAAACCCCCCATTTTTGTTATTTTCGTGTGTTATAGTTCACCATCTTTTTTGGTGATCTAGAATTTCAACCTTATTTTGGCTGAAATTTTTCATGGACATCCGTTAAAACCTTAGCCAAGGAGCCAGTTAGCTGTCACGATCAAAACGGCCCATTTTCAAGGTCAAACGTGCCCCGAAGTAGGTAAACCCCCCATTTTGCCAATTTTTGTGTGCTATAATCTATGGATTTTTTGATGATTCAAAATTACGACCTCATTTTTGCCAAAATTTTTCATGGACATCCGTTAAGACCTTAGCTATGGATCCAGTTGGCCATCACGGCCAAAACAATCTATTTTCAAGGTCAAACAAGCCCAGAGCATGTAAACACCCCCATTTTGCCGATTTTCGTGTGCTCTAGTTCATCATATTTTTTGGTGATCTAGAATTCCGAACTCATTTTTGCCATAATTTTTTATGGACGTCCATTAAGACCTTAGCTATGGAGCAAGTTGGCCCTCACGGCCAAAACGGCCCATTTTCAAGGTCAAACAAGCCCCGAAGCAGGTAAACCCCCTATTTTGCCAATTTTCGTGTGCAATAGTTCACAATCCTTTTTGGTGATTCAAAATTCCGACATCATTTTTGCCAAAATTTTTCATGGACATCCGTTAAGACCTTAGCTATGGAGCCAGTTGGCCCTCATGGCAAAAACGGCCCATTTTAAAGGTCAAACGAGCCCCAGAGCAGGTAAACCCCCATGCTGTCTATTTTCATGTGCTATAGTCCATGGATTTTTTTGGTGATCCAAATTTTCGACCTTATTTTTGCCAAAAATTTTCATGGACGTCCGTTAAGACCTTAGCTATTGAGCCAGTTGGCCCTCAGAGCCAAAAAGGGTCCATTTTCAAGGTCAAACGAGCCCTGGAGCAGGTAAACCACCCATTTTTGTATGCTATAGTTCGCCATCTTTTTTGGTGATCCAAAATTCTAACTTCATTTTTGCCAAAATTTTTTATGGACGTCCGTTAAGATCTTACCTATGGATCCAATTGACCCTCACGGCCAAAACGGCCCATTTTCATGGTCTAACGAGCATCGGAGCAGGTAAACCCCCTATTTTGCCAATTTTTGTGTGCTACAGTTCACCATCTTTTTTGGTGATCCGAAATTCTGACCTCATTTTTGCCAATATTTTTCATGATCATCCGCTAAGACCTCAGCTATGGAGCCAATTGGCCCTCACGGCCAAAACGGCCCATTACCAAGGTCAAATCAGCCCCAGAGAAGGTAAATCCCCTATTTTGCTGATTTTCGTGTGCTATAGTCCATGGAATTTTTGGTGATCCAAAATTTCGACCTCATTTTTGTAGAAATTTTTCATGGACATCCGTTAAGACCTTAGCTATGAAGCCAATTGGCCCTCATGGCAAAAATGGCCCATTTTTAAGGTCACACGAGCCCCGAAGCAGGAAAACCCCCTATTTTGTCGATTTTCGTGCGCTATAGTTCACCATCTTTATTGGTGATTGGGAATTCCAACATCATTTTTGCCGAATATTTTCATGAGCGTCCGTTAAGACCTTAGTTATTGGGCCAGTTGGCCCTTACGGCCAAAACGACCAATTTTCAAGGTCAAACGAGCCCAGAGCAGGTAAATCCCCATTTTATCGATTTCGAGTGCTATATTCCATGGATTTTTTGGTGAACTGGAATTTTGATGTCATTTTTGTCAAAATTTTTCATGGATGTCCATTAAGACCTTAGATATTGGGCCAGTAGGCCCTCACGGCCAAAACGATCCATTTTCAAGATCAAACAAGCCCCAGAGCAAGTAAACCCCTCATTTTGTTGATTTTCGTATGCTATAGTCCATGGATTTTTTGGTGATCCAGAAGTTCGACCTTATTTTTGCCAAAAATTTTTATGGACGTCCGTTAAGACCTTAGCTATGGAGCCAGTTAGCCCTCGCGGCCAAAACGTCCCATTTTCAAGGTCAAACGAACCTCGGAGCAGGTAAATCCCCTATTTTGCCAATTTTCGTATGTTATAGTTCATCATCTATTTTGGTGATCTGGAATTCCAACTTCATTTTTGCTAAAAATTTTTGTGGACGTCCGTTAAGACCTTAGATATGGAGCCAGTTGACCCTGACAGCCAAAACAACTCATTTTCAAGGTCAAACGAGCCTCGGAGCATGTAAACCCCCCATTTTACCTATTTTCGTGTGTTATTGTCAATGAATTTTTGGTGATCTAAAATTCCGACGTCATTTTTGCCGAAATTTTTTATGGATGTCCGTTAACACCTTAGCTATGGAGCTAGTTTGCCCTAACGGCCAAAACGGCCCATTTTCAAGGTCAAACAAGCTCCGGAGCAGGTAAACCCCGTATTTTGCCGATTTCATGTGCTATAGTTCACCATCTTTTTGGTGATCTAGAATTTCGACATCAATTTTGCCGAAATCTTTCATCGACGTCCATTAAGACCTTAGTTATGCAGCCAGTTGACCCTGACGGCCAAAACAGCCCATTTTCAAGGTCAAATGAGCCTCGGAGCAAGTAAACCCCCAATTTTGCTGATTTTTGTGTGCTATAGTCCATGTATTTTTGGTGATCAAGAATTCTGATGTTATTTTTGACAAAAATTTTCATGGATGTCTGTTAAGACCTTAGTTATGGAGTCAATTGGCCCTGACAGCCTAAACAACCCCTTTTTAGGGTCAAACGTGCCATGGAGCAAGTAAACCCCCAATTTTGCCAATTTTCGTGTGCTATAGTACATGGTTTTTTGGTGATACAAAATTCCAATGTCATTTTTGCCAAAAAATTTTCATGGGCATCCGTGAAGACCTTAGCTATAAAGCCAGTTAGCCCTGACAACCAAAACAACCTATTTTCAAGGTCAAACGAACCCTGGAGCAGGTAAACGCAAATTCAAAAAAAATTCGCCTGAAAAGGACATCTGAGGCCAAAGTTATGACGGTTTGAAGTTTCACCAATTTACAACTACCTTTTCAAGTTTCAATCTCTAATTTGGTGAAACTTCAAACGATCATAACTTTTGCCTCGAATATCCGTTTGACGAAAAAAATTGATCATGGGTGTTTTTTCGAGATCTATTCGGTCAACTCCTTAATTTATTTTGCTTTTTTATCTTATTATATTTTTATTTGTATAGAATAATTGTCACACAAGGTATGTAGGTAATTTTTTTTTCTAATAATATATATAGTGTCACTACAAAAAAAATGTGACAAGCGACAAATCATATTCGATCGCTATTTAACGTGAAAAAAATTATACTTATTTTCTTCCCAATGCAAAAGACTATTAATAATTGTATGTGCAAATTAATTATTGCATCAATAACCTAAAATGTTCTTTGATACATGTCTTAAACTGTCAACATTTTTGCAACACCTCTTAATATTCTCTCTCAGCAGAGCTACTCAGTGAATAAGTATCACAAAAAAACAAGGAGCCATTTACATTATGATGATGCTAAGACAAACCAAGCTTCAAGGACTTGTTGCATGCTTTTGGATACACTTCATAGTTTATTGTAGTTTCGAATTTTAAATGTATCACTTTTTGCAAGTATCATCTCTATTATTTATTAGTGGGGAGTGTAATAGTCTGGATTCGTAAAGTTTTTATCAGAATCACAGGTTGTTTTGATGTTGCTATTCAAAGACTTAGCTTACTGACAAGTTTCCTTGAAACTATATGCCCCTCTGTAATGTTTTAAATCATTTTCTCCAATAATATGTGGTGGAATTAAAGTTTGAAAGACTATGCTACTGAGGATGGATCTATAGTGTTGGTTGCAGGTTGTAAATGAACTCCTAATCTTTAACTCATACAGTTGCATATGTCAAATCACAATTTACAAGAATTAGGCGATTTTCTCAATTTTTTTTGTGTGTCCATGAATATTTTGATGATATAGCTTTTGGATGAATTTTTTGCGAAACCTTTATGGAACCCTCCGTAAGGAATTGAGGGATCCATATGGGCGGATAGGATGGACCGAGGGTCCGTGAAAAATTATGTTTTCTATATGTGAGAAATATATTATTGAATTGTGTTTTGAAATTGTTACATTGAGACCCTATTTATAGATACTACATTGAAATCCTTTTCCAACTAGGATTCCTATTCTTATTCTTATTCTTATTCCTATTCCTATTCCTATTCTTATTCAAAGTAGGAAATACTTATACTTATTTCTATTCTAACACTCCCCCTCAAGCTGGTGCATATAAATCATATGTACCTAGCTTGTTACAGATGTAATTAATACGAGGACATGTGAGGGACTTGGTGAAGATATCTGCAAGCTGATCATTTGACTTTACAAATTTCGTAACAATATCTCCCGAGGGTATCTTTTCTCTGACAAAGTGACAGTCAATCTCAATGTGCTTAGTCCTTTCATGAAACACTAGATTTGATGCGATATGAAGAGCCGCTTGATTATCACACACAAGTTCTATATGATCAATTTTGCCAAATTTTAGTTCTCCCAGCAAATGTTTGATCTAAACTAGTTCACAAGTTGCTGTCGCCATTGCTAGATATTCTGATTCTGCACTAGATCGAGCAACCACATTCTGTTTCTTACTCTTCCACGACACCAAACTACCTCCTACTAAAACACAATATCCAAATATCGAACGTCTGTCAGAGGGTGATCCTGCCCAATCAGCGTCTGTATATCCAATGATATGCTCATGGCCTTGATCCTCAAAAAGTAGTCCTTTACCGGGAGCTGACTTTATATATCGTAGAATACGAACAACTGCTTCCTAATGACTATCACAAGGGGAAGTCATAAACTGACTTACAACACTCACAGGAAAAGATATGTCAGGTCTAGTCACTGTGAGATAATTCAACTTTCAAACAAGCCGTCTATACCTTTCAGGATTACTAAGCGGCTTCCCCTGTCCTGGAAGGAGTTTAACATTCGGATCCATAGGAGTGTCAATTGGTATCATTCCTGTCTCCTCAAGAATGTCTAAGGCATACTTGCGTTGAGAAATAACAATACCTGATCTAGACTGAACAACCTCAATACCTAGAAAATACTTCAATCTGCCAAGGTCTTTAGTCTGGAAGTGCTTAAAGAGATGTTGCTTCAAATCGGTGATACCATTTTGATCATTATTGGTGATAACGATATCATCAACGTAAACAACCAAATAGATACATTAAGTTGGTGCAGAATGCCGATAAAACACAGAGTGATCAGCTCTACTACGAGTCATGCCAAACTCTTGAATAACTGTGCTGAACTTCCCAAACCAAGATCGAGGAGACTGTTTCAGACCATAGAGTGACCTACATAATCGACATACAAGGCTACTAAACTCCCCCGGAGCAACAAAACCAGGTGGTTGCTCCATATAGACTTTTTCCGCAAGATCACCATCCAGAAAAGCATTCTTAATGTCCAACTAATGAAGAGGCCAATGACGAACTGCAGCCATAGATAGAAAAAGACGAACAGATGCTATTTTAGCCACAGGAGCGAAAGTGTCACTATAATCTAGCCCAAATATCTGAGTATACCCTTTGGCAACAAGGCGAGCCTTAAGTCGATCAACCTGACCATCTGGACCAATTTTGACTGCATAAACCCAACGACAACCAAAAGTAGATTTACCTGTAGGAATGGAGACAAGCTCCCAAGAACCACTCTTATGTAAAGCAGACATCTCATCAACCATAGCCTGCCTCCATCCAGAATGAGAAAGTGCTTCATCTGTAGTCTTAGGAATGGAAATAGAGGACAAAGACGACACAAAGGCATAATGGGGTGATGATAGACGATCATAACTTAAGAAGGTATAATGTGGGTTAGTATTTCGAGTGGATCGTATACCTTTTTGAAGTGCAAACGGTTGGCTAGGAGGAGGCAAGTCCATAGTAGAAGCAGGGTCCGTTGCATGACATGAATCATTTGGAACTAGGGTTGGACTTGGACGGCAATGATAAGTTAGTAGTGGTGGCACTACAATTGGAGATGGAGAAGTAACCGTAGATTCCTCAAAGGTTGGCACAGGTAAAACCTGAGGTATGGGTAAGACCATAGATACATCAGGATGATCAGAACGGTACCCTTTCTGGACTCGAGAGTAACCAAGAAAGACACATTTAAGGGCACGAGGAGCTAATTTATCTTTTCCTGGGGCTAAGTTATGAACAAAGCATGTGCTCCCAAAGACACGAGGGGGGCTAGGATAAAGATGTGAATGAGGAAACAGTATGCAATATGGAACCTGATTCTGAATAGAAGAAGAGGGCATTCTATTTATCAAATAATAAGACGTCAGAACTGCATCTCCCCAAAAACGCAACGGAACATTGGATTCAACGAGAAGAGTACGAGCGGTCTTAATAAGATGCCAATTTTTTCTTTCAGCTACACCATTTTGTTGAGGGGTGTATGGACAAGTAGTCTGGTGAATAATGCCTTGGTGAGTCATAAACTCCTGAAATTGGGAGGATAAGTATTCTAAGGCATTATCACTACGAAAAGTACGAATAGAAACACCAAACTGATTTTCTATTTCAGCAAAGAAACTTTTAAAAAATAGAAAATAACTCAGAATGATCTTTCATTAAGAAAACCCAAGTACATCTTGAATAATCATCAATGAAAGTAACAAAATAACGAAATCCTAAGGTGGAACTGACTCTACTAGGACACCAAATATCATAATGAACTAATGAAAAAATAGACTATGAACGATCCTCGGTACTACGAGAAAATGTAGCACGAGTGTGTTTCACAAGTTGACACGACTCACAATCTAATATGGATAAACTAGACAAACTAGGCACTATCTTTTGCAGTTTGGATAGACTCAGACATCCTAAACGTTTGTGAATTAGATCTGGGGAATTTGTAACGGAGCATGCTGTTAAGGAATTTGAAGAGGTAAGATAGTAAAGGCCTTGTGATTCATGTCCTATTCCAATCATCTGTCTAGTACTGCGGTCCTGCATGAGAAAAAAATCATCAAAAAAAGTTATACTACAATGTAAGGCTTTTGTCAAATGACTAATAGATGCTAGATTAAAAGGAGAACCAAGGGCATAAAGAACAGAGTCTAGGGTGACAGAAGATAGGGGTTTGGCTTTTCCAACCCCTTTTGGTTTTGTTTGGATCCCATTGGCTAAAGTAATAGCTAGAAGAGATTGTGAATAAACAATATCGGATAAAAGTGATTTATTACCAGAGATATGATCAGAAGCCCCAGAGTCCATGACCAATGTTCCAAGAGTACTAGATTGCGACACACAAGCAAAAGAATTACCTGCAACCGAAACTACTTGTGGAGACGTTTGCTTATTTGCACGATACTGAAGAAACTCATCATATTCTGTCTGAGCAATATGAGCATTATTCGATGGTTGATTAGGTTGAGCACCATATGCTACTGGTGGAGATGTTTGTTTACTTGCACGATTTCGAAGGAACTCATTATATTCCTTTAGAACAATAGGATCATAATTGGGTGGTGGACCATGCAAATTATAACATATGTCACGAGTGTTTCCAGGCTTATGACAATGACTACTCTTAGATTGAGATTTCCCAAAACGCCTTCCCCCTCGCCAATTCTCCATAGACTGATATGTACGCTTTTCAAAGGTTTGAGATGCGAGAATAGAGGAGTCAACAGTGGGTGATGAAACTACTTTGTGACTGGGAGGTGCCGCAAGACAAAAGAGATGAAAGAATAATTCATCGATTGTAGGAACTGTAAGGCTAGCTAAAATCTGATCACGCACAGAATCATGATCAAGAGGAAGTCCAGCAAGAGTAAGAACTAGAAACAATGTTTATCTGTGTTCTTGTTGTCTTTTCACATTCGTAGTAGCTGGCATCAACGTGTCAAATTCCTCCATGACTGCCTGTACCTATCCCAAGTAAGTAGACATATCGGATTCTTGTTTCTTTAAGTTAGTCAATCGAGATATGTCATTAGTGTATAAAGCACAAGCCTTTTCCCAAACTGTATAACACGTTTGGAATGGGCAAAACAAGGGCATCAATTTGGAATCAATAGAATGCCATAGGAGACTACATAATTGAGCAATTCTGTTTTTACTTGAACACCAAAAGATTAATGCTGAGAAGGTTACTGTATCCGAGAAGAAGAGGAGCCAAAAACTTTATAGGAGGCACTCCGGCAGACCAGGTGGTATGACAGTAGAGACTTTTGATCAACTGCAACAGAGAATTCCTGAAAGAATCATTGAGCATGCTGTCCATGGCATGCTTCCCAAAGGAAGGGTTAGTATGAATGCTTTACTATCATATTTCTGTTGTTTCATTATTCCATATATGAAGATGTTTGGCAATTTACATATAATAACCTCCATTAATAACTCGGTAGCATCCATGGAACTTACAATATACTTGTGTGTCTGTGTGTGTAGTATTTATCTCTACACACATATAAACCAAATTATTGTACATCCTAGATACACATGTGCATAAAAGAGTATGTATTACTTCTTCGAATGGGTACCCTTAATCTGTATGGCTATTGTATACACTTCTAAATCAAGGCAGATGTGAATTATGCAACAGTGTCTTCTCATGCTTCTGGTAGAAATTGACAAGGTCATTTATTGGATCGTGGTGATTGCATTTTATATACTCCACTCCACTCCACTCCACATTCTAAAATGATTCAATTTTCTGTTTATGCAGCTTGGTAGACAACTATTTACACATCTTAAGGTGTATAAAGGTCCTAACCATCCTCACGAGGCACAGAAACCTGTTGAATTGCCCATTAGAGACAAGAGGATACAAAAGCAACGGTGAACTCCAAGTGATTCCAGCTCTCATTTTTGGCTGTTGATACTCCTTTAAGTTGTTTGTTTAACTTCATATTTGAAATTGTACCTGGGCTCCTGCTTTTCGTTTCTTCTGTAGAGGTTTTCCATTACAAATTTATTTGCCTACACCTTTTCTAAGCCATTGATGTCCTTTAGGTTTCAGTTCTAATGAATATTTCTTCACTCCCCTCGTTCCGTGTCCTTGTGTTTCAGGTTTTATAAGTTATTCAATTTGGCATTCTAAGTTCCATGCTGGTGAGAGCTAGCATTTGAATTGTGTTTTTTGGAAAAGAAGTAAAAGTTTAACATAGATTCAAAAAAAGACTTGAAATTCACTTTCGCACCTGTTTTCAATAGAAAATTATTTTTTTCACCATCAGATTAATACTTTGTTCACTTTCACAAACTGACACCGACTTGCAAGTTAAAAGACCATTATTTTTACAAATGAAACCACAAATAAATGCTTTGAATTTTATTGATACAACTGCAGCGATATGTTTGCCAAGATGAGTGACCATACAACACCTATGTAAACATCAAAACTGATTGATTAAAATTTGTTCATTTTGCATGGTAGTGAAGTTGAGGCCTCCGTTAAACCGTAGTTATCAAACCCCATTCTTAACATTCCTCATATATTTGGTAGAAGAGTTGAAGGATCAGAAGGAACATCAGCACTTGCCTGCCAAAAAAAAAAAAAAAAAAGAACTCCAGTGAACCTCCAACGAATATATTCTCCAAGTGTTAAGGACTCAATAGCACATCAAAATTGTGAAATAAACTACTTATCATAAAAACGCAATGAACCCTCTGGTGGGTTGTCAAGGCTTCGGCACTAATGGGTCTTTTGGTCCTAGTCCCAGTATAAAATTTAGAATTACATTTATCCCGTGTGTGGTCAGTGTTCTTGGCAGATACGATATATATCTATCCCATATGTGATGTGGAATTATAATCCCAGGGACATCCTTCATACCAAGCGACCCCTAAGAATAGCGGACTTCTATTCTGAGACTAAGTCGTGCAAGTGATGTGAACCACTATCCAATATGCTTGTACCACAATATTGTTGCTAACTTACATGGAACTCTTGCACTTGCCCCATGGCACCAGAAGCACCACCATATTGTTGCTAACTTACATGGAACTCTTACACTTGCCTCATGGCACCAGAAGCCAGGGAAAATAGAGAGAGTTATGTTTTACAAACTCACTATTAATCAGGGGTCAATGCCCATGAAAGCAGTCTAGAATACATAGAAATAATCTTCTTGGAATTAATGTCCAGAAAAAGATATCTTAAAAATTGAACGTAAGCATAAAAGAGTTAACCAAAAGAGGTCAGAGGAAGTTTTAATGGGAGATCAATGCATTGTCCCATGAAGGAAAGAAATGACTTCAATCTGAAGATTCTTTGGATGAAAATTGTTTCGTGTTGCCTAAGAACTGAAACACGTTATCATGTCTGAATGTTGCCTGTTTAACTTCAAAAATAAAAGAGTTTAACTTTTCTTTTCTTTTCTTTTCTTTTCCTTTCCAGATAAGCTTAGAAATGCCAAATCTCATTTTCTAAAGTAGCATTTCCAAAAGTGAAAGAAGAACTTCCATGCAACAATCTGGGTTTGAGAACTCAAGTTTTTCCACTTTTGGTCTAACGAAATCATGTCATACCTCGAGATATCTTGTTATCAACGTTTTGGTGCTGAAATTGAAGCCTTCAACTGATTCTCCTTTCTTACGAGATGCATGAAGTTGCTTTCTAACTTGAGTCGCTAGAGACTGCAGAGGACATTAACAAACAAGGTAACTCAGTATTGTATTAGTATCATAGAATGTTCAATTACTCAATTTTAAAGCATTCTCTTAGAAGTACCTTTCCTAACTCCACACCCCACTGATCAAAAGAATTGATACACCATACAAAGCCTTGGACTGCAACTCTGTGCTCGTAGATGGCCAGTAACTGAAAGAAAGGGAAGATGATAGCGTTAAGATGAGATTAGGGATCACAAGAAGAGGCATGAGTCTTTCCACGAGGATAATTGTCGCTACTTACAGCGTGCCACAGAAATGAAAACAAGGGTCAAGATGAAAGATATTATCTTGAGAAAACACCATAATCAAACAGGAATCTCCATTAATCAAGCATGACAAAGAAATGTCTGAGAAAATATAATGAGCATTCTCTCACCATCCAACAGGCAATACTACTACTTGCAAACACTGTGTCAAGTTCATCAACTGTCAAATTATAATTAAAGGTGGTCTAAAATATAGCTCTTCTCTCACAGGCTAATTTGGTTAGTACTAGTATACCTATTCCACCCTTTTAGCCTCTTCTCCAACTGCAAAGAACTACGGCAGAGATCTCGGGATAAAGGAGATGCATAATTCCAGTATCGGGGATCGTGAGTTAGTTTTCTAACAGAAATGTGGCTCTGAATTTGACTTGCAACAAGCTATCTCTCCCTCTGCATCTTTATTTATACCTATTTCTAATAGGAGCAAATTAGAAAGGCTTGTGTCCTAACGTGGGACTTTATACCAGCTAAGGGACATGTACTATCAAGTCATTTATTGACTGTAAAGAAGCAAGAGAAGAGATTGGAGGAATGTACATAGACTAGCTTCACATGGAACTTTTAAAGGGATTAAGATCACAGAGTACAAGATTCAATTGGTCATTGTAAGTAGCAAGTTACTAGCTTTTCAGTTAATTAATTTTATATGGTAACTTCATGGAAGAAATTTTGGCAAAATGTAATATCAATTGACCTCAAAGGAATCACCTCATTGTCTCTTTCAAATGCAGTAAGCTATTCCTTCTCACGCTTTCCCCCTAAGCTCTACTACTCAAATAAATAAATGGGCAGCCCATTGCACGAAGCTTGCATTAGTGACAAACAAAATTCATATGAAAATCATTGATGCAGTTCAAGAAAGGTAGCACTAAGTTTCACACGGTCACTTATACAATTGTACAAACTCAACGCATAGGACATACTGTGTCACTCAAAACTCAGAAACACTTGTAAAATACTTTAATGTCTAATATCTCATACCTGTCCAATGTTGTAAGCATTCAATGATGGAAGTAGTATACTTAGAGAAGGTCGATTTCCAGAAAATGTCTGCAAGATATTGGAGGAGTTTAAGAATATACCTCTAAGTATAGCACAATATCATCAAATAAGGAATGTACCGAATACCTTATGAGAAACAAGATGCTCAGGAATATTCTCCTTTTGCAACTGCTCTGGTGTCTGCGGAGAAAGTTGATACTGCTAATCAATTGAATGAGATATATTTCCTAATTTTAACTATACAGGTATGTGGTGGCCAGTGGGTATATTGTAAAAAATAGAAAAAGTGTCTCGCCTTCCCATAAGCAAGGGCATCTGGCTGCGCAAAGAAGTTCGACATGAGCTCATCATGGTTATTCACCACTTCATCTGAAAATGAGTTGCCCAAAATTAGATAAAGGGAAGCAAATGGAATAAGCAGCAGACTGTACCTAGGTGTCAATGTTTTATTTTATCTTCCTCTGTAAAATGGGAATGAGAGACCATGAAATTAGGGTAGAAAAGTAGCTTGTTAGATACCTTTCGCCTTATAATTGAATACTTTAATTGTGTTTGAGCTAGAATCTGAGCATTACATAATTAATATGTGTGTTTCACTGTGTAGGACTTGTTCTCCAGTAGAACTAATTTGGAGCAAAAACAGATGAAATGAAGCCTCCAAGTCTGAATAGAAGTTCAAGGAAATTAACCAAAGTCAAGCTCATGGGTCGAGAACTAAGTGTGCATGAGAAAAATTGACAAGAAAAAATAAAAGACCCAAAATTACCCTAGCACCGTATGGCACAAGGTGCCAGGTCTTGGGAAATCCCTCTTGGCATCGCATGCCAAGCATCGTGTGGCACGCTGTGCAAGGTCAATTTGGGCTATCTGTTGTTGAAATCAGAGTCTTGGGATTTTACTCTTAGCACGGCGTGCTAGGCTAGTTTTGGGCATGTGCGATCCTGCTTTGGTTCATTAAGGGTATTTGTGTACAAGGTCATTTCTACACGGTATAAATACATGGAAAGCACCACTTGGAAGGACTTTTGACCTACGAAGATGTAGAGGAAGGCTCCTCACCTGGAGACATGAGGATTCGAAGAGTTCCCATCAATGATCAATTAAATGCAATAGTTTGTATTGAGAAGTTGGTTGAATGTTTTCTAGGTTTTTTTTCTTATTTGCAATGTATTTCTTTTCTACGGAGTAATTTTCTCATAGGACATAGACGGATATGCTTAATGTCACCCATATTGTATCAAGGGAGTCATGTATGAAGATGTTCGACGGTTGTAGCCAGTGTTGTGTATGGCGGCCTTGTCAGCCCAGATTTCCTGTGGTTTTGAGTCTTGAAGTTGTGTGGTTTCAGCCGGTTTGCTCAGTCAAGTGAGCCACCTGGTGCCGATCGCGCCTCCCCGGGTTTGGGGTGTGACATCTTCACATCGTATGGTTCGGTTCATATTTAGTGATTCTTCTAAGTAATTGGAAGTACTTATGAATTATTAATCTGAACTGAAGTTAGAAAACATCTGCATGAAGTTTTCCTTGAACAAATCTCATCACCTTGCACAAGTTTGTTATGGTTTCATTATTTTATCTAATGAAAACTAAGTTAATTCTAAAGAAAAATCTCTGTAAGCAGCGGATGATCTAATTAATTATTGAATTCGCAAGATTCAATAATACCAAGAAGCGAACCTTGAATAAGAGTATATCCTTAGAGATTAACCTATCTCGTTTATTGCCCTAGTTCGTCTCATTGTAAATTATCATCCACTGCCCGTTTCACGAATATCTCATGAGTCTTTAACTTGTTTAATTTCCATTGCAATGCTCGTGGTTTATAACCACCTCAGCTACAAGAATAGTTATTTGTACCAATCCTTGTGGAAATGATAAACTTTTCTATACTATCTTTCACAACCACAAGGATTACATTTTATATATCGCTCATCAGACCACACGGAAAAGAAGAACAAGAATATAAAAGTAAAAGGAATTGATACCTTTCAGGTAAATAGGTTGCTGACTCTTAACAACACCAATAAAATCACAAGGAATAACACGACCCTGAAAATTCCAGGAAGATGGTGTTCAATATTCAAGTGAGATTTTGTAAAAAACTAAGCATACCAAGAGTAGATACATGAGCACTTGTTTTACTAATAACAATCAGAACAAAAAATAATTCAAGAAAAAAGCATGGCATTCCAAGCAACATTCGATCTGTACCTTTTATGATATCTTAAAAGAGCATAAAGCTGAAATATATAAAGTTAAGGAGACTGATAAAACGAGGTAACATCATCAAATAGAAAACAAATAACTAATTCCACTCAAATAACACCCCTGGAACCCCTTCTTCTTTCAGCTTGCCTTTTGGGGTGGTTGTTTGACGGGGAGGTGGTTACTGTTCTTGCAGAGATGGAGATGTAAGTAAGAGTTTTGGACCGTCATGACCGACCAACCCTAGAACCTCCAAATTGACATCCTTCCACAGCCACATCCCAAAAAAGAATTAAATGAAGAACCAAAGCACCACCTAATAACAACAAGACTCACAAATTTCCTAAATTAATTCACGTGATATATTACATAGCATGTCGAAACTATAGTTTGTGGGACAGGAAGGCAAATGGAATTTTCTAATAACCTTGTAGGTCTTCTTCAGATTATATCATTAATATGCTCGAAGATTCTTAATTCAAGCAAAAGAGCAATGCGCTTTTCTTACAGCCGCTTTTCACACGAGATATTTTAATGACATAATCCCTACACCTACAACAACAAAATAACAACATAAAGCTTCTACAATTACATTTTTATTAAGTTGAAGGGTATATTAAGATAAAAATGTAGTCAACACACTGTAAATGTTAATACAATCTTGAACAAGAAGAAGTTGACACATGTTACCTGCCTAAATCAAGTACAGAATGGGTATAATTTCAGGAAAAAAACGTGACGTGTTGGAACTGGAAATTTATGCTACCTGGTGAATTAATTGGTAAAAGCTGTGTTGGCCATTCGTCCCTGGTTCACCAAAGTCAATTTCACCAGTCTGGTAAGGAAGAGGGACACCATCAATAGACACCCCTTTCCCATTACTCTCCATACTGACCTGAATTCAATCAAATTTTTGTAAAGGACGTAAGTATGGCATCTAGAATAACATACAAGCAAGAAAGTTAAGAGTAACATGCCTGTTGAATATGAGGTGCCAACTTCTCCAGTGCTTGAGAATAGGGTAATATTGCCTGAAATATCAAATGTTTAGTAGTATGGTAATGATGAGTCAACCAGATACCCCAGAGGGAAGCAGAATGATAATATACTCACTCTTGCTGGATATCCAAGGAATGAAACATTCCACACACTCAGCAAGCCTAAAAGCACCTGAAACAACGATGTGATATTAAGAATCAAGCAATTGAGTTTAGTGATGTGATATAAGCAAATCAAGCATCTGACTAGAAAAGCAGAATATAAAGTTGGTATTAGCAGATAATGCTTGGGATTGAGGCATAGAATTTGTTATATTGGCAGAATAATCCAATAACCGAAGGTGCAAGTAATTGCAAAAGAATCTTCAAGAGTTCGATGTATGAAGAGAATGAGGGAAAAATAGAAAAATAAAGCTAAATACAATTTATTGCAGAGAAATAAAGAGGCAACAAAGTGTATATATAAAATGTGTAACAGAGAAAGAGGCCTAACCACAGAAGGGAAAACTTAAGATCACTAGCTTGGTAAGAATAATCAGAATGCACACATGCCAGACGGGACCAGGCTAGAAGACACTGAACCGTCCCAATAGTCATAACAGCTGATCATGCAATTAAAGTTACAAACAGTTTGATTGCTCTGGGAAAATTGTATCCGACAACGAATCAAGGGTGCAGGCCTGGCTCAATATCTGGGTAGAGATGCAAACTTAATCAACATAGCACCTCATTGGCTAGGAGTAGAATGAAGCTACCAGTCTAAGATATGGAGGAAACACAAGGAGACATGCTATACATCCATATAAGCACACACGTACATTTGCATCAAACAATCTGACAAAGTATTTATTGTTTGTGAAGTGTGTGTTTTCACTTAGCCCCTCAGTTTGGACTTCTGAACTCTCTAAGGCGGAACGCGCCGCTCACCGATGTAATTACATCACAGGGTATACCAAGTGAACATTACAGAAATATTACAGCACTATGCATAAGAGAACAGAACAATTAAGTATAAGAGAGAACATAAACATAAGTTTCTATGAGCTGGGACATACAGGTATATTTTTCTCAAATGGTGCTGAGAGGAAATGCTGATCAACACTCGAAGCTCCCTTCAGAAATCTTAACACGTAGAGAACATGTCAGAAAAAATTATTAAAGCAGTACAAACAGAAGCAAAAGAAAAAAAGGTAGCAAAACAAAACACCTATAACATGCAACATAACAATTAAGGAGGCTGCTACCCTATGACAACCAATTCTTCGGAAGACAAAACCCTGGGGGCTTCAGATATATAGAGTTCTCTTGATGTAGAAAGTTAATCCGCCAAACCAATAAAGTTGGCAACCAACATCCTAATAATTAAGCTAAGAGATGGAGACACCAAACTATGCAATAGAAGAAGTACAGCCTGCCATCACTAAGGGGCAAAAGGTGGCAATTTGTTTCTAGTCTAGCTTTTCACCATAAACTGGAGGTAATGATTATGAAATAAAAAAGACCAGATCTTATGGATAGAACTAATCAGCAGATATGGTTTATACTTGACCTGTCAATAGATCACGAGAAAAGTACACAATTAAAAAACCTATAACGTTTAGACGTGTACGGTCAATGTCAAGGATGCATGAGATATTAAAATAACATGAAGGATCAATGTGCAAAGGTAGCTGCAAATTACTTACTTCTCAACAATGGAAAATCCATATTGCAGAGAAAGAGGCAATACTCCAACTGCGCTGCAGACTGCAAAAAAGGGATTACAATAAATATATTTGATAAATTTCCTTTTTTTTTAGTTAAGTAATCCTTTAATATATATTTAGATAAACAAAATTTGATAGCAAAATCTGTGTGCAACTGCCGAGATACTCTTAAAAAGACTTACCACTATATCGACCTCCTACCCAGTCCCAGAAAGCAAATGCATTATTTGGATCGATGCCAAATTGTTCTACGAGCTGTTACAAATTGATACATTTAGTAAAGAATATAGTGGTCTAATAAATAATGTATCTTCAGTGATGAAATTTAAGATCTAGTAAAACCAGAAATCTCTAATATCCTTTATTATGAACAACAAAAAATGTACTCTTCAATCCATACAACAGATGAATTCAACAGAATAAACTTGCCCAGTCTTTCTGCTTATAACAGATGGCATGGAAAATTAAAAATAAAAACGGTAAAAGGGCTGTGTTGTATACACAATCCAGGTATAATAGTAACACTTGAATATGCATGATCATACTAGCCAAAGCACCACCTAAATAAAATTACACTGTCCTCCCCGGATACAAAGCCCCAACATCCAGGAAGGAGCATATTGTTTAAATTTGTAGGAGGAACAATAGATTAAAAATTACTCACTAGATGAGGGAAATTGTAAGACAAACTAGAAGAAGACGCACTATACTTCCTACAAAATGCACCCGATCAAAAGAAAAAAAAAGACATTCTACAAAATGCACTGATTAGGGGAAAACCTTTTAGGACTCTATAATTCTAATAGTCATTACTGTTGACCTGGCGATGAAACAGGATCCATTTGCATTTCGGGGTAAAAATAGACCATTTAGCTACAACTAAGCTGTTCTCCAGTACTTCATCATGATTTATCTAGAGGAAAATTGGATGTACTCTGATACCCCATCCAATTGATGGGACTCTTGGAAAGTTAATATTTGTTTAATAGAATTCCACTTCTACAAAACTTTCAGAACTTTCAAGAATTCAAAATCATTAGAATATCAAAATTTTGAAGTTGATGGGATGTGATGTGATATTTTCTCTATCAAGCTAACTTTTTGATCATCCCATAAAATTTTCCTTCTACTACTAATATAATATATATGTCAAGTTAACATCTAAAACTCTATGTCATGTCAAAGGTTTTGCAAGCTGCAAGTCAGAAATCTTGTGATCCTTTGTCTTAAACAAAGATGCACTATCAAAATCAAGCTAAACTCAAAGATACAAAATCCCACAAAGGCAAAAGAACAAAAACATGTTTGCTAGAAATAATTTGAATAAGTATGATTTTGCTGCAAGAAGTGGTTCAAATGACACACAAAAAGATGAGCAAAGGAGATGACTCACCTTAAGATTGGTACTAACTGCAACCATATGCTTTGCAACTGCCTGAGGTCTAAAAAAGTAAGAATCCCCAGAAAAGGGAGGTTCGAGTCAAACAAAGATTTGTGACAACAAAACCGACACTAAACATCATAAAGAAATAAGCACCGATCTAACATCATAAATAAATAAGCACTGGTCAATACACTTCAATAGCTGCACAAGCGACCAGTATACCAAACAATAATAAGTGATCCTTTCAATATATACTGATTGATGTAAAGTTGAACTACCATATTTCATTTGCTAAGCTTGTTTAGCTGGTGATAAAAATAGCAGTAATAAATCACGTAGCAGGTGATGGAAGCTTGGTTGGTTCACGTGTTTTCCCAAGTTTCCCTTTCCACAGGTTTAACCTAATTTCTAGGAATTGGACTGGTCAACAAACTATCCAAAATAGTTTCCTGTCAGCTGAATTAGCTGTTTGTATAATTTTATGCATGAATATTTGACAGGTTTTAAGATATTTCAAGGAAGAAAGCAACCAAGAATGCATTATTTTGGTAACACGGGAGAATAAGTGTATCTTGCTTGTATTGGTTTCCACATTCAAGAATGTGAACCATCCCCCCTGCCCGAGTTGTTTCCTCTAGTTTCATATCATCAATGAATTCAACAAATTCAGTGCTTCTGCTGCAGGTCCTATTTGCCTCTCTAATGGGTATCTAACCACATTAAAATCTCCCGCCAATACCCAAAGATCAATAAACAGACCCCTAACAGCTCCCATGCCTCTTGCCTCATCCTGTTGCAATTGGGAGCACACACCACAGTCATGTATGTACCAGTGGAATTCCTGAGTTTTGGATGAGAATTTGCAGCCCACCCACTCCACCCCCACCACTGACCACTTGCCTCCAACGAGGCATATCTAACACTCCTCGTCCCCCATAATTGCTCAACCTTATCTTGAATATTTCCTTCTAACTTCGTCTCCTGAAACACAAAATCAGCCTTCCATTTGTGAATGAGACTGCTAATCACTCCTTCCATTTGCTTATCGCTCATGTTTAATCCCCTAACATTCCATGAAATCACTTTTAATGTCATTGATTCATGTTAGTATCTCCCTTCCCCTTGCTTCTACCACCATTGCTTTTGAAATTCATATCAAACACCAGCCCTTTTAATTCATTCATGCCTTTCTTCTCAATTGTGGATTGTTGTGCCTTTTCTGCCTCGTCTGATTGCTTGCCTACTGTTATCAATATTTTTTAAAAGAGGTGACACACACGTTAAAGCAAATACCAAATTGTTTGCTCAGCTTAATTATATTTTGATGCACCCAGAGAGTGGTGTCCATGTCTCTGTCACTCCACCTGAATCTCCAGTGAGTTTAGAGGTTCTATTTCCTCCACACGATCAGCATCTAGCTCAACTATTATCATTGTATGCATGTCCCTCTCCCCCCTCCCCCCAGATTCCGATAATTTTGCATCATCCACCCTCAATGACCATCACGGCACCCTCATAATTATCTCCATGGTCATCACTTTCTTCACTGTCTATTGTCTCCTTCGAATCCTGATATTGCAGTTCTTCTGCTTGTCGCGACACCAATTTGTCCAATTTAATAGGGCTGCAGTCATCATTCAGAATTACCAGGCTTTCTTTACCAAATTAAGATTTGTCCAGCAACGGAAAAGTCAACAAAGAATGGACTAATGATATATATGTCACTAAAAGGTTAAATTAATGTGCCTTCTAGAAAAAGGTTAAATTAATGTGTGCACCATAACTGATGAACCTGGGTTTCTCTTTGCGTAGCTTGATATCACCTTGACAAATGTTATGGTAAAACTTCATTTGAAACGATGTGGTAGAAAGCAACATGCCAAAACTGAATTTCTCTTAATATCTTTCCAGATGGAAGCGGCAAGACCTACATTCTCTTTAACCAGGTGGGTACTGTGGGTTTTGTTAGAACCAGGACAGTAAAGCAGGTTAATCTAACTTCATGCACAATTGATCCAAGGTAACCACCTCAGGCTAGATAGTCAGTTTCAGACAGAGCTACAGACTAAGGTCCCGTCAGTTGTACTGTCAATACTTCCCATTAATGAGGCACAGAATAAAAATCAATTGTCCAAAAGTATAACATTAAATATTAATAAATTTCTCTATTTGTAGGAAAATAAACACTGTCACACTTACCCTAATGCAGAGGAGATCCATTCCCTCATTGTACGGGCATTTAGCATTGTCTCGGCAGTAGTAAAAGTCTTCGAGACCACCACAACTTCAAGCAAGACAAGAAGAAATTATTAAGGATAAGTCTAATATATTTACATTTCTCTATTAGTAGGAAAATAACATCAATAGATATTCATTCACCTAGAGTTGTCTCAGGATTCAAGCCTGTTATATTTCGGGCAACATCAATGGGATCAACATTTGCGAGACTGCAACCACAAAAGAAATGTAAATGTAATTTTTCTAACAATTCAGAATGAGAGCATTTTCTTTGCTCTAAACTAGAAATATTGGACTTTTTAAAGCGGGACACAACATATATGGCAATAGATGCAGGGCAGTGAAAAGGTTACTATCAGCCAAATGAGTTAAGAACAAAACTACTTGCTCAAACACAGAATTGGTTTAAATAATTCCTTCACACTTACAATCGCAACTGGCGCCCTCTTGCACACTTACTTGCCTCCGCTTCTGTAATATGCCAGGTTTAAAATTTCAGCATTTGTCTAGTTAAAAACTAGACAGCAAAGAAAGCAAAACAAATGAATAGCTTTTGTTTGGATGAGAGGGTCATACACGTACCTGTTTGAAGTGCTGTGTGCACGAACAAAGGGCCTAAGAAACTGCCACCTATACCAACAGCTACAACATCTTTCAGTGTTTTTCCTGTGGCTCCAACCTATCAAGAATTGCCTCTTGATTAGACACTTAGCAGTATTGCTTAAATGAATATCTCTTTGATGATCGATATTACCCAGGCACCACTGCGAACCCTCTCAGAGAAGTCTCGGATCTTATCAAGTACGTGCCAAACCTCAGGGACAACATTCTTCCCGTCACTATTTATGACTGCATCCCTTGGAGCACGCAGTGCAACATGAAGAACGGATCTGTTTTCTGTGCTGTTTATCTACAAGAAAGATTAAATAATAATGATGGCAAACCACTCACTAGTTGACAGGATAAACATAATAACTAAAAAAAAATCTAAATACTGTAAGAACTAGTAACTTCTCCATTGTTATGTGAGAATCGAGTTGCTAATAACAGATTAACTAACGATCCTTTGTCAGTGTCCCCTAGTCATTAGAGCACACTGATATCGATGGTCATTATTTGAATTAACAAATTCCTATTATTTCAAGGAGAAAAACTGTTTGTACTTTGTAGACAGGAGACAACAAGTAAATCCTTTATACAGTTTAGTAACATAGAGGAAATGCAAATTTATAATACTAATACAAAGTGCTTAATGATTTTTCTGATGAAAAGTTTGGCTTCTCGTAGGACCAAACGTACTGACAAAAAAAACCTGTCTTTGTGAGTTAGAAGATATCCTAGTTCCTCAATTATATCTAATATGTTGACAAATTATTCTAGTTCCTCAATTAACATTTAAGATGTTGATGATTCCATTTGGCAAGAAGAAAAAATAAGCATACTGCATTCACAAATTCGAGTTTAATCCAGTGTATTGAAGAAGAAAGTTATCTTATCCCACTGAAACTATCATAAACTATTCTTCAATATAAATATGATTGCACTAGGCTTACATGCTCTCCATTGAACATCCGAATGATCTTCTCCTTAACACGTGCTGCCTGCATCAGAATGCGAGGTTAACTTTCTGAATGAGCTGAAAGTGATTCATATAAGGAAACAAACAAACCTCAGCTAAACTGAAGAGCTTATTCAATGTATCAAGGGTGGCTCTTTGTCTCGAGTAATCGATCAGAATCCCATCAAACTCCCTACACATTGATTAGGTATAAAATCATCAAATGTTTCGAAAAATCCAGGAATTAAAGCAAATAAGTATCATACAGCATCATTGATTGGCATCGATTAGTGTTATTCATCAAATCACGCAAATGAGTTTTGTTAATTTCTTCAACATGAGCCTGCGATACAAGAGAAATTTCACATTAATTACAACATATATAAGAGTAATTCATATTCATAAAATTGTGAAATTGCGTACTCGCAAATCCTTCCAGGACTCAGTATCGCTAATTAAAGCAGACGAAGCCATCTCTGAATAAATTTCACTCTTTCGAGACGATTAGGAGAAGAATATGAATAGGAGCTGTGTTGAATTGAACAGATAGATGTAGTGATTTAAGGCCAAAAAGGGAAAAACTATTGGCCTCAAAATTATGACTATTTACTAAAAACATAAATAATAATGTTCTTACTTATATCACTATATGTTATCCTTATTAAAAATAAATATTTCATAATATTTATCATTTTATAAAATTAATGTATAAATTATACTATTTTTCCTATTTTATCCTTGGAGTTATTAGTCTTGAAAATATGAAAAGTTAAATGATTAATTGAAATTTAAATATATTATTTTGATGGTCAAATTTTTTTTATGTTTCACTAATTTTTTTGTAAAATTTATTATAGATGCACTATTTTTTGTTACAAATACAAAATTTCAATTACAATGTAGTCGAAAAAAATAGTTTTAAATTATAATATAGCCACAAAAAATAGTTTTAAATTTTTTTCTTTACTTTAAAGATTTTTAGAAAAAAATAAGAATAAAAACTCAAATAATAATAATCAAAGAAGTCAAAAAATAATATATGTATGAAAAAAAATTAAATTAAAATATACCTTGAACTTTACTAGAAGGATCATATATACCTACATGAATTATTTTTTTAAATTAAAAATATAAATTTAAAATTAATATTTTTTCACTTTCATTAGATGAACGGTATATGTGAGTCATTTGTCTAATGGTAAGGATATATATAAGTCACTTTCAAAACGAGAGGTATATCAGCTCTAAATGACAAAATTGAGGAATATATCAGGCTCTTATATAATAAATTTATTTAGTTTCTTAAAAGACGTAAAATCTAAAATTGTGACATATAAATAGGAAAAGAGAATGAATTTATTGTTAGTACTAATTGAAATTTTCCCAATAGTATTAGGTTAGCAATCTTTTACCGATTATTATGTGCATATTTTTGAATTTTTCTTGTTTGCTTAAAAAAACAGAATTGATGAAAATATAATTAAAAGTAATTGTTATTACTAATTGAAACTTTCTTAATAGTTTATTACCAATCTCTTATTGATTATTATGTGCATATTTTTAAATTTTTACTATTTGCTAAAAAAAAATATGATTAATGTAATTATAATTAAAAGTAACAAGCAATTAAATTTGTAGTTATTTTCTACTTTTTAAAATTTTCTAATTCACTTCAATTTGAATCAATCATATTTTAATATTGACTTTTGTAAAATTGTTTTTCATTCTTTGAGTGTCTAAAATATATGAGTGTGAAATCCACACAAAATTGTATGATTTAAAATGAACGTGATACACACATGTAAAGCAAAAGTGATTATATTATTGAAGATTGAAGTAACAATTAATGAAATAGAAATAAATATTGAAGTAAGAAATTAATTCTTTTTTTCTAATATAGGAAAAGATTGGAAACTAAAATGAGGTAGCATAAAAATAAGTTTACGAGTTACGTTGTTACTATAAAGTTATATAGTATTTGGTTCCAAATATCAGGAACTCCAGGTAGACACCAGTGACTACAGTCCATTCCAGTTAGGCCATAAATAGAAGGATGTCCATCTTTACGCAATAGGCAAAGATTTGTTACATCAAGTAATGTCACTGGCTTCTTGTGCAATACTTTCTTCAAAACTCTCAGTGCTGGGGGCAACCCTCCTGGATATGTTGAACCACTTATCGGTTGCCTCTGCCCTAAGCAAGTTTTCACCCCTGGTTCATTCCAATTTGTACCACTGTTGGGTAAACAAAATTAACCTACATTGTACCAAATAAAGTCATGTAAGACTACATTGTGAAATTAACTTACTTGTAATGAGATGGGGAAATTCCTTGAAAGAAGAGTAAAGTTTTTGCAGGATTAATGTTGGTGTCAATTCACTTAGCCCATGTAAATAAAGCTCTCTCAAAAGCAGCCACACGATCCATGTCTTTATAATATTGACCTCCTATTTCAATGAAATCCCATCTACAAAATGAATGGAATATGATTACGTAGGTTAGGTTTAGAAAAATACTAAATTAAATAGTAGTGTAGTTAGAGAGAGCTAAGTACGGTTGAGTGGTTCCTCTGCGGTTCCACCAATGCCAAGTGTTGAAAATGAGCATGTCAATTCCTTTCCACAACTTTGCCACCATCAATTGAGTCTAGTTTTAATATTCTTCCCTTTTCTTCCCTCACAATGTCCACTAAATACACACTTCGATCCAACATCACGTCAACTTCAAAATCCTGCAAATTCAATTGATCAGTACTTTAAAAGGTTTGGCCTACAAATGTCAAGGGAATTAAAATGATAAAGAAAGTAGGTACCAAGAAGGTGAATAAAGAGACATCGCCAACTCTGGTTGCGTTGTATTTGGTGTTAGGGAGTGATGTATAAAGAAGACATACAAGTGATTGCCACTGGTTTCGGCTTAGAGAATCTCCCACAAACATTATGCTTTTTCCTTTCAATTTCTCCAACAATGCCCCTCCATCAAATCTGCATATATAAAATTATATGGAATTTGAAATTTATGATTCTCTTTTAACGTTTGGTTTGAATTAATTATTTGACACGTACATTGGTGCATTTTCATACTTTTTTGTAAGTACAATTTGCACAAGATTGGGTGTTTTATATCTTTACTTAACACATGCTTTTACAAGGTCTAATTAAGTTTATAGTGACAGTTTAGCCACCATAATGAAATGATTATTTTACAACTGGAAATCAAATAAAAAGATGTGAGAGGGACCCTACGTACACCTTGTAAAAGCATGTGTTAAAGACACAAAACACACATCCTAGACACCCTACAGTGTGGCTGGCCCCTTCACATAAAAACAATTCTTTTTTTGTAGTATTTTCTTATTACCACATGAAGCGGGGGGACCTATGTTCAGATATGTTATTTTTGTGGTAATCTCCAATATAATTGACTAAAATATGCCAAATCTAATTAGATTTAGAGATCTAATACCTACTTTAAACAGATCATGTATAGATCTTCATCAAGTGGTCAAGATCTTAATTGGTTTCTTCTCTCTAAAAAAATGTTTTTCTTTTGATCGAATACATTGAAAACTCTAATAACATGTTTTAATTTAGCACCTAAACACAATAATTAATGTGTTTATATTAGATACTTTTGACTTGTGTATTCACAAGCGTTCATTACATATGTAAATTAATTACATAAATGTATGTATTATGGTGTTCGAGATTCTCCATTGAGAAATCATTATTAAAGTTGCCACTTTTGTGGGGGTGGTCACGGGTCACCATTCTATTATAAGCATTCAAGCTCATTTGTTAGCTTTTTGTAGTATTAGTAATACATGTATAAGTGGTTTCATCTCGTATAAAATAGTATATTGATTTTTTCATGACTTGTGTGTGAATGAATTTATGGATTCTAAAATTGCAAATCAAACACCATATTGATTTTTATATGAATAATTTATTAATTCTTAATTAGCTATCAAGCATATTCAGTACTACTACGTATTTTGGATTTAATACTTGAATAACCCACTTTCAAATCAGCTACCAAACAACCTTTATTTCAAGGCTCACGGGCACTCCTTCATCAATCTAACCTCTAGCCTCCATCACTTTCATAAATCATTGCACATTTCAACATAGATTGTAATTATACATTTTTAGAATTAGAAAGATATTCAAAACCAAGAATCAAGTAACATTATTTACAAGTTTCATTTCAAAACTCATGCACTAGTAAAAAAAACACAGAAATTAGTCAGAGATAAATTTTCTAGTCAATTCACAGCACAAAATTATGTTAGCTACGAGCAATTCAGCGACAAGTGAGTTATTAGAGTTACCTTTGTAAGGAGCATCCATGTGGTTGCCATCTATACTTGAGATAATCTTGGTCAGGACGGCCATTCCTTTGACAATTGAATTCATGTTCAATGAATGGACATTGAGTTGAATTGTAAAGAGGATAAGTTTCATCTTCAATCCAACTTCCTTCGAAAAAGTTACAACTCTGCTTTGCATTTGCATTTGAGTGATGAAAAAGTAGCACAATGAAGATAGTAAAGAAATTTCAGCCCATGGCTCTGCTCTACTAATTAAAAATGCCTCTTTACTATGAGTACTGTTGTGTGTCATATAGAGTTAGATTGTGTTGAGATCTAGAAATAGGGTTGTTTACATATCACAACTTTTCTGAAAAGAAAAAAGTGAGATGTATTGTACATACATATAGTACTTGTGATTTATAAATTACTTAAATATTGTCGGAAAGAAAAGCTTTTCACGTTTCTTCACTTACCATTTATTTATACCACACTGCATGAGACGGTATTGAAAACTTTTTAAAATTATTACTCTCTTTATTTTAATTTATTTGGTACAATTTAGATTTAGTCACAGTAATTAATAATTCAAGATATTTTAAGATATATGAAATAGTTTATATATATTAAATGAATTTTCTTAAGACAAATACGAAACTTGTAATTGTATTAAAAATTGTTTAATATGTATAAATAATTAAATAATTCAGAATCTAATACATAAAATAATTATAATTCAAGACCCACAAAATAAAAAATTATGAATCCAATATAAATTATCTGTTTTTTCAGGCATTTAACCAGAATAGTACTAAATACTTACTGACTGTCCACTTGGAGATGTTACAATTTTACACTCCATTAAATTATATAGTTAATGGTTGTGTTTAGGTCGTTTAAAACGTCTTAAATTTGCATTATATTTCTTCCCAACTGTACATGTTAATTTGATTGCCATTTGCCAATACTTCTTAACAACACTAACAACTTATTTGGATGGTTGTTACATGTATTCTCTTGTTAGTTAAAATACTGTGATTGTTATGATTGTTACGTTACTTAAGTTTTATTGTATCGTATTGTTATTTTAATTGTTATATAATAGTGAAAAATTGCATTTTATATAACAATTGATTTGGTGTAATCGTTTAGTGTTAGCTAGTTAGACCTTTTCATATTAGCCCTATGAGAAAAAAAGATCATCAAATGAGAAAAATTACCTAATATTTTTGTTTTTGTAGGGATTTAAACATGAAAGACCTCATGGTTGCTCACTTTTACTTGTCAACTGTTTTACTCGAAAAAATAAATAAAAGAAAAATGACTAAGTTTTTGAAAAATCGATTAAACCTATGATTCAAGAGAAATCGAATTTCCAAAAGAAACAGAGTCGCCACTTAATTTTTTAGTAAAAATCAAGAAAAAACTTAAAGTTCTCAAAAGACTCAAACAGATAAAATCAATTGAAAACAAAAGGGTTCGAGTTCAAATGTACATTCCGAGAAGGTGTTAGGCCCTCTGAATGTCTGCTAACTTGTGGTTGACCGGCAATTTGACTAAAAATGATTTTTGACTAATTTTGAAAAAATTTAACTAAAGTAAAATTTTTTACTTATTATTGTTATTTTTCTAATTAATGATTTTAAAGGGGAATAAACTAAAGGGGATCATTCCTAAAGGGGAATAAAATAAGTGACAAGATTAAGAAAAAAAAATAAAGCTAAGTATAAAATATAAATATTTTGATTTGAATATGTATATAAAAAAAAAATGAAATGGCTATCTTTGAAAATTTAATTAAATTAAACCATAAAATAAACAAAGTTAGTCAAATAATACAATATAAATAATAAGAGATGGAAAGGAAATAATTAGACTTGGGCCTTGGCCCAAATCCAATTAAATTGGCCCTTTGGCCCACCTGTCCTAAGTGTACCACTTTGCTAACAATCATGGGTCAGCCTATTAACTCCTTTGGACCTGCTGAAATTTCCTCAGGCCTTTAGCCCTTTTTTATTCTCTCTTGTTCTGATATAAACTAAGTGTATATTTGATGTATGCACCATGTGTACCGTTGATTTTCGAACTCCCGAATCTTTAATTTTATTTGAACTTCGTATTTCTGCACTTTTCACCAGTATTTTCGCATTTTTTTACCTGTATATTATACTTTCCGACTGTAGACCAGTGTATACAACAGGAATATCAGTCTGTTTTCAGCTTTCCGAAATCTGAAAAGTTAATATCCAGCCCTATATTTCAATTTCTTGCCGGCTGACTCGATGAATAAGAATATTGGGCCTTTATGGCCCAATAGAAAAATGCAGGGAGGATTCGGAGGAGATTTCACATGAAAAGAACACATAAAGAAGAGTTAGCATCTACCCACAATGAGATAACCATATGAAATTTGATTGATCTAAACTCGACTTTAAATGGACTTCATTTAACGGTAGCCAATAGGAACTTTAATATAATACTCAAAGGCAATGGAAGTCATGCAAGCTTAGATTTAATAAAGTCAGATTTCAAGGTAAGGGGAGGCATGAATCAGCAAGAATATTAGAGGAGGCAGTAGTCATTAGATTAGGAAATAATAGTAAATAAGTGACTAAAATTTCAAGAGAGATTATGTCACTTAATACTAGGACTCTATAACCAAATATCACTGCCATAGGAAACCCATTTACTACCTCATTACTAAGATAACAAAAATATGTAATAAAGTCAAAGAGTGAATCACTACAAGTGTTGAAATAATTATTCGTTCAAATTAAAACAATCAAGACGAGGCACAGTAGTAACTTAGCTAAGATGAAGAGCAAACAATGCTATATTGTATTACCAAAAGGTTCATCAGATTAAAGCACATACTCAAATGGAGGGAGAAATGACAAGAAATCTAAGGAGAAACAAGTAGCAAATAGGGTTGGGGGCAAATGAAAATAATTTACTAGTTTATGATAGAGAGAGAAAAAAATGGTAAACTTAATCGATTTAAGAGAGCAAACATCGTAAATTTTAGAATTTCAACACATCAAGACTGATCATAAACAACCACATACCATTACATCGGGAAAAGACTCAAATACATATATGTCAAGTCAGTTTAGCGTACTTCACATAATTGATTTATCTAACTCATTTTACTCGCTTCAAACAAATAGAACTCACCACAACTAACTAGACATGAAGACTGATGAAGAATAAACAACTAATGGGTTAATAACGATACTTGACCTTCAATATAAAGAAATAGACATTTTGAAGGAGAAAATGAGACAATAAACTACTCAATCACAAGATTAAATAACCGAAACAAACGAGAACCCCTACATATCAGACTGAGCAGACGAGCATACTATATTCAGACTCTCAAAACTGAAATACGATTCACAGCCAACATCACGAGAACTATAGCGACTTAACAAGATATTAGCAAGGCGACATGAATTCAAAACAGAGAAGAGTTGTCAAACCTTCAAGAAAAATGAAGGCAAACAACAACATAAATAATCAAATAAACTCCATTAGTAGTTTGCTGCCAACAATGAGTCAAAATCATTCCATATACTAGCACGCAAACAACTTCACATAGTCAAGAATCAAACAACAACACATTAAGAGCAAAAGATGTTTGAAGAGAGACGAATATTACCTTTAAAGGGGCAACAGAATTGAGACGGAATGGGCTATAGAGGACTTCACCAACGACTTCGGACTTCAGGAGTTTCTATGAATCTTAGCAGCCCCCAAACGAGAAAATAATTAGGGAGTATTTCTTGTGCGGATGTTATAGCCTAGTAATACTTTTCTCAGTAAGTTCTTGCTAAGATTTTCCCAACTTTTTTTTCTCTAATCTCTATCCAACCCCAATAATGAAAAAGAAAGCAGTATTTATAGAGGCATTCTAGGGCCAAAAAAAATGGGGAATAGGCAGGAGATTTTCGGATAGAAACGAGGCCCATGAAATTGAATTTCAAAATTCCTTTCACCATTAAGGGAAGACATATTTTTTTTTGAGATTTCAACCCATTCCGGAAGAGGAAAGGGGAACGGACGGATGGATCAATTCCTTCGTCCTTGAGCAACGACATGGCATCATCCCACGCTACAAAGACAATTTCGTGTGCTGCTGCGACTGCCAATTGAAAAAGACGAAAGGAAGAAGATAACAAGAGGCAGCGTAATGCCCTTTGTGGCTGCTTTTCCGTGTATTGTTCGGTGTTTTCACGCCGTTTGGGAACGTTTGGGAGCTGCTGTGTTGTCGTCGTCTCTCACGCCGTGTACTGCTCTGCTTTCATCGCTGCTGTCGCTTTGGGAAGTTGTTGTTTGGCGTGTTGGGTTTTCTTGTTGTTGTAGATGGAGTTGGGCTGGGTTAGGAGGTGTCAAGTGGGCTAGGGCGGCTGAATTGGAAACTAAAGGAGAAGGAGGGAATCGGGTTGCTGGAAATTGCTGGAAAATCGTTGATACAAGGCCCAACATTTGGTCATTTAATTGGTCCAATAAGGAGTGAAAGCATTGGTCATATTTGAAATAACTAAATGGATTGCAATCTTGCCAATTTGAATTAAGAATTTGGTTAGAATCGAATTTAATAGGAGAACTTTGGTCAAATCTTAAACAAGGTGAGTCAATACGAATTAATTAAAGAGCTTCTTACTCTTAACGAAATAAGATAATTAACTCAATTATAAACTAACCAATTTAAATAACTTAAAATAATAAATATAAATAATATTAAGCCAAATTGATAAAATATTTATTTTATTGAAGTAGAAATCTTTTGATATGATTTTTTTTTCAAATATTTTATAAAAATATACCTATTGCATAAATAGTTATGTGAAATATAATAAAAATCGACTAAAATTACTTAAAAGTAACCTTGAAGCTATTTTGAATTTTATAAAGATAATTATTCCAAATAGTTTAAAAATCAAGAAGCTCGGAAATTAATTATTATCAGGGAGGATCAAAATTGAGTGTCAACATCAGCTATTCTAAAAATTGATTTTCATTTTTACTTGTCCGTTTTAACATTTCAAGAAACGATAATTTTTTTTTCATGTTTTACTCTTAGCACTAATTATTTATTCCTCAAATCATTTTTCAAGACCTAATATCAAATATCATTTAATAGGGACAGTATAATAAAATAATCATATTAATCAATATTTTCTTAATAGATATATCAAATTCAAATGTAACAAGCACAAGGGAACGAAAGGAGTATAATGTAGTTTACAAGTATTTGTTAAACTTATTCATAATTTATGTTTCTTAACATATTTTATTTCAGATTTGAACTAATAAAATTTGAATGGTTCAATATTAACCCCACTCTATTTTTCCATAGACTAAAATTTTTTTGGACTATACTCTCTATTTGCTCTCTTTCTTTTAGTGTGTATAAAATGAGAGCCAACACTTTCCTTATAAAGGTGTACAACGTTGACAACTTGTTGTGACAACTTCACTATCGACTATTTTTTAAATTCATTTTTTTAGTCCCACATTGGATGCACGATGTATCCAGAGTGTATACTGTATACACTCAATAAACACTCAGGTACAATCAGTGAGTATACACTTGGGAATAGACTAATATACTCATGTGTAAAACATATATAACTAGTGTATAGTATATACACAACATGTATAACTATATACATTTGAGTATACATTGTATGCTCAGGTTCCCTTCAAACGAGAGTGTTGGATGTCCAAAATGAAAAACAATAGAGCGGTGGTGAAAAATGTGTTAGGATCAAGTGTTTACCATCATGCCAAAAACTATAGCAAATGTGTAATTTTATTTTTTAACTAAGTCCATCAAGCAAACATCATATTCGATTATGATTCTAACCTGGGCCACACCAGTCCCTCGTGGGCCTTCCAATAGGCACCCAACAATCCCCCTCCCAACAATTGCCTCATGCAACAATATGTGTGCTCTTAGGAATCGAACACATGACATTGACTCTGATACCACTTGTATAAGTACTTACAACTGATAGCAAATGTACTACTTTATTTCTTAGCTAAGTCCATCAATCAAGGGTCATGTTCCTAGGGCACACCAGCCCCTCGTGCGCCTTGCCATAGACACAATGTTGACATTACCCAACAAAATGTAAGAGAGTAAAACTAAAATGATATCAACGTTCCTTATTCTGAATTAGCCTAGTTTAACGCATGAATTTCATATTCTAAATCAAATTTATTTACTTTGATCGTTAAATGAATGACCTTCAATGAAGCAATATTTATTCTATCATTTAAACAAATATTGTAATTTTTTCTGTCAATTGTTAATTTTTTATTGCATATATTTGTAATTTATTAACTTCAAAGTTTACCTTGTAAATTTATTTTGCATCTCAAATTGTTCTTGACAATAAAACTTTGTAATTTAATTTGTATGAAATCTTTATTTGAATTTGTAAATATATCCTATAGCTAACATCCAATTTTTGTTTGAATATTCTCAACTAATCACATATTCAAGTTCTCTAATATATTATTTAAAGCTAATATACAAGTTTTTTGAGTTTGAAAATTAGAATCGAATAAAGAATAAACTCAGAGTTGAAAATCATGCAAGATTTTTGTGTTATCTCATTCTTAACGTCAAAGAGAAGTTTGATTTGTATTAGCATATTGTTAATTAATAATTAATAAAACATTTATAGTAGAATAAATATGCCATGATAAAAGTAGTTGACCATGCAAAAGGAGTCGTCGGTCAAAATTACTGTGTACGGAAAAGTTTTATCACAGCTCATTGAATTTTCAAAAAACAAAATAAAGATTATCTCAATATTCTCTTATTTCTACAATTTTCTAGAAAACGAATCTATCGTAATTTCATAAAATTCCTTGGGAAAAGGGGTATGTACAGATAGAAAAATTATTTTCGAACGATAAAGCATAACAAAATTAGTATGAGAAGGAAACACATTAATGAAGAAGTCATGTTAAAAATAACATAGAAAAAGAATAGTAATAAGAAAAACAACAACTATAATAATAAAATAAGAGACAACTACTACTACTACTGCTAATAATAATAATAGTAATAAAAAGGAAAATAAAACAATATTCGATCGATTACCTATTAACTTTCTACTCTAATCATCGATCTCCATATCATTCTACGGAAAAAAAGTGAACTGGATGAATTACATCTTTCTTTTATGAAGTATTTCCTTACCAAATAGGCATCTTGAAGTTTTGATTTGAGCATCGAATTGGACAAATAATTAAATGGTATAAGTATATATTAGAACTCAATGATTTTCATAATGTACATTGGAATGACAATGAAATGTTGGGACTAGGGGTGTATATAGATCGGTTTGATTTGGTTTTTCATTAAAAAAAACCTAAATCAATTATGTCGGTTTATTAAATCTAAAAATCAAATCAAACCACATAAAGTTGGTTTTTTCGGTTTCGGCTTTAGTCGGTTCTTTGATTTTTTTTTTTTTCGGTTTTTTCGGTTTTTTACAACTATACGGTGTTTGAAAAAGAGATCAAATATATTTTCACTTACATGTGTGATAAGCTAAACTTAAAAAATGTTAAATGAATAGAAATTTTTGAAAATACCGTAAAATTCACATGAGTACAAAATATTTTTTTTGAAATATCAACGCTCATTATGTTAAATTAATAAAATTAAAGGCTACATGCAAACTGAATACAAAACAAAATATTTACAAAGTAATTGTTAACTTTGAATTTGAAAAACTATAACAATATAGTTGTAACTTCGGTTCTAAATACAAAATAAAATATGTGTAAATTACTGAAATACACGTCTTATGTTTCCCTTATTTCCAATAGCCCCTTCTATTTATAAAAACCTCTAAAATTTCTTATTTTTAAATGTATCCGAGCTACATATTAATGTATCTGAGCCAGTATTTAATGTATCCGAGCTACATATTATGTATCTGGTTTATTTTATAATGTATCTGAGCTAGTTTTTAATGTATCCGAGCTAGTTTTTAATGTATCCAAGCTACATATTATATATCCAATTTATATTATAATGTATCCGAGCTACATATTATGTATCCGATTTGTGTTACTTTTTAACGGATTAATGTAATTACAAATTAAAGAAGGATAAATTGTAATTTCATATTAAAACTATGTGATTCCTAAAATTTATCCATAAAATATTTACAAATTTTACAAGCCCAAATTGAAATAAAATATATAAACATTGAAAACTATAAACTAACTAAAAATATATTAACAAAGTAGATTATAAATAATATTTTTTAATCTATAAATAAAATAAAATTATGTGTGTGTGTGTGTGTATATATATATATTATGTCGGTTTGGTTTGGGTTCGGTTTGACTTTTTTTTTTTAATACCAAACTAAACCAAGAGTGGTCGATTTTTTTTTTCAACCAAGCCAAACCACAAATCGGTTTTTTTTCGATTTGATTTGGTTTGACTTTACGGTTTGGCTTGTACACCCCTAGTTGGGACTATGTCGCATTGCTATTTTTCTTTTTCTTTTTAAAGAGAGTTATATCGAAAAATTGAGTCGCATTGCTACTATAAATAGTTGACGTACCCATAGATTAATTTAAATTTTATTAACTCTCCGAGTTTTAATTTATTTGTTTTTTTATTCATTTTAAAAAAATATTTCTTTTTGACACTTCTTTATTTTTAATTCTTCGCTTACATTGTTTACAATCACAAGATTAAAGAATATCTTGCTATATTCTGCATTTCTCAAGTTTAAGACCACAAGATTTAATTTTTTTTTCTTACTTTCTTAACTCAGTGTCAAGTCAAAAACAAACAAACAAACAAATTGCAAAGAGCCGCAACAACATCAACACCAACAATAAATTCAATATAATCCCATAAGTGGAATATATGAAGAATAGAGTATCCAGATCTTATTCTTACTTTTGTTGAGGTAGATAGATTATAATTGATAAATCCGTAGCTCAATTTTAAAAAGAAAAAAAAGAAAAAAGAAAGCAATTCGAAGTAGTTTTTCTTTAATCTGAATTTTTAAAAATATCCTGAATTATTAATATCCGAGGCATTAATTTTGATAATTCCTTTGCCAACTGTTTTATTGTAGGTGACAGGTTGTAACTTGTGAGGCTGATGGCTCTACTACCTGCACAATATTCTGCACATTTTTGGATCCTTATTGGAGTGTCATTTAACAAGTCTCTTAATTACAGGTTTCTTCTTTTTAAAAAAAAAAAATAATTTTATAGGTTTCTTCATCTTTATAGTTGTATGATAAATTGATAATGTATAATTATCATTTTTATTTGTCATTTTTAACATATTAAAAAATATATATATTTTTCATATTTTATTTTTAGCATTAATTATTTATTTCCAAATCGTTTTAGTACATAATACTAGACAGGAAGAAGAAAAAAAGAGAGGTACCCATGCATAAGTCTTGTTGCTTATCCAATTAGCATTAAATAATATTTGTGTAGGCTCCTCCTATATATGCTTTCTAGCTGAATGTTTTTGACTGAGTCTTTCTTCGTCTGCATGCATGTATGGGTACAATTATTTATTTGTTCCAATTAATTAAGTCTAGACATGTAGGTCTTTAATATCTCAATAAATTACAACTTACATTAAAAAAAAATAAAAAAATCTAACAGTTTTCACACATGGAGATTGAATTTTCTTCCTTCCCTCCCAAGTCCCAACCAAATAGGCTATCAATATTCACACAGAGAAAAAAAAAATTCTTGTTATTTACCTTCTTTCCTTGATATGTTAGGTACTATTAATCTTCATATTATTTTGTTATTGTTACTGTTCTTGTATTTCCTTTTTCAAATAATTTGAAAATTTAAATATTTTATTTTAAAACGAGGAGACAAAATATGACATAGTTTGTATACACTCTATTCGCTTTTAAACTCTACTTATAAAATTACATTAAACATGTTATTATTGTCAAAGGATAAAAAGGAAAAAGTTAGAAGAGAAATGATAAATTCAAATGCTTGCATATATAATTTGGTCATAGTTCATACCTCATAATTCTCTATCACAATTCTTGTGGAGGAAATTGGAGTACAAGATTAACACACTTAATGTTAAGAGAAGCAAATATGCAAACTCATGAATTTCCCTAATTTGTTTCCACAACCTTAAAATCCTCTTTAGGAAGAATGGAAGATGCACTTTTTTTTCCCCATTAATGTAAACCCTAACCATCAGATTAATATGAAAAAACATATGATGTATTTATACACATTATATTACCTAAAAAGCATGAACTCCTAACTTGAATGTTAAATTACTATAATATTCCTAACTTAGGTTGTGATTTTTTCGATGAGTTGTGACTTTTTCGATAAGTTGTGACTTTTTTCAAAGGGTTGTGATTTTTCGATGAATTGTGATTTTTTCAAAGGGTTGTGATTTTTTCAATAAGTTGTGACTTTTCCAAAGAGTTGTGACTTTTTCAATAAGTTGTGACTTTTCCAAAGGGTTGAGACTTCTCGAAAAGGTCATGACTTTTCAAATAAAACACAAAAAATATTTGTTCATACTACCCTTTGTCGACTATAAATAGAGCGACTTCATATCATTTTTCAACCACAATTTTTTCAAACTTCTACTCTTCTCTTCTTCTTGCATTTCAAATCTTTTTGTGTGATTTATTGTCGTTGAGGGAGTTCGAAGTTTAGCGGAATATGAGATACCACTATTCTGAGAAGTAAGTCGTTCTATCCTAAGGGGTATATTCCATAACCTCAAATACTTGAGGAAAATAATTTTGATGATATAATAATTAATTTTTTGCTTAATATATACATTAGTATGTAATGTTCCAATATATGAAGTTAACATGATGTACTCTAAATTCATTTGTTTTTGTTAACAATTTCTCTTGTGATGTAGATATATGCTTCTGAATATCTTTTCCAAAATTTAGAGAATTGTCATGATTTGGTTTTGATGCTCAAGACAAAAGAATGACTTTATTTATCAATGTTACTTATGTGATTTAGACTCTCATGAAGTTCGCTTCAAAATAATTATTACTATATAAACATTGTCCTTTTGTTTTACTTATTTACTATTTCTTAATATTTCAGTATTTTAGACGAAGAAAAGTTCATATGACTTGTAATAACGCCAGTTGAAGTCTGTATTAGTTTAATTTTTATTGTTTATTTAATAGTTAATTTTATGAGATAAATATTTTTATTAATGCAAATATATATTTATATTTGGGTAGGCATTTGTATTTAAATTAAAGTATTATATATGTCACAAATATATTATCAAGTTGACAAGATCTTCTGACTTCAAAATATATTATTTTAAAATGTTTTGAGTATTTTTTTAAAAAAAAAACAACTCGCAACAAATGTGAAAATATGAAATGCAATTATTCTCTTCACATGTTCATATGACATCTAAACAATTTAACATGGAATACACATGCAAAGCACATCTGATAAGATGATAAGAAAAATACAAAACAAATATTGTCTATAAGGTAATATTAGTGAAATAAGACGAATTACATGATTGAACCTCATCAAATTGAAATAAATAAATACATTATTGCATTTAACTAATAAAATTTTTCATTGACCATCTCCATATGTTTGCGTAAATAAGAGATATATATGATGATTCACGTTAAACTTTCACAAAAGAATCCGCAATATTATTTTTTGCTAAGCTTATTATTCAAATCTTGGCTTAAAAAGCAATACTATTTACTATAACATATATTTTTGAAATTGGTAATCACATGCAACGCACGTGTCAAAAAATTAGTTATAATATAAATATACAAGATTTATATAAAGGACAAAATAATGGGTTAGCGAATTAAATAATACACTTTTTATGTATGGACCCAACTTAATATAACTATTTTCAACCGACTACAGTAAAATCTCGATAAAGTAATATTTGATAAAGTAATAATCTCGCTAAATGAATATTTTTCTCCAGCCCCGACTTGGGCCAGCTATATTAAAGTAATATTCTCGTTAAATGCATTAGATAATAATTAAAAATAAAGTATTAAAGGCCCAGAAAAAATATAAAGTAATAATTACTAGAATACATCAACAATTTATATATATTTAATCAGTTAATAATACTATACCAATAACTATTTCTTTTTAAAATATGATTCTATAGTTGATTGTTTTTTCTTCCCACCAAAACCAAAATTAATCTCATCCTTAACTTTTTGAAGAGCAAACACAATTTTTGAAATATTTCGTTCGTGTTGTACCAAATAGTTTGACAATGTAGTCATTGCTTGAAATGCCTCATTTGACGATACATGTGGACAATACTACTATCATCTTGTTCAGGATCATTCTCATCATCATTATTCATTACAGATTGAATAATCTCTTTCTCTGTAGGTGATTCCATAACTGTATCATTCTCCTTAGGGTAGTTCAACAGATGTTCAACATCCATCACATTTCTGTAGGCTAAATTAGAGATGACATCATTTAATTCTTGGATACCTTCATCTAATTCACCAACTTCTTGAATACCTTTATCTAATTCACCAACTTGTGGTTCAAGAACATTGTTTTCTTCCAATCGGATCTTGCAATGCCAAAAACAATTTGCAATTGTTATTTCTTTCACATCAAAATTTCAAGCTAAGTTAGCAAAATTAATAGCATTCAAAATATTAATTTTTTCAGTATTTGGTGCTTCAACCTCAAGGCCTTGTAGGATGCTGAAATAAAGATGACGACGATAATGAATTTTGAATGCTCGAATAATCCCAGCATCACATGGTTGAATCTTAGACGTTGTGTTAGGAGGTAAGAAAAACAACTCTACATTTCTTAAGCCTTCAACTATCTTTGAATGAGCTGGGCAATTGTCTACTATTAAGAAAACCTTTCTGCCATTCATTCTCTTATCAAACCAGCCAACATATTCTTGAAAAAGCAAGCCAGTCATCCAAGCTTTCTTGTTGGATCTATACATGCAATTAAGATTGTTCATGTTCACATTTTTAAAACATCTAGGATTTGCAAACTTACCAATAATCCACAATGGTACTTTGTCAGATCCATCACCATTGCAACAGAGAACAAGAGTAATTCTCTCTTTGTCTTTTTTGCGACCTTCAAGCTGCTTGGTAGCAAGTAAATGATCAGCTTCCAATCAGTAAAATAGTCCAGTTTCATCCATATTATAAATGTCCTTCAATTCAAATTGATCTAGTTTTGACCGTATGCTAGGCAATTCGTTTTCAATATTCTTCATGATAACTGAACCACTTTCATCAAAACGTTTGTAAGACTTGATTCCGTATCTTGACTTGAAACGTTCTAACCAACCAGAAGAGAAGCTGAATTCTGGATTAGTTTCACCATACATTTTCTAGAAAAGATCTTTTGCTTTTCCTTGGATAATTTCCTCTGACATGTTCACTTTCTTTTGCATTTGAAGAAACCACTAGTACAAAACTTTCTCTAAATCAGGGTATTTTGCCGGTTTATGCTTTTTGGCATCGCTATTTTTCATCTCATTTGAAAAATACTCTGCCGATCTTTTGAGAGTGTGCGATATTGTTGATTGACTAATAGTCAAATCAAACTTTTGTTTCACCCATGCTTGCAAATCTTTTTGGCTAATAGTTGGATTCTCTTTTTTATACTCACATATTGCGTTTCTTATTTTATTGGTTAAAGATGATTTTTATATGCTTTTCAAATGATGAGAAGACATTATACTTGGATTATGATTTTTAAACATCTAGCTTTTTCCTTTTATAGTTAACATAAAATCTCTTCATATTCTATATACATGAATACAATTAGAAACATTAAACTTCACTAAATTCATTTAGTTTTTCTAGATTTAAATAATAAATATGCAAAAACTATACTTTTTAGTTTCCTAGATTTAAACTTTTGAAATTCTTAATTCAAATATTTTTTTCTTTCTTATGGCACATACTGCAAAATACTCTCTAAAATAATAAATATTTATTTATCGATAAACTAATAATCTCGATAAATGTATATTTTTTTCCGGTCCAAGCATATGCATTTATAAAGGTTTTACTGTACTATCCAACACTTATCTCCTCCCTTTTCTCCATTCCCGCCTTTCATTTCAAGGCCTCAACAACTTAAGTAATTTCTACCATCTTTCCTATATTGGTTTTCATTTTCCTGTTTTATAAATCAAGTAACAATATTGTTCGTCCTGTTTTTTTATACAGCATTCGGGATTAACAACTTGAAATTGAATTTCTTCGTCTGAGCAATAATGGATACTACTTGTATCAGATTTTGTGCTTTATTTCTCTTTCTATATTTGCTTTCTACATTGAGATCTGTTGACGCTCAACTTTTGCCAGAAGATGAAGGTAGTTATCATTTCCTCTTCTTTTTACAGTTTCTACTAATTAGTGATTTTTTTTCTCTCTCTTCCTCTTTTGATTTCATCCCTTGGTACTATTCGACTTCAAATAAATAATAATTACTGTTAGTTAGTTGAGTAATAGATAAATTAATTCCATATTGATCTGCAATTTTATTTGTGAAATCTGATTTTCTTCTTGGGTTTGCATAGTGTGTTTCTTTTTTTCTAATTTTGGCTTTACTTTTTGGGATCTGAAAGGTAAAACTGTTCTTCATATTTCCTGTTGCAGATTGCTTCGTAGTATCCGTGTCAGCTTTTTGTTCTGCTTCGTAATAATAATTGAGTAATTTTATTTTTTTTTTGTTTCGTCGGCTTTTGCTACTGTTGTGGTCAGCATATTGAGGCTGACACTTGAATTGGTACTTATTGATCTGTTTAATTAATTGTGGCGTTTAGAGTTACGAGACTGAAATTGACCAATCGAATCATTTTTACATGATGAAAAAAGGATAGATTTTATAATATTGGCTCAAGTTTATATTGAAGTTTAAGAAATAAATGAAGGGAGTAATCCAATCATTTTCACATGTTGACTAATCCAATCATTTTCACATATTGCATTTTTTAAATTAATTTGTTGTGGACTGCTTTGACTATTCACCAATCAATAAGATGCCAATCACGTGCTGCTTTTAACAAGTTGTTTGTTGATTTTATTCAACCATTTAATACAATTCCCTTTTCTCTCTCCCCTCCAACCAACAAAATTTACTGCTATGTCAATATTGATTTAATAATCGAACTCCCATCTTAATTTTGGACAGTAGTACTATTTTAGTTGGTGAAGTAATTACTTTCTTTATTTCTTGTTATAATTTTCTTTTTAGCGCGAAAGGATATGAATTTTGATAAATGTTTTTAAATGTATTATTTTATTATATTGATATTGATTTGAAAAATATTGCAGCTTATAGTATTTTTTATTTAATTTTTTGAATATTCAAATTTTAGTTTTAAAATATTGAATTAATTTAATTTTAAAAATGAGTCAAATTGACTCTTGAAAAGTAAAACGTGATAACTATTCATTTTAGAGTGAAGATAGTAGTATTAATTAAAATACGTTTAAAGAGAGATAGAAGTGGTTGTTAATAAGTCTTAAAAGATGTATAACATTAACGTGAGAGGTGGTTGTATTCGTTATTGTGTACTCTTTTTATATGTTTGTGTTGAAATGTGGATCTAGGATATAAGGCTATCTATATGTTATATGTATGTAAAAAATTAAAAATTCAGAAGAAAAATAAAAAACATGTACAGTAACATATACCCCTTCAAATCATGGGTTCAACTATGTTTTATAGGCTTGAATTTTTTAATTTAATAAGTAACAACTACTGATCGCCCTATCCTTCACCTTTCATAATACCAATGAGGTCTTAGTGCTTACCATTTTAGGTGTATATTTTCTTAAATTTGATTGTTCAAAGTTTTTGAAAATGATTCTCCAGATGAAATTAGAAAAAAAAAAAACAGTGAAACTTCACACTTATTGTCTAATCAAGTTTTATATATGAAATTTGTCCATTGCTAAATTTTGTATTTTCTTAAGAGTGGAAGATCATATTGATGGATTGGAAGTTTTATATAGCTCAAGTATGCAAGAGTTTGATTTGCTCTTGGAGACTAACAACAATTTATTATGTCTGGATATTGTAAAGATTGTGAATTAATTTAACTTTGATGTGACAGTACAAGTTCTGGAAACAATATCATCGAAACTTGACAACAGATATTGGAATGTCAGCCGATCTTCTTGCTCACAGAGTAGTGGTTTTAACATGACGGATCCTACTTATGATAAAATTATCAGCAACGTAACATGTGATTGTTCATTCAATAACAACTCAATTTGCCATGTTGTAACAATGTAAGCTCTGCTTTGATCTTTAAAACTTCACAATTTACTCAATGTTTTATAGCTAAACAAATGCTATCATATATTATTAACTACTATAAACTTCAAAAGTTTTGTAGCTATACCATATATTATGATCACTTCATTTCTTAAATTGCATACATATTTAAACTTCACCACATGAATTAAAATGGAGGGAGTAATCATGAATAGGGAGTCCAAGAACAATGTCCTCTTGTGATTTATATTCCATTGAGTCTTAGATCTTCAAAATGATTGCATAGTTTAAGCCCTCTTACATTTTTTTTATTTTCTAACTGAACTCCTTTACCAATAGGCGTTAAGAAATTCTTTTGATTTCTTCTGCATTTTTTGTTGATACAGCCAATTGAAGGGTCTTAATATGACGGGAATTCTGCCTCCAGAATTTGCAAATCTTACTCATCTGCGAGAATTGTGAGTATCAGTTAATAGAGACACCCATAGGATTTCACTCCTTTCTGTTACAGAAACTTGTATGAGTTTTATTCAATTTTTCCTTATAAAATCATAACAGTAACAAGTTAATTGTTTGTTGCTTTATATGAAACAAAGTCTATTGAATTGTGTAAACCATATCCTTAAAAAGTGAAAGCTTAATGTGGATCATAATATGCAAAACTGGAGGCTCAATCAAAATTTTTGCATTTCCAGAGATCTATCTCGTAATTACTTAAATGGATCAATTCCCTCAAGTTACGGCCAGCTTCGCCTCACTATTTTGTAAGTTCTTTTCTGTTTAATCTTTTAAAAGATTTCTAGTAAAGAGTTTTTTTGTTTGTTTTTTTTTTTATATTTTGTTCAAACTCATATGTATAGGTCACTCTTGGGTAACCGTATCAGTGGGCCGATTCCCAAGGAGTTAGGTGACATTTCAACACTGGAAGAACTGTAAGTTAAAGATATTGCTTACTTCCTTTAACTTTCTGAATACTTTTGGTGTATCTAATTGGATGTCACGTTGATGAATTGGATATTTTCAGAAATTTGGAAAATAATCTACTTGAAGGACCTCTTCCTCCAAACCTTGGTAGTTTGAGCCGCTTGAGAGAACTGTAAGACATAGTAACCATATATTCAACATCTACTATTTACTTATTGTTACTTTTGTTCCAAATTATTTGGCACTTTTCGCTTCCCAATAGTAAAACAAAAATGCATTTTCTCACCATTTTTATTTGAAAAGAACTGTAACATATAGTACTTTTGTATAGTTTCTGGAGATTTTTAACATAAAGAAAGAGTTAATCAAGTCTAATTTAGCTCCAAAAGTTGGTCAAATTGTATCAAACATAAGCAAAAAAGTGCCAATCTAATCGGGACAAGTTGTGTGATTTTTCCGTTATCATGGTTAATTGATGGATCATTTTGCAGGTTTCTTTCTGCCAATAATTTCACAGGAACTATACCTGAGAACTTCAGAAATCTTAAGAACATGACAGACTTGTAAGCAAGAAAATGTTATAAGAACATTTGACTTTTGTGCTTCCTCCTCTTAACTCTTCGTCTGTTTGCAGTAGGATAGACGGCAATAGCATATCTGGAACCATACCAGATTTTATTGGCAACTGGACCAAAATGGATAGATTGTAAGTATGCATCTGATAGTTGTAAATATTGATGCAATTTTCTTCTCCTTGAAGGATTCTAAACTTTAAAAAGCAAAAACAAAGTAGCATACATAGTTTGTAATTGCAATTATCATGAATTTTTTTTGCAGAGACATTCAGGGAACGTTAATGGAGGGACCAATTCCTGCTACAATATCCCAGTTGGAAAATATGACCGAGTTGTAAGTACACACTTCTCTCGTGTTACCTGCTTTTAAAGTCAAATAACTATTAAATTCACTTTCAAGTTCCCCTTTCTTCTATTATAATAGAAAGAATAAATTAAAAGAGAATATCTCTTGAGAAATGAAAATTGAAGGCTATAGCAGTGGTTCTCATGTGCATTTTTGTTTTCAGGAGAATATCTGATTTGAGAGGAGAACAAATGCAATTCCCAAATCTTCAAGGCTTGACAAAGATGAGAAGGCTGTGAGTAGTATATGCTTGTAGTTGGAAATTTAGCTGTTGCATCTATTCATCATAATGTCGTATGCTCATGGTTCTTTAATTTGATTGTAATGATTCAGGACTTTGAGAAATTGTTCAATTTTTGGTCCTATTCCGAGATATGTAGGTGCCATGCCTTTGAAACTCTTGTAAGTTTGTCATCTTTTTATTATTTTAATCATTCTTCTTTTATGAGAAACTTTTTTTCCAACAAATTCTATGTTTTGGCTCTTCTATATTTTAGTTTATCAAGAGTACTAGAACATAGAAGTCTCGGTGAATGTATTCAGAGATGGCATAGCTATTGCATTGGAATATAAATATTCTTGTGCTGACTACCTTTTCTTCAGAAGTTGGAGCTTATAAGATATTAGTTTTACTATTCTATCTAATTGTGAATAGGATTGCCAAGTGTAACATTAGACTTAGAGGTTGTTATACCTGATTTATTGATTTATCTAGTCAGAACAAATAAGATGCTTTCTATATTAATAATAAGAAGGATTCAATTGAAAATGTGAAGTCCCATTTAAGGTAATAGTAACGAACGGAAGTTGAGTTAACAGGATGCAGTTTTTCTAGTTTGTCATCTCTTCTTTCGGCAACAAAGTATATATATTCATTGAAATTTGTAAAATTTTAACTCAAGCCTAGAATCACCCTTCATTGTATAAAAGGAAATTCTTCTACATACCATTGCATTCCTTGTAGTTGCATGATGGAGCAAAGATTTTTACTTATTGTTTGGATACCAAAGTGGGTTGTTTTGCTGTCTGCTTTGATGCAAATCCTGCCTACTTTTGATAAGAGTTATTCATTGTTCAGGGACCTGAGCAACAACATGTTGAATGGTACAATCCCAGGTGTATTTGAGCAGTTGGATTTTGATAACATGTAGGTACCTTGCAGTGAAACCTTTACAAGTTGAAGCATAAATCTTGTACATTCTTTTCTCTAAGTGTTCGTTCGGTTATAACAAGCAAAAGTTTTATCTGCGATGTAGGTTTCTTGGTAACAATGCATTAAGCGGAGTAATTCCCAGCTGGATGTTTAGTAAAAGAGAGAACATGTTGGTATTTGCTCAATTTGATCCGAGTTCCCCGTCTTAGTAGTAAAATTTGGTTATTATCACAGTTAGCTCCCGAACAAAAATGCCACACTTCAAAGTTTAACAGTTTTTCCCCTGAAACTTTCTGTTTGCTGCAAGGATGCGTTTACAAGAATTTTGTGTCTTCTAAGTGCATGACAGCTATAATCTTTTTTATGCAGGGATATATCATACAACAATTTCACACAAATATCTACTTCAGTATGCTATTCCTCTACCTTGTGAGCATTGTTCCTCTTCGTTTGGAACCTACATTCATATACTATTTATTTTTTTTATAAGTGAAAATTTTGGTCCTTTAACTACATTACTTACAAACCTTCCTTCTTTAATAGAAACTTAGCTGCCAGCTATTCAAATACAATAAACACGCTCAGCAACTCGTAAGTCCTCCTAAATGTTGTCTTATGCATCAACAACTAGTTTGTTTGATGCTTTCTATCTATTGTCTATAATTATATGGATTAATCTATTTGAAATTGCAGGGATGCCTGGTGTTCTATGAAACCCCTCATTTGTCCCACAGAAACGAAATGTAAGAGTTACAACCTATAAACCTTTTTTTTATACTCCGAAAATCTTAACTTGACCCTTGAGAGGGCCTGAAGTAGCAGTTTGTCAAAGGACCTCAGGGGTGGCGTGCACTTTTAAGTACAAAAGCATAGCCTTGGAGTTGAGAGATAATTTCACAACTCTTCCTCATGTTATGCTCTTTATGTCAATTGCAGATACTTCGCTATTCATAAACTGTGGAGGACCTAGAACTTCATTTGAGGGAAATGATTATGACGGGGACACGACTGATAGAGGTCCATCATATTTTTTTTCGCCCTCCGACAGATGGGCTTTCAGCAGTTCAGGAGTGTACGTTGGTCGTCAAGCTGCCAGTTATATTGCAAAAAATACATTTTCACTGGATGTGTCCGGTCCTGACATTTACAATACATCACGCCTTGCCCCTAATTCTCTCAAATATTATGGGCTTTGCCTACGAGGAGGTAGCTACAGAGTGCGCCTTCACTTTGCTGAAATAATGTTTTCTAATGACTCAACATATAGCAGCCTTGGAAGACGGATATTTGATGTAGCAATACAAGTAAGTTTGAGGCCTAACTTCTTTTGTAAATAATAATTAGTAACTTAAAATGTTTTTATTCAGTTTTGATATGATTTGGTACTTGAATGTTGATATACTGAGTTCTGATATGATTGGAAGCTTTCTGATTTAATATTGAAAGTACCAATTTTAATGTGGTATATTTTGATTTCTTACACAGGGAAGAGTAGTTTTGAGGGATTTCAACATTATGGAGGAAGCTAACGGTGTTGGAAAAGTCATTACCAAGGACTTTGTTGATGTTACTGTTAGTAGCACTCTGGAGATTCACTTGTATTGGATCGGAAAGGGGACTAACGCTATTCCAGACAGAGGTGTATATGGACCACTAATTTCAGCTATCACAGTGACACCAAGTCAGTATATCTCTGCCTATAGACTTTAAACTTATTTTCCCACAATCTAATCTTAATAAATTCCCACTTTGTTGTTGCAGACTTTAAAGTTGATACTGGTAGTGGCTTACCTATCAGAGTTGTTATTGGCATTGTACTCGCTTCAATTGTGGTGGTTCTGCTAGTTTTATTTGCTCTATGGAAGAAAGGCATTTTTGGAGGGAAAAATAATCAAGAAGAATTAGGTAATACATACTTAAAAGAATTTTTTCACTCTTTCTATTTGATAAAATGGGGATGCTTCTGTTGTGATAAATAGAATTATTTACAAAATTTCTAGCTATGACAGACAAATAATTATCTCCCCGTAACTGACCAGCATTGAGATGATTGTTCTGTCGGTGGATAGACATCATGGCATATCATAGATAGTTAGCACAAAACTAAATGCTCATGACTTCTTAAACTGTCTTCGCCATACAGATGTTCATTCTTTTAAAAATTATTGTTCATCACACATGTTTTAGAAGATCTATATATACTGACGTTTGCAAAATTCTTCTCGTTTACAGAACTCAGAGCCCTTGATTTACAAACAGGTCATTTTAGACTTAGACAAATTAAAGCTGCTACAAATAACTTTGATCCTGCCAACAAAATTGGTGAAGGAGGGTTTGGACCAGTTTACAAGGTATCAATTCTCTATTCATACTGATTTTGCATAAGGACAACTTGCGGTCCTTTGGTGATATTTCCTACCGGTTATCATTGATGTCACGTTTATAGGAAAATAAAGTAGTAATAGTTGAAGTAACCCATATCCTTCTTCTGTCTGTAATATGATCGTTGTGAATTAATCTTGCTATCTGTAGGGTGTACTTGCCGATGGTGCCATCATAGCTGTTAAGCAGCTGTCTTCCAAGTCGAAGCAAGGAAATCGTGAATTTGTCAATGAGATAGGCATGATTTCAGCTCTACAACACCCAAACCTTGTCAAGCTTTACGGTTGTTGCATAGAAGGGAACCAGTTATTAGTGATATATGAATACATGGAAAATAACTGTCTTGCTCGAGCTCTCTTTGGTAATGCTTTGCAATAAGATTTTAAGAATTATTAATGAGGCAGTGATAGTTTATGCTTTACATTCCTCTAATTCTCGTTTCTTAGGCCGTGACGACCAGAGGATGAACATAGACTGGGCAACCAGAAAAAGGATATGCTCAGGAATAGCAAAAGGGTTAGCTTACCTTCATGAAGAATCAAGGTTGAAAATAGTCCACAGAGATATTAAGTGTACGAATGTTCTTCTAGATAAGGATCTGAACGCTAAGATTTCAGATTTTGGATTGGCTAAATTAGATGAAGAAGAGAACACTCATATTAGCACCCGAATTGCTGGAACAGTGTAAGCCTTCTTATCATAACTATCTTTGTAATATCATGTGATGAGAGAGTAACAGTTCTGAGCGTTTAAATTTGTTCATAATCAACAGTTACTATGGTTTACGTTACTTTTTGTTTTTTTTTTAAGAGGTTATATGGCTCCGGAGTATGCAATGAGAGGCTACTTGACAGATAAAGCTGATGTTTATAGCTTTGGAGTTGTTTTATTAGAGATTGTCAGTGGGAAAAGCAACACAAACTACAGGCCAAAAGAGGAATTTGTTTACCTTCTTGACTGGGTAAACTATCTTTTTACTGTACTAGCATTCCCAAATACTAATATATGCAACATCATATCTTTAATTTAAGACCACAAGATGCAAATATTCTTTACTTTCTTTAACTCTGTGTACGTTAAAACTAGACAAACAAAATGAAACGAAGGGAGTATTTGCTTTGATACCTCCAAAGAAAATATTAGAATCAAAGTTGTTTCATTAGTTCTGTTCACATTGTTATGGCGTTGTTAGTTTTTCTTTTCTCCAATTTCATCCTGATACACGGATGTCAATGTTTGTTTTGTCTTTGTCATGCAGGCTTACGTCCTACAAGAACAGGGAAATCTGTTAGAACTAGTGGATCCACGTCTTGGTACCAATTACTCCAAAAAAGAGGCAATGCGGATGATAAATCTTTCTTTTTTGTGCACAAATCCCTCTCCTACTCTCCGACCATCCATGTCTTCAGTAGTGAGTATGCTCGAAGGAAAACTCGCTGTGCAAGCACCAATAATCAAGCGCACTACATCAGACGATGAAATGAGATTTAAATCATTCGAGAAACTTTCACATGACAGTCAAACAACACAAGTATCAACATACTCTAAGGACAGTCAAGGACAAAGTATGAATGCACCTTGGAGTGATTCCTCAGTCTCAGTGTCTGTCCTTGGTGAAGATGGAGATGTTACTTCCACAAGTAGGCTTCTTCCAGATCTTTATAATGTAAACTTGGATTGATTCAGTGACAACTACATTAATATGTAACTTGAATACCAAATTTCAAATAAAATTTAGTCATATTTCTTTTAGACATATATTTGTCGAATATTAATGTTATGTTTTTGTTGAATATTAACTTTGTAATTTTATTTGTGCAACTAAATTATACATTTGTAATTATGTTATGAAAAACAAACATATTGTTGTAATTACCAGTTGTACAATTACTATTCTGATAGTAACTACGCCAAATCCAATTATGGGATGACTTTTCATTAATCATCTCATGGAAATCATCTTTCATGCTATTAAAAATGTTTGTGGTGAAAATCACTCACACCTTCCAATTTTATGCTTTTAGATACGAGTATAGTTAATAATAAGAGTAAATTAGGACGGAAGGAGTAATATATTTTCAACAGATAGCAATGGACAGTCATCAAATGTTAGGTAGTATTTGGTTTTAATTAGTATGGCTTTTTGCACAAGACTTGGACTTTTCGAAATTGGCAAGAAACTACTATATAGTTTCTTTCAGAATTAAATACTATTCTAATGTCAGACAATGTGAACTTATAATATTCTTTCATCAAATCTTACCTTTCTCAATATTATATATTTAATTAGTAGAATCCACTAAGAAATTTCATATTTAATATAAGATACAAAGAATTTGTGATTTTGTTATTGTTATGTCAAAGGGTGTGTATTGACCCTTTGGTTTTTAGTTGAGATACTCTTTAACTTTCTTCTGTTTTTTTAAAGGATCAAAACGGCTAGTTATTATTGATTAATAGGTCTTTGATAGTAATACTGCTATTATTGTCTGATTTGAAATTCATTGAATTCAGACCATAAAGCATAGATTTTTCTTCTTGCCAGCTCTACAACCATATTTCCGACCTCTTGTTTGGAGGTCTCAATTTTTTTCTTATAAGTTGTCTGTAAAATACTCGTTTCTTTTCCTGCCTTTTTAGGCACTACTACAACCGAAAAAAGGATCATATTTGCCCCAGTACTTTTAGATGGATCGACATGCTGTGACACCAAGAGCGAGCAAATTGGCTCGCGCTTTTGCTAATGTTTTGCATATTCAAGGAAGAAATCGAAGGCCAAAATATCTCAAAAATGAAGATCAAAAAGTAAAGAATTACATACAAAATGAAGAAGCTTTACTAGTCATTCTATTCGCGAACATTTCAGCTATTAAAGCTGCATATGCCTTGTTGCAATACGCTCAATCGCCATATGATCCTGATTTTATTCTATCTGCTGATGAAATGATCGTGTCCGAGCTGAAAACTTTGTCTGAATTAAAACAATGCTACTTGAAGGATCAATTTGATGATCGTTCCCTAGAGATCACTCGAGCTATAGCAGAAATTAAGGAGCAAAAGAACATTTTAACAACATACGAAATCATGGGAAATAAGTTGGATTCTCAGCTTAAACTCAAAGACTCTGAAAATATATTTCTCAGAGAGAAATTGGATGAAGCTAATAAAGAGAACAAATTGCTCGAAAAGAAGTTGAGTTTAATAGACAACTTTCATTTGTCGAAATTAAGTATCAACAATTTTACTCTCTTCTTTCAAAAAACAATTAAATCGATTTGGAGATGGAATATGTAGGATAGGATTTAGATGCTGCAGCTTCATCTATTCAACCTGATGCAATTTTCTCAAAACCAAATGACAAATATTACGTGTTTGAATCATTTGTTTGTCAGGAGATGTTTGATGATTTCAATGATCCATACTTCTCTGTTCATAACGAAGAGCAATCAAAACGACCAGATATATTTTTCAATAGGTTCTTAGAATTGACATCTGTTATACCAACAAATTACTTAGCCAAGAAGCCAAAATCAACATTCACCAGATTTTGTGGTGCAAAGTACTTGAAACTCATCAATCACAAATTGGAAAAGTCCCTTTTTGGGAATTTGGATCAGGAATTTACTGAATTCTAATGAGTACCCAAAGACACATTTGGTTTACACATTTTGTGAAATGGCAAAGCATATTTGGTTACTTCATTGTCTTGCCTTTTCTTTAAGCCTAGAAGCTTCTGTATTTCAAGTGAAGAAAGGGTGTAGATATTCAGACGTTTACATGGAAAGTGTGAACGGAGAAGAAGCATTCTTAATGTCCAACGGATTATCAGAAACTGAACTTCGTGTGGGATTCACAGTGATTCTAGGGTTCAGGGTTGGTAAAAGTGTTGTTCAGTGTCAAGTATATCTCTGTTGATGAATTTTATTTTAGATATACAAAACATATACACCGATATCTATATAATATGTACATTTAAATGGACAATAATTTTTTGTGTCTATTTATCCATAATTTTTTTGAAAAGTCTAGAGCCGGTGAACTTGGAATAATTAGCGTGGATCTTACTATATTTATTTGTGTATACATCTCAAAGATTTGTTGCACATTTGTATATACATATTTTAAATCTAAAATCTTAATTGTTCGGAAGGTATACCTTGTAAACTTCACCAAAAATCTTGTATATGTATAAATGTATACCTTGAAAATGATTATATAATTAACTTGACACCCTGAACACTAATAGCCTTTAGAGGGTACTCATTTAGCAGCTAGTTCAATTTCTCTGTATTAAAATCTTGAATCCGCCTCTGTGATTGGTCAATTGCCAATACCAGGGCTAGGAACCGACTCCATATTGTGATCAACATTAAAATGCTTGACGTTAACAAGCTCTGTGTGGCCTTTATCACTAGGAGAAGAAGGCGGAACATCGCCTTTTTGAAGGGAATTCATTAGTATACTAGCATCACTATGAGAAGGAACAATCTTCTTATCCTCCATATTCTTCAACAACTTTGTTCTTGCTTCAAAGCTAGGAGCATAAGAAATTACCAGTACAAGAAGGGAAATAATTATTATGTTGCAATGAGACGTTAGTTGGGAGGAAAATTTGAAACACAACTAGTGGAATATTGAAGGTTAATGAAGATGAATTTTCTATATTAGTAATTGTTTTACTGATGTTTGTACTTGTAATTGGTGTCTATATATGGAAATGCCTCGTCTAATTAGTTGGGTAGGTATGAATGAACTAACCAAGCAGCCGGCTTTTGTTGTTTTTGGCACTACATCGGTACGGGTTCAACTGAATCCAGTAACGTCTTTTATTCAAATAGTATATTTGTATTAAGAAGTTTATTAAATATGTATATATATTAAGTTTAGAACCCAATTAATAACATTTGAAATCGTCGTTATAAAATTTAGAATCTATAAAATTAAAATAATAGCTTCGCCTTTGATAATCGATAGTAGAGAGAGGGTCAAGGAAATATACATCTAGTGTGCACGCAATGTCCAGGTGCAGTTTGGGCCTTTTTAGTGGATGTAACTTTATTAAATTTCCATCCACTAATACACAATAACAACATACCTAACGTAATCCTATAAAGTTGAGTATAAGGAAGACATAGTGTATCTAGACCTTATATCTAACCAAGATGTATGAATGTTATTTCCGATATATAGATCATTAGTTCAAGAAAAATCAGTGTAGAAAAAAGAAGTAACATAAGTAGAAGAAATAAAAAATAGTAACAAAAACAGGAAATAGTAGCAGAACAATAACTACAACAAGAAGAGCTTTAGATCGAATCTCTTTAAAATAATACGATAATCAAAATATTATAAGAAATCGGACATAATAACAAAAATTAAAGGACAATAAACTACAAAAAGTATATGACAAGTCAATTATATGATGAGAGTGCTAGTTGACATTCTTTTAAACAAATCTCAATTCTGTTGATTCTGCCTTAATCAATTAGATACACACCTTAATTTCTAACATCTGGATCAGTTAGGTACTAAATTAACTAAACACTCAACTCATATAATATGACTTTTTATTTTCTTAATACCATCAGATGAACACTCTGGCAATCCTCTAGATCCTTATATGGATATTCATATTTATTCTTCTGGATTAAAAATACATCGAAACTCATATTTACCCCATTAAAATATAAGTAATCCAACTCATAAGTATATAATAGTTGAGCTGATTTATAAATATGAACTTAAATTGTCAGTTCTAGCACTCAAGGATGGAGGGAGAGTGTCCGTTGTGGATTCAGCTGCACCTTGTAGCTTTGATTTCAAACTATATGCTTTAAATCTTGATTTCGCCTTTGATAATTCTCCTAATGTTCGAGTCAAGTGAATACGACAATTGAATGATCAGAGTTAGTTTAAATTCAATGCTATATGTTTTATTTAAAAAAGAAACGACGGGTTTAGAGAGTCGCCACTTAATTTTCAAAGGGAAATTAAGAAAACTTTTTTTTTCAAAAGATTAAAACAGAAATCTAATGAAAATATTAAAGAGGGTTCGGAGTTCATATTAGCATTTCGGGAAGAGTTTGAAAGCATCCAAAATGTCTGCTAACATGCGATTATCCGAGGATTAATCATTTGGCAAATTGATTTTTAAGAAAAGAAATAAACATGTCTAACTTATTTAGGAAATAGACAAACTATAGACTTCAAATCCATTTAAAGGGAAAAGGGGAAATATCGAATTATTACCTAAGTACAATACTCTACAGAATTATATTTTTAAATATCAAAGGAAGTGAATGCTTAATTAATTAATTTATTTTTATTTTTTTAATTTTTTTTTAGAAAATTAGTTCAGAATGGCTATCTGTCGGGAAAATTAAATTGTAGTAACCTTAAGATTAACAGCAAATAACGACAGGTAAACAAATATAAAATAATAAAGTGAAGAAGGAAATTTGGGCCCAAGTCCGGCTTTCTGCTCACCTGGCCCAGTACCTGGGCCTAATTCTGCTTTTGGACCTTTAGCCCATTTAAGTCATCTGCACCTATCCTAATTTAACATAAAAGAATTGTTTTTCTTTTGGGCTTTAGGCCCAATTCTCCCCCCTGTCCTAAGAACTAAAAATATAATAACAATTTAAAATGACAAAATACAATTTCTGGAATTAAGAGTGGGCCTTTGGCCCAATATTTTCAATTTCCCGATCTACTTCGTATTCTTTCAACTCGGGACCTGTACGTCGATTTAATAGCTAGCTGACTCGAAAAGAAGGAATTTGGGCGTTTACGGCCCCATGGTAGAACGCAAGTAGGAGAGGAAGTCCAATTGGACTCAAACCGGTGAGTTCATGCAAAGAAAAATGAAAAGAAAATAAAATTAATAAACGAACAAATTATTTAATAAACTAAGATATAAAGCTCAAGAATAACCAATTCAACAGTTTATCCTTCACCATAGTTTAACTAACAAACCCATTACTATCAAAGAGCTACTGCATTAACAAATTAGAATTAATCCTAAAGTAAAATTATAACATGAAACCAATGAGAATTAAGAATATTTAATGATCAAGATGTATTTCTCTTGGTGAATAAAGAGATGGTAATCAAATGATCACTTCATAATAACCGATCACCTCATAAACGTCATTTAAACAACAATCAACTCTTTAGCACCATATAGATAAGGTAGATTAGTAGTTTTCGGAACTGTAATACATTTAAGCAAAAGATCATAAAATAGATAAGAAAGGGGACAATTAAATATTAGTCATAAAACTTGAGATCCTTAAGAAAGAGTTAAAGTAGCCCTCTAAGAGAAACAAGATTACCAAACACATTCATAGCTATCTTAAGACATTTCGACACGTAGAATGTAAAGAAAAAAAAAAAGACTAGATTCGAAACATGAATCCACACAACATGAGAACAAATTAAATATCTATCATATCTAACACTCAAGGGATAAACAAATGGATATCGAAAACAAGGAAAAATATAATTTATCTCAAGAAACCATAATAAACCATGTACAAACAAAGAAAAGGAAATAACTTCGACAGTGGGCATAATGAAGAAAAATCTGAGGTACTGGACATGATAATGAAGCTAGGCCTCAACATATTTAAAAGACATTGCATCTTTGAGCTTAATGGAATAAATACCTTGAAGTATACTAACCTAACCTCAAAGGCATGGTTAATTACTACAAATATACAGAACTGAAATTAGGATGAGGAAGAAACTAACAGTTAATCCCATCATATGAACAAGTCATCACCTATAAAAATCCATCTACGGTAGTCAGACACATAATTTGGAATAGAAAGAAATTGAAATGGAATGGACATGCCGAAGGTAAACACTCAGAACATCTAATGAGAACACTTATATTGTTGTTAACACCTACTCATATAACACTTATCAAGGTGAACATCTTAATAACATGCTTCTTAAACAAATGCATTCGACCAAAATGATTTTTCATTAGGTGCGCACTTCACAACTTATCACGACGCTCATATGAACATAAATAAAGAAAGCTTATACATCTCGACAAGAACTACGACAAAAGAGAATTTTTTAATTACATTGGCAAGACATCATACAAAACGGATACCTTAATGTCGACTTAAAGAAAATAATAAAAAGGCTGGGAAGGAACATACACATAAATTGGAAATATGACCTCCAATCCAAGCTACTGGAAACATAATTACTTGACTAACTACATAAGAAAATACAACCCATACAAATTACAAGTTGAAAGAAAACAGGGCCATGGGAAAAGAAAAAAAAAAAGAAAGAAGATTACCTTTAGTCGAGCAGCGAGTCCAGACAAAAACGAGCAGGGGAATGACGATCTCTACCACACAAAACTCTGACTCGAGCGATCAAGAAATTCAAGCAGAATATCAAACTCAAACACTAAATTTAATTATTGTATTTTAGCTATTTATGCTTAAGTTGTCCTCTGTATTTCTCTAAAAATCCAACTTTTCTCCCTAACTTTTCCCACCTCTAACAGTGAATAAAAAGGGGTTTATATAGATGGGAAAAATTGGGGTTCGTTTGGGGGAAAAGGGTGAAAAACGGATAGGAACAAGGGTCAAAAATGAAATTTTTCGCCGGTTTCAAAATTCAAAATCCTTTTTCAAGGAACAGGGAGACGCTGGGTTTGTACCAGATTTCACCCCAAATCCCACGAAATTCGGATGAAAGGCTTAGCATGGACGGCTTCAATCAAACACACTGCCCTTGCGCTCAACGTGGCGTCTATCCACGCGAGTCAAAGGACGATTTTCGCGGCTGCAAGGACAGAAAATTGCAGGCGGCTCTGCCCTGTTGTACGAGGAAGAAAAAGGAGAAGGAAACGTGATCGTACGAGCGTGAACTCACTGTGTACTGCTCCGTCTATTTGTGAACGTTGGTGCTGCTTTCCGTTGACTCGCTCTCGTGAGGAAGAGGTGAGGCGCGTACAAGGCTCGTTGCTTTGATGTTGCTGCTGCTTTGTTGTTTGAAAACTACTGGGTTTCTTTGAGCAGAAAAATATGGGCCGGGTCAGGAGTATCAATAGTGGGCTGGGGGAATCAAATAGAAGCTGGAGTTGTGGGCTGAAGAATTAGGAATAGGTCCAAGTGAATTACAATTGGTCCATTGAATTGTGAACATGATCCAATTGAATTTACTTAGCAAACTCCGTTAAGATCTAAATGAGAGAAATTAAACAAGGCTAATTACAAGCTTCTCAAATTTAACAAAAATAAACTAATCGACTTGATTACAAAGTAATTAACTTAAATACTAACTAATTAATTCAAAATCGTAAATATGATTTACACTAACTAAACCATTAAAATACTTAGCTGAAAAGAAATAAAATGTTTTTGATATAATTTTCAAATATTTATAAAATATATTAATTATATAAATAATTATATAAGACATGTATATTATCTAAAAGTTGTAAAAAGTGACAAAATTATTTAAAACTAACTTGAAAAAATATTTTTTATTTTACCAAGTCGAAAAATTGAGTCGCATTGCTACTATAAATAGTTGACGTACCCATAGATTAATTTAAATTTTATTAACTCTCCGAGTTTTAATTTATTTGTTTTTTTATTCATTTTAAAAAATATTTCTTTTCGACACTTCTTTATTTTTAATTCTTCGCTTACATTGTTTACGATCACAAGATTAAAGAATATCTTGCTATATTCTGCATTTCTCAAGTTTAAGACCACAAGATTCAATTTTTTTTTTCTTACTTTCTTAACTCAGTGTCAAGTCAAAAACAAACAAACAAATTGCAAAGTGCCGCAACAACATCAACACCAACAATAAATTCAACATAATCCCATAGGTGGAATATATGAAGAATAGAGTATGCAAATCTTATTTTTACTTTTGTGGAGGTAGATAGATTATAATTGATAGATCCGTAGCTCAATTTTAAAAAGAAAAAAAGAAAAAAGAAATCAATTCCAAGTAGTTTTTCTTTAATCTGAATTTTTTAAAATATCCTGAATTATTAATATCCTAGGCATTAATTTTGATAATTCCTTTGCCAACTGTTTTATTGTAGGTGACAGGTTGTGACTTGTGAGGCTGATGGCTCTACTACCTGCACAATATTCTGCACATTTTTTTGGATCCTTATTGGAGTGTCATTTAACAAGTCTCTCAATTATAGGTTTCTTCTTTTTTTTAAAAAAAAATAATTTTATAGGTTTCTTCTTCTTTATAGTTGTATGATAAATTGATAATGTATAATTATCATTTTTATTTGTCTACTATTTTAAATATATATTTTTATTTTTATTTGTCATTTTTAACATATTAAGAAAAAATAATTATTTTTCATATTTTACTTTTAGCATTAATTATTTATTTCCAAATCGTTTTCAGTACATAATACTAGACAGGAAGAAGAAAAAAAGAGAGGTACCCATGCATAAGTCTTGTTGTTTATCCAATTAGCATTAAACAATATTTGTGTAGGCTCCTCCTATATATGCTTTCTAGCTGAATGTTTTTGACTGAGTCTTTCTTCATCTGCATGCATGTATGGGTGCAACTATTTATTTGCTCCAATTAATTAAGTCTAGACATGTAGGTCTTTAATATCTCAATAAATTACAACTTACATTAAAAAAAATAAAAAAAATCTAACAGTTTTCACACATGGAGATTGAATTTTCTTCCTTCCCTCCCAAGTCCCAACCAAATAGGCTATCAATATTCACACAGAAAAAAAAAAGTTTCTTATTATTTACCTTCTTTCCTTGATATGTTAGGTACTATTAATCTTCATATTATTTTGTTATTGTTACTGTTCTTGTATTTCTTTTTCAAATTATAATATTTTATTTTAAAACGAGGAGACAAAATATGACATAGTTTGTATACACTCTATTCGTTTTTAAACTCTACTTATAAAATTACATTAAACATGTTATTATTGTCAAAGAACAAAAAGGAAAAAGTTAGAAGAGAAATGATAAATTCAAATATTTGCATATATAATTTGGTCATAGTTCATACCTCATAATTCTCTATCACAATTCTTGTGGAGGAAATTGGAGTACAAGATTAACACACTTAATGTTAAGAGAAACAAATATGCAAACTCATGAATTTCCCTAATTTGTTTCCACAACCTTAAAATCCTCTTTAGGAAGAATGGAAGATGCACTTTTTTCCCCCATTAATGTAAACCCTAATCATCAGATTAATATGAAAAAACATATGATGTATTTATACACATCTATATTACCTTAAAAACATGAACTCCTAACTTGAATGTTAAATTACTATAATATCCCTAACTTAGGTTGTGATTTTTCTGATGAGTTGTGACTTTTTCGATAAGTTGTGACTTTTTTCAAAGGGTTGTGATTTTTCGATGAGTTGTGACTTTTTCAAAGGGTTGTGATTTTTTCAATAAGTTGTGATTTTTTCAAAGAGTTGTGACTTTTTCAATAAGTTGTGACTTTTCCAAAGTGTTGAGACTTCTCGAAAAGGTCATGACTTTTCAAATAAGACACAAAAAACATTTGTTCATACTACCCTTTGTTGACTATAAATAAAGGAGTTTCCTATCATTTTTCAACCACAATTTTTTCAAACTTCTACTCTTCTCTTCTTCTTGCATTTCAAATCTTTTTGTGTGATTTATTGTCGTTGAGGGAGTTCGAAGTTTAGCGGAATATGAGGTACCACCATTCTTAGAAGTAAGTCGTTCTATCCTAAGAGGGGATATTCCATACCCTCGAGTACTTGAGGAAAATAATTTTGATGATATAATAATTAATTTTTTGCTTAATGTATGCATTAGTATGTAATGTTCCAATATATGAAGTTAACATGATATACTCTAAATTCATTTGTTTTTGTTAACAATTTCTCTTGTGATGTAGATATATGCTTCTGAATATCTTTTCCAAAATTTAGAGAATTGTCACGATTTGTTTTTGATGCTCAAGACAAAAGAATGATTTTATTTATCAATGTTACTTATGTGATTTAGACTCTCGTGAAGTTCGCTTCAAAATAGTTATTATTAAATAAACATTGCCCTTTTGTTTTATTTATTTACTATTTCTTAATATTTCAGTATTTTAGACGAAGAAAAGTTCATATGACTTGTAATAACGCCAGTTGAAATCTGTATTAGTTTAATTTTTATTGTTTATTTAATAGTTAGTTTTATGAGATAAATATTTTTATTAATGCAAATATATATTTATATTTGGGTAGGTATTTGTATTTAAATTAAAGTATTATATATGTCACAAATGTATTATCAAGTTAACAAGATCTTCTAATTTCAAAATATATTATTTTAAAATGTTTCGAGTATTTTTTTTTTTAAAAAAAACAACTCGCAACAAATGTGAAAATATGTGAATATATAAAATGTAGCTGTTCTCTTCACATGTTCATATGACATCTAAACAATTTAACATGGAATACACATGCAAAACACATCTGGTAAGATGACAAGAAAAATACAAATCAAATATTGTCTATAAGGTAATATTAGTGAAATGAGACGAATTACATGATTGAACCTCATCAAATTGAAATAAATAAATACATTATTGTATTTAACTAATAAAATTTTTCATTGACCATCTTCATATGTTTGCGTATATAAGAGATATATATGAAGATCCACGTTGAGCATTCACAAAAGAATCTGCAATATTATTTTTTGTTAATCTTATTATTCAAATCTTCGCTTAAAAAGCAATACTATTTACTATAACATATATTTTTTGAATTGATAATCACGTGCAACGCACGTGTCAAAAAATTAGTTATAATATAAATATACAAGATTTATATAATTATATAAAGGACGAAATAATGAGTTAGCGGATTAATTAGTACACTTTTTATGTATGGACCCAACTTAATATAACTATTTTCAACCGACTACTATTTGTCTATGGATCCAATCTAATACGTAACTATTTTCAACTTACTTTTAAGAAATTTAGAATAAAATTTATATATTTAAAAATTACAATAAGTCAACGAATGATATTAAAAATTGTAAACATTATAAGCAAATTAAAAGATTTGACAAATATAACAAAGAGAATATCTTTGTTATTTTCCTCTTCTAGAGAGGTTTGGAGATTGGATACATCATTGCTGCAAAGTATCTAAAGAAAATTTATGGATAGTACATATTATTTAATATGCATATGGAGGTCAAAATCAAGGTGCCCCCAACCCCCAAACCACCGACCCTACCAACACAATTTCTTTTACTAATATATTGATTTTGACTGAGAAAAGCTTGTTGCCAAAATGTACAACAAATGAATAGAAAGCTAAAATCAAGAGTAAACTAAACCAACTACTCCATGCAGACCTTGATCTATTTGGTTGTCTTTAATTGAAAAAAAAAGGTGATGATTGCACTTTTAGCTCTTAACTTGTTAATATATTAGTATATTTTTGGTCCTCATAATATTTAGCTTATTAGCTATACCATTACTTAGATACGAAATCTACGTGTTGATGCTCACAATGTCAATATTCATATCAGTGATTTGAAGGAGATCATAGTACACTTCAACGAACTCTTCATCATTTTTATTTGTTTGAGCGATATGTATTTCGATGATATTCGTATTTAGATTAAGAGATCCAACCTAATGCATATATATCAACTAGTTAAAGATTAAATATGTTTAACCAGAATAATTTAGAGATATTTGAGGGACTAAAATTTTTTAATTCTCTTATAAATAAAAAGATATAAATAAAAGAAAGCTTATCAATAAAATATTTAGACTTTGACCTGTGAATAAAAGGTACGCTAGCAATAGTTGAAAGGTCCGAAAAGGGACCTTTGTACAGAGAAGTCGACGTCAGGAACATTTTTTTTATTTATAGAAAGACCATTTTGTAGAGAAATTGACAAAATGGTGAAAAGTATATTTGACGGTAGATTTAAAATAGTTTCTTAAGAATTAATTGAGTAATTTTAATATTTTAAATAATTAAACGTGAATTTTTTTAATCTATGTCAAACTTTAATTGAAACTATAAATATTTTAAAAAACTAGAAACACACACAAAAAATAAACACCAAAATTCGCAATATCAAATGGTATATTTTACATAGACAAAACATCTATCTCAAAAAGTAATATCATACTCTTGAAATATACTAAAAATAATACAATAAACTATTTCCAAAATGAGTTTTAGTTTCTATTTTTGTTGTTTTAATTAAATTAATTAACAACATTATATACCTAGTGTGATTTCATAAGGAGAATATGGAGATGACAAGATGCACTCAACCTTACGTTGTGCAAGATAAAAAAGTTATTTCCAATATGATTCGAAAGTATTCCCTTTTAAACTCAAATGATAATTAAGGAACTATTTTGAAATTACTAAAAAAATTAAGGGATCATTTTTGTAATAATTTTCTCCCTAAAAAGTCATTCCTAACTCTCTTCAATTATTATTATACTATCCAACACTTATCTCCTCCCTTTTCTCCATTCCCGCCTTTCATTTCAAGGCTTCCTGTTTTCATATCTTGGTTTTCATTTTCCTGTTTTATAAATCAAGTAACAATATTGTTCGTCCTGTTTTTTTATACAGCATTCGGGATTAACAACTTGAGATTGAATTTCTTCGTCTGAGCAATAATGGATACTACTTGTATCAGATTTTGTGCTTTATTTCTCTTTCTATATTTGCTTTCTACATTGAGATCTGTTGACGCTCAACTTTTGCCAGAAGACGAAGGTAGTTATCATTTCCTCTTCTTTTTACAGTTTCTACTAATTAGTGATTTTTTTTCTCTCTCTTCCTCTTTTGATTTCATCCCTTGGTACTATTCGACTTCAAATAAATAATAATTACTGTTAGTTAGTTGAGTGATAGATAAATTAATTCCATATTGATCTGCAATTTTATTTGTGAAATCTGATTTTCTTCTTGGGTTTGCATAGTGTGTTTCCTTGTTTCTAAATTTTGGCTTTACTTTTTGGGATCTGAAAGGTAAAACTGTTCTTCATATTTTCCTGTTGCAGATTGCTTCGTAGTATCCATGTCAGCTTTTTGTTTCTTAATAATAATTGAGTATTTTAATTTTCTTTGGTTTCGTCGGTTTTTGCTACTGTTGTGGTCAGCATACTGAGGCTGACACTTGAATTGGTAACTTATTGATCTGTATAATTGTGGCGTTCAGATTTATGAGACTTAACTGGACTAATCCAATCATTTTTACATGGTGAAAAAACTATAGAATTTATAATATTGGCTCAAGTTTATATTTGACTTTTGACAAGTGAAATTGGATAAATATAAATAAATGAAGGGAGTAATAATTCTTATCTCAAAAAGTTAATTTTAAAAAAAAAAAGTTAAATAAAAAACTAGACTTTCTGTTTTGTAGTAATTGTATTTAATTATATCTTTATATTAAAAATTATTTCTTCTTATATCTTATATTTTTTTCAATGGACTTAAAATAAACTAAAAAATACCTAATAATTATAATTAATTGAACGACTATAGGAAAAATTAACTTTGTATAAATGTTTGTTTGTGTTCATTGATTTTTCAACATTACTAAATGGTTAACATCAAATATAGTACATAAAGTAGTCTTGCGTTATGAAAAGAAAATCCTTTCTAAATTTTTTCTTTCAATTATTGATCTTTATATGAGTGTATGTTCTGTGAGCAATGAAAGAGAATTTATTTTTGACAACTTTCTGTATAAAACTATTAGGGGTCATTTGGTAGAGTGTATTAATAAAAATAATACTTACATTAGCTTTGTGTATTAATAATATTTTATTTGATACATTTTCTTATGTCATGTACAATTATTAATATATTAAGGAGTGAATACTAATACTATGAATTTTTATTATTTTTTAAAAAAAATTAAAGTGATGGCTGCGTTGAATGTCTACTTTGAGAAGCCAATCACATGTTGCATTTTTTTTATTAATTTGTTGTGGACTGCTTTGACTATTCATCAATCAATAAGATGCCAATCACATGCTGCTTTTAGCAAGTTGTTTGTTGATTTATTCAATCAGTTAATGCAATTCCCTTTTCTCTCTCCCCTCCAACCAACCAACAAAATTTACTGCTACGAGTACATCTACAAGAAAAAAAGGCTTATAAGGGTGAAAATCATTTACCAACTCCCATCTTAACTTTGGACAATAGGCATTTTTTTTAATACTATTCTAATTGGTAAAGTTATTAGTTTCTTTATTTCTTTTTATTTGTCGTAATTTTCTTTTTTAAGAGTGAGATATATCAATTTTGATAAACATTTTAGGATGTATTTTTTCATCATATTGATATGAGAAAAAAATGCAATTTATAATACTTTTTGTTTAATAATTTTTTGGATATTTAAATTTTAATTCTAAAATATTGAATTAATCTAATCTAATTTAGCTTTAAAAATGAGTCAATTGACTCTAGAAAAGTAAAACATGACAACTATTTTAGAATGGAGGAAATATTAATTAAGATAGGTTTAAAGAGAGATAGAAGTTGTGGTTTATAAGGCTTAAAAGACGTATAACATTAAGATGAGGTAATGCAAATAATTTATGGAGTCTATTTCTGTTGCTAAGTTTTTTTCTCTCTTAGAGGTGGTTGTGTTGGGTACTCTTTTTTATGTTTTTGTGTTGAATACAGGGCTATCTATATGTATGTACAAAATTCAAAAGAATAATAATAAAAACATGTAACATATTTAAGGCTAACACCTACCCCTTTAAATCATGGATTCAACTATGTATTATAGGCTGAAATTTAATTTAATAACAACTACTGATCACCCTATCCTGTGATCCTTCACCTTTTATAATACCAATGAGGATTTGGGGTGTATGTTTTCTAATTTTCTTAAATTTGATTGGTCAAAGTTTTTCTTTTGAAAATGATTTTCTCAAAAACAAGTTTCATTTCACTTATTGTCTACTCAAGAAGTTGTCCATTGCTAAATTTTGTGTTGTCTTAAGAGTGGAAGATTGATGGATTGAGAAATAAAAAACGCTATATAGTGCAAATATCACAGTATGCAAGAGTTTGATTTGCTCTCTATATGATTTCTCATATTTGGAGATTGTAACTTAATTTAACTTTGATGTTACAGTAAAAGTTCTAGAAACAATATCATCGAAACTTGAGAACAGATATTGGAATGCCAGCCGATCCTCTTGCTCACAGAGTAGTGGTTTTAACATGACGGATCCTACTTATGATAAAATTATCAGCAATGTAACATGTGATTGTTCATTCAATAACTACTCAATTTGCCATGTTGTAACAATGTAAGCTCTGCTTTGATCTTTAAAACTTCACAATTTACTCAATGTTTTATAGCTAAACAAATGCTATCATATATTATTAACTACTATAAACTTCAAAAGTTTTGTAGCTATACCATATATTATGATCACTTCCTTCATTTCTTAAATTACATACATATTTAAACTTCACCACATGAATTAAAATGGAGGGAGTGATCATGAATAGGGAGTCCAAGAACAATGTCCTCTTGTGATTTATATTCCATTGAGTCTTCGATCTTCAAAATGATTGCATAGTTTAATCCCTCTTACATTTTTTTTATTTTCTAACTGAACTCCTTTACCAATAGGTGCATGTTAAGAAATTATTTTGATTTCTTCTGCATTTTTTGTTGATACAGCCAATTGAAGGGTCTTAATATGACGGGAATTCTGCCTCCAGAATTTGCAAATCTTACTCATCTGCGAGAATTGTGAGTATCAGTTAATAGAGACACCCATAGGATTTCTCTCCTTTCTGTTATAGAAACTTGTATGAGTTTTATTCAATTTTTCCTTATAAAATCATAACAGTAACAAGTTAATTGTTTGTTGCTTTATATGAAACAAAGTCTATTGAATTGTGTAAATCATATCTTTAAAAAGTGAAAGCTTAATGTGGATCATAATATGCAAAACTGGAGGCTCAATCAATTTTTGCATTTCCAGAGATCTGTCTCGTAATTACTTAAATGGATCAATTCCCTCAAGTTACGGCCAGCTTCGCCTCACTATTTTGTAAGTTCTTTTCTGTTTAATCTTTTAAAAGATTTATAGTAAAGAGTTTTTTTTTTTTTTTTTTGATATTTTGTTTAAACTCATATGTACAGGTCACTCTTGGGTAACCGTATTAGTGGGCCGATTCCCAAGGAGTTAGGTGACATTTCAACACTGGAAGAACTGTAAGTTAAAGATATTGCTTACTTCCTTTAACTTTCTGAATACTTTTGGTGTATCTAATTGGATGTCACATTGATGAATTGGATATTTTCAGAAATTTGGAAAATAATCTACTTGAAGGACCTCTTCCTCCAAACCTTGGTAGTTTGAGCCGCTTGAGAGAACTGTAAGACATAGTAACCATATATTCAACGTCTACTATTTACTTATTGTTACTTCTGTTCCAAATTATTTGGCACTTTTCGCTTCCCAATAGTCAAACTAAAATGCATTTTCTCACCATTTTGATTTGAAAAGAACTGTAACATATAGTACTTTTGTATAGTTTCTGGAGATTTTTAACATAAAGAATGAGTTAATCAAGTCTAATTTAGCTCCAAAAGTTGGTCAAATTGTATCAAACATAAGCAAAAAAGTGCCAATAGAATCGGGACAAGTTGTGTGATTTTTCCGTTATCATGGTTAATTGATGGATCATTTTGCAGGTTTCTTTCTGCCAATAATTTCACAGGAACTATACCTGAGAACTTCAGAAATCTTAAGAACATGACAGACTTGTAAGCAAGAAAATGTTATAAGAGCATTTGACTTTTGTGCTTCATCCTCTTAACTCTTCGTCTGTTTGCAGTAGGATAGACGGCAATAGCATATCTGGAACCATACCAGATTTTATTGGCAACTGGACCAAAATGGATAGATTGTAAGTATGCATCTGATAGTTGTAAATATTGATGCAATTTTCTTCTCCTTGAAGGATTCTAAGCTTTAAAAAGCAAAAACAAAGTAGCATACATAGTTTGTAATTGCAATTATCATGAAACTTTTTTGCAGAGACATTCAGGGAACGTCAATGGAGGGACCAATTCCTGCTACAATATCCCAGTTGGAAAATATGACTGAGTTGTAAGTACACACTTCTCTCGTGTTACTTGCTTTTAAAGTCAAATAACTGTTAAATTCACTTTCAAGTTCCCCTTTCTTCTATTATAATAGAAAGAATAAATTAAAAGAGAATATCTCTTGAGAAATGAAAATTGAAGGCTACAACAGAGGTTTTCATGTGCATTTTTGTTTTCAGGAGAATATCTGATTTGAGAGGAGAACAAATGCAATTCCCAAATCTTCAAGGCTTGACAAAGATGAGAAGGCTGTGAGTAGTATATGCTTGTAGTTGGAAATTTAGCTATTACATCTATTCATCATAATGTCGTATGCTCATGGTTCTTTAATTTGATTGTAATGATTCAGGACTTTGAGAAATTGCTCAATTTTTGGTCCTATTCCGAGATATGTAGGTGCCATGCCTTTGAAACTTTTGTAAGTTTGTCATCCTTTTATTGTTTTAATCATTCTTCTTTTATGGGAAACTTTTTTTCCAGCAAATTCTGTGTTTTGGCTCTTCTATATTTTAGTTTATCAAGAGTATTATAACATAGAAGTCTCGGTGAGATGTATTCAGACATGGCATAACTATTGCATTGGAAAATAAATATTCTTGTGCTGACTACCTTTTCTTCAAAAGTTGGAGCTTATAAGATATTAGTTTTACTATTCTATCTAATTGTGAATAGGACTGCCAAGTGTAACATTAGACTTAGAGGTTGTTATACCTGATTTATTGATTTATCTAGTCAGAACAAATAAGATGCTTTCTATATTAATAATAAGAAGGATTCAATTGAAAATGTGAAGTCCCATTTAAGGTAATAGCAATGAACAAAAGTTGAGTTAACAGGATGCAATTTTTCTAGTTTGTCATCTCTTCTTTCTGCAACAAAGTATATGTATTCATTGAAATTCATAAAATTTTAACTCAAGCCTGGAATCACCCTTCATTGTATAAAAGGAAATTCTTCTACATATCATTGCATTCCTTGTAGTTGCATGATGGAGCAAATATTTTTATTTTTACTTCATGGTTTGCTTTGCTGTCTGCTTTGATGCTAAACCTGCCTACTTCTGATAAGAGTTATTCATTGTTCAGGGACCTGAGCAACAACATGTTGAATGGTACAATCCCAGATGCATTTGAGCAGTTGGATTTTGATAACATGTAGGTACCTTGCAGTGAAACCTTTACAAGTTGAAGCATAAATCTTGTACATTCTTTTCTCTAAGTGTTCGTTCGGTTATAACAAGCAAAAGTTTTATCTGCGTTGTAGGTTTCTTGGTAACAATGCATTAAGTGGAGCAATTCCCAGCTGGATGTTTAGTAAAAGAGAGAACATGTTGGTATTTGCTCAATTTGTTCGGATTTCCTCATCTTAGTAGTAAAATTTGGTTATTATCACAGTTAGCTCCCGAACAAAAATGCCACACTTCAAAGTTTAACAGTTTTTCCCCCAAAACTTTTTGTTTGCTGCAAGGATGTGTTTACAAGAATTTGGTGTCTTCTAAGTGCATGACAGCTATAATCTTTTTTATGCAGGGATATATCATACAACAATTTCACACAAATATCTACTTCAGTATGCGATTCCTCTACTTTGTGAGCATTGTTCCTCTTCGTTTGGAACCAACATTCATATACTACTTATTTTTTTTATAAGTGAAAATTTTGGTCCTTTAACTACATTACTTACAAGCCTTCCTTCTTTAACAGAAACTTAGCTGCCAGCTATTCAAATACAATAAACACGCTCAACAACTCGTAAGTCCTCCTAAATGTGGTCTTATGCATCAACTGCTAGTTTGTTCGATGCTTTCTGTCTATTGTCTATAATTATGTGGATTAATCTATTTGAAATTACAGGGGTGCCTGGTGTTCTATGAAACCCCTCATTTGTCCCACAGAAACGAAATGTAAGAGTTACAGCCTATAAACCTTTTTTTTCTAATCGAAAATTCTTAACTTGACCCTTGAGAGGGCCTAAAGTAGCAGTTTGTCAAAGGACCTCAGGGGTGGCAGCCTGTGCACTTTTAAGTACAAAAGCAAAGCCTTGGAGTTAAGAGATAATTTCACAACTCTTCCTCATGTTATGCTCTTTATGTCAATTGCAGATACTTCGCTATTCATAAACTGTGGAGGACCTAGAACTTCATTTGAGGGAAATGATTATGAGGGGGACACGACCGATAGAGGTCCATCATATTTTTCTTCGCACTCCGACAGATGGGCTTTCAGCAGTTCAGGAGTGTACGTGGGTCTTCAAGAAGCCAGTTATATTGCAAAAAATACATTTTCACTGGATGTGTCCGGTCCTGACTTTTACAATACAGCACGCCTTGCCCCTAATTCTCTTAAATATTATGGGCTTTGCCTACGAGGAGGTAGCTACAGAGTGCGCCTTCACTTTGCTGAAATAATGTTTTCTAATGACTCAACATATAGCAGCCTTGGAAGACGGATATTTGATGTAGCAATACAAGTAAGTTTGAGGCGTAACTTCTTTTGTAAATAATAATTAGTAACTTAAAATGTTTTTATTCAGTTCTGATATGATTTGGTACTTGAATGTTGATATACTGAGTTCTGATATGATTGGAAGCTTTCTGATTTAATATTGAAAGTACCAATTTTAATGTGGTATATTTTGATTTCTTACACAGGGGAGAGTAGTTTTGAGGGATTTCAACATTATGGAGGAAGCTAACGGTGTTGGAAAAGTCATTACCAAGGACTTTGCTAATGTTACTGTTAGTAGCACTCTGGAGATTCACTTGTATTGGACCGGGAAGGGGACTAACGCTATTCCAGACAGAGGTGTATATGGACCACTGATTTCAGCTATCACAGTGACACCAAGTCCGTATATCTCTGCCTATACACTTTAAACTTATTTTCCCACAATCTAATCTTAATAAATTCCCACTTTGTTGTTGCAGACTTTAAAGTTGATACTGGTAGTGGCTTACCTGTCGGAGTTGTTATTGGCATTGTAATCGCTTCAATTGTGGTGGTTTTGCTAGTTTTATTTGCTCTGTGGAAGAAAGGCATTTTTGGAGGGAAAAATAATCAAGAAGAATTAGGTAATACATACTTAAAAGAATTTTTTCACTCTTTCCATTTGATAAAATGGGGATGCTTCTGTTGTGATAAATAGAATTATTTACAAGATTTCTAGTTGCGACAGACAAATAATTATCTCCTCGTAACTGACCAGCGTTGAGATGATTGTTCTGTTGGTGGATCGACATCATGACATATCATATATAGTTAGCACACAACTAAATGTTCATGACTGCTTAAACTGTCTTAGTCAACAAATATTCATTCTTTTAAAAATTGTTGTTCATCACACAGATGTTTTAGAAAATCTATATATACTGACGTTTGCAATATTCTTCTCGTTTACAGAACTCAGAGCCCTTGATTTACAAACAGGTCATTTTAGACTTAGACAAATTAGAGCTGCTACAAATAACTTTGATCCTGCCAACAAAATTGGTGAAGGAGGGTTTGGACCAGTTTACAAGGTATCAATTCTCTATCCATACAGCTTGCGGTTCTTTGGTGATATTTCCTACTGGTTATCCTTGATGTCACGTTTATAGGAACATAGAGTAGTAATAGTTGAAGTAACCCATATCCTTCTTCTGTCTGTAATATGCTCGTTGTGAATTAATCTTGCTATCTGTAGGGTGTACTCGCCGATGGGGCCATCATAGCTGTTAAGCAGCTGTCTTCCAAGTCGAAGCAAGGAAATCGTGAATTTGTCAATGAGATAGGCATGATTTCAGCTCTACAACACCCAAACCTTGTCAAGCTTTACGGTTGTTGCATAGAAGGGAACCAATTATTAGTGATATACGAATACATGGAAAATAACTGTCTTGCTCGAGCTCTCTTTGGTAATGCTTTGCAACAAGATTTTAAGAATCATTAATGTGGCAGTGATAGTTTATGCTTTACATTCCACTAATTCTCGTTTCTTAGGCCGTGACGACCAGAGGTTGAACATAGACTGGGCAACCAGAAAAAGGATATGCTCAGGAATAGCAAAAGGGTTAGCTTACCTTCATGAAGAATCAAGGTTGAAAATAGTACACAGAGATATTAAGTGTACGAATGTTCTCCTTGATAAGGATCTGAACGCTAAGATTTCAGATTTTGGATTGGCTAAATTAGATGAAGAAGAGAACACTCATATTAGCACCCGAATTGCTGGAACAGTGTAAGCCTTCTTATCATAACTGTCTTTGTAATATCATGTGATGAGAGAGTAACAGTTCTGAGTGTTTAAATTTGTTCATAATCAACAGTACTATGGTTTACGTTTCTTTTTCTTTTTTTGAAGAGGTTATATGGCTCCGGAGTATGCAATGAGAGGCTACTTGACAGATAAAGCTGATGTTTATAGCTTTGGAGTTGTTTTATTAGAGATTGTCAGTGGGAAAAGCAACACAAACTACAGGCCAAAAGAGGAATTTGTTTACCTTCTTGACTGGGTAAATTATCTTTTTACTATACTGGCTTTCCCAAATACTAATATATGCAACATTATATCTTTAGTTTAAAACCACAAGATGCAAATATTCTTTACTTTCTTTAACTCTGTGTACGTTAAAACTAGACAAACAAATTGAAACAAAGACAATATTTGCTTTGATAGCTCCAAAGAAAATATTAGAATCAAAGTTGTTTCATTAGTTCTGTTCACACTGTTATGGCGTTGTTAGTTTTTCTTTTCTCCAATTTCATCCTGATACGCGGATGTTAATGTTTGTTTTCTCTTTGTCATACAGGCTTACGTACTACAAGAACAGGGAAATCTGTTAGAACTAGTGGATCCACGTCTTGGTATCAATTACTCCAAAAAAGAGGCAATGCGGATGATAAATCTTTCTCTTTTGTGCACAAATCCCTCTCCTACTCTCCGACCATCCATGTCTTCAGTAGTGAGTATGCTCGAAGGAAAACTCCCCGTGCAAGCACCAATAATCAAGCGCACTACATCAGACGATGAAATGAGATTTAAATCATTCGAGAAACTTTCACATGACAGTCAAACAACACAAGTATCAACTTACTCTCAGGACAGTCAAGGACAAAGTATGAATGCACCTTGGAGTGATTCCTCAGTCTCAGTGTCTGTCCCCGGTAAAGATGAAAATGTTACTTCCACAAGTAGGCTTCTTCCAGATCTTTATAATGTAAACTTGGATTGATTCATTGACAACTACATTTTGATTTCCATCATGTAATTATCTAACTCTATCTTCACACAGGTCCGAAATAATTTCTTTTTGTGTATACTCCAATTTGTTCAATTGTGATCCATGATGTTTTTGTAAAATGTATGTTACAATTCTTATTAATTAGTTCAATTGAAATAGAATTTACTTAATAATTATGTATCAATTATTTTTATAATATCAGGTTTAAATCTATATTTAAAAAAAATGACTGTTGTTGGGTACCTATATTGGAGTCCGACTAATCCAGATTTGTGCCTCATAGGGCTCCATTCAGAGAGAATAGCTCCTTACCAAGGATTATTTTCATACCCATAACTCAAACGAGTTCTTTGATTAGTTTAATCTATATTTATTTAACATTACATTTTTAAAAATTAATATATATCTTGAATACCAAATTACAAATAAAATTTAGTCATATTTCTTTTAGACATATTTGTCGAATATTAATGTTATGTTTTTGTTGAATATTAACTTTGTAATTTTATTTGTGCAACTAAATTATACATTTGTAATTATGTTATGAAAAACAAACATATCGTTGTAATTATCAGTTGTACAGTTACTATTCTGATAGTAGTTACACCAAATCCAGTTATGGGATGACTTTTCATTAATCACCTCATGGAAATCATCTTTCATGTTATTAAAAATGTTTGTGGTGAAAATCACTCACACCTTCCAATTCTATGCTTTTAGATATGAGTATAGTTAATAATAAGAGTAAATTAGGACGGAAGGAGTAATATATTTTCAACAAATAGCAATTGACAGTCATCAAATGTTAGGTAGTATTTGGTTTTAATTAATATGACTTTTTGCACAAGACTTGGACTTATCGAAATTGGCAAGAAACTACTATATAGTTTCTTTCAGAATTAAACACTATTCTAATGTTAGACAATGTGAACTTATAATATTCTTTCATCAAATCCTACCTTTCTCAATATTATAATATTTAATTAGTAGAATCCACTAGGAAATTTCATATTTAATATAAGATACAAAGAATTTGTGATTTTGTTATTGTTATGTCAAAGGGTGTGTATTGACCCTTTGGTTTTTAGTTGAGATACTCTTTAACTTTCTTCTGTTTTTCTAAAGGATCAAAACGACTAGTTATTATTGATTAATACGTCTTTAATAGTAATACTGCTATTATTGTCTGATTTGAAATCCGTTGAATTCAGATCATAAAGCATAGTTTTTTCTTCCTGCTAGCTCTACAACCACATTTCTGACCTCTTGTTTGGAATCAGTTTTTTTCTTATAAGTACTCTGTAAAATAGTCGTTTCTTTTCCTACCTACTACAACCGGAAAAAGGATCATATTTGCCCCAGTACTCTTAGATGGATCGACATGTTGTGACACCAAAAGCGAGCAAATTGGCTCGCGCTTTTGCTAATGTTTTGCATATTCAAGGAAGAAATCGAAGGCCAAAATCTCTCAAAAATGAAGATAAAAAAGTAAAGAATTACATACAAAATGAAGAAGCTTTACTAGTCATTCTATTCGCGAACATTTCAGCTATTAAAGTTGCATATGCCTTGTTGCAATACGCTCAATCGCCACATGATCCTTATTTTATTCTATCTGCTGATAAAATGATCGTGTCCGAGCTGAAAACTTTGTCTGAATTAAAACAATGCTACTTGAAGGATCAATTTGATGATCGTTCCCCAGAGATCACTCGAGTTATAGCAGAAATTAAGGAGCAAAAGAACATTTTAACAACATACGAAATCATGGGAAATAAGTTGGATTCTCAGCTTAAACTCAAAGACTCTGAAAATATATTTCTCAGAGAGAAATTGGATGAAGCTAATAAAGAGAACAAATTGCTCGAAAAGAAGTTGAGTTTAATAGACAACTTTCATTTGTCGAAATTAAGTATCAACAATTTTACTCTCTTCTTTTAAAAAACAATTAAATCGATTTGGAGTTTTGTTGCATTGTTCTGTAAAGAGATGGAATATGTAGGATGGGATTTAGATGCTGCATCTTCATCTATTCAACCTGATGCAATTTTCTCAAAACCAAATGACAAATATTACGCGTTTGAATCATTTGTTTGTCAGGAGATGTTTGATGATTTCAATGATCCATACTTCTCTGTTCATAACGAAGAGCAGTCAAAACGACTAGATATATCTTTCAATAGGTTCTTAGAATTGACATCTGTTATACCAGCAGATTACTTAGCCAGGAAGCCAAAATCAACATTCGCCATATTTTGTGGTGCAAAGTACTTAAAACTCATCAATCACAAATTGAAAAAAAAATCCCTTTTTGGGAATTTGTATCATAGGAATTTACTAAATTCTAATGAGTACCCAAAGACACATTTGTTTTACACATTCTGTGAAATGGCAAAGCATATTTGGTTACTTCATTGTCTTGCCTTTTCTTTAAGCCCAGAAGCTTCTGTATTTCAAGTGAAGAAAGGGTGTAGATATTCAGACATTTACATGGAAAGTGTGAACGGAGAAGAAGCATTCTTAATGTCCAACGGATCATCAGAAACTGAACTTCGTGTGGGATTCACAGTGATTCCAGGGTTCAGGGTTGTTAAAAGTGTTGTTCAGTGTCAAGTATATCTCTGTTGATGAATTTTGTTTTAGATATACAAAACATATACACTGATATCTATATAATATGTACATTAAATAGACAATAATTTTTTGTGTGTATTTATCCATAATTTTTTTGAAAAGTCTAGAGCCGGTGAACTTGGAATAATTAGCATGGATCTTACTATATTTATTTGTGTATACATCTCAAAGATTTTTTGCATATTTGTATATACATATTTTAAATCTAAAATCTTAATTGTTCGGAAGGTATACCTCGTAAACTTCACCAAAAATCTTGTATATGTATAAATGTATACCTTGAAAATGATTATATAATTAACTTGACACCCTGAACACTAATAGCCTTTAGAGGGTATTCATTTAGCAGCTAGTTCAATTTCTCAGTATTAAAATCTTGAATCCGCCTCTGTGATTGGTCAATTGCCAATACCAGGGCTAGGAACCGACTCAATATTGTGATCAACATTAAAATGCTTGACGTTAACAAGCTCCGCGTGGCCTTTATCACTAGGAGAAGAAGGTGGAACATTGCCTTTTTGAAGGGAATTCATTAGTATACTAGCATCAATATGAGAAGGAACAATCTTCTTATCCTCCATATTCTTCAACAACTTTGTTCTTGCTTCAAAGCCAGGAGCATAAGAAATTACTAGTAGAAGAAGGGAAATAATTATTATGTTGCAATGAGACATTAGTTGGGAGGAAAATTTGAAACACAACTAGTGGAATATTGAAGGTTAATGGAGATGAATTTTCTATATTAGTAATTGTTTTACTTATGTTTGTACTTGTAATTTGTGTCTACTTATGGAAATGCCTCGTCTAATTAGTTGGGTAGGTATGAATGAACTAACAAATCAGCCGGCTTTTGTTGTTTTTGGCACTACATTCACTTAATTTGACTCATGATTAGGGGTGGAGCTAGAAGCTTAGGTACGGGTTTAACTGAATTTAGTAACGTCTTTTATTCAAATAATATATTTGTATTAAGAAGTTTATTAAATATGTATATATATTAAGTTTAGAATCCAATTAATAACATTTGAAATCGTCGTTATAAAATTTAGAATCTATAAAATTAAAATTGTAGTTTTGCCTTTGATAATCGATAGTAGAGAGAGGGTCCAGGAAATATACATCTAGTGTGCACGCAATGTCCAGGTGCAGTTTGGGCCTTTTTGGTGGATGTAACTTTATTAAATTTCCATCCACTAATACACAATAACAACATACCTAACGTAATCTTATAAAGTCGAGTATAAGGAAGACATAGTGTATCTAGACCTTATATTTAACTAAGATGTATGAATGTTATTTCCGATATATAGATCATTAGTTCAAGAAAAATCAGTGTAGAAAAAAGAAGTAACATAAGTAGAAGAAATAAAAAATAGTAACAAAAAAGGAAATAGTAGCAGAGCAATAACTACAACAAGAAGAGTTTTAGATCGGATCTCATTAAAATAATACGATAATCAAAATATTATAAGAAACCAGACATAATAACAAAAATTAAAGGACAATAAACTACAAAAAGTATATGACAAGTCAATTATATGATGAGAGTGCTAGTTGACATTCTTTTAAACAAATCTCAATATTGTTGATTCTGCCTTAATCAATTAAATACACACCTTAATTTCTAACATCTGGATCAGTTAGATACTAAATTAACTGAACACTCAACTCAGATAATATGACTTTTTATTTTCTTGATACCATCGGATGAACACTCTGGCAATCCTCTAGATCCTTATATGGATACTCATATTTATTTTTCTGAATTAAAAATACTCCGAAACTCATTTACCCCATTAAAATATAAGTAATCCAACTCATAAATATATAATAGTTGAGCTGATTTATAAATATGAACTTAAATTGTCAGTTCTAGTACTCAAGGATGGAGGGAGAGTGTCCGTTGTGGATTCAGCTGCACCTTGTAGCTTTGATTTCAAAACTATATACTTTAAATCTTAATTTTGCCTCTGATAATATTCCTAATGTTTGAGTCACGTGAATACGACAATTGAATGATCAGAGTTAGTTTAAATTCAATGCTATCAATGGAAAACAAATGTGTATACAATTAAGTCGATCGAGTTCAAATTTGAAAGACCTTTCTTTATTTTCAGACCAACAACAAGGAAGAGTGAATTCAGAAAAAAAGAAACCACCTTTGTAAAATTGCAAGTACACTTGTATTATAAACATTAATTAATTGGGGCAACTTGATAAAAATAATAATTTAACACACCGGCTATAGTAAACTAAACTATACTGATCGTGCAACAAATTAAAATTTTACAGTGTCATTGTATATAACTTGAATCTTTTAATGAAACCCCCAAAATGTGGCAAGTTAGACTAAAACCCATATGTAATATTTCTATACATTGATAAACTATTAGTTATACGTACAAATTTCATTATATCAATGAGCCTATATCTAGGAATAAGGATATGATTTCAAAATTGTGGGATATATATATATATATATATATATATATATATATATATATATATATATATATATGGGGTACATAATGCTAATTGCCAATCCCAGGGCTTGGAACTGATTGATCAACATTGAAACCACCAAACTCATGTAGTTGCCCTGCATGAACAACCTTGGCATGACCTTTTTTACTTGGGGAAGAAGACGGGATGACGGTGCCTTTATTCAACAACCTTCTTGCTTCGAAACTCGATGGATAACAGACCAGCAGGATAATTAAAGTAACGAAAATTATCATATCGCGACGAGCCATTTAGCAATACAATGAGAGAAATCGGGAGGAAAATGGACACTTTAATTTGTCGAATGAATGAAAGTAGAGGAATTTATAGGAAGGGAAGAACAGTATAAGTGTCAAAGTTAGTTGACATGATAAAAGGATTTTTTTATTGTTTTTCATATGCCTAAGTTAGAAATAATGCCTCGTGGGACTTGGGTAGGTATGGATGAACTAAGCTGCCGGCTTTTCTTCTTGTTTTTTATAACATCGGCATTTTCAAGTTCAAATCAGGTTCGAAACGGGTTTCGTGTGTTATAGTCTACAGATTTTGAGTGATATCTAGGTTGTGGACAAAGAAAGGTTTTTCGCAATGTGATTATTGCAGATCCCCACTACAAAGAAACATGTAATGATTCAATTAGTACTACAGTAGAAAATTACAAATGTCACATATTATCTAGAGTGACTTGTTGTGTGCACGCAAACATCGTGCTTCATTTTTGGCTTTTTAGTGATAATCAACGTTATCTTTTCCACTATTAGAGGTGGCAGAGATTGACTCTGACTGATTACCAACAAAGCACTGATTACCAACAAAGCACATTCATCAAGAGGAAGTAGAAATTTACCTAATTTACATTTGAACTTACACATCAATAGTTAAAATACTGTTTTGATATGCACTTGAGCCGAGGGTCTTTTGAAAACAGTCTCCCTACCTTCACAAGGTGATAATAAGGTCTATGTACATTCTATACTCCCTAGATCCAACTTAGTCAAATTTCACTGAATATGTTGTTGTTGAGGTGTTTGGTCAAACTTTTAGAAAAAATTTAAGTAGTTTTGAACAGTACAATTTGGAAGAGAAGACAAATGAAAAGGGACAGAAGTAGGCAAAGGTCTAGTTATAATAACCAAAGAAAGTCAATGACGTACTAATAGTCTAATACTTACAAGCACAGTGTAAATTCGGCATTAATAAGCACCTCCCCTAATAAGTCAAGATAATATTCACAAATAGACATTTTTTAGTTCCTACATCAACAACATACTCATTGTGATCATACAGGTGGGATATAAGTGGGATATGGGTAGAGTGTACTCCTACTTTATTCCTATAATGTATGAGGTAGAAGGTTGTTTCCGACAAACCTCGGCAAAAGAAAAGCGTTTTAAAAACTAAAGAGTGTAATCAATTGAAATCACCCTGTTCCCATCTCATTGCATCTTTGCTTCACAAGAATCAGAGTTATAGCTTTCACAACATTTGGCATTACTGATATATACTCTGAGTAATTTGCCTATAAATTGAATCAAAACGTAAAAGAGCTACAAGAACCTTAATCTAGAACATCTGGACCAAGTTTTATTGTCCTTCCTGTGCAACAACATCACAAAGGGGACAAAATTATGTATACCACAGTTGGTAACAGATCACAAATAATGAACTTTAGATTGCATAGGGCAACATGGTTAAGACGGATAGAGACCAGAAAAGCTTATTTAACAGAGACCATTACAGCATTCTCTATCGAGATATGGGCTAAAAATATAGAAACAAGTTCTGCAGCCAGTGAGAGTACATTCTAAAAATACCTTACAGACATGATACAAATTTATGGAGAGAAGGAAGGCAGACAACATGTTTATGAGCGAAAAAAGTAAGCTTAAGCATTGTTATAAGTCAAAGATGTTTGGACCCTGAGTACCTTAGGGGTGTCACTCATAGATCAGCAAATCCGCACATTTGAAGTCCTGTCGAGGATTTTTTCTGCAAGAAATCCGTGATTTGAACCAGACTGACCAATGAACTTGGGAGTTAAGTATGTGAGCACATCTAGAAGGTGTGTTTAACCATTACAAGGAGAATTTGTTTACTCCATCCTTCGTTAGCATTCCTACAAGAGCAGATGCACTAGACAAGTTATCTTGTTGGCACATCATGGAAATGACCGTTTCCCACACTTCTTTACTAATACAATTTACAGAGGCCATGTTATCCAGAGCACTCAGTAATGATTCTCTATCTCCTTCTTGAATTACCCCGTCGAATAACTTACACAAACTTGTATCACGAGGAATATATCCTTTGAAAACCATCTCATGTAAAATAACTGCAGCTTCCTTAAACTGCTTCGCTTTACAGAGCCCGTCAAGATATATCCTATAACTAACCACATCGGGTTTACACCTTCGTCTTGGCATATCATCCAAGAGTTCATTAGCTTCTCTTAATTTCCCGTCATCACAAAGGCCCCGAATTATCACATTGCAACTAATTACATCAGGTTTACACCCCTTCCCTTCCATCTCATCCAGAACCTTAAATGCAGAATCAAAGTCTTTGTCCTGACAATAACCATGCATTAATGCATTGAAAGTAACTGTATCACATTTGCATCCATTCTTTTCCATCTCTGTCAACAAACCATAAACTTCATCCCTTCGACCAATCCTAAAATACGCACTAATCAAAGTAGAATACACAGCTGAATCCAATTCCACTTTCTTTCTCAACATCTCCTCCTTCATCTTAACTGCTGCATTCAAATCATCAACCTTACAAAGTCCTTTAATCAATCCAACATACACGAAAGCATTAGGCTTCAACTTAAAATCTCTGTCCATAATCTTTTTCATCCTAAACGCCTCGTCTAATTCTCGATTCACGCAAAGTCCATTAATCAACGTCCCGAAAGTCACCACATTTGGCTGAATTCCTCTCTTACGCATTTCATCAAACACCTCCCGTGCACTATCCAAATCACCACACAAACAACTCGCATTCATCAGTATATTAAACGTACAAACATCTGGGGTTGCGTAATTTTCAAAGTTGTTTAACATTTCACCAATCTTGCTGTATTCTTTACAAGCTAAAAGTGCATTCAACAAGCTATTGACAGATTTTATACTTCTATAGCAGCGAAAAGAGGGTATTTCATTATACATATGAAGAGCCTTTTCAGGTAAATGTGCTCTTCCATAGAAAGAGATAACATTGCAGAAAACAACTTCGTTGAGAGAAACTCGAGTGTCGTGTCTTAATTTATCGATGATTTTTTCCATTTCTTGAAAGAGTTTGGCTCTGCCGAGCTTGCAGATGATGAGATCATAGCAGAGTGGAGAATAACGAAAGGGTTTAGTAGTTTTGTTGCTTCCATGGCTGGGATTAGGATTAAGGAAGAGCTGAAGGGCGATTTTAGCATCTTTTTGCTGGCGAAGCAGAGAGGAGAGACTGAAAGACGATACCTTTTTCATTTTCTCCGTTTCTTATTCCTAAATTGTTGAAAGCTCTGTTTGCGCTCAAATGAACCAATTCGCCTTGCATATATGCTACAATCTTCTATGAGTGGATTGGATAGTGAGTCGACTTTGTTAGTAAATATTTTATTTTTATATTTTGTGAAATTTGTATATATGAATTTAGATTTAGTTGAGCTCGATACAAGCATTAAGCATTGAATAACCTTTTTGTAGGTTTATTTTTTATATTTCTAATCTTGTTCATTAAATTTGCATAAATACGATTTTTTATAAGAGTAGATGTAAAAAAAAAAAAAAAAAAATAAGTACATCAATTTGCTTCAACTATACCTTATTGATTAGCCGATTAAACAAACCACTAACGAAATATTAAATCTATACCGAATTAACAAATATTTCATTAGTTTGATTAGCAAATCAATATATAAAAATAGATACTGACATTAGTTTGCTTCATCTGTACCTTAGTCCTTGTTGATTAACCGATAAAATAACGACTAATAAAACGTTAAACTTATATCGAATCAATAAATATCTTATTCGTTAGATTGAATTATACTATATTTATCGAACAAATAGGTTGATACAATTGCCTTTGAGTTTTAGCATATGTTTTTCAAAAACTGGTCTAAAACCCGCCTCCATTTTTTTCACAAACAATAACCTCCCGCTCTTCTCTTCTACCCAAATCTGATTCCCCAAAACTCTCAATTTTGAATTCAAACTTGAACAATCAAAGAGAAATTTGTCTACAAACAATGAGGGAAGAAGAAATTGAGAGGCTAAGAGGTGTGGTGAGGGATTGTGTGAGTAAACATTTGTATTCATCAGCGATCTTCTTTGCTGATAAAGTAGCTGCAATTACTTCTGACCCAGCTGATATATACATGCAAGCACAAGCTTTGTATCTTGGTAGACACTATCGCCGTGCTTTTCACCTTCTTAATGCTTCTCAAATCGTCCTTCGTGACCTCCGCTTCCGATACCTCGCCGCCAAGTGCCTTGTATGCCCTTTTTACTATCTAGTTGATATTTAATAATAATTGAATACTTGATTGTTTATCTGTTCCAAGCTAATTCGGGTCATGTCGAGGTCTAATTACCTCCATTTTGTTCCAAGCTTGTGTCTTTTTGCACTTTTATAAATAACGTTATCTGGGATCTTCATGTTTATGTGTTAATTGAATAAAAGGCTACTTATGCATTGTAATTTTATGTTAAGTGGTGATTAACAAAAGTAGGTTTAGGCTCTAGTAGCAAAATTGGGCAAAAACTACCCAAAGAACTGATTTGGTACTTGCTTATATGGTGTTATTGGGGATTCAACATGTTTGGTGGTGCTCCTTAGCTGTTAATTGAGTTATACAGGCTACTTCTTGTGCTTTAACATTAGAAGTGGTGATTCAGCAAAGTAGGTTCAGCCTCTAGTATGGTTGTGCTTTAGTTATCACTAGTAAATGGGACACAAACACTACACAAAGAATTGCATTTTAAGCTGTTATCGAGCAGTGTGTTGGACCCTATTATGTAAAACTTCATATGTTTCTAGATGCTTGAAACTTGATTCAGGTGTTAAATTTCAGGGGTTGACATCATTTGCCAGATGCTTGTTAATATATTTAAGATGATTCGATCATATATCAGTGAGGTTGCTCGAAAATGTGAAGGTTTGATAAAACTGTGTTTTTTTTTTTTTTTTTTGCATAAGCTACTTTTTCCCATCCCAAGTAATGTTTTGGACTTTTCACCCCCTATCTATACTATAACCTCAAACCTCTTTCTACTTTCTGTGCACCAAATGTTGATTGAGGAGATGAAAGAAGCACACCGTGGAATCAAACCAGTCTTTTTCCTTATATGGTGAAAGTTGAGAGTGAAAATCTACACTTGAAAAAAAAATCTACACTAGAAAGCGTACACTTGTTAGAGGTGATCCCCACCTCCCCTTTTCGCCTAATCCATTAGTTCACAGCTTCGCCACTCTATCTAGGATCGAGCTACCATGCTCTTGAAACCCTGTAAATTTGCTTTTATTCAATGAGAATATAAAGAAAACTAGCAATTCTAATAAAACAGATAAACTGAACAAGTGGATCAGATTCTGGTTCTATTCTTCTTTGTTTGTCTTCCCTAACTTGAAGTGTTACAGTTGCAACACTGCAGAGCACTAAAAGATTTAACTCAACAACATAGTACGTGATAGTATTTCCAGCCTGACAAGCCCCACTAACTTCTACTGTCATCGAATGCCTGCTTGACGCATTCATAAGCCATGAAACTACGTGCAAACAGGTTTAGTGCTTCACCTTGCTTGGGCGGTGCTTCAGTGCAAACACAAAGGTGTTAAGGCGTGTGTCTCAGAGTCCAACTGTCTTAAAGAGAGGGCTAAACAATAAATATTTCACCTAATTGTAATTTTGAAAATGATTTATATAATTGTTATTTGTGTATATAGTTATTATTCTTGAACTACTACATATTTTGATTTTTTTGTTAATTAGAATCCCATGCTTTGTTTGCGTGTAGTGCTTAAAGCCCAACAGACATTTGTGCTTCTTTTCACTTTTTGCCTTTGATAACATGGCTGCCTACATTGGGCAAGGTGCTACCATTTGAATGTAGGTTGCCGTCTTTCCTCTTTCAGTTATCAACATGTCACACCCCTAAGTATGATTATGGTTAGGTTTAAATCTGTAGTATCTGTCCCATAAACTAGGTTCTTATTATGAATCAATCAATCAACGAAGCCTCAATCCCTAAATAATTGGGATTAACTATAAACGCTAGATGGATCCATATTTTGTTTTCTTCTATATATGTGTATCTCAAGACTAATTAGGGATTCTCCAAAATAAGAGGTCATCATAATCTTGCACTTATCCCTACACTAACATACACGTAATTAACCAGAATAAACATTAGGCTTAACAAATTGGACGCTATTATGTTCTAAAATAGTTTGCTTAAATTTCCTTTTATAATTTCTGTATTTTTAGGAAGAACTGAAGGAGTGGGATCAATGTCTTCTAATGCTGGGTGATGCTAAAGTGGATGAACATGGAAATATTACTGATACAAGAGAGTGCAACAGCATGTACTTAGACAAGGATGGTGAAGATCGTGAAATAAATGTAAGTTTTTCCATTCTCCCTGACCTAGTGGGGATTTCCGGCGGAATCTGTTATGAGTCCCTACTTTTCCGCAGAATCAAAATGCTCTATGTAAATCTTTGACAGATTTTATCAGCAATATGCTTTTTGAGGGGCAAGGCATATGAAGCGTTGGAGAATCGTGCACAGGCTCGACTATGGTTAGTGATAGTTTGGATATAAGACACTGATGTTCATAGACATAATTTTGGATTACAGATTTGGCCTTAACAACCTCTGTACCTCCACGAGGTAGGGGTAAGGTCTGCATACACTCTACCCTCCCCAGATCCCACTTGTGTGATTTCACTAGGTATGTTGTTGTTGTAGATTTGGTCTGAATATCTTGTGCGACACGGGAGAGATTGCTCGGTGCTATAGTTTTCTGTTTGGCTGGTAATCATGTTTTCAGACTAGTTATGAGGGAGAAGAAATGATAGAAAGTATAGGAAGTGAGGCAAAATGACTTTCCACATTTAATTCGAACATAGCACGTCTTAGCAAATCAAATAAGCAAGGAATGAAGAAGTTTAACAGTGTTATTTGGGTTCCTTGAGATAAAAGTGGTAAATACTCTAAACCACTTATATCTCATCTTTTTTCTTCTCAAAAAGTGATAAAAGTGGGTTAGAGTATTTAAATTCCTTACATCTGATTTCTGTTAGTTTTTAAACTCAAAAGAATAAAAACATTCAGAAAGAGCTAATTATTTTAGTAATTGGTGTCAAAGTAATTAACTTTTGACTATAGCCTAGCATACGGATGGACCTTTTGTTTACAAACCCCAATCCCCATCCTTTCCCTCGTTTTGTCTCTTGCATTTGTTGTTTGTTAATACAATGAAGAAATTATTGGTTCCCCTTATTATAACTGTAGGAACAAATTATCCTAGTCTTTTTTCTTGTGTTCAGCATCTCTGATCATCAGCAATCTCATCTTCTTACCTCTCATTCCTTGCTTTTTTGTGCATAAATTAGGTTAGAAAATGTATTTTGAAGATCCTATCTGATAAAGAGATGTATTCAGTCTCAAGTTAACTGTATTGCAAGAGATATCATTGAATCTGATGTTAAGGAATTACAGTTCCATCATGTGCTGAGCTGTCTTTCCTTACTTCTTAATATTGGTCTAGCGGTTAAATATTCAGTTATATCATTGGAAGGAGCTAATTTGTTATAACTCCATGACACTTCCTTAGGTATAAAGCTGCTATCAAGGCTGATCCTTTGTGTTATGAGGTATGTAAGTTTTGCTTTTCTAGTCATTCTTCTGTAATTGATGGAAGTCTCTATCTAGGGGTTGGTTAATATGTCTCTTGGTTTCTTGTTTGGCTTTTTTCTCCTCCTTTGGTATGGCTAAGGAATTAATCTTGGCAATTACTGTATTAGAGGCCAGATTTATATGGTAAAACTCTGGAAGATACTTGGTTATCTCATATTCATGTTTTTCCTAATCGTAGAAGCATCATAGGTCCTTCATGCTTTCAAATCCATGACAATCTTGTGAAATTTATCTATGCTCATTTTCTCATTTTCAGGCATTGGAGTGTCTGATAGAGAATCACATGCTCACTTGTGATGAAGGTGAGAACCTTTGCTGGTCAAAGTGGATCTTCTTGGAACTATGAAATAGTACAAGCTAGTTTATAGAATCAAAATGTCTTAAAACAATGCAAGTACTTTTGGAGACCGAGTTAATTGTACTCCAAAAATCCTTGGTGTGTGTTTTTATAAGTAATGAACATTCTCTTTCTTAACCAAACATTCTATAATTGTTCACTGTTCAGTGCTGTTAAAGGCCCGTAATGTGCTCAAACTCTGAAGCTGTGCAGGGGCAGTTGGCTGCTTGTGTTTCTTAGGCAGTATCTACGTAGGCACCAAGACTAAGGAATCCTCTTCACCGCCTATAAGCTTGATCCCGTAGGGAGTGGAACTAAACAATATATATAACTGGAGAATACTCGTAAACCCCCCTGGCAAAGTGCTATACTAATTGATAAAGAAATGTTATATAAATATGTGAGTCATTAGAAATATAAAGTTAGAATTTTAGTAGGGAAGTAGCCACTAAGCCTAAATTAGAAAACCAAACCCCCTCTTAGCATTAGAATCAGAATTCAGAAATTTTAAATAGTTTTTGGAACAATCGATATGTTAATATGCACTTAACTGTAGCTTCTCAAATTCCTTTGTCCTATAAGTATTACTTGTGTTATAGTTATTTTTTCAGATCACATTTATATATTTCATTTGTTTCCTTTTGCACCTTTATTTACCAAGGCCTGCTCTTTAATTGTGTTTTGCACTTCAAATCTTGATGAATTTTGGCATTTTTCCTGCTTTTACCTTTTATAATGCTATTTATTGTTGATACTATTATTGAAAACTGCTTAATTTTTTAGATGATAGTATTATTGTGTTAATGTTATCATTGTTAAAGGAATTATTATGAGAAATTGACCAATCCAGTTGCTAGTGAATTTCAGAGAGAACCCTGCTCTCATGTTTGCAATTTGGTCCTGAAGATGGGTGGCTCTCTTCATTCTATTCTTGTTTGATAAAGAAGGTAATCACTTCTTATAAGACTACATTGTATTCCATATGATCTTCTTTATGGATCATAAACACTTAACTTTTAAGTTTCACTCAATTGAAAAATAGAATATTGAGTTTGGTACTTTATGTTGATAAATAGATAGAAGTTGTACTTGAATTTTTACAGAAATGTTGAAATGTTTTATCATTCGCGTGAATAAGTTTAATTTTATGTTTTGTGTATCCATTTACTCCTCAATGGAATAATTTTTTCCGTTTCCCGTGCTTCTCAGTATGATAAAGAAAATGTGGTGGAAGCTAAATTTAGAGAGCTGGAACAGAGTGGACCTAATACAAAGCTGTTGGACAAATCTGTTTTGTGTACACTTAAATCCAACACGGATCTTTTGGCCTGCAAAGCTGAGTACTATCATCAATGCGGTGAATATCAGAAATGCTTTGAACTAACATCTGAGTAAGTTGGTAACCCACCAGAAAGGCAATTGTGTCTTTTTATGCTTTTGCTTCATCTTATTGCATACTGAGCGCATGTATTTTGGTACCTACTTTACATCACTACTTGAAATTTGGCAACTGTTTCCTTTTCCTCTTATACTTTGGTACATGATAAAATACAGATTGCTTGAAAAGGATCCATTCCACCTCAAGTGTACCCTGGTGCACTTAGCAGCAGCAATGGAGTTGGGACATTCCAATGAGCTGTATCTTATGGCTTGCAATTTAGTGAAGGATTATCCTCAAAAGTGAGTGGGCAGGGCTTGAGTTTTAAAAATATGTTGCTGCATATTCGTTCACAATGCATAACTATTGCATGAAGATTTTCTTTTCTGAATAAACCTAAAGTATGAAAAATTCTTATTAATCAAGAAAAATGTGATTCTACTCATACCCTTTTGCTGGGAGTTGAGTTCTTTTAAGGTCAATAGAGTTAAGAGTGATTATTTATGCAAAGATCTCTTTACTTGTTGACATTTAACCTATATGTTACCCTGATCATTCATTTCGATAGACATGGCAACAAACAAGACTACAAGAGAGAGGGTGGGGGATCGAGTTGGGATTTCAAACAAATTTTGCTATTCTGATATGTCAATCAAGTGATAATTTCTAAGTTCACAACCAATCTAATATCACTTGTTCTTTTCATGTAGCATATTAAACAATATTATTCAAAAGAATGGTAAAAGAAAAAGATAACATAGTTTAGGAATAGAAAAAGGAAAACCAAATAATGACAGCATGATATACCCTGGTTCAAAAACTTGCCTATTCTAGTACTCACACCCAACTTTAGTATCTATTCAAGAAGATGTGGAAACAGCAAACCCAGCCTTTTCATATGGAGCACTCTTTCTTTATTACGACTCTGCCTAGAGAAATACACCAATTAAGTGCTAATACTTCACCCAAATGATTTACATTTTGAAAAGTATCTTCAGCTTAAGCATTGATGAGAATAGGTTTACTTCCCATTAAAGAGTGGATTTTACAATAATTTGGTGCTAACTTTGTCAGAGATAGTTGTATAAGACTAATGCAAAACTTTAAAATGATAATAACTGCATATATTGTTTCATTTTACAGGAAAAGGTATACCAAACTGAGAGCATCTATTTTCCAGTATGCCATTATTAACAAGTCAATTTGTGGAATCAAGAGAAAATCTAGAAAAAATAATTTGAAAGATTAGCAAACTATTCAAAATTAAGCATGCCGTGAATTGAAAAATGGACTCAAGTTTTGACTTTCATGTCAACCATTTTTTGGTCTTTTTTTTAGAAGGTGGTTTTCGAGCCAGCTTGCATATAGGTCTATATTCCACGGGATACTGCTCTCTTCCACAGGCAAAAGTACCGGTGTCAGTTGAGTAGATAACTAGCAGAGAGGAATCTCCATAGGTAGGAGTCAGTTTAGTAGATAACAATTCAAAGTCTTAAATGTATGCAATATGGCATTGAATTTATGTTTTGCATCATTTTAAAAGAATAGCCTCTAGCCTATTGGTGGATAAATTAGCATAAGGTGGACTTGAAGAGATGGTGCTTCAATTTGTTTGGATTGATGATAAGTTTTATTCCTTTTGTATGTCCATTATTTGTGGTGAAAACTACTATTATATGATTGCCTCACTAGACCATGCTGTTTATTCAGGGATCTGTCATGGTTTGCAGTTGGTTGCTACTACTATTGTATCAAGAAATATGACCAAGCACGCCGCTATTTTAGGTAAAAATATTTATGTCATCATGTCATGAAAAAGAGGGTTTGTAATTCTATCCATCTTTCTCTCTCGTAGAACTTCTTTGTTTCACGACAATATTTCTGGCCAAACATTCTCTTCAAGGTTTGGAATATGGGCCCTCTTTGTCTTATGCAACACTATTGGTACACGTGACTATAGTTGTAGTCTTTTGTATCCTGTACCATCTTGGTAGTTTTCCTTTTTCTTTAGTAGCATATTTACCTTGTCAAAAAAAAAAGTCTATGTAAGAATCTGAGTGGTGGGTAGTGATATTAAAAGTAAATTTCTACCAAAAGTTTGACTGGATCATATGAAATTGTTCTAAGATTTTTGTGATCTCTGATTTCCCATGTCAAATAAAATGTATCCTTTGGGTGGTGATCTTCTACTTGACTGCCCCATCACTGAAGTGAAGACTGGTCCTTCCATTGAAGATATTAAATGATATGATTTCCTGAATGAATTACTCTTATCAATTTACTTTTACCTGATAAAATGGATAATCTTAGCAATCGTGTAAGTGCCTAAGCTTTGAGAGCTAAGTGCTATCTCATAGTTCTGGTTCTTTGGATATTCTAATGTATCTTACAAATAATTAATCCACATTCAGTTGTTGAGGGTCTTATTTTGTATTCTGATTTTTTATATTTGGCAGTAAGGCAACAAGCTTAGATGGAACATTTGCTTCAGCTTGGATAGGATATGGAAATGCTTATGCAGCTCAAGAAGAAGGAGACCAGGCAATGTCAGCTTACCGCACTGCTGCTAGATTATTTCCTGGGTAAATCCTATTTTTGCTTGATAATTTTGTCTTCTCCTAGCTGTGACAGACCTAGTTTTTTCAAATTTTCTGATAGACTTGAACTTTTATTTGTGCTAATTCTTTCATCCATACAAAGTTGAACGAAAAAGCGCAAAAAATTCATCCAACCTATTGAATTTGGCTAAAATATACTCTCCTCCCCCCTACTGGACCAACAATGCCCTCAATGTTATTTTTGGCCTAAAAATGCCCCTAAAACTAATGGTTGACTAGTCGTCTAGATAAGCTTTATTACAAGCCACATGGCGGTGTAGGATGTCAGACAACTGTGGTGGGCTCACTTCAGGAAAATCTAGAACACTGTCTAAAATGAAGATCCGTGATGTTCCTTGATAGCACTAGTAGAGGAATCTGCTCAGAGCTGTAAGTGATTTGTGAGCCACAAGGGCCTAATAATATCATCAACCTGCTCCTTCCTCTTACCCCATGGAATAAATCTTCAAAAAATAGTATGCATGTTGCAAACAAGGTATTGCACATTATATCATAACCATAGCAGGTATAAAATATCAATAGCCATCAAGCACGAAAGGAAGCACATTTGCACTGAACCCTCTTGAATGGGATCACTAGAACGTATAGTGGGACCTATGCAGATAGGACTAATAGACCACTATATGGTTCTTCACAACCCTCAGTTGCTACACTGAACCATCCTATGCAATAAGACTTCTAGGCCAAATAAAAGATCTTTGTTGTGCCAGCCAAATCCATGTGACCGCGGGGAGTAGCTGACTAAAGTCAACTCTCCTATTAGCCCTTCCTGATTGCGGTGTTCATGTCGCAACTGCGGAGGGTCGACATTTGTTACCTCCTGATTCCACAGTTATGCGATCATAGAGAATAAATGTCCCCTTGACCGGTCAAATCTTCATCGTGATCGCCATACCCCTTCGCAATCATGGCTCGCACCAGATCTGGTCACCAGATTTCAGTCACTAGCAAGCTGCAAATTTGTCTGATACCACCCCGAGCCCTGCGGGTCTCAACCTGAACTATGTCAACAGGTCCCAAAACATAATACCAACCAATTACAAAGTCTCAAAATATGAATTGGGACTCAAATAATCAAAAAGAAGGATTGAGTTCTTAAATGAAATGAAATCAACTCAACTCAGAAAAAAGAAGGAACAAACACAAAAGAAAGGCGGATATTTTGTAATGGTGATAACTTTTGTACTTTGACCCACTAGAGTAACTTCCTATCTTGCAGTCCCTCTTACAACTTATAAGGGTGTGAATCCTTAATTTTCTGTTTTCCAGGTACCATTTGCCTACTTTGTACATTGGAATGGAATATATGCGTACTCACAGCTTTAAACTGGCTGAGCAGGTGATTATACATTGTCTGTGGTTTCCAATGTTCAACTCTTGGTTATGCTTAGGTAGTGAGAAAAAATATTCTCTTCTCTGAGTCTGCACAAGTATGCGTGCTCGTGCTGGCTGTTCACCCTGAAGTCTATTGACAATTGTCTGGAGTCCCCCGAATAATAGCGCTGATAATGTTTCCCTTTAGTTTTTTATGCAGGCAAAGTCAATATGCCCCTCAGATCCACTTGTATATAATGAACTTGGAGTTGTTGCTTATCATATGAAGGAGTAAGGGTCTTTACTCTTGTGAATTTGCGACATTTATGATTTAGTTGCGCAACATTTCTCTCATTTATCCTCTAGAAGTGATAAAACATGTATTTTCTGTGTTAATCTCAAACAGTTTACATTTTGAAAATTATGGGTATATTGTACTGAAGTCTTGTTCAGCCTACTATACTTGAGTATCTTGGCCCTTAGTACGAAAAATTCTGTTGATCTTTCTCTTATTATATTCTTATCCGTTTTACCAAACTTTATTTATTTTTCTCTTCCAACTCTTTCAGGTATAAGAAAGCAGTGCGGTGGTTTGAGAAAACATTGTCTCACATTCCATCTTCCTTAAGTGAGATGTGGGAATCAACAGTAATCAATCTTGCTCATGCCCTCAGAAAATTAAAGTAAGTGACTTGTGCTAATATTAGTTTTGTAACGTACAAGTCGTAGTTTGGTGGCCATTTGTTTTCCTTCTCATTAGATCCAAAAAATAACATAGATAACGAGGTTACATGTCCTCAGGTTTGCTATCATAGTATTCTTCGATGAGGTTCGTATTTCTAAAAGTTATTTAAATGTTAAGAAGATTTATCACATATTTGTTTCGGTTAATGTGCTAATGAGTTTACCAGCCGGAGAAAGCTGAACAGCTTTACCAGCTGTGTGATTAGTACTTTCTTTTCTTTGAAAAAAAACATGCAATGGAGTTAATATACGGAAGATGCTTTGGATCACTTGAGAGAACTTTTTTGACCTTAGGTTATTGATTATATGGCCAATGGTCGTTCTTTAGGGAATTAATAGTAGGGACATCTAATTTTCCCAGAGGCAGATGGAGCCTTTATTTAATTGGTTCAGCTTAACCCAATATTTTGATACCGAACATTGATAGATATATGCAATAAATAAGATTTTAATGCATATTACCCTTTGAACCCGTAATTTCAAAAGTAGAATGAGTTTAAGTGTTTAAGCACTTCAAAGGCTAAACCCAACAATTTAAATCTCGGATTCACCTTTGAAGGTAAGTTTGTAAACATTTTAGCTGTAGGTAATATTAAGCAAAACTTTCTTTCAGGAGGTACAATGAGGCAATCGCATATTATGAGAGAGCCCTTGCATTGTCTACAAGAAGTCTAAGTACTTATGCTGGTCTTGCATACACTTATCATCTCCAGGTAATAAATCTCGGAAAAAAAGAAATTTCTCTGATTGTATATGATGTCCTTGTTCAGGGATGCATGAATTAACAAACTTGGCTTTGATATGTTGTTCTTGCAATTGTGCAGAATAATTACACAGCAGCTATTACATACTACCACAAGGTGGGTTTCCAATTCAAAATGTGTAAATACGCTATTTGGTCTGATAGTTTTGCACAAATCCATATTGAGACTGTTGTACGATTTCCCAAACAGGCGTTGTGGTTCAAACCGGATGATCAATTCTGCACAGAAATGTTAACTTTAGCTCTTGTTGATGAAAGCCGCCATGGAATTGACCCAATAGTTGAATCTCGTTCTGGTGGTCTGTTTATGTAATATAGAACTCAAGGAAGAGAATTCTCTGGTAATGTTATTTATATGTGATTTTTTGTGATGATTTCTCCAAAAGTTTAGGAAAACAGTCTACAAGATTTACTTTTATCTTGTTGTATCATAGACTAGTAGGAGCAGGTGTTGATAAATTTGTATCTACATATAAAGTTTATAACTAGATTATCCTTTTCTATTATAAGGTGTATGCACCAGGAGCTTGTCTCAAACCATACAATGCCTTCTTTAGCAGGCATAGTTAAGGTCTTTCATTGTCATGCTTACCTGACAAATTGTATGTTTAATTAGATAATTTATAGTCATATAAATATCTATAATTGATTTTAGATCATATTAAACAACGTTCATCAAATAAATCGAGACAGGAAAAAAGTAATTTTTTTTGCTGATGCTGAGTTGATAGAGATGTCAAAGCTTTTCTTCATTTACTCCCAACGTGTCATAATTCATATGAATGCATTTATCGTAGTAATCATGTAGGCCCTTTTTTAATGTATGTTAGGTAAGTATCCATTTACTTTTATGTAATTATTGACAATTTTAAGATTTCTTAAATGTTGCAATAAAAGTTTGATGACAAGTGAGACGTGCAAACACCAACTTACTACAATTTGACCCCATCATGTATTTAATTTAACCCATCAGTGGTTCTTTAAAGTTGACTTCAACTTTTACTTAGACACCTGAATTAGACTTTGTTCATTTTAGGCACCTCATGTAAGGTACTGATGTGTCATTTTGACACTTTTTGCTGATATGGCATAGTGAGTGTGACCCACTCATTAACCATGCGTCAGGCTCTTTTTTAGCCAATTTTTATTTTATATTTCCTTCTTCCCCATTTTTTCAACCACCATTTTCTCAAACTTGAACTTCTTCCATGGTGAAATATATTCGATGATGCCACAAACGAGGAATCTAATTCCAAACGTTAGAGCTTTACCCAAGATTTCCCAAGGATGATGCCCTTCTTCCTCAATTTAATTTGAGAAAAAAAAGCCTGAAATTTGAAGAAAAAAAATGAAAAGTTGGGGATGAATAAAAAGTCACTAAAAAAATGAGATAATCCCATTAAAAGAAACTTAATGTGTGATATGAACATGTACACATTTGTATTTTAAAAGCTCATTGGATCTTAGATTTTCTTTTTTTTAAGCAATAAAATCTGTGGAGCTGCATTTATTTGAAAAAATTTGAGTTACACAAATTCACTAAAATTATACCATAGAAGGATTGAACAATATTTATTAAAAGAGATAGAGAAAATTTCTGATATATGGTAGAAGATTAAGGGGTGTGTGCTACTGTGCTTGTTTCTCCAACGTTGGAGAAGACGATGGGGTGGGGGTGGCAGTGGGGTGGGAGATGCTTCTCCTAAAGATTTTTTAAGGTGATTTAATCTTTTTTTGTTATTATTTGGAAAAAAATGCCACGTGTCATTGATCATTGGCCATCTTTTTTTTTTAATAATTGATAGTTTATTATTTAAGAATTATTTTGAACAAAATGACAAGTGTCCTCGTTTAATTTGATACTTTACACCTCATTCGCAAGTGGAACACACTCACCATCATATTTTTGCTGAATGTAAAAAAAAGTGTCAAAATGACATATCAGGGTCTTACATGAGGTGTTTAAAATGAACAAAGTCTAGTTAAGATGTTTAAGTGAAAATTGATGTCAATTTTAGGGGGCCACTGATGAGTTAGCCCATTTTCATTTAATCCTACTCCATACATTAAAGGGATCGCCAAAGGTTCTCTTTTTCTATTTCTTTTGTAGTCAAAGATTTTTATTTTCTACCACAAAAATAATGATTTTTCAATCCTTGAAAAAATATTTGTAAAGATAATACGATTTTATTTATTAATTATAAAATCAAGATATAAGTAATTAAATTTTTCCATTTTACCCATAATATTAAATGTTTTTGTAAGTATAAATATCATAAAGTTTGTCAATTATTTATTTTGATATTGATAGATAAGACACATAAATATAATGTATTAAAAAGAGTTATATTTGGAGATGCATTTTACTTTTAAAAAAAATAAAATTGAAGTCATATGAGGAAATGAAATTTCTCCTAAAAACTGATAGGAACTTAAAAATCTTTCAAGATTTTCAAAATCTGATCAAATTTCATGATCACACATATATTTGAAGATAAATTATTAAAATCTGTTTAAAAATTTATTGTCAACGCTCAAGAACTTCTCATTCAATTATTTGTCATATATTTCCTCCCCCTATTTACTGGTATAGTGCTCCATCCGTCCATCTTATTTTTTCATGTTTGATTTGATACATTTAACGAAAATTAATAATTTTACGGAAAGTGCTAAATGACCAAAAAAATTGAGCTAGAATTTGACCAGAAAATTAAAAAAAAACTATAATATTTTTTTTATTTTAAAAACAAACTGATCTTTTTTCCATTTTTTAGTTAAAATGTATTTAAGTTAAAAGGATAAAAATGTTTAAAAAGTTAAAATAACATAGAAAAACTATTATTCTGGCCAAAAAGATTTTTCACCATTTTACTATATCACATCTATTAATTATAAGTCTATCTTCTATTTTTCAAGTTTCAAACATGAACTAAAAACTTCATTAATGCTTTCATCTATAAAAAGGCATAGCCACACAAGGTGGAATTCACAAAGTCAATAAACTTTTAGAGAGGAAAAATATTAAAATCTTGAAGTAATTGAAATATGGCTAGTGAGAAGGAAACAATTAAAATTGTAAGTGATAAGTATAGGCAATTTCTTCATGAAGATCAAGCTGCTGCTGCAGGAACCATCCAGTGGAGACATGGTGACCCTCCAAGCTATGAAAGTGTTAATAAGCTCTTTGAACAAGGAAGGACCAAGGTTTGTATATGTATGTCTTTCGTCCTAATTTACGTGATACTTTTTAGATTTCGAATGTCAAATGAATATTTATTTAATTACTATCACTTTTCACATGTCTTATTATTATTTTGAATTGTTAAGTATTGTGATTTATAGTCCATCCAGACTATTTTACATCTTGTGTCAAATAATCCTTACCTCTTAAAATTAAACAATACCACATAATTAAAGTAGTAATATTTATAGCATCTTTCTTGTAAATACAATATGTTTTGTTTGGTTTTATGATTTTGAAATCAGGTTTGGCCAGAAGGATCTCTTGAAGAAACAGTACAAAATGCAATAAAATCATGGGAAATGGAACTTTCACACAAGACTCGTATAAAAGACTTTAGGACAATTAATCCTGAAAAATTCAAGCTCTTTGTAAATGGTAAGACTTACAAAATATTTCAGCAAGAAAATAAAAATGTTTATAAAATATTTCATTAAGAAAATATTTTTTTCTTTTGTTGTACCTACTTATTTGCTCTTGATAAAATTCAACGATCCAAAAATCTCGTATATATCTTAAAAACCATTAAGATATTCATTTAAAGATCACTTCGATAGTGATTGATAGTACTTGAAGACAATACTACTTTGCATGTTTCTATTTTGTTGACAATTACTTCTTTTGGTTAAGTTTAGTAGTCGTAGTTATTAAAAACAACTGATTTTAAATAGTTGATATTTCAAATAATTAAGATATAAATAATTATTTCTTCATTAAAGAGTATGATAACAATTTTTTTTTTCTAAATGAAATGTCTTCACATCACCATATATATATTTAATCATATATGTAGTAGGTAGTGATACATATAGACCCATTATAACCCCACCCCAATCCTCCATTATCATAGTCTTCATTTTCTTCATCCCCACACTCTGACCCACTATCATCATGTTCTATAGTAGCTAGCTATATATATAATGGAAAAATGACAAATATAACCTCAAACTATCGTACGTGGTATGCAGATACCCTCTTTCATACTTTTAGGATATTGATACCCCAGCCGTTCAAAAACTAGAGCGTATATGCCCTTCACTCTAACAGAAGACTAAATAGGGACATGTGGCGCAATCTTATCCGTCGATCCGATATTTAATAAATGTCTGATCGGTGGATAAGATTATGACACATGTATGTCCCTTAGTATAAAGGGTATATATCTTTCTGGTTTTTGAATAACGGCAATGCGATAATAAAAAAGTATGACAGGATAATACCATTTCCAATAGTTTGGGGCTATATTTGTCATTTTCCCATATATATATATATAATCATTCTTAAAATAATATAGTATTTTGTTTACATATTAAACACACAAATAAATTATTAATTTTTTTACAAAAATATTTTTCTTTCTTAGTTTATATCGATTTCACTTTATTTTGGCAACGAGACAGGAAGAGATGGATTGTCAGCCGAAGAGACATTAAAAGTGGGAAGCTACAATGCGCTATTGAAGAGTTCAATGCCAGATGAATTCAAATATTACAAAGCAGATGAAGAGACCTTTGAATCATCTCACAATGCTTTTAGATCAGCTTTTCCAAGAGGATTTGCTTGGGAAGTGATCAATGTATATACAGGGCCACCAGTTGTTACATACAAATTTAGGCATTGGGGTTTCTTTGAAGGTCCCTTTAAAGGACATGCCCCTACTGGCCAGATGGTCCAATTCTATGGCCTTGGTATATTGAAGGTCTCTCTATCCCTCTTATATATTTATCTTAAATAGTATGCAGATACTCTTTGTTATACTTTTGGGACATTGGTCCAAAAACTAGAGCATATATGTTCTTCACTCTAACGGAAGACTAAATAGGGACACGTGGAGCAATTTTATCCTTCGATCCGATATTTAATAACGGAAGACTAAATAGAGACCCGTAGATTTTCCATGTACTAGATGTCTGTGTCTATTGAGATGTGTATGCCATCAACAAACTTTTACTTTCAAACCGAAAAAATAATAAAATCCAAACCAAACCAAACTGATGATTATTTTTTTATTTGGTTTAAAAAATTTAAAAACCGACAAATTGATCTTGAACATTTTGACTCTCACTTTTCTATATATATATATATATATATATATATATATATATATATATATATATATATATATATATATATATATATATATATAAAACTTGTGAATTTAACTAAGTTGTTTCTAAATGTTGACAGGTTGATGAATCACTAAGAGCAGAGGATGTAGAGGTATACTATGATCCAACAGAACTTTTTGGTGAACTACTCAAAGGACCAACAATTTCTGAATCTAATGTTGAGCACCACTAGGCATTGCTCATACGACTACAAATAATTATTATGTCAAACTTTGGTATTGTTCAAATAATCATGTTTTAATAATTTTATGAAGCTTTTCATGTTTTTCATTCATTAAACTTTCTCTGTTTGGATTGCACAACATTACAATATAATGTTAAATAGGCATAAGAGTTTGTTTGGATTGACTTATTTAAGTGGTTAAAGTTAAAATAATTTGAGTAAATTAAAAGGTGTTTAAAAAGACGTACCATGATGGTAGATAGAAAAAAGTGCATTCAGTTTTGAAGATCTTGTGCTTATGTTTAACTCTAGGCTCCGGTTACTTCTGGGCAAACTCAGATCCAAATGGTCTGGACCGTCCAATGTAGTACTTGGTGACTCCATTAATTTTGGTCACTAGACTTTCCTTCATGTTGTCTTTGGTTTTGAGGTAGTTGGGTGTCCCGACAGACTGATGTTTTCAATTGAATTAGCAAAGGCTTATTTCAGACAATAGAAATGTAGTTTCATGAATTTTCTAAACTCTATTATTCAGTTATGTATTTCAGTTTCCGCTTAGTTTCTTAATGTCATGCTTTGATATGTATGCCAAGGATTAACTTGAAATCACTCGTGGTTTCAAATACTGTATCTCGACTGGAATATAGACTCAAATCGTGACAAACTCTACCCATATATACCACAACTAATTATGTCTAATTCAATTCATCTCTTCATGTTGTACTAAAAATGGTCCTATTTTACTAAATGTATGCAACTCTTTATGGAAAAAAAAGGGAAAAACTACCTAACATACATTTCTACCATATATACTAATATTATCTCTACTTTCAAACAATTACACATATTACCACTTTTAATATTTTATACCTTATATTTTAAAATATAATATTAGATACACAAATTCCTTAAAACTAGGATTGATTAATTATCTTTACATTTAAACACCAAAATTAATAATCCAATTATAATTAATATTTTTTTCTCTCTCATCATGTTTCCCTTTGCCATCTCTCCAGAACTTGATAAAATTATTTCATTATGTATCTAGTTTAATTTTCATATATATATCTAATTGTAATTTCAACGTATCTAAACTTTATGAATTGTATTTGATTTTAATTGCCCTATGTATCTATTTTTTTTTTCCTATATCTCATTTAATATTTTTATGTATCTCTCTTTTTGTTAATGTATCTAAACTTCCAATGTCTCGTATCTACTTCAATTAATGTACTTAAATCGTTAATGTGTTGTATCTGATTTTTATGTTAATGTATCTGGCGTGCATATGCCTCTCTGATTATATTTAGTATGTTTATTAATATAGTTGATATAATATCTTTATGTATCTGATTATATTATGTTAGTGTATTTAAGCTTTCATTGTCTTTATATCTCAAATTATTTTTGCAGCACTAACACTTACAATTTCAAAACGAAAAGATGATGATTTGGCTAAAAAATAACTTCACCATCACGGTTACAATTAGAAATGAAGATTAGGAATCGAGATTGAAAGAAAGAAAATCGAATTAATAGGAAGAAGAATATTTATACACTTTTTGTGTTTCTGAAAAAGAAATGAATTAATTTTTATATATGTATCTGAAGTAGCATTACATGTAGTTTCAGTTCTACCTTCAACTTCCAATCGAGCAATTGATGTATCTCGCTCAAAAGATATTTCACCATTATTACTACATGCAAAATTTTGATCTTTAGTTGTTATGCCCGCAATCGAATTTACATCTTTTAAATTCCATAAAATATCTCACTTCGAATTTCCATTATTGTAATCAAATTGTCTTCCATCATACATCTGATCTCAATACACTCAATTCATAGTTATGAAATTTGACAATGTTAAAGCCATGGACAAATTCAGTGTGTTTTGATTTTTTGGTGGTATGCAATATTATTTTAGCAGTAATAATACTGACTGTGTGTTATTCCTTTCGAGTGGGAGTAGATGGGGTGCCAAGGAGCACCTCCTGGGCTGGCTTAACAAAGCATCACTCCCTGTTTGATGGCCCAGAAACGTTGTCAAGATCAGAAATCAAATTGTATTCCATCAATTCTTTTTTTTTTTATTCGATTTCAGAGAGCCATGAATCTGAATGCCTCAATAATACTGTGATATTGACCATTTGAAAAGAAAAAAAATCTCGAAACTTGAAGAAGATGAAGTTTACAATTTCAGAAATACTAAGGTTTATGATTTTGCTATTTTAGTAAAACTGGTAATAGTTGATTTGGAAGAATCCTCTATATTCGTTTTGGTTGTTAATTTCCATCATTTACTCCTTTAATTAAGGAAATAAGTTACAACATTTAATTCAAAAGTAATTAAATAGTGTATCTTGATTTTTAAATCTGATGGATACATGTATTTGACGGGCCATGATACATGTATCCGAAAGCCACAAAATGGTATATAAAGTAATATAAAAAACTAATGAGAATCCTAGTAATTAGAATCTAAAATAGTGGGATTTACGTAGTTTGCTTAAAAAAAAAAAAACTTTGTTATGAATCTAGCTCCAAAGTTGGGCTTAGAATCAGCTCAAGAAGATTTTGGGCCTGCATACTAAAAGCCCCTTTACTTCTACTTTCACACTTCACTTTGTATTTTCAATTATTATTTTTTAAGATGTTTCTTATCGGTTCATTTGACTAGACATCTCCAGTTCATAACAATTATATTTACCCTAAAAAAATATTAACATTATTTTAGCGTAAATCGACTTCAAATAGTATAAAATAATATTGGGTTAAAGTTTAAAAATATTAAATTTTACACCAAAATAAAATTTGATGTAAGTTGTGTTGAATCGGAGATGGTTTATGTGTCGTTCACATAACTACACTGTTTATGACTTAAAGTTTTAAAGAAGTTATTTGGTTGAAAATAAGTTATTCCAAAATTAATTATTTCTAAATAAGTTATTTCACCAAAATATGAAATAAGATATAAATAATGAAATAAATAATTTTATAACGGTCCAATGTCTTTAACCAAATATAAAATATATAAAATAATTTTATGTTTTATCCTTAAGATTATTATGTACTTTATACGTCACACTAACAATATGATGAAAAATCATATGGTATTTGGTCAAAACATGAGGAAGTAATTGCGATTTAAATAATAATTCATGCTGTGGCTTTAGTAGCCCACGATTCACTTATATTTTCCACATGTATTGCCATAACAAAATCACATATATTTCGAATTTAGAATTTTTGATAAATAAATTTTAAAAAATAAAAATATATTACATAAAATTTGTCTTGAAACTATAAAGGTGAATTTAAATATCTAAACCATTAAATTAAGGTGAATTTGGAGCAAGATATTTAGTTCGATTAGCAACTGCAGCGTATATTCTTGGTTAATGATCGGTTTAATATATTATGTTTTAATAAATTTATGAATTTAGTCAATATAGTAATGAGTAAGAGGGTCAAATAGACAAATAAAATAAAGTACAAGAGTTTTCCAAATTAATTATTTCATCTTAATTTTATATACGAATAACTTAAATCTTATTCAATCATCAAATATGACATTACTTATATAATATTTAATATATGCATAACTCATTTTAAAATCAACTACTACTAAATTATCCCTTGAAACACCTGAAATTAAATTCATAAAATTAAAATTTTGAATCTGCATATCAATCAAATAATATTAGTGGATAGACTTTGCGGTTTTAGTAACAGACAGCCAAAAGAATCACCAATTTCCAAGAAAAGAACGTACTCCTTTGTTTTGTTTTGTTTTTTCCAATATCCAATATTTATATCGAATTTAATTAATCCGAATTTAAATAAAAAAGTCTCACATTAAAAATAAAATGCTCTTCAACATAGACGACTTTATACTCAAAAGAACTCGAACCAAAAACCTTATAATTTTTGTCAAAAATAAAGAAATACTTATCGTTCCTCCACGATTGTAGTTTTCTTTATTTCGGCACAAACGGAGAAGGTGAAGAGCACATGCATGCTGCATTATGACAAATTTCTTGTTCTTGACAAGTGGACTCTAATAGGTTTTCCCTATGGAGGAAGTAACAAATAACAAAGCCACAAAAGGATATCCATTATCCTATTGAAATTAAAAATATTAAAATTCGTTGTTTATTGTGTATGTTACTAGTTAATTTACGAGATCATGCGAACATTTATCTCAATCTTACTAGACAGGCGAATTCTTATCGTTCATTGTCATTTTAAAAAGAAAATTCAAGAAATTATCTGAGTTAAATTTGATAAAACAAAGCATAAGAAAACTTATTTGTCTGTATAAATCTTTCTTGACTTTTAAGGACTTGGTGTAATAGAGTATAAATAGAAAATACATAATACAATATTGACATAGCTTTTACTTGAGAACGAAGAAGGTAGATGTTAATGTTGAGTAACCGTCATCTTGCACTTTAAATAATCTGAAATAAACCTACACCAATAAAAGTGTAGGTAGAGCAGTATCGATACATCACACATATTGAATATGCATAACAAACAGACTTGAATTAGCTTCACGTAAAACATCACAAAAATCAACAAAAAATTACAAATTTATATTAAAAAAGAAATAATTAAAATTTAAAAGGATGAAAACTCTTATACCTTGATAATGTCCAAATTTACATTTGAAATCAACAAATAATGTCTGATATTTTTAAAAATCATTAAAGGGATCCTGATTATTACTAAATCCTTACATTTTTCATAGTTTTTTTTTTCTTTTTTTCGAAAAAGTTTAGGTCACTTCCACTTTTTCATGTAAATAAAGACATTTTATCATACGTTAGTAAATCTTTCAAGTTCCAAACAATATCTGCAAGACGCCACTTCTCAAGAATCATGAACATAATACGCTAGCAAGAAATGAAAAAGCTTAAAATAATCACTTATCTTTTTAAATTTAAATATAAACTTATTTTTATTTTTTCAAATAAAATACTGGTTTTCCTTTATATTTATAATAATAATATATTGATATAGTTTTGATTCGCTCTTAGTTTTCTTTTTCCGAATCGAGAGATTTATTGCATCATAATTTATGGGTAGCTGTATAAAATTTATTTTCTTGAAATGTTCATTATCGGTAAATAAATGATATAATTTCAAAAAAAATAAAAAAAATAGATTCTTAATTTAGTTGTAATAATGTGTATGGTATAAAACAAAGAGTACTCTTCTTCTCATTTTCCTTTCATGGAGAATAAACATAAAGAAAAAATAATAGAACACGATATAAACTAAATTATGAATAAAATCAACGTTAAAAAATGAACGAACTATTAACGTTCAATAGTTATAGTTTAGATCCAGAGCAAATGCGAGGTTTTTTTTTTTTTTATTGCGGCAGCCCATTTAATTTGCTCTTTGGCATGGGAATCAATCAACGAGCAAAGGGATAATTATACACGATGTCATGTTACTTTGTGTATCACTTTATCAATTAATTAACTCGTATTAATGGCTAGAAGAGATAGCAATACATAGTTGCTCCAATACGATGAGAATAATTATGAATAACTTATTTATAAATAAAATACCTAAAATGATAAATATACCTTTTTTTTATATTCTTTACACTTATAAAGGACATTTTCATAAATAAATCATTTGTTCTTAATAAGTTTATAATGCATATTATTCTTTTAGAAGTTTTTGGTCAAAAATATTTTTAAACTATTCCTCAAACTTAAACTACATCTTTAAAGTGTCATTCTTAGCAGAAAACATCCTTCAAGTATTTAAAAGTGAATAATTTTCATCCTTTTGTTAGATATCGTCAAAAAACTAAAGAATCCTATAAAAACATGAGCAGTTCACATGACTATCAATGAAAGTTTTTCTCCATAATTACATTACATGCTATAAGAAGTTCCTGAAAAAAAATTAAAATTCTTAGACACCATTGCTTATTGAAACAAAAAATGTTTGGAAGGTGTGAGGATACATGATCTGCACTTTTTCGCATTGAGTAACGGAAAGAAGTTGAAGCTAAATTATATTTACCTTTTTCAAAGCCAAACTGTATTTAGATCAATAAATTTGGGTCAATCTGATATTGAAGTGACCAAAATATTGATTATGCCTCGTATTTGAATTTCATTCTACATTATTAGAAGCAGAAGTCTCCAACAAACACCGCTTCTAGCATATTCAATTGAGAAGAAACATATTTCAACTAATAATATTTTTAATATCAAATTACATGAAAATAATGGGAAAAAACTGTCAAATTAAAAGATTTTACATAATGCTAAACTCAATAACCGAAAAGTTCACGATAATATTTTTGACATATCTAAGAATAATAATTACGAAGGAATAACTTAATTGAGATCTGTTAGTTTTTTGATAAATTCAAATATAAAATTGTTCACTTTTAAATACTTGAAAGATGTTATAATTGTACAAACAAATCAAACATTTACTAAACAATAATATCATAACAACTAATTTCAAAACAATTAATCTCAACATTAACAAATTACATCATAACTTATAGTCAAAAGTTACACTATGACTTGACACTTAAGTATTTCATTGTTGGTTTGACAAGTATTGCCAAGCATGCATACAATACTTATCTTAAATGACGCATGTCGTTGTAATGGTATTTCATTGTAACCGACTCTGCCAAATATTTCTATCTAATAACTAATCTAAAAATATAATTATGGTAAAAACTTGTGTTCGTTATAATGTCATTTCATTCATTGTGACAATTTGATTGTCTTCAAAATCATAGCACCACTTTTATACTTTAATATAATTTATCGACTTGTTTATAACGTTACAAACAATAAAAAGGATTAGCTATAAATACGTTATTAACCATAAAAATTATAAGAAAGAAGTCATCAAGGTATGGAAATGTGAGAGTAAATTAAACAATTATACTATACTACCATTATTAAAAGTTCAAAATTAAACTACAATCTAAAGTAGAAAAAAAATTAAATTAATCAGACTTCAACCAACACAGATTTATCTAAAGCTCATCCCTTGGTGCGTTGATTATCGTGATTGATTCCCCAGGTACGAATCCCAAAAAGCAAGTAGGTTGCGGCAATAAAAAACTGGAGGGCTTGTTGTGGTGTTAAGAGGTGCACCAATTTGTGGATGGTGGTGACCCTCACTTCATCTGCTCTCTCCAATATCTCTACAAGCCTTTCCATCTTCTTCTCCATCTTTTCAATTACTTCATTTACACCATCCTACAACTCAAAATTATATTAGTTGAAAAACAAAAATATTTCCCTAATTCAAAATAATTACTTGTCCACTTTTTCTGTTTTTAGTTTTCCTTGATTATTTGTCCATTTTAACAAATTATATCATTAATTAATTGCTTTAAAAAATATAAAACTTATTTAAAATCTTAGATTTTTAATTCATTATTAATAGTGGTAAAATGATAATCCCACTATGTCAATCATTGTTTTATGAATAAATGTGTTAATTCAAAAGTGGACAAGTAATTATGGACAGAGTGAGTATTATATAAGATAATTATTGTTACTCTACTTCAAATAAGATGAATTATCTTTCGAATCAAGAGTTTTAAAGAAAGAAAATTGTATAAAATAACAAACTATTAATTCAAATTAAATGCTATAGTCATAGTTAATTTTATTTGTAATTCGCAGCAAACATCTCATTTTTTTGTCATCTGATTTGGTATACAATTAGTCATTTTCGGTATACAATTACCCATTCGGTATACAAATGTATAAAATGTGTTTTTGTTTGTATAAAGCGAGAGAAAAGTGTATATACAAATACAAATACATATATTTTCGTCTGATACACTTATAATTATACCCAAATACAGATCTTATTATACAAATTATAATATATAAATAAATTTATGCAAAAATAATATATAAATGAATTTATGCAAAACTGAACAATTTGTATAAAATTGATGTATCTAGCGAATTATACAAATCAAAAGCTTCATAGCAAACATAAAATTTGCTATAGAACGCAACTATGCAAACTATAGTTATAACATACAAATATGACTTTTATATTTGCTATATGTGAAAGTTGTTCTTTAAAGAAAAAAATGTTTAAATAAAAGCTAAAAATAAATAAGTTGAAGTGTTTACCTGCCAATCAGACAGTTCTTCGGTGATGGTATTTTCTTGTCGAATAGTTTTGCATTGAAGTTCACTAAATCGAGTGAGCTGATTTGGAGATAAGTCTGCAAGATCATCATTACGAAATCCATTTAGAATATTAGTTATGTGAATTTCTAAATGAATTCCGCATTCAGAATATATAATATGAAAAGCAGTAGTAGGTCTCCAACCAGCAATCCAATACAAAGACCTCTCAAGAGAATTAGACCATGGTGCACTAAAAATATAAAGAATATCATTTTTGGCTGCTAACGACTTAACTCGATAATATTCATTAATATGTGAAGTAACTTTTTGGATTAATAATTTTGTGTGTTGTTCATCTTGATTTGTAGTACAAGATTTTGGTGCTTTGGTCATTTGTTGTACTAATTCACGAAGATGTTCATGCCATTCTTCATGGAATTTTTGAAAACTTGTCATTTTTTATATACCTTTTTGTTTTGATTAGTTTAATTTTTGTGTGGGTTGATTTATAGGCGTTGAGAAATGGAGATTGTCTACATTTTCTTTTTTTTTGGAACTTGGAAGATTTATAACGTCTGATACAATTAAATGTATTTTCATGACGAAAGAAGTGACCTAACGTTTTCATGAAAATATCTTGTCAATTTACTTTTTTTCTTTTGTCATCTTCCTCTCATCGTTGCTCAATTTCACCCCTTCCCCCTACTTTTTACGGTCACAATTTGACTTGGCACATTCATTAAGAAAATAATTAATAATATAGATATTTTATTAAACTATTTTTTATTAAATTATGTCTTAAAAAAATAATTTGAAAAATAAATATTTAATGTCACTACAACAAATACAATTTTTAACGACAATAAATATAAACATGAATAAAGGATACTAAAGTCTTTATCGGCAGTGACGGAGCCATAATTTTTAATAAGGAGTTCAAAATCTGAGAAGTAAACACACGAACTAGTGGAAGGGGGTTTGATATCTAATATACATACCTAAAAAATAATTTTAACCATATATAAATAGTAATATTCACCGTCGAAGGGGTTCAGATGAACCCCCTAAATATATGCTGCCTCCGCCCCTGTTCACCGACATTAGTTAAGTGTCATTAGAACCAATGTCGCTAAAGGCTTTAGGGATATATACAAAGAGTGCTAATTGCCGCTAAAAATACATATTTAGCTGCAATTGAGCTATTACCGTTAATTAATTGCTGCTAATGGTCATTTTTGATGTAGTGCATTGAGGGTAAAACATAGAAAAATTTATTGTTTTTTTCCTGATATGTCAAAAGTGACAAGTAAAAATTAAAATTTATTTTAAAAGTAAGTGACAAGTATAAATGAACGGAACGAGTATTTATTAAATAGTATTTTAGTCTATCTCTTTTTAAGTCTTATCTATTTATATATATAGTTTATAGTGCGGATATAAGCCTTTTTTTCTTCTTAAAACCACCGCTTGAACAACAGGATATAGTTATTATTACGTACTCCATTTTAAGTTTTAAAATTATGATTCAATTTTAACTTTGTCTCTCCTTAATAATGAGTTTTGAGCTTTTTGTTAGGATCCAAATAATAAGACATAGTTGAATCTCATTAAAATTTTATGTTATTTTTTTTATTTGTGATTATTGTTAAATAATCAACGATATTTCCATAACACTCTTCAATGTGACTTAATGGTGAAAAAATTGCTTTGTATTTAAGTAGATGAACACATCATACGACAGCCAAAAGATAATATCAAAGGAAAATACCAATAAACAAATCGGCAGTTCCTACACAAAATATATCCATAATAAATAATGGACTGCAAAGCTATTAATTTTATGATATTAGGATTTTAATATACAAATACTATTTAAATAAAATCTATTGAATTTGACTTGAATCAATATGCGGACTACTAGTTCCATTTTTAAGAAAATTATTATTTTTCATTTAGTAGAAGAACTAATAAAAAAAAAATTATATAGCCAAGAGAAAAACGATTTATTAGCAATAATAATGAAGATCGATATCTTAAATAGCAACTTATTATTAGCACTAATAATTAAGATAATGTCTTTATAAATCCTCCAATTCAATGTGAATGATTTCTAGCACTTTTTAGTGGTCTAAAATGAATGAATGTTTCAAATTTTAAAAATGTATTAATTAAAAAAATAATCAAAAGTTTAGCCTAGTCTTTAACGAGTATTTCAACTATAATCACATGCTAACATTCGCTATCTCTAATTTTAAAGGAAAGTTTGGAAATACTTGGAACGATAATATTGACAGAAAATTGTTGAATGGCATCACAAAATGGAAGTATCCTCCATTTTTAAAAACAAGACATCCCTACGAAGAAATTAGGAAACACAATCCAAAAACTAATACACATAGCAAGAGCAAGCACATCCATTTTCGACAGAGAAAACACTCGGTTTAACCACGAAAATAACATCCATAGAATCCAGACACAAGAACCACCACCATACTGGTTAAAGCAAACGTTCAAAAGAAAAAGGCTTCATGTACATGACCACTTTTAGGACCCCAAAAGATAGTGAGGGCCAAAAGGTTCACTTTCCCCCATTCTTGCAGTTTATTTCTTTCCACGAAGTTTCGCACCAAGAGCTCTCTCCAGCTTAGAAATTATCTGTTGGTTTGGAATTGCCTTTCCAGATTCATACTCCTGAATGATCTGTGGTTTTTCGTTTATCAACTGCACAACAAAGGGATTGACAAAATTATATTGATACAATGAATTAAGCCTTTCTCTTGAATCTATCTATATGTAGATGATTGCTTTATTTAAAAAATGAAAATAGGGGCAAGAGCAGGGAGAGCGCGAGAGAGAGAGATACTTGGGCAAGTTGAGACTGAGTAAGCTTCTTATCCTGTCGAGCTTGCATAATGGCTTTCTTCAGTTCAGTAGGTACCTTTTGATCTGAGAACAAAAACAAAAAGTAACACCCGACGTCATCACCAAGAGATAAAATGTCTGGGGTTTTTCCAGTTGCAAACCAATTGGCATTTGCCTGAAGGAGAAACCTTTAAAAGGTGTCTTCTTGTCAAGTCAAGATGTAAAGAGCTCTTCTTTTTCTTTGATAATAGACGAATTCCTAGAGCAAGTGGCGCATGGTTCGAATCGCGGTGGATAATAAGTCAGAGCAAAGAAAAGCTCTCTAACCACATTGTTTTATAGAAGTGTTTCTAGTTATAATATCAACTCAAACTTACGTGACAGATTCTCAGTATCTTCATCTAGCTTTCTCGTGTTCAGAGTTGTACTACTAGAGGCAGCCTTGTTTGACCCAGCAGTAGCTGCATCAGAAAATAGATTTCATGAGCGCAAAACATTTTTCTCATATTTACAACTGAAGGATCGATGTCAACCAAAAAAAATACCACACCAATAATGAAGTTTTGCACCATCTAGCAATTGGCAAAAACATAGAACATATAGAGAGATATTATTCTACATAAAAGTAGGTGCGTTCCAACATTAACGAGTCATTTCCTTCCTGACCCTGACTGCCCTCAACATGCAATGACAAAGCGACGTGCATATCTCTCAGGACCTAGCAGTTTCCACTTTCCACTTACCAATATCAAAATTCAGATTACTAATCTCTCTTGGCAAACAAAGTAGAAAAGAAAAATGCACATAAAAGAAACTTGGAGCCTCCCTTTCCTAATGTTAAAATAGAGAAGAAAAAAGAAGGGAGAATTTGGCTTAATTGGTAGAAGACAATATGCAATATGCTCCTTATATAGGATTTTAGGCTACTAACAGCGAATCTGGACCACACGAAGCAGATAAGTTATAAATAAGAAAATCTATCCGCACATTGAAATTTCTATTTGTCCCAAAACCAAAACCAGGAAGAGTAATTTTTGCTATTAACCTAAACACAGAGAATGAATCTAAACAATATTAACTTCTTTAATTAAGTAAATATAAGTATGCTCTCTAAAGGTTTAAGCTTTATGAGATATAAGCTCACTTGCCCCAAATGTATAGTTTAGAGCTGAAAATCTGGAGTAACAGCCTTGGAACCTTGGTCCAAATCCCATTAGAGGCAACAGTCGTTTGTTTCTTCAGGAAAAGCAAAATAAAAACCGTACAGACACTCATTGCAGACCAATGTAGTATAATACTATACATGACTGCCATAATTGAAACATAGCCACGCCTCATACATAACCAACCCCTTAAACTTTCTAGGATATTCCATTTAGACATTTGAACTAAGTCATGTTCCAATTAGACACTTCCGATTCAAATTTTCTTTTTTTGAGTGTGTTCTCATTCGTGTATTAGATAGCTAAGCTAACGACATAAAATATGTCACTTCCTTGATTATACACATCTATAAAACCACAGACATTTTCTACTTGAGGTTGATGCGTATCATTAAAAATGATGTGTTTAACTATCTAATAGACGATTGAGAACACGAGCAAAAAAAAAATTCAAATTTTTCTGAATCAAAAGTGTTTTATTAGGAGTTGAGTTATTCAATTGGAGCATGACTTAGCTATATGTAAACAGGACACCATAGATAAAGAGGTGTACGTCGAAATTGGCCGTTAACCTGACCAGGAAAATAAAAATAAAAGCCCTAGTTCATACCAAGCAAAAACGAACGGGAATGAAAAAAGGAGCAGGATACAGTATAACTCATCGGAAAAAGGTAGTTAGAAAATCAATAAGGCTAAGATGGAAAAAGGAGCAGGACACAGTATACCTTTTCTGACGGTTTCGATTTCGGCACCGGCGCGACGAGCGGCGTTGACTGCTTTCTCATCTTTCCTTGCGGCGGCGGTCGGCGCTTTCTTGCGAATCACCACCGGCTCCCAATCTTGTGACAATCCAGCCATTTTTTTTTCTTTTGAAAAAAATCTCCTTATCGCTGATTTACTGATTTGCAGATTGCAATATTCCCGTGAAGAAGAAAGAAATAAGGCTAATTTAGAGTAAATGACCAAAATAGTCCTTGGGGTTAAAAAATATAGAGTTTAGATTAGTCCGTTCGGTTCGGTTCGATTTTGAAAACTATCAATTCTACTTATTAATTATCTATTTATAGATATGTTAAATAATTATAGAATTAAAATATCAATTTAACTAGTTATTGATTGCTATTGATTCAATTATCGAGTTAACCGTTCAGACTTTATAGGAAACTTTTAATAAGAATCACTTGTGTATTTGAAGGTGGTGTAAAGTTCTCTAGAAAAACATTGGTTCATTAGATTTGTTTCACGTTAGAGACAAGACTCTTTAGGGATTGTGTCATGCCAATTTTTATAGTGAATTTCTTGCGTATTCATCCTGGATGCGAGAGCTCGAGATGAACAGAGTAGGAAGATTCCAATTCCGAATCTTGTGCTTGACAGTGATCATTACTGAATGAGTGTAATTAGCTTATTTTAAGTGATTTTTGGCTTTTAAAGCTTTTTTTTAGTTTTAGATTGGCTTTTGACTTCTTTTTTTGTGTGTGTTTGGATAACACAAAAATGTTGGTGTTCCCAAGTAAAAAAGTCGAAACTAAGAAGAAAAGTGAGTCATATAAACTGAGACAGAAAGAATATTAAATTTTGAATCCTAGTAGGCAACATCTGAAAATAGAATCTTCACATAGGAAATATGGTCTCTCTTGGGAATAATTAGCTTGTGATTTATTGGCAAGAGTATCCTCTGCTGAGAGTTGAGGTAAAAGTTTGGTACCCAACCAAATTAAGTTCAAAATTACATCCTTTGAACTTTCAACATGCCTCAAGAAACCAACAATAATAAAGGTATTCAAGGTTTAAATTGGTTTTTGCATGCTCTGATCTTTACTATCCACTTTTTTTTTCCGCGCACTTCAATTATTTCATCAAGTACCTTCTACGTCTCAGCTCCTAGAGTCACAGACACCAGTAAACACTGCCAACCAAGACTTAGATGAATAAGAAGAAATCACTTGGCTGTTTTTTTATGATCCACCTTGACATGATTTCTTTACGGACGTCTCATTTGTCAAAAAAGATTACGTTATTTTTCTGCAAAATAGGGTGAGGAAAGATTAAAAATAACTAATATCAACCAAGACATTCAGGGTACAAGCAGCAACTAATGGTTCAAGATCTACCAAGCTGAAAAACAACAGATATAGTTTAACCACATGATATCTAGAGAAGAGATCGAAAATTATGATTTGATCGGTTAAGTGAAGTTGCTTAAGAACTCAAAAGGCGCGCTTACCAGCTTCACATATTATGTCGTTACAAAGTTGAGATACATACAGATAAAAACTGAGGTGTTGCTTAATTCTGATATGAGGTTGGTTTACTATTTACCAAAGCATAAACATGTATGCCATATTCAAAGAATCAAGTAACAAGCAAAAGGGTAAAAAGGTTTCGCAGTGCGATTACAAGGTATATAGTGAACTCTTACAAGAGTAAAACGAGAGAGAATTAGAATCCTAACATATAAAGTTCAAGCAGACAACATTAGTATATATGTCTAAACCGTTACCTAATTGTCTTGTCATATTTAGAAGCAAGATAGTGTTGATCAAGAATATAAGGTCCAGAATCTCAAAAAGCACTATGCTGGAAATCAAGCTACATAAGGGCTCAAATTTGTCAAAAAGCATATATCAAGTTTGCTAGCTTGGCCTCAATGCTGACAAAACTAAATAGTGATTCTCCAAACAAAGTAATCAGAGACATAAAATGACTTCGCGCATGCATGAGAAAAAAACAAAATGAAACACATTGCAGAACCAGTTCCATATTGGACCCAGTGTCCGCAAAGGGTAAGGTGCAAATATACATATATATATATATACAACAATTACTTACCAGGAAATTATCTGGCCCTTCTCTTCAACCAACCTGAATGCCATTTATTGTAGTTCTGCAGGAGTGAAGCATGTGCCATCGAAATCAAATAAATCTGTATCAAGGATTTGCCCACAAAGATTTTGTAGAAGCTTTAAAGAAGTCCTTCAACCATCAATCGAAGATATAAAAAGTAAAATTCTACCATTAAGTTACAAACTTCAACACTCAGTCAATCAGGTCAGCTTGTTGCCAACACAAGGGGAGGAACCCCTAGATAACCTCACCAGTAATAGTTCCTTGTTAGAGTCTAGTGTCCATACAAGCAAACCAATTGAAAAGGTCAAATGTTTAAATAAGAATAATAAATTTTAACCTAAGCTATAGAATTAGCTCAAGAAATTGCGTCAAACAAATTAAAGATCAAATTCCAGTTTCTGTGCCAATTTCAGGATAACCAAACAGAAGATTTAGAATTGAAAAGGCCTATTCTATTCCAATCCCTCAATTATCAGATCAAGAATTAAAACCCCAACATTTCAGGTCTCAATATTCAAATATTTCCCCATATGCTACCTCAGTAATTACTAGTTTCCTCCTCCCCAGAATCCAAGTCATCACTACTTGATTCATCAGTATCCTCAAATTCAAATTCGCTTAAAGATTGTTTGTCATCAGAACAATAATCATCAATTTGAGGTAACTCGAGATCCGAGGAAATAGATTCGCCTGCTGAATAGTTCTCCTCTCCTATTTCGTCATTTCGTTTTTCACTTGTGCTTCTTGAATCATCAAGGATGGAGTAAGAACTCCGATTATTTGGGTCATCGTATAGGGCAACATGTCTATAGTAGAGTGCAAGTTCCTTCTCAGCATTGGCAATGAAATGTCTCACAGACTCTAGTGATTGCTCATATTTGGATTTTTCCAACGCCTGAAGAAAGAGAATTCACTAGTAATTCATACCATGGTTGATGCAAAAATAGATAAAACAAAGATATAGGTAAAATATGACAGAATCAAATAGTATTAAAAGTCAAATCCTTAAGTGTAGTGAACTGATTCCAAAAAAAGTAGCATTAAACGTGTGAGAAACAGAGTATGAGACTAATAAAGGTCTGTGAGGGCAAAAATGGTAGGTTAAATATCCAAAAGCCATTTGCAAAAAGAAGATCGTTACTATGTTTTGTTGAATCCATAGTGACAGATAACTTTGTTATCTCACCGAGTGAAATAAACGACATTTTGGTATACATTCCTAAGAATGAAGATGTAAAGCTGACAACATTTAGTTTCAGTTTTGAACTAAAAAACCATCAATGGATTAAAATAGTGCAAACAAATTGCAAAAACCAACCAATCTTTTCGTATAATTTTATGACAAATGAAGCAGTAAAGAAGGTCGATGGAAAAAGATGAAATTGCAAACTGCAATGGGGTATATATGGTGCAACAAAGGGTCTTGTTCTTTTGTGAGGTAGAGTGAATAACACAAGTCACAAAAGGGTAGTAGAGTGTTTTCTTTAAAGATAACGGTGGTGCCCAGGCTGGCTTTTGCACACCTCGACTAATTCCACCTCCCATCAGCAACAAGTACCAGGTAACTCTGTCAATAGAGAAAATGAAGGACCCACGCAAATAGACCAAGTAGCACGTCAACCGCAGAAGAATGATTGTGGAAGTTGGTAGCAATGATTAGAAGTTGATGGTAGAAGACTTGAGAAAGTGAATTTTGCATGAATCCATGACGAGAAGCAATTACTTGGTTATTATAGAAAATTAGCTCTAACAAACTTACCCTCTTCTTCGACAGTGTATCAATAGGATACATAATTTCAGGCTGCACATATTCCCTTCCTCGGTAAAAAATAATGGTATCATTTGCAATTATCTGAATCGGGATGCCACCACTCAGTCTTGCAATTTCATCAACATATTCTTGAATTTGACCAGGTTTGCAGGGTTTGCATATGACTTTGACAGTTTCATGCCTTTTCCAATGTAGATGCATGTTAAGAATAACACCTCCAAAGACACCCTTTTTGCCAATTGGCACATAATTAGACTTTTTTTGTGCCATCTTTTTAATATAGAATCGTTCTTCACCAGTGAGAAAGTGCGGCTTAACCTGAGGACCTTGAACTTTGGAAACCTCATATCGCTTTAGTCTCTCAATTAGCAAGGCTTCTTTGACTTTTGCCTGACCCAATGCCAACACATGTCAGCTTTTGTTAAAATAAAAAATTACATTAGGTTTTGTATAGCAGAAAATGGAAAATGCAAATAGAACAAATCTTAGCTTCTATAAACATAAATATAGGGTGACCACACTGAATTCTTCACACCTCTAAACCAGGAAAAGGTTAAGATAGCTACAAAACACTAACTACGAAAAACCATCAATGTCTCAGTGAGGCAGTAACCACGCATACAGGACTTGTTGTAACTGGGTTTCAGCAGATGACACAAAAATTGAAAGTAATTCGAAAGCACAAAGGCTCTTTTCTCCGGTCTCCAGTATTTCCAAGACAGAAATCATAGACAAAATGGATCTTTTTTGCAATAACTACTAAGATTAAGCTCCAACAACCACAGCCAAGAAGAGAAGGAAAAAGACGAAGGCAGGATCAATAATGCTTCTCCAATCTCACTCTAACTTCGAAGTACCAAATAAGAGACTGTAATATAAAAGGTTCCTCAATAAATTTAACAATAACAACAGAAAACACATGAATATGTCTATTTTGTCATTTTCATCCCGCTTCCTTCTAATTTCTTGTCAACCAAATTGAAGAAAACAGGTTGAAGCTCACTCCCAAGTGCTTCAATTCAGCTCATCTTAATATTATTGCAGATTATTAAGCCAATATAATGACAACAATCATAAGGTTCAGACGGAACGGGATGTATATTGAGAAATCATACAGTCGGACCAAATAATTTAGGATTGAGCCATAGTTTCAGTAGCTGCGGTGGTATTTGCAAAAACAAGAACTACGCATCAATCTCAAACAAGTTGGGGGCAGCTATATGAATCCTCAATAGTAGTAGTAGTAGCATTACAACAACAACAACCTAGTGTAGTCCCACAAGTAGAGTCAGGGGAGGGTAATGTGTACGCAACCTTACTCCTACCTCCCTAACTTGTGAAAGTAAGTAGAGAGGCTGTTTCGGAAGGACCCTCGACCCAAGTAACCACATATAGAATAATGGAGAAAATTACAGTAGCAGTAGCATTATTGGAAAAAAGAAAAAAAAAAATAAGTATGGGCACCTAAAAGTGAAAAAGAAAAATATTTATCTCACATTTTCAATCTTCTGTTTGATTCTTTCTTCAGCAGTGTCAAACTTCTGCTTCTTCTTCTTCCCCTGAACACCAAGTCTTCTGGGATCTCTCTTGTTGGCAGCTTTTCTCTTCTTCTTCTCCCTCTTCCTTTGCAGCTTCAGCTTCTTCTTTGTCTTCCATTTCTCCGTCTTTGGTGCCTCCACTTCATGTTCCTCAAACTTTAGTTTCCCATCTCTTGTTATCACAAAATCCACTCTTCCATGACTAAAGTTCCTTGATTCCCAACAGGGGTTTTGTTGGATTAACCTATCCTTAAGCACTAACCTTGACAAGTGCAAAAAGTTTTCTGGATTTCCAAGAATTGGTCTGAATATGGAGACAACAGTGTGAGATAATCAAAACTAAATTGGACATACTTAAGTGCCCGTTCGCACGCGACATAAATTAGATTGATTTAAAATTGAAGTTTTTTTTGTACATGCAATTAGATTGTTTAAGTTGTATTTTTTCTCATAAACATGAAAAATCCACAAACGGTAAGAACTATCAATATTTTCCCAATTCCTATACAAGCTTACCAAATGATCAAATCATAATACACTAACTAAATATCAAAATATCCAAAGGCACCACATTGATATATCATATATATATATATATACATATATATATATATATATATATATATATACATATATATATATACATATATATATATATATATATATATATATGTAAAGATCCACTAGTATCTCTTTGCGCCAAGCATGAATCTTTTTTTGCAAAATTTAAAATGTTGAATCTTTTAATACAAAATATAAACTTATCAAATCATACTTTTTGGAAACTTGAAGTCATAATGTATATTCAAAGGCTGATTTGAAATAGTGATTCCACAATCCACATCACATATCCAAATGCTCATTTGAACTAATAATTTCATATCCCATGTTCAAATGCTGATTTGAAATCATGATTCCATATAACATGTCCAATTACCTACTAAGCATAATCAAAACTAACTAGGAAAAAAAAAAGCAAAAAAATTTTGAAAAAAAATATAAGCTTTACCTGGAGAAGGTAGAAGAAGAGGAGAGAGGCTTGCGAAGTGAAAGTAAGGCAAGTTTTCGAAAACCTCGAAACAGAGGATTTGTCATACGCCGTTCGCCGTGCAATAGTGCCGCCGCTGATGAGCTACTTCACCGCTCACACCAAATTCTTCACATAACTTCAGTCTATAATGCCCCTCAACTATCAAATACCCCCTTTTCCTATCTTAAACATGATAATAATTCAATTAAACAAGCAAATAACTTTTTTTTATTATTGTTAGTTTAAATATTATGTTTATTTCGATTGTTATTTAAATTTTATTGTATTGTTTAAATTTATTATTATTGTATAACCATGAAAAGATTCGAGTTGTGTAATCATTGATTTGGTATGATCCCATTGGACATCATATCCGCGTCCACCTCCCAAATACCACCCTCAATTAGTTGATTTCGTTACCTTAATATTTTATTCTCAATTTGTTTTTCTTTAATATTGATGATTCTATTTTATATTTTATTCTACTTTTTCATAAAAGTTCTACCCAATATATTATTTTTCTTGTAGAATTATCGTTTAAATAATGAATATATGACGTAATGATCGAAAACAATATAATCTATGTATTTATTTAAAATTTAAATAATAAAATATGATAAAATACAATACAATACATTATGAATCAATAGTATCGAAACAAACAAATTGTAACTTAGGAAAAAAGCATACCAAACTTTCATCTACACTATATTAACCACTCAATCAAAACATACCCTCACAAACCAAAACCATTAATGGCGTTCTTCTTCCCCTCTTTCCTCTTCTTGATTTTTTTCTTACTCCAACAACCACTCTTTTCCACAGCAACTCTACATGGTACCTCTCTCTTTAAATCACACCTCATTACCCAGCTAGACTCTTCTTCCAAGAACAATAATGCAACCCCAACAACCTATTTTGAAGTAACCAAACCTATAAATCTCCCCAAAACCAATCCTTGTTCATACTTACTTCAACATGACTTTGGTTACACATATGGAAAACCCCCTTTTCTTGCAAACTACACACGCCCTTCAAATTGCCCATCTCAGAAATTTTCCAAGATTGTGTTGGAATGGAAAGCAACTTGTAAAGGAAGGCAATTTGATAGAATTTTTGGGGTTTGGCTTAGTGGGGTTGAGATTTTCAGAAGTTGCACTGCTGAACCAAGGGCTAATGGGATTGTTTGGACTGTCAAGAAGGATATTACAAGGTATTACTCTTTGCTTATGATGAAAAATCAAATTCTTGCTGTTTATATGGGGAATTTAGTTGATAGTACCTATACTGGTGTATACCACGTGGAACTTTTTATTCATTTTTATCCTGCTGAAGAAATATATAGTGATTATAAGCGAAATTCGGATTATTCGTATGAGGCATTTGATTCTAGGGCTGATTTGATCTTACCTATTTCGAGAAATATGCCGTTGAATGATGGATTGTGGTTTGAGGTTGAGAATTCAACAGATGTTCAGTCAAAAGAGTTTGAAATTCCACAAAATGCTTATAGGGCTGTACTGGAAATTTATGTTTCATTTCATGAGAATGATGAGTTTTGGTATAGTAATCCACCAAACGATTATATTCGTGCAAATAACCTTACTGATACGCCAGGGAATGGAGCTTTTAGGGAAGTAGTAGTTAGTGTGGATGATGTGGTGGTTGGTGCGGTTTGGCCGTTCACGGTGATCTATACCGGGGGTGTCAATCCTCTCTTGTGGAGACCTATCAGTGGGATCGGATCGTTTGATCTTCCATCGTATGATATTGAAATTACGCCATTTTTAGGGAAGATTTTAGATGGAAATACGCATAAGATTTCATTCAGTGTCACGAATGCTCTTAATGTGTGGTACATTGATGCAAATTTGCATCTTTGGTTGGACGAGAAGAGTATAAAGACAGAAGGGAAGTTATTGAAGTATAGTAACCTGCCTCTTTCGTTTTCTCTTTCGACAAATTTTACAGGCATTGATGGATCTTTCGTCACAAATGCTAGTAGATCAATCACATTGACAGGATGGGTAAAGTCATCCTATGGGAACATCACTACTAAGTCAGCTCAAGGTTTAAGCTATAGTAATTATATGGTGGAGGGAAACGGAGGAAATTTGCAAAATGTGGATCAGATTATTTATTTCAATGAAACTGTTGATGTCATGATGCCATCTTCATCAGTTCAGTCTCTTGAGTCCTTTAAAAAGTTTCTGCTTGTCTTGCATTCTGACAATGTAGACAAAGGAGATGAAAGTTATGCCTCAATCTCAAATGTTACGTTGGGATTTGATGATAATAGGGTAAAGACTTTCAAGAACGGATCATCAGCCAGCTCTACTGAAAACATGCAAAAAGCACAGGGACATATTCTTGTAAAGGGCCGATTGGTTGTCAGTGGGGTTGGGAGTACCCAACAAGTCTACAAATATAAGGATAATTCGTTCTGCTACTCCAGGAACATAAGCAGCTTAAATTACACTATACATTATGATAAAGTTAGCGATAGTTGCCCCAGAAGCACTTTGTCTCGTTTGCCTTTTAGCTTTGGCAAATTTCAGTCTGTTCCTGCTTGAAGGGTCTCTTTGGCATCTCATTTTGGTGATGTTAAAGATGGTGTCTGACATTGCTCCATTTCATTGTCTTCCACTCCTCCAACATAACAATTCCTCTATGTGAACTGCTGTCAAAGAAGTTATCAACTGTCACAGTCTTCCAGTTATGATTGAAAGGCAATACTTCTGCATTTCCTCTTCTGTTTCTTGGGTTTGTTCAGGTTTTCACTTTGTGCAATAAGAGACAAGTTTCGAACAATAGCATCACCTTGGCATTTGTGTTGCTCGGTATTCCAAGATTAAACTTCACTGAAATTGTCACCAGTGGTTTTCCCTGGGAGAATTATACTTAAAGTGATATTACATGGATCACCTTTGTTGTACTAACAATTAAGTGTCTGAAATTTTATTTGCCTATTTTTGTTCCCTTTTTCTCTCTTGAACATGAAAAAACTTGCAATTGTTTTTTTTCCACCCTTCTGCCAGCTCAATGGATTAAGTTCACCTTCCTCATGGAGACAACAACGACAAAATACCCAGGGAAATCCCACTAAGTGGGTCTGGGAGGGTAGAGTGTACGCGGATCTACCTCGAGGAGGTAGAGAGGTTGTTTCCGAAAGATCATCGGCTCAAGTGTATCAAACCCAAGTAAAAGAACAAAATAATGAAGAAAGCATAACTGTCAATAAGAAAAAAACAACAACAAAATAGTGTGGTAATCGAAACAGAATACACAAAATAAGGCAAGAACTACAATGGTTTGATTAGTACTACGATAGGCACTAATAAGACTAAACCTATGCACGGCAATACACCATTTCACTCCTACTAATTTTCTACCCTAAAGTGCGACCTCCACTCCTTCCTATCTAGAGTCATGTCTTCGGTAATATCAAGTTGCGCCATGTCTTGTCTAATCACCTATCCCCAATACTTCTTTGGTCTACCTCTACCCCTCCGTGTACCCCCTACAACCAGCCACTCGCACCTCCTCACTGGTTCGTCAATGCACTTTCTTTGCACATGCCCAAACCATCTCAGTCTCGCTTCCCTCATCTTGTCCGCCACAGAGACCACTTCCACTTTCTCCCAGAAACCTCATTCCATATCTTGTCACTCTTATTATGCCCACATATTCATCTCAACATCCTCATCTCCACAACATACATCTTATGGGCATTTCTATATACATCTGTTCCGGGGGAATTCATGTTTAGCTTCTAATGATTTGGACATTTCTCTTGAACATTCACGATTTGGCATCTGAGAAAGGTATGTATTTTTTTCTTCCTATCAGTCAAAGAGAAGCACTCTGATGTACATGCAGTAATGCTAAAGTTTCAAACTTTATTTTTATTTCTTCTTGCTCTTTCTTTTTTGGCGGGGTTGTGGGGGTTCGCAAGATGTTATCTACATTTTTGTCTAGCTTCACAGTTAATTCTGTTAAAAAAGGAAAATGAAAGCAGAAAAAGAATGAATTAGTATTGGAAACTTACAAGATCTGTATAAATTGTAGTTTGGAAAGAGATGGTAAAACATATATGAATCATGAATTCTTCAAAGCAGGTGGAGGCTATTACTCACTTTTTAGATAGTTTAGGAGGGGTATAAATAATAGAACTTTTGGTTTTGCTTACTGTATACTCCTGATGTAATTACTACTGAAATACACCAATGTATTGTTGTCTATAAAATGTTTAACTTTCTCAAAAAAAAAAAAAAAATTGTGATTCATGGTACATCAACTTCTTCCGCAGATTAGGACTTCTCGGTCAAGGCATATATGATGAGGTAAGTTAGATTATTTTGTTAGTCAGAAAATTGTGAGTTGTTCTCTTGGCATCCTTGATCTAGTGGTCAATAAAGCGGGTGAAAACCTTAGAATCCAAGGTTCAAATTTAGACAAAAATACACTTAGTGATTTCTTCGTGTTTGTCTAAGTTTTGGTAGCTGCTGTTCCGAGCACCGCTGTTATCCACAAACAAACTGTGTATGTTTCCTTCTCTAAAGACTTTGATGTCATATTCTATGCAAGTGGTTCATATTTTCTTTCAGGGAATTGTTAAGTAGAGAGGTGAATAGTAGAAATTTACTAGAAATCTCACTTGTGCTTATTATTCATTTATACATGAAATTTTCCATTTTGAAACCTTATTCATCAATCAATTACTCCTCAATCACAAACTAGTTGGGGATTTGGAATCTGTCATGCTGAGGCTAAAAGTGAAACTTCTAGCAAGATTCGTGTACTATTTTCGTAGCAACTGTTTAATGTAAAGGTTGTATAGTTTAGGAAGCTACAACGAGTTTCGAATCATGCACCACTAGCTAGTAACGGGGGATCATTTCTTGGTTATCCGAAAAACAAGAAAGCCATAACAACACTATTTTTACTAACATATATATACTCCCTCCGTTTCAATTTGTTTATCTTACTTTCATTTTTAGTCTGTTTCAAAAAAAAATGTCTATTTTTTTATTTGACAAGTGCTACAAAATCCAAAATAAAGGAAGATAGAAGAGATCCTCTATAGCTCCAAATTTGCCAGCAACAACAAAAATAGTACAAATCTATTAGTAATAGAGAAAAGGATAATATTATCACTGAGCATTACTAGCAGTAGCAGTGTTGGTTAATGGTTATGTATTATTAAGATTAACAAATATTATGATTAGTATCACATTTAACGTAGGCTAAAAGACAACTGTCGTTTATTCTTCAAGTTGAAGTTGATTAAGCAGTTATTACTTACACATTTATATCTATGATGTTTAGATTCTTTAAAAATATTTATAGATATGTATTGAATTCTCGAAAAATTGTTTACCAGATGCGATATCAAAAGTGACAAGTTCATGCAACTTAGTTGTATGTTATTTCATGAAAAATATTTTCATTCATACCAAACACACCCTAAATCTTTTGTTAATCCAATATGTTTAGATATCTTTAATCAATATATCCTCTTTTCCTTTATATTTTATTTACTTATTTCAATTTGGTTCTTTACAATTTCCATTATCTTAGGAACCCCAACATCACATATGTTTTCTTTTGTAATTACTTTGTATTAGTCAGCAGATTATATTCTCAAGCTGGTCTTTACAGCTCAGCATCAAGCTCAAATTACTGACAAGTACAATTAAGACAAATTTCTTTGTTAACTTAATTAAGCACTAAATTATTTCTTTTTAATTTATGGAAATCATATCATGGTAGGGTCATTTCATTTCTACATATACATACAAGTAGCTAGTAATAAACTGTACATGTTTAACACCATCTAACAAATTTTCCAGCTCTAGCAACCCCTAGTCACTAAGGCTAAATTAAAGTGCTGATTTTGCTATTATCTTGATAATGATTGCTTTAATGATGCTAGCTAGCACAATTATCAAGATACTAATAATATTTTTTTATCAAAAATAAAAATAATAATCATGAAACCTTAGCTTCTATATCATTGACCATAACAATTAACAACATTTCAATATATTTTATGTTCTTCATAACAATATTTTTTTATAATAATTAAAAATTATCCAGACAAATGATATCGTTATAGAGTGGAAAAAAAGAGGTTGGGGAGTAAGTAGAAATAAGTTAAATCATCATAGTGGTAATAGGACAATTAAAGGAAGAAAACAAGAAGGAATAAGAAAAAGAAGAGCTAATATACTTTCCTTGGACCCATGCCATGTCTCTTTGATATCCATGATTTGATTTCCATCTCTCATCTACAATTCTACTCACTTTTTCTTCTTTCTTCCATAATAATCAACAATATTTAATTAAATCTCAAGCTTGAAATGATCATAACTTACTCTCTATAATTTCTTTACCAAGCATACTAATTTTTTTAATTGTCAACCTAGGCTGCACAATTTAATATTCTGATACTATGATGTCAAATGATCAAATAAGAATCGAAGGAGGAGGAGCAGGAGGAGAAGGAGAAGGATCGTCATCAAGATCATCAACCACTATACTTATAGCACCATCTGACGATCATCATCATCATCTACCACCAGTACCGCCTCAACTGAGTCGATATGAGTCTCAGAAACGTCGTGATTGGAACACTTTTGGACAATACTTGAAAAATCAAAGGCCACCAGTTCCTTTATCGCAGTGTAACTATAACCACGTGCTAGAATTTCTCCGATACCTAGATCAATTTGGAAAAACTAAGGTGCATTTACATGGTTGCCCTTTTTTTGGGCAACCAGAGCCTCCAGGGCCTTGTACTTGTCCTCTTAGACAAGCATGGGGAAGTCTTGATGCACTTATTGGTAGACTTAGAGCTGCCTATGAAGAAAATGGTGGCTTACCGGAGAATAATCCATTCGCGAGTGGATCTATACGCGTTTATCTTAGAGAGGTAAGAGATTTTCAAGCTAAAGCAAGAGGAATTTCTTATAAGAAGAAGAAGAAGAAGAGGAAAATGCAAAGCAAACCTTCTTCTAGTAATACTCATGAGACAACTGCAACTACCTTTCAATTTCAATCTTCTTGAATTTCTATTTGGCTTATATGAAGGAGCAAAGCAAAAGGTAAAAAATTGCTATGTTTTTCAATAATAAGAGGATCATTTGCTTTGTTTTTCTCCAAATATATGTCATAGTTTTTTGATATCAGAGGCGGAGTCTGAATTTTTTAGTTTATGAGTTTTGGACCACAATCAATTCAGTTTACTTACATATATGCCTAAGGTACTGAGTTTTGTTGAATCTCTAATGCATACCATGATGGTTAACTTCATGTTGTGAACATGTTGGATGTTTATAGTTCAAATTCAACATGGATTATGAATTAAAAGAATTTTCTTAATGATACATGGTTTGGATCTGATCCATCTTTAGTCATTTTGGATGAGGAAATCCCTAGAAACATGAATGATATTCATGATTAATGAACTTGGGGTTATGAACTTGGATTTAGACTAAACACAACGGATTTAACATAATTCACAACAACGAATCTACTGACTCTGACTTCTGAATTCAAAACCCTAAACTTCTTTCGAGTTTTGCGTGAAAAAATGAATTTTTAATTTTAAATCATTCATACCCTATCTACTATGGTTCATCATAATTTTCTCTTTCTTCTCTCTCTATCAACTCTCCAAACAGTTATTTTGTCGGTTTGATTTGACATAAAATTTATTTTTTTACTTTAAAAAAAAAAAACTTAAACTTATAATCATAAATATATCATAATGTTGTGTGGTTATACATTTTTTGAAACTTCTGATTTTAAATATACTATAAAATTTGTGTGATTTAAAAAAACTTGTCATTTAAAGAAATATAAAATTAAATACATCATTCCTTTTGAACGATAGTAATTAATAAGGAAATAGTGTTGAACAAAGTGGAGCAAATGGTGTATTTTTTTTGTTTTTTCTTTTTATAGGGCTTTTGTAGCTAAGATTAAAATGTAATCTTTGCTTGCTTTTGTCTAATCTCTATCTCTTTTGAGATTCTGCACGATTTTGTGCCTACCATGGGTTCCATTAAGTATAATTACTGTGATTAATGGTTATATAAAACATGCATAATAAGTAGTATCTAATTAAAAAAAATAATCTGTCTTTTGGTGTAATTATATGATAGATTTTGAGGACTTCAGATCTCTTGCTTATAAAATAAATAGAAAAAAAAAATGATTTTTTCAGATTATTTATATATAAAAATGAAAATAGCTTATAAAATAAATATAAAATTAAAAACAATAATTATAAATAACCTATAAAATCAATCTCTAGTAGATTTTCTACTGCTTTCTTCTTCTAGGGCCATGTAAATGCCATTTTTCAATGGTAATCCGTTTCTTATGTTTGATTCTAGCATGCATAAATTAACGAAATTTTTGATTTTATCACTGTATCATGTAGTATAATATGCCACATGAGATATGGGGTGAGAAGTGGGGGTTTGGGGGTGGGATGACCAAGGGGCAGGGTGAGGGCTGGAGGTATTGAATAGAAAGGAGATAATGAACATGGAATATATATTACTTTCGGAACTTATTTTTTTAATAATTTCCTTTAGGGAAGTTGGAAAATCTTAATATAGTTCAGTTTGTTGGCTACCTAGAATTTTACCTTATTGATAAGTGTTCAATTCTTATTCATTTCTCGAATTTATTTTCCTAGAAAAAGTATTTTCCAAAATATTTTAACCAATTATAAAAAATATTTCCCTTTGTACCAAACAACCCTTAGCTTAATGTGTGTTTTGTTGTCTAATTATCGTTAATTATCCTTCCTAAACAGCTTTGCTAATGCAACGGGAATAACTACGTTGATTGCTGGTAGAACATCCTCTTGCACCCCAACTCCAACGAGTAGCTTTTCCATAGATTTTGTATTTGTACTAGAAAATTAAATGAATATATATATGTATATTAACTCATGAATCCCTAACAAAACTAATTGATAGCTTAGTGGTAAGGAAGGGGTTGTAGAATACTTTCCACGCTAGAGTTGTGAGTCTGAATCCCACTATCAATAAAAAAAAGTTCTCCTTTTTAAGAAAAATAAATTAGAACCTCCAAACTCCTAATTTGACTCCGCCTCTACTTGCATCTCCATAGTATTATCTAAATTATATATAAATAATTTAGCAACAATATCATCACAACATATATATACCAAACACACAAAAAAAAAAAAAAGAAGAGAGAGAAAAACTACACAAATATATATATATATATATATACACACCTTTGCTAGTTCTAGCTATCTATTGTATCATTCTTTCAAGATTAACATAACCAAGAGTCCGTGACCATTCCTTTTTATTTCTCTCTTTTAGTAAAAGAAAGAAGTATTAAATTAATAAAAATAATAAATAAAATATTCTAGTCAAACTATCCTCCACTTAATAGTTTTTAAACAAAGTTTGAAAAAAATTATGACAAGTATTTAGAAACGGAGTAAATATCACACTCACAAGATTAATCACAAGATTAACATAACCATGAGTCCGTGACCATTGCTTTTTTTTTTTCTTTTAGAAAAGCCAAGTCGTTTGGTCGAAATGTAAAGGTTAGGCAGACCCCTACATATTTAATTTATAAAACTAATTGAAAGTATAATAAATTACAAAGCCATATATGTTTCATCATTTACTTCATCTTAGGTCCTTAATTAAATTTATAATGATATATTAGAGTCAAATTTATTATTTCGATTCATAGTTTATTTGATGTTGTACCTTTATATTTTACTATTCGAAGCTTTGAGCGTCCAAGGAGTATAAAGTTTTTCACATTTAATTTTATTAGAATAAGCATTATTAGACTCCTTTATAAAAGCTTAAACAATATATTTGGTCTTTTAACTTTCAGTTTTATATTGGTTGATCAATAAGTATTTGGTGGTCTTCACGGCAATAATCTTCATATCAATCCTAAGGATTTACCATCCTTATGGAAAATGAATATAAATGATAAGAATTTAGGTAATCTGGGCACATAAACCTTTTTGGTAAAATTTCGCAAAGAAGGGTGACCAAGAGGGCGATTATGATTGCAGTCTAGTTAACTACTTCCACAAACATCCAGTCTGCTGATAAATTTTACTATCTTAACTATTTTTTTGGTTGAAATTTTTTTAAATAAAAAAAGAAATGTAACTTTTAAAAAATAATTGTAACTATTGACCACCACCTTATTTATTGAAATGACAAGTTAATATCTCATATGGTCACTCAACTTTGAATAGTTTAACTTAGAAAGTCACTCAATTTTGAATAGTTTACTTAGAAAGTCACTCAACTTTATTTTACAACTCAAAAGTCACTTAACTATTGATATTTCACTTAAAAAGTCTCTCAACTATTGATATTTTACTTAGAAAGTCATCCAACTAATTTAAATAATTTCTTCATTAAATTTTGTTGAAATACAATTTTGTTTAAGATTGCTACTGTGCGTCTTTTTTATCTTTTTGATTACTCCTTTTAATTTAATAAAAGATTGTTAAACGTACCATAGCAATTGACAAATTAAAATTAAAATGTACTGTAGCATTGCTATTAATTTAATAAGAAAATAATAAAAGATTGCTACTATTTTAAACGTACAGTAGCAATTGAGAAAAAAACTTGTATTGTCTTACTAAAATTAAATATGATGAAAAATGTTACTGTACGTTTTTCAAAATAATTGTAATTAAATAATTGAAGTAGGTCAATAAGATAATTAAAATAAATATTTTATTAACTCTTAAAACTAATTTAAAATAAAATTTAGATTTCAACAAAATTTAATAAATAAATCATTTAATTTTGTTGGGTGACTTTCTAAGTAAAATATCAATAGTTGAGTGATTTTCTAAGTAAAATATCAATAGTTAAGTGACTTTTGAGTTATAAAATAAAGTTGAGTGACTTTCTAAGTAAACAACTCAAAGTTGAGTGACTTTCTAAGTGAACTATACAAAGTTGAATGACCATTTGAGATATTATCTCTTGAAATGACATTACTTAAAGTATTTCCAATCAACTTATATAATAGAGAGTGATTTAACCATTTATTTTCTTCTACCGTATAATTCTGCATTAACAAGTATCAAAAAAGTAAAACACCATATCTAAGAATAACAAAAATCTATTTATAGAGAGGCCCTACTGCTTTTCAACTTATACAGAATCTTTTCATTGATAGAGAATTAGGTTGACTTAGAATAGTATCTCATTTTATTTTTTTAAGGTAGAAGAATTTAGATGCTTAAAAAGTACTATTTGTAAATGACAAATTGAAAAAAAAAAAAAACCTCTTGTGATTTCACCAAAGCAAGTAATTTCTCCATTTCAATTTATCTGTTTTGCTAGTTTATATTATGGATAAGGGTCTGAAAAATATCCCAATTTTGATCGAATTTGTTGTTACGATACCAAACTTTCATGAGGACCTATTACCCCTAGACTATTTAATACCGTATTTTTTATCCTCTGAACTATTTAATAGTGTATTTTAAAGGTATATATGTGCCCACGTGGACACATTACTATTTATAATTATGCAATATTTTTTATGTCCAAGTGGGCACATATATATGTTTAAAATACAATATTAAATAGTCTAGGCGGTAATAGGTCCTCATGAAAATTTGATATCGTAACAACAAATTCGACCAAAATTATGTTATTTTTCAGACCCTTATCCCTTTATATTATAAAGATTTTTTTGAAAAATTTTGGTAACTCTTTTATTTTGATATTCTATCTAATATATTTAAAATTATAAAATAAAATATATTTTAAAATATTAAACATACTTTTAATTTACAACCACAAAATAAACATAAAATTTTCTTTTGATAAAATGCAATGGTGGGGTTGGGTAACACTCATCATTTATACGAATCATAGTCACCCTTTTTGTCTTATTCTGTAAATAAAAAATGATTGTACTATATATATTTTTTTGCTACCTTGAGTCAAATCAAGGTAAAATTACCTAGTAATTTTAACTTTTCAAAAAGCAATGGTATAAAAACGTAAATTAGCATCCAACTTCATTGAAAAGTTAAAAAAAAAAAAAAAAAAGTTGGCGGGCTTAAAAATTTAACAAAAGTATTATTGTATTTTATTTTCAAGTGAATACTACCATCTTTAAGTATAACGAGTATTATTATATTTTATTTTCAAGTTTGAAGAAAGTATTCTTTGATTTTTCTCTTCAATCAACTGTTGATGGTTGACTCAAAGTAAATATTGTTTTTGAGTTTGATTGATTTATATTTTAATTTAAGGGCATTATAATTTAGTCTTGATTCTAAATTTGATAATAAATTTAAGGGCATTATATATACTAACGTTCATCTATCAAAAGGTATGTCTACTAGTTTGCCTTTCTCCAAATACATTGTATTTTGATCTTTTTGAATATTTATAATCTTTAATTATAACCCTAAGCGAGTGACATTGAAATATATAATGTACTCTTGTAAGTCTTATAAATATCAATATTTATGCAGAGATTCGAGCCATCCATAAAATGTTTTTGTTATGGTGAATAATGAGGTCTCCACATGGTGGCATTACTGTTTACTGATTATTCATAATAATAACCCAAATATATATCCTCTTGTCATTTTTTGTCGTTAAGTACGATAATTTATTTAAACCAAAAATAAAGATGAAAGGAATCAACACTTTACTTAACGATACGCATAAAACCTCCGATAGGTCCCCCCCCCCCCCCACCCTTTTAACGTGCTATTGGGCTGTTAGTTTTCTTCCAACGTAGGCCAAGTCCACAATTGACTATGTTATTACTTGTTTGGTCTATCAAGTCCATAATGAGGTTCATATCCAGTCCATTTTGCTAGATTACATATAATGTTTTTACGAAATAATTTTTTGCTTACTTAATAAACACTAAGAAAATAGATAAGAACGTCACTTATTTTTCAAGTTTTTTTTTTTTTTCTAGGAAACATTTTTCTTCCTACCAAACACATCCAATTATTTAGAATCTTGACACAACTAAAAAGGGGGAATTTCCAACGGACATCCGACTAAAAATCAGTTGGAATTTCGGCTCGTTGATAACATTTTGTACGAACTTCCAATAGATTTTCGATTTTTAGTTGTGTGAGAAGCAAACATCATCAAATATTTTGAGACACAAAAAATTACTTTGAGATCAGAATATTTTGTACCACCAAGGTAACAAGAGAGATCACGTTGATCCATACTATGTTATGTGCCTCAAATATTTGGACTAGCTTAATTATTTTTTTTTAAAAAAATAATCAGAAATCAACTTGAAAAATATGTAATGTATATCACATGCGTATATTATATACATATCATTGTCCATCACATATTCTCATGAATATGCATGAGATACATGGATATAATGAAAGATATACACAAATATGTTGAAGGATTTACCCTGTCTCTAAAAACAATTTTCTCGATGCATGACTAGCACAAATCATTATAATTATCATCATCACTATAGGAAAAAAAAAGTAGAATTAATTATGAAATTTATCATTAAATTGTTTGTAACTAATTTAATAATTCATTTTTAAATGATATTAGCGATGAATTTATTATTTAGCTATAGAATTCGTTCATCCATCAATAAAATCCTATTTTTCCTTAGTGTATTCCGTGGTAACAATACAAAATACCAATTAAATCCTAGCAAAAAAAGAAAGAGGGAAGGACAAAAAAAAAAAAAATACCCTGCTACTTCATATAACAGAGAGTATATATTATATTATCTTCTTGTCAAATAATTTTTGTTTTATTTATATAATAATAAAAACAAAATATATAAAAAATAAAGTCATTAGTATTATATTAGAAAGTAATGGGGGTTAGTTGTAGTGGGCAAAATCAGACCTCTATGGTTTAGACAGTTGCAAGATTCTTGCACATTCTTTTTTTTTTATTAAGTTAGGTTTAATATCTATTTTTTATATTATGATATTATAATCAAACACATCGCAATTTATTATTATCTAATGTTAGCTCTCATCTTATATTGTTCATGTGCAATGGCGTCGATTCCCCTATATCGTTGTGAAATAATCTTAGATAATCCTTTCTTATTAACTAACTTTGAGGTTAAGTATAGTAATAGTTTGGTTAATTACAAAACATATCAATAATTTACATTTAAAAAATTATGATACGGTATATCAATTCGCTTTGTATCTATTATACATAACAAATACAAGGTGAATCGTTATATTATATTGATTTGGCTCCTCTCTATTTCCCTTTTCTCGATTTTTTTCAAGTTCTTGCTTAAATGGAGGATACGTATCATAGTTTAAAATTAATGGTTGAGATTCAATTAATTAAAGTAAGATTCTAATCATGGTTAAAGTAATTAATTAGTTATTTTCATATGTAATTAGTAAATCAATACACTAATGATGCAGCACAATACAACTCAACCAATAATTAACAACCATCCAAACCAGCAACAATCACTTAAAATTTGAATTATACACAAGAAAATAAATTGCAAATATAGTATATGGTTGTAAATTCAAGAAAGAGAAAAGCTTTTTGTTTTCCTATATATATACATAGCTATACCTTATTGAGTGTCTAAAGTAGAGACTTCTTTTTCTCATTCTTTTGTATTCTGACATACCAAAATTCAGGTACTGCACATAATTTATGTTCTCCGCTTTGCCATACTCAAAATTTCAATCTTTCTTGTAATTTTTTTTGCTAACAAATAAATCAACAAGAATTTAAAACTTAGTAGAGTTGCCAACTGGGGTTTTTGTTTGTTCTGAATGGCCAGAACAAGAGAAAAAAAAAGTGGTCCCTTTTTTGTACTTTTCTTGGGGTCATGATCAGATATTGTGGTTACTGTAATTTGTCCAAAAAAAAAGATTTTGATGATTTTTATGTTTATGTCTATTGCTGCAGAGTGTTGACTGTTGAGTGAGAAATGACTGCTAGGAATTTGGAGAAACTTGCATCAATTGATGCACAGTTGAGGCAATTGGTGCCTGCTAAAGTTTCTGAAGATGATAAACTTGTTGAGTATGATGCTTTGCTTTTGGATAGGTTTCTTGATATTCTTCAAGATTTACATGGGGAGGATCTCAAAGAAACAGTATGCATTTTTCCCAATTTATGTTTGCTGTTAATTTAACCTATGAATGATTAGACAATTGTAAATTATCTACCTAAGTTGTAGTCTTTTATGTTGTGTACCCTTTGATGAAGTTCTGTGATTTTGATCTTTTGGTTACTACTATGGGATTGTTGCTTTTGTCTTCCACTTTTAATCTGGTTTATTTCTTGAAGTTAAAGATTGGATTTTTATGTCACTTGTAAAAAAGGGGAATAAAAAGATTGGATTTTTATGTCTGCTCTGACTGAGTTGACTTCAAACACTTGAATTGGTTACTAAGGGGTGTTGTTTTGTCTTCCACTTTTAATCTGGTTTATTTCTTGATGCTAAAGATTGAATTTTTATGTCACTTATAAAAAGGGGAATAAAAAGATTGGATTTTTATGTCTGTTCTACTGAGTGAACTACAAACACTTGATTCTGAGGTGTGTAGTACTTAGAGATGGTATTTATATAGTGGTATTCATATGCTTCAGTATAGTCTGAGTGTGTTAGTGGATGAAATCCCCATGTGTATGTTGACTTGAGATCCTAAACTTGTGTTGACCAAGTAGTCTTGTTTTTTCAGAATGTTTTGTCATGTTTTCTTTAGTATTTCGCCAGATTTCTTCACTTTTGTTATTTCTTTTTCGATCTTATTTTCCTTAAGCTGAGGGTATGTCAGAAATAGTCTCTCTACCTCTCAAGGTAGGGGTAAGGTCTTGGTACACTCTACCCTTCCCAGACCCTACTTATGGATTTACACCGAGTATGTTGTTGTTGTTGTAATTGCAAAAGACTGGTCAACATTGAAGTCTTTGATTTCTTCAATCTCACATTAGGTCCAAGAGTGTTATGAGCTTTCTGCCGAGTATGAAGCCAAGCATGATCCGAAGAAGCTGGAGGAACTTGGCAATGTGTTGACAAGTTTGGACCCGGGGGATTCAATTGTTATTGCTAAAGCTTTCTCTCACATGCTTAACTTGGCCAATTTGGCTGAGGAGGTTCAGATTGCCTACCGTAGGCGCCAAAAATTGAAGAAAAAGGGAGATTTTGGGGATGAGAGCAATGCAACAACTGAGTCAGATATTGAAGAAACTTTCAAGAAACTGGTGGGGGACTTGAAGAAGTCCCCTCAAGAAGTTTTTGATGCTATCAAGAATCAGACTGTGGATCTGGTCCTAACAGCTCATCCTACTCAATCTGTACGAAGATCATTGCTTCAAAAGCATGGAAGGTTTGGTATTTAATCACCATGTTTATTGTCTTCAGCAGTTAGAGTTGTCTCCTTGGCTTGTCATTTTATGCTAGTTTATGCTTCGATTTTTCCCTAATAAATATAAATGGAAATGCTCTCTTCGGACCAATTTTCGTGCTTTCTTCAGTTGTTTACTAGCTTGTTCAAACTAAATTTTCAGGATCCGTGACTGCTTGGCTCAGTTGTATGCTAAAGACATTACCCCTGATGATAAACAAGAACTTGATGAGGCTTTACAGAGGGAGGTAACTATCAACGTTTAGTTACTTGATACATGTGTTTTTCCTTGAATGAAATTCTATTGTTAGTACCTTCAATTCTGGTGTCTTTCTGACTCTACTAATGGATATTTTGGTGCTTCAATATCATATAGATATGTCTTGATCTGTCAGGCCTTATTTTAGTATAGTTTTACTTTCTAAAATGGATGGATACGTCATATCAATGGACTTACTTTTTTCATCCCTCTCATGAAGATTGGAGAAGCAAAAATTATCTCATAAGTTACCCATTAATATTTGCCCCTTCATTCATCTGAATTGTATTTTACCCTGTAAAAAGTGGAGCTAGTTATATAATTGCTCTAAAATTGGAATATGAAGCAATAATAGCAATCTTTGAACACAAATATGTGTCGCATTCTGTGGATCATGATTTATTGGTATGATGTACCCATTATTCTTTTTTGACAAAATATCTGCTACTTACTTCCTCTGTAGATTCAAGCTGCGTTCCGAACTGATGAGATCCGAAGAACTCCTCCTACTCCACAAGATGAAATGAGAGCTGGAATGAGCTATTTCCATGAAACAATTTGGAAGGGTGTACCAAAGTTTCTGCGCCGTGTTGATACAGCTCTTAAAAACATAGGGATTAATGAACGAGTTCCTTATAATGCTCCTCTTATTCAATTCTCCTCTTGGATGGGCGGTGATCGTGATGGTATGATTCCTTTACTGGAGAGAATGTTTGCAGTTACTTTAGCTAAAAGCTGAGAAAACAAAATAGGAATTCGGATTACATAATTTTGAAGGGGTGGAGGAAAGCAAAATACTCCTTCTGCTTGAACGTGGATTACTTAGTTACTACATGCAGTATATAATCCTTATTTATCTGTCAACTCTCTGCTACCAAATACAGGTAATCCAAGAGTGACTCCTGAGGTCACAAGAGATGTTTGCTTATTGGCCAGAATGATGGCAGCTAACTTGTACTATTCGCAAATAGAGGACCTCATGTTTGAGGTATCCAACAATTAAATGTTTTTGAGACTTTTGTCTTGATTCATTTAGTGAAAAATGCGCACTAATTCTACACTGTCATCTTTTCTAAATTGTAAAGTTATCTATGTGGCGCTGCAATGAAGAGCTTCGCGTGCGAGCAGATGAACTCCAAAGGTCTTCAAGGAGAGATGAAAAACACTACATAGGTAACTAATTGAATATTTCTATTGAGGTTGATCCATGAAATTGAATCAAAGAAGAGTTTGCTAGTTGCATATAACCTTGATAGGACTGTTAAATGCTTGTTTGAAGTGTGATTCAAATTCTCCTTTCAAGTGAGCCAAGGGTGTCTTTCATCATTGCCGATGGAAAAAAAAAAAAAGGGTGAGCAAAGGGTGTTATTATTTATGATTTTAAAGATCAAGAAAAAGTGGTCATTCTAACATCTGGTATGCTGATTAGAAATTGCATTAGAGGCTCTCTCTAGTCTCTTGGAAAGATGTTCCTTTCTTCCAAAAAAAATCTTTGGACAGAGAAATCGCATAATCTGTGATCTTTCAACATTTTCTTCTCATGCAGAATTTTGGAAGCAAGTTCCTCCAAATGAACCCTATCGTGTAATTCTTGGTGATGTGAGAGATAAGTTGTATCAGACACGCGAGCGTGCCCGCCAACTGTTAGGCAATGGATACTCTGAAATTCCAGAGGAAGCAACTTATACTAATATTGAGCAGGTTCATAATACTATACTTCTGTCTTTTACTGTGACTGCTTTCTATATGTAGAGCCTTCCAAATTAAGCAGTGAACATTCACTTGTACTCTTGAAAGCTTAACTAGTCTTACTAAACAACTTGACATGTTATTCATCGAAAAAAGTAACTAGAAAAACATGAGTAAGTGTGTCTCTTTCTTGTTGAATAACAGCATAAGCATTTGCATGGTTGTTCTACTAAACCAAAACATATAAAAATCTGTGTTGCATGTCATCTAACACTAATATGGTCATCATTTTATGTAGTTCTTGGAGCCTCTTGAGCTCTGCTACAGATCTCTTTGTGCTTGTGGTGATCTCTCCATCGCGGATGGTAGCCTTCTGGATTTCCTTAGACAAGTTTCTACGTTTGGACTTTCACTTGTGAGGCTTGACATAAGACAAGAGTCGGACCGCCATACTGATGTGCTTGATGCTATTACGCAGCATTTGGAAATTGGCTCATATCGAGAATGGTCTGAAGAACGTAGACAAGAGTGGCTTCTGTCTGAACTCAGTGGCAAGAGACCTTTATTTGGACCTGATCTTCCAAAAACTGAAGAAATTGCTGATGTTTTGGATACGTTCCATGTCATAGCCGAACTTCCAGCAGACTGCTTCGGGGCATACATCATCTCAATGGCCACTGCACCATCTGATGTGCTTGCAGTTGAGCTTCTACAGCGTGAATGCCGAGTGAGGCAACCTTTACGAGTTGTTCCACTTTTTGAGAAGTTGGCTGATCTGGATGCTGCTCCTGCAGCCGTTGCACGTCTTTTCTCAATTGAGTGGTACAGAAACCGGATTAATGGCAAGCAAGAAGTGATGATTGGATACTCCGACTCTGGCAAGGATGCAGGTCGGCTATCAGCAGCCTGGCAGTTGTATAAGGCTCAAGAGGAGCTTATACAAGTCGCCAAGGAGTTTGACGTGAAGCTAACCATGTTCCACGGTAGAGGTGGTACAGTGGGAAGAGGAGGTGGCCCCGCCCATCTTGCCATATTGTCTCAACCACCCGAAACAATTCACGGATCTCTCCGTGTTACAGTTCAGGGTGAGGTTATTGAACAGTCTTTTGGGGAAGAACACTTGTGTTTTAGGACACTCCAGCGTTTTACTGCTGCTACACTTGAACATGGGATGCATCCACCAGTCTCTCCAAAACCAGAATGGCGTGCACTTATGGACGAAATTGCAGTTGTTGCTACAGAAAAGTATCGATCAATAGTTTTTAAGGAACCCCGATTTGTCGAGTATTTCCGCCTGGTAAGTATGCTAGCAATGAACTCAGTTATTAATTGTAGATGCTGTCACAAATATTGCCTTGAGTTGTAATAAGCTATTTTTCATTGATCATGTTTTCAGGCCACACCCGAGTTAGAGTATGGTCGAATGAACATTGGCAGCCGTCCATCAAAGCGAAAACCCAGCGGAGGCATAGAATCACTTAGAGCTATTCCGTGGATCTTTGCTTGGACTCAAACTAGATTCCATCTTCCAGTCTGGCTCGGCTTTGGAGCAGCATTTAAGTATGCCATTCAAAAGGATATCAAGAACCTTCGCATGCTGCAGGAAATGTACAATGCTTGGCCTTTCTTTAGGGTAACTATTGATTTGGTTGAGATGGTGTTCGCCAAAGGAGACCCAGGCATTGCTGCATTGTTCGACAAGCTTCTGGTGTCCGAAGATTTGTGGTCTTTCGGTGAACTTTTGAGGTCAATGTATGAGGAGACAAAGAGCCTCCTCCTGCAGGTAATGTGACATATACTTCTAAAAAGGATCGGTTGAACACTTATTGTGCTCGATTGCTTCACAACCTGGTTCCAAGTTAGTACATCTAAACATAATTTTCCCTTTTTAAAATAGATTGCTGGACACAAGGATCTTCTGGAGGGTGATCCATACTTAAAACAACGACTCAGGCTGCGTGACTCCTACATCACAACATTGAACGTGTGTCAAGCCTACACCCTTAAGCGTATTCGTGACCCAGACTACAGTGTCACACCAAGGCCTCACATTTCCAAGGAATACATGGAAGCAAAACCAGCTACAGAACTTGTGAACCTGAACCCAACTAGCGAATATGCACCTGGCTTGGAGGACACACTCATCTTAACCATGAAAGGTATTGCTGCTGGAATGCAGAATACTGGTTAAGCTAATCCTATTTCATGTCTGTCTTTCATATTTTATACTAGAGAAAACGCGTCACCTGGAATATGGAAGATGTTAGTCGTCAAAGATGTTGATGACTAACATCATGATTACGTTCTTGGCGCAAAGTCCCGAATAGGGAACTCCATTGAGCAAACTTGCACAAACAGTGAACTAGAATCTTATGACCCTATTGCAATTGTAGTAACTCTTGAACACCAAGGATCCTTTTGGTTTGATGTGTTATTAGATGAAATATTGATGGTATAAAATTTGGTATTTGCTTTATCCAGTGTCTCCTTGTGTAATTTCAGTCTTGCATAGGCATAATGTTAATACATTAGTGTATTATACCCTTTTGTTTCAATTTGTTTGTCATATTTTGACTTGGTACAGAGTTTAGGGAAGTAAAGAAGACTTTTGAATCTTGTGGTCTCAAAATAAAGATGTGTCAAATGTATCAAAATGTTTTTTAATCTTGTGGTATTAAAGATGCTACGTGGAAAGTTGAAAATGAAAAATATGTCAAAAAGGAAAAAGGCATTCTTTTTTTAAACGGACCAAAAAGAAAAGTAAGACAAACAAACTGAAATAGATTGTATCAATTAGTTGTAGTGATCGAAGTTTTGTAATGCTAGTTGTTCTAAAAAAAGAATTAAAAATCTAAACTTTAAAATGAAAATTATAATTTACTTCACAAATAAATGACCTCAAAATATTATGCCCCTTTAAATAATTTTGTTCTCTCAACCAAATAAAATTAGTTATAAAACAAAGAACAAGTCAATTAACTCCCTAACCTTGTATTAAATATAAGATCATCCTTAAACTACTCCACAACAATCTCTCTACCATTGTTCCTTTAAAAAAAAAATTATCCCTATAAATAGTTGAATATATCATTTATATTCAAATTGTGACACACACAAAGAGAAGAAAGAAAAACCAAAAAAAAAAAAAACAAAGAAAAATGGCAAAGGCTATCTTGGTCCTTTCTGCACTCTGCAGCATATTGGCCTTTGCCAACTTTGCTCAATCCCATGAAGTCTTCAAAGTTGAAGGCACTGTCTATTGTGACACTTGCCGTGTGCAATTTCAGACCAAAATTAGTGAGAACATCGAAGGTATGAAATTTTGTCACATCAATGTTGTAAATATATACAGTCAAATCTCTTTATAACGTTATTATTTGTCTGAGTAGTTTTTGACTGTTATAGCGAGATATAGTAACATGATATGATATAGTCAGTTCCAGAAAGAAAAATAAAACTTGATTGATGTTATGTTGTTACGGAGGATTGTTGCTATAAGAAAACTGTCATGCATGTTTGATAAAATGTATTTTATGTCTATTCAGTATTATAGGGTGTACAATCAATACATAGAAAACACATGGTATTAGTAATCAAGAGATATTAATGCATGGATAAGCATGATTAAAGATAATTGTTCTTAATACACCAAATCAAACAATGAAAAAGAAATAATCTCAACATAACTAATCTTAATATTACAACTAATCTGGCATTACTAATACGTATTATTCTTATACACTCTATCAAACAACTCGTATATATATGTAGAAGATAAAATATGTGTATATACTATGGAATATAGAAGGGAAGGCACCTAGATGGATCATCACACCATAACACTTACTATGCCGCCTCACTAGACTGAGTGACCGACTAATGTTGTTATAGAGAAGTTTGACTGACTGATGAGATACATTTGATATATATAGGTGCAAAAGTGCAGTTGACATGCAGAGACATGGAGACAGAAAAGGTGACATATACAACAGAAGCATTGACAGACAAGGATGGGAAATACACAATAGAAGCAACAGGTAACCATGAGAAAGAAATTTGTGATGTAGGAGTTATCCATAGCCCAAGAGAGGATTGCAAGGAACCAGCAATTGGTTTTGAGAACTCAAGAGTTGTGTGCAGTAACAATGTTGGTATGCATAATCCAACACGCTACGCGAATCCACTGTTCTTCATGAAGAAAGAGTCTTTGCCTGGTTGCAAGGATGTTCTTGATGAGTTGGGTTTATTCCCACTTGAATTTTAAGTTATCAAGTTTTTAGACAAAACACATTATTACTAGCTTTTTGCCCTTTTTGTTGATTTGGTGAATCAAATAAGTGTTGCTTCATTCTCCTGTATGTGTAACTCACCATGCATGAACAACAAAGTTCAATAATTGGTAATGAATAAGGAATTTTCATAACTAGTTATGCTTTTCATTTGCTCTTCATTTATTACATTTAGATGTTGAAAAAAAAAAAGTTGTCGATCTTAATTATTTAGTATTCAAATTGTTAAAGAGAGAAGTATTGAAAACATCCTTAAACTTGATGTAAATTATTAATTCCATCTCCGAGTTATTGAACAGCCTTAAAAACAGCTTTTTACTTAACTAAATCTAAATACACCTATGATCTCACAATATTAGTGGAATACACTCCTAAATTCTCATCAAGTTTAGGGGTATTTTCAACCCTTCTCTCAGTGTTTATGAAGAACTTCATGCTCTTACAAGACTTTGAGACCACTTGTTATTTCAATGTGCCATATTAGAAGTGTATCGGGGTGTATCTAAGTTTAGTTAGTCAAGCAGATGGGTGTTTTTATGACTGACAATAATTTGGAGACGAAACTAGTAATTTGCGCTAAGTTCAGAGGTATTTTAAGTACTTCTCTCATTATTAAATACAACATGTTCATATTCAAATGAGCATTTGAAATATTATATTTATTGCATATCTTATTATTCAGATGTGTATTTTAATTCAGATCCGACGGAGGATGCATTTCACACATTATGAACTTGAAGGGACCAAACCAAACATTTTGAAAGGCGTATTTTCAAGGCATTTTGCTATTAAAATCCGATAAACCCTCACAGAGCTTGCTAGGGTTTTGTAGAAACGAAAATGGCGTCTCGTTCTTTACTCAATGCATTCAAACGTTCCTTCAACTCACTTTCTCTCTCTACAACTCCGAGCACTTACTCTCTCCACCGTCTGCGACCACTTTCTGCCGTTGCGGCCAACCTACGAAATGTCTCTCCGGCACCGACGCCGTTTTCTCGAGGTTTTGCCACTCGCCAAACGTCATCGTCACTCAATGACCCGAATCCTAATTGGTCCAATCGACCTCCAAAGGAAACGATTTTGCTTGACGGCTGTGATTTTGAGCACTGGCTTGTTGTGATGGAGAAGCCTGAAGGTGATCCCACCAGAGATGAAATTATTGATAGCTACATCAAAACACTTGCTACGATTGTTGGGAGGTTTGTCTCATTTCTGCATTTTTAGCTTCTTCTCGTGTTTCAGCTCCATTTTAGTAAAACCTAATTATAATTGCTTACTGTTTTATTACTTTTGGTGATATGATGTTTAGTTTTAGCTCTTGATAAATGATTAATGTTGAGGGTAAAACATGTGAAAAAATATGTTTTTTTATCTTGATATGCTAAAAGTGATGAGTGAAAATGTATTTTCAGTATAGTGGACTAGTAAACGTGAACAGAGGGAGTGTAAGTTTGTTCAAGGAAAAACGAACTTCCCTGTGTGGTGTGCCTATACTTCTATATGGAAATGTTTGCCTTGTGTGAACCAATATATACTTCTTTTGCCCTAAAACAAAGTTCTTAGCTTGTGTGGATGAGGAGCACAAAAGACTGTACCAGTGCTTATACCTGAAAGAAAGATTAGTTTATTTTTATGGGTGGCTTATGTTGATAGTTAATCTTGCAGTGAGGAGGAAGCACGGATGAAGATTTATTCCGTCTCAACTAGACATTACTTTGCTTTTGGTGCCCTTGTATCTGAAGAGCTTTCTTATAAACTAAAAGGTAATGCAGTTGTTACACCCCACCCTTTTTTTTTTTTTCTTTGGTGATTCATGACGGTGAGTAAATTGGTGGGAAAGCCTAATCACTTGTTTTTGTCCATTCATGTCCAGAGCTGCCTAAGGTTCGTTGGGTGCTTCCTGATTCTTATCTCGATGTTAGAAATAAAGATTATGGAGGTAAGCAGTTCCATGTTTTGCAGTCCTATCAGCTTACTGTGTCAACACTAGTCTAGCATTTTTGGGCCATCTTATCTTGGATTATAAACTAGTCATTGTGTGTCAGTTAATACTTGGTGCATCAGCTAATCTTATGATTTTTTCTAATGCATATTGCAGGGGAACCTTTTATCAATGGACAGGCTGTACCATATGACCCGAAATACCATGAGGAATGGGTGAGAAACAATGCTCGTGCTAATGAGAGAAACAGGCGCAATGACCGACCTCGTAATTTTGATAGATCCAGAAACTTTGAGAGAAGAAGAGAGATGCAGAATCAACCCAGTCAGAACCCTGGATCCAACATGGCAGCAGGGGGGCCTCCCAACATGGGCGGCATGCAGCAACCTAACATGGGCAGGATGCACCAGCAGCAAGGCATGGGAGGGCCATCCCATACAGGCGGGATGCACCAGCAGCAAGGCTATGGAGGGCCACCACCTCATGCAGGCGAGATGCAGCAACCGGACATGAGAGGACCACCCATGCAGCAGCAAGGCTATGGAGGACCACCACCTCATGCAGGCTGGATGCAGCAGCCTAGCATGGGAGGGCCACCCCGTGGAGGTGGGATGCAGCAGCCGAGCTATGGAGGACCACCACCTCATGCAGGCGGGATGCAGCAGCCTAGCATGGGAGGGCCACCCCGTGGAGGTGGGATGCAGCAGCCGAATATGCCACCCAACATGGGAGGTGTGCCACCAAACATGGGTGGAGTGCCTCCCAATAACTACGGAGTGCCAAACAACGCACCTAGTTTCCAATACAATGGCGGTGGACCGAACAATGGAGGCACGCCTTACCAAACAGGTCCAGGGCCAAACCAGAGCTATGCTCCTAATACATCTGATGGGAACTCCTATGAGAATCCAAACATGCCTGGAAGAGATACGTCCAATCCTAATTACCGATGAGCAGCTGTAGATACGTGTTTAGTTGTCAATGCTAGATGGTTTATCTTCACGAAGTGATGTCTTATGGTGTTTTGATAGCACGTTGTCCTCATAATAGTTGGAAGTACGACTATTACATAATGAGTTATGCAGTGCCAAAAATTATTGGAATTTCCTCTTATTTTTTTCAGTCTTTTGATAGCACGTTGTCCTCATAATAGTTGGAAGCACGAATATTACATATTGAGTTATGCAGTGCCAAAAATTATTGGAATTTCCTCTTATTTTTTTCAGTCTTTTGATAGCACGTTGTCCTCATAGTCGTTGGAAGTACGAATATTACATATTGAGTTATGCAGTGCCCAAAATTATTGGAATTTCCTCTTATTTTTTTCAGTCTCATCATCATATTATAAGTTTTTTGGATTCCTAGTAGGATTATTTTTTTAGCCTGCAAGGGCATCTATACTTTAGCTTGAATTGCAATAAATTCTTGCAGTGAAAGTGTCACCCTCTATAGTTGGTAGGGATGGCAAATGGGCTGTTTGAGCAGAAGTTGGTTGGTTCAAGATGGGTCTAAAGTTTGCAGAACTAGTGCTACACATTATATTTTCGAAAGTGGAGTAGGAAAATTATATTTTCAATTACTAACTAGGCAAACAATTTCTGGAACCACTTCAAATGATGTTAGATTGCAATAGACTATCATTTCTTAGGGAGGCACAACTAATGCTGGCAAATCTGCTAGTTAGAATAAATATTGATTCTTTCAGCAATTGTTCCAGGGTAAGTAGTTCAGGGATTCAGGTTCTTTCTTCATCAATGATCATCATGTCGCATATTCTCAAGTCAAATACAAGTCAATCTTCCCTCTTTTGGCATCATCGAGCAACAATATTTTTCATATGGGCAGGTTGATAAACAACGAAAAACTGCTGAATGTAACACTGAAAATGAACTAATTTCAACTTGAACTAATTCATCAGCAAATGCGACTAGGGACAGAGATGGTGGGCAATCCATTTTTTGCATAACATGAATATCACAAGCCGCTTTTCCTTTTCCCATTTCTTTTTCTACAGGAAGCTTATGATATTCCTGAAATTGAAAATTCTAACGTGTGTTCTCTCCATCATATGAGTGATAGCCATTACATTGAGCTTCAGATCCCCAGAATGGCCAAGGGCACAAAGCTCCCAAAGAAGACGGAGGCAAAGTTGTCCAGACATTCTCATATGCCAATGCAAGTAGCGGAATGATTGGAGAAAATACTTCTTTGTCATTTTATTTCCACTGTGGAGAATTTAGCCTCTGCAGATACTTCAATAGATTGAGAGTCAGAGGATGCAATACTAAAGGCTTTTTTATTCACATCCCCTGTTCTCTTCTTGGCAGCACGAATCTGATCCGCAAGTGAAACTGTTTTTTGTACTTGAGGTCTCTTTATGAATGCTACATCGAGTTTTTCCCAAGCTCGACGATGTTCTCTACAAACATGGCTAAGTGTGGACTTTTTCTTCTGAATCTGTGAGCACATGGGATATCGCATCAGTTATAAAACAAAAAAGAAGGCACCAAGATGACAACTTTTTAATCACAGAAGACTTGTGAACATACAGGATATAGCATCACTTATAAAACACAAATAATGCACCAAAATGACAACTTTTTAGCCGCATCCACATCTGGAATTCATTTTGGAATATTTTCTAGTTCGGTGCTAACTTGTACAGCAGTTGTGTTTCCTTTTTCCAGAGGGAATTGAGCAAAAAGTTGAAATTTTGATGTTGGAGAGACTATAATATGTGACTTCATTTTAGCAGCCACAGCAATTTCATGGAATGGCCAAAGCAATAGAAATTGATTTATGGGATCATCTAGGTGAGAGTATACCAAATACAACCCATGCATATTTTACTCAGTGTTCAAACAAGGTTTTGTTGAGTTCTGACCTTCACTAATTTCGCCTTGAGTTTCAATTCTTCAGCAACAGCTAACTCTTCTTTCTCTTGCTTTGACCGTCTTCGTGGTCTCTTCGTTTTTCCTTCAACTTTTTGCTTTTCTTCTCGTTCTTTTCTCCTTTGAGCAAGTCTCTGAATCCTTTCCATCTTTCTCTGTGCTGCTCTCTCAGCTCGTATGCGTGTGATTTCTTTTGCCTTGGCCTTTTCTGCAGCCAACTGAAGTCGTTCGACAGCTATTTCTCTTTTGATCTTGTCGTAGCTGTCCCATTCTAATTCTTCTTGGTCGCTCCCACCTACCTTAGCAGCGTTTGCAATGCTTTCAGCCCATGACTGAAAAAATTTCTCCCTTGACCTTTTCCATTTTAATCGTTCACCCCAGAGCTTTCTGAGAGATGCGCGTATTCGTAACTTGGTCTGATTGCTGCAAAAGAGAGTTATTATGAACTTCCAGATTTAAATGGAAAGGTCCATTTTGCAAGTTATTCTTTGTGGTGAACTATTCATGCTGCAGTTAGAGTGATATGAAACAATTCCTATCGTTCAATAACAGAGTAAAGAGAGACTTTTGGCTATACTTGCAACTTCCTAGTGATCACAAAGGTTAGCACCGAAGGTCAAGACACCACACACTAGTATGCATCCTCTACTGAATAACTCCTAAAATTTCAAACCAGTGATTAAAGTTCCTAAAACAAATTTAAAAAGGGAGCAGAACTATTGTTTGGATTGATTTTAGATGTCATCACACAACCTATGCATAGGATGAACATGAAATCATGAAAGTAAATATCTAATGCTCACAAACTCAGCAGTTTATAAGCGGCTTAGCAGGAGCAGGTTTTCCTTGCTGATCAATTATGACTGGTTGTACGCACAGTTTGAAACAGGATGCAGGTCTGCTGAAAATTTGCCTCCTGACTTGGAGGGAGCTTTTAAAGCTCTTATATCTTGATATTCCTCTTTGCAAAATCATGTGGACAATATTTCAGCCTGATTTGTTCCTTGTGACCCCTCTTTCCTTTGGAAGATAACTTAAGGTGGGAATGATTTTGTTGATACATTCTAGTAAATTAACGTTTTTATAACCTGAATTTTGACAGATGGGTTAGTATGATTTCTTCAGATTGCGACAGTGAACCACTGTTTAGTTATTCTGGTCAGAAATGACACAAAGAGGAGGTACTCCATCCAAAAAAAAAAAAAAGGACAATAAGAGGAGGTTACAAAGCTCTGTAACCAGCTGAAATCGCTTAAATAGATATCTCATCAGCAAGGAAAATGATTGTGGCTAGCCAGAAGCACATACAGAAGCAAGAAGAACTGGGAGCTAGCAGTTGGAACTTTAAGCAAAATATTTTTGCTTAACATAGCGCTTTCTCTGTTATCTCTCTATGCCAAGGGTATTCCCTTCTCTATGATGTAGTACTTTCTTCTCAACAGTATCTTTAGCTAGAACTTAGACAGATTGAGAGAGAATCAGTCTACCAAAAAGCTGACACGTACCACAGACATATACAAACACATATTCCTGTTGACTTAAGTTAGGTGTCCCCTGCTCGGCTGTAAAGCTCCTCAAGATTGTCCCAAATCCTAAAATTCAAGTTCTCATACAACCAAGCTAACTCTTGCACTCAACAAAGCTAGTGAATGTTAGTTAGAACATGATGTCATACTTTGGGCCTGAACTCTCATTACACATACCAAAATCCTAAGCTTTTCAAAGCACTCGTAGACGTAGCAGACGTGAATATATTATCAACACGCAATGAAGTATAGCTGTATAAGTGCATACAACTTCCAAATATAATATAATAAAGACAAGAGGGAAAATACCTAAGAGAGCGTGGACATTCAGACATCTTTCGTCTTACCTGAAATAAGATAAAATATATTTTAGGAGAAAGAGAATGATATATATGTACCAGAGTGGTCAGTACATTATCATGCTACAATTGTAAGTTCCTATTTGTCAGAAGGAATGCTTTGAGGGGAAACGAAGGAAAAAGAGCAGTGGATTGTGGTCTTTCATGTGCAAGTCAAAACTTCAAAGCAGAACCAAAAGTATAAACAGTTTGGACATTTTTAAAAATTGTGAACTAAATAAACTTTCTTTATCTAACAACAGCACATGCTTCATATCTATTTTAAAAGTAAACGCAACATGAAGGACTTCGTACAATTGATTCTTACATGACTTCACCTTGGGATCACTCAAAGCTTCTTTGGTTCTCTGTCTGATCTTTTCACAAGTCTCTGCAAGATACTGCAAATAGTTAAACTACACAGATATATGTTGTATAATTAACATATAACCATCCATATAAAGGCTACCTGGACTATGTTTTCTGCCTTTGTTCCATGGCACTTTTCCTCTGTTTGCTAATCCAATCTTTCTTCTTCTTTCTACTTCCTTTTCCTTACCATCCTTGCTGTTAAAACCCTTGTCCATGTTGGAATAGTCCTCTTCTTGAAAGTCATCAGTCAAAACTTGCTCCTTGGACACATTAGCACTTCGTTTTCTTGCATCACATCTCATTAACTGCAACATCTCCGCCGAGCCATTTCTGGCATACAGCAGTTTATATGAGTCTTCTCCTTCGGATGGAACAGCAAAGCCTGATGATAGGGAATATTTCTGAACCATAGATGCATGACAGATTAACTTTAATATGCTCAGTCTACTTCGTGTACACTCAGCCGCACAGACTGAGGTTGGAGAGAGAAAAGTGCTATGTGTGGTATTGATAGGAAGGTGAGAAGGAGATAATTTCCTGAGGAATAAACAAATATACAGATCAGAGCTGCTTCCATTTGATAAATAACACTGATTAGAATACATGCAACCCAAAGTCAAGCCTCCTAGTATGCAGCCAAAAGCAATACATCCAACGCTCATTTCTTGCTAAACAACAGTTTTATTCCATCAAGGCAACATAAACTGCTCTTAGTACAAATTGTTGTGCCAGAGGTTTGTTCGATGTCTACCGCAAAAAGCTATGCTCCACATGAATTTTCTTACCTTTTTGCGCGAAAAGTAGAATAGAATACCAAACCAGAAACTGAGTAATCAGTTGAATGATAATCGTTAAAACTGAAGAAGACCTTAACATTTAGAGTAAAACTTCAGTAGAACTCAAGTGAACAGTCAGGATGTGATTCATAATGGTTTTGACTTCCAAGACAAAACCAAAGAAAGTAAAAAAGAAGAGAAGGAGAGGAGAGGAGAAACAATGAGATTCAAAAGTTGGCTCAGAACTTCAGATACAGAAACTAAAGCAATAAGTGATAACTGCAAAAATGACGACATTGTATTACAAACTCAAACAACAACAACAACATACCCAATGTATCCCACAAGTGGAGTCTGGGGGGATAATTTATATGCAGACCTTACCCTTACCTTGGAAGGTAGAGAGGTTGTTTCCAATAGACCCTCGGCTCAATGAAAAAACATATTTTGTAATTTGTATGACAAGTCTCATTGGAAAATATTACTGCCAACAGTGGAAAAATTCTTCTATGCTAAAATAATTTACCAAGTGCATGTCTACCTCAGTTCTTAAACAGGAATTGTGGTAGCGTTCATTTACAAATTTTTAACAGAGCTCAACTTTATGAACTTCATTTAAAGTCGTACTAAAAATTTGGGAGCTCACCCCTTGAATTGCTCACCAGAAGGACCAAAGTACAAGTCATCCAATTCATCAAAAAGATAGCTTGGCAAATATCAACAATCATCTTAATCCAAATCACCACTCCATATACCCAATGTCATGCCTATCCCTTAACAATCAGTTTCAGGGTGGTCAAGGATTTCCTATACATTTCATAAATAGGGCTAAGCTGCCTCAGTGTGGTCACATTGCTCAATTTTTGTGAACTCTAACACTTCTCAGTGACGGACAACTGCTAGTTTCGGCTCAAATCTTGTGTTTATGTTTAAAAATTCACTCAATATGTATAAATAGTTAATCAAGAACCCAATAAGCTTCTTTTTTTTGGAACTCACAACCCATAAACTCAAAACCATGGCTCCGCCTCTATATAAAAAGCCCAATAAATTCATACAACAAGAACAAGAAGATTAGAAATTTGACTTCACATCTAGCAAAAACAAATAGAAACATCAAAGGCCACTACTTTAAAAGAAAAAAATGAAAACAGAAAGCTTTAGTCTTTGTTCGAATTAAGGAAATGGGGTTTCTGAATTGCAATCAGATTTTTCGCAAATTCAATTTCAAGAGTGACAGCTTACATGGAGAAGAAGATTGAGAGACGCATCAACCATACGTTTCAGATAACTGCTCTCTTTATTAGAGTATTTTGTTTCCCCCAGTCATGTAATTTAGCCTAGGTATAAATGAATAAACCAATTAATATTATTCACTTTTTTTCGGAATATTATTTCACTTCATTTGAAAAATAATATTTGATCATAAAAATTTCAAATACGACTTGAAGTTTAATTTCTAATATGAAAAAAGTTCAAAAACCTTGTTTTTACTTCTTTTTTTAAAAAAAAATTGTTTTGTTTTTACAATAATATTAAATTTTTATTTTCATAAAATAACCTCATTTAAAATTGATTTTGAAATAAAATAAATATTTTTTAAGAAATAAATAATTCTAATGCCCAAGCATGTTCTAAATGCTGTAAATAACAAACTTCAACAGAGGTACATGAAATTCAAAAGTGGGGTATAAGTAGAGTTGAATGTAAGCACATCTTATCACGACTTCGTAAAGATAGAGAGACTATTTCTGAAAGACTCTTGACTCAAGTGCAGCAAGTCTACGTACAAAGAAGCAGGAGACACTGAAACAAATATAGCAGGTAACAATGAAACATTGTAAGGTCTACCAGAATAGAACAAAAACAACAACAACATAATGCAAACACAATCAACATCATATTAGGATAGATAATCGGAAGCAATAATAAACAATAAAACTAGTTAATGACAAAACACTAATAAGTACATAATAAATATAAAAGAACAAGAGCTACAGTAATACCTGTCAACCTTCTACCCTAATACATGTCCTCCACACCTTCTTATCTAAGATTATATTATCGGTATATGAAGTTATCATATTCTGTCTTATTACCTTTCCGTAATATTTCTTCAACCTACTTTTGTCTCTCCTCATAACCATCCAAAAATTGACAAGAGAGGGTTTGAAAAATAAATACCTTCCATTTTCAACTCAAAGACTATAGATTCGAGTTAAAGCAAAAAGAATGAAAACCACTTGGATGAATAGCCCCTAATGTTGCATGTTTTTTGAGATCGGGATCTTTTATCGTGATTTTTGCTCGCTGCATACCTTGATCCACTATCATACAGATAACAATTACTGCTATAATTTGAGCAACAAACATTGTTCCTCTTTTGTACTTTTGTATTCAGAAGTATCAAGTGGATCAAAAAGTTACTTGACCTCATACATTTGTAACAATAACAATGATGTTATTGAAGTTTTCTTGAATATAAATAATTTTCTTTGACATTCTATGTACACCTTTACGTGAACCAATATATCCATTTCAACACAAACTAATTATTAATGTATCTTTTACTATATTTTATCATCCTAGAAATATGAATCGAGATACATGAATATATCATCTTAAGTATCTTTGGATTCAGAAGACACCAGAGGATTAAGAAACCATTCGACCTCATTCATCTGTTACTGTACTGTAATAATGATATTATTGAAGCTTGCTTGAACATGAATATCTTTCTTTGACATTTTATGTACATATTTACGTGGATCAATATGTCAATTTCAACACAAACTAATTATTGATATAGTTTTTACTTTATTTATCATTTCAAATATCTTCTTAAATATCTCTGAATTCAGAAGTATCAAACAGAGGATTAAAAACCTACTCGACTTCATACATCTGTAACTGTAACAATGATGTTATTGAAACTTGCTTGAATATGAATAACTTTTAACATTCTATATATATTTTTATGCGAATCAATATGTCCATTTCTAACATAAACTAATTTTCAATATAGTTTTTACCATATTTTATCATCTCGTAAACATGAACCAGAGATACATGAATATATCTTTCGAAGATTGAGCTTGTTAGCATTGTGTCACGGACTTAGAGTCTCACTAAAGCTTCGTGCGGCACTTGACAACTTACTTACTATTTTTAGCAAAGAATGATTTAGAAAAGATTTGAAAAGTTTGGAAGAAGGCTTTTGTATTGCTTGGAGAATGCTTTACAAGTTGAGTGATGCTTGCTTCAAGCTCGGATGACTTACAAATGAATGCGTCATCTATCTATATTACCACCTAGGGGCTAAAGTGTAAATAAAATTTATTTTACAAGTTTCTAAAATATTTATACTTTGATCCCTCTCTAGAACTCTCTACATGTTCTCGGATATTCCAAAGTATAAAAAAAATACTAAAGTGTTTTTAGAGTCTTCTAAGGAAATTCTCTGGGAAGTTCTAGAATCTTCCACTAACCTCTTTATAACTCTAGATTCTTCCCACTTATATTTGAGCAGCTTTCACATATAACAAACATAAAAATCATATTTATATATTATAGCTATAGTTTGCATAATTACGCTTTATATCAAATTTTATGTTTGCTATGAAGCTTTTGATTTGTATAATTCGCTACAAACATTCAATTTTAGACAAATTGTTCAATTTTGTATAAATTCATTTATACATTGTAATTTATATAATAAGATCTGTATTTGTATAATTATAAGTGTATAGGACGAAAATATATGTATTTGTAGTTGTATATACACTTTTCTCTCGCTTTATACAAACACAAACACATTTTATACATTTTATATTGAAATGTATAAAATGGCTAATTGTATACCGAAAATGGCTAATTGTGTACCGAATCAGATGGCAAAAATAGGAGATGTTTGCTGCGAATTACAATTAAAATAAACTATGACTATAACATTTAATTTGAATTAATAATTTGCTATTTCATATAATTTTCCCATATTTTTATGCCGAATTTTAATTACAAAGTGGCGGGTCATGACAATTGGGCTATCTTAAAAGCCCAAAACCGAACCCATCCTCATTATCATCTTAAAAATATAGGGTTGCACAGAGAATTAGGATTTAGGGTTTTAAGCTCCATTGTTCCGTAGAGTTCTTGAGCTCAAAAAAGATGGACTTGATGAAGAAGAGGAAGCTTGAGGACAACGGCGTCGTCACTGACGTTCCTGTTGCGAGTAGGCTTTCAATCGAAGATGCCCGGAAGATTCTTGAATCTGTTACACCTGAACAAATGTTTGAAATCTTACAAAATGCTGTCGTTCGTCATCCCGACGTGCTTGACCAAGTTCGAGAAATTGCCGATCGTGACGCTACTAAAAGAAAGCTCTTTGTTCGTGGGCTTGGCTGGGAAACTACCACTGAAAAAATCAGGTCAATTTTTGGGACATTCGGTGAGTTAGAAGAAGCTGTTGTTATTCTTGATAAAAATACTGGGAAGAGCAAAGGTTATGGATTTGTTACGTTTAAGCATGTTGATGGAGCTTTACTTGCGTTAAAGCAACCAAGTAAACACATTGATGGTCGAGTTACGGTTACTCAGCTTGCTTCAGCTGGGATTCAAGGTGGGCCTGGTGGTGGGAGTTCGAATAATCCAGTGGATGTGTCGTTGAGGAAGATTTATGTATCTAATGTGCCGTATGATATGCAGTCCGAGAGGATTTTACAGCATTTTTTGATGTATGGGGAGATAGAGGAAGGACCGTTAGGGTTTGATAAGGCCACTGGGAAGTCAAAAGGGTATGCTTTGTTTGTGTACAAGACGGCGGAGGCAGCACAGTCTTCTTTGGTGGATCCTGTTAAGAATATTGATGGGCATCAGTTGAACTGTAAGCTGGCTATTGATGGGAAGAAAAAGCCTGGTGTAGGAGGTCCAGGGGGAGCTCAGGTCCAAACAGATGGACATGGTGATCCGATGGGTCCTGGGCAATATGGTGCACCTAGTGGTTATGGTGGATTTTCAGGGCATTCTTCATATGGCGGGTATGGACATGGTCCCAATTCGGCATTGGGTAGTGGAAATGGTATTGGTGTGGGCGGTCCTGGTGGTTCATCTTATGGGAACCAATCTGTGGGTGGTGGGTACGGTTCAGGGATTGGTGGTCCATATGGTGGGGGGTCTCATTATGGTGGGGCTGGTTCAGCTGGATATGGCGGGTTGACAGGAGGTGCTACTGCTGGCGGTGGTGGTTATAGTGGTGCTGGGGCATTGGGAGGTGCTAGTGGTGGACTACCTGGTGCTGGTAGTACATTAGGTGGTGCTGGCCGTGGATCTTCAATGTATGGGCTACCCCCAAGCTCAGCCGGGATGCCATCGGGAGATTATCCACCACAGGGTTCTCATTACGGTTCTTTACATCAACCTCACGGGCTACAAAACCAAGGTCCTGGGGCATCAGCTGCACCTAGAGTTGCACCTGGGGGTATGTACCAGGGGATGCATTCATATTACTGAGGTAAATTTCTTCCTTTTCACCTGATTATTGTGATTGGTGGTTGGTGCTCTTAGATTTGGTTGATCTTGGACTTTTGGTCACTGCTGGTAGTAGTTCTAGTTGTCAGTCCCTTGAGTATATCAGTGCCCAAGTGTTCTTCTTTCATCAGTATGCTTTGCATTTTACCTGTAGAATATTCTTGCTTGAAAATGTTGTGTGTAGGCTTAATTGGAATGATAAACATTTTTGTGACGTGCTGGTAAAGTCTGCTTAATTTTTAATGAGTTTTGGTGGAATGTGCTTGCTGATTCTATGATCTGGTTGTGGATATTCTTGGTGTTCACCAATCTTTTCTGGTCTGAGCTTTACTAAGTAAGACCAGCTGTGATAAAACGAGAAAAACTAAAGGAAGGCAAGAACCACTAAAGAAGTTCCCTTAATGTAGTTAATTGAATTCGTTTTATGGCAGTATGGTTGATTCACATATATTTGTGTTCTTGAAATTTGTTGAATGCATCTTAATCAATGTATGTAGATTTTAGAGTGACATTTTGCATTAGATAAAGGAACATACATCATTGAACAAGCTTTGTAAATGAAAGTCTATTTGTCTTTTCCCTTTTTTTATTTTTGTGCTATCTATGTGCCTTGAATGTTACTTATTTTCTTTTGTTACCTTGAAATTTTGCTTTGAGAACACCTAACAACAATCAAGAATTCAAGCATGGGATATTGTCCAAGATCATCTCTTTATTTTTTCTCCATCTCCACTTCAATTATCCCGATTGATTAGATTTTGATTGTGATGATTGTCTGTCACCCTGTCTTTCAATGCATTGTTATTAATTCCAGCTTGATTAGATTGATTGTTGTTGTTCTTCTTCCAGATAGTGATTGATGTTGTCTGTCTTTTGATGGATTGTTATTAATCCCGGATTGATTAGATTGATTCTCTCTGTTTTTGTACTGTCCTTCTGCGTTGCTGTAAAGGTTTTAACTACTATTATGCTCCTTTTGCTGTAAAGGTTTTAACTACTATTATGTTCCTTTCTTTTGAATTCACTTGAAGATTTGTATTGTTTTCGGATGTGGAATGATCTATTGAGTTGTGAATGGATGTTTGATTCAGGTGTTTTGACAGCTTGGTGCAGCTGCTTTTAGTGGTTCTGGATGAATGCAGATGTTTTTAAGTCTGGTTTGATGATTTTGATTTGCTATCTACTTTGGCTTCTGCATTTGCACCATTTACTGATGTCCTACATTGTGGTAGTCAAGCTGTTTCTTTCTTCAGGAAGCCTTGTGCTTATTGAAATTCTAGTTGGAGTTTGTGTTTGGATATAATATAGTAATGTCTTGTACGCTTTTGAGCCTTAGAAACAATCTGCTGTATTGGAACAACTTTTAGATTGCTGTTGAAGTTGCTGAAATTAGTTTCTTATGGTATTTGGAAGACCTCCGTTTCTTTACATTTTAATTGTCTGAATCTAGAATTCTTCTTCTTTTGTGCCTTTTTCTTTTGCCAACTACTTCATTCTTTTGTATGGTGATGAAGCATTGGTTTTATGCGTGGCCAATTTTCTGCGTGGTTGTTCAATAGATGTTCGTCAATTATTTTTGAGATTTGAGAGGATGATTTGGAAGGATCAGTTTGATTAATTGATATTAGGTTGCGACTATCTTGGTTACAATTGATTGCATTTGTTAACTGGATGGGAGTGCCATTTGATTCCCTCATTTTGCATTTATGAGAGTCTCCCAAAGGTGTGGTTGGCTCAATTGTATTTCACTTGTTGGTTGCTTGGCTATTTGAGGATGTGAATAACCCTTTTCTGTGTTGTGATGGCTTATAGAAGTCAAGCTACAAGACCTGTCTAAAGTTGATTTTTGGTGCAATCTTGCTGAAAATACTTTTGTTTAGGATACATCTATTATTGAAAGTGAGTTTTTTTGGTAACGTAATTTTGTTATTGACGTAAATGAGGGCTTCACGTGTATAAGCAATATACAAAATGTAGAAGTTCATACAGAAGTATAATTACTTACTCATCACACTTGTGATCTATACGTTCTGGATTTTTTTTGGAACTCCATGAGTTGAAAAAGATGATATTTTATTGGTCATTGCAATATAACACGATCATCTAATATGTACAAGTGAGTTTGCAATCCTTTTATTAGGTTTTCTGATTGCTCTCTTAGAACAGGATACCTGAGTGCTAGAGGAGCCATGTTCCAATCGTTACTTTTCCTTTTTCTTCCTAAATTCCAGCTTAAAGTGAAGTTGACATTTTCCCACCAATTCTCCTGGTATCACCCATGAATTCCAAAAAGATTCATACTGCTCTATCTGACAGTACAACAACAACAACAAACCCAGTGCAAATCCACAAAGTAGGGTTTGGAGAGGGTAGAATGTAGTACAGACCTTACCACTACCTTAGAGGTGCTGCTTCCGACAGACCCTCCGCTCTAGAAAACAATCCAAAGTAGAATAGGGAAAAATAACGTAAATGAAGACAGTCATGGCAAAAAACTTAAGACAACCTGGCAAATCATCCTAAACAATAGTCATAACAAGCTACATAATCGAACTGTAAAAAACCAAAAAATAATAACCAAACTGAAAGGACAAAGAAATTACACACGTCATGAGTAATACTACTAATGGTACGACTACTAGTAAAGATGAATCAGCGAGACAATGCTCAATGGACTAACTAACCTCCTATCCTAACATGTGACCTCCATAACCTCTCTTGACCTTTTGTGTATATAACATGGGCTAGCACAATATAATTTTCTAGTGTAGGCTCTCTTCTTTTGGTATATGGCTTGTATATACTAGGTTTTCCTCCAAATTATTTAGCTTATAATCAAAAGAAAACATGAGTTATGTTTCCTTTTTCTCAAATTTCTCCATTGGAAGGATGGTTTCCACACTGCAAGCCAAGCAAATAATGTATAAAGTCATTCCTCCATCCTTCAATTTTCTAAGGTATCCTAGTCTGCCAATCGATGTTGCTCGAATCCTTTGAAAATGTAACTGACTGTATGTCAGATCTTATAACAATCACAATAGGACCCGAAGAACTTGATAAAGAAAATTAAGAATTTAAAAGAAATTGCTGAAACTTGAAATAAAATTTAAAAATTTAAAAATGAAATAGAACTGAATAAAGAAAGTACCAATTCAAGAATGTGTTTCTTGAATTAAGTAATGGATCAAACAATTCAAGAAATGATCTAGAATTTCAAGACAAGACTAAATCTTAAAAAACATTCATAACAACAATTAGCCTTTGGTAGAGAATTATTGCAAGCATTAGATTATAGGTCCCAACCCTTTTTAGAGCGACAAAGAACAATGATAAGACAAACTTTCTTGCTTTCTTTGAATACCTAAAAGTAACCCTACGATTTGAAGAAAATGATAGCATTCTAGGAAGCGCAACTCTAATTAAGGACAAGGATAAGCTTTGGAAGCTCCAAGAAGCCTATTAACAAGATCTCAAGCTAAAAGACTCGCCAGACGTTCTTCTTTTGAACAAAAACAAATGTGGCCAAAACATATAAAGAGGCGTTTGTGCCTCGTATGAACGTAGTTGAACAGAGATGAAAAGAGGCCATAATGATTCAGAGTCTTGTGTGGAATGACTCTTGCTCAACAGATCAAAGAGATGTTGGGGATAGTATAGAACTCTGGAAAGAGCTCTTATGAGTGGTTCTACAATTTGATGTTCTTTATCACAGAAGGAACTCATTCTTAGGATATCCTGCCAGATAGCTACTTTTTTCATCTTTAGGCTGAATCTCAAGAATTTAGGTCGTAGGAGTCAAACCTGTCCTTTTGTTGCTTATCAAAATTTTTCTTTTTCAGAGGATTCGTTAGTAACTTTGCTCAAGTATACATGCTCAACACTGCAATGTTTTAATTTTTTTCATGCCCACTACAGATCATCTCATTTTGCTTTTGCAGGTTAGTTTATATAATTTTGACATGAGTACTCTACTTTGCTTTTAGTAGAGTGACACTGTTAGAGTGGGTGGGATAAGATGGTGATTAGCTTAGTTTCTCACTTTCTCTCCCAGATACTAGTTTTCTTTTGTGAGAAGTGTTTTTTCAACTTCCTTAATTACATTTTGCAGATGTGAAAATTGGTGATTTTTTTATTAAACTCAAGTGTTTCTTGGTTGATAAGTTGAAACCCTCCTATCATTATTTGTAGGTGTGAGAATTGGTGATATTTGATTAAATCTGCATGCATATTGGAATATTGAGTGTTTCTAAATAATTTTGAATTTCAATTTTATATGAACGGTCCCCAACTTGTTTGCGAGTGAGTTGTTGTTATTGTCCATGCTGGATTGGTATAAATTTGCACTCTGAGTAGCTACTGAGACGTGCAACTACTAAGATTTTTCATTGTCATGAGTTTTTCTCAAGTTGCCAATTTAATTTGTTTTAGATCGTCTTTCATAATTCTCCTTTTTTTAGGTGAGAATTATTTGTGTGTCAGATGCCTCTATTGTGCAGTTATAACTATAGGTGTTTCCTATCATTGAAAATGTGGATGCTATACTATAACTGCTTGTTTGTCAAGTACCTAAATTTCATATGTTTGTTTGCGGTTTCTGGGTAAGGTGTACGTACACTTTACCCTTCCCGGACCCCACTTGGTGGGATTCCACTGGGTATATTGTTTTTAGCGATTTCGGTTTAATATAAGGTGAAACAATTAGACCTCATCTCAAAGTCCGTCCAGCTTTTGTTGTGAACTTTTATGTGTTCTACCCAAAATTGAGCCAGTTACGAGCTTGGCTCTGTCTGGCTTTCACTTAGCCTAGTCAATGCTTCTGGTTTTACTTGTTAACATTCCATCAAGAGTTGTATTGGCTTTTAATTGCTGTGGTGTGTGGTTTAAGATGTCCGTAGATACAGTGCATCATTTGCTAATTATATTCATCACAGTAGTCTTCTCATTCAAGGGGTCATTGACTCATGTATGTGAAGGAAAATCTTGTATTGGGTGAGTAAGCTTGACCTTTTCAATACTCGATAGTGGATATTCTTTCTGTCAACTGCACTGGGTATTGATCATTCTTCTGGTGTTAATGTTAATTACTTGGATGCTATACTGAGTATCAAATACTTGTTCCAACCACACCCACATTTTGCAAGTCGAAAGTGGGTCAGACCTATTGGTGATTTTTTTAAAAATCTACTCTATGTCAGTAGAAGTTAGTTTTGTTCAACGAAACAATGCTGCTGTACTTGGAACCTTACCGGGACACGTTCTTGGAAAGCTTTTCCCTGAAATCCTCCTGTTAAGCTCAGCTTGTTTGGAGCTGTTTGTTCACTATGATGTGTAGTTTTTCAGTGCGCAAGTTTCTCCTGTCGCAGCATTCATTTTGTGCAGTAAGTAGCTCCTCTTCTGCAAGACTATTATGCATCAAAGCTGGAAGAAAGACATAGATCAAAAAATTGATTGCATTTGATCGTTGGACAAGTTAATGAAGACATGTCGTTCTCCATAATTGGTAGATCAAATGCTAGTAGTTAAGAGTGGTTAGAGGGACCAAATCTAACTTCATTATGCTTATATGAATCGTTGATGTACTGAGATATTGGTAAATTATAGTTTGATCTCATTTCAATTCTATTGTTTTACTTATTTCCAAACACATGTTAATAGAACTAATGTTGAATGGCTCAAATTATTATCTAATGTTTCATAATCCAACCTTTTATGACCGTGATCCTTTAGTAGTTGAATTCATGCCCAGAATGTACTCACATTTTAATACTTGAAGTTTCATTAGAGTACTACTCAAATTGTTGCATTATTGTTTCAAAAGACCTTAACACTCTGTCAATAAAAATAAGAGAATAAGCTAAAAGGTACATAAATCGTAAGAAAAAAGCTAGCTGTCCTAAAACAGAACAACTAAGCCAAATTTTCTATCAATGATTACGGTAATCTTGTAGCAAAATTGCATATAACAACTGATTCCATGTATCAGGTACTCCTGGTAAGCACCAGTGAATACAATCAGCGTAAGTCTGTGGCTCTGATCTTTCTTCTTTAGTCAGCAGTTTACCTCTCCGTTCACCAAAAACTGAAGTGTGACCATCTTTTCTGTACTCAGACAACTGAGTAATATTCAGCAAACGCACATTAACTTTCAGTTTTTCAATTACTTCTTTCAAGATCGACATGATTTCAAGATTTGAACCAGTCCCCCAGTACGGTCCTTCGATTGGTTGTGTCTCGTTAAAGCAGTTTCCGTCAACTCCACCTTTCCATTCCCAGTTCCTGCAAATGAAATATTTTCTTATGTCTAATACACAATGGATCTAGAGATCTCAAGCTTAAGTTGTTAGAGAGAATCGACACAAAGTAATGAGTCTAAACTCACCATAAATGTGTTGGGGACATTGTTGCGAAGAAGACCTTTTGCTTTTGAGGATTAATGCTCGACTCTATCCAACTTCCCCAAGTTTCTAACGCCAATTTATACGCTGTTGTTACATTATATTCTCGAACGTTTTCAGGAGATCCATATCTGCAGAAACAGAAGAGATGAGCTACAATATTAGTTCATTCGTGAGTGAAATGGGTACTTACGTTGCATTGATGAAAGGTTTATGCATCCACCACACATAACTTTCAAAAACCAAAATATCAACTCCTTCCCAAAGCTTGCGATGCTTTTCTACAGAGTCAAGCTTAACTAGTCGCTTCATTACACTATGATTAGTTGCATGATCTGATATAGATTCAACCATGAAAGGAGCCCAGTAATATTCAATCGACGTGTTAAATTCCTACAACACAAATGTTTAGGTGAAAAGTTGTGTACACAAATTCAAGTTAAATACTCCATTAGTACCTCAATTCTGAAAATTTTTCTGGGAGGAGCTCTTTCAATGGAATGATCAACATCTGCAATTACTGATTGAACAAGACAAACCATTGACTCAAACATGCCTCTCTGTATAGAATCTCCAATAAACATGATCCTTTTGTCTCTCAACATCTCCAACATCTTCAAAGCATTGAACCTGAGATCAACTAACATTTACAAAGCAATCCGCCGCTAAAATGTAAGATCAAATTTCACCAACTTTATTTACCTTGGCAAGTTACAACCATGAGGCTGCCATCTCCAATTCTGATAAAAAGAATCAGGTCTTCCATTTCTTTGACAAGTAACTTGTTTAACTAAATAAGGACATGTCTCTTCTTTATAAAGTGGATATGTTACATTGTCCCAAACCCATTTTCCTTCAAATACACTGCAACTTTCTTCGATTATTTCATTTTCAGAAACATTTATTGGTACTCTAACAAGAAACTTATTTTGCCATAGAAATTGGAATTGGTTATTTTTCAAGTTATCAAGTAAAAATCTAAGAGTTCCAAGAAGAAAAAGAGAGATTAATGCAAGAGGAAAAAGGAAAAAGATCTTACGATCCTGTGGGGGTTGGGTTGTCATATTGGTGGGAGTAGAATTAAGATTAAGCATAGAGTAAAATAGGAGGAAATAAATGTCTTGTAATTTAAGCATAGTTTGAATGCAACTACTGGTTGGTGATATAATGAGTAGTTAGGTACATCAAGAGCCTTAAAAAAGATTTAATTAGGTATATGTTAGTGTAAAAAATTATTTATACTATCAAGTTACTGTAAATGATATCTATAGGTAAGTCTCCTTAATGTGAGATTTGAAATCTTACCTACTATAACATGTAAAAATGACATAATAGCATAAAATTTTCTTACACAGTTTACGATATAAATTCAATACATAAAGATCCGCCCTCAATTATTTACACTCTCAAGATGAAAAACGGATAATATCTTTTCAGCATTTATTTCATTTAATATTTTTTAACTTTCTTTATTCCTTTTGTTTTCTTTATAATGATTAATTTTGTTCTTCCTTGCTCGTATTCCCATCAAAAAATATAATCTTAACGTCATATCCTCATAATAGATAGGAGCATAAACTGTAAATTTCTGAGGCTACAAAAATAGTTAGTATTAAATCATCAGCACTATATAAAAATATTCTCCCTAGAGTAGCTATTAATACGAATAAGAGAAACTTTGTTATAGTCATTTTTATACATTCAATGTACTCTACAGATAGAGAAAAACATAGAGTTGAACATAGTAAAATAAGAAATTGAATTTCATTTCCATTGAAATTGTTCGTTTGAAATTTTTCGAAAACCTACTCATAGATTCTTTTCTCTATCGGAACTATAAGACTGTTATGCTCATAACTAAACTTGTTGAAGAGATGAAATATAACCACGTTATCTGTTCTTATTTAACTGCCATTGATCATTACTATAAAACACATTAATGTAATAAATAATTATTTTCATCAGATATGTCATTATATCATTTCTTAATCTTAAAAGGTCAGAGGAAGGCAGCTAAATTAAAGAGTTGACTCCTCATTATTATGATAATATAAATAAACATTTCCCTTGAATCTGGATATAATTTGCCCTTAGAGGGACATGGAAGGCACTAATGTAGAGGACTTTTGTTTTATTTAAGTCTATCTTTTTTATGTATAGAAAACGATAACAACATAACCAGAGTTATTTATAAAAAAGTTAAGCACCACGGTCAATGAAGTGAGTTGACAATCATGAAGTTTTGATGTCCAAATTTAGCGGAGACAGGACGCACTAGTGATTTCTTCTCATCTATCATAAACTTGATTCCATACAGAGCTACCTTGTATGCATTATCGTTATTAGTAAGAGGTGACAGATATCATGTGATACTAGTCAAGGTGCGCATGACTTAGATTAAAAAAAGATTTAAAAAAATTAGCACATTATGAATTTGGTGAATATATAATTTAGCTATATTATAAATACACGATGATTAGAAACTTGATTATAGATTAGCAAAAATGAAAAAGTTTACCTTACTGATTTTTAACATAATTATGTTTTCAATAGGCAACTGTGGTGGCCCTTTGATATCTCGTTTCTACTTCATCCATGGTGGTCAAAGAATTTGGCTCTCCAGTTGGTTACAAACAATTGCCTGTCCCTTAATCCTCATCCCTTTATCCATCTCCTATTTTCACCGCCGGAAAATTGAATCTCCGGCGACCGCCAAAATCCTCTCCATAACTCGTCGAGAAATCCTCGGATCTACCGGCGTCGGGATCATCGCCGGTCTCGACGGTTACTTCATCTCATGGGGACCTGCAAAATTACCCGTTTCTACTTCATCTCTCATCAACGCAACTCAACTAGCGTTCACCGCACTCTTCGCTGTACTTTTAGTAAAGCAAAAATTGACTGTGTATTCGAAGTTATCTGTTTTTCTGTTAATCGCCGGAGCTGCAACTTTAGCACTCCGGGGGAACGGCGATCGGCCGACCGGTGTTTCTGTTAAGGAGTATGTGATTGGGTTTGTGATGACGGTTATGGGTGCGGTTTGTTTTGGGCTTATGCTATCGCTTATTGAGTTGATTTACATAAAGGCAAAAAATGCTATTAGTTATACTATGGTGTTGGAGATTCAGCTGATTATTGGTGTTTCTGCTACTGTTTTTTGCACCATTGGAATGATCATTAACAGTGATTTCCAGGTATTCCTCTCCATTTTCCTCTCTAAAACTCGTGGAATTCGAGCTCAACCTTTGACCATAAATTTTGAAGTTGAAATTTGAATTTTTGAAAGTTGTAATTTTCTGAAATTTTAATAGAGTTACATAAAAATTTATGGAGTATACTTGCTTAGAATAGACAATTAGTCTGGTTAGTTATTCATACTAGTTATAGTATTACTTTAACGGATATTATGATGTTACTTAATTTGTTGTTTAGTTTATAAGTGGATAACTTATTTCGGATTTTTTTTTATCCCTTCATAAGAGCTCCCACCCCTTTTTGCTCCCTTGATGACTCGAACTCGCAATCCTTGGGAGGAGTGCTTACCATCTGAGCAATTCCCTCTCGTCTAACTTATTTCGGATTAATAATTAGTATTGGGATAAATTCCTCTTCTTGGCTGGTACAATAATATCAGATAATTTATTCTCAAATAAAATAGGTAAAATGACGAATAACATAAGTCATCTAAAAATTGAAAAATGAATAGCACTTTAAGAATAATATAAAATAAGTATAATTAGTTTAAAAATGAATATCTATTTTTAAATAGTAGACAAGTAAAAATAAACAAAAAAAAAAAATGAATTCCATTTCTAAGCTACTTGTCTCCTTAAATAAAATTATATTCAATGGCCTTAAATCTTGAATTTTTGAGTTTGCTTGCCATTATCTACTAAGTGAAAAGTGTTGCTTATGAATTATGGCTAAAACTTCAAATTTAACAAGTTATGTTTGTGACGCAAGCGAAATTAAAAATTTAAAAACACTTATTTCTGTACCACCATACTCTCAACCACCACTATTTGACTAACCCACTTCTACCATCCCATCTCTACTATCATTGTACTTATGATATTTTTTAACAACAATAATATGTGATTTCATAAGTGGACTTTACAAATAATAGAATGTATATAAATTTAACTTTTATATTGTGAAATAAGGATATTATTTCTAAGTTGTACATAAATACCTTTAAAATGATATATTTTATTTATCAGATGTAACAAAAACATATTAACATCTTATTTGACAGGCAATTCCAAAGGAAGCAAGTGAATATGAGATTGGAGAAGCTAAGTATTATTTGGTACTTGTATGGTGTGCCATTATTTGGCAATTAGCATTGTTGGGATTAGTTGGAGTGATATTTTATTCTTCATCTTTACTTTCTGGAATTATAGGTGCTTTTTTACTTCCTGTTACTGAGATTTTAGCTATAGTTTTATTTCATGAAAAATTTCAAGTTGAAAAGGGAGTTGCTATTTTCCTAGCTCTATGTGGATTTGTTTCATATTTCTATGGTGAAATTGAGCAGAGCAAGAAGGAGAAACGGGATAATTTCATGAATGATCGCTTGAATTATATTGTATTGCATCAAAATGACTGAAGTATTTTTGTAATACACTCTATATATACATGAATGTAGTGCCATTACAAACAAATTTTACATCGAATTCAAACCTCAACACATACAATTATAATTTACTCTAAATCATTTAACAATGAGACCACAAAAGTTAAAGAATATCAAGTGGACAATTTACATGGACTTTCAACCAAAATAAACTCAACAACTTCAAATTTATATTTTACAAACAAAAACTCATCATTTTAAATTTATAAAAGTTAAAATAAATTATACTCAATATAAAGAGATTATATGTAACACCGGAAAGAATTATATTAACGAATAATTAATTAGTGCTATTGCTAATTTATTAAATTAGTGAATCTTTGAAATTAATATGTTTAAAAATTTGTCGTATTATTAAAAATATTTATTTATAAAAAAATATGAACTATATGCAATTTATAATATCATATTTTAATTTATTTTTTATAAATTATAATTTACTCATTTAATAGAGACTAAATAATTTTCACAAATAATAAGATTTTCATATTTATCAAACAAATATTAATGTTTGAAAAATTCAATTAAGAGGCCTCTAAACTATAGTTTTAAAAAGGGACTTGGCTCCTCTCCGGTAGCCAAATCGGTCCAGTTGCTCCAGTCATGATAAGCACCGTCGGGACTGGTGGCGTTCGCATAAGCAGCTATCTCCGGCTGCCCCACACGGTGGAGACACTTCTTCGCCGCCGCCGTCTCTTCACCTCCTGCTCTGCCTCCTCTACCAAAGAGAAAGTTATTGTCATTTCCGGACCTACCGGTGCCGGTAAAAGCAAGCTAGCATTAGAGCTCGCTAAGCGACTCAATGGTGAAATCATCAGTGCGGACTCTGTACAGGTTATTACTTATCTAACCTCATAAATTGCTTCCGTTTGCTTAGTTAGAAAATTGAGATTGATAGTAAACAATTGAATAAAATTGAAGTACTAAAGCTTGAACTTAAATGAAATAGCAAAGATTTTCAATTTATCACAAACTTGTTAGTGTTGTTTAACTGAATGCAGTGGCGAGAAAATTACACTTGTTGTACATGGTTAAAATTATTTTTATGTATATATTGTAGATGTTCAACCCCTATTATAGCTTATTCTAGTGTTGGACTCTTCGAATTTTGAACCACTTATTGAAAATCATGGCTCTGCTACTGACTGAATGATGTTTGTTGAAATTCAGTTGATTTATGCTTTGTTCTTTGGCTTTATAGGTGTATCGAGGGCTTGATGTCGGTTCAGCGAAGCCTTCCTTTGATGAACAAAAGGTATTGCTTTAGAAAATTTGAATTATGTTTTGCTAATATTAGCGTGTTTACTGCCTGGTTTTTTGAGGCATGCTTTTAACATGAAACATTTTTTGCCTTCTTTTGGTTTCCGCGTAATTTTTGGTTCTTTTGGTTTCATGTTTGGATGTACTGAGTGACTAACTTCTGGAGCTTCATTACTACTTGTTTGTCCGTAGGAATGGAAAATACTGTTTGAATTTTATAGAACCATGTGTCAGAGTGTTGCCATGACAGACGCTTATTTTGCTGTATGTTTTGCAGGAAGTAGTACATCATCTGGTTGACATATTGCATCCATCCGAAGGTATTTCTGTCTAAATTAGAGGGTCTGAAGCAATGAAACATTATTTTGCATGAATTTCAATAGCTGTGCAGCTCATCCCTTCACTCAATGAAGCATGATCTATGCCCTCTACATTGTCATAAATTGTAATTCGGTGCATATATTTGTTGGCGTGTGCGTAGTGACAGTCATGACCAATAGAAGCCCTCTGCTTTCCATATTTGTGGAACATCAGAACTTAAAATCGATTAAGGGAACACATCAAAATTCCTCAATTTGTTGAAACCCTCAAATTGACCATTTTGTATCTATCATTTCACCTTTGTTTGTTTATGCTCAAGGCATTTGCAATGTTTATACAAATCGTTGAGATTAGTGAATCACTGGTATTTGTAACTTTAGACTAACACAACATTCCAAACTCCACTGTGATCAAGAGTCCTTTTTCTAGGGAACCTGTGCCAGTTGGGCGGGGTGGGGCTGTAATTTGAAGTGAAATTTCCTTCGTCTGATTTGCTCATATAGTCATATTTAGTTAACTGTATGCCCTATATGATGTGCCCTTAAATTTGTGGTCCTTTAGTGCTAACACAATTTTTTTTCTCCTTTTCTTTTGGATATGTCATCAGAGTATTCTGTTGGACAATTTTTTGAGGATGCTAGGCAAACTACCAGAGATATCCTTGATAGGGGCCGTGTTCCAATAGTCGCGGGTGGTACTGGATTATATTTGCGATGGTATGTGTAGGATATTACAGCTCACACTTGAAAGCTTCTGGTTAGATTGAGGAGCACATTTCAAAACTAAAGCTAAACGTTTTGGTTGCAACTTGTTCAACAAAGAAGATTCATTCTGTAAAACTACAGACTGTGAGAGAGCAAGAATGAGAATAAGTTTTGTTGAGAGATGTCTATTTACAAGCTTTATTATATTTAAAAATGAAGCTTACATATATCCTATAACTGATAATAGAATTGGATCTTGGGTGTACAAGAATTCCGTTTTCATGCAGTCTCTACAACTGAGTCACTTACCCTAAAGGAGCATGATCTTCCAACTCACATAATAAATTCTGTCCAACGTTTAAGGTTTATTTATGGGAGGCCAGATGTTCCAAAAGCCTCTCGAGAGATTGCTGCTGAAGTCGACTCAGAGCTTGCAAGTTTACAGAATGATGAAGACTGGAATGCTGCTGTTCAGTTGTTGGTTAAAGCTGGTGATCCTGGTGCCCAGTCTTTACCGGCAAATGATTGGTATCGCTTGCGTCGCAGGCTTGAAATTGTTAAGGTAAAATTGTGTAACTTTCATGTGTGATCGCTCTGATTTTAACCCCTTCTTTGTAAGCTAGATCACATGTTGTATGAGTTGGGTTGACATTTAGAGATTTCTGTGTTATTGTTTGTCACTTACCTATGTGATTGCAGGGAGAATCTGTGTTTCCTGTCAACTATTGATGTACTTGTAGAGAGAACTTGTATTGGTTTCATAAGAGCTCTTTGTGGTTATGGAATAGTTGTGACTGGTTTGAGATGTGCACAACTGTTAGTCCATGTTGTCGCAGCTTGTTCAGTTCATCTTTAGATGAAAAAACTAAATACATTTTTTGTCTTGCAGTCTACTGGGTCACCTCCATCAGCTTTTGAAGTACCATATAATTCTTTCAGAGAACAGCTCGTATCAGGTCAAATAGATGCTGCTGATGTCAAGACTTCTGCTGACAAATTGCAGCAGAATGAAATAAAGGATTTGGATTATGATTTTCTTTGTTATTTCCTTTCCACCAATAGGATAGATCTCTATAGATCAATTGATTTTCGGTGTGAAGATATGCTCTTAGGTAAAAGATTAATGAAATTTTTATGATTATTTGCTTTGTTTAATGTTCTTTTAAGGTGTTGGAATGAAATCACAGCCTCATCCATTATTCACAAGCCTTCTAGGAAGAACATTCTTTTCTGCCTTAAGATTTTTGCGGTTATCATGATACCTAAGGCTAATTATCTGCTTCTCTTCCTTCCTCCCTTCCTGCCCTTCTTTGTTTCATAACATTTTGATAAGACTGGATGAATTAATTTGATCCTTTCTTTCTCACATTTTAGAAAGACTAGATGAAGTAATTTGATCCTTTCTTTCTCTTTGTTCATAGTCTTGATGTCATCTAAGGATATGTATTTCGGACAAGTTTCTTCTGAATAACTGGAGAAACATTTTCTTTGGAAATTGGATAGTGAAATGTGAGCAATTCAAATAAGTACCAGTGATCATTTTGTTAATAAAGGTTAATTCTTCTTCTAAGAGTTAACCAGTGTGCTTTAATTTTGTAGTCATTGAGATACTAATCTTTGCTTCAACTAAAATAAATCTTTCTTTTAAATAAGAGCTTTCCATTTTAGTTCCTTAACAACTTTATTTAGAATACATTTATCCTAATTAATTCATTATGATGGTGCATACTGCAGGAGCAGATGGAATTCTATCTGAGGCAGGGTGGCTTCTTGATGTGGGTCTTTTGCCGAACTCGAGTTCTGCTACTCGAGCAATTGGTTACCGACAAGTATATTTGCATCCCTATAGTTTGAACACAGTCCAATAGTTTGTTTACTAATATGTGTTTGTTCAAAATCTTTTAGGCAATGGAATACCTTCTAAGATGTAGGGAAAATGGAGGATGGAGTTCTGCTGGGGACTTCTATGAATTTTTATCTGAATTTCAGAAAGAATCACGGTATGTTACTTTCACTGTGACTATGTAATTGTCTCAAATCGTGATGATCTTTGTTGTTCTCGGTTTCTTTGTATAGAAGATATGGATGTAGGGAAAACGACTGTCTTATTGTGTAATAAAATATAATTTTTCAAAATGTTATCTTTCAATAAAATGGCCTTTTAGTAAGAACCGTTAAGGCCTCCTTGATTGAAATGTGTTTGATCTAACGGAAATTATTTTATGGAAAATATTTCCGGGGAAATGTTTTTTAGTGGAAGATTATTTTCCCAGAGAATGTTTTCTCGTGTTTGGTTGGTGACTGAAAAATAATTTTAGGAAAAATACATATCAAAGACTGATAATAATTTTAGCAAATTGGATAGTGTTTTACCGAAATTTGACTAATAAAGATTAATAATTATGTCTAAGCGTTGGTTGGAGCAAGTGATATGGAATTAAAAGTCAACATAGTTATAACGAAAATGGCTTTCGTCCATAAGTGAGGGAGGTCATCCCCTCACCCCCCAGTAACCAAGCACTAGTGCATGACTTCCTCATGAAAATGTCTTTCTTAGAAAAGAACTTCTGTCACAAGTCATAACAAACACTTCCTCTATTATTTCACATATTAAGACAACCTTTCTTTCTTGACATTTAAATGTAGTATTTATCTGCAATTTTTCTCTGCAGTGTCACAGTTTAGTTCTGGAGGCTTATATGTTGTAGTCATTGTATGCGGATTTGCCATGGATCAGCAGAAAGTTCCACAACTATTCCTGATAGAATTTTAATCATGTCTCCCCTGTCACTGTTGAAGACAACTTTCTACTTAACCCTCACTTTCTTGTCTGCTGAGTGAGCCACACTTCTTGATACTATAGTTACTTTTCAAGATGAGAAAAGAGCAGTATGGATGAATGTGGATGCAAATGTGAGGAACTTCTGATAGTACTGCCTAAATTGGTCCACTCTTACTCCTGTCTGGGCTCTGGCCCCTTCCATACATACATTTGGGTCTGGTCCATTCTTTTGGTGCTGGTTTTCCTGATTTGATTGGATTGTCTATAATACTATTTCTTGGCAGTAGTATTAGCAATATTCTTGTAGTTTCTTGGCAGTAGTATTAGCAATATTCTTTTAGCGCTGGTTTTACAGTTCTTTCTTCTCTATATTGTGTAATGCTCTCCATTTCACATTATTTCATTGTTGTTACTTTTCCCATATTGAAACTGCTGAAAATGTTTTTTTAATCCGGTTATCGGAAACAACATCTCTATTTCTACGAGGTAGGAGTAAGGTCTCGTATACTCTACCCTCCCCAAACCCTACTTGTGGGGTTACACTTGGTATGTTGTTGTTGTCTATAATGTTATTTCTTGCAAGTTATAAGCTGATTGACTGATTCTTATATTCTTGTGCAGAAATTTTGCAAAAAGGCAGATGACATGGTTTCGCAATGAACAGATTTATGAGTGGATAGATGCTTCTAAACCTTTGGTATGCCATTTCTGTTTTATGAGGAATTGTTGTGCCTTTCGTTTTGTTAAATAGAACTTTTATCAAGTTGGACAAATCTCTTCATTCCGGATGCAGTAGCTGAGTTTCTCGTGGTTTATAAAAGTTGTTCACGATTCCTTTTATTGACAGTATGATATGCATACAGTCATGCATGCAGTTTATATATGCGGATATTTTCATCATCTCTTTGGGTATCCCATGGTTGGTATATTCTGTGTTGTGTCAGTCTGGATATGAAAGGTTGATTCTGGAAGGTTCAGAACAATAGTGGGTCCTTTTCTTAGCAATAATTACCTTAGTGTGGGAAGATTCTCTTTCAATTTTTTTTTTTTTTTTTTTTCATAGAGCTACAATCAGTTTCACGATGACCTCCTTTGGTTTTAGACGCTTATTATTGCCTTGAGACTTCTCTTTTTCCAAAAGCATTCCTTGAGGGAAAATATAGGCAGTGACAATTAATTGTAAGAAATAGGGATTCTTTGACTTGGAGTTGGCATGTGATAATTTTCAGTTTTCCTTTTTTCAAGGAACGTGTTTGTTTCATGTGCAGAGGCAGTCATTTCTTCCCCTATGAAAAATTGTTTAATTGTTTAATCTTACCTTTTATTGGGCCTTATCTCTCAGTAGCATGAGCCATGAAACACGTCAAATTCTCCTGTTGACATCTGAAAATGGCATTTACAGGAAAAGGTGCTTAGCTTCATATGTGATTCATATAACAGTCAGGATGGCCATCTCCAGATGCCTGAGTCACTTTGTATGCGGAAAGATATAAGAAATCACCGTCAAGCTGCAGAATTGAAGACCTATCGTACAATAAACAGGTATGAACTTGAAATATAGAAACAAAAATCTTCACTCATTTTCTCCCAACCTGAAATCCCTCTGTATGTGAAGGCATTTCATTGGGCATGAAGATTGTGTGGATGTTCTGGACTGGATAAAGAAGATATATGGCCAACCGACTGACTCTCTTTGTTAACCAACATCTAAGGGACTTTGTCTTTCACTTCAAGTTGTCAAAATCAAAACATCCAAAAGTTGTTCTCGTGTTATCGAGGTTAGCTTATGGAGATGATTACAACTTCTTTTAGTATTTTGATTTGGTTCGAGCTGTGAAATTGCTTGCACCAGGGTGGCCTGACTACATTAAACTCCCTTGGGATGTAGCACTTCCTAATGTTTACCGAGCTGCCCTTTTTCAGATTTGATTGCTACTTTTCCCTTAAAATTTGGATTGTTTAAGATATGGACTAAAGAGTTGTCTTTCTCTATTTCTATAGTATTGCGAAGGTTGAAGTTGTTACAATTGAAGAGGGTTGCAATCTAATGAGGCCGTCGAGCTGTGGCTGGGGATGTCAATCTGCATATGGGAAATTTTGTACATGTAGGATTCTATTCAAGAGCTCTATTTGCCAGAACATACATTTTCCACATGCGAGAATCTGTAGAGGATGTTGTTCGAATACTGTATATTCATTTCGAATGTCTCACTCACATCAAACACATCGTTGGCATCCCACTCCGATACACTTCTTTTATATGTGAGCCAGATGTATTTATATGCAGCTGTTCTATATAATAATGCACTTAAAGTTCTTATATTTTCTGCATTGAGATACTCGCATTATGATCTCCGGCAGATTTTTCAGACAAGGCCAGTAAACCAAGGACCAACAGAAGGTTAGATATAAGAAATTTTGTATTTTTGTGTCCTCACACAATTGATACAAAGTTGTGCGAGGTTTTCTTTTTGTTTCTCAAATTGGTAGACAAGTTTGTACCAAAAAATGTAAAGAATTGGGTTCACTAACTTGTAAAACAAAAAGTATAACTTGTGCTAGCTGTATGAGGCATAAAAAAAGTGTTGTCGATATCATAAAGATGATGAGCCTTTTTTTCCTTTAGTGTAAAGATGAGAACTTGGTCCGCAAACGCAACGATATTTGCAGATAATATGCTTCATTAAGATAAAAAGAATATGCTTCATTTGTTAGTGCACTAGGAAAATATTAAATGAAGTACTATCATTATTATTAAGTACTTCTTAAAAATTGACTAAAACAACACATATATTGAGACGTATAAAATATAATCAAAGGTAAATAATTAGACGCGTTTAGTAGGTGAGATGAGATAAACAAAAATATCTCATTTGTTGGATATCTCCATGAGATTAACTATTTTCATCATTTTATTATTTATCTTATCGATTAAGCATGAAAAAATAATTTTACTTTATTGTATGAGATTACTATCTCATTCGGTGTATCAAACAAAACTTATAACTTATTAAGAAGCCGATTGGATGGGCATATAAAAAGTTGTTTATGAGCCAAAAATTAAAAGTCATACACGTAGATGGTACCCTACTTTTGATTTTTGACTTATTTTTAAAAAAAATTGGCCTAAAAGTGGATGCTTAAAAGTACTTTATAATCTTTTCAAATACCTTCAAAACTACTAAATTTTCCATGCGGTTAAGAGATAATGATGAATATAAGTATTTTGTTTAGTCTCAGCTTCTCAGGTCTTGAGAACTAAGTAATTAATATGAAGAATTAAATAAGAAAAAAGATAATTATATTTTTCTGATATGTTAAAATTGATATGTAACTATTAAAGAATATAGTGTAGGAAATGAAACTGTTGCTCATTAATCAAAGGTTTTGAGTGCTATCTCCAAATAAAGCTTTATTTTACACAAATTCAAATTTTAGGATAAATATTAAATATTGGATAAAAAACTCAAAATATTTTTAAATACTAGAGAACAAGTAAAAATGAATTGAGGGAATATTTACCGGCAGAAAATCAGGGGGACCCATTCCTACAAATTTACGAATCTATAGCCAGTATAAATACTGTAGTCGGCTTCACGCAACTCACCACTCCCTTTGAACATTTCTCTCATTTTCGACTTCACATTTTTCTTCGCCATAGCAATGAGGACATCCGTATTGAGAACTCTACCTCGCAGAACCTCAACCGCCGGCACACGCCGGGGATTCGCATCCGAGTCTGCTCCGGACAGGAAAGTTGCTATTTTAGGTGCAGCTGGAGGGATCGGGCAGCCGCTGTCACTTCTCATGAAACTGAATCCTTTAGTTTCCAGACTTGCACTCTACGATATTGCTGGAACTCCTGGTGTTGCCGCTGATGTCAGCCACATCAACACCAGATCTGAGGTTAATTTCTGCTTTATCTTGCCTGTTACTCCATGTTTTATGCTCTTCGGGATGCGTGTGTGGTTTCTCACTCTTTTAAGCCCTAGAATTTTAACTGCTCTGATGCATCAGTGTTCTTCGATGAATTCAGGGACTTGATCTCTGTTTTTATGTTGATTTCTCGTTGTGTTTGTCTCACAAGTTGATCTAATCTTTGTATGTTTATGTGAATTTGTACCTGTTATTTCGTTGAGTTTTGTTTTGATTCCTATTATATTTGCTAATTATATACCAGGTATGATGATAAGCTAAATATTAAATAATGACGTGAAGGCATAGAATTATCAGAAAAAAAAAAACTCTTATCAAATTTTAAATAAGCATTTGTTGTAGATGACTTCAACATTCAATGGCAAATACTCCACATACTCCAGTGATTATTATTACTATTAGAATCTCTTTACTTATTCCTTGTGAACTTTTCTAGCAAAAACTCATTGGAATAAAACTACAAAAATGTGAAATAAATATTACATTTCTCTAGTTAAGATGACAACTTTACTTTGCTAACAAGGAAGTTGATTGCAATTTGGGATTATGGAGAAGTGTTTCACAGTATAAATTTCTAGGATAAGTCGAAGTAAGACATAATATATCCACGTTTAGCTCTCCTACCATAAGGACGAAGGTGAAGAGAGATTGGATAAAACTGTGGTGTCACTCAATCTCTTGAAGAGAATAATGTGATAGACAAAAGTATAGTAGAGTGGTTGATAGAAATATATTGATTGAAGTGCTCAATCTTTTGAAGTGAATGACGTGATAGACGAAAATGTAGTAGATTGATTGAATTTTAGTGATTGAAGTGAAAAGTGCTTTGAGATTCCTACTTGAGAAGGTAAATTTATAAAATGGTTGTGAGATCAACAATGTGATATGGGGTGAACTTTGGGTCTCAAATGCTTATCATATCCACAAGATTAACTGTCATTGAAACTTAAGATGCAAGTATTGATGTGCAGTCATATGAGATTGGACAAAAATAGAAATGATCACATTAGACAAAAAGTGCAAGTATCACATAGAGGATTAATTAGTAAAAAGTTGCCATAGATGGTTTGGCTATGCCTTGCATAAACCTACAAACACTAGTCCGTACGTACAGCATTGTGGTGATTGAAGATGCTATAAAAAGAGATCAGGTTGAACTAAAATCATGTGGAAAAAAATTGCTTTAAGAGTAGTATGATCTCTCTGTATCAATGCGGATTTATCTAAGAATATAGAACAATGAGAACAAAAGATATCTATAAGAGATACGAATTAGCTAGACTAAGCCTTAGTCATTGCTACGCTAGCTTTAGCTTCAAATAGGGATAGGTGTGAATTTGGAGAACTTTTAGTTTTAGGGACTCCTAATTTACCATAAAAGATAAATTACTTAATAATATAAGATTGAGATGGACCAAGTACAACAAGATATCTAGAGAATTTATATCATTGAGTACTCCTGCAGCTAGAGATTGAGGTATAATTAATTAAATTGCCTGATGTTCTTATTACTTTATAGTCAATATACAAACTTTTCTCAAAATATACGGAGAGATAATATGTAAGAAATGGTTAACTGAATAAGTGATCAAATATAATGTTATTCTTTTCTGATTTATGTGCTCTTACGCATCTATTCCTAATACTTGTAATGTTATACATTACTGAATTTGGTATAACTACATAATTAATGTTGATATTGTGAATACTGAGAGTAAAAGTTAAAACCAAAAACTAAATAACTAATGCAGAATTTAGTTGGGGGTTTATTTTAAAAAATATGGATCTCCCGAAAAACCCCTTACTTTTATCCTAATGATGTAATGCTTTGCACAACAAGCCAAACAATGTTATACTTTTTATCCCACTTGCCTCACCTGCAATCCACAAACTGAACGACCTCAGTGTCTGATCCCTAGTCCTTGCAGTTCCTTGACCATTGTTTTTTTCCTGGACTTGCAGATTTTGGGTTATGCAGGAGAAGAACAGCTAGGGAAGGCTTTGGAAGGAGCTGATGTTGTCATTATTCCGGCTGGTGTGCCACGAAAGCCTGGTATGACCCGTGATGATTTGTTCAACATTAACGCTGGTATTGTTAAGTCTCTTTGCACAGCTATTGCAAAATATTGCCCTCATGTAAGTACCCACCCATATTGGTTTACATATTAGTTAAGATGTTCGAGTAGGAAATACTGACTCTTCCTCTTTCCTCTAATGCCTCCCCTCAAATCTCTAAAAGGCACTTGTCAATGTGATCAGCAACCCCGTGAATTCCACTGTCCCAATTGCATCTGAGGTGTTCAAGAAGGCTGGAACCTATGATGAGAAGAGACTCTTTGGAGTGACCACACTTGATGTTGTTAGGGCAAAGACTTTCTATGCTGGAAAAGCTAAAGTTAGTGTTGCTGGTATGCATCATAGTGATTTCCATCTTTGATTTGCTTCTATTTCATTGTATTAAACCGCCAATTCATGTAAAGTACTTATTCACTACTAAAAATTTTGGTGCATTGTTCCAGATGTCAATGTCCCCGTTGTTGGTGGTCACGCTGGCGTAACTATCCTCCCGTTATTTTCCCAAGTAATCTTTCTTTTCTTTTGGTTATCTAGGTTATTTAAAAATTACGTCTACCTCGTGTTGACTCATAAAAAAAGATTAATTCCACCTTGTAACTTTACTAATTCCTGTCTTGTTGTTATCTCTAAATGTTGCAATAGGCCACTCCAAGTGCAAATTTGTCTAGTGAAGACATTGAGGCACTCACCAAGCGCACCCAAGATGGTGGCACTGAAGTTGTGGAGGCCAAGGCTGGAAAGGGTTCAGCCACCCTCTCGATGGCGTATGTTTTTATTCATGCTCTCTTTTACTTATTTAAGTTTCAATGTTCCATGAAAGTTTCTCTGTTTGGTGGCAAGAACTTCTGGTATTGACAAGGAACGCCTGCATAAGTGTCTTCCAGAGTCAAATTCTTGTAAAGAGGGTCTAGAGTTGCTTGACAACTCTATTTGTTCAACTTTATGTGACCATATCTGCTTTAATAGTCCTTTTAAAAAAGAAAGACTTCCTAAACCTGGACGTAATTTAAGAAACTTTCCATTTACCCTTGACGAGAAGCTTTTATAGCCACACAAATGTTATGACATGTTTAAGAGCACAAGTCGCAATTCTTTTCTTTCTTGAATTCTCTGCACAATCAAATAAATTCACGTAAATTAAAATGGAGCGAATATATTTTGACAGGTTTTCGCAATACTAATATACAACATGATACCTTTTTCTGCATGTGTTGTCACATGCCACAACTGGAAATTAACACATGCTGCATAGTGGCCAAGATTGTGCAATCTTGATAACGTTTTGAATATTAAGATTCCATGCACCTAGTATTGAAGTGAACTACTTGTCAAAACAATGTATTGAAGAGAACTTGCCCCACTCAGTATATCAGTAGAAGATATTGTTACAAAAAATAAGAAGACTTCTATTTTTTGTCACTGGTCCTATACACCTTATTTGCATATCTTTCTTTGTGTGGTTACTGGGTTTTGAGCAATTTGTTTCACTTCTGCAGCTATGCTGGTGCCATCTTCGCGGATGCTTGCTTGAAGGGACTGAATGGGGTTCCAGATGTTGTAGAGTGTTCATTCGTACAGTCAACTGTGACAGACCTGCCATTCTTTGCATCCAAGGTAATGATATCCGCTTCTAACCTAAATGGTGCTTGAGTGCCTATTTGCTATTAAATGTATCTGCCTTGCCATCACTTGATTTTGCATCTGTATAGAGGGATCTTCATTTTCTGTCAGTCGATGACATTATTTTCAATTTGATGATCCCTCTCACAATGAGGGTATAAAATGGGAGATTGATATGATAACTCTTCTTTTGCTGGTTATCGTTCTTCTGATTTCAACACTTGTTTGAACTATTTTCAGGTGAGACTTGGGAAAAATGGCGTGGAACAAGTCTTAGGATTAGGCGCACTTTCAGACTACGAGAAAGAAGGACTTGAAGCTCTTAAACCAGAGCTGAAATCGTCCATTGAGAAAGGAATCAAATTTGCCAACGCCTAATTAAACATAAAAAAAGAAAATGATACTTGAAGTTTTGCCAGTTCCATTTTTGGATACATTTGAGTTAATATTTTGCGAGCTCCTCGCTGCCTGAGGCATTAGATTTAGCTTTTATAGTCTGAGATAGTAGAGGTGTTAGATATATAGCATATATATATATATATATATTTGTAGAAAATAATCATTGGCAGACTTGTGATGGGTGCATTTTCCTTAAATAATCTACAACGTTGAACCTCTACTACTTCATTTATTACACATGCAGATTTATTTGGGAAAAAGTACTAGTAAATTGGTTTTCTTAATATTTTATTTGAATGTAATTGTTAATTAAGTAAGTCATTTAGGTATTCATTAATTGGAAGAAATAATATATTTAAATAAGGCCTTAGAATCTTGATTAGTTAATCCTCCTTAATTAATCTCATCTCTTGATTTATTACTTTCCTGCATACATTAATTTCCTCCAATATTTCTACTGCGCTATAATTAATCTAAAATCCGAGTAAGGACTATAGGTTGAGACTCCTAGCATTTTTCAGTTGTAAAATACATGAATTTGACTAGAACATATGCAAGGTGAGGTGCCATGATGTAAGTTACTTGTATATGATATAGTTTTGATAGACGAGACTCATAGTGTAGTTAACACTTATAAGCTTGAGGTTCGGTGACAAACTCTGGAGGTCAAAAGGGTTAATGTTAAACAGGACTAAGACAAAGTATTTGGAGTGCAAGTTCAGTGACGTACACATGAGGATATTGTGGAGGTGAGACTTGATTCATTTGTCATAAGACAATATAATAATTTTTAAGTATCTTGGGTCTATTGTTCAACGTATTGGGAAATCGACAAAAATATCACACATTGTATTATTACAAAATAAATGAAATGAAGGCTCATATTTTAGAATCTTATGTGATAAGAAATTGTCATAAAAACTTAAAGACAAGTTCTAAAAAGCAGATGATCCATTGTATCACATAATTCAAATAAGGACATATTTCATTACGACTTTTTTATTTGATTTCATAGTCCTAAAATATAAGAAAAATAATTAAATGATTATTGTATCTTCTGAGAAATTTATTTCAAAAAGTCGAACGACATTTCATTAAGTATTTTTTTGCTTTTAATATAATATAATATGTGTACTGTTGCACGTTAATAATTGTACGCCGTCAATATTCAGTATAATATTTAGGTTAAATATGTTATTATGATACATGAAGAGGGGTATACGTTGCTTTAATAAAGTATCTTTAATAAAATTCAATTTGATAGTAAATCAACTTGAAGATATTACTAACTTATGATTAACTATGTCCAGAAAGAAATATTGCTAAAAGATTTTTAGGTTTAAGAAGTACGTTCAAAATAAAATAGGGTTTACACTTATTAAGAACATAAAAATCGTTTAATATTTGAAGGAGATTTCGATCAACTAACATTTATATTTATATCATATAAAATAACTATTTTCTATGAATTATGTGCGATACATGTTAATAATAATACTAGATATTTAGTCGATCAACATTTCATGTTCGTCAATTATTCATATAAATGAAGAACAATTTGAATTTAATATAAAATTTTGAGGACAAACTTGTGTGTTGGAATATTATTATCCAGTGTTATTACATTTTAAATCCTGAGGTGAATTTTGAGTAGAAATATAAAAAATATTAAACTCAACCCTATTTTAACCAAAAATCTCATAAATGATGTGCGGCTCATAACATCACATATTAAATAAATGTCCAAAAAAGGTCCAAAGTTACTAAGCTTAGTAAATGTGATTAATTTTTGCTTGCTTAAATACATAAATATAGCTACTTCCCTTTTAACATAACATCAAATTAATATCTGTACCCTCGTGTACATAAATAAACACTTAAATTTATATAAATTTAAACAAGTAAATACACATATTTTATATGACATAATACACACGTAGGATGCTACATAAGACATATTGCTACGTAGGACACTACACATATTACATGCGTCTACTTATTCAACTTTATACATGTTTAGATTTTTATTTATTCACACCAAAAATTGAAAAACATTTATATCAACTAAGACCAAATTAAAAAAAAAACATAATATATAAACACACCCTTTAACTTAATCCCAACCAACATCTATGCCCTTCAATTTTAGACGTGCAAAAATAAACACTTAAACTTGTATAAAGTTGAAGAAATAGACACATATATCCTACATGACGTCCTACTTGACAATTTCTCATCCTACGTGTATTATGTCACGTATGACACATATATCTATTTATTAAACTTCATACATGTTTAAACGTCTACTTATATACACCCAAAGCTAAAGAACATAACTAAATTAAAAAATATATGTATACATTATATCAATTAAAAAAACACATTCATATATTATACCTAAACAAACAAATGAGTGTTAAACCATGTGTTTATTCATAAATATAAGCTAAATCATGTGATTATACATGACCTAAATAATTTTCAACCATATAATTTAATTTACCCCGATATAAAATGTGACGAGTAAAATGATCCCGAAAAGAACCACGAGGCTAAGCAAAGTAAAGTAAAAACAAAAAAATATTATGTCATCCCACGTTTTCCCAACATATTACGTGGCAAAACGACAAATGCCACTTTGGTAATAACAGTAGGCTCCGACACGACAAGCGCGTGTCAACAACATTATAAAAGAGAAAGTAAACTGTACGTACACAACCCAAGCGAGTACACTTTTAGATCCGACCCGAAAAAACTCTCTCTCTCTCTGTCTCTCTCTCTCTCTCAACAGGTAATCATCTCTCTCTCTCTCTCTCTTCTGCTATGCTCTGCCCCCAATTTTCTTAACCCTAATTTTATTCTTCCCCAAATTTTTTAATTTTTTTTTTTACTTTTTTGTAATTTTTTTTTGTTTTTACTATTTTATTATTTTTGGAAAAACCCTAGTTCCGTACCGGCTTTGATTTACCTGAAAATTGAATCGCTTTTTTTTCCCGATCTGTTTGAGCTAGGGTTTCGGAATATTGTAGTTACGATTCATGGGGTTCTGAGGAACCCTAGTTTTTTTTTTTTTTATGGTTGAAGATGTTGTTATGGTGATTTTGGTGGATTTTTTTCAGGTTTCTGGTGTTATTTGGTTTGATTTCATGTATGGCTTCACATGTCGACGATTTGAAATCTAGAGAAAGGTTAAGGTGGGGAAGCCCTACCAAAGTTTATACCCGGAAGCGTAGAAGGATCCAGAAGAAGGATGACCCGATTCCGATCTCCGCTGCGCCGGATGTCAACAAGGGGAGCAGCAAGGATGCGAATGGTTATGTTGTACAGGATGGGGAATTGGAATCTGCAGAAAAATCGGAACGGTTGCAGTATCGTCAAGAGGAGGAAGAACCTCAGTTGAAAGATTCTTCGCCGTGTGATTTGGAATTGGAAGATGGGAGGGAGAGGGATCAGGTAGAATTGATAAATGGTGGACAAGGGCAGGATGATACCCTTGGATCACAGGGAGATTTAGATGGTAGAGATGTGGCTACAGTTGGTGGCAGCCCAGTTGTGGAGGCTAATAATGGTGGGGATGTTCGGGGTGAAGAGGCTGCTATGGCGAGTTATACAGATGGATTAACAAGAGAGCATGCTGAACTGGATTCGACAGTTAAGCCTGTAATTTCTAGGGTTCAAGATAGAATTAGGATTAATATAGGGGGAGCAACATCAAGAGTGGAGATTAGAGGTATTAGGAGGGACTTAGCGGGTGAGCTTGATCAGATTAGGAGTTTAGTTACAGAGCTTGAAGCCAAGGAGCTTCAGCTGACCAAACATGATACAAATACTAATGGTGGTTTTAATAATGTTGGTAGGATAACCGCTATTCCTAGTGGTGCTGTTAATTCTTATAGTCAACCACGATATATCGATAATGGTGTGATGAATAGTAGGGCTTTAGTGCGAGTGAATTCAGAGATGGGTTTGGTGGGGCACCCTGGATCAAGACCATTCCAGCGACCAAGGGTTGCAGTTGTGGAGAAAAATAATGTAGTTGCTGAGTTTGTGGAGAAGGAGAAGAGGACCCCGAAGGCCAATCAGTATTACACTAATTCCGAATTCTTACTTGGGAAGGATAGATTGCCTCCGGAAAGCAATAAAAAATTTAAGCCAAATGGTGCTGGGAGGAAACACAATGGTGAGTTGGAGCAGGGGTATCCATTTGGCGTTGGCTTTGGCTTTGATAAACATAGGAATCAGGTGTTTAAGAGATGCACCACCCTGCTTCAGAGGTTAATGAAGCACAAGCATGGGTGGGTGTTTAATGAGCCAGTAAATGTGGAGGGTCTTGGGCTGCATGATTATCATGCTATCATCAAGCATCCTATGGATTTGGGCACTATCAAAGCTAGGTTATCTCAAAATCGGTACAAGTCTCCCAGGGAGTTTGCTGAGGATGTGAGACTTGTCTTCCGTAATGCCATGACTTATAATCCCAAAGGACATGATGTTCATGTTATGTCGGAACAGTTGTTAAAGATTTTTGAAGAGAGGTGGGCAGTTATAGAGGGCGAGTTTAATCCGGATTGGAGGTATCAAATGTATCATGATGCAGGTTTGCCTACCCCCACTTCAAGAAAGGTCCCTCAGCCTTCTCCCTTTGCCTGTGCTTCTGTAACTTCTCATGCCGCTCCACATGCTTCTCAAGCAAGGACTTTGGATAGGTCTGAGTCAATGACTGGACCAGCTGATTTCAGGTTCAAGCCATCACGCGTTGCTCATGTTGGTAGGGTACCAGTTCCTAAGAAACCTAAAGCAAATGATCCCGATAAAAGGGATATGACCTATGAAGAAAAGCAGAGACTCAGCACACATCTTCAGAGTTTACCTTTAGAAAAGCTTGATGCTGTTGTTCAGATTATTAAGAAGAGGAACTCAACATTTTATCAACATGATGATGTGATTGAAGTAGACATAGACAGTGTTGATGCGGAAAGCCTATGGGAGCTTGAAAGGTTTGTGACCAATTACAAAAAGAACTTAAGCAAGCAGAAGAGAAAGACTGAACTTGCTCAGCAAGCCAGAGGAACTGCACGGACTGCTCCAGTCATGGTGAGCTTTGATCTAGATATCCCTCTCTTTTCCTTCTCCACCCTCGTTTTACATTTTTGTCTGGTAGGGATTTCTTAATTTGTGACATTTCTTTACAGAATTCTGCTCCTATGGTTGCTGGTGCACGGAACAGTAATACTGGTAAGCCTCTTATACATGTGACTATTTTCCCAGATTGGTATCAAGGTTCATGCTTTAGGTGGAAAATACTCATAGAACATGGTTCTTTGTTTTTTTCACATGACTAGCTAAAAATAACGCCAGTGCTCTTGCTACAAGTGCAGAAGCGGGAAGACAGATGGATAATGCAAGTAGGTCTAGTAGTTCAAGCAGTTCCAGCAGCGATTCGGGTTCATCCTCAAGTGGTAATACTGATTAACTTTTGCATGTTTCATCTTTAAATGCACCATAATTGTCGCATGTTTAATTTTATTGATTTTGCAGCCAGTAGTTCACTGCATGTGTCTGATATCTTTTGCTCTATCTTTTCAGATTCTGATAGCGATAGTTCCTCTGAATCTGGATCTGAAGCGGACCATTGATGCGAAAGGCCACTTAGCGCAGGTGAGTCAGTTAGCTAACTTTTTTCTTATTTCTTGCGGACTTGCACCTTTTTTGTGATTGGTTTGGCTCTTGCAAAGTTCTCTTGCGCATGCTGTTGATATTTTTAGATAAGATTGTTGTATGCAACTCTAGTCCGTAAATATTTTTAGATAAGATTGTTGTGGACTAAATAGTTGTAAAGCTACCCTAATTAACGTATCTTATTACTTGTTATCTTTTTAATTTTTAATTAAAAAAATGACCTATGGAATAAATAATAAAGAAGAAGTCATAAGTTCCTGAAAATGATTAATGTTGATCATATTTAACACAAATTATTGTCACACCATATTAGTTAGCACATTAATGGTATCACCAAATTATCTTAAAAGTTGGAAAATTTTGTGATTGCCTTGTTTGTCAATATTTGGTAAGTACCCCTTTTGTGTAGTACTCCTTAAATATTGAATATTTAATCTAGTGTCCACATTAGTTGATTTTTCAATTTTCTACTTATCTTAGGTTAGCTTTGAATTCGCCTGGATTATCAATCAGTCCATTGAAGGATTATTTACTATTTGATTTGAAATCATTCGAAATGATAATAAGATATGGCTAAGTCGTTCTTTTTCTGGGTATAAAATGATTTTTTGCATCCAAATAGTGTGTGAGCTACTGGTGAAGGGGGGAAAAATGAATTAAGGTTATTCTGGACTGCATTTTGTGGTCAAGTGCTATATGCATCTTTGTTGTTATTCACTATTTTATTCCGTTATTGATTTTTCTCTTAACAATGTTCTTCTTAGATTCAGGAGAAGTTCTAATTTTTTTTGTCTATCTTATTGTTTTGCAGGAATTCTTCATGGATGTCTTTAGCTGTGTACTCTTCTGAAGGTTCCAAGATGAAGGTCCTCTTCTGGTTGAAGGACGGCTGCAATCAAAAACTTCAAGTTTTATCATCGAAGTGCCTTGTCTCGATGATTTTGGAAGAGTCAGACATCTCATTCTTAACATTATTTATGATGTTATTTCTATACAAGTGTTATTGGTTATGGTAGTCATGTGAGAGATGTAGCACCTGTAAAATTGCTTAGATTGCTCAACCAGTTTTGCTTATACATATGTGCTGGGATTTTCATTCATAGCGTTGTTCACAGTTAGAGCAGATAGGTTTGCTTGTGCGATGTCCTGCTGCTGGACTTGGTTGTAGTTGTAGAAACCAAGTATGATGGTAGGAATGCATACTGTAAAAATTATCAGGGATCTTAAGTGGAAATGATAATGGGTGTGTGTACATATTTTCCCATTCATCTTCCGGGCAACTTTTTGCAAAGAATTTATATGTATTTTCCCCTGAAGTAGACGCAACCAGGATTGAACGTCAGTTAAGCTCTCATGTCCATCCTCTTGTATGTCCGAAAATGCTACTGTCTTTTGACTTGGAATTAATAGAATGAATCCTGAGGGATCTTGGTTTATTTTTCTGACTTGTGTATATGATCTCTTGTTATGTTCTGAAGGTTCACAACAGTAGTGGTATTTGATTGCCTCTTACTATGGTTAAAGTTTTATCATTAAGTACTGATTTTTACTGCAATTTTGGATTATAGTCTAGTAATAAATATTTGTTGACCAACTGCATCATGCAGGAGATGGAACTTTTCTCTTATTCAAAAAAAAACCGTGCATGAGACTTTCATCTCAATTTTTTACTAATATGTTATCGTGATTGTAGTTTTTGAATCGCAGGATGTTGAGTCTTACATGTGAATCAACAGCGTCCCATCGTGTTAGAAATAATGTTATGTTTAGTTTAATGGTATGATATACACATGTTTAGCTATTGTCATGCAACGTACGTATGGTTGGTTGGGGTTAAGGAAAGTTGGACGTGATTTTTCATTTAGACATCTTAATTAAGTCATGTACCTATTGAACAGTTGTCATAGGGTTTAACTATATCATTTTGACACTTTTTAACAACTTGCATAATATTGTTCGTTGTTATTCGTTTTCCAATATGCTTTTTTTGTTTGTTTATGAAATCAAGTAAAATGTTACGATCCAAATTAAAGCTACATGGCACCTAACAAGTCTTTACCTGCTAACTGTACCATAAAAATAAACTCAAAGGAAGTATCATGAATGCCTCATAAATCCCTAACATGGGTAAATAATATGTACTCCTTCCGTCTCAATTTACGAGACATGCTTACTTTTTTTTAGTATGTCAAAAGTAATAATATTACCTTTCTATAATTAGACCTACGTGCAAAACTCTAAGGGCTCGCTTGATGTGAGGTATAAGGTATCATAATTGCAAAAATAAAATATAATGTAGGATTATTTTATTCCATGTTTGGTTAGAGATATTAGTAGTCATTGGATTAGTTATCCCATCATTTTTGTCATAGTGATGGGATAAATTATCCCATATATATGATGAAATAACTTATCCCGAAATAATTATCTCGAAATTAATTATCTTGGGATAACTTGTCCTGACCAAACGAGCCACTAAATCATATTCGAAAATCAATTCAACAGTATAAATTGTAGGGAAAAGCCTCTCTCGAGAGAGAGTAAATTTTAACATACCACAAATCACTTTTCAAATCTTAGCCCAAAGTCGCAAAGTAATTACTTTGTTCCAATGACTAATCAGTGGAAAATTATTATAACTCTCATAAATCATTACCTATATATTCTCGAATATAAATCTTTAATCATATTTAAGCACAAAATTTCATCATGCAAGCCATCCTTTACTTACAAATCCTTATGACCTTAAAATTTAGCTAGCTCTCCAAATTTTCAAAATTTTCGATAAAGTTTCCTTTATTTTTAGGCTTAGTCAATATTTTCAACCTGTTATCGAATCAGAAGTATATAATATAACCTCACATTGCTCAACCCCTCACAACTCTATCAATAAATATCGGGAAAAGAATCAAAATTATCGCTGTACTTTTATTTATTAGTTAAGTTTATTATTCGTATATTATCCAACTATTTTAAACAACATCAATCACTAATAAAGTGGGAGATTCTATCACTAATAAAGTGAAAAAAATCTAGTTAATTGCTGAAATATTTTATTGACTTCGTAAAATTCTGAAGAAATTCTATCACTATCTCCCAACAACTAAGTGAGACATAAATTCAAACAAAAATTACTTCTATTATAGGTGCCTAGGTGGTGGCCTTCAAAAAAAAAGCACGTATTACTATAACAAATAAAGAATTTTACTGTAATAATACAGTTGTTGCTATATTATATTTAGAGATAATAATAAATATAGATATCTATAATCAATACTCTATATAACTACCGTTAAATGCTTTAGCGATTCTGAATGACAATATAAAAGGCAAATCTAAATGTCTCATATGTGATAATGTGCATATCTTTATAAAAAATATTTAAAATTAGGTTTATCATATATGCATACGTGTAATGCATAAATATAAAAAAGCAGCCGTCATCAAATAGATAGAAGGCCAGCTTGCATCAATTTTGCTAGTTGGCTTATTAGATAAGTTAATTCTCAAATAAGATAAATGTGTTAAGTTGGTAAACTGTTGAAAGTTTGAATTTTATAGAAAAAAAAAGTTGAAAAAGAGAAGAATTCATACACAGATTTAAGATATAGACATTTCCTTTCTTGTTTCAAAATAGTTATCATGTTTCATTCCTCGAGATTATTTAATTAATTTTAAAAGTTGAGTTTGACAATACAAATAATTTGATATCTTAAAATTGAATTTTGATATTCAAAAATTGTATGGAAGGTATCATAAATTGCAATTCTCTGATAAAATATATTTTAAAATATTGGGATAAAGCACAAGTACCTCCCTAGACTAGGTCCGAAATTTCAAAAACACATTTTAACTAAACTAAGATCCTATTACCCCTACCCTGAACTCATTTTTTTTTGTAATTTTATACACCTTTTGGCTTACGTAGGACACTCTGTGACTCGACATAGTTAAGGCGCGTGAGAGATGTTTGGATGCCACGTAAGTCAAAAAGGTATATAAAATTACAAAAAAATGGGTTCGGGGGTAATAGGACCTTAGTTTGGTTAAGGTATATCTCTGAAATTTCACTCATAGTCTAAAAATATTTATACCTTATCCCTAAAATATTAGTCAATATTCATATCGTTTGAATTTATAAAAAAAAGAAATAAGTAGGGAATATTGTCGACATCGTCTAGCAGCCAAGTAAATAAACATTGTCGACATCCTCTTTATAATATATGCCTATCTAACTAATTAACCAACCTTGTTTAATTATATATAATCCTCATTAATTAGAACTTATTATATTAAATGAAGCTTAATTAATTAATGAATCACTATATATTGTAGGGCCACTTTTGGACAATCACGTATGATATTACATCACCACGAATATAAAGATTCATTGGTGCAGTACTGTCTGCGCAAGTGACAAAATGGCATGTTGGATAAGATGAGAAATCAACCGATTGAAAACAAGTTAAATAAAAACGAATAAATATTAGAAAATGAGTTAATCAAAGGGATGATATAGATAATCATATTATTACTTGACTTTTTAAATAGTTAGATGAAATACACACTAAAAAGTCAAAATAACACTCCTAAAAAGCAAGAACTTATGAAATTAATACACATACAAATAAGTATTGATAATATAAATATTCATATAATTATTCGTCTGAATATTTATTTTTAGTGAATAATACATATTCATTTTTCGTATTCATTTTTAAAGAATCGATTATCCAACTCATATCTAATAGATCAGTTTAACTAGTTACTCATTTTTTAAACCATTTTGCTAGGCTGCATACCAAAAAGGTGCATTAAAAAAATTCAGGTTGACAACTTGAATAGCTAGTAATATAATTTCTCTTTGAACAGGTCAAATGGCCTACAAAGTAGAATACAAAAAACGTTTGTTTTAAACAAGTTATCAAATGACTATTACACTTTTCCTTCACATTTTTAGCACTTATCTTATTTGATTGTGAACCCCACTTTCAATAACATTATATATTATGATGAATATTAATATTTAGGACTATATATAGTTATAATCACAACACAATATAACTCTCTTCATTTCATTTCATGCAAACCTAAGATATATATTATCATCAATTATTCAAGAGTTAATTAATGGCTAGTATTTCTAGGTTTTTGTTATGTTTCATTATTATTATCTTGCTTTCATTTTGTATAAGCTTAGAAAGTCGTCCTCTTGAGACATTGTTACCAAGGAAGAGGAGTACACCAATGGAGACTGCTCAAGAAATTTTGCGGAAAAGATTATTACAAAGAAAAGATGCATTCAAGTATCATATCAACCGGCTTAGTCCTGACGGACCTGATCCTCGACATCACTAGGGCATGAGCTGATTCAGAATTTCAAGATGATGGATGTATTATTTAAATTTTACAGATTTTTTACATATGTACTTGTATGTGTGTTGAAAATATTTGGATTAGTTGAACTCATTGAAAACACATACAAAATTTAATGATTATAAAAGGAATTTTTCATTCGTCTGAAATACGATTGTAACTTCACCACTAATTTTGTTTTTGCTTTACTTTTTTAAATTCCTAACAAAAATATGCATTAAAAAATGGCAAAACTATACGCAATGCTTCCCCACCTCATTAAGGAGGCATAAAGTTTTTTCATAAAATATTTTGGGTTCTCCAAGCAATGGCAGACTTAGGATTTTTGTTTAGGGGGTTCGAAAAATAAAAGTATAAACGTGTAAATAAGCCTTTAGAAATGGGAACCGTGAATTTTTTTTGGATTTAAAACCACACTTTAGCACTTTTTTTAAAGTAAAAAAAAAAAAAAGAAAAACAGAACTGAATAAAAAAAAAAAAAACTAAAAAAGACTGCAACTGAAAAAGAAAAAAAGAAAACGCTTTCACTGGGATTCGAACCATTGACTTAATTTCCAAGGGACTTTTCACTGCGCATCAGTTTCTCTTTGTTTTTGAGGGGGTTCAATATATATATATATATATATATATATATATATATATATATATATATATATCTACAGAAATACTGAAAATTTACTTTAATATACAGTGTAATTTTTGCCGAGGGGGTTCGGGTGAACCCCCTAGAACTAACGTGGGTCCGCCCTAGCTCCAAGGTGCCAGATCCATGGGTTAATACACACGTAAAACCAAGAAAGTCAACTAATTATTAAAAATTAGCTCGTAAATGCGAAAATATGCCTTGTAAAATGGTGGACTATACGGAATGCTTCCCCAACTCATTACTGAGGTCCTCAAAGTTTTATCAGAAAAAATTTTGGGTGCTCCAAGGCGCCAAATCCATGGGCTAATACACACGAAAAATCAAGAAAGTCGGCTATTTCCTAATAGTTGGCTCGTAAATGCGAAAATATGCATTAAAAATGGTGGGATAATACGCAATATTTCCCTAACTCATTACAGAGATCCTCATAAAAAATTTTCAAAAATTTTTTTTGGGTGCTTCAGGCGCCAGATCCATGGAATAGTACACACGAAAAAACAAGAAAGTACGCTAATTCCTAAAAGTTGGCTCGTAAATGTAAAAATATTTCTTAAAAATGGTGGAACAATACACAATGTTTACCCTACTCATTACAAAGATCCTCATAAAGTTTTTTCTAAAAAAATTTCGTTGCTCCAATGCGCCAGATCTATGGGCTAATACATACGAAAAACCTAAAAAGTTAGCTACTTCCTAAAAGATGGCTCGTAAATGTGAAAATATGCCTTAGAAATGGTGGAACTATATACAATGCTTCTCCAACTCATTACGGAGGTCCTCATAAAAAAATTCAGAAAAAATATTTGGGTGCTCCAATTCCGCCAAATCCATGGGTTAGTACACACGAAAAACTAAGAAAATCGATTTATTCCTAAAAGTTGGCTCGTAAATACGAAACTATGCCATCAAAATATGGTGGGACTATACGCAATGCTTCTTAAACTCATTACAGAGGTTCTTATAAAGTTTTTTAGAAAATAATTTTGGGTTCTCCAAGACGCCAGGTCCATGGGCTCATACACACAAAAATTTTTGGCCAAAAACAAGTCGGGATCACGTATCACCAAAAATTCATGGACTATAACACACAAAAAATGGTAAACTCGGTTTTTCCTGCATTGGGACTTGTTTGAATTTGAAAATGCATATGTTTGCCCCTTGCGACCAACTTAAGCCATTATAAGGTCGTAACTAACGTCCACGAATAATTTCAGCCAATAAAAAGTCAGGATCACGTATCACCAAAACTCCATGGACCATAGCACACGAAAATCAGTAAATTTGGTTTTTTCCGTATTGGGGCTCGTTTGAACTTCAAAATGCGTTTGTTTTCCCATCGCGATCAACTCACGCCATTATAAGGTCGTAACTAACGCCCATGAATAATTTCAGCCAAAAAAAAGTCAGGATCACGCATCACCAAAAATTCATGGACTATAGCACATGAAAATTTTTTGGTGATTCGGGATTCCAAAACTTTTTTTGCCAAAATTTTTCATGGACGTCCATTACGACTTTATTAATGTCGTCAGTTGGTCCCAAGGGGCAAACATGCCCATTTTCAAGTTCAAACGAGCCCCAAAGCAAGAAAAATCAGATTCTATCAATTTTCGTGCGCTATAGTCCATGGATTTTTGATGATTTGGGATTCTAAAATTTTTTTTGCCAAAATTTTTAATGGACGTCCGCTACGACCTCATTAAGGCCGTCAGTTGGTCCTGAGGGGCAAACGGGCCCATTTTCAAGTTCAAACGAGCTCCAAAGTAGGAAAAATAAGATTTACCGATTTTAGTGTGCTATAGTGCACAAATTTATGGTGATAAAATTCCTGAATTTTTTTTGCCGAAATGTTTCATTGACGTTCGTTATGACCTTATTAATGGAGCCAGTGGTCTCGAGGGTAAAACGGACCCATTTTCAAGTTCAAACGAGTCCCAAAGTAGGAAAATCCTGATTTTACCAATTTTCGTGTGCTATAGTCCATGCACTTTTGGTGAATCAGAATTTCAGAACTTTTTTTTGTTGAAATTTTTCATGGACGTCTATTAGGACCTTATTAATACCGTCAGTTGGTCGCTAGGGGTAAACAGGCCCATTTTCAAGTACAAACGAGCCCTAAAGCAGGAAAAACATGATTTTATCAATTTTTATGTGCTATAGTTTAGGGATTTTTTGTGATAGGATTCTAGAATTTTTTTCGCCAAAATTTTTCATGGATGTCTGCTACGACCTTATTAATAAAGCCAATTGGTCTCGAGGGCAAACAAGCCCTTTCTCAAGTTCAAAGAGCCCAAAAGCAGCAAACACCAGATTTTATCCATTTTTGTGGGCTATAGTCCATGAATTTTTTGTGATTCAGGATTCCAAAACTTTTTTTGCCAAAATTTTTATGGAAGACCGCTACAGCATTATTAATTCCATCAATAGGTCTCGAGGGGCAAACAGGCCCATTTTCAAGTTCAAACAAGCCCCAAAGCAGAAAAAACTAGATTTTATCAATTTTCGTGTGCTATAATCTATAAATTTATTGTGATAAGATATCGGAATATTTTTTGCCAAAAATTTTCATGGACGTTCGTTATGACCTTATTAATGGAGCCAGTTGATCCCGATGGGCAAACGTGCCCATTTTCAAGTTCAAATGAGACCTAAAGCAGAAAAAATCAGATTTTACCAATTTTTGAGTTTTATAGTCCACAAATTTTTGGTGATAGGATTTCTGAATTTTTATTGCAAAAATTTTTCATGAACGTCCATTACGACCTTATTGATGGATCTAGTTTGTCCCAAGGGGTAAATGAGCCCATTTCAAAGTTCAAACAAGCCCAAAGCAGGAAAAAAAAGATTTTACCAATTTTCGTATGCTATAGTCCATGGATTTTTGGTGATTCGAGTTTTCGAAATATTTTTTGCCGAAATTTTTCATGAACGTCCATTACGACCTTATTAATGGAGTCAGTTAGTCCAGAGGGGAAACAAGCCCATTTTCATGTTTATACGAGCTCCAAAGCAAGAAAAATTAGATTTTAATAATTTTCGTGCGCTATATATAGTCCATGAATTTTTTCTGATTAAGTATTTCAGAATTCTTTTTGCCGAAATTCTTCATGAATGTCCTTTACGACCTCATTAATGGATCCACTTGGTTCCGAGGGGAAAATGGGCCCATTTTTAAGTTCAAACGAGATCCAAAGCAGGAAAAACAAGATTTTACTGATTTTCATGTGCTATAATCCATAGATTTTTTGTTATAGGATTCTAGAATTTTGTTTGCTGAAATATTTTCCGGACATTCGTTACGACCTTATTAATTGAGCCAGTTGATCTTGAGGGGAAAATTAACCCATATTTAAGTTCAAACGAGCCCCAAAGAAGGAAAAACTAGATTTTACCAATTTTCGTGTGCTAATGTCCATGGATTTTTAATGATTTGGGATTTTCAGAACTTTTTTTGTTGAAATTGTTCATAGACGTTACGACCTTATTAATGCATTGGTCCCAAAGGTCAAACGAGCCTATTTTTAAATTCAAACGATCCCCAAAGCAAGAAAAACCAGATTTTACCACAATGCCATAGTTCACAAATTTTTGGTGATAGGATTCCAATTTTTTTTTGCCGAAATTCTAATGGACATCCGTTACGACCTTATAAATGGAGCCAATTGGTCCCGAGGTGCAAACGAGCCCATTTTCAAATTCAAACAAGCCTGAAAGCAGGAAAAATTAAATTTTGCCAATTTTTGTGTGCTGTTCATGGATTTTTGGTGATTTCGGATTTCAAAACTTTTTTTGCTGAAACTTTTCATGGACATCCTTTACGACCTTATTAATGCCATTAGTTGGTCGAGGGGAAAACGGGCCCATTTTTAAGTTCAAATGACGCCCAAAGTAGGAAAAACAAGATTTTACTGATTTTTGTGTGATATAGTCCACGGATATTTGGTGATAGAATTTCAAAATTTTTTTTACCGAAATTTCTCATGGACGTCCGTTATGACCTTATTAATGTCGTTAGTTGGTCTCGAGGGAAAAACGGGCCCATTTTGAAGTTCAAACGATCCCAAAAGAAGAAAAAATCAGATCTTACCAATATTCGTGTGCATAGTCAACATATTTTTGGGGATAGGATTCTGGAATTTTTTTGCCAATAACGTCCGTTATGACCTTATTAATGGAGCCAGTTGGTCCCAAGGGAAAAACAGACTCATTTTCAAGTTCAAACTAGCCACAAAGCAGCAAACATCATATTTTACCGATTTTTGTGTGCTATAGTCCATGAATTTTTGGTGATTTGGGATTCGAGAATTTTTTTTGCCAAAATTTTTTATGAACGTCGTCTACGACCTCATTAAGGCCGCAGTTGGTCCTGAGAGGCAAACGGGCCCATTTTCAAGTTCAAACGAGCCACAAAGCAGGAAAAGCAAGATTTTACCGATTTTAATGTGTTATAGTCCACAAATTTATGGTGATAGAATTCCTGAATTTTTTTTCCCAAAATTTTTCATTCACGTTCGTTACGACTTTATTAATGGAGAGAGTTGGTCTCGAGGGGAAAACCGTCCCATTTTAAAGTTCAAATGAGCCTCAAAGAAGGAAAAACCAGATTTTACCTATTTACGTTTGCTGTAGTCCATGTACTTTTGGTGAATCAGGATTGCAGAACTTTTTTTTGTCAATTTTTCATGGACGTCTATTATGACCTTATTAATGCCGTCAGTTGGTCTCGAGGAGTAAACTTGCCCATTTTCAAGTTCAAACAAGCCCCAAAGCAGGAAAAACCAGATTTTACCAATTTTCGTGTGCTATAGTCCAGAAATTTTTTGTGATAGGATTCCAGAATTTTTTTCACTAAAATTTTTCATGGACGTCTATTATGACCTTATTAATAAAGTTAATTGATCCCGAGGGGCAAACAAGCCCTTTTTCAAGTTTGAACGAGCCCCAAAGCTGCAAACACCAGATTTTATCGATTTTCATGTGCTATATTCCATGGATTATTGTGATTCGGAATTTCGAAACTTTTTTTGCCAACAATTTTCATCGAAGCCCGCTACGACCTTATTAATTCCATCAATTGTTCTCGAAGGGCAAACGGGCCCATTTTTAAGATCAAACGAGCTCCAAAGCAAAAAAAATCAGATTTTATCCATTTTCGTGTGCTATAGTCCACAAATTTTTGGTGATAGAATTTCAGAATTTTTTTACCAAAATTTTCATGGACGTTCGTTATTAACTTATTAATGGAGTCAGTTGGTCCCGATGGGCAAACGGACCCATTTTCAAGTTCAAATGAGCCCCAAAGCGGGAAAAATCAAATTTTACCGATTTTTGAGTTCTATATTCCACGGATTTTTGGTGATAGGATTTCTGAATTTTTACTGCCGAAATTTTTCAGACGTCCATTACGAACTTATTAATGAAGCCAATTGGTCCAAATGGGCAAACGGGTTGTAACGACCCTTTCGAAATAATATAAGCCAAACTCACGAGATGTTTTTTTTATGCATATATTGTCCTCACGCTAGTAAAAATGATATGAAAAAAATATTACCAACTTCCTAGCCCCAAACTAAGTAGTTAATGCTTCATACAATCATTCAAAACAAGTAGTAAATTTAATATATTACAAGACTTGGGCTTACACACCCCAAATGAACAAAACATGTAGCCATACTTATATTACAACCCATGGTGACATGATCCGATTAGTCCTCAAAATTTCATACAAATATACAACACATAAATCATGTATAAGTCCCAAAGTTTATATAAAATGTAGATACCTATATGCAAATGTGATCTTCCATAAGGCTCTCAAAATCTCTATCTCCAATGGCTAGTTTCATGCCTCCTCTCAATCATTCCCTTTGAGTGAGATGGTCTTAAGGTGCGAATGAGCCCATTTTTAAGTTCAAACGAGCCACAAAGTAGGAAAACCTAGATTTTATCGATTTTTGTGTTATATAGTCCATGGATTTTTGATGATTCGGAATTCTGGAACTTTTTTTGCCAAAATTTTTCATGGACGTCCGATACGACCTTATTAATGTTGGCAGTTGGTCCCGAGGGACAAACGGGCCCATTTTCAAGTTCAAACAAACCCCAAAGTCGGAAAACCAAATTTTATCAATTTTTGTGTGCGATAGTCCACGGATTTTTGGTGATGGATTCCAAATTTTTTTTTGCCAAATTATTTCATTGACGTCCTTTATAACCTTATTAATTGAGCCAATTGATCCCAAGGGGCAAACTGACTCATTTTTAAGTTCAAACGAGCCCCAAAGCAGGAAAAATAAGATTTTACCGATTTTCATGTGCTATATAGTCCATGGATATTTGATGATTCAAGTTTTCGAAACTTTTTTTGCTAAAATTTTTCATGAACGTCCGTTACGACCTTATCAATGGAGTCAGTTGGTCCTAATAGGCAAACATGCCCACTTTTAAGTTCAAATGAGCCCCAAGTCAGTAAAAATTAAATTTTACCGATTTTCATGTGTTCATGGATATTTTGAAATTCAGGATTTCAAAACTTTTTTTGCTGAAATTTTTCATGGATGTCCGATACAACCTTATTAATCCTGTCAGTTGGTCCCGAGGGGAAAACGGGCCCATTTTCAAGTTCAAACGAGCCCCAAAGCAAGAAAAATAAGATTTTATCAATTTTCGTATGCTATAGTCCACGAATTTATGGTGATAGGATTCTAAAAATTTTTTTGCCAAAATATTTCATGGACGTTCTTTACGACCTTATTAATTGAGCTAGTTGGTCCCGAGGAGCAAAAGGGCCCATTTTTAAGTTCAAACGAGCCCCAAAGCAGGAAAAATCATGTTTTACCAATTTTTGTGTGCTATAGTCGATAGATTTTTGATGATTCGAGATTCTGAAACTCTCTTTACCGAATTTTTTCATGAACGTCCATTACGACTTTATTAATGTTGTTAGTTGTTTGCGAGAGGTAAACGAGCCCATTTTCAAGTTCAAATGAGCTCCAAAGCGGGAAAAACCAGATTTTACCAATTTTCGTGTGTTATAGTCCACAGATTTTTGGTGATAGGATTCCAAAAATTTTTTTGACGAAATTTTTCATGGACGTCTGTTGCGACCTTATTAATGGAGTCAGTTGGTTCCGCGGGGAAAACGGTCCCATTTTCAAGTTCAAACAATCCCCAAAGCAGGAAAAAGTAGATTTTACCAATTTTCGTGTGCTATAGTCCATAGATTTTTGGTGATTCGGGATTCCAGAACTTCTTTTGCCAAAATATTTCATAAACATCCGTTACGTCCTTATTAATGCCGTCAGTTGGTCTCGATGGGCAAACAAGCCTATTTTCAAGTTCAAACAAGACCCAAAGCAGGAAAAACCAGATTCTACCTATTTTCGTATGCTGTAGTCCATGAATTTTTTGTGATAGGATTCTGAAATTTTTTTCGCCAAATTTTTTATGGACGTCTGTTACGACCTTATTAATGGAGTCAATTGGTCCCGAGGGGCAAACGGATCCATTTTCAAGTTCAGATAACCGCCAAAGCAGAAAAATTCAGGTTTTACCGATTCTCATGTGCTATAGTCCATGGATTTTTGGTGATTCGAGATTCCCAAACGTTTTTTGTCAAAATTTTTCATGGACGTTCGTTACGACCTTATTATTGCCACCAGTTGGTCCTTAGGGGCAAACGGGCTCATTTTCGAGTTCAAACGAGTTCCTAAGTAGGAAAAACCAGAATTTACCAATTTTCGTGTGCTATTTAAATTTTTTTTGCCAAAATTTTTCAGAGACGTCAGTTACGACCTTATTAATGGAGCCAATTAGTCCCGAGGGGCAAACGGGCCTATTTTTAAATTCAAACGAGCCCCAAGGCAGGAAAAACCAGATTTTATTGATTTTCATGTGCTATAGTCCATGAATTTTTGGTGATTCAAGATTTCAAAACTTTTTTTGCTGAAATTTTTCATGGACGTCCGTTACGTCCTTATCAATGGAGTCAGTTGGTCCGGAGGGGCAAATGGGACCCATTTTCAAGTTCAAACGAACCTCAAAGCTGGAAAAACTAGATTATACTGATTTTTGTGTGCTATAGTCGGCGAATTTTTTGTGATAGAATTCCAGAATTTTTTTCCTAAAATTTTTCATGGACGTCTGTTACGACCTTATTAATGGAACCAGTTGGTCCCGATGGGCAAACAGGCCCATTTTCAAGTTCAAACAAGCCCCAAAGCAAGAAAAACTAGATTTTACTGATTTTCATGTTTTATAGTCCACAAATTTTTTGTGATAGGATTCTGGAATTTTATTTGCCGAAACTTTTCATGGACGTCCCTTACGACCTTATTAATGGAGCCAGTTGATCTCGAGGGGCAAACTGGCCCATTTTAAGTTCAAACGATCCCCAAAACAGAAAAAAATAGATTTTACCAATTTTTGTGTGCTATAGTCTATGAATTTTTTATGATTCAAGATTTCGAAACTGTTTTTGCCGAAATTTTTCATGGACGTCCGTTACGACCTTATTAATGTCGTCAATTGGTCCCGAGGGGCAAACGGGCCTATTTTCAAGTTCAAACGAGCCCTAAAGCAGAAAAAATTAGATTTTACCGATTTTTGTGTGCAATAGTCCACAAATTTTTGGTGATAGGATTTTGGAATTTTTTTTTGCCAAAATTTTTCATGGACTTCCGTTACGACCTTAATAATGGAGATAGTTGGTCCCGTTGGGCAAATGGACCCATTTTTAAGTTCAAGCGATCCCAAAGCAGGAAAACCAGATTTTATCAATTTTCATATGCTATATAGTCCATGGATTTTTGGTGATTCGGGATTTCGAAACTTTTTTGCCGACATTTTTCATGAAAGTCTGTTACGATCTTATTAATGTCGTCAATTAGTCCCGAGGGGCAAACGGACGCATTTTCAAGTTCAAACGAGCCCCAAAGCAGTAAACACCAGATTTTACTTATTTACATGTGCTATAGTCCACAGATTTTTGGTGATAGGATTCCAGAATTTTTTTTGCTGAAATTTTTCATGGACGTCCGTTACGACCTTATTAATGGAGGCAGTTGGACCTGAGGGGCAAACAGACCCATTTTCAAGTTCAAACAAGCCCCAAAGCAGGAAAAACCAGATTTTATCAATTTTCGTGTGCTATAATCAATGGATTTTTGGTGATTCGGGATTTCAAAACTTTTTTTGCCAAAATTTCTCATGGACGTCCGTTAAGACCTTATTAATGCTATCAGTTGGTCTTGAGGGGCAAACGTGCCCATTTTCAAGTTCAAACGAGCCCCAATGCAGGAAAAACTAGATTTCACTGATTTTCGTGTGCTATAGTCCACGGATTTTTGGTGATGGGATGCAAAATAAAATGTGAGATTGTTTTGTCTCTCTTTTGATTGGTGGAGTAAGGGATAGCAATCACGTAGGATGTACTAAAATAGTAGGATTAGTTATCTCATATAGAAGCTGAAATAGCTATTCCAATAGAATATCATGCTATTTTTTAATCCAAAAGAATCTAATGTAGTTAGCGAGAGTTATGGTAGTATAGTTTAGAAACGAAAGGCCTCCGCACACAGAAATCCTATAAAAGGAGGGAAGTACCCTGTATCTCCTAGCCTTCTTTCTTACTATGACTCCATTGACAGATATCACATGCCACCTTTTTGAACAACTATGTCCGAGAATGAATTGTGATATAACTCCGAATAAGCCATTGCTCTATTCCCAACTCAAAATCCATAAAAGCTGATACCAAACATTGTGTAGTAAAAGGCTGAGAATTTGAACAAGTATAATTGATTATGGGCCATAATTTAATATACAAAAACACCAATTTGTAGTTAACCATTTGTATTTATACCCAATGGCTTCAGAGTATGTTCAATAGCTTATGAATGATACAAAGATGATGCACTCTGATAGAGGCAATTGGTGTTAAAGCCAACAATCTACTTTCTTATTCAGGTAGTAAAGGTAATCTATTCACAGTGTAGGCAGATCCATTTGATTCAGCATTCGGCCTGAATAATAATTCATCAACTTCACTCTCATCATCAACTCCTTCACTATCATGAGCGTCTTCATCAGATGCACTGGTGAAAGGGAGAATCCGAAGCCTTAAATCCGTTCCTGTTCCAATTCGCTCTGATTTTAGCTTGTACTTTCTAACAAGATCCTTCTGAAGCAGTCTAATATTTGTTGGCCTAGGGAGTAGCTCAACAGGTTCCCCTTTTGGAATTACCACTCGCTCCATGGCTATTCGAGCCTCCTGCGGAAAGTCGATGCACAAAATCCACTCACAGCTTTTAAAGAAACTACAACAATGATTTTATTTGGTAAACACAGATAACAAACCAGGATACACGAGAACTATCAACAGTAGATTATGTAAATATACAATGCTAGATGCACATAAAAAAAGAAGCTAATTTTCGGCTTCAGTTGCCGTAAAATACCCAGATGATGTGAGTGACACAATGAATCTTAGGAAATGACCCATGGTTCATGGTGATGGACCATGTGGAAGCAAGTTTGAGGGGAAGATTGTTGGGTGTGAGAACAAATTTCCACATTTGGGAAGCTACATATAAGGTGTAGGATCTCTCAATGGCGTGAGGCCTTTTGAGAAAAACTGGCCGGCTTGGCCAAGGCGCACAATATCACACCATGTTAAGAGTATCTTTGGGCTGATTTATCCCAACAAAAATAAATGAGGCCTAAATCTAAGACAACCATAAACCTTAGTTGAAGACATGACATATTGACATTCATCATCTGAACTATTGAAACAATAATATTATGGGCACGTGTGAAAGAATCTTTAGTCTACTAAGACTATCATTAAGTGTTTGGTGAGTTTAAGAACGGCAGTTAATACTCCCTCCGTCCAACAATAGTTGTCCACTATACTAAAAATAGTTGCCTAACAATATTTTGTCCAATTTAGAAAATCAAGAGATAAGTTACCTTTCTTGTCTATTTTAAACCTTGCTATTAAAGACTATATATCATCTAACAAGTAAAAGTGTCTATCTGATCACCTGATAAGTTTAAGTGTCTAAGTTAGAAATTGTGCCAAGTTTGAAAGACTATCTAGGTATTTAGACTTAATTATTTATATGGTCAACTCTAAGCATGTTCATAAGCCAGTAAAGGATATTATATAAATAGGCTTTAAGGGGTAAGTGAATTCTAGGTTGGAGCTTCAATTACAAATCTACCAAAAGAGTTGAGTGTTCCTTTGACAAATTCAGTCTTTTATATAACAAAGTAGTTTCTTATATCTCCTTATTGTTATGTCGGAAGAAAAAAAATTCTCAAATGTTGAAATAGATAATCCAATAGAAGCTCTTTTTTTTATGGGTATGAGAAAAGAAGTTTCTGTGTTACTGATAGATCATGACAAAATTTATTACTCATCAAATGGTTAATTTGTGAGAATTTTAGAGCCCAACCTAGCATTAGGAATTCTCACAAATCAACCATCTGATCAGTAATAAATTCTTAGTCATGATAAATCAGTAACACACAAACTTCTTCTCTCATACCCATAAAAACGAGCTTCCATTGGATTGATCTATTCCTTCAACAGTTTGGGCATTCTTTTTTCCAGACATATCCATAAGGAGATATAAGAAACTAATTTTTTATATAAAAAGATTAAATTTGTCATAGAAACACTTAATTCTTTTGGTAGATTTGTTAATTGAAACTCCAACACAGAATTCACTTACCCCTTAAAGCCTATTTATATTGTATCCTTTATTGGCTTATGAGCATGTTTAAAGTTGACCATATAAATAATTAGGATAAGGCACAAATACCCCCTAGACTATGATCGAAATCCTAGAGACACAACTTAGCTAAACTAAAGTCCAATTACCACCCCCCTCCCACCCCCGAATCAATTTTTTTTTGTAATTTTGTACACCTTTTTGGTTTACGTGGCATCCAAACATCTCCTATGTGCCTCAATTACCAACTACATGGAGTTACGGAATGTGTCACGTAAGTTAAAAGGGGTATTAAATTACAAAAAAAAAAAAATGAGTTCGAGGGTAATAGGACCTTAGTTTAGTTAAGGTGTGTCTCTGGGATTTCGGTCATAGTCTAGGGCGCATTTATCCCTTTATCCCTAAATAATGTAGTCTAAATACCTAGATAATCCCTCAAACTTGGCACAATTTGTAAATTAGACACTTAAACTTATCTAGTGACCAGATAGACACTTTTTATTGATATATACGCATCTCATGAGCACCTAATACTGATTAGCTTTCTCCATAAAGATGTATATGATTTTTCAAAGTGGATCAATAGTTTTATGTTAATTTTTGTGTCCTTCCACCTTTATCGGAATTTCCTATAAGGGACATAGTTTTATGTTAATTTTAACTATTTATCAGATTTCCCCATAAGAGGAGACATAGTTTTATGTTAATTCCAAATACAACTAATCCAGTAGGGTGGAAATTATTCTTTTCCTTTGTTGATTAGTTCTTTCTCTGTTTTGTTTCTTCTGTTTATTTAGTTGAGTTAACAAATATCAGTTCAATTTCAATGAAAGAAATCGTTATCCTGAACTAAACATTAGATGTACCACACTACCCTTAAGCCCCGTTCTCATTAACAACCACATCCAGAAGTATCACAGTTTAGTTTTAAGTTTTAACAGTAATGAAGTTCTAGTAACTAGAGCAGGGAAGACAGTGACGCAAGCATGGCAATATAAGGGAGTGATTCAACCTCAAGTTCAGATTAATGAGCAGAAGACTGAACAAGGCCAAAGTTCTACACCAGCTAATTCCCAAAATAGAGTTGAGGAGATTTGCAACCAGGTGATGGAGACAGGGAGTAACAAACAGACACCAGAAGGAGATCCCCAGCAATACAGTTTAAGGCCAAATGCAATCTGGCCAAGTCCAGAGTTCAACCTCACAAACTTCCCTGTATTGACAACCATTCCAACAAAGAACAGATTTAAGAGTCTTATGCATAGTAAGCTTGATTCACTGCCTATTGATTGGGGTGGAGCTCCACAAACTTGCCAATGAAGTGACTGTTTCGGAACCTAAGGGTTGTGACTAAATCTACAAGCAGAAAGAGTTGAAGAATCACCTGCGGGAAAATAGAATATATCTTGCTGGTCTCATTGAAACTAGAGTGAAGGAATATAGTATGAAAAATAGACTCACAAAAATCGTACATGCTCTATGTGGGATTGAACCCAGGTAGCAATGCTCATGCTGAAGAGTCTTTACCGCTGAGCCACAAAACTTAGTTGTATCAAGGATGTCCTTACTCGGTATATAGCCAAAAAATCCAAAATTTTACCTACATATCCAATATAATTTCCTGGCAAAGGGTCCGGATGACCACCCTTGATAAAGGGTAGCTCCGCCCCTGATGACATTCATCATCTTAACTATGGAAACAATAATATTATGAGCACGTGTGAAAGAATATTTAGTCAACTAGGACTACCATTAAGTGTTAGGTGAGTTTCAAGAAGTGCAATTAATACTTAATAAATTTAATCTCATCCTCAATAACTTTAAATCACATTCAATCATCATTTTTACATTTTGATACTCCTAGGAAGAGGTAATGAACCCCCGCAGTTATATAATTTGATTGTTAAGAGGATAAAAGTTGGTCAAAAATTTAGTATAGTCAACAAATATTTATTTTTAATTGCGATTCAATAGTGTAATAACTCAAACATTTGCAAAATTTGTGATTTTTATTGACGTAAACAAAGGTAACACATGACCTAATTTATAAGTTGTTCTCTGTTTAAAATAAAGAAAACAATCACTTATACCATTCTTTAGGATCATTTAGTTCAAAATCAGGATATTCCAGAATTATAATTTTGGTATCATAACTAAGGTTTTAACTTAGGATCAATTCACCATCTTAATGGGATAAATATACTTGGCTAATATTTCCAAGGAAAATGTAAAAAGAAATACATTAAAAAAATTAAGGGGGGAAAAATAAGAAATTGACTGATTTCATTTGTTCACGCGTCAATATTGAGTGCAATCCACACAAATTTGAAATGTCAGCACTAGCTGCTCATGAGATGCATATATATCAAGTAACAGTGTTTATCTGGTCACCAGATAAGTTTAAGTATCTATTTACAAATTGTGTCAAGTTTTGAGGGACTATCTAGGTATTTAGACTAAATTATTTATATGGTCAACTTTAAACATGCTCATAAGATAGTAAAGGATACTATATAAAAAGGCTTTAAGAGGCAAGTGAATTCTACGCTAGAGTTTCAATTACAAATCTACCAAAAAAGAGTTAACTCTTTCTCTGACAAATTTATTCTTTTATATAACAAATTAGTTTCTTATATCTCCTTATTGTTATGTCTGAAGAAAAACTATTCTCAAACTGTTGAAAAACAGATAATGCAATGGAAGCTCCTTTTAATGAGAGAAGAAACTATGTTTTACTAGTAGATCATGATAAAGAATTTATTATTGATCAGATGGTTGATTTGCGAGAATTTTATGGATACAAAAAATGACATTCCTAGAACTTACAATCTTTGTTTCTTTGATATAAATAAATTATATGTGATTTCCTTTTTATTAGAGATTTTATTGAAATCATGTTTGTTTTCTTGTGATTTTAAAATCATCTCTTCCTTTCTTTTCTTTTTTTGATAAAGTTAAAATCGTCTCTTCTTAAATTTCATTTATCCTATAAATCTTGAATTTCTCTTTTCCTTGTTATCATAACACTATCTCTACCTTGAAAATCTTTAATAAAAATGAAATCACATATTATTTAGTTTATATCAAAGAAACAAAGATTATAAGTTCTAGGAATGTCATCTTTATATTCATAAATTCTTGCAAATCAACCATTTGATCAGCAATAAATTATTAGTCCTGATCTACCAATAACATACAAACTTCTTCTCTCATACCCCTAAAAGGGAGCTTCCATTGGATTATTTATTCCATCAGCAGTTTAAGAAAGGGTGAATTTGTCAAAGAAACACTTAATTCTTTTCGTAGATTTGTTAATTGAAACTCTAACATAGAATTCATTTATCCCTTAAAGCCTATTTATATTGTATCCCTTACTGGCTTATGAGCATGTTTAGTTAACCATATGGATAATTTGGTATTTGGTGGGAGGTGGCAAATATCCTGTAGAATTAGACAAAGGACGGAAAGCTAGTCCGAACATCATGGTCATCAAAAAAAAAAAAAGCATGTTGCACACTTGATTAGCTTTCTCCGTAAAGATGTATATAATTTTCCAAAGTGGATCAATAGTTTGTGTTAATTTTTGCAGTCTTCCAACTTTATCGAAATTTTTCCACAAGGGACATAGTTTTATGTTAATTTTAATTATTTATCGGATTTTCCCCATAAGAGACAGTTTGTTCACACACCAACGTGGAGTGCAATACACACAAATTTGACAGGTCAGCATTAGGTACTCATGAGATTCATATATGTCAAGTAAAAGTGTCTATCAAGTCACCAGATAAAGTTTAAGTGTCTAATTTACAAATTGTGCCAAGTTTGAGGGACTATCTAGATATTTACACTAGATTATTTATATGGTCAACTTTAAGCATGCTCATAAGCTACTAAAAGATACTATATAAATAGGCTTCAAGAGATAAGTGAATTCTACGTTAGAGCTTCAATTACAAATCTACCAAAAGAGCTAACAGTTTCTCTGACAAATTCGATCTTTTATATGACAAATTAGTTTCTTATATCTCCTTATTGTTATGTCCGGAAAAAAAAATCTCAAATTGCTGAAAAGATAATCCAATAGAAGCTCCTTTTTCTATTAGTCGAGGATTTGGCTTCCATTGGATTATCTATTCCTTCGGCAGTTTGAGAATTTTTTTCTTCAGACATAACAATAAAGAGATAAGAAACTAATTTGTTATATAAAAGGCTGAATTTGTCAAAGAAATATTTAACTCTTTTGATAGATTTGTTAATTGAAACTCCAACATAGGATTCACTTACCCCTTAAAGTCTATTTATATAGTATCCTTTACTGATTTATAAGCATGTTTAAAGTAGATCATATAAATAATCTGGTCTAAATACCTAGATAGTCCCTCAAACTTGGCACAATTTGTAAATTAGATACTTAAACTTATCTGGTGACTAGATATACGCTTTTACTTGACATATATGCATCTCATGAGCACTTAATGCTGATTAGCTTTCTCCATAAAGATGTATATAATTTTTCAAAGTGGATCAACAGTTTTATATTAATTTTTGCATCCTTCCAACTTTATCGGAATTTTCCATAAGGGACATGGTTTTCTTTTAATTTTAATTATTTATCAGCTTTTCCCCATAAGAGACATAGTTTTATGTTAATTTTAAATACAACTAGATCCATTAGGGTGGCAATTATTCTTTTCCTTTGTTGATTGGTTCTTTTTCTTTCTCTGTTTTGTTTATTCTGTTTATTTAGTTGAGTTAAGGAATACACTACCCAGTACCCTCAAGCCCCATAATCATTAACAATCACATCCAGAAGTATTACAGTTTAGTTTTAAGTTTTAACAGTAGAAGTTCTAGTAACTCGAGTACAAACAGTAAATGGCGATGCTCTATATCCTGATAAGAAAAAAGAAAAGGCTTGTGCATCAGTTGATTTTTTTGGATGAATATTAGCTAGTTGATGTGTTCTTTTTCCCAACCTATTGGCTAATCAAGCTTGTCTAATTTGCAAATGAGAATTCCTCAGGATATTAACAGAATACGATAGAGCGCCTGATGACCTTAATCTAAATGTTCACACTCCTTCAGTATTCTCCTATAGATTCTAGCTAGTAGGATAATATATTTGTTGAATACTCCACCTTCAGATGAGACCTTAGGCAACAAGCCACTTCACACAATATTTGAATATTAGGGGGTGTTTGGATTGACTTTTTTTAAGTGGCATATAAGTTGAAAGCCAAAAGTCATAAGTTGGGAACCCCCCAACTTTTGGCTTTTGGCTTCTTTTTTGTACTTTTTCAGCTTTGAATAAGTGCTTAAAAACACTTGTTACCCAAACACTTCCAAAACTAAAGAAATGCTTAAAAGCCAGAAACTACTAAAAATAAGCCAATTCAAACACCACTTAGTCTGAAATGAATTTTTATCTCTTTTCCATTGTAAATAGCTGATGCCCTAGTCCAAAATGAAAAAGAAAAAAGGATAGACAAGTCCACTAAGCTCCCCCTATGCACAGACTGGGGAAGGCCAAGACCACATTGGGTCTCATATAGGCTGCCTTACCTTGCATTTCTGCAAGAGGTTGTTTCCACGGTTTGAATTTGTGACCTTGTGGTCACATGGCGGCAACTTTTACCAATCCCCTTCTTAGACTGACATGAGACCACAATTTTTTTAACCAGAGACTTGGTGAATCCTAAGTCGAAGTCTACTTTATCTTTTGTTCCATTGCAAACATCAGATGTCCTCACACGGCATGACAAAATGGTATAGCACATATGCTTCAGGCAAATGACTTCATCGGAACCTCCATGTTTTCCAGAGAGTGAAAATTAGTATTTCATCATAAAGTTAAAAGCCAACTTAAGGGTAGTCACCCTCAATTTAAAGGTAGTTAAAAGCCAGTTAATCACAAAAAGCCCATTATCATCTTTATGGAAGTCAGCTGCTAGAGTCTTCAAAATTGGATTTTCCAAAAAAGTACTAAAAAAGAATACAAGGGGAAATTACCTCTAAGGCATCAATCTTTTCAGACTCATTCATCTTAGCTTCAGATTCGAGAAACTCAAAGCCATCAGCAAAATCACTGATTAATGCCTGCATAGCCTTTGTCAGCTGTGTTGAGGAGCTTGTCTGCAAAAGGAAAAGATACTTCACGTAAGTCACACAAGGATAGTGAATTCGGACTCTGCACAGACAACAGATAATGCATAAAAGAACTCATCTTGTTTTTCCCTTCTTTCTTCAGAAATTTCATTCAAATGAGGAGATATTGCAAGTTAGTTCTAACAAATACCTTTGTCACATAAATAGGAATGCCGTGAGATCTTGCAGCTGCTTGAATCCGAGAATTTTTCTTAAGCTTGGACTGCAGAGCAAGTAGCACATCTGCTTCACTGACATTATCAGTAAACTCAATGGTATCGTCAATGTTTAGCTGTTTTATCCCTTGCATCACACTTGCCTCTGAGATCTACAATACCTGCACAAATATGAGTTCCACGTAGATGTTTCCATATAGAAGCTGATGGAGCTTTATCGTGCTTTTTCCTCTCTTCTTTTTCGTTTTCTTCATAAGAATCTCTTATTCTATGCTTCACTTTCCCTCATATAAGTTAAAAAATTTAGAGAACTAAAAGGAAAAGAGAGTGGATTGACTCAAATGCTTCATTAGATGATATAAAGTTTGAAGAGGAGGCTCTGTAATTGTAAAATGTGTCTTTGACAATTACTTTAATGGGTGAAATCTTAATGAGCTAAAGCATAGAAGAATCTCTTCTCTATTTCCGCCTATACAAGGAGTGACAAAATTCAAGCATATGTTCTTTTTTTCCAGGAATATTTTAAAATAAAAAATTTGCTGGGCTTGAATCTGAATAGTCAGCCAAAAGAAAAGAATCATTCCTGCTCGATACTTCTACACTTCATGTTTGGGGCCACCAAGCACTTCCCGCAGAGGAAGGGGGTATGTGGGGCCTTAACATGAAAAGAGAGGAAAACAAGGAGACTATTAGGATACTGGAGAAGCATCAAATTAGGTTTATTAGATCCACAAATTAAAAGATACTAGCAGCAAATTAAGTAACAATAGCACACGAATGCAGAACCATCATGTACTAGGAGGTAGTTCACTTTTTTGGAAATTGATTCTCTTTCGAAGGCCCTTTAACAATATGAATACAAGCTCGGTATTAAAGTTGAACTAAGAGAACAGATTCTGAGACTGGGATTTTAGTTATTAACCAAACTTATACATATTCAATGTAGTGATGACATTCTTTTTTCCTATCGAACAAGTAAACGGTAATATCATCTTACCCCATATAGAAAAATGCAAAGGGCATCCTCTCTTTCACCAGAACCTCCTTCCATGCTCGGACCTGTTGCTGAGATGAGCTCAGTTGAATCAGGTATACCTCCATTAATCTGGATTATATCTTCAATCAAAACTTCATTTATTTCATCTAATGGTGCTTGGATGGATGAACTTTCCATTATTCCATCTTGCGATCCTGGATTTATCTTGCGAATTTCATATTTTGGGTAACGTCCTTCTCAACATGAAATTAACACCAAGGCAGACAATTAAACAACATCCAATTAGCTTTCCAACAGGATGATATGCAAATGATTTGTCAGCAGAATTGTTTTGTTAGGACTTAGGAGGGAGGACTAGTAAAAGACCTGCAAGAATTGCATCTACTGTTGCTTCTAAATCAGGATGAACTCTCAATTCTGCCTTGGAGATTATCTCAACCCCACAGCTAAAAGATGATGGACCTTTCCTCTCCAGAACAGATTTCTGAACGCCTCTCCTGCTAGCCTCTTCATCCCCAAGTGTCACACTCTGACAAAGAAATAAATTATGCAACTATACTATAAACCTCAAACAGCTTCCAGTCGTCCAATAGTGCATGAGAGTAAAGCGTCACTCCATGTTATAATGGTATTATGGCATCATTTCGAAGAGTAGGTTTGACCTTGATATCATCTTTTGAGACTCTTCACTTTTCTTTCTTTTTTTTTTAGAAAATCTTTTGAGACTCTTCACTTATAGATATCAATGTCAAGACACCTCCATGAGTAAATATTTAGGTAACCAAGTTAAAGACTTTCACCCTCTGCCCCTCCATGCACAGCTCATGTTGCAATTACATAGGAAATATAGAGAATGCAGTGGTTCACTTCAATTAAATTGTTTTTGTCTTTTCACCCTTCATGCACTGCTTGTGTTGCAATTGCATATATTATGTAGAGAATGCATTGGTTCACTTTATTGCAGTGATATTGGTTTTGCATTCTACTTGTGAGATATGAAAGGAAAGAAGAAGAAGTCACATCTGGTACAACTAGGAACAGTGGGATCCCCCTAGACATTTTACTAGCTTCTTTCTAAATAGAAGTCCTATTACCTACAAATGTGAAGTAACAAGAGAAGTTTTATTGGAAAATCTTAAAGTTACCGTACTTACCCGTTTGTAGCATAACAGCATTGTTCAACATTAACAAAGCATCAGCCCAATTGTTTTAAATGTAACAACTAACTGGAAAAAGTTCTGTTAAATGGGAACTACCTGTACTCCTCCAACCAGCATCTCTAAAGCAGGATTCATTACTAAATTCTCTATTGTTACTCCATGAGCAGTTGCAACTAACTGAATTCCTCGTTGTGCAATGGTGCTTGCAGCCATTGCCTCAAGCTTAGTACCAATCTCGTCGATTACAATCACTTGTGGCATATGATTTTCCACTGCTTCTATCAGCACCTACAAAAATATAAAGTAAAAAACAATCCTCATTGATCGATGACCAATTGACTCATGTTTGGAGCCACTCATGTAAGGGAAGGGCAGGTCCATCCAAGAACCAGCAATAGGTACATCCTCAGGAAAGCTATTAATCAAGTACATGTGGTCCCAGTTTTGCTTTAAATTTGGGTAAGATAAAAGGTCTCTTTTCCAATAAGAAATTGCAGTGGTTGCATCAATACACCTTTTCAAAAAAGTAATTTTATTTTCATCTGGCAAACAGAGTGTAAGTCAAACTCCTACCTTGTGTTGCATATCATTATGTGGAACTTGCATCCGCCGAGCATTACCTATTCCTGCATGAGGTATATCACCATCCCCACCAATTTCATTAGAGGTGTCCACAATCATTACACGCTTCCCATAATCATTTGCAAGCATCCTGGCTATGTCCCTAGGAGTAAAAGAAAAAAATCCTTACATACCCATCTGCTGAATCTCATGGAAATAGCTTTATTGGGATGGTAGGAGATACATGCACATTGCGGAGGAACTATCATTGTCATGTTATAACTGCAGGATTTTATGTGTATCCGTGTGCAAGGAGAAATGAAAGGAGAAAGTGTTCACGATGGCATGGGATACAATAATAAGCACATACAGACAACTGAACCCTTGATACATAAAACATCAGACAGACTTCCATCACATTAGAGCTAACCAATAATGTGGGACAATGAGAAGGAAATGCAAGAAACAAACATCTAAAGGGAACAGTCAAAATACATAACTAAGCATACCCTGAATAAGAAATGTTAACAAATACACTCCTGTCCTTTGCAATAAATGCAATAGATGCATAAGACACAAAGAATACTTGTAAGAGCCCTGTATGCAACCCACATACCAAGTGCCAAATCCACGATATTTTCCCAGACTTCATATATACATCATTCCATTAAATTACAGTAACAAGCAGCATTGTCTAGACTAGCCTGGGACTAAAAGTTTAAGCTAAATAAGCCCACAAAGACTTCAGAAAAAAGGAAGAGTTGAAGAAGAAAGTAGTATTATATTATGAAAAAACTAGAAAACTTTAATATTATTGATTATGTCCAGGATCTTTCATTTTACCAACAATAAAAAAAGTCTGCTGTTCGATACGCCAAGAAACTTGTTTTATTCCATCAACCATGGCTTCATGAGAGCTTCGTATTCAAGTAATATTAAACTTGTCCAAAATTGAGGTTAAGCCTTAAAGATAAAGCAAGAGGTCTCGGCTTATATCTCAGTTAAAGAGACACCAGGAAGCCATATCTAGATACCAAACTAGCAGCGCCCATGAGAAAATTTCAAAGGGTTGGCAAGGACCTAATATAAAATCCAGAATCAAACTACTCACTGGTTTCAAGCTATGCTAAGCCACTGCCTGTTTCCAATCTTGAAGGAGCTAGGCAGCATCTGTGTGTGGTATAGCTTACCAAATGTAAAACCAAGTTTGCCTTGGAATTGGAGCTTGCAGCTTCAATAGTATGAACTTGATTCAAACTTCCATTGGCCTCAATATCATGAACCTGATGGCTTTGAGAATTGCCCAAAAATTGGACATGAATTCCTTTGCCTGAGACCTCCAATTTGCTTATTAGTAACCCTAATTTGCAAATTCGAATTGTTAGGAAGCTTACCAATTGGGGCTTTTTGTTGTGTTGTGTTAAGTTCATTCTGGTGCTCATTTTGGCATTGCTCGTTGCCTGAAAATTTCGCCAGAGCTCTATCGCCATCGCCGGAGTTCTCCCCGATTATGATTCCCCCATCCATTTTGAGTAGGCTTTCAGTATAAGGTACGTTAGGACATGGGGAGTATTCCCCATTGATTGATTCCCCTCGAATCTCTTCAGAGGGTGGTTGAAATTGCAGGCACATCTGGGGCCATCCATCCGCAAGCGATTCTCGCAAAAATTGCCTGTTGAGATCTTTCCAATGGGACTATGGAATGAGCTGAATCTTTGATCATAGATAGATCAACTACCGGAGAATCATACCCCATAGTCGCTTTTACATGAATCAAACAAGATTTCTCCAGGGATATAGATATACTTTTTTGAGCCCAGTCAAGCTCTTCCTACGAAATTGCTTCAGTGATCGCAAATTCCTTTTGCAAATTCGAAGAGTTGTGGGATGAATTAGAGGTTCATTCTTGTTGGGTTTTGTTGGCACTAGAATTGTGCTTCGATTGGCACTGGACCACCACGAAATTTGCATTGAAAGTAAGTTTCCATGTCAGTGTTGTGAAAGGAAATCACCTCGGTGCCAATGGTGAGAGGCGAGGCGATCTTTCATTGCCTTTTAGCTTTGTGGCGAGGCGATCTTCAAAAGGCAACGCCATGGAGACAACGGCGACAGAGGCAAGAGGCGAGTAAGGCGCCACCTTTTATATTTTCTTAAAAAAAGGCGACCAATTTAGGATTTTAAAAGTTAAAAGATAATTTTAGGGTTTACTTTCCAAATTTATAAAGTTGCACTATTAGGCTGCGACTCCAACCAGTCGACTTGACTTGACTTCTCGGCGATCAGCCAGACTTTCTTGGCGACTCCAAACTCCAACCAATACGTATTTCTTCTTTTCTTCTTCCTTTGTTTCTTTTTCCTTCTTCTTCTTTAGACTTCAGAGTTACTTCTACCTTTGGTGTTTTTTCATTGTTTTGACTTTTGTACTATTTTTTTTTTCATTCAAGTTCTAAACTTTTAGTATATACTACCTATTTTCAGTTTTTGAATTGAAATATTTGCTAATATGTTATTGCTATTGAGATTTTGATTATTAATAGATGCAATATTTTAATTTTTTGGTCTTAATTGGTGCCGCACTTCAAAAAGGTGAGCGCCTCGCCGCTCGACTCGTCTTTTGGCGAGGCAGACCCTTGTCGCCTTTCGCCGTCCAAAACATTGTTCCATGTTTGCATTGCATCTTCACACCAATATCGGATCATGCTCATCATTCCAAATATGATTCAAGATTGAACTTGACTTTATAAAATTATTTTCCCTCAAAATCTAATCACAAAAGATATCTTGATTTCTCAAATTTTAAAGAAATTAAGAAGAAATTAAACCTTGAACTGGAAATTAATAAGAAGTTAGAAAGTTCTTACCTTTTTAGGCTGATTTCGTCCAAGAGAGAAGATAATTTTTGTTAAACCTTCAGCCAACGCTCTTTCGAAAAAAATGGGGAAGATGATGTATTAAAGAGGAAACAATTAAATAATAGAAAAAGAACTGACATGTGGAGGTTTTTAATTCATTTTTGTAAGAAAAGTTTCTCATTCACGCGCGTCATCTGCGTGAAAACAAACATAGGGAAAAAACGGGTCAAAATGTCTATTAACAAAGGTATTTATTACTTTTGTGGGGTTATAGGAGGACCATAAGTTGTCTTCTTGAAAATTCGGGACAACTTCAAGTGTCACTTTATGTATTTTCTCAAAGAAAAATACTATTTTTTTAATGTGACAACCAGAAATGTAATGGCACCGATTAACTTTAAAATGAGAAGGAGGATCAAGGTCAAACAGCAGAAATGTTCCTCAAGTTCATGACATTGCACATCAAAGATCAGAGGGTATGACATGAGAGTATATGTAACAACCAACCTGATAATAGTTGTTTTTCCTACTCCAGGAGGACCAATGAGCAACAAAGAAGCACCATCTTTAACTAGATCTCGCAATGAGTTTGCACTTCCAGATATTGCACGACCAACTCGGCAAGTTAAACCAATAATTGCACCTTTCCGGTTTCTAATAGCACTAATTCGGTGTAAAGTTCTGCTAATGCCAGCTCTATTGTCAACTGCAAAGTCACCAACCTGTAATATGAATAACCATTAAATACAGTACTAACCAAATAGTTACTAGTACTAACTTTTCGCTTTGGACCCAGGTAAGTTGTTATCAACGACTATGTTAGTGTATTTCCAGGGTCATAGTTACTATTCAGTCTGAAACTAAATCACTAGTGTCTTTGAGCATATCATTGAAACACCAACCTCAAAAAAGAAACTTGTTAATCAATCGGGCACAACCTCAAAATTTCCACTCAATCAACGTTAAATGTGTGTGTGTAAAAGAGTTGGCCGAGGCCAACCCTGATCAAAATCAAAGCCTTCCTAATTCAATTGAAGCTATCACTGCAACTTCAGTTCAAATTATTCCCAGAGGTAGAAGCAATCTAGGATTTGAAATTCATGGATGGAAAGTATCAAGTATCAGCACACCACAATTCCTATGGATACAAACTTAGCACAAGTATATGTTATTTTTCAAATCGTTCTACTTTCTCTTCCCCAATTTATGTGATACATTTTTTCTTTAAGTCCGTCCAAAAAGGATTACCTTTCTATAATTAGAAACAACCTAACAATAAACTTCACATTTTACACTTAATGAAATATATATATAGTCATACAAATATTTATGGTTTGTTATATACCACAATTCAAAAGTCTTGTCTTTCTTTCTTCCTTAAACTTCCAGTTAAAAGTGCATCACATAACTTGAGACAGAGTGAGTATTACATAGTAAGTGCTGGAGCCAAATTTTTCACTAAGAACATCCAACATATATTATAACCTTGTATATAGTAAGTGGTGGACCCAAAATTTTCACAAAGCGCATTGAAAATTTACTATAACCTTGTATATAGTTAGTGGTAGAGTCAGAATTTTCACTAAATGGATTGAACATTTACTATAACCTTGTATATAATAAGTGGTAGAGCCAGAAATTTCACTAAACGGATTCAACATATTCTATAACCACGTATATAGTAATTGGGGGACCCAGAATCTTCACTAAAGGAATTCAACATTTACTATAACCTTGTATATAGTTAGTGGTAGAGTCAGAACTTTCACGAAGATCATTCAACATATCCTATAGGCATAATACATAAATATACTCTTTAACTCGGTTTTAAACGTGTATAGAATTAAACAAGTAGACACATATGTCCTACGTGGCATAATACACATAGGACACCACATGGGATACAAAATTGCCACGTAGGACGTCATTTAGAACGAATGTGTCTATTTGTTCAATTTATACAAGTTTAAGTGTCTAGTTGTGCACACCCAAAGTTAAAAGTCATACTTGTTCGATGAAGCCAAGTTAAGGGTATGTTTATGTATCATGCCTATTCTATAACCATGTATATAGTAAGTGGTAGAGTCAAAATTTTCAGTAAGTTCCTTCAACATATAAATGGTAGAGTTAGAATTCTTACTAAAAAAACTCAACATTTACTATATATATAGTGTAATTTTTCAATGAAGGGTTTTGAATCCCCTTCTGATACCCTACCTCTGTTCATGTATATATCTCAAGCTGAAATGGGTGCTATATTTAATTAATTCTAACCTGCGAGGTAGCTTGTTGAAGATCATCCAAAGTAATCGGTTGATCGGACAAGATGAAATCTCCAGAAGGGAAGCGAGCAAGTGGCTTACGACCCAAGTCCATAACCACCTCAATTAAATTGGAAAACTCCGGGTGTTCGCTAACTCCTCGCCGCATTTCCTCCGGCAACAAAGACGATAACCGACCCAATTCCACCTGAAAGTCATCAGCAATCAAAGAAGACGACCATACCGAAGATGATAAGCGGAAGAAGGAGGGTTTACTAAGCAATTTTGTGGGTATTACAGTAAAGGGCGAAAAGTGGAGGGATTGAATTGGGGAAATTTGATTTTGGTGGGGAAAATGGAACTGTGGGTTTGGTGAAGAAGAAGGATGGACATGGAGTAAAGCAAAAGAGAGCATCACTTTCTTGGCGCTAAAATTTGCATTTGGTGTTCTCTCTATTTTTCAGAAATTTCACTGCAAATGAGCGGTTTAGCTTTGCTTATCCTCTTTTCATTTATCCTTTTTTATTATCAGAAAAACGTCATATTTATCCGTGTTATCAGAAAAAGGTTATATTTACTTTTTGTCATATTGTTTTTTATTCTTATACTAAGCACAACGGATCGGAACAGAACCACCGGACTGGAACGAATAGGTATCAGACCAGAATGAGACGGTTCGATCGATTTGTTGACCGGTATGGGATGAACCGGACCGGAATTACCGGGACGGATACTCGGTTCCGTCCCGTCCCACTATATACCGGGATGGAACTGAAACGGACCGGAATAAAACGGGATGGGATAAACGGGACGACACATCTAGTTATTTCAAAAAATGATAAAAAAAAATTAGTTATTTTGATTTTTTGAATTACAAAAATATGAATGTTTTTTTTGTTTTTCTAAGTTTAAACTTTAAATTAATAGTTTTAAAATTTATAATGTAATTTTACTTAAGTTTATTTTAAAGATATTTTTTTTTAATTTTTACCTATTAAGTTTACAAGTTAAGTTTAATAAAGTTTTTTAACTTAGTTTTCAAATTTCAAGATTTGAATCTTTTGAAGTTTATAAGTTATTACTTATTAATATGTTATAACTTATAAGTTATATTTATAACTTGTAATTTAAATAACTTAAGTTTGTAATTTTAAAAAAAATAAATAAAAATAAGGATAAAACAATGACACAAATGCCAAATTTAAAAAATATCAATCCAATTTATTTAAATTTGTATTACAAATTACAATTACAATTTACAACTATTAGTAGAGTGCATACTTTACGTAGCCACCTTCTAGGAAGGGTTCTATTTCAACTAAGCCTCAAATGTAATACTAATAGTTGTATAGTCCCGTAAAGCCTTTCTCTAACTCAGCTATAGATTGACCGTAATCAACTACTGGTCTTGGTAAAGCTCGTTGATGATCTTGAAGTTCCATGTCATCGTCACTACCACGTCCAATGGCTGAATCTATGAAAACTTCATATTGACTATCTAACTTTGGAAGTCCTTGATTTCTATGCTCAGCATTTATCTCTAAAAAGCACCGATATCTCCAAACTGTCTTCTGCTAATGAATATCTGTGGTCTCCAATTTGAAATCTTGTTGCGCTGAAAGCTGCCTCTGAAGCTATTGATGATCCTTGAATTGCAAGCATATCCTTCACCATCCTACTAAGTTTTGGAAATTGAGTTCCACGAACCCTCCACTAGTTTAGTAGTTGTGGTATACCTTCCTCGTTTGTAATATTATATGAATCCTGTTCAAGATATTTAATAAATTCACATTTATTAGAAGAGTCAAGACCAAGTTTATGTTTCACTCTACCATGGGCATCTACTCGAGGCATAGACATTTGAGGATTTTCAACATTATCTAAGGAACAATATTTATCATACATTTCTTTAGCAAGTAATTTTATACTATTTTGACATGTTACCAAATCAGGTTGTTCTTCTGGTTTAATATCTAAATTTTGATAAATGCATTCAACTAAAGCCTTTGCACCATATTATTTATATTCAGGATTGAAAAGAATTGCAGTTAAATAAATTTGAGGGATAGGAAAAAAATATTTCTTAAATTTTGTAATCATAACTTCAATAGCACTAGTAAATAATTCATTTGTTTTATAGTCATAAAAGAGAGATGAAATCTTACATATATGTATTAAAATTTCAGAAATAGTAGGATAATACATTCCAGAAAAAATTTTAGTAGCATCATAAAATGATTTCAAAAATATTCTAAGTTCATTTACTTCATCCCAATCACTATCATTAAGTTTTAATTCGGGATAAGCATTATGACTATTAAATTGCATAGTAATAGGTTCTCTATATGTATAAGCAACTTCAAGCATATCATAAAAGGAATTCCATCTAGTTTTTACATGTTTCGGAACTTTTCTAAACGGAAGCTTACATGCATTACAAAGCTCTTTAAATTGATTAATTCTACTACTACTATGCATATGAAAAATATAAAACCAAGCATCATCAACTTTATCAAAACTATTTTCAAATAATTTCACACCGTCACTAACAACCAAATTTAATACATGCGCAGCACATCTAACATGAAAAACATATTTACTAATAGGACAAATTCTAGGTTCTAGCATATTAATAGCATTTAAATTAGCATAAGCATTATCTAAAGTAATACTAAGTTTATCACAAAGACCGAAAAAATCTAAAATTTCCAACACAGTAGTAGCAATATACATTCCAGTTTTTTTCTGTTGACAAATTTTATAACCGATAATTCTTTTTTGTAAATTTCAATTATAATCAATCCAATGCGCAATAACAGCTAAATAATCAAAACCATTAGGACTACGACCCATATCAGTGATAATAGCAACTCTACAATTCATTATTTCAAAATAGGCACGCAAAAATTTACAATGTTTTTCTTTACCATGCTTCTTGATAAACCTTTAAAACTAGAATTATATGTATCACGAATATATGTAATAAAACTCGGATGTTCTCCAAAACTAAAAGGTAAACCACAAACAACAACCATTTTTGCAAAATTTTCACGATCATGATCCTTATTATAGGTTCGATGTGTAAGAGGTCCACTTGGGTTCGAAGTATTTAATTCACCTTGAACCATATCTAACCCTCTAACCGATGCTCCAATGCTAGAATCTTCACAAACACTAAGATAAGATAAATATGCAAATCACTCTTTACTATGTTTTTGCATCAAATGCTTTTTTAATGCCCCCGTTGAACCTCCACTCCCACCAGATTTATATTTAAAATATTGTTTACAAAGATTACATATACTAAAAGTTTTTTCTTCATTCAAATAACAAAATTTCCACACATTTGATTTTAAAGTACGTTGTACATTAGTCTTACCTCTAGTTGGAACAATAGGGGGATGACTAGTTCCAACCGGAGGATTGTCCTCCTGAGGTGGAACTTCAGTACTACTGAGGTCGGGACTAGTCGGTGTATCATCTAAATCTTCTTCATCAATTTCTACTTCTTCATTTTCTTGATAATTACCATAATGTCTTTCATAAACCTCTTTGGGAATTATAGGAGTATCCGAATTAATTTCTATACGACTGGGACGAGAAAAACTAGTTTCATTCACATGAGTAAATTCATCAATATTCATTCTAACAAGAGGAAATTTAGATTTAGAAGAACTAGAACCGTTATTATTTTTTGTAAATATATTTTTTACTCCGTGTACAATACCTTTTTTACCTCCACTTTTTTTAGAAGACTCCATGATATAAAACTATAAATTATAAAATACGAAATTTAACAAGAACAAATAAAATATAACAAGAACAACTTACAAATAATAAATACAAAAAATAAATATAAGATTAGAGAGTGAAACGAAGTTACCAAACATTTGTGTAAAGAACAAATGATTATAATCGAAAATTGAAAAATTGATGTCAAAACTTGAAGTTTGAAGAAGATTCCTACTCCAAAATTCACCAAATGATTATTGAAATCTTCACAATTACAAAATAATATGATTGAAATTTGGAACTTGAATATTAAAAGTCTGAAACTTTGAGAATTGAGAGAAATTGATGATTGTTAATTGCTAAATACTGTAAATACATAAATTGTAATTAAAAATATAAAGAGAGGGAGTATATATAGTTTTTAGAAATTGTGATTATGTGTTGGAATTGGAAAATATAGTCGTTGGAATGGAATATGGATTGGAGTCTAGAGATGTTGAAAATATTTCCGTTGGGGGTTGGGGTAGTCAGCATTGGCCAGTGGGGACTGGGGACTGGGGATGGCCGGATGGGACAGGTCGACAGGGGCAACAGGCTTTTCAACTTTTCAGAAAAGTAGCCTGGGCCCTGGGGCATTGGGAAAGCCTATATTTTTTATTTTTTTTATATAAATTATAATATAAAATATAAATTAATTAATAAAAATTAATTAATCGAAACCAAACCGGGATAAATTGGTTCCGGTACACTGGTATCAAATTGTGATACCATTTTGTCCCGTGTACCGGTTCACGGTGTCCCATTCCGTCCCAAAGACTAGCGGACCGAAACGAACCGGAATGGTACCGGTACAACCCGATCCAGTGCCCAGCCTTAATACTAAAGATGGAGCTAAAGGCTTAGGGATTCATCTAACTACCCTTTCGAACATTGTATTATTTATAAATAGTTAAAATTAATTTTAATGTATATATGGATAGTGGTACCATGTTATCCTGTGCTCATAGGTTAACTAACCTGTGTATTCCAACTAAGGTCTCAGGAACGTGCACTTCCTTAATACATCTGACCGCTTAACTAATGTGAATAAGTTGTACGGAAGAGTAGATTGGTTATATACTTTTATGCCCCTTTCTTCTTCGCAAATTTTGATGGGTTTAGAAGGGTCATCCAAATGCTGGTATTGTGGAAGTCCTCAACAAGAGACATTAGCTCATGTGTTTCTATAATCTGATTCAGCTAACAGGATCTGGTCCTATATTTGCTTTTTTGCTGGTCTAAACATAGAGGGACTTCAATTAAGGAAAGTTATAATGCTACGGTAGGGGACAGATGTTGGGAAGAATACGAGACCTTTCTTTAGAGCTTTACCCAGCTTTGTAATATGAGAATTATGGAGAAAGAGAAACAGGATGAAACATAAAGGGGAGAAGATATCAGCAGCACGAATTATTCACAATATCACTAGAAATATATATATATGCTGGTAAGACTAAAGAAATCTCGTATGGCATGTCCTGTTAATTGGTTTGATATGCTAATTGAATGGACAAATTATAGACTTAAAACAAGGGCAAAGAGAGTCTTATGAGAATTTCCACTAAATGGGTGGGTGAAATACAATAAAGATGAAGCTTCTCAGGGAAATTCGGGTCTTAGTTCCTATGCCTTTTGCTTGAGGAATGATAAGGGTGATATTGAATATGCGGAAGGAGAAAGCATACAGAACACTACCAATACAGTCGCAAAAGTTAAATCTATATTCGGAAAGCTGGATTGGTCCAAGGAGGCAGCATCCTCAGGTGAAGAAATGGAAATCAAGGAAAGAGGAAGAGAAAGCGGCGAAGGTACAAAGAGGAGTGAAGGGGGACTAATTAGAAACCCTACCATGGAATAGATATATATCTCTATCCGGATTGGGTTGGGCCTGAGTTTTACTCGTTTCCGTTGGTTATTTTTTTTATTTTAACAATGGGCTAGTTAGGGTTGGGCTTTGCTCGTGGAGGTGTAAGGAGATGTAACTCTTTTTTCCTTTTTCTTGTTTTGTAAAGGCATGAATAAAAGACCAAATTTTGCAGGGGGAAAAAATCTTTGCACATTTTGGTATGTATTGCCTCCTAGCTATTAATTAGATCAACCAGACAAGAAACTCAATTCCGCACTGTTGTTGAGTTGTTGGAGTTATCCACCAATTTCTGAAATTTTTGTGGATTGCGTTGGGGGAAATCCATCTGGTAGATGTACAAAACAAACTATATCTTAAATCTTTGTCTCTTTTTTTTTGGAACAAACTTCATCTTATATAATTTATATTATATAAATATAAAGTTCAAATTCTATAAAAAGGTACTCTAATTTAATTACGAATTTAAGGTCGTAACAACTTTTAACTTGTAAAGAGGTCAATCTTTTTCTAATATACAACTCAAATTCTGATAATATAATTAGGCTTGCATCAATCCAAATAAATCAAACTTTCCACGGAGGTAAATCTTTTTCAGGAAAATTCAATGGATAAACCATGAAATACATAGGGCAAAGACAATAGATTTTATACAAAAGAAATTGAAATACTTTTGGGCCCAATAACATGTCAGTCTATGCAAGAAAGAAACATTTTCTCAATTATTTGCTGTCTTGAACGTACTAACTACTAATTAATGAAAATACTCAATATGAACTCGTTAAAAAAAAACATTTAATTACTTAATTCGTTTTAAATTATCTATCATATTTTTTTTTTTACATATTCCTTAAAGACAGTAATTATGAGGAATTTTGATTGTTTTACCCTTATTTATATATAATTCAGACATAATATCTCTTCATTACTCTATTTATGTGTCATCACCTCAAAACTGAAATGTCTATATTCTTCAAAAACAATTATGGAGTATTAATTAAAGATAAAATGGGAAAAGAATAATTAATTTTATTTTTAGTTTCTAAAATGACAAATAAATTGAGATAATTATTTTTAAGAATCACGATAGATAATTTTAAACAATGAAGTATTAATAGTGTATCCTGATTAATTAGCAAATTAAAACATAATTAATTAAGAATCATAATATCTCGACAAGTTCATTAATCATTGCATATATGTTGAAAGCAACTCAACGCTTGGATTTTTGTCTTTTGACACCTCCATGTTGTTGTACCTCAAAGTCTTGTCCTTTTCAATTTCATTAATATTATTTTTAAATAAGACAAGTTATTTATAGAATAAAAGAAGACAGTTTGAAGTATTACTTATAGAATGAAGTAGACGTTTGGATGATATTTGATTGAATTAATATATATAAAAAAATGAAGTTGAAGTTGAACAATTCAAAAAAAAAGGATATTAGTACTACTAGTCTACTACAACTAAAAAAAAAAAAACATTAGTGGTAATAGATATTGTAATATTGGAGCGCAAAATATTTAGCGATAATTGAGTTAAAATTATTACATTTAAAGTTGCTTAAGTCTTGAGCGGTATTTTTTACATGGAGTGTTGATTATAAATATTCATATTTATTATTGTCCCTAAATAATATTATTATTGCTAAATAATTACCAAAAAAAAATATTATTTGTCATAGTGTTAGTCCTCGAATAGTTGTGACGGATTATAATATTTTAAATTCCACAAGTTCCTATATAAAATGACCAAGGATATATATTTTAATTAATTGAACGTTAAATGTACTCAACCATCACATTCAAAATCAAAATTTATCAATAACCGAAGAAAAACAAATGTAAATTATCTATTAATAAAATTCTATTTCTGTAACGGTACAAATCTTTTGGGGATCATTGTCACTGCAAATTAAATTAATTTACCTCAAGTTTTGTGGGTTGACTCGTCTCTATCATAATTATAGAGCCATTTTTGGATTTTAAAAACGAAACAAAAAAAAAAAGGATTTATATGATCATAAGAAAGAATCAATAGCCGCAAAAAGAAAAAATAAATTTGGTCATGTACAATTAAATTATTAATCACAGCCGGCTTATTAATAGTTAAATTAACAATATCATTTAGAAGCTAAATAATGCAACATCTTTTTTTTTTTTTAAAAAAAGGACAGACATCCTATAATAATTATAAATATAAAATAAATAAAAGGACGATTTTGTTGAATTATTTTATCAGCATGACGTGTGGGGGATAATTTAAGAATTTTTATTTTGACTTTCCATCCAATATTTGATATCTGTATTGAAAATCGACTAAATTTAAATTTATACATGCAAAATTCATTTTAAGAGGCTGACGCTTTTAATAAAATCCTTTTTTTTATCTTTAAAGTTCAAATTTGAAACCTTTAATTAAAGATCAAAGGTAGTGTAATACAATTCATGGTGGTATAATTTTAGGAGCCTAATCAATTCATTTCATAGTCCTTATGTAATTTGTTGTCCTCTTGCTCTTTATTCTAGAATAGTATTATTGAGAAAAAAGTTTTTTTCGACCAAAAAAAAAAATGAGAGAAGTAGTATTTTTCAGTGTAATTTTTTAATTTTCTCGTGAGTTGTAATTTCTAAGAGGTTGGATATGGTAGATATGAAGAAATGTAGAGGTGGATTGAAGAAGTATTAGTGGGAGATGAATAGAAAAGGCATGGCGCACCTCCGTTCACTGAGGATATGAGACTAAAAAGGAGAATATAGAGATCAAAAATAGATTATTAATTTTAGATATAAACCTTAAGAGTAAATTAAGAAAAACTATAGTAGAGTGAAACTTAATTGCAACTTAAAAGGAGACGGAGACATCCTATTAAAGGAAATGTTATAATATTTAAATTAAGTCAACAAATGTTGACCAGAGATAATGAGATCAATAAGAGATAGAGAAACTATTTTAACAAATTATTCAACTCGAATAAGGAGAATAACATTTTTTTAGAGTACTTCCGCATGTCAATAGAAACTTTAAATACACTTGTAGAATTAGATCGACAGAAATAAATGATATTATGAAAAATATAAAAATTAGAGAAGCTGGTGGTCTTGATATTATATATCCTTATAAATGTTTGGAAGTTTCTTGGAGATATAGGAATGAAATGACAAACCTAAGTTATTAAATGTTATATTATTAAGAAGTGGTAGAATGTTTGATGAGTGAATTTGATTTATAAGAACAAATGAGCTATTCAAAGTTATGTGAACTATCATGATATTTAATCTGTGAGTCATATGATTAAAAAAATCTAGGAAAAAGTGATGGAATGTAAACTTAGAAACAAGATAAAAGTGAAAGAGAACCAATAAGAGTATGACAAAAGAAACAAGACAAAGATGGATGTAAATGTTAAAGATAGATGTGTTGACATACAGTTGTAGAGATACAATGCGCAAATGTCGCTCTAATGGTTTGGGCATGCTCTGCCGACCTTTAGATGCACTAATTTGTAGGTGTGAAATTATGAAAAGTGAAAGTGTTACAAGAAAATTTGATAGACTTAAAGATCAAATAAAAGAAAGTTATCTAGAAAGACCAATAAATTTCTGAAATTAATGTAAGATAATGATCCATATAAGTAATATGAGGAGGATAGTTTTCAAAGTTGCTAGAAAACTTTTAATATGATTAAAGTATAGGTTATGAGTTTGAGTCAATTTGTGAAAATTGTCACTAACGCTTGTATTAGAATAATCTGAATACATGACACCTCTTGGAGTGCATCTTTTTTCGAATCCCTTTTAACACGAGGTGTTTTGTACTCCAATCAAGTTATAATTCATTATTTGTCTTATATTGATTACTCTCTTTTTATAACTTTGTAAAGATATAAAATGAACTTAAACGAAAAAAATATGAGAAATTGTATCTACTGTTTTAGTTTATTTGAAATTGAGGTGTAGATATTATTGTTGCAAAAATCCATAATCCCATGTATGTAACGTTGGCAAGATGTCACGTCCCTCTCCTTGGTGATAGCTACTAATTTTGCAAAGGAGGGAACATTACAATATGTCAATCACACTTAAATGCTTTATTTGTTCATAAAAATTTAATTATATTATGGCTCTCTCAATATCCTTCCAATTGCTTTTATCTTTGCTAGGTCCCATCACTTCTCAATTTTGTTGTTCAATTTAAGTTACATATTATGTGAGGTAGCTTTATTTGGTATGTAATTTAAGAAAATAGATTTTTTAAAAATCCGTTATAAGAATGAAATGATGCTCTATTTTGACTGGAATTCAAGATTCCTTACAACTCGCACTAATAGCAATACTGAGCAATCGGAGATTAATTGAAAATGCAGGTTCAGCCAACCCTCTCCCCTAACCACCTATCTACTTGTGTTCGTAGCTCGATGAAGGTCAAGACCATAGTCCGACGGAAAAACAGTAGTCGTTTGTATCAAGTGATACGTGAATCGTCCCCGAGATTCATTTTTTTTTTTAATTTTCTTAATTTTATGTCAAGTCAAAATAGAAAAAATAAATTAAATCAATAAAAGTTTAATATTTTTGATGATATAAAGGGTCACTATCAACAAAGAAAGAAGTTTAAATCATGTTATTTTCAGCTCTTAATCAAACAGTTACTAATTTGTATCTAACAAGTTGAACAGAAAAAAAAAATCTTTAGACAACAAACATCAAGTGGGACACAATAGTAGGAGACAGGAGAAAAAAATGATGAAGTTAATAAAGAGAAAAATAAAAAGCGAATTAGGTCAATTCTGGCTGGGAGGAAAAAAGTAAAATGGAGTGGGATGAACGAGATTTCTTTATCTTTAATTTATAGAAAAAAGAGAGGTTTGTGGTAAAGTTTTTTCTTATTTTTAATTTATTTTATATAACGTGAATTTAGATTAATCAAACCATTTGAACTTTTAATGTTAGATGGTTATTATTAAAAGGAGAAAAAGGTAAAAGAGTTTTTGGATTGATGATTTTGTGCTTTGTGGGCTGTACACAAGAGGCAGCAGGTGCAGCATAAAGAGAAAAAGAGGTGGCAGTAATATATTGATGAGGTCACAAAGGCTTTTAATCAAGCAGTGGGGCATCAAGAGCTCTTACCTTTAAAATAAGTATGTGTGAGAATTTTTTGCTCTTTTCTACGTTTAATATTCGCAAGTTCGATTGATCTAGATTCATGCTGTATAAAGTTTTATTTGGAGAAAAACGTTCTTTATTAAAAATTTTTTTTATATCTAATGTTTAAATTTGAAATCTTTAATTTATATAAGAGCAACTTCATCTATTATACCACATTCGTTGATATTGAATATGGAGAATTGAGAATAAGTAACACAATGTACAAAAAACTTTTTGTTCGAAGCCTATAATAACAACACTTTATCATGTATTAAAATGCTAATATTCAAATAAAATTTAGGGATGAAATTTGTATTTTGAATTTTTATTTGGTCATATTTGTTGTGTCATTATATTTCTAAAAACACAATACATTTACTTCTCGTGAGAAACTTTTAAAAAATTTTTTTACTTGAATTCTCATCTTCAAAATTTAACACTCATTATCCAAAGTTAAATGACCATCTACATTTCTAACTTCTTAATTAGAGATCCCAAATCTAAATACTATAAAAATATTTTCCCTTTCTTGGGAGGACGTAAATTCAAATTAATCCAATCAATAAATTTTCAAATATAAATACATAAAAAAAAACATCAAGGTCTCTTATGTACATCAACAACAAATAAGGCACCCTTCCTTATTCACTCTTGTCTTGTCCCTGTCCCTGTCCCTGTCTCTGTCTCTGTCTCTTAAGCCTTCTTCATTATTTTCAAAGTTAACTTTTGTTTATTAGTACTATTACTAGCAAAAATTTTGTATTTCTCATTATAGTTATGCTGTTTTAACTAAGTACAAATTACAGAAATTCATAGAAAGTTGACATCAAAAATTCTGTTAAAAAGAAAAACAGAATGGGTTAGGCGATCTATTCTTGTTTTTTCTTGATTTTTTTTGTTTTAGCAACACAAAGCTGGAATATAATAAGGTTTTGAGTCTGGATCCTCATAAGAAGAATCATCATTATCAAAATGTAGAAGAAGATGAAGAAGAAAAAGAAAAAAATCAACAAGAAGTCTTTCAATTTCAACAACCCTTTTCTCATCATGATCAATTTATGTATCAAGATTTAGATAACATCAAACAACAAGCTCAATCCAAGAAACGTTCTTATGTTCCTCCTCTTCCTCGTCCTCCTTCTTGCTCGAAGCAAAAAGTGGGAACATCGTCAAGATTTGGTGGTGGAGAGATTGTTGAAGTACAAGGTGGTCATATCATAAGGTCAATTGGTCGAAAAGACAGACACAGCAAGGTGTGTACAGCTAAAGGTCCAAGGGACCGGCGTGTGCGCCTTGCTGCTCATACAGCTATTCAATTTTATGATGTACAAGATCGACTTGGCTATGACAGGCCAAGTAAAGCTGTGGATTGGCTTATTAAAAAGGCTAAAGCTTCTATAGATGAGCTAGCTGAATTGCCTCCTTGGAAACCAACCACTGGTGTTACAAGCTTTGATCAAGAAAAAGATGTTGAAGACGATGACAATAATGGTCATTTTGTTGGGACAACTAGTAAAAGTGCAATGACAATGTTAGGCCAGAATAATAGTGCTAGCTCAAGTGGTGAAAATGCAAATGCAAATGGAAGTTATTTGCCTCATTCGTTAGATTCTGATGCCATTTCTGATACTATTAAGTCTTTTTTCCCTATGGGTGGTGGTTCAACTGAAGGTAATTCTTCAGCTATGCAATTTCAGAGTTTTCAAGAACACAATTTGATGTCAAGAACAAGTAGCCAGAGCCAAGATTTGAAGCTCTCTTTACAATCTTTTCAAGATCCTGTTTTGCTTCATAACCACCAAATAGAACAATCACAAGCTCAGTTTCAAGCATCAAATTTCTTTACTGGAAGCACCCCGCTTATCGGATTTGATGCTTCAGTCTGGCCTCAGCCTCACCAGCAGCAGCCAGTGGAACTTGGTCGATTGGCTGCTGCTCGTGGTGCCGGTGGATACACTGGCATGGCTTTTGGTGGCGGGGCAATTGCTGGAGCAAATAGTTACTTGTTTAACTCTCAGCCTGCCCCACCACTACTACAACAATTGTTCAGCCAAAATCAGTTTTTGTCTCAGAGGGGACCCCTTCAGTCCAGTTACTCACCTTCGATTCGTGCATGGATAGATCCATCAGCGATCGCTATTGCCACAGCTGATCCAATTCATCACCACCAACACCAACACCAACACCAACACCAACACCATCAAGCTGTGCTGCCTATGTATTCAGCATCAGTTTCTGGTATAGGATTCGCCTCAGAAGTAGGCGGATTCTCTGGCTTTCACATTCCTACACGAATCCAAGGTGAAATAGAGGAGCATGCTGGTACTTCCGACAAACCATCCTCTGCTTCCTCTGATTCTCGCCATTGAATTAGCTCGACAACATACTCTCCCTTGATTGCCTGACAGGTAAATCACTTCACCATTTCAAATTCCATTGTATTATAACAGCATTCTTGAAACCTAGTTTACTGTTACATTGAGCTTCATTTTCAGGAAAAAGTACTATACATCAAGATGGAAATGGGAAAGGACAAGTCAGAGAAAGGACGATAATTCGTTTATCGAGTCTGATTCAGTGGCAATGCACCGCGGGAGAAGAATCCTGAGCATAGTTTCAGGTTTTTTTTAGATTAATCGCGGTGTAATATTCATGTATAAGTGTGATTTTTCTACCTCAACTGTTAATTTAGGATTGCTCATGTATTTCTGTTGCCAAGTTGTTGTTGTTGTTTGCCTTTTATCTTCAGTTCATTAGAACAAGTAATTTTCTCTTGAATGTTTCTATTAAATCTTGAATGCCAATACTTGTCAACCTGATTGCTTTGGTATGCATTCAAGTTGATTGTGCCCCATTAAGTTTCAAACTATGAGATGCTTATGGATGAATGGTACGGCTATCTTGCTCAGACTCTTCATGTCAGATCCTTTAAAAGTCTGCTACTTTTAGAGGATTAAACGCTTATTCATCGATATTTTTGAAGAGTTTAAGCAACATATCAGGACAGAGCTTACTTTCTTTCTTTTGATTGATTGATTGTTGTTTTACAACATTCTAACTGAAATAGTTCATGTTTCAATTACTTCTTTTAAGTCCTCTAAAAGGAACTGAAAGTTACCTTAATCTTTTAACATCCCTATCACTGCATTGCATGGAGTTTTGTGAGAGCATTAAAAGTGTGAAGTCATTTTTTATGAACAGTTAACAGTAATTAAGGTGTGGTTTTACAAGACTCTCTTTATAGCTAGCTTCTTCTTTAAATTTCTTATTTAAGTAACTTATTCTCTTAACCATAAACTGAAATGTTTTCCCACCTCATACTTGCAAAGTCTACATATTTGTTGTGCAATCTATGTGCCCTCTAATTTGGCATCATCTGACAATACGTAAGTTGAATAAGTAGATATATTCATCATATGTGGTGTTCTATGCATAGCAGTTTGTCTGAAATATACTCGAACTGATTTATATATGTCACGTAAGATATATATGCTTACTTAATCAACTTTATACGAGTTGAAGAGTATAAATATCAGTTAAGATTAAATACAAAATATGTGGAATGAGAATTCTCTATAGCTGTCAATTGGAAAACCTTATGATGTGATTTATCATGTCATGGAAAATAGAGGGTCTTATTTTGCATCAATTTGTAACAGCAACATGTCCTCCAATTCTTCAATAGTGGGGTCAGCCACTGCACGTGGATAGAAGGTTGTAGAAGATCAGCTAAGTGTGTGGCCTAGTGTCAGTTATATCTAGTAGAGACAAAAACAAAATATAGGCAATTAATTCCTTCTTATTTACTTTTAAAAATTTGGTAGATAGAGATTTTTAATATTTGTATTGTTGAGAGATAACAAGTATCACGTAAAATAATCGAGGTTATTAATTAAAAGATAAAAGGTATCACGTAAATTAATCAAGGTTAGTACAAATTGATATGAATACAATTAGCAGAGTTACACACTTTATGTATTTTTGAGGAGTACTGAGAGGTATCAGGTAAATTAATTGAGGTCAGTGTAAGTTGATTTAGAATAAAGTTATATATATTATTTGTGTTGTTAGGAGATATAACATGTATGAGATAAATTAGTCGATGCAATCGAATATCAGTAAATAGAATTATTCGATATATATGTTATTGAGAGATATTGGTATAAAGTAAATTAATTGAGATCAATGCAATTAACTCAAACATCAATAAAAAGAGTTATTCGATATTTATGTTATTAGGAGGTTGCATGTATAAGATAAATTAATCGAGGTCATCGAACACCAATAAATATAAAGTTATTCGATATATATGATATTAGGACATATCATTATTAATAAATAAAGTTACTCGATATTTGCGTTAATTGGTGGTAGAATTAAGTGGGGCTAGCTAAAATTGAAAGAGAATGAAAGAGTGAAGGAATGCAATCAATTTCTTTTAAAAAAGATGAAACATAAGTTTTTATAGTGAAGAAACTAGAGAGGCAGATACCACCAAAAGCATGGTACTTTGCAATGAATTTTTTGTTGTGGCCCTTTATTATACTGCACAGCTCATTAGTGTCATAAAAAATCTGTCTAGCTGTATGTCATGCCTCTTTATTTATTTTTATTTGTTATTGTTTGTCTCTTTACAGGAAAAATTAAATTCACTTAGAACTCATGATTTCTATCAAGATAGTGACCATTGCTTAATGGTTGTTGTCTCTTATTTATGATGATTGATGAGTTACTTAGTTCGTTTCATATTAGTTGATCACTTTTCATTTTGAATGGTGTTTAAGTAATCATAATTAAAATATTTCTTAAAAATTTTATAAATAGATATGAACACTTTCAAAAAAAAAAAATTAATTGCAAAAGTAATATAAGAAAATTTTAATTAATGTTTTGTTGATTTAGTAGCGTAGACAACTAATGTGGAACAATTTATTTTTAATATATTGATCAACTAGTATGGGACGGAGGCAATACTATTCACAAGGCAAGAATGATGCTTATAACTACTAGTATCTAGGAGCGTGCATCACAAGTTTATCCCAAACAATAATATATTGATTACATCTTTTGCATAATCAACAAATTTTAAAAGTTTATAAACTGATATTGTGCAACATAAGAGATTTGGCATGAAAAAAATAAGAGATTCTTACCAAACAAATATAATGAATCATCCAACTGATCACATATAATTCTTACCATGTGATTATGATGCCACTAAAATTGAGAGAGGAAACAAATGACAAACATAAATATAATTACATATGATAATATATAGATGAAGAGGGAATCAAATAAAAGAAGAGCCCTTCTTTGAAATCAACAATTGAACACTACAATTTTCTATGATTTATCTAATATTGTCCAATGTCTTAATTTATAATTTACAAGACCAATTTTTCCCTTCATTCAATATGAGAAAATGAAAAGACAATAGTTTTATTTTAATTTTTAGGTATAAAGAGTCTTGAAGTCGTGATCTTTTTATTTTCTTCTTTGTTAATGTTTTTCTCATTTAATTGCATTTAAAAATTGATTCAACTTTCAGCTTATCACCTTTCAACTTTTAGTAATTAGTATAATATTATTTAATAATATAGTTAATTAAATATTTTATTTAGTGTAGGGGTAAAATGGTAATTCAACTTTGCAAGTTGGAACTTCCCACTTTTAATAATATATGATAGATGATGATATGATATGATAATATATGATGTGATATATTCTTGAGAATTGAAATTTGTATTGTTTTAGTGTTAAATCTTGAGCATGATTAACTTAGATTTCTAATATAATTATGAGAAATTTCATGTATACCAATAGTTCCACACTTAATTACGAAACATAGCGATAATTTGTGTATTTATAAACTGTACGTATAACTACATTGTAATTGTGCGCAAGTCAAATACATAGTATGTGTGCACATAATAATAGTAAAATGTATTGTATTAATGTGTATACAATATTTCTATAGCAGAATACATTGTATATGCATACGTAACAATAAAGAAATACATTATCCGCATATGTATTATCTATGTCTAATTGTATTTGTGTGTATCTGCTATAAAAGTCTCAAACTATCGTTATATTATGAAAAAAATTGAACTACCTATTTGGATAAATATAGGGACTTATTTTGATAAGTCATGTAATTTTTCATATTGATTGAATATTTGTTGTTTAACCATTTAACATCTAAAGTCCACTAGTCTGACTAATTTAGATTTGTGTTGAGTAGACTCACTATCGAGAATAAAGACCAAATCTAGGATTTTAATTTGATTTGTACAACCTTTTATTTTTTTTTAATTACTAGACCATTATAATTCTGAGACTATGAGTTCAAAAGGTAATAGAGTAGTATTATATAAAATTTAGTGATTCTGCACATATATCTGCATTTTGTGTTGAAAATGTTGGGTTCGATTGAATATGCTAGCTATGTGCTCCATCTCACTTGAAAGCGCTCCTTATTAAAGGGTTATTTCTATGACTGTGAATTGTGATTCAAGATCTATAATTAAGAATAGTTGGATCATAACTATTACATACCCTCGATGTTTGAAACTGAGGGGAGAAAGGAAAGGATTCGATTAAACATATATGTTGTGTGATTGTGTTGTCCATGACTAGACACTCAAACCCTCAGATTCAATTAACTCAATGGGCATGAGGTCTTTATTGCTTCCTTATAAATCAATGACGGTCGTGCTTATCTTGAATTTGGTCGTACCTTTTTCGGCTGGTCAAGTTCATGTAATGTAATGTACATTATTGATCCTGTCAGTAATCATATGCTTCAAGTAGCTAGTGAAATAGTTTTTCAACATGAAAGCAACACAAATATTATACTCAAAAGTATTGTCTTTGGGAGGACAATTTTTCTCTTCATATTGCAATAAAATACAATTGAAGTACTAAGATTATTAAACTGCAAGTGCTTGGGATGTCATATATTTGTTGGTATCAAAATGGACAATTGAGAAATTGCAATGCTTGTATAATGGAGTCATCACCAATATGAATAGTCACATAAAAACAGCATAAAACAAAAAATTACATAAAACAAAGTTTCCATCACCACAGTACTAAAATATACAAAGCCAAATTAATAATAAACATGGCAATCAACCAAAAAAGTATAGATATTCAAGTAGTAATAAGTAGGTTGAGTTTGCCAATCAATTATTAGCCTCTTGAGAAACTTGATTTTCATTAGTAGTGATGGACAACTTTCTTCCTCTTGTAGATTCTTTTCCATTTGAAATGGATGGATTTTTAATTGACACAACTAGTTTCATAGGTCCCAAGTTTGTAGCTTTACTAGTTATCTTGGCAACTTGTTGAGAGTGAGAGATTTTTGGAACAATAGGGTTTGTTTGGACTCTAGTCTCCCATGGTCGAACCGCGATCCAACGTTCCATCCAACTCCAACCCCAACTCTCCTTGCCAAGATCATAATATGCTTGTCCAAAATATTGATTCGAATTGGCTCTCCACTGAAACATGTATAATGTTGGAATCAAAATGATCAGATATCATGCAGAAACAATTCAAATATTAGATAATGATGATAGATCATGAGAAAAATATACTAAAGGAGAAAGACAAATTTAACATGTTTTAGTCAATTAATCTACAACCAGAAGATGATCAGTTATCCACTATATATCTTTTAAATAATATGAAAAACAATATAAAATTGAGAGAATACCCTCATAAAATTCCTTCTCAAAGAGTTCACAAAGCATAAATATTTTTCTGGAAATCATTAGACATTTTGATTGAATGATAAATAAACATTTGTCACTTATTCAAACATGTATAGAAGTTGATATTTGTAATATTATGATAACCTTCAGATAAAACAGAATAATAACATTTTAAATAAACTGAATTAAATGAAAAATACAAAAAAAAAAATTATAATATAATTTAAAGTATTATTTTTATTTAATATTTTATTTAATAATCTCTGCGCAACGCGCGTGAGCGAATACTAGTTCTCTATATTTGAAAGTCTACATAGCGGACGCTACCAAGTAAAAAAGAAAAAGTATTACCAAGAAAGAAAAAAGACGAATACATTAGATTTTTACATTTCTTGACTTAGAAAGATAAAAATCAATTTTGATAAACATATTATTTTTCTTTAGTAAAAATATATATTAAATATGATAGGTAAATCAGGATAGACAGATTAAAAAGGGGGGTCATAGCTTACTTGCCTGATGAGAAAATGCATATGCCATTGCCCTCTCCCTCTTAATTGCAGCTTCTTCTCTTTGTTGTAATTTCTGTAGTATTTCTTCTATGGTTTCAGCACTACTACTCCATTCCACCTATTTATCAAATCAAAATTGAGTGACCATCTAAGTGATGTTGGCGTAGTCATAAACAGTTAAGAATGATTAGTTAAACACTCTTCATTAGGAAATTTATTGTATACACATGTCAAAGTAAAATTTACATATATTATACATTGAAAATTCTCTAACAAAATTTTTGACTTTGTTAGTAACTATCTCCAAAGCAACTACTTAACTTCTTAATGAGACATCATATGAGTCAATGCTCTTTGGTCGATCTGAATTGAATTTTTAGTCTGTTTGGCCAAATTTTTAAAACCTGCTTATACAAATACTTTTGGTGAGAAACAGTTTGTGTTTGAGTAATAAATTTAAAAAGTTTTTATGAGCAACAATTAGTGTTTGGTTAAGTTTTTTAAAAATATTTTAAAGTGTATCTCTCGAAAGTATTTTTCAATAATATACAAAAAATTATAGAAGTTCACTAATCAACAATAATATTTAAAATAACTTCTAAAATATACATAATTTTAAAATCATGACTTCATAACTTCGGAAAAATCATGTGTATATATGTATATTTATCTTGAGAAATTAACAGAAATTAGAATGTAATTAACAGTGTATCCATGAGGAGCACAGGAGTGCAAGTGTATTGCTGGTACAAGCCAAAGGAACTACCTGCATGACTTGGGTTCGAATTCAACTAGAGCCTTATTTCATTATTATTATTTTAAATTTATCTTAAAACTCATATTTGAACTAAGATAATACCAATGCATCCGAGGTCTTTAAATTCTGAATTCGTTTAGTATACTAAACGCAAACTTAACTTGCAATCCACATGATGACCCCCTAAGAATGTGACAACTTATTGGTTGCTGTAATAAATGGGACAGGCCATGGGGGTATGGTTGTGTTGTGAACAAGACAATATGTAGGAGTGGGAAGTGAAAGGGAGGTTATTATAACAAGACAAATTTTGATTAATAGATGGGATGTGTGGGAAATGACAGAAAATTCAGTAGCATAATTGAGAAACATAGCTTCATCATTTTATTTATTAGAAATCACTATTGGGTCAGGTCTATTCATAAGTGATGATACTCAACTTGTTAGTCTCATTAGTTTGTCTTTCTCTTAAATCCTATCGATAACATTTAAATACATCATTATAAATACTGAAAAATATAATTTTTCCATCGTAACAATATGATGACTAGGGTTTGTATAACTTAAAAGATATTTAGATAGGGGACACATGAAATTTATCTGCTTCGTGAAAAAAATTGACAATTGATAATTTAAGTTATGATTATTGCAGATTCTCTCTAATCCCTAGAAAAAATTAATCTCTCCTAACTAATGCTAAACAAATAAATACTACTATTCTAAAAAAAAATTAAAAAAAGGATAACCTTTGAATAGATTGAATTGAAGTGGGGTTGTTATTTGACGGATTGTTTAACGATTGGAATTTTTTCATCTTTAATCAAATATTTTCAGATTTGAATAATAAAAACAGAGAAGTTTATGATAATAACCCCTTGATGGGAAGAAAACTAAAATTAATCAAACCAATAAATTCCAAATATTGATTAATTAAATATATATGCCTCTTGAAAAAACAAAATAGCTTAACAAATATCTCCAAAATTAACAATGATTATATGAAAAAGAAGTAGCCCAAAAAGAAACAAGAGAAACCAGGTAAGCTTAATAGAAACAGACACATAATTCAAAAAAAAAAGTGATTGATATAGTCTATAGGAATATCAATTATTGTAAGGATGTTAATAATTTTGTTGGTTGTTGTCTTTTCATGCCTTAAATGGGCAATTATTTAAGTTGAAATTTTGAACATTCTTTTGCAAAAGGTGGCAAGACAAAATTGAAGTTGAACAAGTCTTTAGTATTATAAGGTGTTTTTTCATGAAACAATTAAGTTTAATTTTACTCACAAGTCACAAATCTTCTAAAAAAGCTATATAGTTTTTTCCCCCACAAAATGAAGGTGGTATCTAACTATTTGTTAAGTACAAGCATGATTAATAAAGGAACAAAAAATTTTATGCCAAATATGCTTTTAATAAATATTATTCTTTATACTTCAATAATATTATATTCAGTATGATCTTATAAGTGGAGTATGAGAAGGATGTGGTGTATATTGACCTTATCCTTGTGAATGTAAAGAGGTTGTTTTCGATTGACCAGCGGTTTAACGAAAATAATTTCAAAAACGGATTTAACAGATAATATTACGCTCTATACTTTATTTAGGAAAACATATTTGCAAAATACCCGGCAGGTAAGCAAATTGTATACCTTCAGTGTATATAAACAATATGATTTAGTTATTTTTATTGTTGAAGTATGCAAAATGTGAATTGTATACCCCAAAGATATACCCTACGTCACATGAAAACTTTTGGGGTGGAGTTGAGCCCAAAATTTATATCTTCATATGGTATCATAGTAGAATGGGATCCAGCCCAATTAATGGTTTAACAGTGATGGGCCCCTTAGTTTAAATTGCTCATGCACAAGATGTTCAGTCTTAAGCGTGAGATGAGGTGTTGAAGAGTCACACGTTTGATGAAAAAGGGATGGATGGTATTTTTATAAGGACTTGAACAATTCTTAGGTCTTGAACTAGCTTTTTGGAATTTTTTGTTTGTTTGTTTGTTGCATGTAGATTGATCCCTCAGTTTGGATCTATAAACTCTTGGTCATACGACAATAACTTTAACTGTTACCTCAAGCTCGTGAAGCTTAGCCTCAAGTTTTTGTTGATTTTGAATTTTCTTCTGTTTATTGTGGCCTTGAGTCACCATATTGAGTCGTCTTGCTCTAATCTCTGATTGTATTTTGCTCCAACAATGTATTTGCTTCAAAGTCCCTGCTATTTGGTTGTTTACACTTGGCCCTTCAATTACACCTTGAAATCTCGCTGCACCCCTAACGCGCCTTAGAGCTTTTCTTGCCTACACAATTAATTGCACTTCACATTAAAATTAAACATTCAAGAACTGTACGAAAAATACTACACTAGGCCAGCACCCAACGACATAGTCTGTTGGCCTAGACGTGCAGTCATGGGGTAACATTGCACTATGTGGGATGGAAGTATGTCATAAAGGCATATTATGAAAAGGTGCACCTATACATCTTATTAATCAAAATTTATATAGTATGACTCTCATAAAATGAAACGTGACAATTATTTTGGAACAGACGGGTTATGTTAAGAATAGTTACCAAATGAGCTCTGAAGGCAGTCTGAATTTTAGTGGCAGCAGTGTTGTGAGTAAATTTAGTCTTACGAGTAATCTTTTTTGAAGATGAAGTTCCATTGGAATAATGAGCACTAGGAACTTGAACTTCTTCCTTTGGTTCATCAGATGCAGTACTAGTACTTGTAACCTGCAAATTAAATGTCAAATATATCAATCAAAAACTTTTATTTTTATGAAAGTTAATAGTAACTTGGAAAGTCCTACATTGGGGTAAAGTGCTCCCAAACAAAGACGACTCCGTACTCGGGGGGAATTTAATTCGAGACGTCTAATTAAGAATGAAGGAGTACAAATCACTCCCTCACAACCCTTGTTAGCTAATTTCTTTGTATGTTTATTTATTCATATGTAGGTTTTTCTTAGTGAAAAATTTTGGTTCTTTATCATAGTAACGATAGTCTGGTAATGATAAATATTTCTGAACTATTCAAAATAGATCAATTTTAACCCTCTATTATGTTTTGGCTCAAAAATACACTCGACATTAGCCAACTTGTTTTAAAATGTCATCAAACTAGCGAAGTAGTTCAAAAATACTTTCTCTACTAGCGATTATTCCAAATAAGGAGAAATAAATCAATTTACCCTTGAACTACTCGAAATCGAGACAATTTTGCTAGGTTTTTTAAAAGTGCAGGGAAGTGAATAGAGAGAAATGTAGGTACCTTGAGCTGATTGGATTTTCTTCTTTTGTTCCTCTTTAGCCCAATAATTGTTTTCAAGCAAAAACCCATAGTATATAATATTGAATGATCAAAATTCAGAATATAACATATAGTTTCATACCTCAGAACTTATAATAAGCATATCATAAAGATCTTTGGTTGAGTTCAAGTTTTTTAATTCTCAATTTTTTTGTGGTGAATTTGAAATAAATTAGAAAGGAGGTAGGTGATCTTTTCTTTTCTTCATTTATTTTTTTATATATATTTTCTAAAAAAAAGATATGGAGTAGAAAGAAATGTAAATGTACTACTTTTGTCGCTCAAAAACTACATGCCAACTAGAAAGTTGAGTAGTCAATTTTTTAGGAGGTTGCTTCATTTTATTCACAATGTTGGTGGCTTTGTTCTATTCAATTTCAATAAAAAAAAAAAAAATCAATGTCTTACCCTCACACCACTAAATTAATTAAAGGAAATTTCACTCAACTATTACTCCTTCCGTCTTAGTTTATGGAATGGCGTTTGAATATGTCGATAATACGAAATTTACGTATAGACGGAAATTCATGATTTGAACTTTTCAAGTTCTGAACTTTAATATAGCAATCCCAAATGCTAGAACTAGGTTTATATATATATATATATATATATATATATATATGATTTGAATCAAAACTATTGGGTTCCGGAAATGCTACCTTAATCCAGAAAGATTGTATGGTTCGGGACGTTGAATCCTGGTTCATTTCATGTCCCCTTGGTTATCCTTTTATTCCCCTTCATCTTCGAGCAAGCGGGTGAACCAAAGAAAGACTTACGAAACTTGTAACAGAAAAACAAAAATTTATATTTTGGTCCTGGCGGGGCTCGAACCCGCGACCTTCGGCTCATAAGACCAACGCTCTAACCAACTGAGCTACAGGACCTTATATGCCCTCATAGGTTCATAAAATTTATTAATTTTATAAAATTAACAATATCACACATGGAGGTAATCAATTTTTAATCTTACCCAAAATACGTCAATAATTATTATGTGTATTTTGTTTTTTAACACGTGGTAACTGCAGTTGACATCTCATCAGCCAAGTTTACAATAGCTAGCTATTATAAAAGTTGATCCTCGACTTAATTGTTAATTGTTATCATAAAATAAAAAGCGGTATATCGAAATATGTGGTAACTGTGATTGGTGTTCTTCGATATGTGAGAATACAATAGCTAGTTATTACAAAAATTAATCTAAACGACATAGCTTTCAATTGTTATTATAGAATAAAAGGTTGTACTTTCGTTATTTGATTTTAAAATTTTAGAAATTGTATTGGTTCACTTTTTTCTGCCAAAAAAAGGATTTGGGTAACTCTATTGATAGCACAAGTGAATATTAGTGTTTGGACTAAAAGATATCTACCGAAAGAGATTATTAAACTTATTATTTTAATTGTATCATTCTTTTCGAAGAAGATCATACAACAAGAAAGGTTCATTCATGTCAATTTAAAAATATTAGAAAAATAATTAGATCTAATCTTGTTAATTACTACCCTAGCCAGGTGCTAACATTTTATAGTTGTTGACTTGTTGTTATGTCATATCCAACTAAATTTCTTTCTAATTATTTTTTCTTAAAAAAACTAACCTTCCTTGAAAATATTCTAAGCACTGCCAAAGATGAAGAAGATAAGTTTGCTAATACTCTCACTATTTCAATTTATTTGTCTGATATTAATTTAATATAGTTAGAGTTTAAAAAAGTAAAAAGGATTTCTGAATTTTACATTCATAGACTAAAGATACGTTGAATGTATTAAAAAAAAAACCTTTTAATCTTATGATCTTAGAGTTTGTTTGGATTGACTTATGAATGTTGATTTATTTTTATCTATTTAGCATAAAATTAAGTACTTATAAATGTTTTTTTTTAATTTACCCAAAACAGACTCTTAAACATATCATGTAGAAAGAAATTAGAATAAAAATTACTGTAAAAAAGATAAGGAAATATTATTTTTTAAATGAATTAAAACGAAAAGTAACACAAACAAATTGAAACAGAGGAAGTATGGTTATCAAAGTCTCAATAATTGAATTATAAAAAGTAGAATAAGGACATAAGTATGAGAATATTGTATAGGTAGTAAATAGAGAATCTTGTGCATAGATGCAATATATTGCATATCTAACAAAATCTTGACACCATAAATACCAAAACAGATGGTCATATGTCATTAAAAGGGGTCCATTGAATGTGGCTTCTTGTTTGTATTGGCCCCTCTTCCACACACACTTTTTTGTTTTGTTTCCTTTTACTCATAGATAGTTTGTTGTGCCTAAGGGGGCCCATTTTGAAAGCCAAAATCCAATGGTACATCACAATAAAGATCTTCATGACTATTTTTTGGTATTTTTTTCCTTAAGAGAAAAATTACATTTTTTGTGTCAATCAAACCAAATTATTATAGTATCAATTTTGGTTATTTAGCTTTTACATAATTCTTCGCTATTTTTCCATCAGATAGTATCACCATCATTATCACTATTGCTTTTAGTTGCTGAAATACTATCGAAAATCTACTGAACTCAATGAATTTAGAAGAAGATCTTGAAATCCCAAAAATTTTGAACCCATTGGGTTGATATGAGATTTTCTAGTCGAAATTTTGAGTTGATAAATTAAAAGACAAATTGAAGTGTTGTTTTTATATATCATCCATGTATATTTATGTATCTCGTGTATATCAAATATATTAGTGGTATTTGTTATATACATAATATACAATGATATATTTCATATCAATTCAAATCAACTTCAGTCTTCCTCAAATTTTGTATAGTCTCATCTAGAAGGTTATCAAATTTTCAATGAATTTCACCTACACACACTAAAAAAATAATGATTAAATAGGATTTTGTTAGGTTAGTCACTTGTAAATAAGATTGTTAGGCTAATCACTTGTAAATATTTTTTTATTGTTGTATATTTCTGAAATTTTTCTTTTGATATCCAGTACATGAAACATACTGCCAGACTAATTTTGTACCATATTGGATAAATCTATTAAGTAGAGTAAGTATACTTCTATTTTCAGAGTTCAAACTCGAAATATTTGACAAAGATAGGACCCACTTGATGACTCTATGGGGTCAGACAAACCCTTCACCTCTCAATTTTCATTTCACCCCTTTTCTATACCATTTTACCTCACTTGGATTTGATGTCCTTTTGGTTACTTTGTATTTATGTAAATAGAGAAAAAGGGAAGCCCAAAGTAGTTGTTTTGGGGTTTTGAAAGGATCCATAAGGGAATGTATTATTTCCATATATAGAAAGTTTTCTACACTGTAATCTTTGCTCAAAATTGCTAAACAACTTGGGATGGGCTTTAATAAATTGCTTCAACAAATCCATCCCATATGGACTAAAGAGGATATAATTAAATGGTTGTTCACATACAAAATATCCTTTCAAACTTTTAGTCAAAACAAGCAATTAATCTTTGCACAAATTAAAGTTAATTAAGTAGAATAGATATTATAATTGAATAATATAGTGTAGCTTGGAAAGTATCCATACATGGAAACCTAGCACAATATTCCAATTGTTGAAGAAAAATATTGTGGGGAGCATTCAATAAATGTGAAAAGTGTATCAAGCATTGTATTAAGTACAAAATTCCAATATACACATTTAATACCATAAGATATAAATGACATTTTAATACATTATGCATAATTTTAGTATAAGATCACATAATTGAAAAACCTTATATATTTTCGTAAATACGATGCCAGTCAAGCTATTTTGGTCAAACTTTTAAAAATTACTTATTTTGAAAAATATTATATGTTGGTCAAATTAGCTTTCCAAAAGTACTTGAGAAGCCATTCACATTATCAATTTATTTCAGTACTATTAGTATTTGTAAACAAATAGTGGCTGACCAATTTGTTCAACAAAATACTTTTGACCGTCAAATTACAAAAGAAGATTATAGAATTTTGTGGTTCATTTTACAATAGTATTAACAAAATAAAGAAATAATAATGTTATATAAAAGACTCTAATTAAATTTTTGTTTTTATTTAGTTAAAATTTATAACATAAGATGAAAGTATATATTAAGATTGTTAATCAATACCAATGTAGTTAAATCAAAAGGAAATAAAAGAAGAAAGTTGTATATATTTTTTGAAATATGTATAAAGATTAAACCAGTAAAAGATAATTTGGAAAAATGAAAATTTCTAGTAAGGATATTTTAAAAAAACTTCTTTTACTTTTTGTGTGAAGCAGAAATTTGTAGCGTCTCTTCAAACAATAATAAAATTATTCCTACTTCTACTCAAAAGAACGTATAATTTCTGGATAAAAACCTCAAATAATTTTGATTTTTCAGAAATTTGGACAAACATACTACGACATATAAAATGAAATAAGGAGAATACTTTATTAATTTTCTAAATGACAAATATTTTAGATCAATTTTTCTTTTTGGCTGAAGTGGGAAATTAAAATGAGCAGGGAGAATATTTGTTAAGAATCTTTCCAAGTATTTATTACTATTTATATTGAACAAATCTTGTACATTAAGATCTTTTATTAAAGATCGTATAATATTTTTGCTTTACGCACGGTGTATAATACACAATAGAGAGAGCATTTGCTGGTTGCGATGAATGAAAAAATCTTATGAGTGGCATCGTCTATAAAAATAAATTTATAATGCATGAATTCAAATTCAATCATATACTTTAATATAGATACTGAATATCTAGTGAATATTTTTCAATATATATGCATTGAATGAGATTTCATAATGGTGATTTTTTTGAAACGCCGTGTAAGAAGAAACACAACAAGTTTTATGAAAGAAAAAATCGTTGTGAGTTGATATAGTATAATATTTTAACACGATCATACTAAATTATTTATCAAAGAAATATAAAATTATTTGTAATAATAAGTAACTATTATAAATAAATATAATTACTAACAATTTAACTTTAAAATATCCATTTATACTTATTTTAGAACACAAATTTCAAAAGTCTTTTTTCATTTTAAAAAAAATTCATATCAAGTTAAACTAACTCACATAAATTAAAACAAAGGAAGTAATATTTAGGCTCAAATATGTTATCAAACTTTGAAAAAAACTCAAGTATATTATAATTTAAAATTTTGGCTCATTTATTCGATTCCATCCTAAGCTTCAATAACATATTTGAGTTTTTTCAATTCTTTTATATATCAATCTTTTATGAGTGTGTCAAGTCAAGATCGATAATAAAGCGAGTGAGTCACAATAGTTCAGTTTCTTTTTACTGTAATAAAAAGCTTAGAGCGCGGCATTGTCTTTATTTGTAAGAGAAAAAAAAAAACAGAGATTTTGAGGAAAAGAGAAAGAAGAGTACTCGAGAGTCGGAAAATGTGGAGTCGACCGATAATTTTGGCCGATAAATTTGATTGCCTGAATTTTACTCTCACAAATTCCGCATTTTTAGCTTCCTTTAGATTTCCATTTTGAAAAAAAAAAAATTTTTTTTTCTTATTTTACTGATCTGATCTATTTTCAGACAACTGGTTATGAGAAAAATCCGAATATCTCAGATACTCTTCCTTTGCTCTTTATAGCTTGCTTTTACTGTATCTGTATTTGTACATTTTTGTGTAAATAAGATCCAATTTTATATAGATTTGTTTGCTGAATTATGGGTTTTTTGGTGTAAATTTATTTATCTCCATATAAGTTGCAGATCTTGACTTGATGACCTACAAGATTTCATGTAACGTACAAATGGGGAATTGGGTTTTTTTTCTTCTCCTTGAATTTGGCTTCTTTCTGTATTTTCATTGAATTTTTCCATTTGAGGTTTTCTTTCCAAACCCTCAAGATTAATTGAATTGTTTAGAGGAATTTATATGGTTATAATGTGGTGGATGCATTCAATGGCTATATATATATTTGTCCTTTAGGTTTTACTTTGAAATAGTAGTGTATAGTTTTTTTTTCTTGATCTATGAAGCCGAAGACGAAGACGAAGACGAAGACGAACATAATGGTGATAGAGGAACATACCCGTAAGTGTAGTAATAGTAGTGGTGGTGGTGGTTCAAGTGGTAGTGGTGGTGGTGGTGCTACGAGTAGAGCATCGAAAAAGGTGAAGCAGAAAAAAATCCCACAAAGAGGGCTTGGTGTTGCTCAACTTGAAAGGATTAGAATGGAAGGAGAGAAAAAACATGAAAAAGATGCAAACTTTCAAACACCTAATGTTTTGGTACCAAATTCAGTTCATTCCACCAAAACTATGTCGAAATGCTTAGCTGTTGAAGGTTCTAGTTTTAGGCCTAGTTCAATCACTTTACCACCACCATCAACAATGGATCTGCTTTCGAAAAATAGTGTCTTTAGACCAAATCTGTCTGCCTTAGTTCTTGATGGTTTCCGTCCAAAGACTTTACAATCGTCAAAACCAATGAACATGGGTGGAGGGGAGTTAAGTTGGTCGTCTGTTTCAGGTTCAGGGAGTGATAAATGTTCTAAATTGTGGAGTTGTGAGTATAGTCCTGAAAGAGAAAGCCAACAGGGAAATCGCCATGGTGTTGTTTTCGGGGCTAATGTAGATTTGCCGAATGAACTGCATAACCCCATTTTACCTCTACCCAGTGTGCTGCAAAGATCACAACAATATCAGCAACCTTCTTGTTCTTCATCAATGGTAAGCAAGTTTAGTAATTTAGTTGCAATGTTATATATCATCGTTGGATTATCACGTCTAGAACTTTGTTTTGATGTGTTTGAAATGCTCTGATTAAATCACTTTGTGGTAACTGCAGATGAATATCTCATCAGGGATTTCATCATCATCTGTACTAAATTATCAGATGGAGCCCCCTTCAAACCAAAATTATTATTCCTGTAATTATTTACCTCTGTGGCCTGAAGATGTGAAGGTAATTTCTTTTATTCTGCCTGTTAGTCACTATTATATAGAAATCAATTTTCATAATGCTCTCTTCTGTCAAAAGGCTGAAATACAGTTTACCTGGATATCCTATTGATTCGAGTGAGGATCTTAGTTTGTACAGAACTGTTATGTGAAATGTTCTTTGAATTATAAAGATGGAGACATGTCATTTACTTCCAATGTGTTGAACATCTATTTTCTTCGCTTTCTTTCGTCGAACTTGATAGTAAGAAGCTTCAGTACATGCCTTCTACTGCCAAAAAAAGGTAAAGGAACTTCTCTTTGTGGCCCCAAACTAATATTCGGATACTTGATGAAAAGAGCATCTTAAAAGCCAGAAGAGATGCTCACTCAGCTCAGGTTACACCCTCCACTCCCCACAAAATGTAGGATAGCTCTATAGTTGTCCCTTTTTTGCTCAAACAGTTCCTGTGTTCTTTCATCTAAACAAGCTATTTCAGTGCGTCAAAGTGGAACTCACAACTAAAGACCCAAAACTAGGTATCTGTATGGGGGTTTATCTTTGAACTCAAGGGTGTCACCTAGTGGTCAATGAAGTGGGTTGAGAACCATGTGGTTTTAGATGCAAATTTCAACAGAGACAAAAAACACTAGGTGATTTCTTCCCATATGCCCTACCCTTGGACAAAATTACCTGATACATGTTGCTGGTGAGAGGTGACACGTTTCCCGTGGAATCAGTTGAGGTGCGCGTAAGCTGCTCGGGAAACCATGGCTTATCAAAAAAAGAAGATTGTTTTACTTTTAAGTCTTTTGGTTGACGGCTACAACTTTGATTACTGATGATGTGTTTGTAGATGGTTGGCATGAAGAGACCATATCCCTTCACTCCAGAGTTTCCACCAGTCCCTACATTTCACTGCAAATTTCCTCCAGCCTATGTTAACCTTGCATCGAGATCACCTGAATCAGCTTCCTGCAGCAATGAATGTGCAGCCAGTTTAGAATCAGGAAATCTGCTCAAAAGGTTTGATATCTTGAATGATCATTTCATAGTTTTAGTGCTTAAAATACCTACTTAGACTTTTCTTGGCACTTTTCTCCAGAGAAGCTCCTTCAGGATCAAGGACTCTATCCGAGTCCAAACCAAGGGATGTTGTCAGGCAAAATAAAGCTCTCAATGGAGATTTTCTCACGTTGGCTCCTCCTACAGCCGCTTCTCCATATCAGTATTCATCTAATCCAAACCTTCAGAGTCGAGAGAGATTTACATTGGAATCAGTGACTTGTCAGGTGAGAACAAAAGGTCTACCATTTTTATGTTCTGATGCCTTTATCTATTGGTATCTCGATTTTGGTGTAATGATCTTCTTGCCTTTGTTAAATCCACAGGGAGTTGCTGAAGAACCTACTACAACAAGCTCAGCCCTAAGCAAATCAGTTCAACAATCCATCTATGGATTCTTCCCAACTGCCAAGGTACAAATCAACCAAGAAGGAACAAACAAACGCAATTGCCACGTTGAAGTAGGAGGAAATGTTGATCTCAATCTGAAGTTGTAGAAGTTAGTCATTACACTTGGTTGTGCTTTTTCCGGGAGAATTTCTGTGCATCTCTTCGTGAGATGGCTAGTTCAAGTCCTAAGGTGTTTGTTTCTGCAGGGCTTTCATTCCACTCTGTGGTAGAACAACGTTCCTTCTGATGAATGTCTACACCATTTGTAGTTGAGCCTCACATGTAAGTCAGAGCATGAAAAATATGCCTCATACAAGAGAGGGTTAAATTAATCTCCGGGTCCATGATGAGATGACGAGTGAGATTTTGATTGGATTTTTCAACTAGGATGTCTGGATTCAGGTCTTTCTGGTACCATTGGCTCTTAGTTCTTAACTTCTGTAAACTGTTACTCTCATGCGTGGCGAGTTAGATTCTTTTGGCTATATATTTTCACATGTCTTCAGTTCCACAAGGCAAGTGGAATGCTGAGAATTCTGGCTGTAGTAACTTGTTTAAATCAAGTATTGAACAAAATATGTTTTGCACTTGCTGTGTCTATGTCTGTTTATTAGAATAGGCAGAAAATTAGGTGCCTAAATGCTTGAGCCTTGCCTGCAGGTCACATACAGCAAAATTAACACATAAAAATATGACTTGCTCAAGTTTGGTGGGCAAATGACTTGTTCATTTATTAACTTGGTCCATTTGATCTGCCAATGCAATCCATCCAAGGTTGGGCTGATATATCATTCTAATGACCTATGATAAATCTTGTTGAAATATTTTAAAGACTTTTTTATTAGATGTATATTATGTACAACCATAAACAAAAAGATTAATTAGGTGATTAAACTATTATAAAAATCAAGGAAATAAATTAAAACTTTAGAAAAAATTAGGTTGTTTGGACAATGACCCATTGTTTTGTCCATGACTCCATTCTATTCTAGCCAAGTACAATTTAGACAACTTTTATCAGGTTAATGGCCTATTTATTATTAACTTGGAATTTTTACAAAAGTTTACTATTTAATAAAATTAACTACATCTACATAGTTCATATTACACCCACATACTCCATTTTAACACTGTATATAACATTATAAATTTTTTAAAAAAACTAGGTGTATGAGTGGAAGTCAAGTTTTGGTTGAGTACCAGTGATTTAGCCGTTTTGGAAGGAGTGTCCCTTATGGTACAAGTGTGCAAAACAGGACGTAAGCACTCCTCATTTCCAACTCGAAAATGGTGAGTTTGAGTCCAAGGGAGCAAAAAGATGAAAATTCCTCTTTGAGAGGGGTAAAAGACAAGTGTGCATAGCAGAAAAGTACATCAAAACCGCACAAGAGATATATGGAAACGCAGAAGCAGTCTGCTCAACAATAATGATATGATTTGACCAGAAAGAACAGTCAAAACCTGTAACCAATAAACAGCAGTGGGAAATTGTAAGTAAATAAATACAACCAAATCACTTAAGTTTTCAAGTTACTGAAGTTCTACTAGCACGTCCAAGAGCGACTTAAGTGTGCCGTAGCTCAAAAGACTCTTACAAGTTCAACAAAAAGAGTCGTCTAAGACCAACCAAATTTGTAGTCAAGAACATATACAAGTACAAGAGAGAAGGGGTAAAGTAGAAAAGCTAGCAAGGAAGTCCAAAGAGGAAAGGTGCTACGAACGCTTGCAAAGACCCCCACGACAACACAGACAATTAGAATAACCAAGACTTCAGACGAGAAGTCCCATGTCAATCCTCTGACATAGACAAGAGCCAGGAAGACGGATAGACAAAGGAGATTGTTCATTGTCACTGCTCCATACAACTGCAAGGTACAATCACAAATGTTATCAAACAAAGGCAATTGTATCAGTGATACACGCGATCAAACTGCTCAAATCTAAATTATTGAATGTTTAAACAAAAGAGGTTAAAATGGAGCAAAATGGATATTGAGGACTAATAGAGTTGATTCCAACTAGCTTGAGGATTAACTGTCCTACATTAAATCCCCTCCAACCATTTATCTCATCCTGCATACAGAAATGATCGTAAGGGATTTGACAAATTGGGAAACCTCAAATCAAGTCTGCCTCTTGATTTTCATTAATGATCTTCCAGGTTCATTGATGCAAGTAAGGGGTAGAAAACCCACACATTATACTACATAAAAGCACAAAGCTCGAGGAAAACAAACCTCAGAAAATGTTAATGACGCAGATCTCAACTTTTTCCGGCTAGCAAAGATAATAGCTGACACCGCCTCACTGGAGTTGGTCGCCAGTGGCAGAGCAATGAATGAGATGAAGAAAGAAGGAATGCTTGTGGCACTAGAGAAATTATTGACAGCATCAACCAGAGGATCAGCAAACACGGCAGCAATGACAGTACCCAGTAACAGCAGTAGAACAGCCTTAATTGCAGTTGATCTAGGATTCTCAACAGTCTCAACACTTTCGTCACTTTGATCCCCTAAGAAATGGTGTTCTCTCCTTGTTTGCTGCAAGCACGTTTATATTTTATCACTATCGTCACGACAATGAACTATCTAGAAAAGGTCACAACACTCAACAAACCTCATGCAAGTCATCGAGGTACTTCATTGTATCAGGACCAGCTTCAGGAGAAGGAGCCTCGGAACCCCTGGCCTCAGTAAGCCATTTTGTAACTCCAGCAATGAACTCGGACATTTCAACTCGATGATCATGTGAAGTATCGAAGTCTTTCATCAGTTTTTCTATAGCATCATTCTCATGTAAGTTTATCTCCTCCAAACGGATTCCTACTACCAGAGCTTTTAATTCAGTGCGGGAAAGATACCCATCCTCATTTTCATCAATTGCCTTGAATAGCCTGTCATGCAATCCTTCGTCATATCGATCAAGATTCTAAAAACGATTAAAACTGTGCAGAAATCATTTCAAACTTACTTTTCTAAAACTTCTATATTTGGTGCTCCCTGGTCTGTGCAAAGCCTCCCCAGTGCACGCATTCTTAACTGTTTCAAAACTCCTGATATAACATGCTTATGTTTTACATAAGCAAGACGTCTACTCTGTATCCAAGGCTGAAAGACCTGCATTAGAAGTTAGAAGTTCAGAACGACTTCATTATAGAAGATAAGAAACAGGCCTCGTGATCTCAAACACTAAAAAGGTGAATTTATTAACCAGCCTAGTATAAAGAATGACAAAGATTTATATTTATTTGTTTCATCTTGTTGGAAGAGGAAGAGGTATACAGGAGTCATCAGGTTGTCTTCAGATACAAGTTCAATTTGAACTCAGGCAGTTAAGTGGAAAGTCCATTATCCTGCATATGTGGGGATAAAAACTATTTAAAGCACGATCAATCATAGGCAATGTTGTTATTGCCTATTTGAAAATTCACCTAGAAACTGTAAAAGTTGATATTTATCTCCAAAGAGTGTCGTCAATGCAAATCTCTCCAGATATGTCATTGCAGTTTGAAAGAAAATTAGATTACCCACAGTGAATAAAAGAAAAAAAACACATGGGCAATGTCACAGTACCTGATAGACGCAATAAGAAACAAGCAGTGAAAGTGAAATGATAAGACCAATCAAGACAGATAAATGTCTTCCTGAAGTTGAATGGAGGAGCTGTGGCAATTGGACAACAAGAAATGGTGTTACAGACGCTGCCATTATCGTTGCAGCATGGCTTGTCCAGATGTCAGTACTAACACCAGAACCTACATTGACAGCCACTCATTGAGTAGAAGCATCTTGATACACAAAAGCTGCCATATACTAGCAGGAATATCACTTGCACAAGTACACAAAATCCTCCTTGTGGCCCAATGATTTCAAAGTCTAGAGCATATTTAATCCAAACACAGGCAGAGGGTGAAATAAAGCCAAAAGGGATCTATAGCAACATATTTCAGGAAAGACAATAGGAGTAAAGAACAAGAAGGAGCTTGTATACGTTTCTGTATACATATTCTAAGAGTTGAGATGCAAACCCGTCAAGCTGAATCCTCTAGTGTCTTTCATGTCTACAGCAACAGAATTTTGTATGTCGCACTTGCCAACAATGCAACAGGTTCCCCAAATAATAGTTATAAGCATCACAGTTGACCCAGCTAGCAATCCCATTCCTACAGAGACCTGGCTCTGAGCAGCTGCAGTACTTCCAGATATCCCCGATACTGAAACAATGAAGTTCAAAGTAGTAAGAAACTTGGGACACGTTCATTATGGCTTGTAACATATGGTCTTTGACTGATATAGTAGGCATCCACATTCACAATTTTTTCTTAAAAACTGAGAAACTCACAAGGGCCATAGCGCACGGTTCGAAGCGTGGATAATGGGCCCCCCTCTACTCTTCTCTACTTAATACTAGGCCCTTGTGCGCAAAAAGGTTCAAGCCTAGGATGTGCCCCTAACCCACACATCACAAGCTTCGCTCTTACTACTAGCTACTAGACTGAAGTCATGGATTAGATGCTGCAATCTAGGGGACAAAGTGAAATTTATTTATTTATTGTTTTTTAATAACCATGGTATCAGGGCCAACTTTCGCGCACCTCACTAATTCCACAGGCTACCCACAACAGATACCATGTAAGCTCTCGGGCACCTCTACTAATTCCATACACTGCTCTACTGTGTTTTGTCTCTACTGGAATTTGTAGCTGAGACCTCATGACTCTTGACCCATTTTACTGACCAAACAAAGTGAAATTTACTCATAGTAAAATGCTATTTCTTAATCAACTAAGATTGCATCAGTCCCCTTATCCTTTAATTAGTTCAATTGACATATTAGATCTTGAAAACAAGTGAGAATTGATTCCTACTCACATCATTTGTTTCCCTTCAAGATCAAAGGATCATATTCATAAGGTTTTAAACTAGTGTCTCCCAAAATCCAGCATGCAGACTTCGAGACATGGTTAGGATGATACTACAATTACTAACAGGTATAACAAATTAATCAATCAGTGAACCAAAATCAGAGAACTATTATAATAATCATACCGAGAATAAGCATAGCATCCGGAAGAGCACCAAGCACAGGAAGAAAAAGTCCACCAATAATACCAGGCCCTAAAATCTCAAGCAACAGTTCACTACCAGAAGAGAGATACGTAGCACCAAGGAACATAAGATAACCATAAACCAAAATGAGAAAAACATTTCCGAGAGCAGTTTTAGTACAAGGCAGAAATCCATAACTCTGTTCACAACTCTCCTCCTCACCTCCGGCGAAATCCCGATCCAGCCGGAGAATTTCCAAATCCCGACCGATCTCACTGTGAACTCCATCTGAAATTAGTCCACCGGAGTCGCTGATGAAGCGGCGGCCGTTAACGGCGCCGGAGAAGACCAGTAGGATGATAAAAGTGAGAAAAAAAACTTTGAGAGACATTTTTTGTAATTATGGTGCTAAAGTAATTACAAAAACATGATTATGAAGAGATCTTACTGTTTTGACAGTGAAAATTGGAGTCGGTCACTAATTATTTATTCATTTGAATCATTATTTGTTTTAATAAAAAAATCAGTAAAGGCCATAGATGCCGTCGGAGTTGGTGTTGGTCGGTAGGAGAGTTTTGGAGCTTTTCGGAAAATGGATTTTACGTACTTGTTTTTCGCATGAGAAACGCGGGAGTTTCGGTCTTTGGTACTGAAAATACATGTTTGGACCAATACTTAAGTTGAAGGGAAAAAAATAATATTATTTGGAATTTAAATAAAATGTTGGGGTCCAAAATTTAAATAGAAAGAATGTTCTAATCTTAATCATTTAGATCTTAGTATTATGTTTGTTTTTTTTTATTTTTAAGATTAAATATTTATTGTAAGTTACAATCTAGAACAAGAGTTAGGTCTTGGATCAGGTCTCAATTCAGGATCAGAGTATGTCTCAAGTCGGGATCGTGGTCGAGAGTTGGGTGTTGGCATTAGATGAGTCATAAGTCGGGGTTAGGAGTCACTTCCCTAACGAGGATCGAGTATTGAGTTGGTGTCGAGAGTAGGGTCTTAGGTTAGAATCGGTGTTGATCATGAGTCGATGTTGAAAGTCGGATCTTGGGTCAACTTTGGAAGTTGGGATCCAATTTACTAGTTGGGTACTAGGTTAAGGTTAGAGTTGTAATTCAAAATCAGATTCAAAGTTTCAAATTGGGATTGGGGCGAGAGACAAGGGGACATCAAGGTCAGGTCATAGATCAATATTAGGAGTTGGTTTCCAAATTGGGGTCGAATCAGGGTTGGGAGTTGGATCCCATGTCAAGGTCGGGTGGTGCGGTGTTTTTATTTTATGTTATTATTTTTAAAAAAGGGGTAGGGGAAATTGGAAATGCAAAAGGGCTTATAATATAGGAAATCGAACACTTACCAATAAGGTGGAAATTTAAACCGTCAACCAATTGAGCTAATATGATTTTCCGGGTGGTGAGCTAATACTCTATGTAAGAAAATCATAGTCCTTAGGAAAATAAGTCGATTAAAAAATATTTTTTAAAACTTTTGAGCCAACCAAACATAATAATATTGAAAAACACACCCTTAATATCAAACATTGACTAAAAGTAGTAAGAGTAAGCTATTGCCACATAAATCATAATTCATTGCTCTTGTAATTGCAACAAGTATTCCATGATAGTTCCATATATATATATATAATACACCATAAACTACAACTCTACAACATCATCACGGTAACATATTTCTAGTTACGTCGAAATTTCATAGAACAATGGTTTCATCTTACCATTGTATCCGCGCTTGGATTGTCCCCCTAATCTTTCAATCCGATACTAACATAGGGTTTATTTTATGTTTTACATGCCCGTGCCTCCTTATGTACAAGCCAAGTCACTTTAAGAGGAACTACAGGAGCTAGCTGAACAATGAGCATTTCACCTTTCTATAGGTTTTCCTTTCTGCAAATCACGTTGTCTTCGTTCATAGATAGTCCTGTGAAGCGAGACTTCAAGCCAATCCAGCATTGGTAATAATCGTGATCCATAAATGGAGATTCAAGTGCCCACGGACAGACTCGGGGTATTAGGCAAGACTCAAACATAAAAGCCATAGTATCAGCTATTCTATGTGGACCAGCTTCATTTCCAAGTGCAATGGTTGCCTGTCAATACTTTTTTTACAATTTTACCCTCAAATGTGGAGTAACAATACAAATTTAAGATGACATATCAACAATTAAATAGTTTAGCATGTAAGAAATCGTTAACTTTGTGGAAGGATCAAAAGGGCACATATTACTTATGATTAAATGTGCTCTATCAGAAATCACAAGGAGCAAATCAGAATTTTGTTGACATTTGAGGAACTAAAAGGCACGAATTTCCTTATAAATAAAGCCGCATACGGAAAGGGGAAAGACACATGGCCATAGAGAAGAAAGGAATAGAGCAGTACTTGTACCTCATATGTTTTCGTATCAGGACCATGAGGAGTCATACAGCTGTGAAGGCTTGCCCCGCCAGGGTGAAAACCATCTGCTTTTGCCTGAAACAAGCTTAACCGTGTTAAAAATTGTATGAAATAACCCCAGAATTGGCATTGACTTCATGCAAGAGCGAGATAAACAACCTCGTATCCCCCATAGATTAGACCCATAAATTCGCTCATACAATTGCGATGATAATATGGAGGACGGAAGGTGTGCTCAGCAACCAACCACCGGGGAGGGAAAATGACAAAGTCAAGCAACGCCACACCAGGTTTATCTGTTGGTGCTGTCAAAACTGCATTGATTTAAGAAACTAGAGCAATTGTAAATAGCGACACCGACAATATAAGAACAAAATTCACACAGATTGATGACAATTAATAGATGAAATGATGATATTTAAACCTATCCAACCTGTGTTAATTGAAGGATCACTGTGGTCCATCAATACAGTATTGTAAGGGCAGAACTTGCTTAAATCATACTGCAAATTGAGGAAATATTTTACATCAGGACTAAGGAGACAAACAGCATCGAGCTTCCATGTAGCAAAGTAAGTTGGATAAAAAGTGCACAAGGCATTCATATTATGAGAGATTGAAATATAGAGAAATATCCACCTTACAAGGAACATAATTGCCATGCCAAGCGACCACATTAAAAGGAGAGAAGTCCTGCTTTGCAGTGAAGAGTTCACCACCATACTTCTGCACAATAGTGTAACCTGGACGGGAGCCATCTTCATACCAGGCAACAGGAACAAGAAAATCTCTCGGAGCAGCCAGACCATTTGCACCTAAATACATATTCAAATGCATATCATCAGCAAATAACATCAGCTGTTTAAATAGCAAGTAGTTTTGCACTTTCTAAAGCACCTATTGGCCCCAGATCAGGAAGTTGAAGATGAGTTCCAAAAGTTTCAGCGACATAACCACGTGAAGGTCCGTCTGGAAGGTCAACAGCAAACCGATATCCTTGAGGCAAAATCACAATTTCACCAGGACAAACCTGCAATCTTCCGCATTCAGTAGTAATCCACAGCCCTACATCATGAACAGAGAGTAAGAAAGAGTTTCAAAGCACATATCAAAATATTTTGACGCTGAATACAAATAGACAGATGACACCTGTTCAACACTTACTTCCTTTTTGAGGAACAATCAGAAAGTCACCATCAGCATTGCAGAAGGCAGAGTTCTCCATTGATTTGTTGGCAGTATACCTGCATTTTCAACAAGACACACATTATCACTTGATCTACTGAACTTTGTAATAGGTGTTGTGCTGAGTTGATATTCCATACACATCATTGTCTATTCACAAGAGAAATTCATTTTAGCAGATTTATAGTCCATGCTAAGGAGATACGATATACTCTTGGCTTGAAAGCAAATAGCAACAGAATTTGAAGCCAATGCTTATATCCAGATCATAACAAATCTCAATCCTAATTATAATTTAACAAGAACAAAACATAAACAAGAAAGTAACAACTATATCCCGAACTCCATCAGAAGGGCATAGTGACGACAATACTAGAGCAAGTTTGAAATACCAATTACATGTGAATTGCAAAACCATGTCGGAGATATGAGCTGCCAGCCCCACATATAGTGTACAAACCATCAATGAAATCAGTCGGTCTTTCTGGGATCTCGACAGGCTTCCACCGTAGTTGAGTTGGTGTAGCAGAACTGTTTGACTGGTTGAATTCACTCACAAGCTTTTCATGTCTTGGTATTCTTGGTCTAAATGGTTCGTGTGTAACCGATGGCTTAATACGATATAGCCAACTGCACAAACAAAAAATTCCTTCAGTAACATAACCAACCTATCCATCAATTACACCTCAATCCTAAATGACCGTTAATCAAATCCTCAAAATCCATTAACAAAAGAAAGAAAAAGTCTCATTTTAATTAGCTAACACATTTTTTATATGGAAGAGTTCAAAACTGTTCATTTCTGGAAATGGCCAAATTCACTGAAGTTAGGCAATCAGTTTCATTATCTGAAATATTTACAAAAATATCGAAAAACTTATGAATTTCACATCCAATCAAAACACTTCCTAATATGTCGTTTGGTTGGGAACAAGGGATAACTTATCCCACCATATGCATGGCATAACTTATCCCATCACTATGTTATCCCAAACAAGACACCAAACTCTTATCCCGGACTATTTTTTGTTTATGCACCAAAGATTATATTATCCAAATGCCTAACTAATTAAGCTACGATGACTTTGAACAATATGCCCAATTCAGAATTAGCAAACAAGATGATAAAAGGAGATGATTAGGCGGATTCTCCAACACACTTAGTTACAGTCACCTACTTGTTAGATCAGGTAAGTAAGCAAATGAACGTATCTACCTGCGTTGATTAAGTTTGCGAGGGGAAGTAAAAGAGGTGCCAGAAATCTGCTCAGCATAAAGGCCAAAGGGGCAAATAAGAGGACTATTTTGACCTTGAGGTAGAGCTCCAACTATAGCTTCAGATGAGAAATGATTCCCAAATCCTGTTTGGTACTCCAAATCAAAATCACAAGGAAAATTGCAACTTCTGCTGTTGCACTCCATTTCTTTGACACTGTTAGAAAATATATATTTATTTTTTTTAACTTTGTAGAGAGATGAACATTTTTATGTCCAAAAAAAAGAGGGAGAGAAGAAGAACACAAAGCGGTGCTGTCGTGGCACAATGATCCTTGACAGAGGCGTGTTTGTTTGAGGAACTGCGTTTCAATTTATTACGCCAATCAGATTCATCACAGTACTGACACGTTTGGTTGGAAAATAAGTTTTTAAAAATAATATTAGTATAATTTTGAAATAAGTTAATTCGTAATTTTATTTCAATTAAATATAAACTAATCTTATTTTAAAATTAAATTTGGTATCTCTCGTATTAATCGAGAAGGGCTATTTACTAGTTGGTTAGAGTTATTCAAATATTTTGAATGTAAAAATTAGTTACGAGAAAAGTTATGTATTATTACGATTTAGTTGTTATATATTAGTTATTTCATCTTTTATATATAAAACAATATATAAATGTGGATTCTAAATTACAGATGAAATATCATATTGAGTTTATACGTGAATAACTTACTTACCTTCCAATCATATACCAAAAATGATGTTAATTCGTCCACTTTTAATTGTCATGATTTTGTTTTTTAAATTCAAACTATATTGACAAACATTTGACGATATATTTTTTCATCATATTGATATGTAAAAAGTTGCAATTTATAGTATATTTCGTATAGTTTTTGAAATCTAAATTTTTTGTTTAACATATCAAATTAATGTAATCTAATTTAACTTTGAAAATTAGTTAAATTTACTATTAAAAAGTGTAATATGACAATTAAAAATAAACGAAGGGAGTATATAGGATTAGTCCTTGTATAACCTATCTTCATTCTCCAAATCAGCTACCAAAGGACTCTTAATTATTTATTTTGAAATGCCATTGAATCAAGACTCCATAGCTTCATTAAAATTAATATAACTTTGCTAGTTTTATATTTAAATTATTGACAAAATTAAAAAACTCTTAATTAAATGTATGATAAAATATTGATATAATTATGTCTATGAGATGAAGAATGTTACAAAAATGACTCTACCTCACCATTTTTAATATTCCCTCCATTCATTTTTAATTGTCATGTTTTGATTTTCGAAAGTCAATTTGATTAATTTTCAAAGTTAAATTAGATTACATTAATTCGATACTTTAAACAAAAAAATTAGATATTCAAAAACTATACAAAAAGTACTATAAATTGCAATTTTTTTGCATGTCAACATGATGAAAACATATATTATACAAATTTTTTATAGTTTGACTTTAAAAAAAGAAATTATAAAAATTAAAAGTGGACGGAGTTAGTAATTAATTAAGCTCATCATTTCACATATCTTAATTAATTCTACGACTTACTGTCCACTAGCAATAAATATTAGTAGTAAATTATTATGGTAAAGTTAAGACATATGAGATCATCTATTTTTGTCTCTGCTATTATTTAAACATGATATCTTATATTCTTAGTTCACTTCATTGATCAGTAAATGACACTGGGATGCAGAGCTTATCTTTTTTTTTAAAAGAAAAATTCTTTTATTTTCTAATATATATTTTTGACTTGTTTTCATGTTCTTTTTTTTTTTTTGTTCTAATTTAATTTTTAAATCTTCACTCTTTGCATCATCCATTTGCATTCTAAAATCGAAACCAGCATTATCTATAAAGAGTACATAATAATAATAATAATAATAATAATAACAACAACAACAACAATTATATATATATATATATATATATATATATATATATATAAATTCGGTTCGGTTCGGTTCGATTCGATTCTTCTTAACATAACCAGAGTCAAATCAAATATTATAAATTTTTTAAAATCTAAAACCAAACCAAATCAAATCGATTTACTTAATCGGTTTGAATCGATTTTAATCTAAACAGTGACCACCCATAGTTATTATTGCTATTATTATTATTATTATTATTATTACTATTATTATTATTATTATAATAAGTGTACTAACATTGGTAAAGGAAAAGGCGCAAAACTCCACTATCGATGTTCTTCATAAATCACATTCAATGAATGAGTTTTATGCCTTATCCGAATGCAATTGTTTTCTCTTTCTTCTTTTCTCTTCTTTTGTTGCTAAAATGTGAAATAAAAATATTTACTTATAATATTGCGCAATTTTGTTATTTAGAGCTTATATATACTTTACCGTGAAAATAATTTTATTTTTTTATTAAAAAAGAATAATTCATATTAGGGTATATTGATCCTTCTCATGCGTTTTTTTTCTTCTTTTGACTATTTTTATTCGTCGACTAATTTGAATTTATAATTTTAATGGTAAAATTTATTTCTTCCACTTATTTTCTTGTAAAATTTATTATAGATGCCCCAAATATTTTTTTTATATAGATATCAAAACTAAATTACAATATAGCCCCAAAAAAATAAATTTTAGTTTTTTTTCAAACTTTTAATCTTTTTCCATTCACACTTTTTTATATCTCTTCCACTAAAGAATGAAAGAAAAAATAAAATAAAAACAAAAAACTCAAACAATAATAGCAAAGAAGTTAGAAAATAATTTGTGTGAAAAAAGATCAAATACATTTTTTTTTTAAATAATTAAAAAAATAATTCACTTTTATAACGGGAGGGGTATATGTGAACAACTTTTGTAACGGTAATGGTATATGTGAGTCACTTTTTGTAATAGTAAGGATATATTGAGCCACTTTTGTACGAGGGTTATATCAACTCTAAAAGTTGAGGAGATATCATACGTTGCTAGTATTAATATGCCACACTCAAACTCATACATATATATATATATATATATATATATATATATATGTCAGTTCGATTTGATTATTTCTTCGATTATCTAAACAAAATCAGACTCAAACCAAATACTATTTATTTTTAAAAATCTAAAATCAAACACAAACAAAATTGATTTATTTAATCAGTTTGTTCAATTTTTTGGTTTGAATCAGTTTTTCATCTAAAACGCGACCATCCCTATTTATTATTATTATTGGTAAAGGAGAAGGTGCAAAACTCCACTACTGATGTTCTTCATAAATCGTTGTCCATGAATGCTTTTTATGCCTTATTCGGATGCAACTGTTTTCTCTCTATTCTTTTCTCTTTCTTTTGCGGTTAAAATGTGAAATAAAAATATTTACTTATAATATTTCATAATTTTGTTATTTAGAGCTTATATATACTTCAGAGTGAAAATAATTTTTTATTTTTTATTTTTTTAAAAAAGATAATTCATATTAGGGTATATTTTTCGATTTTTATCTAAGCAGTGACCACCCCTAGTTGTTATTATTATAATAAGAGTATTAATATTGGTAAAGGAAATAGTGACCACCAAAAATTGCCACCGACACTCATACACATAACACCAATAAGATAAATGTTCTAGTCTTGGACGTTTTTGCTTTCATAAATAACGTATAAATAAGTTTTAATAAAAACACATATAAGATATTTAAAATTAATTATAAATAAGTTTTAATAAAAACACATATAGATATAAAAATTAGATTACAATAAAGTAATAATAAAAATCTAATATAGGTAACGGAGAAGGTGCAAAACACCTGTATTGATGTTCTTCATAAATCGTATTCCACGAATGTGTTTTATGCCTTATTCGTATGCAACTGTTTTCTCTCTCTTCTTTCCTCTTCCTTTTACGGCTAAAATGTCAAATAAAAATATTTACGTATAATATTTCACAATTTTTTTATTTAGAGCTTATATATACTTTACCGTGAAAGAAATAATTTTTATTTTTTTAATTAAAAATAAGATAATTCATATTAGGCTATATTAATCCTTCTCACACATTTTTTTTCTTTTGACTATTTTTATTCATCGACTAATTTAAATTCATTGTTTTGATGGTCAAATTTATTTCTTTCGCTTATTTTCTCGTAAAATTTATTATAAATGCTCTAAATATTTTTTGCTTTAATAAATAAAGACGAAATGGTCTAATGTCCTTATACTTGTATAAGTTTGTATTTTGAACCCTTTTACTTTATACTTTATCAACTGGACCCTTAAACTTATTAAAATACAATATTTGAAACCCCGCTAGGCGCTAACCATTGACCAAACCTATATGACATAAATATTGCTGAGTTGAAAAAATGTGTAAATGCACTCGCTTCCAAACGCGTCAATACACTATTTCCTATTTAAAAACATTATTTTTTTTGGAAAATAATATTTTTTTAATTAAAAAAAATTATTTCTTCATTAACCCTCTCCCATCCCACCCCACCTCGCCCCCGCACCAATTTCTCTTCTTTTCCACCACTCTTCCCACCAATAACCTTAAACTTTCTTCTCTTCTTCTTCAACAAAATAACGCACCACATCCATTCTCCTTTTTTTTTCTTTGGAAATCACCCATCATATACTTTTTTTTTCTTCTTCTTCTTCAACCCACTCTCCTCTTTGCAACAAATCAAACCCCACTCCTAATTTCTTTTTTCAGCCCCCTTTATCTAATTTTTTAGTGTTTTTTATTTTAAAAGTTGAAATCATTATTTGTGTTTAATTTAAAGAAAAGGTATGATATGGATTAACGTAATGAGTGATGGTAGGTATTGAAAAAGTTGAAAACTCCATTGATAAGTTTGAGAAAATTTGAAGAACAACAAATGGGTCTTATGAATTTGTAAAATTAATTCAAATTTATGATTGTGGCTAGTAGGATTTGTATTTATGAACTTCTAGTTGAAATTTCAAATCAAATAAAGAAAAATTTCATCTATTTGACATGAATTTGGTACTCAAATTGTGAGCATATATGGAGGTTGAAGAACATGGCTATTTAAAAATTTCAAAAGTTAAATATTTGTCTTTTCTATTTTGTTAGGAGTAATATTTAATTTCTCACGTGTCATTGAAAAATGACATGGAATTACACATGTCAAAGGTTGGATTATACACATAGTGATCTGATGAGAAAGGGTTTAAAATGTTGTGTTTTAATGTGTTTAAGAGTTTAGTTGATAAAGTGTTAAGTAGAAGGGTTCATAATACAAACACATACAAGTATAATGGTCCATCAAACCATTTCGCCATGAATAAATTATAAATAAATTTTAATGAAAACACATATAAGAGATTTAAAATTGTTTATAAAAATAATATATTGTGTATGTACGAAGACACAAGTGCTCGTGCTAGTACAGGCCCAATATCTGCTCTTTTTTGCCTCACTTTATGTGATATAAATAAACATTGAAGAGTCAATAAATATGATTGTTAAATATTTTAAGTTGTTAATTATTGTAATTTATAGCACTTTTTACGTAATTTTTAAATAACATAGATTAATTTCCTTGTCCCAATATATATGTAGCACGTATTAGAATTTCAAGAGTCAATATGTTGTTAATTATTGAGATTTACAATACTTTTTACGTAGTTTTCAAATTAAATAATACATGATACTTCTTTTGTCCATTTTATGTGACACAAATAGATTAATTTTATGAATCAATCGATTTTTTTATAAGGAATCAAATTTTTTATATGTTTTTGCAAAAATATTTTAAGCTGTCAATTAGAATGATTTATAGTATTTTTTATGTAATTTTTAAATATATAAAATTTAAAAATAAGATAAACAAATTAAAACAAAGAAAGAAATAGGCAAATGCATATGTAAGTGTGGAACCACACAGGTGATACAAACATGTTGACCGTCATATGTGTGGTTATCCACCCTTATATCTAAGTACTGTGTATATATATATATAATATTATGAGACTGCTTTAGTTATGTCATTTTTCTCTTACATATTATATAAGAGAGAATTTGAGGCAAAAGCAGACAGGTCTCTGTCGACATGCCTACTTAGATAAGGGCACTTTCGAAAAAAAATCTATTTATTTATTCTATTTCAATTTAATTAATTTATAATTTTTTTAAATCATGGGATCCGTTTTAATTACGCCTTTCGATTTTAAATTCATATTTTAAAATTTTTTTCCTCAGGGAATTAAAAGATTTTTATTAATTATTGGATCGACATTACAAATTAAGGAATAATCCTATCAGATTTGTCTCTATCTCAATTCACAACCTCATCTACCTAAGACTAACAATATCTAGCGAAACTCTAAAAAACGGACATTACAAATTAAGGAATAATCCTATAAGATTTGTCTCTATCTTAATTCACAACCTCATCTACCTAAGACTCTAACAATATCTAGCGAAACTCTAAAAAGCAAGCTATAAATTACAGATATTGATAATACAACCTTATATTATCTCAAACTCTAATAATAAATTAGTTTGCAGTGTGTGGTAGAGCTCCTTCATGCTCCTAGCCTCCTGTTGGAATACTATTTCATTTCTCTCAATCCATATAAGATAGACAATTATAGATAATCTAGCCTTCAACAAGCATCTCTTTACTTTAATTTGTCTTTGGTTCGTAACTTTTCATATAATGTCAGTCATAATATAGACACTTATTTAGATTCAGATATATTATAACATGGTAGGTTTCTCCACACTATATTAATATATATTATAGTTTATTTTAAAATAAAAATTTACTCAAAATTTATTAATATTAACAACACCTATCAATTATTTATTTTATACTTAATGAAATAATTTAATATCGTTTAATTAACACCACTAAAAAATAAATTTGTGAATAAATATTGAACGCGTGCACAACACTATAAATTTGCTCGATGTTTTTTAAGCATATTTAACATTATGTTAATATTTTATTAATATTTAATTTTTAAAATTTTTCTAGACTTTATATTTACTTAAAAGTTTAATTTTAATTTTTCTTTTTTACTATGAAGTGTATTTCTTCCGAGTTTTTATTACTTAAAAAATATTACTAACCACGAATTTAAAGTGCAAAAAATTAAGTGGCTATTTAAGTCTTTTCCTCTCTCTAAAACCCCCAATTTCTTCTTCTTATACCCTGAAAAAATCGAAGTAAAGCTTTAACCTCCAAACAGAGCCATCAATGGATATTGAAGAAGATGCATCAATGGCCCAAAAATCCCGTCCCAGGAAACGTAATAAGCCCGAAGACGATTATGATTGTGAAACTAGCCCATCCGCTGAAGCTAGAAGGATAAAGTCAGTCATATTAGCAAATACTAAACCAAGTTTTTGTCTAAAACGGGGAATCGGGAGTTTACACAAAGATCGTCGAAGTTTACAGTCTGAACATCGGGGAAGACTTCGACATATGCTGAAAACATTGATGCGGCAACATAAATATGCTGAGGCTAGTGGTGTATTGAGTGTTCTTCTTAAAGGAACAACAAAAGAAGCAGCCGTATTCAAAACTCGCACAAAGTTTATGGTACTAATCTATTCAATTTAATCTAATTACTTTATTTTATTTTTGTACTTCGTGTTTCTAGCTTAATTTGATCACTCAAATTTCACCTCAATTGGCAAATTGCACATCTAGAGAGCTCACTTTGGTTTCAGCTAGCAACTAAACACTCCAATTTGTCTCTGTTGTGTCTCATGGACACACTAACCTGATGTGTAACATAAATTCTGGTAGTGCGTAGATGATCATGTTGTTAGTTGGAGTGTTCATAATGACACCGAGTAGACGAGTTAAGGTGTCTAGATGTCGCTACTCAAAGTTAGATTGTTTACTTGGCAGTTGTGCCCAAATTTGAGAGTCTGTTTATGTATTATGGCTTGTTTTTCTAAAAAAGTTTTATCCAACAAGAATAGTCATTTTTGACATGATTTCTAACATTTTAGGCAGCTTTGGAGCTCATTGAGCATATAAAAGGTGACACTATCAGTTCAATGAGGATACGAAATATTTATGAACTTTGGATGAAGAAGCTTGGACCTATGAAAAACTGGCCCCTGAAGGTAACAATTTAAAAATATATAAAGTATTTGCTTATATGTTTGTTCATTAGTTCTGTATATCTCCAAGTTGCTTTTCAAGTTTTCTGTAACATTTACTATTTTCCTGCAAAGTACCTTTTATATCCAATATATTACTAGTAAATTTACGTCTTTGTTACCCCAAAAGAAGTTCTAAAGAACAAGATCTTCTTTTCGTGGAAATACTAAGGGGTCGTTTGGTGTGAAGGATAATACCAAATAGTCCTGGGATTAAATTATAGTGCCACTTAATTTGTTGTTTGGTTGGCAAGTTCGGGATAACTTATCCGACCGGGATAAGTTATCCCTCCCTTGGGTGGTATAGTAATCCTGGGATAACTTATCCCGGGATAAAATAAGAAATGACAAAAATGTCTCTGTAAACCTTTTTATACATCACTTTTTACATTCATGAAGGGAATTTTTGTAAACAAATAAATTGTTCCAAACACTCAATAAAAAATAATCTTATCATAGCTTATCCCATCATAACTAATCTCATTATAATTTATTCCATCATAACTAATCCCACCATAACTTGAATTCAAACCAAACGACTCCTAAGTCTATTGACTATTGTTGTTGTTGTTCATTAGCTTTTTTTTTTTGATAATGTGTTATTCATTAGCTTTGTACTTCTCCATGGTGCCTTTTTTCAAGTGTTCCCTATAACATTTACTATTTCCTTGTCAGGTACCGTTTATATGCAATGTATTAGTATATTTACTTTCAGTAACCCATAAATAGTTCTAAAGAACAAAATTTCCTTTTCCTTGAGATGCTAAGATTATTAACTTATTATTTTTATTGTTAGATCGCAACATCAAACGGAAAGTCTGATTTTTCTACATATTGTAGGAATATGCAGTTCAAGGCGGTTAAAATACTAGTGACATAAATATATGGCCTCCGTAACGACATTTGATGAAGATGCGAGACATTGTATAGTTAAGAAAGCCTTGGAGCTTTACCTCATCAAAAAAAAAAAAAAACCTTGGAGCTTTTCAGGACGCTGAGGGAAAAATTGCCATTGATTATCATTTTTATAAATGGATTTATGTCTTTGTATTATGTAGTGCAACTAAGTAAGTCACAAGGTTCTACTGATGATGAAGTTTGAGATTGAATTTGTATAGCTGATGTTATTTGAACCGAAATTTTGAGGAGTTGGATTAATTGTCACAAATTTGATGCTAAAGTTAGTATTCATTGACGTTTGGTACTCACTTTTAAAAACATTGCGTTTGTAAGTGATAGTGGTAAATCGGTGATGTCAGCATGATTTTGTGTTCCAAACTTTATGAAAGAGATAATCAGTTTCACCTTTGTGGTAGCTCATTGTGAAGTTTGAATTGTGGCAGGACCGTTTTGCTGTTCATTTGGAAAACATCCTTTTCTGTCTCAAACGCGGGAACACACAGGATGCACATCAGGGTGCCTTATCGTAAGTTCTTGGCATTTAATGATTAATGATTTATCTTTCTCATGTAGGTTGGCAAAAATCAATTGCCAATTAATGGAAGAAAGTTTTATTTACTTTTTGCGAAAAGAACTGAAGCTATAAAAAAGGGTCCAGAGTGGTAATCTTTTTTATTGTGCTAAGTCCGACACTTTCTAATGGTGTCAATATTGTTAACTAAAGTATTGTACTGTTACCTGCAGAGTAAAGTGACATTTTCTTGGAGAGAGACTCCTAATTAACAATCAGAATAATAAATCTGTTTGCAACTTTGTTTAAGAAGCTGCAACACTATTTGCTTATTGGTGTGATTTTCGTAAACTAAATCATTACAGTAGTGTGGTTAGCACTGCAAAGGATCTGGATCTTTTAATATTTTGTGGTGCTTAATGTCATCAAAAGAGTAAGAGAATAATCCTGCCTATACTGCACCCCCAGTTGTCACAGTTTATTGAAAAATAAGAACTCACCTTCTCATAAAGAGTAGAATAGTGGAGAACAAGGGTGACACATGGACAGGCCAGAATAATCCAATTAGTAGAAGTATGTACTATGTCGCATGAAATAAGATGACTGTTTATGCGTTCAGGGTGCATCAAACTTGTTCCAGATTTTAGGATGACACCAATTATCATAATCGTATAAACTAAATGGTTTCTATAGAGTGGTGGTTAAACCGACCTTGTTGTAGGGGGTAGAGTGTTTGCCAATCAAGAACGTCCACGTTCAAAGATGAATGTAGCAGAGATGATGATGCTCAGATGGATGTGTGGACCACTAGGAGAGATATGATTAGGAACAAAGTTACAGGGGGCAAGGTGGAAGTGGTCGTTGCCCCCGTGGTAGACAGGTTGTGGGAGGCAAGACTAAGATGGTTTGGGCATGTGAAGAGGAAGTGTGTGGATGTGCTAGTGAGAATGTGTGAGAGGTTGGTGGTAACATGAGTCAAGGTAGGAAGAGGTTGCGGTAACAGGAGTCGAGAGAGTTAGAGTAGGCCGAAGAAAAACCTGAGGGAGGTGATTATACAGGAGCACAACTACAGCTTACTGAGGATATGATCCTAGATAGGAAGGTGGGGAGGTCGGGGATTAGGTTAGTAGGTAGCCGAGTGTTACCGCACGTTGTTTCTTTTTCTTTTATAACATCAACAACGACAATGTACCTAGTGTAATCCCACAAGTGGTTGGGGAGAGTAAGATGTACGCATACTTCCTATCCTCTCCAAACTACACTTTGGCATTACACTATGTATGTTGTTGTTGTTGTATATAAACTAGATGGTGTTTCTTCGGGGGCTGGGGTTGATAATTGCTACTCTTGGAATTAGTAAACTGAATTTTAACCGTAGATACAAGGTAGAGGTAAAGTCTGCTTACATCCTACCCTCCCCAATTCCCACTTGTGGGATTACTCTGGTATGTTGTTGTTGTTGCTGCGCGTAAACTAGGTGGTGTTTCTTCAGGGATGGGGGTTGATAATTGCTACTCTTGAAATTTGTAAAATGATACTTGTTTGATTTTTGAAAATGGTTGGACTGACAAGTGTGGTTTGGATTGCCTAGCCATTACACTTCGGAAGATACAACCTACGCTTGTTATATATTTCATCTGGATTTAGATGAATCAGAAATTTGCCTTTGCGAAACTTGGTGGATATGTTAATCTTAAATGTGTCCATGACAGGCTGATCAGGCAAAATTGAGAAATATCACGTTCTTCTGTTTATCCGAATGTCCAACTTTAAACCAAGTAAATATGAGTTGCATACTGATAATCCTCTCTGTGCTGTTATCAATGTTTAGTATAAAAATTTGTTGGACAAAATTGTAGGCAATGATAATCAGTCAAATTTTGGTGGCAAAACTGGCTCTTTTAGGTTGAATGCTCTATTGGAATGTAATTCTAGTATAGCATTTTTATATAACAACAACACACCCAGTGAAAACACACATGTGGGGTCTGGGGTAGCATTTTTGTATATGAAATTCCAAAGGCTTAATGTTACCTCCCCTGGCTGTGATTTGTATCAGGCTCATGCAGCAACGTGGTTTTGGTAGTGATCCAGTCTCTAATTTAGTTGTGGGCTTAGCCTTTTATCAGTTATGGTATTCTACTATCCCAAAGGAGTTGCAGTTGCAAGAGTTGGACAGATTTGATAGCACGGTGCAGTCAGAGACCTTTGAGGACAGAATATTTATGTCCATTTTAAATTCAGAGGGGCATGATGCTGTTGAAGGCCAAGAGACTAATTCTCCATTCCATTGTGATTCAAACACCTCTATTAGGAACGATAAAGAGATCTTGGGAGTTGATGTCAGTCAACAGAGAGAAGTCGCCATGGTCAATGATGATAATGTGCCGGGAGAAACACAAAATGACAATTTTCAGCCACAAGACTTTTACTTGAATTCTGCTGAAAGAAGTGATCATGAAGGTTCTTCTATGGATCAGAGTGGTGATGTTCCCTATCATTCCATATTCTGCAATCGTGGTGAGTGTTACTCATGGCTTAAAGATTTGTCTATGTTGCTGTATAGTCATATATGAATTCAAAAGAGTAGCAAATTTTGCTTTTACTTGCAGAAAACCCTAGAGCCTGGTTTATGGCAATTGGATTTGGACTTGAGGTACAATAAGTAGTATGGGCTGAAAAAACAAGTTCACTTCTCTTTTTCCTTTCTCTCTTATGAAGGGGTCAGACGAGACCCTTTATCTCCTTGTCTTAATTGAAGTTGGGGCTATTGGTGACTGAATATTGTTGATTTCAAGAATGAACATGTTCATATATCATTTGAATAATTACCTTTAGTTTGTACTGGTCATTCTATAATATGAATTTAGCCTCTAATTTTGCTTTGGGTTTTGGTAAGTTACAAGTATTAGCATAGGGTATGCTTTAGCCAAAAAAAAGTTCCATATAATTGCATAGGCATGTAGTTATAGCATGTATTGTCTGGGACTTCTTTGGGCAATTTAAAATGAATGGCACTAGCATTATTCCAAGAACTCTCCAGATGAGTGGGTGGAGCAGTAGCTGGCGAATGGCAACAGCAGCCAAGCTTCCCCTCATTTTGGTTTGTTGCAAAATCATACCTGCAAGGAACATGGGAAAAAAGTGTGGACTTCTTAAATTTTTAATACTTTTGATGGTGGAAAAATGGGCCTGGAGTATATGCTTCAGTTTTTTGAAGGGATGATGTGAAGATGAGGAAGTTACTACTTTAGGAGAGAGAACGTCCTCTTGGAATATTCTCAAAAGGATGAAAAGGCAGTTGACATGAGGTGTATAGAATATTGAATTTCTATGCCCTTCAATCCTTGTGAAGGTGGGTATTGTGCATTCAACTAGGTTCCGGTTTTGTTGAGGTCCAATTGAGATACATTATGCCCTTTATTTTTAGATAACTGCGGTATCCGGGCCAGCTTACGCGTAACTCGACTAATTCCACAAAATAACTGCCACCTCCCAGCTCCCAACAATAATATAATATATGTCATGTTCTTCATGCTGATTAGATTTAATCATGATATATTTCTTCCTCTATTCAAATGTAGGTCTTCCACTGTGGTTATTGCCTTTACAATTGCCTTACTCAAATGAAAATTTAGAGGATGATCTCAATAGGCATCGGACCCTGCGTAATGACCACTATAAGAATGCAATAAAGTATTTACGGCATGCTCTGCATTCGAGTCCACCAGTGCTCGAGGCTTTTCATCCTTTAATACAGGTAATTGCTTATGTCCAAGAAAGAATTCACACAGAATTTTTCAAATTGTATTTAGAACTGCTTTTTGTAGATGTGCTAGGAAGTTCATGCATGTTCACATTATCCCCAGCTCTTGAAAGAGGACTCCGTAACCTCATATTGGTCGGTTACATGTATCTGTTTGTGTATCTCTATTTTCTGCATGCTGATGTGTTAGCTTCATCAGGTAAAACCAATAGAGGAGAACTCCTTTTTGCGAGAAACCTAACCCTAGGGCTCATAATGAGCCAAGTTGTTGAACACAGCTTGAGCTCGAAATTAAGCTGATATATTAAACGCACCACCTCAAATTAGTTTCATCTCAAGTTGTTTATGTTCAAGAATATTAAAAATTCTAATATTTATGAATGCTTTGTAAATATATACTTCAAGAATATCTTTGCAAATATTCCATCTTATTTATTCTATGCGGAGGCGGACCTACGTTGGATCTTGTGGGTACTCGAGCACCCATTACTTCCAAGTTGGGATCTAGATACTCTATTTACATTGACAATTTGTAGAAAAGGTTAAACTTCATCAGTTAGCATCGACAGACTCAAAATGTCACTGGGTGCTTCAGTTGAATGGCGGGTGAAATGTTGACCAAATCCTCCGCGACACAAGTTCGATTCTGATTTTCTACAATTTTTTCTTATTCTGATGATGTTCATTTTCTTTTTCCTTTTATTTTTTTCTCTTTTTTTTTTTTTTTTTTTTCTGAAACTGGTAATGTTGTTATTTTCTTATTTGTCTTCCTTTCCTTTTTACTCTCTTTTTGCCATTTTTACTTTCCATCCATTTTCCAGACAATACATTCTCTTCCAGAACAAAGAACTCTAGTTCTTTTTACTTCTCCTCCTAAAAAAACTTCATCTTCCTCCAAAACAGAAGGAATTCTTTTTTTGTTCTCACTTATAAAAGCTCTTACTTTGATGTTCATTTTCTATTTCCGTTTATTTTCTTATTTGTTTACATTTCCTTTTATTCTCTCTTTTCCATTTGTACTTTCTATCCATTCTCCAGGACACCCTTACAATTTTCTTTTTCTCATATGACTTTTCAGATTAGCATCTTATGTAACTTTTTTTGTTTATTAATTTTGTGTAATTAAAATCAAAATATTCAATCTAAGGCAAATCTCACACTGAATATTTTTGGAACTAAATCTAGTAAGCAATGGATGCTATTATTCATTGTTTGAATAATATGAAAAGTGTCTAGAATAATTGTGAATAGAATGACAATTTTAAATGAATATTTATTATAGTTTTACTTGTAAAATAATTTTACCTTCAATATTCAAATAGTTGTGCACTTATATTTGATGGTTGTAGCAACTGTATGTTAATTGTAATGGAGCACCCATTACTTCAAAATCATAGGTCTGCCATTGATTCTATCATGTGTTGAGTGATATATTTAAGTTAATATATAATATGCTTTTCATGTACTTGAAAGTTAATATCTTAGCAGATGCTGCTGCTCGGGGATCAGGTAAAGGAGGCTCTTGATGAGGTGGAAAAATTTACTCCATACTCCAACACATCATTTCAGTTGAGGTAGCTGTTTCTTCCTTATGAAAAAAGTTGAATATAAACCTAAAAGATAATAACCATGATGAGTTTTGAACTTCTCTGATAAAACAGTGTTAGTTACTAGTATATCAAGATTTTTGATGTGAAGGGAATGATCAAAGATTGAAGTGATAGACTGCTTATAGATGTTACCACTTAAGCTTTTCTTCACTATTTACTAGCGATCTTTTTATGGAATGATAACCTTCTAGTTTCTCTTAACTAACGCTAATATCTATATCTATTAAGTGAAGCTCCAATTCTTAAATCAAGATGCATTTGACACAGTATTTACATGAAAAGATATGATTCCAATGCTAACTTTATCTGTAATCAATATCAAGCCCCCAATTCTTAAAAGAATTTAACTGGAAATTCGTGTATTGATCATTTGTGACAGATCTCTGTCCTGGTAACACTTTCAATGGTTATGTTCAAAAGGTCAGTATGCCTTATGTTTAGTTCTTTTTTATCTAAGTTGCCCGGACTCGGGTGTGGATCTAGAGGTCAGATCCTTTATGATCTAAATTTTAAGATTCGAGGGTACGAATCCAGGTAAGTATACGGGTGTGAGGATTCGGTTAAAAATAATTTAAATATCTAAAATTAGAGTTATATTCTAAATTATGAGACATTATGTGGAAAGCTTACAAGTTATTCCGAGCAGAATCTCAAAAAGGAGATAAAAAGGAAAGGATTGACATAGAAATTTCTATATACAGGCTATATTCCATTTTCTTCAATTCCACCTTAGTGTTTGTTTTGATAACAGAAATCATAGGTATCTATCCAAAATTTACAAGAGATTGTTCAGTAACATATGACAATTTTCCGTAATGAGTTTCTTGGCGTGTCATTAGTTGAGTGCTTGCCCTACAACCGATCATTATTTCTTTTTCTCCGGTCTTACTCACTACGTCTAATTTCTTCTGGTTTCTTTGTTCTTTATCATGTGGCATGCAGGTTGAAAGCTACTATCTTGGAGCATTTTGACAGCAGTAACTATGTCAAACTTTCAGCAATCCATGAGGAAAATTTGGAGAAGGATCCTACATGTAGCCACTCATTGGGGAGACTCATCAGCTTGCATAGAAGGGGTACATCCTAACCTGAAAAATCATTTTATTCACTTCATCCTGAAGAGATGAGAGACAAAATCTTAGTACTTCCTCAAGGTTCGCATCACTCCAAAGTATTGGCTTAAGGACATGCAAGAAATAATGTTCAATAATTGGCTTAAACAAAACTATCTATTTTGTCAAGAAATGAATCTTGTCTAATTCAACTCCAAAGGCGAGCTCTTGACTCATGAGGTGGCCATTTTAGGTAAAAGCAACCCATTATCTCAACCAATGGGGACCACTTGAACATAACCTCACACATCCAAGCTTGGACATTTGGAGCGTTATGTGGGCTCAATATTGGATAAACCACGAATAAGGATGAACTTGATCTTGATATTGAACCTTGGACGTAAATCTACCCTAAAAGCTAAATCATGAAATGTTAAGTGTCCAAGACCGTATAAGCAGACAACACAACCCATTCCTCCCTAACCAATGTGGACGCTTAACCTTCTAAAATTTTAAATTACTACAACATACCCAGGGAAATCCCAATAAGTGGGGTCTGGAGATGGTAGAGTGTACGTAGACCTTATCACAACCTCATGGAGATAGAGAGGTTGTTTTCGAAAGACCCTCGGCTCAAGTCTATCAAATCCAAGTAGAGGGAGAAAAATACAATGAAGAAAGCATAGTCATTAATAAGAAAGTAGTGTCAAGTCTACAAGAAAGGAATACTACCAAACATCAAAATAGTGTGATAATCGAAAACACAATAAACCACATGTAGCAAGAACTATAAGAGTATGACTAGTACTACGACTACTATCCCTCTACCCTAATACGCGGCCTCCACTCCTTCCCATCTAGAGCCATGTCCTCGGTAATATGAAGTTGTGCCATGTCCAGCCTAATCACCTTTCCTAGTATTTCTTCAGCCTACCTCTACCCCTACGCGTGCCCTCTACAACCAGCCCCTCGCACCTCCTCATTGGGCATCAACACACTTCCTCTGCACATGCTCAAACCATCTCAATCTTGCGTCCCTCATTTTGTCCGCCACAAAAGCCACTCCCACCTTTTATCAGATAACCTCATTCCTAATCTTATCGCTTCTAGTATGCCCACATATCCATCTCAACATCTGCATCTTCGTAACATGCATCTTCTGCACATCTGAGTTCTTGCTTGGGATTTCCATTTAGATACCTCAATTAATGACATGGCTTCTGTCGAACACCTAGTGTTTATGAAAACTACAAAGATATAGTACTATGGCCTAACTCAACCCCAAAAGCTAGCTCATTTGGGGGAGGTTTGTCCAAGTCCATATAAGGAGACCAATTTCTCATCCCTCTATCGATGTGGGACTTTTTAACACTCCTCCGCACACCCAGACCCCAACTGGAGCGTGGACACTTATAAATGGGGGCCCAACATCGGGGAACAACAAATTGGGATGAGCCTGGCTCTGATACCATGTTAAATTAGGTCTTAGGTCTAGCTCACACCTCAAAAGCTAGCTCGAAGGGAGGAGGATTGCCCAAGCCTTATAAGAAATGTTAAATTAGGTCTTGGGCCTAACTTACACCCCAAAAGCTAGCTCGAAGGGAGGATGGTTTCCCAAGCCTTATAAGGAGTCCACCCATCTCATTAACCACCAATGTGAGACTTTTGTCATTCTTTAACACCCCACCTCACGTCCAGTGCTTAGTATTTGGTGCGTGGGCAATTTTTTATTTTGGGGTCCCCAACATTGGGTGAGATGGATCCTGCTCTAATACCATGGAAAAATATAGTACCTGGCCTAACTCAACCCGAAGAACTAGCTCATTGGGGGGAGGTTTGTCCAAGTCCATCTAAGGAGACCAATTTCTCATCTCTCTGTCGATGTGGGACTTCTTAAGACTATGCCTATTAAGCACGATGCCTTGACATGGCACAATGTGTATTTCACAGTTCTTTTCAGCCCGTTAAATGCCTTCAAATGGCTCATTTAGTTTTGTTTTTTCATTCCTTTTTTTTGTTGCTCTTCTAGTTTTTCCTCTCTTTCTCAGGACTTTTTCTTGTTTTTTGGATCATTGGTCTTTCTTTTCCCTTTTTTGGGGGGCTCAAAAAGCTTTTTACTTTTTCTTTTGATTATTTGTGATCAAAATCGAAGTGTCTTTGTTTTATTGCTGTATCTTCCAAAGGCTCTTGCTCAGACGGACTTGGCGGTGGCAAATGTAGCGGCCTTGCCCCCTCATTGGAGATGTTGGGTCCAAGATTCGAACCCTAGTCAACCATATAAACAGGAGCTATTGCTACAAGGTTGCATTCACAGTCCCAACTCTTAAGACAAAGCAAATCAGGAAATTTGAAGTTAGAGGCAATGTGCTCGGCTTATTGATGTACCGCCTGGAGAACTGAACAATCTGCATTGGAATTACAAAAAAGCAAAAATATGTATATACCAGCGAGTTCCAGATCTCAAAATAGAAGGAAACTAGCTTAGCTTATTTACTGAAAATTCTTAGGACCTTGCTTGCAAGATACTACCCTAGTTTTAGATTTGTTGATTTTAGGAGATGCAACAACATACCCAGCATAGTCCCACAGAGTGGAGTCTGGGGAGGGTGAGGTGTACACAAACCTTAACCCTTTCCTTGAGAGAGTAGAGAAGTTGTTTCCAATAGACCCTCGGCTCGAGAATAGGCTTGAAAGATGAGCAAGTGTAAAAAAGCAATGATGAAAATAATGAAGAAAGAAAAGTACTGACAATAACATAGTATAGATAGCCAAAATAAATGAAACAACAATTGTAATAAAATCTAAGGATAAGATAATGCCAACAGAAAAATAATAATACTAGTAAGAAAACAGTCTAGAACTCCCAAATGATACCTTATTTTTGCAATTAATGCATTAATCATTGTATATTGAGTTTTATTTTCCGGGTTTTCCTTGGCCTTGGTTTATGTTAACATCAGGAGATTATAACACTGAAAAGAAAGTCCCATTTTGTGGGACTGGCCCAAATGATACCTTAGTTTTGCAATTGATGCATTATGCATTGTATATTGAGTTTTTTTCTGTTTTTCCTCGGGCTTTGTTTATATCATCATCAGGAGAGTATAGCACTGAAAAGCTGATGGAAATGATAGCTTTGCATTTGGATGCTACTTATGCAAAATGTGACACATGGAAGGAGTTGGCTTGTTGTTTCCTGAGGCTTTCTCAATGTGAAGAAGATTGCATGTCTGTGTGCTCCAACGGTGAAGATAGTGAGAAGCATAAATTCTCAAAATGGAATAGTCAGATTCCAAAAATATTTAGCGATTATGAGTCTAGCAAGTCATGGAGGCTCCGTTGCAGATGGTGGCTGACTCATCACTTCAGCCAGAATATACTCACTTCAGATATTGCTTCAGGTACAACTTCATTTCTTTCTTTTTAGCATGCAACTAAATTCACTTGTTTACCACAGCAAAGGTCCAAATACTAAATACTAAAGCTTTGTGGGCTTGATCTTGGTTTGAGGTGATTAAGGTTTGTATATTAGCTGTTTGGTTTGATCCCCCACCACATCTTGCCCCATAACGTTTGATGTGTAGCAGTTTTATTGTGTTTGTTTATGCTCAACTTTCTAGCAGGAAAATAATCTGTTCACAAATTTCTGAAGAACCTGATCCACTTTGAATTATATTTGCCTGAAAACAGTTGTGGAAAACTGCATGGCAGCTTCTAAGTTTTTCTAGTTTCTTAAAACTAATATATATGATGCAAAAATCAAGAATTGGCTTTAATAGTTAGTACTAGTATAGATGTACAAGAGTTAAAATTCAAATTATTAAAAAATTCATGTGGTTCCAAGACATAATACTGCATTGTTAATAATGTCAGGTCTTAGACAAATTAGAAACCAACTTTGATTGATATTAGGTTCTTGTTTTATCCGTTTTCTTGCATATCTATGGATGGATGCCTTTGGCAAGATGCCTGCATCCAAGGCCCCAAATATGGGTGTGGGCCATTTTGAGGGGGTGAAAAAACATCCTTGTTCTCTGAGTCTTAACACTTGTAGAAGTTCAGTTTTCTCTTGCCCATACCATGTGATCGGGAGGTCACGAGTTCAAGCTGTGGAAACAGCCTCTTGCAGAAATGCAGAGTTAGACTGTGTACAATAGACCCTTGTGATCCATCCCTTCCCCCGACCCCGCACATAGCGGGAGCTTAGTTCACCGGGCTGCCTTCTTTAAGTTCAGTTTTCCACCTGTGATGGCCAAACTCTCTCTTGTATATATTAGATTAGAAATGCCACATGCAGCAGGGATATCTCCAACTTCACCCAGGCTAACATTTGGTTTCCTCTGCCTCTTGCAATTAAGTTTGAGTCTAGTTAAATGTACAAGTTAGACAGAAGAAGACAGAATGCCAAAAGATTACAATTTTTACACCAATCCTTACAAAATGAGAAATTTCAAAGCAACCTACTGAACAACAAACACAGTATTTCAGGGGAAAAAATAATCTAAGCCATCAAAACACCACAACAGACCCGTTATTTTTTTTAAAACGGGTCTGTTGTGGTGTTTATAACGGTTGTTTGTCATCTTAGATGCTCTTTTTTAGGTATTGCTTTTATATATAGGAGTATTATTCAATCTTTGTATTCCAGCAAAGGTTTTACATTTAATACTCTGATTTGCCTGTTGATGGCAGGTGACTGGGAACTGCTGACTTACAAGGCCGCCGTGGCATGTTACCTTTATGGGCGAGAATTTAAGTATGTTGTGAAGGCTAGGGAGTGTTTGGAAGGAGAGCCAATTAACAAGAACTTGTATTCCATATTGCGCATGCATGCCAACAGTTGTACTGGATTTTACTTCAACGTTAAGAAATAAGGGGTCGTTTGGTTTGACTACAAGTTATACTGAAATAAGTTATACTGGGATTAGTTATGCTGGGATTAATTTTTGTTGCTTGTTTGGTTTGTCATATTCAAACTTATATTCATTGCATAATTTCTAAGAATAAGTTGTTTGTTTACAAAAATACCCTTCACCTTATTTAGATTTTTTGTTTTTACATTTTCTATGCAAGTTTTAGTTATTTGTTCTTAAAAATAATTTTTTTTATCTTATTTAGCTTAAATATTTTTGGGTGTGCATTTTCATGATTGTGCTGTGTGTTTTTAAAATTAAAATTTCATCTTATTTAACTTGAAAATAAAACTTTCATCTTATTTAGTTTAAAAATAAGATGGGAGAGTATCCATCTTATATTCACTGTCAACTAGCATCACAATTGCCGTTGCCACCATATCTGGTTGCCGGCAACTTCTATTATCAATTACCTCCATCACTGTCACCAACTACCGTCAACATCATCCATCAACCATCACAAATTACACAATGGTCAACCAACATTGCCAAATATGAACATCAATCATCTCCACCATCATAACTATCACCAATTGATATCACCACTAATTGCCACAATCGTGCTAATCACTACAACATTAACCATCTCCACCTTCCTATCAATAGACAGACTTTATCAAATAGCACCTCTTGATGAGAGATATGAACAAGAAGTTTCGAGAAGACTAGTGTTTTGAATTATATGGAGCCAATTGAATCTATGGGTATTAAGCTAGGGGAGTGAAGGTGATTAGATACCCAGTAGTCCTAGCTGTAAACGATGGATACTAAGTGTGGTGCGTATCGACTCTATGAAGTCAAAAACTTCAACCTCCTGCTTGACTGCTCAACTTGGCTATTGAAGAAGCCCTTTGCCTTTAAGCACCAGGAACTGACATGAATTGAAGTGTTTTTCTTGCATATTCTTGATAAACTAGTGTTTGCTCACTAGTGGACATAATCTATTCGATTATATCTTTAAATGGTTCTTTTTTTTTTAATCAAATAATGATCTAATTACTATTTTACTTGAATTGTATATTTAATATGTTTAAAAATAAATGTATACATATTCAAATGCTGAAAAATAAACAATTTTAATTAATCAATATTTCACATCTAAATACAACAGGTTAATTATTCATATTCAAATGTCTTAATCGTAATTAAAAAAAATTGGAGTTTAAGTTCACATGTCAAATACAATAAAGTTGGGGTGGGGAAAAAGGATTAATAAGGATGTGATTGAATTTCCAAAGACAAGGGGGCCTTTGCACCAACTAACTACCGATGTTGCACCTTAATTAATGTATACCCGCCGACCTTAAGTCAAACCCCAAACAAGCCCTTAAATTCTCTTTCAATGTCATGTTTATTTGTTTATATATATAGATATAAAATAAAAGGTGTAATTATATGTTTGAGTATTCTTTTATTTTTATTAAATAGTAAATATAAGAAAATAATATTCTTTTAAAAAATAAATTTTAATGTGCGAGAAATATATGAGTATACAAGAAATATGAAAAATGAAAAAAAGAAAAGATTTATTTTTTCTCAATTAAACTTAATGTCATGTTGACCAAATAAACACTTCAAACTATATAATTACACCCTAATTTCCAATTGCAAAATGACCTTTCAAGCATACCCATAATACTTTGACATTAATTTGTGCGTTTGGTATGATGGAATTTTTTTTTTCGGTTATTAATAAATATTTTCAAAATATAAAATGAGTTTCTTTAATTGGGTCAAAATCTTTTGCAGTTATCATTACTTTAACCAACACATGCATAAATTATCACTCTTTAATGCTCAATAGTAAAGGATTTCAATAGATCATAGGGTTTAAAAAGTGGGTGATTCATTAAGAATCTATAAATGTATCTCATGTAGCTTAATTAATCCATACTAATTATTATATACATAAATTATTATTCACAAATTTTATATGAATATATTGTGTATAATAGATGAATCATTCAAATTCATCCTTTGATAGTTTCAGGATTTTGGTCATGTATCTTTAAATGAACTTAGTTATTGTACCATTTATTATCTATTTATGCATTGCATGTTCATTTACATGTACATGATATATGAATAAATACATACATATAGAATATAGTAAGATTTTTTTTTCTTTTTACATTATTTATGTAGTTTAGTTAGTTATAATAAGCTGCTTACTTTTTTTCTATTACCACCAACTCATTTTTAGTATAGTCATTTACATGCAATTAGCTTCTTAACAATTTGATTATGCAAATATTTTGCATTGTGAATAAAATACTCTTTTACAATTATTTGAATTATATGCACTGTTGTTTTTTTTTAAAAAGAAAAGTTGTGCTAAAAGTGTAATTCTTGATTTGCTACTGCATGTGCTCAAAACTTATTTTGCTATTTGTGTATGAGCCTATGTGACTTTAATACACTTCTCCAAATTACCTATAATCATTTTTGAGATTATACCTTTTTACTTACTCTAAAAAATAAATATAATCCCCATTTATTTCCAATAAAGAACATTTTAAGTATTAACCAAATCCACCAAGAGTCGAGACTCATGTGTGACCATCATCTCCCATTTTCACTGCTGTAAAAGCTTTCTTGAACTCCACAAGACTTCACAACAACAATAATACTAGTGGAGTCAGAATTTTCACCAATATTCAATATTGAGAGAAATAGACATATGAGCTAATTGAAACGGATTCGATATCTACTGTGTACGTTAAAAGTTATACTACTCAAATATAAATAGTATAATTCTTCAGCGAAAACAACCATGAGATAGCTGTGCCCTCAAACAACATAATAGTTAAATTTCAGAAATAGAAAATAACAGAATATACGCAGATTTTACCATTCGTCAAATGAACCCTTTATTGCCACCTACCTCTTTTTAGCAGTAGTAGCAGCAACAACTTTTTTTTCTTAGAACTCTCAACTATCCCCTTAAGTAAACCAAATAGTTAATTTGTTGAATTAATCGCAGATGGCAGGTGGGTATAGAGCTGAGGATGATTACGATTATCTGTTCAAGTTGGTGCTAATTGGAGATTCTGGTGTCGGAAAATCCAATCTCCTTTCTCGATTCTCCAGAAACGAGTTCAATCTTGAATCCAAGTCTACTATTGGCGTTGAATTCGCTACCCGTAGCATTAAGGTAGATGATAAGATCGTCAAGGCCCAGATTTGGGATACTGCTGGACAAGAAAGGTGTTTTTTTTTTCTCTTTACTTCTACATTTTGAGCTAATTGGTTGAATTTTGTTTGATCTGGCAATCCCATACTCTTGAAACTTGTGTATAAGTTGCTAGTTTAACTTTCTAAAGTGGGATTTGTTTCAATTTTTGCTAGAATCTGATAATTAATGAGTTAATAAACTTGCCCCCAAAAAAAAGTTTTGATTTTTTTGGTTTTTTGGCAAGATTTGAAAAGGATTGGTAGTTTCATAGCTAAAGGATGAAGTACCCTAATTCAGTTACAGATATGTAAAAGCTAGAAGGGTTATGTTACTTAGTATGTTATGTTGCCATCTAGATTTTTTGTCTGTGTGGTACTTTGTTTGTGAGCTGCGGGTATATCGGAAACAGACTCTCTACCTCAAAGTAGTGGTAAGGTGTGTGAACATTTTATCCACTCAGGCTGCACTTTTGTGGGGTTACACTTGGAATGTTGTTGTGGTGGTGGTGGTTGTGGTACTTTGTTGTTGTGTGTATATATTTATCTCTAAGGTGTCTCTCTACCCCACAAAGGAAGGGATAAGGTTTGCGAACATCATACCCTCCCCAGACTCCATGAGTGGGATTACATTGGGTATGTCTGTTTTTGTATATATAAGGAGGATGTGAAGGATACGATTGCTCTGTCTTGCTTGGTATTGTAGAGATGCTTTCGATTGTTAGCTAGCAAGTACAGAACTTAGCAGTGATGGATTTTTCCTATGGGTCAATGCCTCCCATCAGTGTCTTTTAGGCAACGAGCAAGTGTAGTTATGGATCAAGTTGTCACTGGTAGACCTGAATTTACTTCTAACTTCTTCTAAAACATGATTTTTTTCCTGTTTTTCTTCGAAAGTTATAAATTAGAGGTGAGAACAAATGACATCTGCACGTTAAACTTCCATAGGTGTGATGGTTCATTGCCCCAGCCCAGGATATGATTAATCCGGCATGGGCTACATGAGCCCGTAGTAGTTTACCGGATAAATTGAGTTGTCGGGCATTCCTGGTCATTCATAAATATTTGAGGTTTAAGGCTTCAAATATGGATATCATATAATTAAAGATAAAGAAAGAAATGGTACAAGAATGGATAACTAAGGAGTGGAGCAAATGTGGTTACTAGGGCTTAGGCTAGTGGTAAGAGGGCAGTGCATTATGTGTGGGTTAGGGGCAGGTCAAAGGTCCAAAGCCTACTGCAGTCAAAAGTGTAGTACACTGTATTCAATTGGAAAAGGGTAGAGAGGTGGGTCCATTATCCACCGAGTTTCAAGCGGTGTGCCACTAGCCTCGTGGATTCCTCTCTTATAATTAAAAGGAACAAAATTTGGCATGTCGGCATTGTTATATTTATAGCAAGATAGATAGAAAAGTTGGACTTGCTCATGTATGGTAGTACTAGTTAATTAATTATCTCCTAGCTAACATCATCTCATTAAAGTACTAATTGACTTTTGCTAGAAACTTTCTTTTTCAGGTGAGACTAGACTCTAGAGGGCTTTTTTAAAGAATAGGTACTATTTTCCATTACTTATCAAAAAGAAAAAGGAAAATGTCGTGCACTGAATTAATCACGACATTTTTAAAGAATGGGTACTATTATCCATTGATTAAATGTCGTGCACTTAATTAATCACGATATTTGACTGATATCTACTTCATCAGCTTAGGTGTCAGAAATAATCTCCTTATAATGCCATTTTAAGTGGTGGTTCTGTTGCAAAATTTGGACTAGATGCTAGAGTATAAATGTGTATGCATGGATGAAAGATGTGCTTCGCTCATGTACTCGAAATAGTTAACTGCCATCCTAAGAGAAAGAGAATGGGTGTTTATCCTTGTAGTTCTTCTGTTCTGGTTCTCGTTGGTTAGTTTTATATTTCTTGCTTTCCTCCTTTGCCGTTTTATTGCTTAACCTGTGACTTTCGTCTGCCAGCTAGCCTAATTCATGATAAGTTCATTTTCGGGTTTGATTTTTGATTTCAAGTGTGGAACTTATGTTTGAGCTCTGTTAAATCTTTTTTTGGTTTGAAATCTTTTTGGTTCTACTTTGGCACGGTAAGATTGGCACCGTATTAGAAGGAGAGACTAATTAAAACTTCCATTTCCCATGTCGGACAACAGGTACCGAGCAATTACAAGTGCATACTACAGAGGGGCTGTCGGTGCATTGGTTGTGTACGATATCACTCGACATGTCACATTTGAAAATGTTGAGAGATGGTTAAAAGAACTTCGAGACCATACCGACCAAAATATAGTCATAATGCTAGTTGGGAACAAGGCCGACTTACGTCACTTGCGTGCTGTTTCAACAGAGGATGCCAAGGCCTTTGCTGAAAGAGAGAGTACCTTCTATATGGAGACTTCAGCACTTGAATCCTTGAATGTTGAGAATGCGTTTACAGAAGTATTGACCGAGATATACAGGGTGGTCTGTCGGAAAGCACTCGAAGTTGGGGACGATCCTACTGCGTTGCCAAAGGGGCAGACTATAAATGTTGGCAAGGATGATGTTTCAGCTGTGAAAAAAGTTGGTTGCTGCTCTGTCTAAGCTAAAAAAAAATCAAGAAATCAGTGAAGTTAAGCTTTCAAATGGCTTCTCCTATAGTTGCATCGAGTATTCTCAGTTTTGAATAACTTAGGAAATATTCCATCTCTGTATTGTTTCATTAAGTTACCTTTAGTTTGTACCCTATTTTGCTAGTCTTTTGACTCTTTGAAAAGATTTTTTTATTATTATTTATATACTTTTACATTATATTATTATTTGGTATGTTTATGGCATAAGATGAGTTTAAATGGAGAAACGTGATTTATACATAATCGTCGCAACTTGTTTGGAACTGAAGCTTAGTTATTACTATTATGTTTGACATGTAGAAGAGCAAGTGGTTTTGGGTTTTTTCTGAAGAATAATGTTTCTTAGGATTGTTGATTAGTTGCCATTTTATCTTATGCTCCTTCTAGTTTTAATTTGGTTGTTTTACTTTCCTTTTAAAGTTTGTTATAAAAAAATATTTCTTTTCTTTTTTGTGACACTCTTTAGTTTTAATTTTTCACATGTTTTCAAGAGTCTTCTTTAATTTTTAAAGACATAATATATATAAATATTCCCTTTAATTTGATCGCATTTCACATTTATGCCCTTGAACTTTGGGTGTGTATAAGTAGATGCTTAAACTTGTATAAAACTAAACAAGTAGACACATGAGTCTTATGTGGCATAATACACATCGGACTCATATTGTCATATAGAATGTCACATAGGATGTGTGTCTATTTGTTTAATTTTATACAAGTTTAAGCGTCTACTTATGCGTACTCAAAGTTGAAAGGCATAAATGTGAGTTGAGACCAAATTAAAGGACATATTATGTGTATATAATTATATATCATCACTTTACACACCTAAATATTTTCCCAAGTAGTGATAATACACCAACAGTGATAAGCATGCTCAACACTATAAAAAGATGTAGTACATAATGCCCTTTAGCTTGACATCATCTTACATCTATGTCCTCCAATTTTGATGTGCAAAAAATACACTTAAAACACTCTCATAAAATTGAACAAGTAGACACTTACGTCCTATATGACAAATCTCACGTGATTTGCCATTTAGGATGTGTGCATCTAACACAATTCGTGTAAGACACATATAATAACTTTAAGTACCTTCTTATGCACAACCAAAGTTGGAGGACACACATACTAACTGATGTCAAGTTAAAGAACACATTAATGTATTGTACGCTTCAGAAAATATCACTATCTAGTTATACCATCTGCAGTACAAAGATGGCACATTAATCCAGAAAGAATACAGTAATCATGCGCGGTCGAACAAAATAATTTCAGATGTCTATACAAAATTCACAATACATGCACATGGTTCCAACAAAATTAAGAGGTCTGTACAAATTCAGGTGACAAATTAAGGTCACCAAGTTATATGCTAACATCTAGCCAAAGTATATACAATATATATATATATATATATATATATATATATATAATTATACAGGTCTCCTCTAGTTAGAGAACAAATATTTAACAAGAGAACAATATGTCCCACTCTTATAATTATTCATCCACCAACCAACCAGCTCCCTGTATTCACAAATCTTTTCTTTCTATTGACAATCCGGTGGATTTGCAGATAGGGCAAGTGTTCTTCACAACCAACCACTTCTTTACGCACTCCGCGTGATATTCATGCCCGCAATCAAGAGTTCCTATAGTTTCTTGCTTGTTGTAATCAGTCTGAAATTGAAGGCAAAATATATATTGCAAGCCATCAGAGATGTAAGGATAACTAAAAGAAAGAAAACAAGGAAATGTAGCTCCATAGGAAAGCACAGTAAAGCATTAACGGCGCATAATTGGAAAATAATCATGCATTACAAATCCAGACAACATAAATTACGATAGACAGCATTCTATGTGAACAGAAAAAAAGAAGATGGACAGAAACATCTTAGTAGCCGAGGCAATACTTTGCCTGGTGGAAATCCAAAAATATTTGACGGCATCCTACTGTGATGATAGTTAAGCTTATAAAGATTGAGGAAGGAGTCCAAAGCATCCCCCTCAGTTTATTTCAAAACAATGCAATAGTAAACTGTTAGTCAATATTCAGCTGACAGACTACGCTATGCTATTGCTTGAATAGATTCATACCACCACCCAAGAGAACGCACGGCTCTTATACTTAGATGTCAACCTATTCTTTCTCCATAACATTTTATACAGTCACTTCTAGAATTACAACAAATATAGGAAAAGAAAAAGAAATCAATTCCAAATGCAAAAGTTTTCCAAGTGGAATGATTTGTAAAATTATTATATTCTTTATTGGAGGAAGAATGAAAGAATTATAAGGGGACAATTGTGCCAACTTCACATTTCTGCTTAATACATTGTCTCCCAAACTTGACTTATTATATGTCAAAAGAAATTTCTTTAACCACAGTAAGAGAGAGAAAAAACAATCTTTGAGAAAGAAAAGTGTGAACAGAAGAGATTGACGATTATCAGAGAGTTAAAACAAGAATATCTTCATCAAAGATACCGAAAACAAGAATAACTAGTAGATATAAGAACATAAATTAAGAGATATAAAAACATTTCCTAGGAAGTTCATTTGGAATGAAGTTTAACACTCTTTCGTTTCAATTTATTTGTTTGGTTTTGACTTGACACGGAGTTTAAGAAAATAAAGAAGACTTTTGAAATTTGTGGTCTTAAACTAAAGATATGTAAAATGTACCAAAATGCCCTTTAATCTTGTGGTCTTAATTATGTCATGTGGAAAGTTAGAATTAAAGAATTATCAAAAAAGGGAAGAGGCGTTCTTTTTTAAACGGACTAAAAAGAAAAGGCAAACAAACTGAAACAGAGGGAGTAACAAACTAAAACCTACTAATGCCATTGTTTGAGCAAGAGCTTACACCCATCTGATTTGTCTTGGTTAGTGTACTTAATCAGCACCTAAAATAAAAATGGGCGGGAGAAAAGGAGACTGGAGTAGAGCAATCCCCAGAGTGATCCCTGAAAAAGTCACAGGCAAACCTAATCCTTCTCAAAGTATAAGTTAGTGTTAATACCTGGCATATGACACAGAAATCAGCTTCGTGATCCAAACATGCAGCAGTTTCCAGGGTGCAAGGAATAACGGGGGGCGAAAATGATCTTGTTTTCAAACAGTTAACGATTATTTCATCTGACAATCCAGTTGTTACATTGCCTATCTGCTCCCCCAGTGCAAGAAGCTCCTGGAATAGAATTTTAAAGTTGCAGAAATTTTATTATTAGATGTTATGCAAATTAATTGCAGAGCAGGCAATAACTCCAAACTAGTAAATAACATATAAACAAAATAGAGACTTTGCAAGTACTGATTAACCATCAAGACAAATCTGAGACAGTAATATAATCAAGAAACCTATTGCTCACCTCGTAGGACATGTGATCTACGTCTAAACGCATATCTCTGTGCTGATCAATGGAATTGTTAACTTCATGGTAGCCCGAAACATCCAGCATTGCCACTCCCTACATATAACAACCATGAAGAGATAAACCCATTAGCATTCAATTCTATTAACATCAAACAAATGCATCAATTAGACAACAATAATGACAAAGGAAGTAACGAGATATGGTCAAACAGAGAAAAGTTTACATCTTCTGGCAGAACTCTCATGTTAGGAAGGTTCTGATGTCTAGTATTTCTTTCAAGCACGATAGCCCTTCGATGAGGTCTATACAACCCAAAGCCAGTTGGTAGGGAGGGCATATATCTGGGTCCTGCCTCTACAACGCCTTGCATTAGGTTAGTGGTGATATTGGACAAATTATTTGGTAGGTGTCTGTGTGAGGATGATGCTGTCATTTGCGGAGGGAAGGTGATAGGCTGTCCTCTCATTCCTTGAATATTAGGTGGCAGATGATGAAGTCCTGGGTGCCCTTGAGGAATGGGTGGATGCAGAAAACTAGTCAAACCTCCATTGCTGGATGTCATATGATAACCTCGCAAGCCCATGTTTCCAGCATCTACACAGCCCCCAATGCCACCTAGTGTAATAAAGAAAAGCAAGCAGCTGCAATCAGTTCCTGAAGTTAAATGACATCACTTGAAGATTTGAAGAGGGGGGGGGGGGGATTCACTGGAGATATAGAACTAAGGGGGGCACATATGCAGGTCATTTGTCAATACAAGATAAATTAACAAAATGGTAGTCAATGTAAAAGGAAAATAAGACATGTTTTCTGTGGATTTTTCCATTTAAAATAAGCGGGCAAAAGGAAGCTGAAAGATTCATTGTTCAGCTGGTAAGAAAACAAATCTTAAAACAAAAGACATTCAGAAAACGTTAAACAAGGAGAAGATTAGCAACGGTAAACCTAGAGAAGATAGATCCCTAAATTTCAATTAAAAAATGAACATAAATTACCAGGTACATAGGGTAAAGGAGCAGCCTGATTCCAGGCCCAAGGTTGAGTCTCACTACCATTGCTGTTGAACTGCAGATCCAACCAAGGATTGCCAGGCAACTGATGGGTCTGACTTATATAGTTCCCTTGAAATAAATGATTGTGGTTATGTCGTGCGATATTTTCTGGACCACTAGCACCAGATCTGTTACTCATACTTCTCAGTGCTCCATCTTCAATGTATGATGATGCATTGCCTCCATAATCTGGTGGTGTAAATGATGCAGCATCCATTGGAACATCAGATTCATGTGCCCTTGCAATCATTGGAGCAATAGAAGAACTGGAACCTGCCAAAGCATGATGATATTGAAGATTTGCAGGAATTCCTTCAGCATTCTTTCTCTTAAATGAGCCTCTGACATCGTCCATGTAACGATTGTTCCTTCCGTAATCTGAATTCATTCCAAGGATGTTGTGAGAGCTTGTCTGAAGCCGATCATGTGGCCCATGATTTACTGGAATAGGGAAATCTCCAGAAGTGGATGGAACAGCCATGTAAGGATTGTAATGATTTGATGAAGCAGAAATAGCTAGGTCAGGATTGCTGGCAGGATGCTGATGTTGAATCCCATTGAACTGTGTCAAGCCATATGTTAAGGTACCCTCTTGATGGTCTGATACATGGTGCAAATATATATTACCAGCATTTACGGGAGCTGGTACTACTGCATGGACAGTAGGCTGTGGTAAAGTCGCTATGCTCCCATAAAACATGCAAGGTGCTGAATGAAAAAACTCTTGACCTTGCTGATCTGCTTCCATATCAATTATGCGATTACCTTGTGACATGCTCCTTTAGCCTATCTTCGTGGTTACAATCTTGTGGGGTGATGCCTGCTTGGAGGAGAACAAGCTATAATACATACTGCATCCTCATAACATCATTGACTAAGAAATTGCATAAACTTGATAGATGGCCAGCTGATAATCATTTTGTTTGTAAATGGACATCTAGATCAATGGATGCATATTTCAATATCTTTCTCCATGTTCATCCCAATAAGTGAAGTTCAATATTGAACCTAGAACTTAGTAGTTCTTATTCATGATCTATAGGAATTACATCTTTGATTCAGAAAAATTGAGCTCGGGTAACACATATCATCACCTCAATAAAAACACTAATGAAAAATAAAACCACAAAACTCATGAATGTTTTTACTATAGTAGTTACGTGTGGTAAATATAATGAACCAGATAATTATGGTGTGGGGAGACTTAGCGAGCTCTTCTTTCTGCATTCAGAATCACCTTAACCGATCATTGGCGAATTCACTAGTCATGAAGGGTATATCTCAAGATGCCAAACCAAATTATTAAGTCTTCACCTAAACTTCACGTATCCCACAAATCAAGTAGGATCTCGGTTCTGTCAGAGAGCTTAAACGCCATATCACTGAAGATAGAGAAATTTACATTCTTGTGGTAGATATTCAGGCAGGGCAGTGAGACTGACAGACCCGGATGGAAATATTTCAAGTCGGGAACACACAAATAAAATCATGATTTTAGTTGTGTGTTTTTTAAAACAACACCAACCTTCATTAGGACTTCGAGATTAAATTATGTCATGTTTGGTTACCAGAGGAGTGGGCAAGACAAATTACACAGTTTTCAATCAAATGTTTGTTGCTCATGAAAAAACACTACCCAGAAATTACATGACAACAACAACAACAATAATAAACAAATTGGGGAGGGTAGAGTGTACTCAAACCTTACCCTAGAGGTTGTTTCTGGATCGTTGCCTCAAGAAAAATAGTCCAATGCAGTCCAACGAAAGAAATAACAAAAGTACAAAAAACAACATATGGAAACAGAACAAAAACTGCAACAAAACAAAACAATAATTGAGATACAAGAAATCAACAAACAGTAACAGAAATCGAAGAACAAGAAACTACTCTCCTTTCTCATTATCTAGAGCAACCTAGGAACTAAGACTTTGAATTTCAAAGAGCAATACTACGACTACTAATATGAACGGATAACAAGACAGCGCATTGTTACCCTGAAACTGCGCTATGTCCTATCTAATCATCTCTCTCAAACCAACTTAGTGATAGGATGCATACACACACACATATAAATCAAACACTCCAATTGAGTTGATTTTTGCCCAAACACCATAAAAGGAAAACCAAATTATACAGGCATAACCCAAACAAGACACATAAAAAAACATAATCTTCCAGTATTGTTAAGGTCAACGTAACATATATAACTGATACACAATCTTATGCAATTCATGGATGAGAAAGGGAAAACATAAAGCAAAATCGAAGCCTCGCCTTTTTATCATCCAAATATCAACTTCTTCCTCGATTGTCGCCTTTAAACATAAAAGGCATAGAAATGCTCAGTGGAAAACACCTACACAAATCACAAAAACCAAAAAAAAAAACAATCTTTTAGACAAAAAAAAAAAAAAAAAACAAAACCCAGATACCAAAATGGCGATCAATAATCATCAAACTAAAAATCAGCAAGAAACCCCACAAATTATTGCTTCCTGCCATAGCCTATGCATGCTTAAAACAAGAAATAGCTACGCATTACCAAATTCACAAAATTAAACATTATATTTGAAACTTTGATGAATTGGGTCCGATTATAAAATGAAAAAACTAACCAATTAGAGGTTGATCAGACGATCGACAGATCAAAGAAGGAAAAAGCAAAGGGATAATTGAAGAGAGGTTTCAATGGAAAAGTGGAAATTTTACGGTTAACTGCTAATTGGCTGTTTGATTCTCCTATTAATTGGCCACGTTATTTTTCTTGTAATTTCTGCTGTCATCCCTAACAAGATAAGGCAGATCGGGGTATTTAAGTAATTGCACCTCAATATACAATTCATTACCTTTTTCGTATTTTCATTCGGTGTTCGATATTTATCTAAATAATCTAAATTTGAATTTGCGTTAAAAATTCTCCACATGGGTGGCTTGATGACATTTTCCTTTTAAGTCCTTAAAAGTTTTTATACTTTCATATTATTTTCAATAATATTAAAGATTTTTTAAAAAGAGTAAAAAATCTATATTTTAGAAAAAAATTATCTACTTTTTAATTAAAATATTTTAGAATTTTTAACTAAACAATTCAAATATTCTACTAGTGAGAATAATGTTTTTACAATAATATGCAAGATACTATATTGAAAATACATAGTTAATATGTTATTAATCTAAATGACTCCTCGCTATTATAAATAATAAAATATTACGCGAAATGTTAACACTAAACTAAAAACAACAATTATGAAAATAGAAAAAGAAGCAATACTTTTTTTTTTATGTATGCATATATACTTAAAGTTTCAGAATAAAATTTGACTTTAGATGATTAATTTTATTGAAATATCTTGAATTAAAACTTTCTAATAAACGTAATATTGTATTTTATAATGCTAATTCAAATTTAAAGTCCCTAATAAAAAAATGTTGATGCTATAATAATAAGTTTGGTATTATAGGAAAAAGCCTATTCCTACTCACGTAAGAAAACAACATCGTAGTCAATTTAAAGTCATATGAGACTAATAATTAAGCATGTTCTAATTTGGGCCTATTTTTTGTTGGAAATAAAATTCAATGATAGATTAGGGAAAAATGACAAAAATAGTCCTCTAAGTGTCGATCTAACAAATTTTGGTCATTTAGTTTTGTTAAAAGATATAACATTCCATGAAATATTTATATAAACTTGGTAGGCACTTGGATATCCGATTTCTTCTCATGATTTAAAATTTTTGAGATGAAATCAACATTTGGATATGCCATTTTTGAAATCTTAAATTCTCTAAAAAGCTTAATTTGGAATTTCATATCATGATTTTCACATTTTCAAATACAAATATTGATTCACATGTTTAAATTTTGTAATTTACAATTTTATATATACACTATTGTTTGAGATACACTAAATGAGTGATGAAATATTCACATAATATGAATATGCTGATATAATACTAACGATATTGACCAACAAACAACTCAATTAAATATAATACTCTATCACTCATATTCAATTTTACTTTTTTTATTAAACTAAGTTCAATCAATTAATGTTATATTTTTTTAGTATAACTTTGTAATAACGTATTATATATAACAAATTAAAAAGAAAAGTAAGACAAATTGATTAAAACAGAAAAGTATTGAATTTATAAAAATACCTTCAACTAGTAATACACATATCTATGAATAGATGTCTACTTTTATATATATATATATATATATATAAAACTAGTAATGTATATGATAAATATATAAATAGAATTTTTGTTGGTATAATATAAACAGACTTGCAAGGTTGGACAACGTCAGAGTTAAGAGGATGTTTTCCCAAACGACAAAAAAATATACACTTTGCTATGTGAATTAAAGTTCCCAAAAAATCTTGTCCCACTTTAACGTTATAATTAATGGGAAAAATATAATCATTTACCTTTTAATTTTTTTTATTTGATAGTGATATTAGAATTTGATTAGATTTGAATCTTGGTTAAATATTTTTTAATGAAAACTATTATATATTCAAATATTCAATATTCGAATTCAAAATCTAATTAATAATGAAGTAATACTTATCATTCCATCACAATTTTTAGTAGTTTTCGATTATATTACTTTGTGTTATCTAGTACTGTGCATCATCTTTATATTCAAACGTTTTGATTTTTCCAATTTTAACTTAAAAAATCTACATTTTGTTAATGATTTGATTATCATGTTTTTTTAATACATATTACTTTATCATTTAAGTAATAAAAATTAAATATGATGAAATTATTGAAATTAGCAGTAATTTCTTAAAAATTGTGTCCAGGATAAAAATATCATTCATTCTAAAAGTATTAGGATTAATTCCCAGGAAAAAAAATATCGCAGTATACTAGGTTTTTTAATTCCTTAAGAGGTTCGATCCAATGCTTTATTTCTATCCTAGTTGATCTTAATTCACATTAGAAGTGAATATGCATATGTTATTTTGTGATGTTTTTATTTTAAAAATACTTAGTTCTTGGATTCAAACTTCAATGAAAATAAAATATACATGATAATTTCTTTCTCCATATATTCATTTTTTGGTGATTAAAGTTATTCAATATGTGTATTAATGAAGATAGTAAATATTCAATAAATTAATTAAATGTGTGCAAATTGACCTAGACATCCTTTAAGATGCAATAAATAAATGTCAATTGTACTGCATGTCCTTTGAATATAATAAATTTAACATTCTAAAATATTTATTATTAATTATAAAGATAAATTAAAAATTAAATAATAAAATTAGTCTTAACTTTTTAAATTGAACAATAAAAAAATATTTATTTATATATAATAAATGAATAAAAGTTGACTGAGGGAATAACAAATATTCTATAGAATCATTTTAAATTATGCTCACACTAATATATTGTCTTGTTTTTTAATTTCTAATTATTATTTTTTGAGAAGATACCTTTTCTATTCTGATGGTTCAAAATAAGAATATTCGCAAAAATCACATGAGCCATTAGCGAGTAGCGCAAGACATCGGCCCTACTTTTGTGCGTCAGAAACCAATAAGCCACACACTTCATCTCAACTAAGTTTTTATCGATGCGAAATACGAGTTATGATAGGGTGATTGTGATTTTAAAAATATTTTTAATTAAATATTTTGGGTTTGACTTAAGAGTAACGTCAGGTAGAGGTGATCGAATTCCTTTGAATTCTTTTCGACAGAAAATTATGTCTTTTATACATGATTTAAATTATTTTTATTTATATATGATAAATGTTGAATCTTCTTTGACCTTTTTCTGCGCAATTCTTCATATTTTGATTATTTTTCTTGGCGAAAATTTTGATCCTGCTACTGTTTCAAGTTACGTGGGATAAATTTCATTAAGAACGTTGTCTTCCAAAATATGTCTTGAAATATGCATGAATTCAATTAATCTTCAATATAAATAGTGAATGCTGAAAAAAAATCAAACATAAATTCAGAATAAGTTTGGCAGTATCTGTTATATCATATTATAACCAATAATAATTTTAACGAGTTTCAATACATATTTTTTTATCCTTTCAGCGAGTCCAAAATTTCACGTAGTAATGATGATTTCTTGTTGATCAACTTTTTTGTCAATAAGGTTTATATATGTATTACTATTTTTATGGAAATAAAGATATCTTAAAATTCAACAATATTTTAATCTATTGGTTAAATTGTAATTTCTTGTTGATCAACTTTTCTTCAATTAGATTTATGTAAGTATGTATGCATTATATATATTTTATGAAAATAAAGATATCTTAAACTCAATAATATTTTAATTTATTAGTTAAATTGTCATCAATATAAAATCAAATTGAAAATTCATTAAATTTACACTTAATAATCATAGCGTCAAACAAGTCAATTGTGTAGTACTAATATTTAATTGATCTTGATTAGTATGTTTCTCCTATATTTTCTTTAATTTAACTATAATCTATCACATACTAGACTGTTGATTAAGTTTTGATATATGGGCTTCTTACTGATGGGCCTATGTCACTTTATGGGTAATGGCCTTTATTCCCTATTGCCATTCGGTATGCGGAATGGGATAGACAACAATATACATGAGATTATTATTTTATCGTGTCTTCTCTATGGGATTACTATCCCACTATTTTCGTACAATTGGTGGGATAAAATAATGTTGGGAGTAGTTAATACCGTAACCAAACATGGAATAAAGTTAATCCCAAATTCTATTCGACTTTTGAGATTATTATTCTGATCTTAGGTACTAAACGATCAATAATTATGTGTTCCGTACTACTAAATATCGAATGATGCTAATTTCCCGTATGGACTACCAAAACCGATTATATTTATGATATTTTACTCTCAAATACCAAATTACCGAATTTCTCAGCTCGACTAGGTAATTCAATTTTTGATGATTTATGCGACATCCCTAATGTCACCTATCTTGCTCACGTACTACCCTATTTTCACTAATTCTAGTATACATTTTAATCTCTTCGTTTTAATTTATGTAACACACTTTTTTCAGAAAGAATGACAACCTTCTAAATTTGGAAAGGATTAACATTTATAACCGCATGTATGTTATTGCATGTTCAAGGTCACAAGTTTCAAAAATCTTATAGTTACACAAAATGTTATGACATGTTTTATACCATAAGTTTCAAAAATGTTCATCTCTTTCTAAACTTCGTGCTAACTCAAACTATGTCACGTGAGTGCTAACTCAAATTGTGTCACGTGAATTGGAAAGGAGTAGAGTGAATGAAATAGAGGCACATAACAGAGTTACTAAGTTCAAAACCAATTATCTGTACACAATAGAAATATGCTCAAAATTCTAGTATAGCATAAAATTTCACATCACATCCCTTGGGAAGTAGTGCGGCTCTTCCCAGGACCCTGCTAACGCGGCATCCTGCTAATCCGAGATGCCTGCCTGTCATTTTACTTAGATTGCTCACTAAAATGCATTTCACTTAGTAAAATATTCATAATTCTAAAATCTTACACTTCAATTATCTTGATCATATACACCACAAAAACTAGAGCTATTGCATTGAATCTTGACGTGCAAAGATCATTTTTTTATAACACAAGATTGTACATTGGCTAACAATTAGAACTATATAGCATATAGTTTCTTATACTAATCTTCAGGGATCTGATTCTGACATGATTGATACGGACCGTGACAACGTCTTTGCTACTCCGAGCTGATTTCCTCCGACTTCTCAAATTCGAAGACTCAATCCGATGCATAACTACCCAGTAACACAGTGTACTTATTGTCGCGACCATGATAAAAGTTACTGCACTTGCCATCCATCTTTCCTCTTTACTTATAACGATATATGACAGTGCAAGAAACGCTATGGAGACAAATACACAAGCCAACCACATTAGCTTGTTGATAATCGCCATCATTTGCTTTTTGGCTCCTTTTTCAACAACCATGATTGATGCATGTTTGAACGACTACGACAACTAATGATATGAAGAGTCCAAGAGAGTCGACTATGAAGAAAATGACAAAAGGGGGTTGCGATGCAACCTTCCTTCTCCTATTGAGTATCCCGGAGGAACCTCCTTAGGATTATCAGTATTATCCGCTGAAAGGGTACATGCAATTATTCTATTTTAATTGATAAAATGAGATCAAGAAAAAAATTATTTCCTACATTTTATTTGTTAAAGTGATTTTTAAAGAAAGAAAACAAGTATAGGGTCCATTAATACTATTTTAATTAGAAAGAAGATGTGTTTTAAAAGAAAAGAAATCATATATTCATTTGGAAAAGGGTATTTTTGACCAATTTAGTAACTATATGAACTATTTATGAATCAAAATATTGACGACAAGAACATTTTTGAGCCAACCTATAAGCAAAAAAAAACATTTTTTTCCATTTCACATATTTATTTATTTTTGGTTAGAAAAAAGCTTATAATAATTTTATTATTATTAAAAAGAATTGGGATGTCTCATTTTTAAAGGGCATTGAGCCACCGGAGGAAGACAAAAATGGTGGATCAATTGAAAAACCCTAAGAAACAGTTTCAGCTAAACCCCAACTGGGCTCAGCTCCGTGAAGTATTCACTCTCTCTCTAACTAATTTTATTTTGTAATTTATCTCCGATTATGCACTCAATTTCTTTGCTCTGCAGCAACTCAGCAGCAATGGCTTCCAAAAACAACGGTCAAATCCTTCAGAAACAGAAAATCCTAATTCAATATTAGGTATAACGCATTTTTTTAGTTTTTTGTTTTTTTGGTTCTTAGTGTGTGAGGTTTTTTTGGTTGCTATCGTAGGAAAGCGCAAAAGCAGGTCCAGTGATGACTCCGGTGATGCTCCGCCTAATCCTCTTATTCCAACTTCATCAGATTCAAGGTGAGTTTTAAAAAGGTCTGTTTTTTTGGGCGGCGGCTGTACATGATTGATTATTTGCTTAGATACACCTTTTATAAAAGATTATAAAAAACTTGTTTAACTAGGATTTTTATCTACAACAGCTTAGTATGTGTACTCTAAATCAAGTTACAATAGATAGTAACTGAAATTGAAGGAACAAGAACCTACAACAGCAATGCTACAATTACTAGTACCGAAGGATAAGTGAAACCTATGATGCTCAGACTCTTTAAAAATGTTAACGGGTGTGTGTTGGATTCTCCAAAGTAGTGTATTATTGGAGAATTCAACACGGGTGCAGCATCAAAAGTGAAGAGTCTGCGTAACTTCGAGTGAGACTCTACTCAACTACCTACCCAACTTTCTATTCTAATCTGCATCCTCCATAATCTTCTATATTCTATATGAGGTTATGCTCTCGGTAAGCTAAAGCTGCACCATGTCCTATTTAATCACCTTTTCCTCAATACTTTTTTGGCCTACCACCTACCCCTACCTCTCCTGAAACCATCCATAAAGCCAACCTCTCACACCTTCGCATTGAGACATCCATGCATCTTCTCTTCATATGTCCGAACCATCTTAGACTTGCCTCCTATATCTTGTCCTCCTCCACCAAGGCCGTTCCCACCTTGTTCTGGATATCTTCATTTCTAATCTTATCTCTCCTTGTATGCCTGCATATCCATTTTTGCAATTTCCATCTTTTGAACGTGCGGGTTCTTGACTGACCTACACTTTGCTCCTTACAACACAATCGGTCTAACCACAGCTTTGTAGAACTTGCCTTTAATTTCTTGGTGGCATATTTTTGTCACACAAGACTCCGGAAAAGTTTATTTTCAAAAAGTTATGAAATGATAATTAAACCTAAATTTCTATGTTATTTTAACATTTTGCAGGAAATTAGAAAGATTTTATTTTTAACTGGTCACACATTAAAATACAATCGAAATCTCACTTTTCTATTCTTATTTAAGCCTCCTCGAGTTCAAGTGTGATTGAGTATTTTTTTGATTATTAATTGAGTAATTATTTTTTTACTGTTCAGCAATTTAATCGTTAGCTCCATGACAGTGTTACAGATGTGATAGGGATGGATTGTGAAATGGTTGGCGTAAGCTCTGTGGGAAACAGAAGTGCTCTCGGGCGAGTCACACTGGTATGCAGTCTTACCTTCTCATTTACTTAAATACCAGTGATTTAAAAATATATGTTACTTCACTACATTTGACAAATGGTTTTACTAGCAATTGTTTCAGTTGCTTCCCCAGTTTAACTTGATGCTTTTGATTATTAGTTACAAGCTTCTACTGCACTACGATTTTCATAACTAAGCTGTTTATATCCTATAATAAGTTCTCTTCTAGCTGGTCTTTTGCCTTCTGAGCATATGCCACACAGAATTATAAATTATTCTATGTTCTTATGGGTGCATGTGAACTTATAGTACACTAATTATTGATGTTGCTATGTTAAAGCTTCTTGTTGTTTCCCTATAAAACATAAATTGCCTTATTTTGATTATCTGGGTATATTCCATTAGTTCTTCTGTGTATTTAAACCTACAATTTTCTTGTAAGCTTGTTTGTTCGTCTTATACATGAACAGTTAAATGCAAACCAGTTTATTGCAGGTCAACCAATGGGGAAATGTGATATATGACGAATATGTTCGTCCAGTTGAACGTGTTGTTGACTTCCGCACCAAAATCAGTGGTATTAGACCTCAGCACTTAAAGAAAGGTTGGTTTCACTTCACCCCTTACATTTGAAAAGATACCAACAGAAAGAGAAGTTTTTAGTCTGGTCTCTTGAAAGAATAATGACTACAAAAAAACCATTCTTGCTAAAGAAGCAGAAAATTGAAAAACATTCTTTTATTATACTTTAGCATGTGAAGTTGAGTCATCTGAGAAGCAGTGTGGTGTTACTTTAGCACGTTAAGTTGCAGCTGTTCTAGAAGCATTGTGGAATTTTCTCGCTCCTATTCTTCTAATTTTGATGCTCAAAGTTTTTCCATCTGGACTGCGAAATGAATGTATTATCACGTGTAGTCAGAACGGAAATTTAAGCTCTTTTAAGAATGCTGACATGAGAAATTCCCATCATCCATCACAGAGCTCATAGTTCATCAAATATTTTAGTAGGTGTTTGTCCATGTTTCATTGTGAAAATAAAAAAAGTAGTCTTTGTTTTCAAAATGAAAAATGATATTTAGAAATTAGAGTTGTGTTTGTCCATAAAATAAGTTAGAGTTGTTTTGAATTTTTGCGAGTAATTTGGAGTGACAAAAGCGAAATTGTTGTTTTTGGAATTTTTGAAAATTCTTGAAAAAAGTAAAGAGAATTTACCAGAATTTTATGGCCAAACATGTTCCTTGGAAAAAAGTGAAATAATTTCATGGCCAAACGCCTTAGAATTCGATGTTATGGAATTTTAACTAATTGCTATAAAAGATTTTGAGTCCATCTCACTTTCCTGAAAGAGAGTTCAATGGGTCGTGCACATTCAAACTACAGAGGTTTGTCCAGAATTCACGAAAGGAAGTTGGGCTAAATACCCTGAGGGATTCAATACAAGTCTAAAGTAAGTAGGCCTGTGTCCAATGTCCATCAATCTCTAACTGAATAAAGTAGAATAGATAAAACCTTATCTCTTACTAAAGGATAAGTTTGTCTCCATTTCTTTCTGATTAAAAGATTTGTATATAAGAAAATTATATTGCAATCTTTGTTGGACAACATCACTAGTTAAATGGTTCAAAGTTGAATAGGCTGTCAGTTTATCTCTAATCTGAAGGTTTATATTTTCAATTTGGATTAATTGTTTTTAGCAGTCAGTTTCAAGTTTGACCCAGTGTTAGTTTGACTTTGATCTGGACAAGTATTTATGGAAAGAGTAATTCCATTTTTTTTGACACTTTCTGCAAGTTATATGCTCAAAGCAATATCAAAAACATTTTGTTTGGTTTGCCCAAGTAATGTGCTTTTCTGATGTCATCTGCAGCGAAAGATTTCCGTGTCGTTCAGAAGGAGGTGGCAGAACTAATAAAGGGACGGATTCTTGTTGGCCATGCTCTGCGAAATGATTTTAAGGTAACTGTGCACCTTCTCAGACTTTGAATCTAGAGTACTTTCTATGACTAAATGGGAAATGTTTTCTGTACAGGCCTTGTTATTAGGCCATCAAAAGCAGGATATTCGTGACACTTCTGAATATAAACATTTTCTAAGGTAATCTTCGCCTCCACCTCCCCACCAAAAAAGAAATTCTTGATTGCTTGCAACTTTCAGCTACTAGCTTGTATTTTGGCTGCAATATGATGCTGACATTGGGCTGATAAATTAGGGAAGGACGCAGTCGTGCACTACGGAACCTTGCTACTGAAGTCCTTGGAGTGGAGATACAAAATGGAGAGCATTGCCCAGTTAGTTCTATGCTTTTTAATGATTTTATTGGGCTCTTTTACTTTCGTTTCTTGTAGTTTCTCATTCTAAACAGTGGAATCCTTACTGTATGTGCTTTAGTGTACTGTTATGGACCTCCAAGTATTACCTTGTGTTATAGTTTGGCTTTACAGACTGTCTAAAAAAGAATTCAATCTTGTAGCAGCATGTCAGTTTATTATCCTAGGTCCATATCCTAATGAATTCTAACTTTTATCCATCTGCATATTTTGCAGATAGAAGATGCCCGTGCTGCTATGATGCTTTACCTAAAGCACAGAAAAGAATGGGAAAAGAGCATCAAGGACTTTGCAAGACTGAAGGAGAAACAGAAAAAGCGTAAACCAAAGAAAAAAAAGAGGAGTCTGAGAAGACCTGCGTCTGAATAATGCTTCCTAATGAGAGATATGATCACTCTAGTTTATCTCGTTGCTTGTTACATGGATCAAATTACTGACTAGGGTGGAGCAGACAGAGAATTGACCAAACATGGTAAATGATTGTTGTGGATGTGAAATGCTCAAATGAAGAATTATAATTAGATCCTCTCTCTCTCACTATCATGGCCTGCCAGAACTTTGTGCTCGCCAGACCTTATTATTCAGTTTCAAGAATCATGACATGGATCCACCCAAGACTGGTTCTGCTAGTGAAAGGAGGAACATATCATCTCTTTCGTGCTTTTTCACTGCAAAACTGCCAGTCTTTTGTACTAGATTCATATATCCTAAGCCTTCCTGTTGGCGCTTTTCTAGAGTTGTGATTACAATTTTGGATTTTTTTGCTCACAACATTCATTGCCCAGGAGGGCGTTTATTTGATTTTGATTGAAGTTGTTGCTACAGAAGTGCTTGTATCATGTGAAAAAAATATTGGACTAAGGAGTTACTGTGATGGTAGTTGAAAGTGGTGATAGTCTACGTAATGAAATTGCAGATCATTGTTATATCTCTGCTTCTTTTCTATAGTTGATCTTATGCTTGCTAATTGCTATACCAAAAAAATCATCAGACAATTATTTAAAAAGTATGTGGTAATAATTTCATATTGATGAGATATATCTGTCTTCTTATTATTTCTAAACGACTCAGGTCAATAAAGCTGCAATTGGACTCCTCACAGAGTACTTGGTAGATTTCCATTTCAAGAATCCTTCAACATCAACCGTGCTTGATGAACGATTGACTGTTTGAGTAAACGTCACTTGGTATGACATCTGCTGATTTAGTTCCGCGAACTTCAGAACTGAAGGCTCAACTTTAACATCAACACCTGGTGGTGAGACAACATCCACGGTGTAAGATGATTTAGCTTCACCAACATTTGTAACTGTCCGCGTGTATGTCTGAGGAGTTGATCCAAGTATAACAGAAAACGAAGGATAATTTAGTTGTCCCTGTTGAATACTTCCTACCTCTGAGCAATTGATCTTGCGTTGCACAATAACCCCAACCTCCCGGTTTGTATAGTTCAAACCACATAAATAAGGTACGTAGTCATTTGGTTGGATATCATAAACAAGTCCTGGATCATTTGCTTTAGATGGATTGACATGACCCGAACCACTGGCAAAAAGGTTAGCGGGTTCATGATTTTCATCTTGGATGGTCTTTTCCCCCAAATTCACAGTATCCGTGGTTGTCATAATTGCAGACTTAATCATTGATGGAGACCAGTTTGGATGGGAACTTTTGAGCAATGCTGCTACTCCACTTAGGTGTGGGCAAGACATTGAGGTGCCAGATATAATGTTGAATGTAGGTTTTGGTTCGGTATTGTTCTCTACAGAGATAGGCCATGCTGCAAGGATATTAACTCCAGGGCCTATAATATCAGGCTTAAGAATGCCAGGGGTTGCTCTGCTAGGACCGCGAGAGGAGAAAGAAGCAATGACCGGAGTATTTTTGTCTCCAATTATAGTCCCTTGGAATGTTATGGTGGCTAAAGGATTTGATGTTGAATTTATATATGCAAGAATTTTTTAACCATCTGCATAAGTAACATCGGTAGCTGGGAGTACGTGTGCATCAGCTGATGTTGTGAAACCATCTTGCATACGATTCATTAGTATCATCGCGATGCCTCCTGCAGATTTCACTGCTTGACCTTTGTCTACTCTTGTTACTCCACCACCAACTTCACACAAAACAATCTTGCCTGTGAGATCTGTTTTGTTCAGTGATGTTGTGCTGCAGTAATGATCGTTAATGTCACTTTGATTTGAACCACCAGCATAAACAAGAGGATACAAATGAGAAGAGAAATTCTTTGGTTGAAAAGCTGATTCGCCTTGAAACATTTCCTTGTTTCCGAGTACTGCAGTAGCCTTGATATTCCTATCAAGGGTACTTGCACCAACAGTGAGAATCCACGGGGCTTCATTTGCGACAGATTTAGGAGTTGGACCTCTGTTACCTGCAGAGCAGCTAACGAAAATCCCCTGTTCCATTGCACTATATGCCCCTCTTGCAATTGCATCATCATGAAAAGCTTTACTACTTCCACCAAGCGAGAGGGAGAGGATATCGACTCCATCTTCAATTGCAACATCCATCGCAGCCAATATATCACTCTCCGAGCAACCAACACTAGTACATACCCTATAAATAGCTAAGTGTGCAAGAGGTGCAACACCAACCGCAGTGCCATTAGCATTTCCATAAACATTAGCATTCTTCACAAAACTTCCAGCAGCAGTACTTGCGGTGTGAGTACCATGACCATCATCATCCAATGTTGTACCCTTTCCAAAGCTAAAAGACCGCGCTCCAATCAACTTGTTGTTACAAATAGTAAAATTGAACTCACACTTTCCCTTCCATTTAGCAGGAGGAGGAGGCATTCCTTCATCGTCAAACGAAGGATGATGATGAGCAATACCAGTATCCAATACACCTATGATCACACCTTTCCCATAGTTAGAATCTTTCCAAAATCCCATATTTTGTTGCAAACCAAGAAAACTCGGAGTATGAGTAGTGTGCAAAGACAAAACCCTTTGAGGTCGCGCTGAAATGAATCCTTCTTTTTTCTCCATTTCTTTCAATTCTCCATCTGATAATTTAACTGCAAAACCTTTAATCACATTGTGGTACACGTAAACCATACGCGTATCTTCAATTGAATTGGCAATAGTTGTTGGCAAAAATGAATGGTACCAACTATCTAAATCCATTGTTGATGTACTATGAGTAGAAATTTGACTATTTGGAGATTCAACTTGAACAATGTAAGTTTCCAAATTAGTGGCCATTGTTGAAAATAAAGAATTAAAGAATATGAAGAGTAAAAAAGGGATTCTAATTAGAAATTCCATCTTTGATCAAGAATTGATGATTTTTGCAAATATTATGTATGAACTAAGAAAATTTTTTATTGGTGCAGTTAGAATTTTTTTTAGCTAGTATATATAGTGTTTGGCATTTTAATTAACGCGGTAAATCCACCATCATATAATTTTAATTGGTCAATTAATGAAACATTCTTAGCAAATTAAATATCATTAATTAAAGTTAAATGGAAGAAGTCTTCTATAAAAATAATATAGTATCGATATATTACCAGGGTATGCTTCTTTTGAACAGCTCAAAATTAGAGGGAAGACAAATTATATGAATTAGTAGTAGTCTAATTGGATTTTCTTAGAGAAACTACATGTCATTTCTTGTTTTGATTTATAGTGTAATTTGTGTTTGGTGAGTAAGTAGAAAATATTGTATGGATTCCGGAACATGTGTGGACGGGGCTATGGAGGGTGGGGGGAGTATGTTCCCCAAGTCATTTTTAAAGAACATGTGTTGAGCGCAGACAAAAAATACTAGATGATTCTTCCCATATGTCCTACTCTTGGTGGTCAGATATCTGTTACTGGTGGGAGGTGAGAGGTATTCCGTGGAATTAATTGATGTGCGTGAAAGTTGGCCTGGACACTACAATCATAAAAAAACATGTTTTCTTTAAAAAAAATTGACCAATCAAACATGAGAGAATTGGTAAAACATTTTTTATTTTCCTCCCTACCAAATACACCCTTAAATGCCTTGTTTGATTTCTTTTGATTATTATAAGAGTATTTGACATAATTTTGAACATAAGTGTTATTATTATGAACTAATGTATGTTAAATTATTTAAAAATCTATGTAGTTTTAGTTAGATTTTTATCCTTTTTATTCTTGGTGGTCGTATGAGGTTGGCGGAGTACTAAACCTAACATTTGGATTAAGTAAAATTAAGGTCACAAATCACAATCAGTAATAAATCTTCTTGATTTAAGCAATTAATTAAGACTTATATCCGTCTGAATCTTGTAACGATCTTGTTAATTGCCTATAAGACTATAACTAATAAAGGGTATTTTTATATAGAATATTATTAAAATTATATTCTTAATCCCTATAACCAAAAAATATATGTATATACATGTATTTTTCACTAAGTTTTAACATTACACCCTCAATATATTAGAAAAAGAGAAAATGGTTTGAAACCCCTCCAACCTATACTTGAAATCCCAACTTCACGGGTGTCCTATCACTCCCTGAACATTTTATTTCTCTATTTACTACACACTTGAGTGCTGACCTGTCCACATAAACCAAATAAATGTATCACGTGATTGCACGCGCGGGTCCCCCACCCACTTCAACCCTCAATTCTTGTTTTTTCTCATTTCCCTCCTAAAAACGTAAGAAACCTAAAATTCATCCTTTTCAGCTCCTTTTCATCTCATTTTCTCTATTTGCATATGCATTTATGTTGATGATCGAGCATTTTTCAGCGTATTTTCAAGTTGATTTCGTAGTTTATCAACTAATTTAGTAAATGTTAGTTCTTTATCCCTTATTTCGAGTAAAGATGTTTATTTTTCTATGTAAATGAACACCTAACACTATTATCGTATGCCATACATAATATTTCACACAATGTTGCTCTTAATTTCACGAATTAACAAAAACCCTAATAAAGCACAAATAATAAAGCACAAACTCGAAATAAGAGATAAAGAACTAACCTTTACTAAATCAGTTGATAAACTACGAAATCAACTTGAAAATACATAGAAAAATGCTTCGATCATCAGTAGAAATGCATATGCAAATGGAGAAAACAAGATGAAAAAGGTGAATTTTGGGTTTCTTACATTTTTAGGAGGGAAATGGAGAAAAAACAAGAATTGGGGGTTGAAGTGGGTGGGGGACCCACATGTGCAATCACGTGATACAATTTATTTGGTTTATGTCAAATAGTAGTAAATGTGAAATAAAATATTCGGTGATAGATACCCATGAGCCAGATAGTTGGGATTTCGGATATAGGTTGAGGTTATTTTTAGACCATTTTCTCTTAGAAAAACACACAAAAAGAACGATTCATATAAATTGACAAAGATTAAAAAAGAATTACAAGGCTTATTCATATAAAATTGAAATACAACTCTTAAGTTAGTAATCAAATTAAAAGTTTAAGCCATAAGCATTTTCAACCATCTTATTTTTAATTAGAAATTTTGAGTTCTAACCATGTTCGGTGTTAGGAAGGTTCGAAATTTTCTGAAAAAGAAAAAAAGACAAATAAGCCCCTAGGTTGCAATACTAGCACTTTTGAGAAGCAGCCACGGTGCCAATATTTGTCTGTGCGGATAAAATAGCGGACACGTTCGCTTCACTCTCACCTTTTTGCATGTACACTCTTTTACTGAACATTGAACAATATGCATCCATTTTCCCCAAATCACTGAATTTGCTGCTCAATTTCTTTGCAAAACAATGATCCGATTGATATCTCGGAGGATTGAGATTGGTACTGGTGATGGAGGAATTTCGAATTTAGGTTTTGACAAAAGAGGTATTGTTACGAGCTGTAGAGCTGTGTTGTTGCCGCGATTTGGTGGACCGGAGGTGCTTGAGTTTCGTGACAATGTAGCTGTTCCTGATCTAAAACCTAATCAAGTGCTTGTTCGTGCTCGTGCTGTTTCAATCAATCCACTTGATACCAGAGTTAGTTTTATTTTCCAATTTCATTTGTTTATTCTGATTGGTTGGAAATGTAGAGCGAAATCGACCTGTAGTATAATTTCGTGTTGGTATATGGAACTTATGTGTTTTTCAGTTGAGAAATCGACTTGTCTCGTTGGGATAATTATATGAATCCTATCTAATTTAGACTATTTTTATGTTGGCTGTCATTTGCCTTAACCTATAGTTAGTTCAATTGTTATTTGAGTGAATGGTCAAAAACATACCTAAAATGTTGAGTTTTTTTGACTTTCATAAACATTTGGTAATAGTTCAAGTAGGGAACTCACACGCCTAATAGTTCAGGTATGAACCTCAAAAAGTCGAAATTTTGACCCTTCTGATTAGAAATGTTGCCTAATTGACCTATAGTACAATTCTTTGGTTGTAATTGAAACTCATGTTTTTCAGTAGATATGTTTAATCCGTTATACCTCAATTTCTGTCTGGTTAGGATGATTATATGAATCATCTTTTATTTAGACTATTTTTTGTGCTGGCTGTCATTTCTGCTTTATTTTGCGTAGGACCAACTATACTTTTGAGAAACTTAAATAGGTGGAGTTGTCTGACAATCTCAGAAAATTCAGGTGTGTCCATACAGTGTGCTTGAGGTTGAAGGTGAATAGAGGAAAAGGGGATATGTGAGAAAATTGTTCAAGTTAGGGCAAAATTTTATGCCTTTAAGACCAGCGATCTATGGTTCTCATTTCTTTCTTCCTTTTGTTTTTCTCTGAGAAAGCATAGAGACTTCCATGTTAGAGAATTCTTGAAGAAATGATCTCTTAAACATAGTGGAACATCTTTGATCTATGTTATTGATCCCTTTATTTCTTTGTTTATGCACCACATGGCAGTTGTTGAATAAGTAAACCGCTTCTTAAAGTTGATTATTAACAAAAATTTTTCTGATCATTCATTTATTAATAAAAATGAAGGTATAAGAACTTGTTAAGTGAAAACCATGCTTCCGGATGAATACAGTATTACTGTGAAGGGAATGCAATGCAGATAACATCTAAAATAAGATGTGTTATATTTTTTTTTTCTCTTTTTTTACAATGGAAGAATTTTTTATACATGCGTCAATTCAATGTGGATACGATATTAGTTTGACGGATACATATTTTTCTTATTCTACTATTAGGAACTGATAATAGTTATAAAGCTCGTGCAAATGTTTCCTCTAAATCTATTGAACTTATTTGTTCCTGGGAAGCTATGCCATAGAAATTGTGATCCTCACATTATTTTGCATTGAGCATTTAGTAGATGCTTTAATATGTTTCAGATGCGATCAGGATATGGACGTTCAATTTTCGAACCACTTCTACCATTGATTTTGGGCCGAGATATAAGTGGTGAAGTTGCAGCTGTTGGAAATTCTGTCAAGTCACTTACAGTTGGGCAGGAGGTATTTGGTGCTCTGCATCCAACCGCTGTGAGGGGTACTTATACTGACTATGCTATTCTTGCGGAGGATGAACTTGCTCCAAAGCCGGGATCACTTTCACATGCGGTATGTTTTCTGTTTGGTTACATTTAGTCAGACCAACTTCCTAAGAATACTTTTCTGCTCTTATAATTTTTCTGGCTATTTGCGATCAATTATAAAATCAGCGTCTATCTTGTTTCCTACTCCTTATACTGTTACTTTTATTGGATGCCCTCCCCACCCCTCAGACTGCTGATTAAGTTATCAATTTCTGAAATTCATTGTTGTTGGATTAATATCCCTGTCAATTTTCACACTTGTTATCTGCATCCTGTCACATCACATATCTTTTTTTTTTTTTTTTTTTACTACTTTAGCATGCTAAGGTTCTATATGTTGTTCTGCAGGAAGCCAGTGCTATCCCTTTTGCTGCGCTAACTGCTTGGCGTGCGCTGAAAAGTACTGCCAGAATAAGAGAGGGGTATGTTTTTATCAGATAGGTTAAATTTTTTCATCAGTGAAACGATTTTCTCTTTCTCGCTCTCTTATCACCCTTTGTGAAGGAGAGGCAGGATGGAAATAGTAGTCTGTACTTCTACATTCAGTACTGGAGATGCGCTTTATACGCGCAATGTATGAATCTGAATTCATCAGTTAAACTTGAATAATTACCTCTGAGAAAAAGGAACCGGAAGTTGATGACTCAAGAGGGTTTCGCTATGGCCTATGCAAGTGTTACCATGCCATGAAACTAGTAATTTAAGAAGGTTTTTTTCTGCAACTATATTGCTGAGTCATAAACATTTTCTAAAATTGTTGTGCATTTAAATTCTGAATTTCTGTTTTCCTGGTTTTGGCAGCAGACTATCTCCACTTATAAAGAGGTTAACAGCTTCTAGTAAATTATGATCATTGAACTTTTTAAGCATGGCATGTGAGTGAGAAGTATTTAAAGGGATTGAAATTTTATGACTCTTTAGTGTTTTTCTTTATCAAATTATTTTTTTCCCCTCAGTTTTGGCAAAACACTGAAGTGATCAATAGATAAAGTTATTTACTGGGGGCCTATGACCAACATTATATTCTTTTGAATGTAATTGTGTAATAATGATTCTTCCGTTGGAGCGTTTATAAACTTTTGTAACTTGGAAGTGCATAAAGAATTAAGTTTCAAGATACATTTATGTCGGCGTAATGGAAAAACATGGAGTTGCTCTAAATTCTAATGCTGCTGAACAAGATTATTTTGTCTAGAGATGAAAATTGGTCAAAAGGATGGCTTTTCCTTTTTCTTTGAGAAACAGGATGTTGATTCATATGGATTGAAAACCTTAGCATATAATACTTGCTATTTATTGCTTATGTATATATAAAAGGATATAGCAGCTTACCTATTTATTGGGGGTGGCTGTTCAGTTCTTAGGTTTTGGATAAGTGTTCACTAAACACCGAACCGAATTAGTTCGGTTTGGTTTGGTGTTTCTAAAACAGTTTTCTCGGTGTGAGTGAGAAATAAAACGTCCTTATTTTCTCTTTTTTTAAATTTCATGAAGCTGGAAGAATAGATGCTTAAGCTACTCTTTGCTAATATCAACTATGAGTATGATCTTTTTGTTTTTGATCTCCCTTTCTTCATCATCGACCCAATCTATGCACTAGTACTGTGATTTTAACTGTCTTGATGAATGTAGAAATTGCACTATAGATAGGAGTTTTGACAGGAAAAAATTGAGAACACCATTATCGTGCCTGTCATTTGATACTGGCAACTGGAATACAATTAGGGCCCCATCTTATCATCGGGAGAATTATGTACCTTCAGGTCTATAGATACCTTGAGGATTCTGAAGGAGGTTAATCATGCTAAGAAGAAAAAAAACGAAGAAAACAAGAAGGAAAAAAGAGTTGGTATAAAATTCAGTTCTTCGGTTTACTGAAGAACTGCAACCTTTTCACCGGACCCGAAAGACCGAATTTTCGGGGAAAAAAATAAAACTGAACCGAAGAACCAAATTAGTTCGGTAGTGTTCAGTTTTTTCGGTATTTATGCCCACCCATACTGTTTATTGTTCACAAGTCATGGCCATCTGAACTCGTTAATCCTATTTGAGAGGTCAAGTCACATTTAGATAGTATTCCAACTGTATCCTTTTACTTCATATTGAGCTCATGATAGTGAATATATGTTGATTGGTAGAGAGATAATATGATGTCTCAAAATGATATCTGTGTTTTGTTTATACTGATATCATTATTTCTCAATCAAATTACTTCAGGCATAGGGTATTGGTCATAGGTGGAGGAGGAGCAGTAGGTTTCTCGGCAATTCAGCTTGCAGTGGCTGCAGGCTGCCATGTTTCTACTACGTGTGGAGGTGAGAGTATAAGTCGCATTTTAGCAGCCGGTGCTGAGCAGGCCGTTGACTATACCATTGAGGTGACCTTGCAGTAGTAGTTCACGTGTTTATCCATCATGCTATTTTATTTGAACATGATATGCTTGATTGGTTTTTTTAATGGCGTTATTGGGGTATTCTGCCCTCTGTCCTTTTGCCAGGGTTGACATGTTTGCTTGTTTACAGGATGCTGAAGCAGCACTTAAGGGGCATTTTGATGCTGTCTTGGATACAATTGGTGTGCCAGATACAGAGAGAATGGGTATTAGCCTTTTAAAGAAAGGTGGACACTACATGACGTTACAGGTTAGGAGCTGTCTTACCTTCGTAACCGTGAATCTTCTACTATTTTTTCTTATAAATGCCGAAACATTTGCCGTGCGGTCTTAAGCAAGATTTCCTGTTCTTTGCTCATAGGGGGAGGCTGCATCGGTGACTGATAGGCACGGACTAGCTATTGGTCTTCCTATGGCAGCAGCCATCTTGCTGAAGAAGCAAATCCAATATCGATATTCTCATGGAATAGGTATGAGATCTTCTGAAGTTTCTATGAACTGTTCGGCAGAAACTGTTTTTTCCTGGGTATTTATGAAAATTTTAGAACACCCTTTATCCAAAAACAGAAAGGGAAAAAAGTGAACATGAAATTTTATTTCACCCCTAACAATATGAGATTTTAAAATTTTTTTTCTTCTTCTTTCTCATAAAAATAGATATGTTCTTCCTATATGGCAGTGAATTTCAAAACAAAGTAGAAAGCATAACAGGAAAAATAGAACTGTAGGTGAAGTCGTAGGTACCATCTCACTATTAGGTGCAACTCCTACAATCAGATTGCTGATTTAGAGCCCGTTTGGATTGGCTTATTTTAAGTGCTTTTAAGCACTTTTAGAGTGTTTGGGTAAGTTAAAAAAGTGCTTATAAGCACTTAGTTTTAAGCTAAAATTTCTAGCTTATGGCTTTTGGCGTACAAGTCTAATGAAAAGCCAATCCAAACAGGCTCTAACTTGATTCAAGACTTTTTGTTGCATTATCTCATAGGTTGGTTGTTTCTTGTACTTGGACTATTGGTTGAAAAGGGAGGCAGAGGTTATTATCTGAATAATAGTACATAAAGCAACCGGAGAGCCATTTTAGATTGACCTGGGTTGTTATGTTAACACATCTTTTAAGGCAAGAGGTGAACCAGGGGATGATACCTTCTTCATCTATTTAAAAAATTGAGATGCTCTTTTCATGTGTATAGTATAGTCATTCTGATATGGCTATGACCTTATATTTTGGAATAGTATAAATATTAGCATATTTCATGCATATTGACAGGTTTTAGAAGGACTTTTCATTGAGAATGACATACAGATAACTGATCTTCATTGAAGTAGATAAGATGAAGAAACCATCGTCCATTTAGTGACATCATATACTTTTTTTAAAGTAGACGGTAGAGTCATTCTGATATTGTATGACCTTAACATTTAACAGGTTTTAGAAGGTGTAAGTGAGAATAACATAATAAGCCTGACCTCCATTCCTTGTTAATTGGGCTCTCTCTCTTTCTCCTCCTCCTCCTTCACAAAGGTTTTCTACTAGGAATAACCTTTAGGTAGTTCAGGACAAATTCTGTATGCATATTTGTTGAGGTGATTTTGGTCCTAAATCCTATTTGATAGTTCTCTTTTTCTTCTGTTGATAAAAGCAATTAATTTTATTGATATATTAGGAAACGGACCTGCTGAGTGGACTAAATCACTATGATTGATAATTTTCTAATATATTGTTCTCTGGAGGAGATAGTCTAGCTTTGACCAATATCTAATCTAGATTCCATTCAAATGAACTGCTGGGTGGACCGAATCAGTTTGGACTGACCTTGATCATCTTTTCACATTTTTTTATTTATTTTAGAGATATTGATCTCTTTATTGTGATAGGCAAATAAGGTTAAAGTATGCCCAGGGTAACTCTCACTTTAGGTTTCAAAGTGCAGAAACTTCATTCCCTTGTAGCGTGTGACCATTTTTTTTTAAAAAAATGCATGTGACTGTGTTTAGAATGCTTGGTCGAGAGTGGCCGTAGTGATCATCATGAGAGCATCCTACTACTCATCTGATGTTTCAGTTGGAGAGAGAGAAATGTCTTTTTTTGGTCATTCATCTGGCATTTTTGAGTTAAATTTTGTGGCTTGTCTATTATTTGGTATTTATTATTGTTAATAGCTTGAGACTGACGTGTCAAAAACTGTGCTATTGAGCCTTATAGGTGCTTTAACTATTGCATTTCTTGTGTTTGCATGATACAGAATATTGGTGGAATTATATGAGGGCTGATGCTGAGGGTTTACATGAGATACGCCGGTTATCTGAGGCTGGGAAGCTTCAAGTCCCAGTAGATAAAACTTTCCCAATTTCACAGGTGAGAGAGGCTCACGAGGCCAAGGATAGACGTCAAATTCCTGGCAAAGTGGTGCTAGAAATGGACTGATTTAACTGGACGATCTTAACCAACAGTACGTGGATTCAGTGCACAAGGCTATAATGTCCCATGCAATCTGGTATTGCACTGAATACTTGATGTCTATTGCCTCGTATACGATATCATCTCTTTGCAGAATAACCAGACCCAATTTACACACTCTTGGAAAATATAGGATTCAGAAGAAAACTGCAACCTGTAAATTCTCGGGACATTCTCATTTTTTTTCTTTTCTATATCTATCCGTGATTGTTTCTATGTCTCGTCGCGTCTTTAACCGGTAGCCATGTTGAACTTTTAGGGGTCGTTTGGTGTGAGGTGTTAAAATAACATGCTGGTGCCGTGGGAGATGGTAATACATCATAGGAGATGTTTGTTTTTTGGAAAAATAGATTATGATGTTCTGAACTTAATTACAGTTTTCAAATTTACATACTGGTGAATTAAGGGTAATTGCTCAATATCCAAGTATGTGTATAATTTGTCTATTTCTAAAATTGATTAGATCTAAATTTAGCAAAAGTAAATAAATCTGTTTGTTTTTATCGAGTGTAATTACTTTTAAGATCTACATAATTAGTTGTGCTATTACAAGATATCCTTTCCAACTTGCTCTAAATAGAAGATCCCTTTTCCATGTGCTTTTTATAATTGACAATACAACAAATGTTTCAAGCTGTCACTTTTAATATTTACTTGGCTCTTTCTAGAGATAATAAGCATTTCACTAGTTCATTTTCCTTCTAAAGGCAAAAGTAGAACCTTTTTTTATTTACGTGAAATGAAGGGAAACAAAGTGCTTTTGGTGAAATATCTCTTTTTCTTTATTATCCTATCATCAATCAATGGTGCATTTGTCCTTTTCTAAAGTAAATGTTGGTCAAAGTCCTTTTCTTCAACAAACTCTCTTGGTAAGGCCAAAAGCACTCTCATTACCTCCACTTTCTCCCTATGCACGAAATATTTATATTTTATAGTGAAAATATAAAATATTATATCCATTAAATTTAACTTTTATATCCACCTATGTTCCTCCCTCTTGCCCTCTAAGGCAACTGTTATTTGAAGATTAAAAGACATCTGTTTATTTGACTAATTAAACTTAAATATATCTTCGATCTTGCAATATGAGTGAAGCATACTCCTACATTCTGGCGAAGTGTAGGGGTGTTTCAACGCTTCTCTCAACTTTTTATTAAGAGCCTTACACTCCTGCTAGAGTTTGAGGTCAAATCTAGTTAATCAAGTAAAGGGGTATTTTTAAGGTTATCAATAGTTCTAGAATAAAATTAATAATTTGCGTCGAGTTCAAAAATACTTTCAATATTTTTCTCAAAAATTTCAGATGGTCTAACTCCAAAATCATTCTTATAAATTACCCGCTACTAGTGAATTCTTAATGCATATACCAAAGATGGACTAAAGCTATTGAATTCACATAAACTAACCCTCACCATCTCTCCCTAGAGGTGATTAAAATCTATAACGGATAATCATAATTCACGCACGGTCTAATGCGCACCTTTTTATGTTGTGCATAGAAGCATCTAGCTCAGCTAACAATTCAGACAACGAGGTACTTTTTTTAGTGAAAAAACAACTCCTACTCTCATTTGAGAACGTGCTTATTCTTATTTTCTCGTTGGATATTAATTTGACATATTTTTCAAAAAATAACAAATAAATATATCATATACTAAATTTAATAGTTTGAAAATCGATAGTAGTTATTAATAAGGGTAAATTAAGAACTTAGTGATAAATATCTCTTGATTTTTAAGTCAAAGACATAAAATTTAATAAAGTCAACAAGTAAAAGTGAATCCCATAGACGTTGCCGGCGTTTGTAGTGCACGGTCATAGGTGAAGCGTGAGACAGAGTTATGCTTCTTTTAGAGAGGACTCGCAAAAGTCACGTGCACTCTTGGATTCTTTTGTTTTCACTTCCTTCTTTTTCCATGTGAGCTTCCTTCAAATTCACCCCAAAAATGCTGTTTAATCACGATTATACCACTGCCACAATAAGAGGAATTGACTCGTACATATATGACCTTCATTTATTACTCCCTTATCTCAAGTTATATGATTTACTTTTTCCTTTTAGTCCATTTAAAAAAAATGACATGTTTTTATATTAAGTATAACAATTTTATTTTAAAATACTTATTTTATCCTTAATAAAATATTTTATAATCACACAAATATTTATCGCTTGTTCTGTATCATAAGTTTCAAAAGTCTTACTTTATTTCTTAAACTATGTGTCAAATCAAACTAACTCATATAAAATGAAACAGAGAAAATATTATTATTATTACTCAAAGTTGACCGTCTTGTGATCTTGTGAACTATGACAACCAAACTTAGAAGCAGCACATGCTATGCAAGCTAGACTGAAGAAGACGTCTTAATATGCTATACGAGTCGGGGCCGCAGCCAACGTAAGAGTTGCGGGTTTATGGATTTTGGCTTAAATTATGATTCAGAACTCATAAATTAATAATTTTGACTTCATTTTTGTAAAATTACACTTTATATTGTTTTTCGGATGAGAATGAGGAGAAATTAAATTGAGGTTGCTGATTAGAGTAGAAAATTAGGAGATAGGGGGGCATTTTCATACTTTTTGATAGAATTAGGATCTGTGATGGGCTGAAGCACCGTATTTAACCGTATTTGTCATAGTATTAACTTTATTCATATAAATTCTAACTTTTGTTATATGTTCCATTTTGTTGTTTATTGTGTCTTTAGCGATTGCACTATATTGATGAGGTTATTGTTCCTATCTGAATGTTACTTTTTTTTTTTTTTTTTTTTTTTTTTTATCATTTGTCATATTTTCTTCATTACCATTTTAATTTTCATTACTATTTTGATTTACTATACTTAGAATCGAAGATTATTCGAAAACACTCTCTCTACAGCTCTGTCTCTAGAATATAGAAATAAGATTTATGTACACTCTATATAACTCAAATTTCACTTTGTTGTTGGCGAGTTTACCATTAAGAGACCTCATGATGTTATTTACTACTCTCTCTAATTATGGCTAATGTTTTGGGCTTTGTTTAATCGATTAGAGTTCCCTTTTTGTCATTACTATGAATCTGGCAATATTAAATTGTACATTAGGCAATTAGCCCTACCCCACCAATCATCTAAAGACAAACAACATTTCAATCATCTTCCGTATAATATGATTAAGATCATAAAATTATATGATATTTTGATACATTTTATACATCTTTAGCTTAAAAACATAAGATTCACTAGTCTTATTTACTTTCTAAAATTTTAGGTTAAATCAAAATGCAACATATTTAGTGAAGTTTGGCTAAGTAGGTCTGAGTAGGATATAATATACACAAATCTTATATTACCTTATGAACGTAGAAATATTATTTTCGAAAGTCTATTTGTGGCATGTCGAGACGAAAAGAGTATTACTATGCACATTAGGCAATTAGCCCTACCCCAATAATCATCTAAAGACAAACAACATCTCAATCATCTTCCCATTTTCCCCCATAGCTTTTGCTTTAAACAAACTCCACATGCACGTCTCCTTTTGCTGCATTTTCTGTTTCTTCTGCCACAAAAAACACAGCTTTTCTACACTTCCCCACTTGGATCCTCAATCCATGGCTACCTACAACAACAATGTACTGAATACCAAGAAACCATTATCTCATTACTAGTGAAAACTCTTCATCTGTTTTATTGTAGCCTTTCTTCTTCTTCAATGAAACTTACCAAATCCATGCTTAGTCCTAGCCATGCTCGGCATGATCCACCTCTTACTCTTCCCACTTCCCTCAGCCGGAGGCTTAAAGCTAATGGCAGTATTAAAGGTGGACAATCCCCAGCTACTTTTCCTACTACCACCGGAAAGAAACGGGGGTCGGGTTTTGATAACCCGGAACCTTCGTCTCCGAAGGTGACTTGTATTGGTCAGGTAAAAATGAAGACGAAGAAGAAAGTTAGGCAAACACGGAATTTGTCTAATAGAAGGAGTGATATAAGTTTCAGGAAGTTGGAAGAAGAAAGGGGAGTTTTGATTCAGAATCAGAGGAGTTCTAGTGTGCATTTACAGGCGCAAGATCAATGTGCTGCGGCGGTGGCGGTGGCGCATAGAAATCAGAGATGGGTACATTTGCCAGTGACGATATATGAAGCTTTGAGAGAGTTTAGCTGTTTGTTTCCATGTCGGTCTTCGTGTTTTTCGAATGAGAAAGGAAAACAAGAGGATAAAGTTAATGGATCTAGAGAAGTTGATAATAATAATAATGGGCAGAGGAGATGTGAGGATGTTGTTGCTAGATGGCTAGTTGCATTGCAAGATGGTGAAACAGAAGAAAAAACCAGAGGGATTGAGTTGGTGGTGAGTAATAATGTGAAGGAAGACGACGAAGAAGAGAAAATGGAGGAAATGAAAAGTAGAATGAGAAGCTCAAGAAGGCATGTGTTTGAAGGTATTGAGTTTAAGGATCATGATGATGAGAGTGTTGAAATGAAGGAAGAGAAAGCCAGAGTTAGCATTTGCATTCCGCCTAAAAATGCTTTGCTTCTAATGAGATGTCGATCTGATCCTATGAAAATGGCGGATATTACTAATCGATTCTGGGAATCACCTGCTCGAAAAGAAACTAATGAAGAAGATAAGAAACAGATCGGAGAAAATGCGGATGTGGAAGAACTAGTAGATACAGAAAACATCGAATGCAAAGTACTAGGTGTTTCTGTAGATCTTGTGGAAAATGCACAAGCAGAAAGTAGTAAAGATGAAGAAAAGCTCAAATGCCATGAATTAACACCAGAAACAGAGGAACAAGATGAAGAAGAGAGTGAGCTAAAGACACTTGTAGCAGCAGCAGTAGAAGTAAACTCCATTGTTGATCAAACAAAGAATCAACTCCTTGAATCAGAGAAAAAAGAAGAAGAAGACAGCAGCATTCAGAGTTTTTCATCTTTCTCAGAAAACGAAGAAGATGAAACATTGGACGAAGACGAAGAAGAAGAGAGATTCAAATCAATTATTAGAAAGGTAATTGAAGAAACACTCTTGTTAGAACACATTGATAGAGAAGATGCCAAACAAATTCAACACGAACACAAAGAAGAAGAAGAAGAAGAAGAAGAAGAAGAAGAAGAAGCAAAATCTGATGCAGCATTTTCAAACAATGAAATCGAAAAAGAATCGAGAAAACGACAGAACGAATCAATTCTTCCAGATTGCTTGCTACTAATGATGTGCGAACCCAAACTATCCATGGAAGTTTCCAAGGAAACATGGGTATACAGCAGCACCGAACTGAAACAAGCTAAAACAGTGACGAAGAGGAATGAAATTCCCGAGGATCCAAAGAGAAGGCGAAGCATTGACAAGAGTAAACAACAACACCTCCTTCTACAACCACCAAGGTCATCGTGTTCTTTCCCGGCGACCGGAGTTTCGCCGGCCATGTCCATAGCAACGATGATAGAGCAGAAACTGGTAAACGCAGTGGCTTACGAGCCGTTAGTGTTGACAAGGTGCAAGTCGGAGCCGATGAGGACGGCGGCAGGGGTAACGGCTAAGCTTGTGCCGGAGACGTGTTTCTGGAAGAATATGAAGATTGAGCCACATCGACGAGCTACATTTGGGTTCGGGGCGGCTGGAGTCGGGTTTTGAGCTGACCCGAATTGTTCAAGAATTTACTCTGTGATCAGTTGTACTTGCTCATTTACTCAGGCTGTACATCTTATTTTAAACCTTTTATCAGGAATGTATTTTTAGTTTTTGTAGAAGAAGTAAAACTTTTTCAGTTTAATTTTTTAAAAAATATTTCATGATCTAATTCGAGATTATCCATGATGGTTTTTTGTAATTTTATTTTTGCTTCTAAATTTATCAGTTCTAACAAATTATTTTTTGTTCATATGATTACTTTAGATACTTAAATTTTTTTTTATTGAAAACGTCATCGTAGAAAAAAGGCTTGCAACGCTCGTTAAAGTGTAGCATATAGCTTCTTTTTCATATATACTATAATGTTAAATGTTTCTCAAAGAGTGGACTTGACTAGAAAATTTGACCATATCTAAACCAAGCACTAATAATTGTATTATTTCTAAATGCAATTAATACATTAATCTATAGTTATAGATACGTATTATAGACATATCTAAAGGGACAGCCTGGTTTTGTATGCTAATCAGTGGCTTGTTTATTAGTATCATGTGACACAGCCAATTTCTAATTAAAAACAGATCTAGAATTGAAAATTAATATAAGTAAGATGAACAATGTGTCTTTGCATCTTTTGGGACCTATAGATTTACACAGAACTATATATATCAAATTCTATTGAGGCTTGTATGCTCGGATTTTAAAAAAATTTCTCGTATTGTGATGTTGTAGGCAAAAGGTAGAATGATAATTCATCAAAAATGTATGAAATACATTGATGGTATGAGATTTTATTAGTATCATGTGAAACAGCCAATTTCCAACTAAAAACAGATCTAGAATTGGAAATTAATACAAGTAAGATGAACAATGTGTCTTTGTATCTTTTGGGAACTATAGATTTAAACAAAACTATATATATCAAATTCTATCAAGGTTTGTACGTTAGGACTTAAAATGAATTTCTTATATTGTGATGTTGTAGGCAAAAGGGAGAATGATAATTTATCAAAAAATGTATGAAATACATTGATAATGGCGGAATGATGCTAGAAAGAAAGAATGATGGATTATTTGAGAAAAGGGTGTGTCGATGGTGGAAAAGGAATGGTGGACGAGGGTTCTAGGTAATACTATTGAATGGAAAAGTTCCATTGGGAAAGATGAATTGCGGAAGAATTGCCATTTTTTCTTTTAAAAAAATTATGTTCATATTATGATTTTCTTTTGTTGACGTGTTCATTTTTTATTGGTCCATACAAAGATTTTTTTGACTTCACGTGCCTCTTAAATGTGTATTTCACTTGTAATGTCATGTCATCAAAAAGTATTAAATAGGTACATGTATTGAAGGGTAGAGGTATTCAATAGGTATAACCCCTAGTTGAGGTGTCTAAGTGAATTATGAGAATAACTTTAAGAGACCGCAGATGACTTAAGCCAATGATAATTCATCAAAAATGTATGAAATACATTGATTGTATGAGATTTTATTAGTATCATGTGACACAACCAATTTCCAACTAAAAACAGGTCTAGAATTGGAAATTAATACAAGAAAGATGAACAATGTGTCTTTGTATCTTTTGGGAATTATAGATTTAAACAAAACTATATATATCAAATTCTATCAAGGTTTGTATGTTCGGACTTAAAATGGATTTCTCATATTATGATGTTGGAGACAAAAGGTAGAATGATAATTCATCAAAATGTATAAAATACATTGATGATATGAAATTATATATACTAATTGAGTAATTTAACAAATCAAGTCCTATATATTAATAGTTCAGCTATAAAATACGTTATTAATTAAAGAAACATCCATCAAATTCAAGTATTAAGTATGTTGATATTATGAAGTAATCAATATCTATTATATATAAAATTTTATATTGATAAACCTCTGTCGATCAATAAATTTAAATTTATATAATTTTAATAAATAAAATCGACTTCAACAGATTTGTATATTTAGATTATTACTCAATAATATTGATTTCTCGATATCCATATTTATTAAAGGTATTTAATAATTTTAATTGACGATACCGATAGGTGGTGTTTTAAATGTATATATAAAAAAATTTGAAGGAAAAAAAAGGAAATATCAACTCAGGTGAAATCCGTCCCTCTTGAGTCTCCGCCTCACGCTGCTCGCAACTCGCAGCAGGTTGCCGTCGCCGTCGCAGAAGTAGCAGTGCCGCACGTCGCCGTCGCAGCAGCAGCAGTGCCGCACGTCACATCCATTCTGCAATCTCAAAGGTAATGAAAATAGTTAACTAATTTGTTGGATCCAGAGACTTCAATTGCAGTAGTTCACTAATTTGTTGTGAAGCTTAGCCTCAAACAAAAACTTATTCAAAAGAATTAACCAATTAGAAGGGCATTTTTTTTTTTATTAAACAAGTGTGATCTTTGTCAATTAGATTTTTTTTTTTTTTGGCAGTGTCGTTGTTATGCTCTTTTGATTCATCATCTGTAGATATACTAATCATTTTTTATGGGTGATATAGGATTAGTCTACTTTAATAATTAATAGTATGTCTTTATCCAACTTAAATATATTTGAGGCAAAACTAAACGAACTCCACTGCATTCATTCATGTCAGTCATTTTCACAAGATATTGAAGTAGCTAAAGAATCATATGAGCTTCATATATCACAGTTGTGATTGTGTGTATTACAGCTTAGTTATGCAATGGTAAATGTTGTTTCATAAAGTTTGTGTCTTTTAGTTGGTTTTTGAGTTTAAATTGATGATTTTGGATCCTTTCTGACTTTTCGTGAATTGGGTTTCTGTTTCTTGGTAGAATAAGTGTATAAACATTGAGGAATTGTGTAATATTATACTGGGAAATTCTTAGAGTTTGTACTACGGCTTATGCTATGCAATGGTAAATCTTGTTTCATAAAGTTTGTGTCTTTTAGATAGTTTTTGAGCTTCTATTGATGTTTTTGGATTCTTTTTTAATAATTTTTATTTGAAACAGGTAACTTTGACCTTTTTAATGAATTTTTATTGACTGAAGTTCTGTTCCTTAGTAGTTGGGATTTGAACATTGTGGGAGTTGTGTGATATTATACTAAAAAATCGTAGAATATGGACTACTGCTTATGCTATGCAATGGTAAATCTTGTTTCATGAAGTTTGTGCCTATAAGTTGGTTTTTGAGCTTACATTGATGGTTTTGGATTGGTTCTTGGATTTTCTATATTGGGTTTCTGTTTTTCAGTAGTTGGCATTTGAAATTGGAAGTTGTGATATTATAGTTGAAAATAACATTCTATTTCTGACCAATTGACGCCTTCAACCATCTTTAAATGCTAATTACTTCTATATGCTCAAACAATAACATACTATTGGGGCAATAGTCTCAACAATAAAGTCTGTTGTTTTCTTCTCTCCCTAATAGAGAGCCTATGCACTCCATGTGTTTGATAAAATTCCCTAGGAAAAATAGTTTGTCATTAGGATCCTTTGGTAGCTTGTTAGGATTATGCAGGTATTAGTAAAATATGTATAAGTAATACGGGTATTAGTTATTTCATCTTCTATCCTGCACAATGATAATATACAAATTCCGTCATACGTTGCATATCAAACATTATACATGTATAACTTACTTCCTAACTTGCTACCAAACATTGTATAACTTAATTCATAAATTAATACTTGAGTAAGTTGTTTCTTTACTAGCTACCAAACGATCCTTGAGTACTCAGTTCGATTTGACCCATTCTTTCTCATTATTAGAAGAATGTAAGTCCTTTAACAAGCATGTTTATTTGATGCCTTGTATTCTTTATATGATTCCTAGTCTTGGTTTTCAAGAAATATATGCTTACGTATTACACTTCATGCTAGAAATTTAGGCAAATCTAGGGAGGGGGGTGTCCTTGTATTTGTTTTCTAGATTTTTTTAGAGGGGTGGGTGACACATAGCTAGTTATTTGGACCATAACCAGTAGATGAAGGTAAGAGTATATGGTTGTTAAGTGATTCTTTAAGAAAATTTAGTGAAATGCAAACAAATTTTATAAACAAAATGTACCTTTCAAGTGATTACATATTACGTAATCAGGAGAATATTGTAAATATAACCAATACATAGTGAAAAAAATCATTAAATTTCTTGATCGGAAAAAGAGTGCGGAAAAGTTAAATTTTTTGTTTGCCTGTGGTGATTAGGACAGTTTGGAATTTTTGGTTGCAGATATTGTATCATATTGTCAAAGGATGCAGTTTCTAAAAGACATCGTACCTGCTGCATTGAACAATATAAACACAAAATTTATTGTTTTGGACAAAGGGAGGATAGATTTGGAAGGGCAACACAGGACGTGTTTGGCACTAGTTGCAGATGAGACAGCTGCGGTTCACTTTCAAATGTGGGGTGATGAATGTGATGTTTTTGAGCCTGGGGATATCATCCGGTTAGAAAATGGCATCTTTTCTTATATTCGCAATAACCGCAATAACCATGTACTACGGGCAGGTAAGCGAGGCAAGGCAGAAAAAGTGGGAGAGTTTACCATGGCCTATGTGGAGAAACCAAACATGAGTGAGATACATTGGGTCCCTGATCCAAAGAATCCTAAGATATATTTGCCAGTGGATTTTACTTCTCACATTTCACCAACACATTGAGTATTGGGCATACTTATATCTGACAGGTACTTTCCTTTAAACTCTCTTCCTTGATGGTTGCTTGAATATGATTCAATTGAGTTTATGTTAATCTATTCAGTTCAGATTCTTTGAAGGGTCTTATGATGCAGTATACTGATGATTGTGGGGATTGGTTCCTGTGGTTTGTAGAAATTAATGCCTCTATTTCTGTAGATGGATTGACCTGAAACTCATCTTGTGTGTGGTTGTTTGATTATTATCAACTTCTCTGCTGCAATGTGCAAACAGATGAGAAAAAAATCCTTATATTTAGGTAAAGTTTTCCTATCTTGATCAAGAAAAAAGTTTAAAAGTATGGATGAAGGGAAAATAAATACATAAGGAGTGGGAAAGGAAACTTGGTTAAGGCAATGGAAGGTTAGGCTGATCACTCTAGTAACCATTTACTAGATGGCTTGCGCCCGTGTGCCTAATATTTCTGTACAAAGAAGATCCGGCACTGAGAAGTAAGTTTAACCAGTTGAAAATTTTTTCTTTTCATAAGTCAATAACTGTAAGCAACTTGTAGCTAAGGCTTTTTGTTGCAGTTTCTCCTCTTCATACACTACTCTCGACTTTGTAAGCTAACTCTACATCGTGGTTTACAACCAAATTTACCCTTTGTTTCTATCAAATGTATTCGACCAATTTTTCCCTTTTGTTCTCAAGTGTCTGAAAGCACTAATGAGACTACTGTCTCCCTTAGCTTTTTTTGTATGGTTACTAAGATGAATATATTTGTCAACTAATGAACAATGAAAGCACAAACAACAGATCTGGCAAGAAAAAAATACCTCATAAAAAGTTGTGGCAATAAAATGAAAGGAAGGTATTTGTCATTTTTTTTCCAGATATGACATTACAATAGTGGTATCCATTTATGAGATGACATTCGTGGCACATCTGTCCCTCTTATGGAACAAAGGAACTCTTCTCCCTCTTGAAAATGATGATGTACCTTGATTTTTACTCCCATATGATAAAGTGATCCATAAGTGCTTACGAAGTGTATCCTCGAATATAATAGCAAGGTTCAACACCCTAAAGAACCCTAAGTATATTCTTGGACATATCGAATAGAAATGGAACCACTTATAAAGGACCAAAAGATGATATTGAAAGCCCACATTGAATGGAACACATTTACCTGTTTCGATTGGAAGATGCAATTGTCCTATTAGCACTTCTAGCTAGCCATCATTAACCAGCTTAAGTAAGCACAAAATCTGCCATTAACTCATGATTTCCGTTGTTGATCATTAATGATTATTGGTAACGTTCGTTTATTTTTTGACCTACCAAAAAGCCTAAACTAATATAAACTAACATGCTTCAGCTGACAAATGGAAAGCTCATATGAAACATGCACTATGAAGAATGATTAGAAAGTAGATTCCTTGGCAGTAACTGTCAGATCAAACCTCTGCATAGATTCGATGTTTAGAAACAATTAGATGAACTTAAGTGGAAGGGGGTATGATGAAGAATCAAAAATGAAAGGAACTATGTGTCATTTTCATGCAAATATTATAGAAACAACGTCAAGCTGTAGATTTTCAAGGAAAACCAGCAAATTATACAACTTAAGCTTCTGCTATGTAGTTGATAAGAGATCAAAAGTAGAGCAACTTAGAATATAGCTTCTTTTTTTTAACCATTAGAATTGGCTCTTTAAACTAATACTATGCAATAATTCTTTAGTATAGCCTGACATATGTATAGTTATTGGATTATATATAAGGTCTTGAAATTAAAGAATGTAGTAAGAATTCTACCTCATCTCTATCTTCGTTTTGTATGTCCGTGGAAACTGAAAGTGATGACACATCAAACCATTCATATGGCTTAACAAGACCTATCCATAACTTGTAAATAAACTTGTTTGCTGAGTTGCATGCCTTTGCAGATACTTCTTAATTGTAATATAGAAGGCTTGAGAAGACCATTTATATAGGTACAACATAAACATCGAGATCAAGTAATTAAAAGTTATACACAACAATTTTAAAAGCACTAAGTTTTTTTCAGTTAAGAGTTGGAAGTAATATCAGCTTGATCATAACTACAGAGAGTAGAGATTAACTACTCTTCAACAGAAAGCAGGCTGGAACATCGGTTGAGTTGCTGCTTTCACTTTGATGAGCTGATTCCATGACAATTACAGCTTACAAAAGAAATTTCACTCTTTCTATGGTGGGTTCTTCTTTTCTCTTTCATTTTTGTTCACTCTTTTTTTCTTAAATATTTTGTTTTCTTGTTATTTTCTGTAACACTCTTTTAAGTGGGTTCTTCTTCCTCTTTTCTTTTTTTTTTGCTTAATTTTTCGTTTTGAATGGGGATGCTGATCTATATGTGCTTGAGCGTGTGAGCTAAAAACTATTTGAAGTATTTGTATGTCATGTGAAACAAATTGAGCTAAAAAAGATATTATAACAACTAATACAATCTTGGTTGTGCTCAGCATGGGCAACCTTTACTAGTAGCTTAGAAACGAGGGTACAGAACCAACTTTATTGATCAAATTACAACAACAACAACATACTCTACGTAATCCACAAGTGGGGTCGGGGGAGAGTAAAGTGTACGCAAATCTTACCCCTACCTTGTAGAGGTAGAGAGGTTGTTTTTGATAGACCCTCGGCTCAAGGAAAAACATATCAAAGCAGCTAATCATTGAGTATTCTCCATGATACTCTGGATGAAACTTCCAATAGAAGTGTAAGAAGAGCCACCTTCCATGGTTGTTGCTCTACTCTTCTCCTTCATCTCCTTTACTTTCATCCGGATTTTATTTTCCGGGTCCATAAGTTCCCTTATTGCTTTCTCAATCTCCTCTGCTTTCACTATAACTTCTTGGCCCATCGTCCCTGTCGGTTCCTTCCTGTAATCCATCTTAATCTCGACTGCCATTTCCAAATCCTCAACCAACTGAAACGCATTTGCTTGCTGCTCTGCGTACATTGGCCAAGTAGCCATTGGCACTCCAAAATAGATGCTTTCCAAAGTCGAATTCCATCCACAGTGCGACACAAAGCCACCCACTGCTCTGTGAGATAAAATGGCCAATTGAGGTGCCCATCCTATCACCTGTTGAAAAATAGTAGAGATGGAAATAATAAGATGCTATGATTATTAATAAAAGATAAAATGAAGCAATGTGAAACAATAATAGCGCACTATGAAAGGCGCTGTCTTCAAAGTGGATTTTATATCTAGGTAACGAGTGACAGCGTACTCCCAAAATACAATGCATCATCTAGAAATTTTGTAATGTATACTCGAATAGAAGTTCGGAGAACTCTTAAATCTCTCAACTGTTTATATAGGAATTTGGAGCCAAAAAAAGAAAGAACATGGATTCTTGAAGAGGGTGAGAAAATGAGGAGCCAAAAGATAAAATTATGAAAAATTGGATATGTTATTTTTTTTTTTTTAAAAATAAAATGTTATTCTTTTTAGCACGCTAGGTTTTAAATCAGTCAAAATAAAATCAACGCCCCTCCAGTCTTACCAAAGGTTTCAGGTTCAAGCTTTGAATATGGATCAGGGACCTAACTCCATATGAAAAAAAGAAAAGAAAGAAAAACAACAACAATACCTTTCCAATCCCTTGTGTTCTTTGCAAGAACCGTTCTGGCAATACTTCTTCAAAATTTTCATAGTCACCTGGAAGTGTTGCATCTTTCTGTGGTGGTTGTCTCAATGTCCACAAAAACCGACACCCACTATTCTCGAGAGCATATGTTATTTCCTTAACTTGCTCTACCGTAAAACTTCCTCCGCTACCAAAACAGAGAAACACTACAGATGAAGGGGGTTGTTCATCTAACCATTTCATAATATTCTGGTCTGATGAACTCAAGTTCTCACCTTGAGCGTTATTAAGGTTCAATACCGGTCCCACAGGGTATACCGGTGGTATATTCTTGTCTCGTGAGAGGGAGTTTATCGCGTGAGAATCCAGTTCAAGAAAGGTATTAATCATTATACCTTTGGTTTCTCGAAACCTTCTTGTAAGGTCAAGAAACATGGTGGAACCTCCTTCCTTGTCTAACGCGACAGAGGGCAAACATTTTGCAGGAAATGGATTAAAATATGTTGATATAGAAAGTTCTGCTTCAGGGTCATCTTTGTAATTAGTAATATCTCTTCCAAAGTCATCACTAAGGCTCTGTATATGGAACTGAAGACCAAGAGTAGCTGCACCACAGGTGTAGAAAACATAGGTTGGTAGCTTGAATTCATTGGCCACGTCTATCATAGAGGTGCAAAATAAGTCGATGACAATACCTGCACGTTAATATCACATATAATTACTAGAACTTTACCTATCGAAAGACTAAAATTTCAAAACTATCATTGTAGCATAAAAAATAAAAACTAAGCTTTACTCTACCCACAATAACAATAAAGTCATTGAAATACTTTTCTAGTCGCGTTAAATTGAGAAGGTTGGTGTAGTGGGGGGAACACTCCTTTCAACTTAAATACTCACCCTGTCATAATTTAGGCGGCATCATTTGGATTCGGAGAGTCAAACTTTTAAATTTTGACAATGAATTCAGGAATAGAATCTTTAAGCTTTTGGAAATAAAATTCTTATTTGAAAACTACTTAAAAAAATATAATAAGTCACAATAACCAATAATTTTAAATACTTAGGAGGCACATTAAAATGTCATAGATAAGAAAAACTATTTGAATCTTGAAATCCAAGAAGTATTATAAAGTTTGGACGGAAGGAAGTACCAATCTGTTTTTTTTTTTTTTGCAGTAGCGGTCGAACTGATGACATGCATCTAGTCTATAAATCACAAGTTGTGTGCTTATCACCTATGTTACTCTCCAAAAAATTATATACTCTACTTTTGGAGTATCCGACACACACCCGTCGACATTTTTGAAGAGTCTAAGCAACATCGCTTATTACTGAACCAAAGCTTTGGACAGATAAAGTTAAATAATCATACGTGGAATGAATTTGAAATATATACCTGCTAGTGTAATATTTGATTGTGACTTGATAATTTCAGCTACAACATCTCTAACTGCAGGCTTATGAGCAGGAATAAAGGAGGTGAAAAAGTTACTTTTGAGTAGCTGCAAAACAGTGTCATCTTGAGGGAGTTGAATGAATTTCAAACTTGAGCTGAAATTGGTTAATGATTGAATATAAGAAGGGAGCTTGTTTTCATGAGGTGATTGGATGATGAGAACTGTAATGGACATGTTTTTTTCTCTAGTTATGAGAAGCTTTGCCATTTCTACTGTGGATACTAAATGACCAATTCCTGGACTAGGAATGAAGATCAGCTCTATTTTCTTGGTACTTGTCATTTTTTTTTTCTTCTTTGTTTGGTACAAACTTGTACTTTTGATATTGTTTGAAACTTATAAGAGGAAAGTGGACCTTGTGATTGGTTATATACAAGGCCAAGATATGTAAGAAGTATGTGGGGACAAAGAATGAGTTGGCTTGGTCATCAAGAGTGGCCATGATGGTTCATTCAAAGTGTAGCTTAATGGTTAATGAAGTAAATATAAATAATGTAGACGAGTTTTTAAATTTAATAGAGATGAAAAAGAAAAAAAATTAAGACTTGCTTAAGTTTTGGTGGATGATGTTCAAATATATAATTGAAATGCACGTAAATTGATTCGAATTGTTACCATTATGGATCCCACAAAGAATGATAATGATGAACATTAGGTGGTTCTTTTTATCAGTACTAAACTTGATAGACAGAATTATCATATCGAAAGCTGATAGGGACAGCATAATTAGTAAAAATAATTTGACAATGATGTCATGGCATAGGTGGGAGAAATTTATTGTATAAGATAAGAATCTAGGTGTTAAGACACTGGAAGTATCCAAGTAAGAGGAGTGGTGAAAAAGAAGGTGGTTTTGTCGTGGTGATCAATTAAATGATGTCATGGCTTTGCTGGTTTGTCTTTTGGATATAACACATTTATTTTTTAATCTTTTCTAGCGTTCGATCATATATTTTTTAATCTTTTCTAGCATTCGATCATAGATTTAATTGAAATATAAAAAAAAAATATGATAAATTTTCAAAAGTAATCAAATTTCATGGATAAACAATATTTTTAATATTTACTTTTTTGAAATCTATGATCAAATAAAAGTTTTGTTTTGTGTTTATGATTTTACTTCCCAAGAAAAGAGGATTTTGGCTGTTGATAAAATTTATTGATATGTCATTATCATTATATGAGAAATATTGTTGTAACGTGTAGAATACTGCACCAGATAACCCTTTATTTGATAAAAAATGATTATTTTAAAAAAAAAATTACTGTATGTTTTTTGCTGATCAACAAATTTCTTCTCTCTTCAAAATTGAAGCTCAATTATTTTAAATTCTATCTGTGTTTAATCAAAATGTGGACGTATGTATACACACTTTCCATAGGTTATAACTCGTTCTATACCTATCGTTTGGTCTACAAACAAAATTATCTCAGAATTATAGTTTTGAGATTATAATTATTTTGTCTTTAAGAAATGACATGACAAGAAGGAAATGCTATCAAGTTTTCATGTCTCCAAGTTTATTTCAACATAAGAACACAGGAAACTTGTTACAAGCCAAAAGTGCACTCCAAATTCCTCCTCATGGCCATCCCATAATATATTTTATCGTAAGATGATCCCATTAGCTTATACTAATTAAATCCCCAGCCCCTGACAAACCTTGGAAAAACTTTATTATGTGCCTCACACAATTGACATTAGCTGTGTGAGGCTTCTTTTTATCTCACAAAAAAGTGGACCCAAATCTTATACTTTTTGGTCCACTTTTTTCGAGACAAAAGCCTCACACAACTAGTCTAGTCGTGTGAGGCACATAACAAAAAATTTCCAGACCTTGGTTTGCTAGCACTTGTATTTCTCAGTTCTAAGGTAAACAAATAGCCTGCCAAGAGAAAAATAATTAGCTGAGCATGTATTAACCAGTATTCTTGGCCTTCCTTCCCTTTTTCGTTATTTCCATCTTCTTCGATTCCTTTCCTTTCTCCTTTAACGTGTTCATAGCATCCACCAACTTGTTTGTCTGTGGCTCGGGTACCATACTCTTTGATATCATCTCATTAAAATAAGACAAAGCATCCTCTAATCTTCCCCTTTCATAAAGACCGTGAATCATAATTGTATAGGATCGTTGATCGGGTCCTAGTCCACTCCTCTCCATCTCATCCCACGTACTCTTTACTTTATCTTGATTACCCCAGCTCATAAACAACCTTAACAACAAATTGTAAATATCTCCAGTCATCTTACACTGGTTTTCGTTCATCCTCTCCAAAATCCTAATAGCTTCCTCAGGCGTCTTGGCAGAATTCAACAAGTAACCATAAGTTGTAGCATTTGGCAAACAACTCTCTCCCTTCGTTTCCATCTCGTCTAAAAGCTCATAAACTTTCTCCATCCTCCTAATCTTGCATAAATTCTTAATCAAAGAATTATAAGTGACAACGTCAGGTAAACAATCTCTCTCATTCATTTCATGAAAAATCTCGAGAGCTTCAGGAATTCTCTTCTTGAAACACAATCCATCAATAATACAATTACAAATTGCAACATCTGGCTTACACCCTTTCTCCCACATTGTCTGGAACAACTCTACCGCCCTGCTTATTTTCCCTGATTTACATAGTGAATTGATGAATATCCCATATGTAAATTTATCCGGCTTACATTTTGAAGTCACAATATCATTCCAAAACCTCTTCGCCTCTCGTGAATTCCCCAAAACACACCATCCATTCAGAATAATATTCCGCGTTTTAATATTATCCTTAAACTCATTTATCTTATTATGAAACAAGAATTCAGCATCTTCAACATGTTTGTATCGGCATAAACACACAAGAAGAGTCTGAAAAGCAATAAGATCAAGCTTCAAACCAAAATTTTTCCTCTTATAGAAAAATTCTTTTGCATCTTCAACTCTATGAGCTGCAGCATATCTATTAATAACAATACCATAAGTTCTTTCATTAACCAAATTTCCTCTCTTAGACATTTCGTCGAGCACTTGGTTGAGTTCATCAAAACGTCTCATACGACCAAGAATATCGAGAATTTCATTGAAAGATTCAGTATTTGGTGAATACCCACTTGGATTTTCACCTGCTAATACCCATTTGAAGAAGGTAAAAGCTGGTTTCCAATCAGAACGGTGCCGTTTAAGCACGTTTAGAATGAAATCTTCAGATAATGTGAAATTGCAATTACTTAGAGATTGAAAAATGTCACTCACTGATTTATCTGCTTTATTCTTGAGAAGGGTCTGCACTTTCAACGTGCAGTTTTCTTCGTCGGATATTGTGTGCATTTGGCGATGAAAGTGACTCACCATTTTGGGTTGAAAATTGTAGAAACGCTGAATTCTCCGGTAGATTTCTTTAGTTGACATTCCGTTGAACTTTCCGGTGGAACGCCAGGAAAGTGGATTTTATAGGAATGAAAGCCAGAGCAAACAAGAGGGAGTCATAATTAACTTATGAATACTAAGTTAGTACTCCCTCCGTCCCATATTATAAGTTACCCCTTTCTAAAAATAGTTGAACCATAATATATGTCATTTTTAAAATTTATACATAACTTGCCATATTTTACCTATTATATCCTTGCTTGATTAATTAATTAATCTTGAAAATGTAGTTTACTTTGACTAACATTGAAAATCTAGGAGTAATTAATTTTATTGGAAGAGTACTTCATTCATTACTCTTTTTCCACTTTATTCGCTATTTATTCTATAAAATCTTATTTTGAAAAAATTATCATCAAACAAATTAAAGAAAAATTCACAAAATAATCCTGAAAGTTGAAGCTTCAACAAATTTTATTAAGGAAGATACATTTAAAAAAGTTCAAAGAATGTAAAAATAGAAGGCTCAACCAAAACATATGAAGGCTAAATTGAGAAAAATCAAGATCCAAATAAAGGAGTTATGCACCATTTTGACTTGAATAAATTTCGGAGAAGAAGCCTACAAGGATGAAGAATTACGACACACATTTAATGTTATGCTAAAAAAATTACTCCCAAAATTTTATTAGGTCCGTATCTTTTTTCAAGCATTTCTTCAAATAACTGAGCACTTCCTGTACCAATTCAGAGTCACATTTCAATTGAATAGGAAGTTGGCCTTCTTTTTCTAGAATTGCTTTCTTAATATGTGGAATATCATACTCATGGGAGCCTCGTACTCGCATAATTTCTACCATGCATGATTGCAATAATGTTAGAAAAATGCGGTTCGACATCTTTACTGGAAAAGATTCATATGATTTCACAACAACATCAATATTCTTCGGTGCCTCTTGATGTTGCAACAACAGAGAGTTCGGAGGTTGGCACATTAATCTGCTCGTCGAAATTCTTCATCATCACAATTAATATGTGTTCTTGCATTATCCTGCTGAATAAATATAGGCATACTTGAGTCTTCTCTCGGCCACACTTGCTTGATTGCAGGAATAACTTTTTCAATTAAAAATGACCTTATAATATCTCTGGTTATCGAAGTTAATGGTTTCGTCTCCATCTTTTAGCCGGCTCTTGTGTGATAAAAGGAAATAGACCAATTTTTCCTGAGAATAATTCTTTTCCTTCGGCATCGAACTGCGGACGAGCCAAAGCAACTAAAAACATTACTTTCTGAATAAAATTTTTGCTCCTGCAACTACGGAGCGGCTCTTCTTCATCTGGTAACAAATAGTAATACTGTGATCTTTTCGTTATATAAAACCACTTTTCATCGATATGAACAATATTATGCATGTCAACAAAAGAAGGAGCATGTGGTATGCTACTATCTTCAAGCATTGATAGACAAAATTGATAAATGAGGTTTTATGGCATTTGAATGTCGTCGAAAATCTCCCGATTTCAAACGCCTAGCCAAAGTGCTCTTCGTCATATTCATTGACCAAGCTAGAGATCGAAGATTCATCCGTTTATGAAGAGGGATCTCACGAAAAAGATTATAATCCATTTCAATTCTTTTACGAACACAATTTTTCGTCTTATGGTGAGATACATCATCATATAAGCCATGTCCTGATTGTTCCCAAATGCGTTGGACAGTCAGCAATGAAACCAAAAATTGCGATGCAACCACACGTTGATCAGTTTTTTTCAATTTTCCATTGATACTCTTTCTGAGTAGCATTTCATATAATGCTCTCCGCTCATCATTATTTAATAATTTTGTTGTCATTGCTGATCCTGATGACTCTTCGTTTACGTTGTCATCATATAAGTTTTCATCTGTTATTTATTGAAAAAGAAAAAAAATTATGAACACAAAAGATAAAATGGAGGTTACAGGAGTGTACATAGGTCGGTTTGGTTTGATTTTTCATTAAAAAAAACCTAAATCAATTATGTCGGTTTATTAAATCTAAATACCAATTCAAACCACGCAAAGTCCCTTTTTTCAGTTTCGGTTTAGTCGGTTCTTTCGGTTTTTTACAACTTAACGGTGTTTGAAAAAGAGATCAAATATGTTTTCACCTATTTATGTGATAAGATAAACTTAAGAAATGTTAAATGAATAGAAATTTTCATAAAGACGGTAAAATTCACATGAGTACAATTTTTTTTTTTTGAAATATCAACGTTCATTATGTTAAATTAATAAGATTAAATGATACAGTCAAACTGAATACAAAACGAAATATTTACAAAGCAAATTGTTAACTTCGAATTTGAATAACAATATAATTGTAACTTCGGATCTTAATACAAAATAAAATATTTACAAATTTTGCAAGCACAAATTTGCAATAAAATATATAAACATTGAAAACTATAAACTAACTAAAAATATATTAACAAAGTAGATTATAAGTAATGTTTTTTTATCTATAAATAAAATAAAATTATATATATATAATATTTACAAAATTTTACAAGCCCAAATTTGAAATAAAATATATAAACATTGAAAACTATAAACTAACTAAAAATATATTAACAAAGTAGATTATAAATAATATTTTTTATCTATAAATAAAATAAAATAATATATATAATAATTACAAAATTTTACAAGCTCAAATTTGAAATAAAATATATAAACATTGAAAGCTATAAACTAACTAAAAATATATTAACAAAGTAGATTATAAGTAACATCTTTTTTATCTATAAATAAAATAAAATTATATATATAATATTTACAAAATTTTACAAGCCCAAATTTGAAATAAAATATATAAACACTAAAAACTATAAACTAACTAAAAATATATTAACAAAGTAGATTAAAAATAATACAAAATTATATATATATATATATATGCTACCTTAAAAGCATGAACTCCCAAACATGAATGTTGAATTACTATAATACCCCCAATTAAAAATACTCAATTTATTTAATTATGTTATATTAATAGTTGATACCTTTTCACAATTATGGATTGTGACTTTAGCGATGAGTTATGACTTTTCCAAAGGGTTATGACTTTTCTGACGGGTTGTGACATTACCAATGAGTTGTGATTTTTCCAAAGGATTGTGATTTTTTCAAAGGGTTGTGACTTTACCAAAGGGGTTGTGCCTTATCCGATGAGTTGTGACTTTTGCAAAGGATCATGTCTTTTTCGATGAGCAGAGACTTTTTTGAAGGGCTCTGACTTATCTAGTAAGGCACAATCAGAACATATTCATACTACTATTTGTTCTCTATAAATAGAGGAGTTTCTTCTCACTTTAAACTACATTTTTTTTTAGGTTTTATACTCTTCTTCTTCTTAAAAAAAACTCCAATGCTATTTGCAATAGTTGATTAAGTTCGAAACCCAATGAAATTTGAGGTACCACATAAGAAAGAGTTGGTGAAAAAATTGTAGCAAATCATTCATCAATTCACACTAATATTTTCCTCAAAACGATTTTCATCACATACATACATCAATATTATTTATATCAGTTTAGAACATTAATACTCTTTAATTGACCTACATGTTTTATTCATTAAAAAATGACTAATTTCCTATGAATAGTTACAACAATTCATACCTTCATGTTTCTTCGGTCATAAATCACAACCGTTCACTCCTTATGAGTTCTTGGGGATCTCTTTTCTGTGACAATTTGAGATCATTCAAAATTTTCATAAATGATTCATCCCCAATACATTGATATTTTTCGTCAAAGTTCTTAGCATTAGAATTTAGGTACTGACTTTCTATTAAAGAAGAAAAGAAGAGAACAAAGAAATATGCAATTATCTATGAACTTTGCTTCACACAGAAATTTTTTATATATAGTGCGTGAGAATTTTCAAAAAAGGCACATGATTGGGTTAAGATATTTCTTCCTTTTATTTCCATTTCTTATTCTTTTAACATCAAATGAAGGAGTTTCTTCCTAATTTTGCTAAAACATCGGGCATCAACGTAGTCCATTGAATTAGTAGTTTTGATGTTAAGTCTACTGTTTCAAAAGTAGATTTTCACTTTTACCTATAATATGATAATATAACCATGATTATAATTACTTTTTAATTAATAAATATGTAAGTAAAAATGAACGGAGAAAGTAAAGTGTTGGTGGCATGAGATTTCAATCAAATGAAACACTAGGGTGAATATATCATGAACATATATTTTCGCATTCCTTCTTCATTGCCTATGAATTGATCCACATATTTTTACTTTTTTTTTTTTATATATTTATGTTGAGTATAAATTTTTTTAAGTATGAATTTCCTGTTATTTTATGTTTATTTTGATGTAAGAAAATTTTATGTCACAAGATACACTCTTTGTTAGCTATATAAAAATGATAAGAAAATAGTGATTGATCATAAAATGATCTTAAATCAAATTAAAGATTTTATAAATAATACTCTAACTATTATTCATCTTTTAATTTTTTTAATTGAAAAAGTTTAATGTTTTATACCGCGATAGAACATCTACAAGATACTAGATATTCTCATAAGACAACATCTATATGATATGTATGCGACAACATACATGATAATTTTCTTTAGAACTAATTATTGACGTAATATACTTTTCTCTATACCATTCTACTTATAAAAGTATTGACATACACTATATAAGTATACTTTTTGTTTTTTGTAAAATTACACTATATCATAGCCTTAGTCAAATATTAATTGAATAATAATATTTTATAAAATATAAATCACGTTTAAAGATAAAATATTAAAATATTTATGAAAATTGTTCTTAGTGTCATGCACATATTAAATTTCAAGTATTAATATCTAAGAGGAAAAGTTATTGCTGACCATTTTTTTTTGTCTTGATATTATTTTTCAGTTTGGTTGGTTAAGTTTGTTTACCAAATTGAGTATAGTAAAAAACAATACTACTTAAGAAATATCACTTTCTCCCCATATTTAATTTATTTGAATGCATTTTGAAATGTTTCAATGATATCTGGTCATTTTTGTCTCAAAAAACAATTACCTCTATGGAAATCTATATTAATCATTTAAAAGCACTTGTCAAATATTCTTTCAGTTATAATTATTTACTACAAAACTTTAATTTAGTAATACAAATTCTATTTTACAACATCGTATGTTGGCAAACATAATTTCCACTCATCTATTAGCTGCAGAAAGAAAGAAATGAAGATGAGCACGTAAGCAGCACACTATATCAACATAGGAGGGAATAAAATTAGTTAGGTTGTTAGAATATTTCTACAAGATTTAGACGAGTGTACAATTGTGATTTTTCTATATTTTCCTTTTTTCTTATTTTCCTGCACAGAATACTTGTATATAAAGATTGAAGATGATGATCAATAGGGCATCAGAAAATTTCCACAAACGTCTCCTACATTTTCTACATAGTATCAGAGCAATAAGCTCGATCCAATTCTCATTCACTCATCATCTACAATGGGAGATTCTTCATCACCCTCCAACAATTATGGAACCATTGTTGCACCTACAACATCTGCTATGGACTCTAGTCACCCCTATTATCTTCACCCCTCTGATTCTCCTGGAATGAACCTCATAAGCATTGTGTTTGATGGACGAGGTTTTCCTGATTGGAGGAGATTGATCTTGATAGCTCTTTCAGCTAAGAGGAAGCTAGGCTCCATCAATGGCACCTCTTGGTTACTCAACTCATTGTCCAAAGAGATTGGAGATAGTGTCATCTATTCCAACTTTGCTAAGAAGCTTTGGGATAGCCTCGAACAAAGGTTTGGTAAGTTTAATGGTACCAAGCTTTTTCACCTTCAAAAAGAACTTAATGGATTAATGCAAGGTAATTCTGATATATTCGGTTATTTCACTAAATTGAAACGTTTATGGAATGATTTGGACTCTTTAAATGCAGATATTACTTGTTCTTGTGTCACGTTTGTAATGGAAAATCCAAAATCTCTAAGTCTTTACAGGATCAAAGACTTATTTAGTTCCTAATGGGTCTAAATGACACCTATGGTCATGCCAGAGGTACCATTCTAACGATGAATCCACTTCCAGGGATGGATCTTGCATATTCTCTGTTATTGCAGGATGAAAATCAGAGAAAAATCTATCAACATACTCAAACTGCTCCAGACGCATCTTCCTTCATGGCAGTAAATCATGGAAATCATAATCATAGTTCTGGTTCTCCAAATCTTAGAAATGGAAATGGTAATAAGAATTTCAGGAATGGATCTGATGGTCAGAAGTCTGGTGTCTACCCTCAGAAACCTGGTTTTCCTTCTCAAAGATCTGACATCAATACACAAAGAACCAAAGGGAAGAAAAGCAAGTACAACCTAAATGTTACATATACATATTGCTTCAGAACTGGACATGTCATGGATGATTGCCATAGACTGCATGGGTACCCTGAGGATTTCGAGTTCACTAAAGGGAAAAACTCTATGATCAAAGAGACTGCAACTTTTACAGGAGAGGACAACTCTTATCAGTCTTCTAAGGAAGGAGGGACAACCAACTTTCAGCACTTTACTAATGAACAAATGCCATAAATCACTCAAATGGTGAAGGAAATGCAGATGTCTCAATCAATGCCTTCAACAGAGATAAATGCCAATGGTGTAGCTGGTACCATCCTTAAATACTCAGGCACATGTTTTTCAATTTTTAATTCTGCAACTTAGATTATTGACTAAGGAGCATCAGAACACATGTGTTTTGAAGCTTCTTCTTTCTCCTTTATGAAACCCCTTCCTGTTCCCATTAACATTAGTTTACCTAATTCTTTCAAGGTAACTGTCACACATATAGGTAGTGTTTCTATTCTGCCTAACCTTACTCTAACCAACGTCCTTCATGTTCCTGTTTTTAAATACAATCTTCTTTCTATACATAGGTTGTGTGATCAAATCAACTGGAATGTGTTGTTTACTTCTAGTGCATGTCTCTTGCAGGACCTTCTAATGAAGAGAGTGGTAGCTTTTGGTGAACTTAGAGAAGGATTATATCTTCTGCAGCCAACTAATTTTAGGCCTAGTTTAAATTCTGTCAAGCAATCTGTCTCTTTTTCAAAAGGAAGCAATTCCAGTTTTATTCCTATTTCTTGTCCTGTTCTTTGTGATGCTCTTTGTAAGCCATTGGCATATGAGACTTGGGCATCTTCCCCTATCAGCAATGAAATTGTTTAGTTTTATTAAACATTCTTCTGATTCTACTCTTATTTGTCATATTTGTCCTCAAGCTAAACAAACCAAGTCCTCCTTTCCGACTAGTTCAATCAAAACTAAAGGAACTTTTGACTTAATTCACATTGATACTTGGGGTCCTTATAAACATGCTACTCATAATGGTTACAAATATTTCCTTGCCATAGTTGATGACTATAGTAGAGGAATTTGGACATTCTTGCTAAGCACTAAAAGCAATGCTTTTCCGATTTTAAAGACCTTTTTATCCATGGTCGAAAGACAGTTTAACAAGAAGGTTAAGTGTATCATGTCTGATAATTCTTTGGAAATTGGCAAAGGAACCCTCGCACCTGCTTATTTGCAAAAACATGGCATTTTACATTAACAAAGTTGTGTAGCCACCCCACAACAAAATGGGGTGGTAGAAAAGAAACATAGACATCTTTTGGAGGTTGCTAGAGGTCTGTTTTTTCAATCCCATGTTCCCATTTCTTATTGGAGTGAGTGTTTTCTAACAGCTACATATTTAATTAACCTTTTTCCTTCAAAGTTTTTACATGGCAAGACACCTTATGAAATCCTCTTTCACCAGCCACCTTCATACTCTTCTTTAAGAACTTTTGGTTGTCTTTGTTATTGTTCCACCTTATCTCAAGGAAGGAGTAAATTTGATCCCCGAGCTATGAAATGTGTTTTGTTAGGCTACCCTCATTCTCAAAAGGGGTACACAGTCATGGACCTCACCTCTAAGAAAATATTTGTATCTAGGGATGTCGTTTTTTATGAAGGTTAGTTCCCTTTTTCTACATCTTCTACCTCATCCTCTCAACTCTTTACTCCTTCTCCGTCCAGATCAACCCCTTTCTCCTCTCACTTTCAATAATCACATCTTTTCTTTTGTTCCTCCACCACCTTCCTCTCCTAACATTGTTTATCCTCCTTCACTAGACCTTGTCATTCCTCCTATCCCTTCTCCTAGAAGATCAGAAAGGCTTTCTCAAAAACCATGTCATCTTAAGGATTTCATATGCAGTAGTGTTTATCTCACTAATCTTACTGACTCTTGCTTTACTTCCCCTCCTGCTACTCAAGTTTTTTCTTTTAATACCCTATCTATTCCTAATCAGTAAATTTTCAGACCCCTTACCAATTTTACTGAATCCACTAGTTACTCTCAAGCTGTTGCACACCCTGAATGGGTATCTGCTATGGCTGCAGAAATTGCAGCTCTAGAATTCAATGACACTTGGGAAGTTGTTTCACTACCTATAGGAAAGAAGACTTTACCTTGCAAATGGGTATACAAGATCAAAATTCTTTCTGATAGTTCAATTGAAAGATTTAAAGCTCGATTGGTGGTGAGGGAGGATATTCAAAGAGAGGGAATTGACAACAATGAGACTTTTTCTCCTGTTGTCAAAATGACAACCATCAGGTGTCTCTTAGAAGTGACAGTAAAGAAAGATTGGAAAGTTTCACAATTGGATGTCAATAATCCCTTCTTACATGGTTCATTAGAGGAGGAAGTTTTCATGAAATTCCCACCCGGGCTTATTCCTCCATCACCTACTCATGTTTGTCTTCTTAAAAAGTCTTTGTATGGTTTGAAACAAGCTTCTCAACAGTGGTATTCTCGACTTGTTAGTGCTCTAAGCTACAAGGGGTACACTTCGTCTTTGAATGACTACTCTCTATTTTTTAAAAGATCTACAGGTCTTATCTCTATTGTTGTGGTTTATATGGATGATATTCTTTTAACTGGTGATGATCTTCATGAAATTGCTGAAATCAAGTCTTTTTTCAATGCTGAATTCAAGGTAAAGGATTTAGGGGACATCTACTATTTTCTTGGTCTGGAAATTATTAGAGAGAATCAAGGTTTTATCATCAGTCAACGCAAATTTTCCCTTGACCTTCTCAAATAATTTGATACTTCCAATGTTTCCTCTGTTACTTCTCCTTTGGATCCCTCTATCAAACTACATGCAGATGCTGACATACTTCTTTCTGATCCTACCACTTACAGGCGTTTAGTATGGAAATTGAATTATTTGACACATACTAGTCCAAACCTTTCTTTCTCAGTGTTGAAACTCAGTCAATTTATGCAGCGGCCATGCCACTCTCATTACTCTACTGCTCTTCGTGTATTGAAATATATGGCTTTGGATCCAAGGCAAGGGTTCTCTTATCGTCTGCTTCTTCCCTATCTCTAAATGCTTTTTGTGATGCTGACTGGGCATCTTGTAAGGATTCTTGCTGGTTAATTAGTGGATTCTTCATTACCCTTGGTGATTCCCCCATCTCATGGAAATCAAAGAAGCAAGCTTCTATTTTCCTTTCTTCAGCAAAGGCAGAATACAAGTCCATGAGAAAAGTCACTGTCGAGATAACTTGGCTCATCCGTTTACTGGAGGATCTTTCAGTCCCACCATCATTACATGTTCCTATTAACTTCGATAGTCAAGCTGCGATTCATATCGCCCACAACCCTATATTCCATGAGAGGACAAAGCATGTGGAACTTGACTGTCACTTTGTTCGACAACAATATGCATCTGGGTTGATCTCTCTTCAATTTGTTCCTTCAAAGCTCCAGCTCGCGGATATTTTCACAAAGCCTTTTTCTGGCGCTTTCCATCATGGCATTTTATCCAAGTTAGGGGTTTCTTCTCTCCCTTCCAACTTGAGTGGGTATGTTGGCAAACGTAATTTCCACTCATCTATTAGCTGCAGAAAGAATGAAATGAAGAAGAGCACATGACCAGCACATTATATCAACATAGGGGGGAATAAAATTAGTTAGGTTGTTAGTATATTTCTACAAGATTTAGACAAGTGTACAACTGTGATTTTTTTGTATTTTCCTGCACATAATACTTGTATATAGAGATTGAAGATGATGATCAATAGGGCATCAGAAAATTTCCACAAACGTCTCCTACATTTCCTAGAGTATACTATATGATATGATACACATGTGCAACGCACGTGCCTTGAAACTAGTAAATATATATAAATATATATATTATGTCGGTATGGTTTGAGTTTGGTTTGACTTTTTTCCATTTAATACCAAGCCAAACCAAGAGTGGTCGTTTTTTTTCAACCACCAAACCAACCAAACCAAACCACAAGTTGATTTTTTTTTCGGTTTGATTTGGTTCGTCGATTCGGTTTAACTTTACAGTTTGACTTGTACACCCCTAGTTACAACTACATGAATCATCTCTTATGTAGTTAAACATGAATTAATGAAATGTGAAATAAAAAAATAACAAACCAAAATTTGTATTTGACTCTGCAGATAATATATCTTCTTCTTCTGCTGTTTGCAGCCCTTCAAATGGTACTGTAACAATAAATTAAGTATAAAAGTATAAATATAAATAAAACAATTCAAATATGAACCAAAATTTTAAACAAAACAACAAACCAATATTTGTATTCGAATCTTCTTTAATATGCACCTCGGTGTTTAAATAAAAAAACAAATTATTTGTCGAACTAGAACTAAAATTCATTTGTCATCTAATTTCATTATCAATAACATCAGATTCAGCAGGAAAATTTAGATCAATTTGAAGTAATGAAATTTGAATATTTTATGATGTTGTCATGTTTGCTTTAAGAATTTATAAATAAAATATAATAAAACATTTTACACAAAATATATAGGAAAATTGAGGTGGAAAAACTTGAATTTTTAAATTTTTTGGATCACTTGGTGAAAAAATTTGGGTCCAAAAAGTAAAATTTAAATAGTCATCCAAATGTATTTATATTTTTGAAATATATCATTTTATCATTTATTACAAAATTGTCATAAGCAAACATCAAATAAGGACATAAGGATAAAATTATTTTATTTCTTAAGCAAGTGCAAATGGAAAAAGTGACTTATAATATGGGACAGAGGGAGTAACTTATAATTTTGACTTATTTTTACTAGTAGTAAAATTATCCGCACATCATGCAGGAATTTAATATCATGAAATTTATAAAATAATACTTAAAATATATCCTTCGTTAAAACTAAAATACTATATTATCTTACATACAAACTTACATAGTAAAAAATATTAATAATATAAATGAAATGAAAATTATAGCATCTTATCATTTATCCTTAATAACATAAATATAAATTAATGATTATAAAAATACGTATCAGGATCTGTGACATAAGTAATGGTGTTAGTGAGCCGCTCAATAGGAAAAAAGTACACAAATATTTAATTGTGAAGAAGAAGAAGAGGTTCAGAATTTTTGTTGTTTTAAAATAAGAGAAAATTCCTCTATTTATAGACAACGAAAGGTAGTATGAACAAATATTTATTGTACCTTATCCTTAAGGTTACAACTATTTGAAAAAGTTGCAACCCTTTGAAAATGTCACAATCTTTCATGAAAGTCATAACTTTTCATAAAAGTGACAACTTTTTATAAAAGTCGCAACTTTGCATTAAAGTAACAATTTTTCATAAAAATCACAATTTTTCATAAAAGTCACAAATTTTCATAAAAGTCGCAACTCCTAATTAGAGTCACAATTTTTCATAAAAGTCACAATTTTTCATGAAATGGGAAAACTAGTTTTGGAAATAAACAAATTAAAAGGAAATCTTGGTTTATGGTGGCGCCACGTAAGCGGGTTTAGGGTTCTCTATACTAGGTAATTTACCTGCGTTTTATGCGGGCATAAATAATCTTTCTAAATTTTTGAACAACTATTTCAATAATCGACTGTTAGTATGTTTTAAAAACATTTCAGTAGAAATGAAATGATTTAACATGATCACCTATCTAAAATATTGTAAATATATATTGAATGATTAAAAATATCTTGAGATCTAATCATTTTTATCTTTTACATAATTTATCATAATATATGTTTGATGATATAATTGTGTTGTTAAAACTAAGTGACGTATTTATGTAGCGATTAAACATAATTTTTTCTATTTTTTTGTACATGAAAAATATAAAATCTGATAATTTTATGGTTAAAATAACTACTTGTGAAAAATAAATTATGTAAAAATTTTTGATAATTAATATTAGTTATAAATAAGTTAAGACCATTAAAGATGTACATCACAACAACATAAACAAAAATTTTTAGAGAGAATCTACTTGTCTGAGGTCAAACGTTCACTATTAGTCGTTATTGTTACTTTATTACTCTAACAAAATATATAGAAGGAGAAAAATTAATTTGAAAGAACAACAAAATAATATTATTGACCCTTTTATAAATTTATTTTTATTAAACTGCTTCTTTGAAAGCCTTTCTAGATGCTTTATCAATGTAACTTTACGAATTTTTCAGAAATATGTAAGTATAATTGTTGCATTAGGAAAGTACAAGTAGATCATAATGTTGGATTCTAGACTCATATTAAAGAAATATTCTCGAACATTAAAAAATTTAAAATGAGTCTAACCTAGATAATTCAAATGATCAGCAATAAGTTGGGACTTAAATGACAACAAATATATGTTAATCAAAATACCTTTTGTAGCTTAAGATATTACTTTTATTTAAAGCAGGTTTTGTTTCATAATCTTCAAATTAAGCTTGTTGAAAATAGTCAAAACTTACACAAAAAATATTTAGAAGAGTTGAATGAGAAGGAGAAAAAGAAAAACATTACACTTCTCATTAAAACAAACTATTAGTGGCGATTATTATCGGTATTAGCAGTGACTAATTTTGCTACGAAAAATACTATTAGTGGCGACTATTATACGTATTAACGGCAACTAGTTGCTACAAACACCTACTTTTAGTGGCGACTAATGTTGCTACGAAACATACTTTTAGTGGCAACTATTATAGACATTAGTGGCAACTAATTCTGCTACGAAACATACTTTTAATGGCAACTATTATAGGCATTAGCAGTATTTAAAGTTGCTGCTAACACATATTTTTTGTGGCGACTAATGTTGCGACGAAAACAAACTTTTAGTGGCAACTATTAGAAGTATTAGCGGCGACAAAAGTTGCTACGAAACATTGTTTTAGTAGCGACTTTTGTAGATATTAGCGGCGACATACTTTTAGTGGCGACTGATGTTGCTATGAAAACAAAGTTTTAGTAGCGACTATTAAAAGCATTAGCAGCGACTAAAGTTGCTACGAAAACCTAGTTTTCGTGGCGACTTTTATAGGCATTAGCGGCGATTAAAGTAGCTACTAAAACAAACTTTTGGTGGCGACTATTTTAGGGTTTAGCGGCGACTAATGTTGCGACAGATAATTCTTTTAGTGGCCACTAAAGTTGCTATGAAAACATGTTTTAGTGAATACTTTTATAGGCATTAGCGGCATTTGATGTTGCTACTAAAACTTCCTTTTAGTGGGGACTATTATCGGTATTACCGGCGACTAATGTTGCCACAAAAATATTCTTTTAGTGGCGACTATTATATCTATTAGCGGTGATTGATATTGCTACCAAAACATTTTTTAGTGGCGACTATTATGGGCATTAGAGTGATAAATGTTGCCACAAAAACATTTTTTCGTGGCGACTATTATCTGTATTAGCGGCGACTAATGTTGCCATAAGAACAATCTTTTGGCGACTAATATATGTATTAGCGGCGACGAATGTTGCCACAAACACTTTCTTATAGTGGCGACTATTATAGGTATTAGCGTCGACAAATGTTGCCACAAAAACATTCTTTTAGTGGCGACTATCATAGGTATTAGCGGCGATTAATGTTGCCAGAAAAACTATATTAGTGGCGACTATTTTACTCATTACCGGCGACTAATGTTGCAACAAACACTTGTTTTAGTGGCGACTATTATAGGCATTAGCGGCGACTATTGTTGCCACAAAAACATTCTTTTAGTGGCGACTATTTTAGGCTTTAGCGGCGACTAATGTTGCAACAAAAAATTTATTAGCGGCGACTATTATAGGTATTAGCGGCGACTGATGTTTGCCACAAAAAATTCTATTAGTGGCGACTATTATCCGCATTAGCGGGGACTAATGTTGCCACAAAAACAATCTTTTAGTGGCGACTATTATAGGTATTAGCGGCGATTAATCTTGTCACTAAAACAAACTTTAGTGGCGACTAAGTTTGCAACTAAAACATTCTTTTTAATCTTCACACGAAAAAGAAGTTACACGATTAAACTATTATGATGCTTAAACTATTACACACCTGTATTGTGAATTTATTTTGATACCGTTACAACAAAGTACCAAGGTAAAATTGGTTCTAACACAAGCAACCTTACCTACATTTTTGCAAGAGGTTTATTTTCACAACTTCAGTTACGTCAAAACTCCCCTTTTAGTACTTTCATTTACTATCATAACAAAAATATGTATCTATCCTCTAGACGGACTTAATAAATAGAATTGAAAGATCAATTTCATCTAAAACTTGGCATGAGGTTAGGCATACATATCTGAAATTAAGCTTTGGCAAGCCTAACTTCATGACCTTGTGTCTTAAGTTCTTCAAAAAAAAAAAAAAAAAAAAAAATCTAAAGTTCGATTTAAAATAGCTAAACCAACAACGAATTATAAACTTCAACTATACCTTAAATAGCAAGCCTCAAATCGGCTATCTAAGGAATTCCCTGGTAGAGGGGGGAAAGGGAGCGAGGGGGGTGGGGGGGGAGCCTATACAACAAATTGCAAGTTACGAGTTCAACAGAACTTAAATCCGACTTCCATTATCTCTAGTGAGTAGGAATCGTCTTTAGATGTGTTCAACTATTTGAACTCTCTAGAAAAGAAAGGTCTTGTTAATCATAGAACAGAAAACATACTTATTTCTCTATGACAGAACAATAAAAATGAGAAGCAACAGTAGTGAATTTTGTGTTAAAAGGGGTTTCAAGCAGGGTTGGGCAAAGATCATTACAATAAAGGGGAAGAAACAAAAATAACTAGGAAACACCCTTTTCTAATGTGGGAAAATCAAGAAATTTAAATAAATGAGTACAACAAAGTACCAAGTTAAAATTGGATCTATTAAGAGAGGGTATCAAGTCAATAAAATTGGATCTTCTACTCAGATACTATCATTGAACATACTTCCTTGCATGGCGGTCTGCTGCAATCGATAACGACTGTATTGTAACAGGAAATGATGGACCCATCTGCAAATTTCAAGAATCATCATGCAATTAGAATCTTGAACACGAAAGAACACCAGGTACCAAAAGGACGAACATATTCAAGCATATCAACATTGCAATGCATCCCCCAGATATGAAAATGGCATATGGGTACCAAAATGGTGAACAAGAGATTACAACAACAATTACAACATATACACAATGTAGTCCCCCACTTTGGGGTCTAGGGAGGGTAGAGATTATGCAGACCTTATCCCTACCTCAGAGGTAGAGAGGTTGTTTCCGATAGACTCTCAGCTCAAGAATGGTGAACAAGAGATTCTAAGATTCAAATTGTTTTTTCGAGAAAAAATTTCAGTTCTCTACTACTAGGTCCCGAGAAAGAACAAGTACAATGTACAGCTAGGACGAGACAGATCTTTGCATTCCTCCGGCTCAAGGTAATAATGAAATTCAGGCCACTGAAAGATCATTACATGCCTTGTCCACCATCAATCCAAATAATCAAATGTCAATGACAGATCTGCATTACACTTCTAGTCTCATCAAAACATGGAATGTAGCTATGAAGTTTTGGGAACAGCAGATCATTGTCAAAGCATGCTATATGAGGTAAAATATCTCAACTACAAGCAAGAACAAGAGAATACCACATGTCTCTTTTACGATTCCCCCACCTACCACGGTTACAGCCAGCAACAGGAGCCTAGATAGGTAAAAGAGTAAATGAAGCTGCAGTCGGTTCTGATAATTATGCAGTTTCAAATGGCTAATAAACTGCAAACTAGACAGTACATAATATGTCGTTGGAACTATGAAGCAGATCATACTACCTAAAATTAAGCATTGAAAATTCCTACATCTTAAACCAAGCTGTAGTACTACATGACCATAAATTTTGAGGTATTTTTTTGATAAATTTTTTTTTAGGTATTTAATGAGGGGCCTTCGTAAGCCATACTTTACGCAAGTAATGTAGGCATAAGCAGCTTGAACACTAACATCAAGATATTTAATTATAGTCTAAGTAGGGAATCCCTCAAATGGGAGAGCGACAAAGTGTCCATCAAGAGGCAACATTTAAAAGGTTATGGTCTGTTATCTCACATTTCTATGTTTAGTTTATAAATGTACTCGGAAATATTCCTGTGAGGCATCAGATTTACGAAGAACGTCAGGGAGCTCACCGTACTGCAGAGATGGACTGTATTCACATAACCAGCATATTTTGAGCCTGTATAACAGAAAGAAAATTGTTACCGACAAGTGTAGATGACAAAAAAGTTGCTGCCACAAAGTTAGATGACACTCATGTGTATAATAAAGTGTACTTTTCCATATACAGGGTAAAAAAGACTTTTGGACAACCATAAAGTCTTGGGAAAATATAGTTTTGCATACTTTTCTGACAACTACATGAATCCTAAGCAGGGGAGAAGAGGAAGTAAGCAGGATTTATTGCTGACATTCCAAACAAATCAATAAGGATATAATTAAGAGTTGCTTACTCTTTTTTAGACCAGCAGGCTTCTGACGCAAAAGTTCATGTACAAATGCACCAATGTTTTCACACAATGCCTCTTCTTGAAAACTTACCTGCAGAACAGTGTTTTCAGGAAGAAAATGTCAATAGGTGCATTCCGGTACTTTATATCCAATGAAGCTTAAGAATCTCTGCATGAAGAGAGATGCAAGTGTACCTTCCCAATTCCTACATGCACAATTGCAGTTTTGTCTTTTTTGAAAGGTACACCTCGCTTAGCTTCTTTCACTGCTTTTGTTATATCTTTGGTAACAGTACCTTTCTGCATGCATTATGAGGAAATAAGCACTAAATCCTAAAGAACAGCCTAAATTAAGAGCCAAAAGATGCAGCTTACTTACCTTAGTATCTGGCATCAATTGCCTCAAGTACTTCGCAATCTGCAAAATCATGTTATGTTAGTCACTGAGAAGCACTAAAGTACACTTATGTCCCCCCCCCCCCCCCTGCGCCTTTATACGTTCAACTTTTACCAGTCGTCCTATAGGGCTCATATTAGCATCAACCTATACAGATATTAAAATTGAAATTAAAGGACTGCAATAGCCTCCCTTGTTACAATTAGGGTGTTGCTTAGCAAATGAACCTTGTACCATGTGTCATGGACTTTACTATCTATACATACCCTCTATTGAGATAAATGCATAGTAGGGTATGCTAACTAATTCAACCCTCCATCCCTTCCTTCCTTCCTTCTCTAATCCCTTCCCGACCACCTTCACCTCCATATTTAACTAAAAAGATCAATTCATGTATAATTATTTTTACATAATACTTCCACACAGCTTCTTCAATAACACTTCATAACTAAAATTATCCTAGGATAAAGAGAATGTCAATCACTAGGAAAAAACTATTCTTGATGTAAACATTAATCACAGCTGTCAATCCTTCCCCGTATTTCTTGACCAAATACAAAACCATATTTCTTGACCAAATACAAAATATAGGAAGACTACAATACAACCTGACATCCAAATTACCCTTGTCTGTCCACATGACAATCGTAGCATATAAATTGTTGCCCCCAAGTGTTCTTTTACTTTTATTTCAGATATCTTTCCCATATGACTAGTTTTTGTAGTTTCAAATATCGAATCTCCAATTCATCAACTTCTATTCATATGTCTGTTTAAAAACTTTTGAAGAGAAAAACTAGTCACTCTTTTTTTTTATAAGGAGAAAAAACAGTCTCTCTTTTTCCTCTAATTTTCACTTTCTTCCGTCGCTTTGTTCTGCTTCCACAGAAGGTGTTAGCTTGGAAAGAGAGCAAAAGCATAACAAAGAAATGATGTGTCCGGCAGCAAGCCGGAAAGGATATTCTCCCCTCCTAAGTAGGAGAGAGAAAAATCTGGGGATTGTGCCTGAGAGAATTTTTAAACAGAGGAACCCGTCTTATTTGATATCAGATATATCATCAGTTTTTCATTCTCTTTTAAATTATATAACTGCTTCCATGAAAATGACTACTTCTTTATTTAATGAAGTAAGAAATTTTATTTAAATTTCACTTGAAACTGACTACTACGTTCGCATGAAACTTTTTATTTATTTCTTACCCTCCCTTTTTTTTTAATTAATTAAACCCATCTCTTTTTGTCCTGAAAAGTATAAGAACTCACATAATCGCTCCTATTTTTTAATAAACTTTAATAGAATAGATATCTTGATATTCTTTTTAGAATTGAAAGGTAGAAATGTACATAACTTCGTGAGCCAAATGCCAGCACTACACCACTTAAAGGGGGCTATATTGCACTCTTTTCCATGTTAATCTCTTCAAGTTCATATATAACTTAGAGAAGTTTCAAATCTTAAAGGACTAGTGGGGATCCAATGCAGGTACCAGACACCAGATGGAAAAACCAAATAAAAAAAAATCTTTCTAATCCACCTTCACGCTAGTAGCAAATCAAATGACCCCTGAATTTATGGTGTACTCGCGGAAGAGATGTCAATGAAAAGTATGTATAGTCAATTTAAGAAACCTGTCTCAAGTTCGGCATCATTGCATGAGTGGAAAAACATTTGTCAAAATCAATCTTCACATTTCCTGCATGTATAATCACATTAAAAATGTTAAGGACATGATAATCAATGGCAGTAGAAAAAATCAAGCTCAAAGGAATAACATTGAAACAACATATCTTCCTGAAGGGTTAGAATATACATGTTCAAAAGAAAGGAATGGTCTCATCATCATCCCCAAATGTGTGGATGAAATTGCTAATCCTTTTATTTCGGAATGAAGTCCTCTAAAACCAGATTTAATCAGCATTTGCAAGGGAATAACTTAAATGGTCATTCAACTATAACAAATTATTCACTTAAGTCACTTGCATTTATTTTGTATCAAAAAAGTCGCTCAAGTTATGCTAATTTATCTACAAAGTCATTATAGCCAAAACACTAGAGGATAATTACATAAACATCCCCTCAAGTTTGACTTTGTAACACTTACTTCCTTGTGGTTATGCTTGCCCATCTTATTTTATTTTTTAAAACTAATTATTATAGTCACTTATGTTTACTTTGTATCAACAAAGTCACTCAAGTTATGCTAGTTTATCTACAAAGTCATAATAGCCAACAAAACTAAAGGGAAAATTACATGAATGTCCCTCAAGTTTGGCTTTGTAACACTCACTTCTTTGTGGTTTTGCTTGGCCCTTTTATTTATTTTTTAAACCTAATTATTATAATTTTCTTTTAATAATAATTAGGTTAAAAATATAATAAGAGCAAGCATAACCATAGAGGAAGTAAGTGTTATAAAGTCAAACTTGAGGAGAGGTTTATGTAATTATCCTTCTACTCCCTACATTCACTTTTGTCCACTTTGGACTTTGCATGCCCCTTAAGAAACAATAATTAATATGAGTATTTTATCATAATACTCATATTAATTGATGTATAGTCTTAGATCTTGGAGAATGATTTGGAGAATAACTAATTATGTGGAGGTATAACAGGAAAAAATAATAGTCTTCTCTTGATATGTTAAAAATGACAACTTAAAATCTATTTCTGAAATACTGGACAAGTAAACAGAGGGAGTAGTGTTTAAGCTATAATGCCTTGGTCAGTAAACTAGCAAAATTAGAAAGACTTTGTTGATACAAAATAAACATAAGTGACTTTGGTGAAGAACTTGCTATAGTTGAATGACCATTTACTCCCTCTGTTCACTTTTCCTTTTCCAATATTTCAAAAATAGATTTTCACTTTTACTTGTTACTTTTAACATATCAAGAGAAGACAGTTATTTTTATCTTTTACCGACAACATTAATTACTTATTTCCCAATACCAAAGACTATACATCAATTAATATGAGTATTGTGGTAAAATACTCATATTAATCATTGTTTCTTAAGGGAAATGCAAAAACCAAAGTCAGCAAGTAAAGGTGAGCAGAGGGAGTAAGTTTGTCCCTCCAGCAATTGCCTAAAGCTAGTCCCATCTTTGGCCCCTGATTTTGAAAAAAAAATTAGGTCAAAATTCTTCCAATGCTATCAGGCCAAGACAGTGTAAGCTTTACGAGAAGTACACAATGTATTCGACTATTCATCCAGCCTCCCAGAAGTCTTAACCTAATATCTTCCCTTATTTTGTAAGTAAATCTAACCTGCTATCTTCAAAGAGGGATATTCTTTTACACTAAAAATATATATATGAAACAAAGAGCATTTGACTCTCAACAATGGATTCACAATTCTTCGAGATGTTTACTATACCTTTCCCTACAATCATCCAGAGCATACTAAGAGGGACTATCATACATATTCCTCTCATTCTGGATTCCTCTCACTAGCTCACCAACTCACCAGTGTTTCCACCACCATTATAGGAGAAGCCCATAATAATAGGAAGTATACTGCACAAGTGCACGTTATACTTCTGGGGTGAAAGTAAAGTATACGGTCTTTTTTTTTGGCTCACAATTCATTTAACCCCCTAACATTCCATGAATTAATTTAAGCCTCATTCAACAGATTGAAGACTCACCTTCCCATTAGATCTATCGCCATTACTTATGAATTTAACATCAAAAGTGATCAGATTTTCAACTTTTGTGTGCCTTTGAACCTAGGTCTTATAATATCCACGGTTTGTTCCATTCTTCTCGGTTTCCTACATGCATCCACCTCCAAAAAATAAAGTAAACTTTTTGCAATTCTAAGAATTAAGTTTTTGATGAAATAAGAAGGATATCATTAACAAAAAGCATCAAGAAGATGCAAGCATTACAAAGAGATTATCAGCTCCTAGAAAGGCAAAAAAAAGCTATCACAACTATCAACATAGATCTATGGAGCTGATAAATTCTAGGAAAGATTCAACAGTAATTACAGAGGAGTGGTTGACCCAACTGAAAAGACTAAACAAACATCTAGCTTAAGAATTAAGTTGAAAAGGAACATTGGCTTCTCAATAAGAAAAGTCAGCTTGGATGAAAATTTATCAGCTTCACTTCACTCCATATGTTGAAGGAGGCTATGAACGTAAGCCTCCGAAGTGGTTATGAATGTAAACCTTAGAAAGTTTACAGACTGGAAGGAGTAAATTGACCTCATAACTTGCACCATTTACATCAGCATGTAAGTGGACATAAGAAGTACCATGACAGTTCTAAATAATTGCAAACTTAAATAAGGAATTTAGTGGCATACCACTCTTGATATTCTCTACGAGCTCCAAACCACCAACAACATCAGCCCCTGCTTCTCGGGCTTCATCAGCAGCAGCTCCTTCAGCAAAAACAGCAATGCGATATACCTGAAAGGAAAATATTTAGTCAAACAGTATATCTACAACAGCATATGATTATCTAACCTTAAACTTTATGAAGAATGCACTAATACCTTTCCAAACCCATGAGGAACAGCCACTGTACCTTCAAGCTTCTGCAGTACAAAAGAAAGAACTATGAGCTAGCACTAGCAAACGAATGAGATTGCTTTAGACTAGGGTCAAATTAGCTTTCACTAGAAGAGGTCAATCAAAACGGAAGAATTGGTAATGAAACGTCTCACTCTGCTGATACCACCTGTGCAAGAGAATTTATATTTCTAGAGGCTTACATGGACAATATTCCAGCAAAGAAAAGGAAAATTCACTCTTAATTAGGTGGCACTAGGAGCATGATTCTACCAACAAAATCTGCACCATACACTCACGAACAACAAAAGGATGTGGAATCAGCAAACCCCTAACCAAACCGTGATAAGGATATAGAATGTTGGAGCTTGGTTTTAAATATAAATGAATTTTCTGTCAATTGCTAAATCTATGAGACTGCATGCAGAGCAAATTCTGGAGAATGCTCCCAAATGTTCAGGAATTGAGATTTAGGTTTGAAAGGTTTAAGGCCCTCTATGCTCTCATGATTTATGAGCTCTTTCTAAGCGCAATTATTTAATATCCATTCACCATCTGATGAATAAACTTAGACATATAAACCAATAACAATAGAAGTGGTAACAAGAAGTCTTTCTGTTCAAGTATCACGTGACGAGTGACGACAAGCTCGGATGGTAAACTTAATGTGGGCCAGAAAGAGGACGAAAGCACGCACCAGGTCACTTCGGCGCATATCAGGAGTCAAAACAACATGAGCTTCCAGAGTTTCATCAAACTTCTTCTTGGCATTAGCCTGCATAATCACTAAAAATACAATGAATCATGACTCAGTCTGTAACCTCTGAAGAAAACACGACTACATAGAAAGACAAAGCACCAAGGAAAAGTACACAAGAAAACCAACTAATGGCAAGCTACAGCTAAGAGTCACTTAGATTATATACTATAGATAGAATGACAAAGCACAAGCAAACTATCTCAGTCAAGCTATGCTTAAGCGCTATGTTGCTCGGACTCTTCAAAAATGCCAATGGGTGCATGTCGGATTCACCAAAAGTAGTGTATTTTTGAAGAATCCGAGATGAGTGCGGCATCAAAAGTGAAGAGTCCGCGCAACGCGTCACTCAGATTACATAATATGGACTTTGATCCATAATCACTATGTTCACCTTGAATAGATGAATAAAAAAATATAATGAGATTCTGAGGAAAAATAAGAGTTGAATTTTTGAGCCATGCATATGACTACCCCTAATTGATGGAAAAGTTGAACTTGTCTCTATCTTTCACTGTGATATTATCTATAAACACTTAAGACTCCTCAAGGAAGAAGCCTAACAGTTGAAGAGATGAAGTGACAACCTTGGGAACCAAGAGACAACATCACGTGGATTTTTTCCACTAGCATAAGTGTTGGTGGTTAGAGTTACCCGATACTAATGAAAAGTAATAGGTAACGATGGATTAGCAGGTTCCGACACCACCACTATCCTAAAAGAAAGCAAAGCCAAAAAAGAAACAAAAAATTATCTAGAAATATGACCCTAGAGTGTGGCCTAGTAATTAATGGAAGACAGTTATCTAGCATTGCCAAAAAAACAAGATGATTCCTTTCTATCTGCAGAAATGTTGATGAGGTACCTTGATGAATGGAGTTATATGGTACTTGTATTAGTGAAAGGATGCAGCTACATGGTGGAACAGTTGAGGCGCACGCAAACAGGCTCCGACATATTATTATCGAAAAAGATAATCTAGAAATACCTTGACCATTAACTTATCTAGAGATACATGGAAGTTATCCAAAATATCCTTAGATGCACTTTACTTGAGCATGTGACAGCAGCTCCTTATGGAAGGAGGTTATGCAAGTATTTCTCATTATTAACAAATAGTCTTTAACCTAGAGAATATATTGGACCATTCCTATAGTAAATCATTGATATCCAATTGAGGATGTGGGACATACCAACAAGGTGCTCCAAATAATTTAACAATGCAATAATATTTTTTATAAAGTTAATTCTTCATCAATATGTTGAAGAAAACCACATTTACAGACTCTAGACCAAAAGACAGAGATTTTTACATCAAAACATGATAAACTATGGCGGGCACCCAATCATCCATGTTCACTAGGATACCATATCGACTCCAAATTAGTAATGTAAGCAAATCGTGAGTATTACAACAAGGTTATTTAAGTATGATGTTTTTTGACCTTGAAGGATACACCGTAACTTATGAGAAGGTTATCCACATGAAAACTAAGTAAACTGCTAGAAGCGTTTTTTCTTCAGTTCTTACTTTTATTCTTTCCTCAACTCCCTATTTTACGGCTACCTTGAAATTTCACTGTCCACTTGAAACAAAGTTATCAGACATGCAAGTATGACGATGAAATAATAATATTCCAGATATTCTTTACTACATTTAGAAATCCAACAGAAACACATCCTGTGATTGTTTTCTTATATTATAACTATTATCTACAACTTTATAACGAGTCAAAATTTCGTACAAGAAACAGCAAATGCTAAAAAGAATTCACATAAATGGCCTCAACTAATTTGGGATCTCTACACACAGTTAATTGAAACAAAAAATCTGACCTTTACAAGCCAAATGGCCTCTTTAATGGGAATCCTTTAATTGTTTTCCCCTCTTTTTTTTCATTTGAAGTAATAATGGGCATCTTGTTATTGTTTTATTCTTCTTTTCAATATATTATCCAATTACGACTTTTAACTTTACAAGGAGTCAAAATTTTGTACAAGAAACAACAAATGCTAAAAAGAATTCATTTAACAAACAACATCAATATACCCAGTGTAATCTCACAGAGTGAGGCCCGCAGATGGTAGAGTTTACTCAAACCTTACTACTCCTATCTCACAACTCCTATCTCACAGAAGTAACTCCTACCTCTCTGAGGTAGGTAGAGAGGTTGTTTGAGATAGACACTCAGCTTAAGAAAACCAGTCCAAAGCAGTCCAGCGAAATAAGTATCAGAAGTACAAAAAGCAGCAGCTAATAACAGAACAGAAACTCCAACAAAATAATACACAGTTGATTGAAACAAAAAAATCTGACCTTTACAAGCCGAATGGCTTCTTTAAGATCATAAACAGCTTTTTTCTTCTTTTCATCACTCTTCACACTAATCAATGTTGGAAACGAAACCATTTCCTCTTCAACATTCATAACTCTCCTCATTGCCGCCCGTTTTTGCGCCTCGATTCTTCTCCTCTCTCTCTCCATCTCCTCATCACCCATACCTTCCACTTTCACTTTCTCCTCTTCCGGCAAATCCTCCGGTAACGGCGCCACTCTTGTCGGGTACGAAATCGGAGCTATTTTCGGTGCATCCTTCAAGTATCGGAGATCCTCCCGGGTCCACAGCCCACCATCCGCTTTAACCCCATCTGGGTTATTTGATTCGGGTCGGGTACTACTCTCCGGCGGGTTCTTAGGGGTGTAGGAAACGGGTTGAATAGGACTTGGGTTATTCGGATTCGGGTTTTCTGATGATGAGGATGAGGAGAGTAATCTGTGAAAATGAGAACGAATAAGAGGAGAAAAGTGAGATGGGGTTCTGTATGAGCAGTGACGACGAGCTTGGTAGAGTAGTTCAAAGGCTGCCATTGGAGCTCTTACAATGGTGAAAGGTGGACTGATATTGGTTTTGTTTGCAAGATGTAAAGAGGGTTTAGGGAAGAGAGAAGAGACGCGAGGGTTTTAGCATATATTTTTTCCACTTATATGTCATTTAAATTTTTTGAAGTTTGTATGCTAAAATAATCAACAAAAATAAAATTAATTCTTATACAATCTTATTAAACAATAAATTATATTTTATAAAACAAAATATTATAATATTCTAAGATATCTTATTGAATATTGATAAATCGTATATTTTCATGTTTCTCTGTAATTAAATATTTGTAATTACAAGTTTTTAAATATATATAGTTTTATATAAAATTACTAGTCAATAATAATAGTAACTAGTTATTCTTTTATATAATTTTTTCACACGGTACGAAAAATTTCTTCACGCTAGTCATGAGTCTTTTTTTGCAAAATTTAAACTGATAGATTTTTTTTACAAAATATAAATTTATGAGTCAAGTCTTATATTTTAAGAAAAATTAAAATCATGATTTGAGTTCCTAAATCGTGTTTTTTTGTTTGGAGAATTTGGGATTTGAAATAATGATCTCAAATCACATGTCCAAATGGTTATTTGAAATCATGATTTCATATCGTATGTTAAAAGTAAACTTAGAATATATTTGTCGCTTACACTCAAGATCACCTTTGTTTATTCTCTCTATGATTTCCTTTTGTTTTGTAGTTTATATGAATTTTTTTAATTGTTGTAAGTTTATAATTTCTTTTAATTCAAAATAGTAATTTATGACTTCGTTGGAAGACTACTAAACTACTAATCAAATATTTTTCTCTATAAAATCAATTTATACATATGGATATATAGTGAAATAGATTGCAAATGCTTCTTATATAGAAGAGGGCACTTTTGTGGACTTATTGAACCAGTGGATCACATTGGAGTTGAGTTCGATTTTACAGTATATGAATTTTAACCTGCTCTAATTTGGAACAGTATTATCCACAACCCTATCCATAATTAACTACATCTTCCGTTTCAATTTATGTAAACTTATTTAACCGGATATGAAGTTCAAAATTATCTTTTTGGGGAAGGGGGAGGACAGAGGGGGATTACAATGGGATTCAAATCCCCACCACTAGATGAAGGTGTGAACGGCTCACCAATTATGGTATTTCTGATGGACCCTTGAGCTCAAGGAAGCTCATGTTTCTATCCTTCAAATGATACACATTGCACAAACTGGACAAAATAGGTTTCCATTTCCACATTGAAGTCCAACCCGTCCAGATTCATGCCGCATAGAATCCATTTCTTACCAAGGATTTTTTCACATCAATACCCGAAACCAGAATCTCTGATTAAGAGAGGAACAACCCCATCCACTCCACATCCTTTGAATGTGACAAAGAGATCATTACCTCTTATCATTGCTTGCTGGTATTAGAAAAAGAGGAATATTTCTATATTTTGAGTGCAGGCCTAAACTGGAAAATCATATGAAAGTAAAAACTTCACAGCACATCAATTAACGCCTCTACAATGTTCTTCCACTATACAAAGGAAAACTGAATTCACTTAGCATAGTGAGTATTCACAGTCAAGAAGTCGAGTGAAAATTTCCTCACAATTAGGTCTTTCGTTTGGCTCTGCCCAGCAATCTGCAAAATAAGTTTATGGTCAAACTCATCACAAAAAGAAATATTGTGTGAAAAATATTTATGCAATCACATCACTTAGGTATACGTAAGCTGAATAAGTATTGGGGAGAGATGATTAGACCAAACATGACACACGTACAACTTACCAAGGACATCATACTAGATAGAAGAATATGGGGGTCGAGGATTAGGGTACAAGGTTAGTAGGTAGTCGAACTCGGTCTAATTTTTCTTATCAGTCTTATTATTATTACTCTCCTAATTTCTTTGGAGATTCTCATAGAAGCATGTGCTAAAATCCACTTAGCTACTTACTACTCACTCAACTTAAAATAAAATATGAAATGGAACTCAAATTGGTCAAGAAAAAGAACCCGTGGTAGTCAGAATTATATTATCTTATTATTGATTTTTTTATTACGTGTTGTTTCTTTTGCTTCGGTTATTGTATAATTTGTTGTTGCTATTGTTCTTTTCTTCATTACTTGAGCCGAGGATCTATCGAAAACCACCTCTCTACCTTTACAAGGTAGAGGTAAGGTCTATGTATACACTACCCTCCTCAAATCTCACTTGTAGAATTATCTCCATTATCTGAGCAGAGGGATTATCAGAAACAACCTCTACATTCACAAGGTAGGGTTGCGTACACACCATTCTCGCCAAACCCCGCTTATTAGATTACACTGGGTATTCTGTTGTTGTAATCAAGTCACTTATAAGGTAATTATAAGTTGTGTTGTTTAGGCTCTTCAAAAAATGTTAACGGTGCATGTCGTATCCTCCAAAAGTAGTGTATTTTTGGAGGATCAGAAACAGGTGCGGCAACATCTTTGGAGAATCCAAGCAACACAGATAATAAGTAATCTCTATGATAAACATTAATTGATAACCTGGTAAAAGTGGTAACTAACTCGTTATCAGCTAAAATATATTGATAGTGTAAAAAATCTATAGTGTGTATGTAACTTATATCCAACTGCGATTACCTGCTATTAGTCTGCCGAGGGGTCCTTCAGGTATCTCTAACCTTGATCCTTCATTGGCAACAGCATAAACGACCTAAAAATAAGCACAATGCATTACTAGATGCAGTAATGTAGAAATATACCAAGGTCAATTTTCTAGAGCTAATTAACCTGTATCAAGTTACAAGGTCAAATTAACATACCCGATCGGGTGGTATACCCTCCCATGGTCTGTTTAGGGTACAAAGCTCCCACATTATCACACCAAAGCTAAAAATGTCACATTTTTCTGTGAAAGGTTCATTACGAATGAGTTCTGGAGCCATCCATTCAGGAGTGCCAGCGGACGTTGAGTCTCTCATAGATGCATCTGTCATTATTCTTGAGAGGCCAAAATCACAAATTTTGACAGTCCAGCGCTTATTCACAAGGCAGTTTGCACTTTTTAAATCACGATGGACAATCTTCATTCGATGTAAGCACATGAGCCCTCTTTAGATCCAACAGAAACATGAATCAGTTAATATTATCATAAATCCTGTCAGGGTATAAGTAACATGTCAGCTGTATTAGTTTCAGAACATTTGGTAAACCAACCTGCATATATCCCGAAGCATATTGAGCTTCTTCTGCCAGCTAAGCCTATTCTTTTGACCACTTACATGTATCAAATGATATAGAGATCCCATCTCCATGTATTCAGTAACCATTGATAAATGTGGGGGGTTTGCACAGGCACCCAGGAACAATATAACTGTGAGGAATAGCATTAGTTAAATCACACTAGCCTAAATCCTAACTACAAATATCATACTTCTAGGCAATATTGGGAGTATAAACTAAAAACCAACACTTAAACAATCAAAACGAGAGATGTACCATTTGGATGTCGAACTCGGCTGGGAAAAGTGACAAGAAAAGAATACAACAAGTTAGAACTGTATAAAGCTCAAAGTATCAAAACCCATAAAGCAGATACAACACCTAAGGATAGAGATCTCATTGCAGAAGTCCTCCATATTTTCAGCAGTAAGATCTTGCTCCAGAAAAACTTTAATAGCAACCTCAGTTCCATTCCACTTGCCACGAAACACTTCTCCAAAGAACCCTAGAAATATAACCGGAGTGTTTGAGAACTCAAATTTTAATATAGCATGGGGAGGTGGAACCAGATCTTTCATTAGAAAAATAGAAGTCAGCGTCATATTCTAAAACTCACATTGATTCTACAGGTTATACAATCATTTCTTTGATACAGATGAAGTGAGTTAACAAGATAAAAAAAAAAAAATACATATCTGGTCTTTGATCATTGAAGAAACAAGTAAGTGACTTTACTTCCTCAGCAGGTCATGTACAAAAATTTCCTATATGTCCAATACAAATCCTTTTGGCATCTATCTGTATCCATATCTAGTGTATCTTTCCACTTCAGTGACATGACGCAATTTGCTTCTTATTTGGGAAGGGTGTTAAACACTGTAAGGACCTCTTTCTAGTACAAGAGGACTGTATAGGACACGACATCTGGTGAACATTCAATCTGCAAGATCCACATCCAAGTTTCATAGATTTTAGTTTGCATCCCTGTCCCAACAATTTTTTGATGTCCATGCCATAGGGATCATCGGATCAGTAGCAATAAGCTCATAGAAGAGGATCATGTATGGAAGAACAAAAAATATTATTAGGGATGTAAGATTTAGATAGGAATCACGAGATTCTGTTTGTTATAAATCCATTTTGAAGTCGAAACGACTGAATACTTTTAAGAAGATTTTAATGGAAAACGGGAAATTAGAGCTGATAGTCACACGGGACAGAAGTTAAAGAAAACAAATAACCGCACCTCCACTTCTGGTGCCATTTTTAGTATGTCAGAACCAACAGAAGAACCTAGTTCACCCCAATGTCCACACACTTGTGTTCTTTTCTGCCATAGGTCGTCCTTTTGTACATGAGATTCGGGAGGAAAAAAATTAACAGAGCATCTCAGGGTCAATACTAAACTCATCTTTCACATAGAGGTGCAAAAGCATATTGGACTATTGGAGAATCTCTGATCAGTGTAGCAAAACCCAACAGGACACATCGGCAGACCAGTAGAAATCATCATTGTGTTCCTAATCTTCAATATGGTCCACTTTCTTGTCTTCAACTCTTCAAAGATGTTCTAAACTTAATATAGACTTAGGCAAAATGGTAATTTAGATGTAATATCCTTCCCTGCCTCCCTCCCTCACACAACACAAATGAACCCTCATTTGCCTAGTTTTACTTGAATACGGTCCCCAGGTAGACATCCCTCTCTGTAGAATCCTCCACGGTCTGAAGTGAAGCAGCTAAATCCAAGTTTAGTTAATATCATAATTTTGATGACAACTTAATATCATAATTAAAGAACAATAATCAAGATTTCATGAACTATGATGACGAAAAGGATGAACCTGGCTGCCTAGGTTGCTCCTACAATAAAGTTGGCAGAGCATGATCCACCAGCAATAACATTCTAGTTTACAAAGCATGAGACCAAGGAGCAAAGGGAGCAGACTCACCTAGCTCATTGCAGCCCTATAAGTGGCACTAAAGAAATGTCTAATCGATGCACTTAACAAAGAAAGAAAGAAAAGAAGCTGAAATACATCAGCATTACTACAAAAATGTTGAAGAACAATGCTTACCTATCCCAACTCGAGTGCCAACAGTCAACTCTGAGAAGTCTATATTCCATTCTTCAAAAGGTAGAAGAGGCTTATTCAGATACATATGTGATTCTAGAATCCTGTTCCAAGTTGAGACCAATTCATCATTCATCCTGTCTGGCCCACTTTTTTCTGGAACCTGTCTCCTCAACTCGTGGGGAGATGAGGGTAATGACATTGATCTCTGTGAACTTATCTGCTCGCTTGAAAAAGCAAAACAGTTAGAATGCAGAGCCGACATGGTCATCATGGTGAAACCAGGGACCTAAAAGGGACTCTAGTTAGTAAGGACTGAAACAAGTAGAGATTCAAACAAAATATTAACTTTCACAAATTGATGAGTTTTGGGTTCTAAACTTATTTTGGATGGGAATATGACAACCTCTTGATTTAAACCTGAATTGGAAAACAAAAAGATAATGCCTTTTCATTTATTTTCCACAATTAGAGACCCCACAAATCAGAGTTAAGAAGAAATTTCAACTAAATCCAAACTTCAATAGTGTTACATAGGGAAAAAATCAGTGTTCTTAACACATAGAAACTATTTTGACACAGCCTAAATTCCACGGATACCTGCCACCTCCCACCATCAACAGGTACCAAGTAACAGTTTAAATATTCATCCTCCTTCAACGCATTTGCAACAGTTCTCTTCCCTCAAGTTCACCAGACCACCACCAACCGATGACATCCTCACAGAAAAGGCAGAAAGAAAATAGAATATTTGATTACGCAAGTATGAGTATCATGTGTGTAATTATATACAACTAGATTAAAAGTGTTGTAACTTGTTCCCTCCAACAATTTGATAAAATCTATCATTTTGCTTTACAAATAAAAGCAACTTTACTTCAGAGATGGCACCTAGCAGGTAAAATTATGCATGGCAAAAATTTAGAACTTCCCTATTTCAAACATCTCGGGTCTGAGAAACTCATATACATCTGTTATCTTACACCAGAAAGCCGAAATACAAGGATCTGTATCAAATTTTATGTACAGGATTAGGTAAGCCTTCAAACTATCTTCTGTTCCACTCCAGCCAAATTGTCCAAAATATGCATGCCGGGATGGACCGATGGTGCATGTTTCTTACTCTATACAACTTAAAATGATCCACTTTATCAACATCAAAGCTGATATATGAACTTAGAAGTTAGAACTAACAAAGCAGAACAATTATTAATGTTTGAGATCCAAGTTATTATTAGAGTTAAGAAAAGATAGTCTCCTATCTATGGTCACACTAGGGGTTTGTATGCAGGAAACTTTCAATTTTCCCCACGTTAGGTTGGTCAAAATGTTTTGGAAAACAACTTTCTTCCTTGTGGAATTGGAGAAAACCGTGTTAAGACCACAAGATTCAAAAGTCTTATTTACCTTCTTAAACTCTGTGTCAAGTCAAACCAAACAAACAAATTGAAACGGAGGGAGTATTCCTTTTCATTCTAAAAAGGGGAAAACTGAAAAACATAATTTTACTGACCACTGGTATCACACATAAAACCTAACTGTTACCAGAGCAAAAGATATCAAAACTATTACAGGTCCTCAAACCAGAGAGAAAAGGTAACATACATCTTTTTTCAGATCTGAAGCACCATCTCTGTTGGTTGAGGCATGATGATATGAACTATTTTCTTCTTGCTCTTTCAAGAGTCGGTTCTGCTTGAGTGCTTCATTCATAGCTATAACAGCCCTGGTATGGTTATGACCCAAAGATGAAATAAGTACAAGAAAGTGGCACATAAAAAGTGTTTTAACAATCTTCAGGTCAACACCATATTATGATAAAGAACTTCCAGGAACCCTTTCTAGGTAAGATATTCTTTTTTTAGCTGTAAGTGGCCCTAAGTGATGTTTGGATAGTTCTATATAAATGTATATTGTTATTCATAAGTTTGTTTTATTTTTACCATACCACCCATATTATTACTTTCACCACCATTATCTAAACGTAATAACATTTTCAATAAATATGTATGAGACATATGAGTTAGTAACTAGCAACATTTAAAAAAGAAGAGTATTGAAAATATTACTAAGCTCAACAAGAAAAATAAAGTTAGAGAAAACTTTAGGAAACTTTAAGCAAAATATGGAGGATAAGTACTAACAGAATAAGATAAAGAATTATTGCAAAAAATTACAGTGAAATGGACGGGAGGAACGAAAAATTAAAATTTCTTTAAATTTCAGAAATAAGGATCAAAGTGGAATCAATGACCTCTTGTTTTTTTTGGAAAAAGAAAAACACTTTTTCCTTACTTCTATACCAATTAACTGTGTGTGAAAACAAAAAAATTTATCAAACAAAGAAACTTCTTGAAATCTGTCAGGAAAATAGATATAATGACACAATGGGAATCAAGCAAGTTCAACTTTGTACAAAATTAATACAGGAAAATATGAGCCAATGTATAGAAGTGCTGTAGTAAGGCTATTGATATGATTATTGTAGTAAAAATATTGATCTTACGACATCATCACCAATTTCTGGAGTTTTTCTTCTTCGTATTCTCCGTGTTTCTGATGTTGGTGCACCTTCTGACCTGTGAAACAATAGGAAACTCAGCAAACGTTTGCACGAATTTTATTTATTTGAAAATTTTGAGAAGTTAATTCAGTTATTAACAGAAAACAGAGTACATCTTAAGAGTATAGAAGACAAGAACCTGCACATATTTTAACTTAGATGCATGCCAACATTTTTGGTATTACCTATCTACATAAAAATATGGAAGGGTAATGCAGTTTCGTTCATAACACCAAACCAAAGATGAACAAACTGTACATATTTTTTCCATTTCAAAGACGGGTTAAATTTTATTCTAAGATGCTCTGCAAAAAGGGGTAAATAAACTGAATTAGTGGAGCATCTCCTTGCAAGAATACCACCTACTGTTTCCTATTAAGTGACTTGATTTAGCTGCAGACTATCTAACAAATAAACTTTTCCTGTTAAGATATTACATGATTTGCATTAACCGGGGATCTGATTAGAGATATAATTAGGACTTTATTTTGCAAGTATACATTTGCTAAATGTAAAATTGTAATCTCTATAAATTTCCAATCAAGCTTTTAAGTAATGTATACTACAATTTTTTTCATGATATAGGGAGAACCCCTGCTTTCTAAATATTTCTGAGTCTCTAAAAAGCTACAGTGTTGCCGGAGGGATCTCTTCACTGCTGGAGTCAGATCTCTCCTTATTTGGACTCTTCAAGTCTCACCTTACACCTAGAAAGATTCACAGGCTCCTGGCGATCCTTCCCTGAAAAATCTACTGCCAGAAGATCAGCCATTCACTCCCATATGCTGACCCATCTCGCTACCTGACCCACACGTCCCCACATACCACAATTTCCAGTGACCTTTTCCATCGAATCTTTTACCTACAGGATTGCCAGAAAAAGGACACTCAAGCCCAGAATATAACACTATCTGAATCACTTCCTTTCACCTTCAGAATCCAACTCCTTTACTGTCAACCAGTTGAACCTACTGATCCGGGATCCTTTCCACCCATATCTGGTACAAGTAGGCTCGCCTCAAGTCAGTAAGCCATCTAGGTCTCAGGTTACTGTTGCAAGTTGTTTTTTTTTATTTTTTGGTTCTAGTATTTCCTCTTCCCGTCATAGAATCATACAGAAATATCAAATATGACAGGGAAAGATGATTCTTCAAACATAGGTAATATCAAACCTCTTCCATCCATTTCAAATTCTTCCACTATTACCTCAGTGAAATTGGAAGGCCGTAGTAAACTACATGTTATGGTCCGCTTCAATTGAACTATGGTTTATTGACCAAGGTCGTGATGACCACAAAGAATACTAGTGTGACATCTGTGGGACTCAACCTTGCTTGTTCAAGACTGGACATCAGAAGCAGAATTTTGAGCTATGGCTCTTGCTACCTGTGAACTTATCTGGTTAAACAACTTCTCAAAGAGTAAAGGTGTGTAGAAGTCAAGCAAAAAAAACTAATATGTGACAATCAAGCTTCCCTTGACATTGCCTCAAATCTTGTTTTTCATGAGAAGACAACATATATAGGTGGATTGTCATTTCATTAGACATAAGATTGAGTCTAGATGCATCGCTACTAGGGGTGTCAAATGGGCGGGTTGGGTTAAATATGGGCTGGTTAGAATGGGTTGGTACAACAAATGGTCGTGATCCAACCCACCCAAAGGATACTAAGTTCAAGATGGGTTGAGCAATGGGTGATAACCCAACCCACCCAATTCTACCCAATGTTACAATTACTTTTCCTCCACCTCGTTTTTTGGATTATAGGTTTATAACATAGATGCATCCTTCATTGTGATATAAAAGACCACCAGTCAGATTTTATTATTAAGCCAGAATAGGAAATACTTTCAGATTTTCTATTTTAGTTATACATATATTCGGTATTTTTTGTGCAGATTATTTGAACTCTAGCCTTTTTAGGTCTTATTATGCATAACATATGGTGATTTATGTGTGATTCTCTTGACATAATAAATGGACTTCTCTCATGATTTGTCAAAAATCAAAAACAGCCAAAAAAATCAATTGAATGATACTAATCTAAGTTGCTTGGACTCTCCACTTTCGGTGTTGCACCTGTGTCGACACGATGTGGGTGCGGGATCCGTACCCATTCTGGTCAACTGATTTTGGTTACTTTGATCAAAATCGACGGAGAAATTCCGGACAAATTCAATGATTTCTGTAATCAAAACAAAAGCTAAGGTGAAATTGAAGAAAATGGTTACCTTGTAGATAGAAATTTCTATGTCACTCCTTTTCCTTTTATCTCCTCCAAGGATTCTCCTCTTGATCAATATTTTCTCCTCTAGTTGTCCACATAGGATCTCATAATTTAGATTTCATAACTTGATTTTTAGATGTTTGAATTATTTTTAGCCGAATCCCCGCATCCGTATCCATATCTGGATGAATATCCCAGAATCATAAAATTTGATCATGAAGGATCCGACCTCTAGATCCACACTTGTATGGGACACCTCTACCAGGCAACTTAGATACTAATATCATTAGCTAGACAAAACGTACATTGCTGATTCATTATTCTCTCATAATTTAATATTATTGATAATTGTCAAAGAAAATTAAAACTTAAAGAAGTATTTTAACAAATCTCCTTCTTCAAATTGCTATAATTAATAGTATCAGATAAATAAGGAGACTTCATGAATCATCCAAATGACTTATTATGAATTGTCAAATGCTTTCTCACTAAGCTTTGGGTCCTCGAACTCCGTGCCAGATATTATTCATTTGCTTTATGAACAATTTCAACCCAATGGTTTGGGTTGTCTACTAATCCGTTGAGTTACATATCTCTAACCCATCCTAACCCACGCCACATTTTGACCCATCTGCTTATTACTCTTTAACCTGTCTAATCTTTACTGGGTTTCAGAAACCATCTCTAATCTCCACCAGCTTTGTTATCTTAAATGATCAGTTAGAAGATGTTCTAACTAAATCTCTCAAAGGACCTCGGATCAAGTACATTTGTTACAAGCTCGAACATTATGATATGTAAGTCCAGCTTGAGAGAGAGTGTATTGTATGGTTTGCATTAATCAGGAATCTAGTTAGGATTTTATTTTGTAATTATACACTTACCAAATTGTGTATATTGTAACTGCTATAAATTCCCTATCAAGCTTTTCAGCAAAGTATTCCCAAATTTAGGCACTCTACTGCCTCCATGCTGGGATTCTTAATAATAACTGTTCTTTCTATGAGTTGCAGTTGTTCAATACCAATACACTCCATCTGCAACTGAACTCTTGAAAGATCCTTCAATTTTGTGAGGGTCACCACTCATGCACAAAGGAGATCACTAGTTCAAGATGAATATTTTACTTGATCAAATGCAAATCTTTGTTACCTTTGGCTGCTGGACAAGAGCTCCTCTATAAGCTATAAGAATGATGCATCAAAAAGGAGTTTATTAACTCACCAGTTCTGGCTTAGATAGTTTGTATAGTTAGCCAGAGATTTTTTTGTAAGCTCAAATGCCATACATTGTAATTCTTGCATCTTCTTGATGCTGTTATTAATACCACTTACTTTATCCAAAAAAAGAATAATGCATCAAAACACTACATCCGTGTAAAGCTTGTGCATAAAGAGATTGTTTCCGATAGACCCTCGGCTCAAGAAAAACATTTTCCAGAACAGGTTTTGAAAATTAGTGTTTGTCCATGAAAATTCCAAATTCAACTTGAAGTTACATTTTTTTTATTTGCAAAACATCTTTTAACTTGTTCTCAAACTCACTTTTCAATTTTGAAGTTGTATTTAAGTACATTCAAGCATGAACGTTATTCCAGGTATTCATTGCAAAAAGTATAACCAAAAATAATTCCAACTCCATAAATTCCTTAAAAAAGGTGAATAATATTTGGAATCTACGGACAAATGCCTACTAAGATTCAGAACTTTTATGTAAGCATCATTGACCTCTTTTATTACTTTTAGCCTAAGAGTGTAAACTGGGAGCCACTAAACGTGAATGAGAAAAATACCTGATATAGATGAAATCATGGGAAGACCAATAGTAATAATATTATTGATTCATATATGTAAATCATTAGCAGTTATACTCTCAGAGGAAACAAAAAACAGGACTACATCAGATACCTTGAAGTAGAAACATCATCTGAATAACCTCTGAAAGTTCTGTTATCACCGCTAAGCATGGACCGTCCATGTGCTCTAAATGAAGGATGCTCAGGACTGAAAGGATATACAGCAATTGAAAAATGAGAAAAAATAACACAGCTACACATTAAGATATTGAACAGCTCATTTCAAGTAAATGTGGATAAAAGAGTCACTTTGATGTTTGCTAAACACAGATTAAACATCTAAGTCCCAATTAATTCATTACATGCATTAAAAGAGGTTCTCCAAATAATTGTCAGGAGTTGAAAACAAAAACCATGACAAGCACTCAAGAATATATACATACTTATTTCCGTCTATGGATCAATAAGTTATATCCAAATCTCACATGTGAAGTTAAAGTAGAAACTAGTCATTCAGGAGGTACCCCGAATGTAAGCTCCGCCATGAGCATGTCAAACACAAGTAACAACTTAATGTATTGTAATTTGTAACCATCATTTGTCCAAACAAAGCCTGGAAATTCCTTTCTCAGAGTCTTCTTTAAACTAATTCAGGGGGTAAGTGTTTTTAGCTTAGCACTTTCACATAAAGGTACAATTGTATTCTTTCATGTATGGTTGTCCAATTTCAGAATAATTCCAGAGAAACCAGAAAATGTGTCACCAAATAAGATTCTGCTTTTTTAGACTCAGAATAAAAACTTAGCAACAGCACCAAGGATCACAATTCTGCAGGATCGTCCTCATCTTGCGCCAAGTGATTTATTGTATAGAGTAAAAGACAATAGTATAATACTGTCTAATATTAAAATGGAACTAAGCCAGATAAAGCCGAACAATCATATCTGGAAACCCGACATTATGCTGTGAGAAATATAGGAAATGAATATTATTGAATTGTTGTTGTTTTTACATTATTACATTGAGACCCTATTTATAGACACTAGAATACAATCCTTTACCAAATAGGATACTATTTACTATTTCTATTCCTATTTGTATTAATATTCTTATTCTAAATAGGATTGTATAAACCTATTCCTATTCTAATAGGATTGTGTAAACCAATTCCTATTCTAATAGGATTGTATAAACCTATTCATATTCTAACACTCCCCCTCAAGCTAGTGCATACAATTCATGTACCTAGCTTGTTACATATGTAATTAATTCGAGGACCAATGAGGGGCTTGATGAGATATCTACAAGTTGATCAGTCGACTTCACAAAATTGACAATCAATCTCAATGTGCTTGTCTTCTCATTAAATACTGGATTTGATGCATAATGCCGATAAAACACAGAGTGATTTACAGTGTTGAACTTCCCAAACCAAACTTGCAAAAACTATTTCAGACCATAGAGTGATTCACATATTCGACATACAAGGCTACTAAACTCCCCTTGAGCAACAAAGTGCTCAAAATCTAGTATTAAGTATATGGATCATGTTGGAATTAGATGAGTCGATATTAAACAAGTCACCGAAAAACTGGCTGGAACATGCTCATATGCCGGAGTATTAGAGTGAATGGCTGAAAGTGGTCACAATCTAAGAAATAAAAGTATATAGGTAGGGTCAGAATGATGTCACAACCCAACTAAAATAGAAATTATATAGGATAGTTCGAATTGATGGAACGACCCCATTGAAAAAGAGAAATAATATGGGTAGGGTCGGAATGATGGCACGACCCTAATGAAAAAGAGAAATTATATAGGTAGGATTGGAATGATGGCACAACCCTATGCAAATCAGATTTGAGGAGTCACCAAAAAGACGAATGGAACTATGTAAATCAAATCTAAGGAGTCACTGAAAACACATGATGCTATGCAACTCAGATATGAGAAAATAGTTCGGAAAAAATCCACGGTACTACACAAATTAAATATGAAAAGTAGTCCGGAGAGATGCACGGTGCTACGCAAATCAGATATGCAAAAAAAGGTAGTCACCGAAAGAATGGATCGGTGCTACACAAATTATATATGAAAAAGTAGTCACTGGAATGATGGCACAGTGCTACACAAATTAGATATGAGAAAATAGTCACATGAAAGATACATGGTGACCCAACTTTTGCTAACATAATCGTTGGCCAGACGGGCGGCATATATGAATAATAGCCGTCCGCCGGCAGCGGAAGCTCTTTGATTTTCTACCAAGATCGTAGAGGCTCTGATACCATGTGAGAAATATAGGAAATGAATATTATTGAATTGTTGTTGTTTTTACATTATTACATTGAGACCCTATTTATAGACACTAGAATACAATCCTTTACCAAATAGGATTCTATTTACTATTTCTATTCCTATTTGTATTCATATTCTTATTCTAAATAGGATTGTATAAACCTATTCCTATTCTAATAGGATTGTGTAAACCAATTCCTATTCTAATAGGATTGTATAAACCTATTCATATTCTAACAATGCAATGTGCAATACAGAAAGTACCTTAATCTCAGAACACAGACCTCAAACATTCTGTTTCAAAAGCATGTTGTCCTTTACGCTCAAACTACCCAACATGATGATTTTTTTGTTCATCTTATGCCCTACATGGCATGCTTGGCAGCATTTTTCTGATTATCCAATCAAGGATGTGTTCACCAGAACAAAGTCTGGTAACATTGAGTTCCACTAATGTTGAAAAGCGATGAAACCAGAAAACCTTACAAACTGAATACATATACATGTGTCTGTTCCTTAACCATTTCTATTACTCACCCAAATTCATGTAACATACTGAGACATGTGCAAGCATGAATAGACCCTAACATCACAAGACTTTGAATAAATGCACTATTAGAAGTCCAAACGACTGAAAAGCTTGTAAACAAAACGAAAAATACGTCAAGGAAAACATCAGAATAGGAGTCTGTGACATCAAAAAAAAAAAAAAAAAACCTTGAACTTGCAGTCCTTGGTTCTGTTATAACTTTGCTGCGACCTCTTCTCCAAACCGTTGTAGCAGTATTAGGTGCACTATGCGAGAAACTGGTACAGAAATGATTTAATAAAAAGCAAACAAAATAACCTTAGTTTTCAAAAGTAATCTGACAGACGGACATCACAATGTCTTACACTCAAGGATGGGTCTTTTAACTATCTTTCAAAAGTTAAATCATGGCTTTAAGGATGAGCAAAATAATACCCCAATTTTCTGTCAATTGAAGTGTTAGAGCGCAACATCATATTCCTCAATGAAGGTCCTGCAGCATTTGAAGATGCTTCAAATCTCCTCTGATACTGGAGGATGTCATCTTTCTCAGAACTGTAGAAATGGAAGATTAGTTAAAACAAATATGTAAGTAGGCAACGCACTGTTTCTCCACCAAAGAAAAAAAAGAAATTTCTAGAGGGAGATATAATATGTCTATGAAGATTCTCATCACACAACAGAAGAAGAATGTTTTTTTTTATATCCAGAAGAAGAGTATAGAAACCAAATGGAAAATACTTGTCACACAACAGAAGAAGGGTACAGAAACTAAATCGAAGTTGAATATATTAAAAATAAATAATAATTTTCTTCTAACCTATCAGTATCATTTCTCTCTGAAAACCCATAGAGGGGGCTGTTAGGCTCCAGAGGCGAATCACAGGAATCATTTTCTGCAGAATCACTCTCCCCAGCAGCCATGTGGGTGAGGAAGATCGCCTTGGTTGTTCGTGGAATAAGTTGACCAGGAAAACGCATAAGGTCAACAAGTAGCTCCACGGAATTTAGCACAACAAGTATAGACATGTGCTTATAAGATTCTGTACACTCAGACCCTTCAGCAGGCAAACCCTAATTTGAGAACCATAAATTTATAATAAGTAAAATATTAGTAGATATGGAAATGAAAGAAATGGTAGCAACAATTCATAGTAACAAGTATCAAGACGATGATTAGTCCTAATTTTAGAGATAAACAGAAATGTCCAAGCAAAAATAAGTTTCAAGCTCACCACAACCAGCCGGCTTTCAAAACCTACAGTATCTGCAAGCAATTTGAATAATATTGCTCGAGAACGAGATGAGCTATGTTTTATTTGACCCAACATCTGGACACCTTGGTTGTCAGAAATCTGAGAGGCTTCCTCAAGTGCAGCTTTAGCATGACTTATTTCTGAGTTTGGTCGCTTGTAAACATCCGACACCTGTAGAGGAAGGCATGCAAGCAACGGGAGAAATCACAAATGTCCATAGATTAAACTTCAACCTTTTTCCCTTTTATAACTGTACAGTTCAAAGTGTAAACATACAGACATAATATGCTCCACTAATTTGGCACCAAAAATATTTCAGTTTGATTGCTTATGCTGCCCCATTTACTAGGTAATTCAGTAAGTTGAGTGATCATACGAGGAATTATCTCTCAAAAAAAATTGAATAATTTCCTCTTTGCTGATTTTTGAAGATTCACTGGATGGAAATTCAGCATCACAGACAAAAAAGATTTGAGGATGTTAACCATCTCATGGAGTATGTACTATGCCTGGGAGAGTCATAGAAGCTCTCCTGAGCTGGGAATAAGCAGGTACACAGACAAAGGATAGGATTAGATGGAGAATTGTCCCAGCTAGTATCTGGTGGACAATTTGGAAAGAGAGGAACCTTAGATGCTATGAAAGTAAACTGAATATTATGTTTTTTATGTAACCAGTTGTATCCCAATGATACTGTCTCTATCATTGATGTTTTAGATGAATGCTCTTTGTAAATATGGTTTCAGTGCATAGGTTGCACTGTTTTGGTTTATAATAAATACAGAAACTGGTACCATTGTCCAAAAAAAAAAAAATGAGGAAGTCAGCAGAATAACATGCAAGTTACAAGAGAATTTTGCAAACAAGGCATATTTTGATAAAATACTATGGATGTCAACATAGTGTCAGGAACTTTTTCTTTTTAATAAGTAACACAAGTTTAGGATGAGAAAGGAGGTTTGGTGACTAAGTTAAATCAGAGGGAAAGGTAATTGTAATTTTATAGGAAACATAAAAATCACATACAAAGGGTTTATGAAGCATACATAACATAGTTGAACTCAAAGGAAAGAACAAAATTTGGGATGAACAGCAAAGACAAGAAAACAAGGGGCAAACTAAAAAGTAATCATCTCTATGCAAAATCCCAAAACCGGAGATTAATTCACAGAGCCACCAATAATGCAATATCCCAAAATCAGAGATCAATCCATAGAGCCACCAATTAATATGTAAAAAATGAAACAAACAAGAAATAATTACAAGGGAAACAAATTGCTACACAGACATCAGGAAAAGAAAAGGTCAATATGTATGTCAACTATGAGTCACTTCCAAATTAATTGGGATAAGCTACATGACATTATTGTATCCACATTGCTCCACAGTCCTTATCATTTCCAACTGTAAAGAACTTTAGTGTAATGGCCTGTTTTGACAGTAGAACGGGAGAGGGGGAGTCGTACCCATTCTTCTGAAAGACTAAGACTGGATATCTAAATTGACTGTATTTTAGGCACCATAAGCCTGACTAATCTCACTTTATCTGTCTTCTTATACGGGCTAAATGTCATCCTTATACCATTAATTAACTTATCAAAAACTAGGGCAAACAAGTATGGACTCAAGGAACAAGTGATATGCATATTGGGGGGGGGGGGGGGGTATAAGTCACTCACCAATCCAGCTATCTTTTTTATCATTGCTGCAGGACTTGCGTTCAAACCTTTCACCAGTGTAACAATCAGTTGCTTTAGCATTGTAAGCTTTTTGTCTTTCTTGGCATCCACAAGTATAACATCTGCTCCAAAACCCTCAAGCTCTAAAGCATGAAGCTCATCCAATGTAGGAATGTCTTCAAAACGTTCCTTTAGCCTTTTCTCCTGAGCCAAAATAGGAGAAGCAAAAGAGTGCACACATTAAAATTTTAGCAATGCAATTTCCTATCATAATTTTTTTGAGAAAAGGTAACTTGTATTATAAACAAAGGAATACTCAGGACGTATTCCAGTAATACTTACAATCAGAAATACAAAAGTGTTGTTGTTTTCCTATGAACTCATTAAGAATTCTAAGATACTAGGATATCCTCATCTTCATGAGGATATTCATATTTACACCAAAAATAGAAAAGAGCTAAACAATTCAACTTCATCTTCTCCATAGAGCAGCTCTTGTTCTCAAAACATCTCTGATTCCTTTCCAGCAAAATAGTCCACCAAATGCACGATGGGACACTATCATAATTTTGTAGCAGCACCCACATTATAAGATCTAAAAAGTAGGAAGGGCACGGGATAGATAACACCCAGAGAAATGTGTCCTTGTCAGAAATGTAAAGGTCGATTTTAGGTATATTCCTTGGGAAATATAAAGGGCCAGATTATTCAAACAAGTTATAATCGAGGTAATTGATGAACCTTGAGAAGACTGTAATCATACAGAAATATATACTCTAGATTAGTAATTACAATAGTGAAGTTAACAAATATTTGCCATTCATGCAACTAGCCAGTGCAGTAACTTCCCTCAAAAGAGGAAATATAAGTTAATAACAGCTTAAGAGTAGAGTTTTTTCTAATAGAAGTAGCAGCGTAAGAGTTTTTTTGATCAAGTAAAAGGTTTGTCATAAAGGACTTAATCACATTGACATCATAGAAGCTCATGGAAAGACCATCGCTGATCCAGATAGAATCAAGGAAGAGATTGTGGATTTCTATAAGACTTTATACTCTGAGACAGTACACTGGAGACCTTTATTCAACTTTCAAGAAGGCTCAATAATCAGGGAAGATGATAATGATTGGTTGCAGAGAGAATTTGAATAACAAGAGGTGTTGGAATGCTTAAAGTTATGTGCTGCTGACAAAACTATATTCTATGGGATTTTTCCAATGCTGCTGGGAAATTGTGAAAAAGGATGTGATGGACACTATCAGAAACTTTCCCAGGAGTGATAATTTTAAAAAGAGTTTCAATGCAACTTATGTTGCCTTGATTCCCAAGAAAAATGGTGCCAAAAGTCTAGAGATTTCAGACCTATAGTCTGACTGGGTGTGTGTATAAAATTATCTCTAAGCTCCTTACTGAAAGGCTCAAGAGAGTGATTGATAAACTGGTGGATAGACATCAAATGGCTTTTATTGAAGGTAGACAATCATGGATGTGGCATGATAGCCAATGAGTGTGTGGATTCTAGAATCAAATAGCAGACCCCTGGTATTCTCTGCAAACTTGACATTGAGAAGGCTTTACGATCATGTTAATTGGAATTTCCTCCTAAAAGTTCTAAAGACATGGGCAGGATCTATTTAGCTTACTACCACACATTTCCTTGTATTTGAGGATATTTATCCACCTCCTGGGTAATTTAACCTTTTCCATAAAAGAAAATGATCATTTTCATCTCACCCTTAATCTAAAAACTGACGTTCTAAGAGCCTTCCTGAACTCCTTACCAACTCTAATTAACCTCCAAAGGTATTTAGAATTTGTAACATATGGATCACACACCACGCACAAAAACTTTTATATCCATTTACAACAAGGACCATATATCCATTTCTCAGACTACAGAGAAGTTCAGTTTTCTATTTATGAGGTAGAACACGTGAGAAATCTTAATCTCACTGTTCACCTCAAACCTTCTATAACATGAAAAACTGGAGAAATGCGAGCACAGGAACTAACAGCTCCAATTTGAAGTTTATCAGAAGTCACCGAAGAAACAGAATAGAAACAAACAGTTAGAACGCATTTTGTTGGAAACTAAAGAGGTGTCGACGCGCTTGTTTTGGAATAGTCACTTCAATCATATTACCATAAATCTAGGAGTTCATTTATATAACTATGTCTGTGACCATACAATACCCAATGAGCTCAAAGTTTGATTTTCCTTTGATTTCATTTTTTGCCAATTTAGGAAGTAAGGCAGTAAGCAGCAATAAAAACAAGGATGAAATCACCAGAATGGATACACATGGCAGCTACTTAAGCACTTCTCACAATCAATGAAGACACAATTTCTTTTTCAATTAAAAAGAAAATCCTACAATCTAAAATCTAAGTTGTTGTTTTTTTTCTAGATACTGGGATTTGACCATAATTTAAATGATATAAAGCTCTTAAACATTACCAAAAAGAATTAAAAGAGTAGGATTATGGTGGCATGATATTGTTCTAACTATTTTTTCAGACTGCAAGCTCTTTATACCCCCTTCAAGCTTCCTTTATCAGTGTGATCTATTCAACAATAATAAATAACCTAGATCAAGTACTTGATAAAAAAAACCTCTTCAGCTACTCTCAAAAATGAGGTTGATAACTTGAAGATTTTCTACACCTCAAACGAATTTAAAAATGAAAACAGGAAAATGGTTAAGATGAATATACCTTTTATCAGTGGATAAAATAATATAGATGTGGAAGAACTACTGAGAAATCTGCCAATGCAATATTTCTTTCTCTCATCCTATCCTTCATGGCATGTAAGTTACTGATTTTAAGAAAACTCATATCATAAGATCATCTACTATTAGAAGTGCATCAGCTGTATGCAGTTAATATTCAATTCATTCAGATCTTAGATAGCAAAAATAGTTTTTAATAGAATGAATATCGCAATACAAGCAACAATACAAAGCATCATTAGTTTCAGCACTCACAGGAACAACAGAGTAGAAACCATTTGGTATTGGTTCAGAAAGTGTTCCAGTTTTCCAGAAAATCTGGGAAGCAGTCTGAGAGGACAACACATTATATTCTCTTTCAGTTAGTTCCTGATTCCTCATAATTTCTTCTTTGCCATCAAGTGAAACGGATCCAAACTTCTCAGCAAATTCTGAAGGCCACCATGCAGTACTGGGGTATCTATGCTCTAGAAGCCCAACTTCATCTGGTATCTCTTCCATGTCCATAGATAGTTGAATTATAATACCATCTCGTACCACTCCTACCCCATAAAGGAGCTTATAAATTTCACATATGGTTTAAGACAAAATATCATGATCTAACAGCTTCCTCTACTTGATCTGTGCAAAGCTGATGCCATGGACCTGCGAAGTAAATATTGGTTGACTCAATTGATGTGTTTCTTCAGCGAAAGACTATCTATAATTCCTTTTAATGTATTGCATGCACTCAAAAGAAACAGGGCTGTAGTCAGGAACGCTGCAGAAGAACTCACTAAAGCCTTGGACACACCCTTCCCCTCCAAAATAAATGTAGAAAATAGGAAAATGAAAATAAGAGAGAAATAAGGGGCCATAACAAAAGTAGAGTATTAATCACTATTTCAAGTATCAGATTACTAAAACAGACGCTCTACTACTTATGAAGAGTAGTCCTTATAAGAATAAAATTGTCAGGTCCACAGCAATCAAAAGCTCAAAACCTGCTTTTTCCTAACCAGTACTATGGAAGCAATTAAAACTCATAACCTTATACTTTTAATGTGATTTTCAGGACGACTAGAATGTTGGAAGAATGGAGGTGGAGTATAATGATCCCGTTGTACAAGAACAAGGTGATATCCAAACTTGCAACCACTATAGGGGTATCAAGCTACTAAAGCACACTATGAAAGTTTGGGAGAGGGTCATAGAGATGAGGATGAGGAGGGGTATGGTCATCTCCGAGAACCAATTTGGATTCATGTCAGGGCGGTCATCTACAGAAGTCATTCATTTACCTTGTAAGAAGACTGTTGGAGCAGTACAGGATAGGAAGAAAGACTTGCATATGACAAAGTCCCTAGGGAGGTTCTATGGAGATGTACCGGTGGCTTATATTTGGGAAACTAAGGACATTACCATGTATGATGGTGCCAAGACCCGTAAGAACACTGGGAGGTGACTCGGAATACTTTTAAATTGTGGTGGGGTTGCACCAAGGTTCAACTCTTAGCCCGTTTCTGTTTGCATTTGGGCACGTGAAGATGTGAGCGCTTGCACCAGTGAGGAGGTGTGAGAGGTTGGCTATAGCGAGTGCCAAGAGAGGTAGAGGTAGGTTGAAGAAGAACAGGTGGAGGTGATATAGCAAGACATGGCACACCTATGGCTTACTGAGACATGATCCTAGATAGAAAGGTTTGGATATCGAGAATTAGGGTAGAAAATTAGTGGGTAATTGACCGTTGTAGCACCTTTATGTGGCAGAGATAGGGGGCTATCTCTTCCCCTTTTCTCCTTATCAGTAGTATTCCTATTTAGTACTTGCGTAGTATCTTCAACTTCATTTTTATTGTTACCTGTTGTTTCTTTGCTTGTGTCTATTTGCCACTTCGTTGTCGTTCTTTTTTCTCTTTCTAGCATGTCTTGATATCTTGCTTTGTTTCTTGCTATTGTGTTTCATATTATTTTTTTCTTGCAACCCTACTTAGATTCTTTTTTTCTTTTGAGCCGAGGATCTATGAGTAACAGCCTCTCTACTGCCACAAAGGTAGGGGTAGGGACTACGTACATCCTACTATCCCTAGGCCCTACTTGTGGGATTAAGCTAAATGATCAAGTTTGAATTATTTCTCTATCTACAGATCTTGGTACTTTTTTCTTCAAGTAAAAAGGTTGGGCAATGTATTAAGAGGAGAAGGACCTAATCTAGGTGAAATGTATTAAAGACAAATCTCAACTAGTGTTGAAAGGAGATAATGAGATCAAAAAGAGATAAAGAGGCTATTTTGATTAATTGTTTAATACGGACCACAAAAACAACATTTTGGATCTCCATACATCTCACTGACGGAAACATTAACTACACTCACAGAATTACCGACAGAGTTAAAGGATGCTATGAAAAATATGAAGATTAAAACGCAATGTCCCAAATGGAATCCCCATACAGATCTGGAAGTGTCCCGTGAGAGAGTGGAGTAGGACGGCTTACTAAGTCATTTAATGTCGCTAAGAAATGGTAGGGTGCCAACAAGTGGAGAAAGAGTACCCTGATTCTATTTTATAAGAACAAAGAAGACGTTCAAAGTTGCAAGAATTATCACGGCATTAAAACTTTGAGCCACACGATGAAACTTTATGTGGCGATAAAACATATATGTAGGGACACTAAAGGAGTGAAAAGAATCTGTTTGGATCTAACCTAGGTATAGCTACAACGAAGTCTATATTCTTGCTAAGAAGATAATGGAAATTTATCGTGAGAAGAAGAACGATCTACACATTATGTTCATTAAATTGGAGAAAGTACATAATATAGTATCAAGAAAGGTTCTTTCATGGGTGTTGGAGAATAAAGTAATTCATATTAGATATATATAAAAGACAAGTCAAAAAAATAACGAATTACAATGTGGATTTATATTATCATTTCTATTTGACAATCTAAACTGTTGCATCTGCATTCAAGTGCTTCAAGAACATGATTACCAAAAAACAAGAAAAATCAACTTTCAACTTCCAAAAGACATCTAAAATTGCATCTCAAGTACACTTAACTGTGAAATGCACCAATATTAACTCTCACTATCTGCTTCTCCTAACAATTCGTACAATTGCCTACACCAACTTGATCAAACAATTGGCAAACCAACCAGTTTACACGTTGAGCTACACAAAACACCCTCATGCTTAGAGTTTTAAAAACCAAAATTCACAATCAATGAGAATATATCCTTCCTAACTAAGAAATTGCCTAAAAATCGCCACACCAAAACAAACGACTCAAACAATCAACTATACCCTCAGGCTAGCGTGTTTCTAGCTAGGCACATCCAAATTACTACAGTGCTCAAATGTTTTATCCCAGTAGATTACTTTTACACTGCTTTTTTGCAATTTTCAGGACCCTAGCAAGAACATCAATTTCCTAATTCAAAATTTCCCTCCATCACCAAACTTAAGATCATTTAGGTTCTAACTTCAAGTGCTGCACACAAGCTAACAGCTTGATCACCAATTCATTTTCCACAAACTAACATACAGTAAATTTCAGCACAAATACAGCTGTAATCCAGACACTAATATATATAGACTAAGGGGCCATTTGGTAACTGGTTTGGAGGTGAGCTATGCAGGTATTAAAGCCTTCATAAGTGATACTACGTTTGGTAGCTGGCTAAGAGGTAAGTTATTCATATATAAAATTGATACAGTGGTTGGTTTGCAATTTAGAAATCCGCATAGCTAATACATGTATGAGTTGTGAGGAAACTATATATTATTTTATGCACAATAGAATGAAATAAGTAATACATAAATAGTTAAACCCTACATAACTAATATCTACATAAAATAATGCATAGATTCTCTCATAACTAATCTCTGCATTGCTAATACATACATAACTCTAACCAACAATCAAACGACCCCCGTTTGGTAGCTAGTAAAGAAGCAACTTATTCATGTACTAATTTTTGCATAAGTTACACAATGTTTAGTAGCTAATTAGGAAATAAATTATACGTGTATAAAATTAATATGACGTTTGATTTGTAATTTAAAAATCTGCATAACTAATAGATGTATAAGTTGGGAACTGGTGTATTATCTTATGCAAGGTAGAAGATGGAACAGCTAATACCAGCATAACTAATCAGCGCTTAACTAATACATGCATAATTCTAACCAGCTACCAAACAACCCCTGATATTTTTTTTTTTTTTGAGAATTAGTACTGTTCCAAACAACCCCTAATATTACTCCCTCCATTCCAATTTATGTGGCATTTTTCACTTCCTAAAAGTCAATTTGACTAATATTTGAAGCTAAATAAGATTAGATCAACTTAAAATTTAGATATTCAAAAACTATACTCGAAGTACTATAAGTTGCAATTTGTCTAATGTCAAATAAGATGAAATTATATAGTCTGAAGAAAAACAAAAAGTGTCACATAAATTAGTACGGCGCAGGGGAGTAGCATTTAGCACGCATTGCATTGGGGAAATATTACTCCCTCTGAAGCTAATACTATCAGTTGGGATGGAACGGACGGAGTAACATTTAGCACCAGAATTGTACAAAATTGAACAAAAACTGAGCTACAATATACAGAAATGCTTGCATATAATGTAACTATTTACGAAGAAATCGAAGTAAGTAAAGGCAATTAACAAAAGTGTGCTCGGAGAGTTTACCGGAACTCAACGGATCTTAAAGAAGTGAAAATCTGAAGGTAATAGAGTAGCAATGGGCAAATAGCATTTGAATCGTTACATTTCGTGAAAAGGGAAGAGAGAGAAATACAGTGATGCAAACCAGGCAAACAGAAACGGCAGAGGAAGAGAGAGAGAGAGAGTAATACAGTACTCCGAATAGTATTTTGTATTCCGACTATCCGCTTACGTACGTTTTTTAAGTTTTATATTTGAAACTAATAAAATTACCCGCGCCTCGTGCGAAAATTTAATATCACGAAATTTATAAAATAAGTAACACATAAAATGTTTCGTCATTAAAATTAAAACACAATATTATCTTACATACAAGATTACGTAGTAACAAACATTAATAATGTAATGGAAAATTATAATTATAACATCTTATCATTTATCCTTGAACTCATATCAAAAGTTTATTAATTCTTGTCTTCTTTTCCTGGTTCACTTCGCACATTAAGGTGCGATAATATTTTTTGGTCTTTATGTTTTTACAATGGCATATCAAATTTGAATTTTGTCTTCAAGAAATGTTAGCATAGATCTTTAAGTAATTTTTTTTATTGTACATTCATCAAATTCAGTAGAGAAAACTTGCATGAATACTCAATTAACGTGTGTCATTTAATCTGTACTAACAAATACTTATAACAATAACTTTGCAGAAACATAAAAAAAAATAAAGTTTAAAACATGTACTCAAAAATAACAATTAATAACATAAGCATAAATTAATGACAGTAAAAAAAAATATCAGGATCTATGACAATAGAATGAAACAGAAAGGAAAAAATCTAGCCCAGCAAATGCACAGTTGTTTTAAAATGAGAGTTAGTCCCTCTTTTTATAGACAACAAAGAGTAGTGTGAACAAATGTTTATTGTGTCTTATCGGAAAGGTCACAACTCTTTGGAAAAGTTACAATCCTTCGGAAATGTCACAACCCTTTGGAAAGGTCACAACTTTTCATAAAAGTCACAATTTTTCATAAAAGTCGCAACTCTTCATAAAAGTCACAATTTTTCATAAAAATTATAACTCTTCATAAAAGTCACAATTTTTCATGAAAGGGGAAGGTTAGTTTTGAAAATAAATAAACTAAAAGGGAATCTTGATTTGTGGTGGCGCCACATATGCGGGTCTAGGGTTCTCTTTTATATATATATATGATACTTGATGTATGAGGTTTTTGTTTGTACTATCGCTAATTATTTAATCCGAATTTTTCAAAATTGATTAAATTAATAAGTGTTTGAGAATAATAGTCAAAAAATTGCATGACAATTTTGTTTACTAGGAAAATAGTATCGTTGAATTTATATTGAATTCAAGAAAATGCGTCTTAATTGAATTCGTTATATTTAATTTTTAACAATTAATAAATTTTGTTAGAGAAAAATAAGCAAGTAAAGTCTGATGGAGCGGCAGAGCTCTGATAATGGTTGTTGCCCTCAATTCGATGATCTTTAAGTAATATTGTTGGGGATTGCTTCCTTATCGTATTATAAAGTAGTGACTTGATTAAATATAAAAAGCTTGGAGAACAACAATAAGAGTGTGTTGCTTTTGTATTGCCTAGTATCAATGTCTAACAATGGTTTTAAAACTATTATTAATAGGTTACACAAATAAATGTCTAACAACCAATAGAAAAACGTCATTTGAGCTCTAAAGTATTATGATCAATAATTATTGTTCACGTAAAATTATCGTTGGTAGTGTCAGCTAATATTCCTTTGTTATGATAGGGGATTGCAATTGTGTGTAGCCTACAACAATAAGAACATCAATGACAAATAATCATCTGTTAAGTATCTTTATGAATAATATTTTCATTCTACCAAACATGTACACCCATAATGTATTTGTAGGGGTAAAAGATATGATGAAGAAGTTCTTGCATGTCATGTACACCCATAATGTATTTGTAGGGGCAAAAGATATGATGAAGAAGTTCTTGCATGTCATGTACACCCATAATGTATTTGTAGGGGCAAAAGATATGATGAAGAAGTTCTTGCATGTCAAGTCGAGGGTATATCACAGCCTTTGTACCTACATAGATAGGAGTAAGATTTGCATATATGTATTCTATTCTTTTCAAATTTTTTTTATGAAATTTCATTAAATATGTTATTGTTATTATTATATCCCAAAAAAATGAATTTATACACATTAATTAAAAGAAAATGACCAATTATTTTAGTAATACAGTTAGAGCCGTCAAAATAGGCTTAGCCCATGGAGCTGGCACAACCCAATCCGTTGTTGGAGTAGGGTTGGAATAAGATTTTTTTCAAGCCCATTTAAAACCAGGGCTTATAAGCTCGAGCCATATATGCCCTTGAGGTTGATCGGGGTTGGGCAAGGATGAAGGAGTTCTTAATCGGGGTCGGCCCATATATGCCCTTGGTCATTAAATATGTTATTGTTATTATTATATCCTAAAAACGAATTTATACACATTAATTAAAAGAAAATGACCAATTCTTTTAGTAATATAGTAAAACCTCACTAGATTAATATAGCTGAGACTATAAAATATTATTATTTTGTAGGGATATTCTTTAATCGATAAATTAATATTTATTAATTTAAAGAGTATTTTGAGATTCAATGTTGTGATATTGGGATAATAAGAACTTACAACATGTATTATTGCAACAGATTTTATCTTAGGATATTAAAAGGCTATAAAGTAGAATAAACTAATCAAGAAAAGATTACTGTTTTGGATGTTATCAAGTTTACAATCCCGACTTGGACGACAAATGTTCAGTAAGAGACAATAACAAATTATTTTCAACAATGCAAAATTTGTTCAGAGGATGAAATCTCGGAGAATTTGAATAAATCCACTTGTGAAAACGTCATTCATGAACTTAAGGTCATGATTAATGATCTCAATTATCCCAATAAAATGGACGTCAACAACCTATTAGATTACCCAGGTGAAAATGATATATGTTGAGAGATTCAGAGCTTAGAAGAAATTGTGGATATCATAGAAAAATAATGGTAATGATGATGTTGATGATGATACAATGCCTTTGGAACCAGTTACGCGTAAGAAAACACTTATTGCATCTAGAACACTTCACAATTTTATGATGCAGTTCGAAAAGACAACACATAAACTTTTGGATGCAATAAGAAAATGTAGAGATGAACTTCACTAGATTTAGAGTTTAATAAAACACAAGACACAATAAAATCACATTTCACTAACTTGTCTTAGATATATTTGTACTTTTATTCATTTTTTCTAATTTTTCATTTGGTGTGCATACCTTTTTTGAGGTCCTAATAATTTAGATCTGTGCCGAAGAGTAATATAAGAAAACTTAATTTTTGAACATTTTTGTAACAAGGCTATTAGAAATAAAATCAATAGCAAAAGTTAAGCGTGTTTTTTAATTTAAAATATTTACTTAAAAAAATTAAAATGTTTTATCAGGCATCAAGAAAAAAAGAAGTCATTTCTTCTTGGGGAAATCACTTACGTGTATACTTTTTAAAAAATATTTACTATATTTGTCAACATTATTTTTTTTACCATATATGACAATTTGGCTTAATTAAATTAAATTCGCTCTTTTAATTCTACTTTAATACAGTGTAATACACTTTTAATTCAAGTTTTATTCATTTTTGTTGTTTGTTGGTTTGATTTGTTATGATTTGATGACTTTTTTAAATCCTTTCTTAATTCACTCTTCTGATTGATTTTCCTAGTTAATTCATAATAGATTCAAGTTTAATTCAATATATAGAAGACTCTCTCGTTGTTTCCTTAGTTGTTTGTTTAAATTCTTTCTTAATTCGCTCTTCTAATTCAACTTTAATACAGTGTAATACACTTTTAATTCAAGTTTTATTCATTTTTGCAGTTTGTTGGTTTGATTTGTTATGATTTGATGACTTTTTTAAATCCTTTCTTAACTTCGTTGCAGGAGGTGAAAGTTGGGGAGCAACTCGAGGAGTCAGGTGAAAATGTTTTCGTGGGTGAAAAGAACCGCTAGAAGTAAGTAGAAGACAATCTTTGCTCTAAGTCAGTTTTGCCAAATGGCTGATTCAAATGATGTGAACAGATTCATTTGTGAATTGGGAGCTATGGTGGCCAAACTTTCCGATTTTGGTATATTTTAAAGAGAAACAGACAAAACCCAAGGGACAAATACACTTTTTCCCAGTGATTTTTGTATATTCCCTTTCAAGTTTTTACATAATGCTTAGTTTTCTTATGCTGTTGAATCTCTATTGAAACACCAAAATACGAATTGTGAGATTCCCAAACTAAAATTGGGACCGTCATTAACATCATCCGTAGCAGTAGGAGATGAAACTTGACCTCTCATTCGACTTCTTCTATAAACTTTCTAATTCGAAGTACCACCATCACTATGTATTCGCAGACTTCTTCTAGGCGATTTTCGTTTACCTTCTTCCATTAGAATTCTATGCTGAAAAATGGGGAAAAAAGAACAACAATACCCTAAAATTTTCTGACAGAAGAGTAGAAAGAAAAGAGAGAGGATATGAGCGAATGGAATGGAGAAGAAAGAACAACAAAACCCTAAAGAGAGAGAGGATATGAGTGTGTTTTAAAATTGTTTTAAGTAACTATTGCTAAAAATTGACAGAAATGGTAATAAATTAAAAGTATACTTAAAAGTGGTAATTATTAAATAAAAGACCTTCACTTATGTAATTTATACTTCTTAGTATTTACAAAGACTAAGGGGTATTTCAGTATAAAATTAGAAATTGAATTTGTCAAATCGTTTGGTTGTGATTTGTGAATATTTGCTAGATTCAGAATAAATCTATAGAAAATCATTAAATTATTTATGTTAGAAGGTGGGTTGTAATATATTACCCCAACATTATAATTTCTAATATTTCTTTAATTAGAATTAGTGACCTATTTCCGAAAAGAACCCCATTTGTAACCTATAAGGATCGTTGAGACATTGTTGTAACATGTGGTATTCTAATTGATTTTTTTCCTACGTCTTTTAAGTTGAGTTTATTACACTAATTTACATAGACGAGTTATATCTTTTATTTGATTTACAAACTATTGTACATGAGCGAAATTATTTAGCGTATACTCAAAACATAGCGACAATAAAATTTTCTGACGTATAAAAAAATCTCAAAAAATTGGATAAAATCCATTTTAAGTCTAATCATATGCCTTAATCACCGACAATATTCCTACTTTTTTATACTCTTAATTTTAAACATAGTCTCCCTAAGTATTACACAAAACCATGTAGGTAGATGATGAAGTATTCATTTGGATATGACACACTCATTAAAAATACGTTTATTGATATAATTATTTTATGATATTATCCTTATTAATTAATATTTAGTTAGATCTTGAATACTATTTTGATGAATAAGTAATTAATGCTAAGGATAACATATAAGAAAAAATAATTATCTTTTTTAGATATGTTAAGTGTGATAAATAAAAATGAAATTTATTTTTAAAATAATAAATAAATAAAAATACATAAAAAAACATAAGGGAAAAAAGACAAATATACCCCCGAACTATCATAAATGGTATGCAGATACCCTCCGTCATACTTTTAGGGACATTGGTGCCCCTGTCGTCCAAAAACTAGAGCATATATACCCTTTATACTAACAGACATACACGTGTCATAATCTTATCCACCGACCCGACATTTATTAAATATCGGATCGACGGATAAGATTGCGCCACACGTCCCTATTTAGTCTTCTGTTAGAGTGAAGGTCATATATGTTTTAGTTTTTGGACGACAGGGACACCAATGTCCCAAAAGTATGACAGAGGCTATCTGTATACCGTTTATAATAGTTCGAGAGTATTTTTGTCCTTTTTCCCAAAGCATAATATATAACATAAGATTTTTTTTTAAAAATCAAATTATTATTATAATAAAATGTCAATAATTATTATAAAGAGTTTTTTGGATTAAAAGATGACCTTTTTATTTGGCAAAAAGTGTAGTTATTACACAAAACCATGTAGAATGTTGAAGTGTCCAAAAACTCAAGAATAACATATTTATGATTAATATTAGTAATACATCAATGATTAAATGGACAAGTTGGTGAGTCACAAAAATGTAAATATGACTAGCTAGGATGACTTTTGTGAGGATGGGGGCCCTTCTCCTCCCATCCCCACACTCTTTAAATAAAGGAAAAGATTTTATAATATTTTCGTAATTTTTTTTTAAAAATAATTCAACATCCTTTAAATTATTGTTATAAATATTTAAATGCTATCTTTTTTTCTAACAGTTTAATTTAACACTCGGTTGAAAAATTACATTATATAATTGAGTCCATAAAATTGATAAGGGGTAAACTTAAATTGTTTTTCTTCCCTGAAGACAATTTTCCGTTTCATGTTGGAATTTCACTAATGACAAAAATAAATACGAGATAATTATATAATTAAAAGAATAGAAATTGACAAAAAATATATAACATGGGGACAAAATTGAATAACTTTGAAATATTTTATGGTCAATACTTTTCTTCTCGTGCTTTTTACTCATAATTTTAAAAATATTTACCTTACTCCTACCTCTTACGTTGTACAGATAAAAATGTTATTGCTTAAAAATATTCAACTCAAATAACATAAAATATAATTTTATTGTTATCGTAGTAAATTTAGATATTTTTGGTGAAATAAATGTTATCACGTGATTTAAGCCTATTAATCACGAGGCAAATTGAAATGCATAATAACTGAAGTAAACGCTAGTCAAAAGAAACGTATTGATTCTTCTTAACTAACTACAGGACTTTATTATTTTATTTTTAAAAAAGCAAAATGAATTTTTCCATTGAAGCAAAGCTCAAAACTTATTCAAGAATCCAAAAAAACTTTATTCTTTAACTAATCTCTGTTTCTCTCTCTTATCTCATTTCTCACTTTTTTTTTCTGAAATTGTTTTTTTATAGTTATTTTAAACACTTGAATTCAATCATTAAGCCAAGGAAAATAATTATTTCAAGTCAAGATCATCCATTTTCTAAAGGTATACACTCTGTTTTTTTACTCAGTTTTAATTTTTATTTATGTTCATGCATGTGTTTTTTTTCTATTTTTTTAAATAGAATTTTTAGAATTTTCTTTTGGATTGATATGCTTATTACTGCTCCATTGGATATTTGATTTTTTTTTTCTGGGCTTATTTAGCTGAATTTCAAGAATTCTTCAAGTTTCAATCTTTCCAACAAAGTTTGTAAGATTTTTTTTTTCTTTAAAGAAAGTTTTTTTTTTTTTGGAAAAAGAGGTTAGTACTATCCTCTTTTTGAAAGATTTTACAAAAAAATGAATTTGAAAATAAAAAGGTAATTTTTTAGTTGAACTTCAAGAATTCTTCAAGTTTCAATTTTCTTTATAATCAAGCTATTAAAGGTAAAGTTACAACAAAGTTTGTAGGAACATTTGTTGGGTTTTTCTATAAAGTGTTAATTTGAACTTCTTTTTTTTTTTTAGAAAAAAAAATTACTACCTCTTTTTTAAAATATTTTTAAAACCTGAGTGTGAAATCTTGAAAAAGATAGTAACTTTTTTTTTTCCCTTCAAAAAACAGTTGAAACAAACACTTTTTTTTAAAGCAAAATTATTTTTTGCAAAAGCTCAAAATTTTCTTTTGTGAGTTATGTTGTGCTAGGAAATAGAGATTATGGAGTTTGGAGAAGTTTGCCTATTATTTGAAGGAAAATATATGGTTGTTAAAAGTTGAGATTCTTAATCGCTATCCAAATTAAGTTTCTTGATATTGCAAATGAAAATTATGTAGTTTCTTTAATTGTTTTGGTTAAAGATTTGTAATGTCAATGTAGTTATATGATAATGTTAAAGAAAAGCCAAAAGTATCTTGTTTTGAAATGAATTGGACATGAATGGAGTCATATAGTTGATTCTAAGTAATTCGGAACTCGGGCTACAAGTCATGTAGAACTCAGTAGTTTTGGCTATACCTTGTATTTGTGTTTAAAAATCTACTTAATATGCATAAATAGTTTATTGAAAACATAGTAAGGTGCCTCTAAGAAGTGTCTTAATCGCATTTATGAATGAATGATGTCCTCAAGATTTATAGTTAGGCTTGTAAAATGTATGTTTCTCTTCACCTCCTTTCCTCTTCAATCTAATTGTTATTGGCCAATGGAATCGTTCTGATGACCGACGTAATGTTGCTTGGACTCTTCTGCCGTACCCTTATCAAATCCTCCAAAAATGAATTACTTTTAGAGGATCCGAGACACACTTTCCGGTATATTTGAAGAGTGTCTTCAGCAACATAGTTTAAGACACTCTTATCGATCTAAAAGTGTGTTTCACTTTGAACTATTTACTCAAGGTTTCCCCATGGAGTTCTCCAGAAAAATGTTTCTGATATTTGTTGATAGTAATTGCGAATAAGCAAGTAGGGGCCGAGAAGTAGCGAGATTTCAGGAATAGGTGACTTTCTTTCATTTTGTTATGGAAAGCGAAAGTGGTTTCGTTTTTTGAATCTGTATCTATTTACATAGTGTTGATCTAAGCTTTGAGGACGACACAACATCATTTCTATAAGGACTTAAGTGATCTTAGTTTGTTGTTATAGTTAAAAATGAAGGCACTGGTGTAACATCATAGATCAGCTGGCCCCTGTTACGTTATCGTTTTGTTGTAGTCATAAATTGAAGAAATATTCACAATTTGATTGTTGAGTGTGCAGAAATAAGGCGGTGCCAAATCATCTCATGGAGGGCAAGCAATTGAAGTTTAATCAACCTCTTTTGTCAGTGAGACGAATCTCTCCGGCAATGATTTTCCAGAGAGATGAGAAAAAGAAATGTGACAATTCCTTTCCCACTATGACACATCCTCCTCATTACAAATCAGAACTGAGCTCAGGCTTAGTGGTAAAGCCAGGAACTGTTCCTTTCCTCTGGGAACAGACCCCCGGAAGGCCAAAGGATGAGAGCAGACCACAAACTCATTTCACGGAAAAACCTCCTACCGCACCAAAGCTTCCACCTGGGTGGAAGTTAAGAGATAACCAGGATTTCGATCAAACAGGAAAATTTCAAAATGCCATGCTGAGTTGCACTTATTCTTCAGATGAAAATGTAAAGAAGATGGAGAGTTTTGACAGCTCAAAAGAGATGATGCACGATAAGGAAAAGATTGAATCGGAGGATGACGATGAAGCCTATTTGGATGCCTTGGATACACTTTCAAGAACTGGATCATCCTTCCTAAATTGTAGTGTAAGTGGCTTAAGTGAATTTGATGAGCCAAATGCAAAACCGTCTCGAACTTCTTCAACGAATCTGCAGACTAAGGATTTCATGATGGGTCGATTTCTGCCAGCAGCTAAGGCAATGACTTCAGACAAGACTTCAGAAACACCTTATTATGTCCGCAAGAAGCAGCCACCTGTCGAGGATCAACCAAGACAGACAAAGAATATAATAAATGGGGATAGACAGCCTCAGTTGCGCTACGGACCTAGTTTTACACTTTATCATTCCCAAGCTCGTGATTATAAAGAAGAAGAAGAAGAAAGTGATGATGACTGTTATGATAGTGGAAGTTTATCTACTAAAATTTGTGGATTGTTGCCTCATTTTTGCTTGAAAAGTTCTTTTCGTCTTCTAAATCCTGTACCTGCAATGAGTGCTAGACCTCGAATACCCGTCTCTCCTGTCAGTATAACACAAACTGGATCCTTTTCTACTACTTCTTTTAGCGGAACAGAAAATGAGGTATGAACTTCCATTCTTTTCTTCCTGGCACTCATTTCTTTGCTTGATCCACTCATGTTGTGCTAACTCGCTTGCCTAGATTTACTTTGACTAAACTATAATTATAATTCTTGTTATCTTTTACAGCAGTCAACATCTGATGTAAGTGAGCAAAAGTCTGTCGTTGGATCCATAACAACTCAACTACACGAGGATAAGAACGATGTTAAGGGCAGGACCTATTCAACTTATGCCAATGAACCTTACAATAATATGACAATGCTTGGCACGAACGCGGAAGAAAATAATCCCGAGCTCAAGTGCTTGTCTGATCAGAACAATAGCAGGGAAGTAGATGTTTTAACTCCTTCTGTAGAGAAAACTCTGTGCATAGATATTGTGCATAAAACGGATTCGTCAGTTAAGATATCATGTTCTCTAGATAAAAAACCATCTAAGTTGCAACACGAGGATGTTGAGATACTTGAACAGATGATAAAACGAAAACCATTTGTAGATTCTTCACTTTATTCGTCTGAGACTTCATTAAAGCCATATCTTCAAAGGAAAGCTGACTTCAATCCACCACGTTCAGCGGAAAAACTGAACAATGGAAGGGAGATGAAAACACGGACATCTACCGGTCAAGCTCAAGATTGTTACCAAGATGCAATGACCTTAGAAAAATCTGACAGTAATGGTGTAGAAAAAAACAGAAAGCCATTTCCGAGAAGAGAAAAGTTAGAGAACTCATGCAAAGTGCACCCAGAGTTTCTTGCTCCACCACCTTTACCGAAATCTCCATCAGATTCATGGCTTTGCCGCACTTTGCCTTCTTTATCCACAAAGAATGCATCTTCACGGGCTTATATCGGGACAGGACTGAATCCTAATAACCAGTCTTCTAAGCCACTACCAAGTGATTCCAAGTGGGAAACAATTGTTAAAATGACAAAGAAGCAACAGCATCTGTGAAACTCTTGAGGTAAATTCTTTATTTCTTTTAATGTACAAGTTTATTTATTTGTCTCCTCCCCCCATCCTTAGGTTTTTGGAGTTCTGAAAGAGTCCCACATCGCGGCCCTTTAAGGGATGAGTGGTCTTTTTAATTTGATTTGGGAAATCCCTCACCTCTTGAGCTAGCTTTTTGGGGTTGAGTTAGGTCCAAGATCCATTTTCTTACAGGAGTGAAGGGAATGAATTATGAGTGTATGCTGATTGTCTGATACCCCCCCCCACCCCCCCCCCACCCCCGTTTATGTGGCAACATCTTTTTTTAGTCTGTTCCAATAAGAAATGACAACTTTCTAAACTTAGAAACAATTTAAGTCGACACAAATATCATGACATGTTTATGATCACAAGCCTTAAAAGTCTTCATTTATTTCTTGAACTCCGTGCCTATGCTTTAAGTGTTCCTTAATTTTGCCGGTATCTTAGTTTCTCTGCTTAATTTCACCATTCTGTCAGGAACTCGGGGCTTTGACATATATAGAAGAAGCTCAGTAGAAGATGTAAAGGCTTTTCTGAACTTCTCTGGTTTCTTGGCGCGAAGGTGGCCAATAATATATTGTTTGCTGTATAGACTCTATACTTTCTTCAGTTGTAATGGCTTTATAACTGCAAACTCATATCCTGTAATTACATGATGGAATAAGAGTTTACTGTACAGATGATCCTGAAATTCAATGTAAAACTTTAATCCCTTGCATGTTGGGATTTCTTGTTTCTGAGAAAGGTAAATGTATTGATATTTGGACGAAAACTCAAACTTTAGTGGAGAAAGGTAGAGGGACGCAACCTTACTCCTACTTTGTGAAGGATTGCCAAATGGCACAAATTGCCAGCATCTATCTGATAATACATCATGATGTGGATCTAGATATAGTCATCATTTGTCTAGTTATCAATCTTCTATAATCAATTTAGTTATCTTTAATGCAAAAGTATTGAGATACATAATTCTGTAAGAATATGTGAAACAAGAACTCTTGTGCCTTGCTATAGACTAATGAACTAACAGTGATTATTTGTGAAATGGAATACAAATTCTGCATAGAATCGTTGGAATTCTTACCGAAAATACTTTATCACGAACATTGCAGGGAATTCTTTAAATTCCAAAGAAAAAATCAAGCACTGATGTTGCGTCAAATTAACTGAACATCAAAACATCACATGACACAACCCCTTGTTCTGCATGTACAAAGCTTTTCATATATATATATATATATATATATATATAAAAAATCAAGCACTGATGTTGCGTCAAATTAACTGAACATCAAAACATCACATGACACAACCCCTTGTTCTGCAAGTTCAAAGCTTTTCATATATATATATATAATGTATCGATACTGCATAAATAGTGTATAATCGTATACAGATGATGTATAAATATGTTTCTAAGATGTGTGTGTGTGTATATATATATATATATATATAATAATGTTGATACAATAAAGTATACATTATAGATCGATTTTTTTCAATCCCAACTAGTTCAAATACCCTCTAAACAGTTCCAAAGTTTAGATGTGATCTCCTCTCAATATTTCGAGACTTTGGATTTACTAGTTTTTTTGACATGTTCGTTGCACGTGATTACCAATTCCAAAAATATATGTTATAGTAAATAGTATTGCTTATTTAAGTGAAGATTTGAATAATAAGCTTAACAAAAAATAATATTACAGATTCTTTTGTGCATGTTCAATGTGGATCGTCATATATATTTCTTATTCACACAAACATATGAAGATGGTCAATGAAAAATTTTATTAGTTAAATGCAATAATGTATATATTTATATCAATTTGATGAGGTTCAATCATGTAGTTAGTTTTATCTCACTAATATTACCTTATAGACATTATTTGTTTTGTATTTTTCTTGTCATCTAACCAGATGTGCTTTGCATGTGTATTCCACGTTAAATTATTTAGATGTCATATGAACATGTGAAGAGAACAACTATATTTTATATATTCACATATTTTGTGAGATTTCTTTTTATAAAAAAGAACTCGGAACATTTTAAAATAATATATTTTGAAGTTAGAAGATCTTGTTAACTTGATAATACATTTGTGACATATATAATACTTTAATTTAAATACAAATACCTACCCAAATATAAATATATATTTGCATTAATGAAAATATTTATCTCATAAAATTAACTATTAAATAAATAATAAAAGTTAAACTAATACAAACTTCAATTGCGTTATTACAAGTCATATGAACTTTTCTTCATCCAAAATACTGAAATATTAAGAAATAGTAAATAAGTAAAACAAAAGGCAACGTTTATATATTAATAACTATTTTGAAGCAAACTTCCTGAGAGTCTAAATTACACAAGTAGCATTGACAAATAAAGTCATTATTTTGTCTTGAGCATCAAAAACAAATCGTGACAATTCTCTAAATTTTTGAAAAAGATATTCAATAGCATATATCTACATCACAAGAGAAATTGTTAACAAAAACAAATGAATTTATACTACATCATGTTAGCTTTGTATATTGGAACATTACATACTAATGTATATATTAAGTGAAGAAACAATTATTATATCATCAAAATTATTTTCCTCAAGTACTCGAGATTATGGAATATACCCTTTTAGGATAGAACGACTAACTTCATCAGAATAGTGGTACTTGATATTTCGCTAAACTTCGAACTCACTCAACGACAATAAATCACACAAAAAAAAAATTAAAATGCAAGAAGAAGAAGAGTAGAAGATTAAAAAAAATTGTGCTGGAAAATTGAGAGGAAACCCCTCTATTTATAATCAACAAAGGGTAGTATGAACAAATATTTTTTGTGTCTTATCTGAAAAGTCATGATTTTTCCTAAAAGTCACAATCCTTTGAAAAAGTCACAACTTATTTGAAAAAGTCACAACTTTTTGGAAAAGTCACAACTTATTTGAAAAAGTCATAACTTTTTGGAAAAGTCACAACTCATCGAAAAATCACAATCCTTTTTGAAAACAGTCACAACCCTTTTTGAAAGCAGCCACAACTTATTGAAAAAGTCACAACTCATCGAAAAAGTCACAACTTAAGTTAGGAATATTATAGTTATTTAACATTCAAATTAGGAGTTCATGCTTTTAAGGTAATATAGATTATTCATCCGAAACGATTCAAGTTTGACACGTCAATTTTTAAAGTCGAACTTTTGTCTAATTTTCCGTTACTATATCCAACTTCGAACTTGTATATTTAAAGTTTGAAACTTTAGACCAATTGATTTTTGATACGACTAAACTTTAAAAACTTTATTCAATTTGGCTATTAATTAAATAGAGCATCTTTTTCCAAATCACAAGAGAGAGCCCACTGGAACCCCAGCGGGTCCGTGATTATGCTGCATTAACCATCAAGTTGATCCGGGCCACCGTACTGTGATTGAAGTGAAATTCGCCGGAAATATCTCTTGCTCCGGCACCGGCCACATCGCGTGAGAGGAATTATGGCTACGGTTGATGTGATCAAGTGTTGTATGGATTCCATTAGCCAAGTGAGTAATCTCTCAATCCCGGAGTATTTTTCCGTTAATCATGCTGTTCGATGTATTAAAATTGTCAAGTTTGAATTGTTTACTCAGTTCTACTACTGATCAAATTGAGCATTCGCAAATTTATCTGCTTTGAAGGTTGAACTGAGTCGCTAGAATTTAGGGAGGAAATGATTTTTAGGAATTGAGAGCTAAGGAGTTCAGGCTAGTGTCTAACCATGCTAAAGAGATCACAAATTTCTTTGTTTTATGAATATTTTGGTTATATCAACTATGCCTCAATCCCAAACTAAATTGTATAGGGTACATGATTCCTCTATATCCATTCTGCTCTGTTTTAGGCCCAAGGATTCTCAGATTCATCATAACATGTACATTAGTCCTCGGACCGATAGTTGTTATGCTTTTCTCATAGGCAGATATAATGCGCCAAAATCTTTTTTTGATACATATATCTTGTTTTATTGATTGACATTTAGTTACTCGACTATCCAATTGGGTACCTGGATCCTCCCACTAACACCAACAGGGTAATTGACATGCAGAAAAATCACCTAAATTCTGGTTTTGTTGGGATTCTAACCATGTTCTTTTTGTGATCCTCATTCCAGTCTTATCAACTGCGAAGCCACACACATGGATGTTAATAGTGCCTGAAAATTTTATAATACTTTGGAGAATAGATTGAGGGAGAACTTCGAATTCATGACATGTAGATTTTACATTTTCTACTTTATGTTATGCTTGTGAGGTTTTCTATTTGATCGGTTGACTACATGATAAATAAAATGGAAGGGAGGAAGAAGGATAGTTTCGTGTTAATTTGTGATGGTAGATTATATTGGTAGAAATAGCTAAACTCAAAACAATCACTTCTCCAATTTTATTATTATTGTCTTCTTATGTTTAAGAAGGAACAATGTTGATACCCTATTTTTTCCCTTTCTAATTACCGTGGAAACTCCAGGTCGCATATACTTAAAGCGAAGGAAAAAGGTCATATTCATTTAATGCTGTTTCTTTTCCGATAGAATTTAGAAAAGAAACATATCCTTATAATGAGTGTTACATAGATTCAAATGATAAGATTAATGGTTGATCATACAAGATTAAAAAAGATTAAAGTTGACAACATTTGTCAGGAGGTGCAAGTAATACACATAGATCACTTGAGGTGGTTTAGTCATGTTCTACATTGGCCTCTGGATACACAGGTTTATAAGTGCACAATTATGGTGAGAACAAGGTAGAGCTAAAATTACATGGAAGGAAGTTGTCTTGAAAGATTCACAATCTCTTGGGGTCCATGCAGACCTAGCGAAAAATAGGACTAATATGGAAGAACAAGATCTATATAGGCAATACCAATTAGTTGGTATAATTGTTGTTACACTTTAGGCATGCTAGTCTATTTACTTTAGGTCCAATGTTTTCGAGGAGTCTTAGTCTGGTCATCTATGGAAGAAAATATTATTAATAGTTCTTCTTAATTTATTTTTAATCTAATTTTTATGTAACATCATACTTCGATAAACTTAAATGGAGCAACATGGGCAACGAAGATTCATATAGCCGATACGTACTTGTTTTGGGTTGAAGCCTCGTAATTGTAGCTCTTGTTGTTGTTATTGTGATAGATTCTAGAATGTGATGAAAATTTAATGTAGTCTCTTTACCTTCTCTTCTAATAAAATATCCAGAAAATTAGAGAATTAGGTCAACTCTACTTTTATAGAAGGCAAAATAGTTTATATGTTATTTCTCTTCTGTTTTTCCTCACCTATGTACTTTTTTTCTAAAAACTATTTTATTGCACGGGGGAAGGGGGAGGGGAGGAAAGGGGAAGGGAATGCTATCACTACTGTTGGGGTTTGAACTCTCCACCTCAACTGTGGAAGGCAGGGAGCTCACCAAGTGAGCGAGTCCTCACCTGTACTAATCTATATAATAAGCAAAAGGCACTTCTGTACTTGTGTAGTTACTGGAACTTTTCTTTGAAGGCAGCATGGTGAATGATTTTAACTTGATTTTTCTCCTGAATTTTGGGGAGCAATTAGTCAACTTAAAACTTTTTCTATATTTTTTTGCAGATATCAGATGAAATTAGAGATGCCATAATTTATCTGGATGCAGGGTGTACCGAAAGCTTTGAATATGTTGGAGCATTCTCTCTGTTTTTGGAGCTTGGTGCACATGCCATTTGCAGCTTGGAGAAAATGTCTCCTCTTGATAAGGTAACAATAGTTATACTTATTTTAGTTGAGTTGGAATTTGTTGGTTGAATTATCTTTTAGTTAATATCATGATATACTTTAAGTTGCATAATCACAGATGCGCACCATACTCCGTAAGTAGTAGGCCAGTAGCTTCACTTCACATTGGAAAAGGAAACATGATATGCTTCCACTTCAGGAGAAGTAGTTTGTGTTTGAAAACTGCATGTTATTGTTATGTGTCTTAAATGTAATATGATTGTAAATATTTAGTTTGAATTGTCATGAAGAATTCCTAACTCGCGTTAAGAATTGCTTGTGAAAAAAATAAAGGAAGTCCTTAAAAGGAGAGGGAAAACATTGATTGATTTTGTATTAACAAAAAATATCTCCTTGAGAATAGTTAAGGAACGTATCACTTACTGTGAATCATGCACATGGCTAGCGTGTAAGCATCTGCAGTAGATTATTGGACAGAATGTTAAAGTGTTCATAAAAGTCTTACTACGAAGAAAAGAAAACTGCTATATATATACACAACCACAAAAAAGGAGCCTCTTGTATTGATTCTTTTCCAGTTTTTGATCTACCTTTTGTTTGAGCCAGTCGTCAATGTCTTCCTTGTAGGTGGTTGATTGGAATTTGACTTCTGGGCCTGCAAAGAAAATTGTTGTCATCACGTCACGTCTTCTAAGTGATGCACATAGATACATTTTACGTTGCCTGAGTGCATTTCAGACTCTCTGCAGCTGTGCTATATTTACATGCATTTCAGAGGTATTTTTTGTGCCCGTGGATAAAATGTTCTTCTGAGATTTTCTACTCATTAAATTCGATAATGATACCTGACATATATTGGTTGTATTACCTGTTGTTTTGCTTACATCAACCACATTATTCTTTATTAAAAGATAATATACATATATCCATCCATTATGTCTGAATCAATTTTAAGCTTTAGGAAAAATGGGAGACATGCAAATCTTTCTTGGTTGGTACTCAGTATATATGTCTCTATGAAGATAGAATAACTTACTGTAAGATTTTTAACTTTTATATGTATGCTCGTCCAGAATTTCATGCAGATTCTCTTTCCTGTTCCTTTAAAGAAAAAATGACAACAACATACCAGTGTAGTCTCACAAAGTGGGGTATAGGGAGGGTAGAGTGTATGCAAACCTTATCTCTACCTCAAGCAAGGTAGATAGGCTGTTTCTGATAGACCCCTGACTCAAGGAAAAAGACTATAGTAGCAGGAGCAGCCCAAAGTAGTTCAGAAGAAGAAATAATGAAAGTACAAGGAACAATAGAACAAGAGTACTATTACTCAAATGATATGATAAGCTACACAACACTGGACTACCCACTAACATTCTATCTAATCCATGTCCTTCATATCCAATCTAAGGTCATGTCCTCGGTAAGCTGCAGCTGGGTCATGTCCTCAGTAAGCAGCAATTGGGTCATGTCCTGTCTAATTACCTTTCCCCTTACTTCTTCAGTCTACATCCACCTCTCCTGAAATCATCCATGACCAACCTCTCACATCGGGACATCTGTACACCTCCTCTTCAAATGCCCGAACCATCTCAGTTCGGCAGAGAATACAGGATGGATAGAAAAGTTTCAATGGATATCATTTTCTTTCATCCACAAGTGGCTTCCTCATTCTAGATGAGATTTGCTGGCCACCACAACTATAACTTAATTTGTTTAGTTTCACTGAACTCAGTGTTAGACTATTTGTAAGGCCATGTTTTCAAGTTAGTTACAGATATAATGGAAAATTACTTCTGGCCAGGATAACGTCTTTTTCTTCTGACCTTATTTCATGTTATTGATGGTCTGTCTCTTTGTAATCACAGTGTCACTTTTCTATTAGTTGCGAACATAGGTCGTCAATAAATCCTGATGAAGCTAATGTATCAAATAAGTTCAATATTGGCACTGGAGTTGCTTGTCATATCAAATACTCTCTGTTCACCAACAGAAATATCTCAATCAAAGAAGGCTGCACTGTGAACTGAAAGTACTTTTATCTGTTTTAAGAAATTTAGTCTAGTGCTTTTGGACTAATGTCCTATTGCAATGATTTCGAGGTTGTCTATTTTACTGGTATATGTTAGGTCTTAAATATGTCATTGAAACTCCCACCCAATGTACATAGGAAATTGTCACTTAATAGCTTCTTGTATGATCAATCTGCAATGTCTTACCTCAATTTAAGTGTATGCCCAAATTCACTTATTTCAGACAGGTCACTCAGCATATCCTGAATCACCTTTAGGACCGGATGCATATCGTGAATATGAATCTTTGCTTGTCCAAGATTATGAGGAGCTTGCCAGAAAGTTTCTGATGAACTCTAGTCATACCGGAGAAAGCATAGTAAAGGATAGTACGCCCGCTGAAGATGAAGGATGGTCACAATTAACCACCAGTGAAGAGGAGCCTTTTAATTTCAGTTCTGTTGCAAGTGCACAAAATTCATATGAAGACAGTGTAATTGACCGGACCGAAGATGTACGGAAAAAGTTGAAAGTTTCTGTGCATCACTTCCCTCTGGTCTTGTGTCCTTTTTCACCTAGATTCTTTGTCTTGCCTTCAGAAGGATCAGTTGCCGAAGCGTACCTATCTGCTGAACATGATAACTCTATAAGCTTTGGGTTACCTCCAATAAGTACTGGGACAACTGCTGATGGTGAGGATGTCCCTCCTGGGGCAACTCTTACCGCTCAATTTCTTTATCATCTGGCGGCAAAGGTAATCATGCTTTCACTTGTCTGAAAATTTCTTTACCGATTTTGAATGCTCTCTTCTATCATAATTCACATATTGAAAATAAAAAAGGTGTCCACCAATCGGCATCCTTGTTATCCAGAATGGTAGTGAAATTTGACTACACCTTCTCACTAACAATGTGTTTAGGATGGCATATCTCTGTCTTGGTACAAGCCTCTACAATGCATGGGCCATTTAAATGTATTGAATACTACTTGGATTATACAAAAGTACTATATAATTGGTAATTTTCTTAAAACAACACACACACACACACACACACAACAAACACTAGTTGTTGGATTCCATTATAAAAACAAAAAACAGCAATTAGATTGAAGGATGAACGGTCATTTAGCTGTAAAGTTGTAAAAAGGTGAAATTCCTAAAGGAATAAACCTGCTTTCCACTGAATATTTAATTTTAATAAACAAGATTAATTAAATTAATAATAACAGATGAAAGGTACAACTAATGTTCTTTAGTTAAAAAGGGAGAATTTACCATGTATTATGCGACATTGAGCAACTTTTCCGTCTATCGGATTTTTTGTCTAATCTTACCCCTGCGGCCTTGCTATCAGGAAAGTCTCCAATCTGAAGTTAATGTTAAACCATAGTCAATTCAGAGGTAAATTTGGACACGTGGAGGCCACCAATTTCATGTTGGAGCTCTGTTAATGGCAAGAGAAAGTTTGAGACAATTTGCTAATGGTAAGGGTATGAAAGGACCAAAGGTCTAGTGGAGGGAAAAATTGAGCAATTTCTAATAGTATTTATAGGATCAAGCTTGGACCTTTTCTTCTTTTAAAAAATGAGAGGATAAACACAATGTTAAGCTTTCTGTGGAAATAAAAGGTAAATAGTGGGACATTTTCATTTAGAAAGTAAAAATGTATCGCAATAATCTATTATGGATTTTGAACAACTGATATATTGAATTGCAATCGTGTTATCTATGTTTTTTTTAGATTTTGCCTCATTCAGCCTTTATTTTGAAAGCTAATATATTCAATTTGTAGATGGACCTGAAACTTGAGATATTTTCCCTGGGTGATGTTTCAAAAACTGTTGGAAAGCTTCTAACAGACATGTCAAGTCTTTATGATGTCGGTCGACGTAAGAGATCTGCAGGGCTATTACTCATTGACCGCACTCTTGACCTTCTTACTCCATGCTGTCATGGGGATTCACTTGTGGATCAAATGTTTTCATCATTGCCTCACAGAGAACGGATGGCATCCTTAAGTCAATCTAAAAGCTCCCAAAGCCAGGTTAAACTTGGCCCTGCTTACTTGCAACGTTCTCCCCTCACCGTTCAGATACCACTCAATAATTTCCTAAGAGGGGATACTTCAAGTTCTTACAACTTTCAGCTGGTGGAAAGCATTGAAGCATTTCTCCGTGGTTGGAATTCAAGAGACTCAACTCCTCAGATGGTTGAGTTGGTGAATTTTAGCACTAAACTTAGTGGTGAAATGTCCTCACAAGATTTTCAGAGTGACCTTCTTTGTGGTTCTTTCGTCTCTACGGAAAATTTTCATGGAACACCGTACCTAGAAGCCATACTAGAGCGAAGAACAAAAGATGGGGCTGTGCTGATCAAGAAATGGCTACAAGAAAGTTTACGTCGAGAAAATATATCATTGAATGCAAAAATCCGTCCTGGTTATGCTTCAAAATCAGATCTGCAGACTATGGTTAAGGCATTAGCTAAAAGCCAGTCATTGCTGGCGAAAAACAAAGGAATTATCCAGCTAGCAGCAGCAGCACTATCTGCATTAGATGAATCACATAGTGCTAAATGGGATGCATTTAGCAGTGCTGAGAAGATACTGAACGTAAATGCTGGGGACACAAGCCAAAGTCTTGCTGCTCAAATTAGTGATCTCATAAATAAAAGTGCATTAGTTAGTTCACAGGGTAATAATAAGATGGATGCTCAACGGGGGCTTCTTACTCTACAAGATGCTCTGCTACTCACAGTTGTTGGATATATATTGGCAGGTGAGAATTTCCCATCTTCTGGGACTGTCGGTCCTTTCTCTTGGCAAGAGGAACAGTTTATGAAAGAAGCAATTGTTGATGCGATTGTTGAGAACCCAACAGTTGCGAAATTAAAGTTTCTGAAAGGTTTAACTCAGGATCTAGAAGCCAACTTTAACAGAAAATCAGAAGAGAAGAATGAAGATCTTTCTAATACCGAAAGCATTGATTTTGATGATGATGATTGGGGTAGTTGGGGTGATGAAGATTCTGGAAAAGATAAAAGAAAAGAGCAAGTGTATGATGACATACAATTAAAGTTAGAATTACGTGATAGGGTGGCTAATCTATTCAAAATTTTTCACAAATTGTCCAGCTTAAAAAAGAATGTTTCATTCAGAGAGTGGTCACAGGCTCTGAGTAAGTTCAATGATGATCCTTGCTCAAACAAAGGGCTGCTTTATAAAGTGCTATCAAGGGTGTTAGATAAGCATGAAGTACCTGGCTTAGAGTATCATTCATCTACTGTTGGCCGCCTATTCAAAAGCGGGTTTGGGAGATTCGGCCTTGGGCAGGTATGATTCTGTTAGATATCAATATTTTCTTTGCTAGTCTAGTCTAAGTTGCTGATTTGATTCTGGAATTTTTGCAGGCGAAACCAAGTCTGGCAGATCACGATGTTATTCTCGTGTTTGTTGTGGGAGGCATAAATGGTGTAGAGGTTTGTTTTCCTTGAACTCTTCAGTGCATTTCATGTTTTTGCTTTCATATTGGTTTAATGAATTTGCAACGCACATATGCAACAACGGTTAAGATATTAGTTAATAAAGCGAAAAGACTATAAAACACCGCTGGTATGCTCGTTGATGGGCAACCAAGGGTGTGGCCTCTAGTGGTCAATGAAGTGGTTGAGAACCCTGAGGTCTTAGGTTCAAAACTCAGCAGAGACAAAAAACACTAGGTGATTCTTCCCATCTGTCCAAGCATTGGTGGACAAAGTTACCTGACATCGTTGATGCTATATGAAATAACAGTCCCTCCTTGTTCTATCTCTATAAAACACTGTTATCCTTTCTCTTTCAATTGAAGTATGCTCATTGGTGCTACGTGAAATAACAGTCCCTCCTTGTTCTATCAATAGGTTCGAGAAGCTCAGGAGGCATTATCCGAGAGCAGCAGGCCTGAAGTTGAATTAATTTTAGGTGGAACAACTTTTCTTACACCTAAAGATATGTTTGAACTACTGCTGGGCGATTATTGTTGTGTTTAAGGCTGTGTAGCTTTCTAGTTTTGTTATGTAAAATTTAAGATAAGAAGTTTTGTCTAAAGTCTGATATTTAGAGAATACAAAACATAATTTCCCCTTCATGTAAACAGTACTGCAATTTTTATGATTTTCAATATATTTTTCGTATACTTCCTAAATAAAAAAGAAATACAATGGTTGTCAACAAAGGAGTCAATTTGCATCCTATATTTTATTATCTCATTTGCATCCTATATAACTTTAAAGATGAAGAGATACATTTATTAGAGGTAGAAAAATATTGCGATTCAAAAAGAATCAAATTGTTATTTTCATTCAATTCAATTAACTTTCCCTATATTAAGGTAAAACTCAATATAAAATTTCAGTTACAAAATATTAGTTATTGGAAATTTTAGACACTTTTCACTTAAACAAACGAGAGAAGAAAAAACATGAGGAAAAAAAGGAAAAAAGATGTATAAAAACTCTGATCTATGAGATCATTTCGTAATATTTCAAGTACTACGATTTAAATAATAAAAAAGTTATAAAATATTCTAATAAAACAGGGTTCTAACATAGTTACGTAATGATATCGTTTTGTAAACTTTCCAATTTAAGAATTTAAGTTCATTTGCTAACTAGCATTTTTAATATCATGTTTCAAATGATAAAATAGAGCATATGAGTTGAAATAAAGGTCCAAGTTTGTGGCCGATATAGCCTTTCAGATAATTCATTACATTGATGGTACACTAAGGATATTGTCAACTTTTTTTTTTTTTTTTGATGATTTACGTATTGTTTTATCGTATTATATTGTGTTGTATTATATTATACTGTATTGTTTTAATAAATACAATGTTAAATTAGATTGTATTATTCTCTGTCATTATTATATAATGTCACACATTCATAATTTTGATGATAAACCTACGGGAAAAAGTAGGGTTAGAGATAGAGCTACAAAGAAAAGGTAGGATAAAAGACGAAATATCATTATTCAACAATAAATAAAGACAAAATGAGAAAGAAAATTTTGAGGTAACAATACGATCACACCAAGTCGATCGTTACATAAAATGGGTCTTTTCATCATTACCTAACGATGAATTTAAACGACACGATACAATAAAATTTAAGTAACAATCCAAACAAACATTGTAATTAAATTACCAACACAATCCAATCCAATGGGTAGCAACCATCCCAACAAGGGATAAGTTATTGATGCGATTTTGATAAGAAAACAAATATACGTTAAGTTTTGGGTCATGGGTCACCCATGTGGACTGACTCAATCCAACTTTGAAGCAATTCATTTTGATAGAAAAATCAAAAACTTCCACCACAAGGTACACAAGCCATCGATTTTGCTCCGAATTTCTCACAGATACATTATGACCATATCTTGATCATTCGATCATGACTCACTGAAGCTATAATACCTTTAGCACGTAAATCTGCTAATGAAGAAATTATACCATCATGTGCTCTATATGATGAAGTTATGTTTGCTTTGGACATTGGATTCCACAACTCCAAAAACTGCAAAAAAAAAAACATTTGACATGTATCAAATAAAATGTTTTTAGGATGAAAAAAAAATCAAGAACTATACAATAATTACTTACTTGGAAATCTAATAATCCTAAATTTTCCTCAAATGATAAGACACAAGTAAAAAAATAAAAATATTCAGTTGAAAAATCAATATGCAATCGATATTATAATAATAATAAATTTGGAAGCAAACAACATATCAAAACATGCACTATAGACGTATTATATCATTTGTGAACTGACACCTTAACCTAATATTGAAAACATCTCATATTATTTCATCTTCCATTTTCTTACCTTTGGTTGATCAAAGAAAAGTAGTTTTTAATTCTTCGAGAGGATTTAATATCTAAAAGGTTACGAATATATCGAGATATTTACTAAACATACCTTATTAGAACCAATGACCAACGCTAGAATTTTCCCTGGGTGATAAATGCAGGATTGAAACTTATTCACACCAGAGAGCAACTCAAATATCCACATTCCTTCACGAATAGACCAAATTCGTGCGCGATCTTCGCTCACTGATGCCATGTAATTTCCAGTTATGTCCCAACAGATCGAAAGAATGTTACCGTCGTGTCCCTATAAATCATAGAAAATGAAATCGCAGTTATACAATATAGTAATGCAAACAAGTTTGACTTATAATGAAGAACAAGCATTTTACTTGTAATGTTTTCTGGATGGTTTGAGTCTCAATATCAAAAATATTTATGATATTATTGGTGCAACTTGCCAAAAGGCTCCCAACTTGAGGTTGAAATCTAATTTGTTTACTCCCTCCCTGCATTTATACCAAGAGAGAATCAATACAATTCTTTAGAAATAAATAATATTGACATGTAGTTTAAGAATAGAAATGTGTTACAATATTTTTGAGACTGACTAAAAAGAAAAGTAAATCATATAAATTGAGACAAAGAGTAGTTATTTCTCTACAGACCACTATATTTCGAAACTTGTATAGTATATATGTTTGTTTAGTCTAATAAGAATATTGGCTCAAATAACATTACCAAATAAATTTTCTTTTCTAAAACATCTTTTTGCATGTAGATTCACATAATAATCCACTATTAATGTTTAAAATCTTGAAATTGCTTGGAATGAATAAGAAAGAATGGTAAAAAAATTATTTACTACAGTTAAATCCAGGAATTTATGAAAAAACAAATTCAACAAAGATTTCAAATCAGCCAATTAAGAAATCTCTAAATTGAAATATAAATAACAAAAGCAGCTAACTATCAAATTATGAAGTCTCTACATGTCAAATAGTCCCGCTAGTGATATTGTTTGTTTTGAGCCTAGGCCCGCACGATTTTAATACGCATCACTAATTGATAAGACCTGCTTACTTATATATGCCCAACATCTCTCCTATATGAAACCTTTTGTCTTAAGTTGGAGTGTTACATTTTATGAACATCTAAAATAAAAATAAAAAGGAAGAAAATAGAGACACCAACCTTAAGACTGAGCATGCAATCACCTCCATTGACATTCCACAGTCTAATCTCATTGTTGTGATCACAAGAACTGAGAAGATCCACCATTGTTGGATGATAATCAACTGACATCACATGCCCATGATGTCCTTCAAGGTTTCTGTAAGTCTTTGTTGGCTGGATAATGATAAAATGATGACATATGTACAATATCATGGTTGTAATATAGACACAAATTTTTTAAAAAAATTGAAGAATATAATCAAACACATAGTTTACAGAATCATTGAATTTGTTTTACTAGTCAGAAAGCGTAATCACATACAAAGATGAATTATACCATATAAAATCACAATCTAAAATCGTACCTTGTTACAGATTCGTTCCAACAATCTTCGAAAAATAAATCTTCACAATAACTTTAAGAGAATAGAAAATTTTATTATGGAAATAGAGATTGTACCTCAGCTGCATCCCATATTTTCACAGTTTTGTCAAGAGAAGACGTTGCAAACATTGTTGAGTTTGGTTTAAAACGAATATCTGTAATATCCTGAATATGACCTTCTCTACTACTAAAATTGTTATTTCCCAAATTCCAAATCATAACCTAAAAACATAAAAAGCAATACAAATTCATTAACAAAAAAAGTTAGAGATTAAAAAAAGTGTTTTCCCATTTGACAAAAATAAATAAGACAAACCTTATTGTCATGTCCACCAGTAGCCAAAAACTCTCCTTGTGTATTAAAGTGACAACATACGAGCTCAATACTTGTAGCATGATAGTTATGAATATTTTTTAGAAAAAACCCTGTAAAGTAATATAAAGTCAATTATATTATGGTAATAAAATTTATTTCCTCAATATAAGAACATTAAATACACAACATATCTAGGTGAATATTGACCCTAACAAAAAATATGTACAATTCTTATATAGGATTAACTATTTTTGTTACATACCTTTTGGTTTATCTTTTTGCGTCGATACAACGATTGAATTACTTTGACCTCCAATTTCTTTCCCAACCTACAACTCAGGAATATATTATATATATGCAAGAATAAAGTATTTGAAGATTATATAGAGAGACAAGAAAAAATAAGAAAGGAAAGTCCATTCTCGAAAAATATAATGCATGTAATCATAAATTTTATTCATTATTTCAATGACATAGCAAAATGAAAACACAATCACATGAAAGGATTGAAGAAGTTGATCTTACTAATCCCAGAGAACTCAATGGAGATTTCCTCTTTCTTTCAGTCGGTTGTTTTCCCTGTCTTGTCAAAATTCTTTCAGAAGAATCTATTGTTTGTTGTTCTGCTAATTCATTCCATTGATCTGTATCAGCAAACACCTATCCAAAAACAGAACTTGTTAATTTGATAGCATATATTTTGTCTCTTAAAAACGAGTATTATATTCAACTTACTCCTGCATCGTTTCCACCTTCAATATGACTAGGAAGGAAATCTCCAACAACACTTGTAAGAGCATGGTAGAGCTTATTACCATAGTAATATTCAACTGCTCCCTCAGGTAAAACTACTTGAGTATGCATTGTTACATTAGATGGCCATTCTTGATGAAATGCTTGTTGAACAGATGTATTATTCCCTGTACGTCGGTACAACATAAAATAAGATCCTTGCTATAACACTAATACTAAAGAAAAATCGGAACAAGTTATCATAAGATTAGTTATCCTCGGATTAGCTATCTTGGGATAACTTATCCCACCACATATATGTGATAAATGGTGGGATAAGTTATCCCAAACATTGCAACCAAACCAGCTATGAAAATTTTATTAGTACTTGTAATTATTTTCATTAAATCTAAATTAGAAACAAACCTGCATCTATAAGTTGTGGTGAAGTAAGCAAAGCATTTGCAGGTCCTTCAAAATCTATCTCATTCATTTCCTTCATTCGTTCAGAAACCTCTAAAATTGGTTCTTTTTCCAGCAACTCTAATATTTCAGGTGAAAACGTTATGTCCATCACATTATTAGATGTATTTTCCATCGTATGATCATCAGCAGCATTTGATTGATTTGTATGAACGTTGTTAGTAACGACGTCTTCCAGTGTTGATGATACCTGAAAAATTTACAAATCAAGTAGTATTTAGTTTGGAAATAATATTTCATATCAATTTAAACATGAATAAGCTTAGAAAAAGTTCTTGGGTATCACCTTATCAACATTGAACACAGGAAAGTTTGGGTACACAAAGCTATATGTTTCATAGAATTTATTCCACCACGTTTGCAGGAATGCTTGATCTTCAGAAGAATTGACAGCTGAAATGAATCAAAAATCAAAATTATTACATTATCACATCACTTTAGTTCCATCAAATATATCTTTTTAAACATAGTAAAGGATAATAGTTAACATACTAAAAACCTGTTTGGATTGACTTAAAAGTTGGTCAAATATAATTATCGGTCATTTTTAGCTTTTGAGATTGTTAGACAGAGTTAAAAATAAGGAAAAATCACCTAAATTATTTTACCCTATTCTCTAAAATTCCCAATTATTTGAAAAAATTACAAAAAATTATATTCTAGTCCTTAATATTCTCGGATATATCACTTTACGCGATATATCGGTCGAATACATCACTTTACTCAATGTATTATTCGGATGCATCACTTTACGTAATGTATCGGGACGTATGCAATGTATCGATACATTGAGTGATGTATCCAAAATTGGGACCATGCAATAGATCGGGATGTATCAAGATTCCACCAAATTTAATGGGTTTTTGTAATTTGGAGAAGAATAGGGATGAGATGGCTCTTAACACTATTAGGTTTGTGTAACATAAAATAACTTGAAATGACTTAAAAAAGTTTAAAATATCAAAAGTAGAATGACCCTCCCTACTTTTTATTTTTTTTTTAACTTAAAAGTCGTCTAAATTACTTTTTAAAGTTTACTTTTTTTCATCAATCCAAACGGACGCTAAGTACCATATATTCATATGTAAGAATTATCAAATAATTTAAGCATAAAAATATACAACCATTTAGGAAACACATGCATTACTAAAAACACATATATAAGCTTTTAATAATAAAATTCATTAAAAAACTTACTTACCATAAAAATTTTGATTAGCAAAAAGGTCACGGCGGAATGTCTCTCTTGCCTCATGAAAACCTCTTATAGACATGTAATCAAGAATGACTTGATCAAGTCTGAAAAAATACAACCAAATTAATGGATAAACATGATTAAAAATAGTCAAACAAAAAGGAAAAAAATTCACATACAACAAAAATCAAAACAAAATTAGGTAAACAAATATAATCATCAAGTGTATCAATCATCATTCATACAAGTATAAAATGACACAAAAGTTTAATAGCTTTTGCTATAAATAATTAATTGGTGATATATCACACATAAACACTTACAAGCGTTGAGCCTCCAAATTGGCCATATGATCATCAAAAGCAAAACCTTAACTTATCATAAAAGAGAGAAGACTTGAATTTTTGAGCAAGAACAATTGGGAAAAATGAATAACTTTTTTATTTTATTTTTGTTATGTATACTCTATTTATTATTAAAAGAATCAGATTTCAAAAAGAAAAGATAGGAAAGGAGTTAATGATCAGATACAAAAACGAGAATAAAGTTGAAATATTTGATATAATGTAATCTATTTTAAATTTGCATTTGAATGTTCCACCAACTTACCATTTATTGATTTGTCAATTTTTTTAAAAAAATAATTAATCCAATTACTTAATCACATTAGAAAATGAGAAGCATTTCAATGAAATTAAGAGCTTTGAGATAATGTAACTCTTATTACCAAAAAAAATGCAATGTAACAACAAAGATTTGATATGATAATATAGTCTTGGTAAGAAATTAAATTATTGTTGACTAGATACTATTTTAATTAAGTTGTTCGATTATCTACTAAATATCAGGGGATTTGTTGATACCAAACGGTAACTTAATAGTTGTTAGAATGGTCTAGTCAAGTTATAATAACCCAAGACTTCATTAGCTCCATTCATGCATATGAAATTAGACATATATGATAAGTTAGTAATATAATACGGCATAATCCCTTAACTTGGTTTCAACGGATACCTATGCTTTCTAATTTTGAGTGTGCTCAAGTAGATACTTAAACTTGTATAAAATTGAACAAGTAGACACATGTGTCCTACATGGTATAATACATGTAGGATGCCATGTAGGACACACAATTGTCATGTAGGGTGTCATGTAGGACGAATGTGTCTTTATTCAATTTTTTACAAGTTTAAGTGTCTATTTGGGCACACCCAAAGTTAAATGTCATAATTGCCCGCTCACACCAAGTTAAGGGTCATGTTTATGTATTATGTCATATAATACACTGTCTTTCAATTTGGTTTTATGTGATATTTATAGACTTTAATTTTGGGTTTGTATAACTTTAACACTTAAATTTGTATAAGATTAAACAAGTAGACACATGTTTTCTACGTGGCAAAATATATGTAAGACACTTCGTAGAATGTCGCATAGGATGTGAATTGTTACGTAGAACTCCATGTGGAACGTGTGTGTGTATTTGTTCAACTTTATGATTGTTTAATAAGTGTTTATTTTTATACACCCAAAATTAAAGGGCATAAATATTAAATAAGATCAAATTAAATGCATGTTTCTGTATGCCTATTATTTATATATACTATGCAACTTTTAAGAGAGTATTTTTGTTGAAGGACCATAAACTATTCATGACTGATAAATTAGAGTCAAAAGATTAAGGCATAATAGATAAAATGTGTCTTTTGACTTGACTTCAGTTTGTATGTATGAGCTTTAATTTTGAAAATATTGAACAAGTAGGTATACGTGTGCTATATGGCGTTCTATGTGGCGTCTTATGTGTATAGTATGCAATTTTATACAAGTTTAAATATCTACTTATGCATATTTAAAATTGGAGGACATAGATGTCAGGTGCAACTAAGTTAAATGGAATAATTATGTATGAGAAACATTTTTTTTTTTTTTAAAAAAAGGATCAATGAACAATATTCAGTTTCGTAGATTTATAGATTTATAATTGTAACATCCCGCAACTTCTAATCAAAGATTCGAATCATCCCTAGCATGTGTATAGGCCCAACTTGATGATTTTTAAGTTATATATATATATATATATATATATATATATATATATATATATATATATATATATATATATATATATATATATATATATATATGTTAAGGTCCTTTAATAAGTGTAGTAAGTGTATTAGATGTGAATTAGAGTCATAAGGAGCCTCTAACACCTAAGTCAAGTTCAAAATATTTCTATCGGCTAACTTTTCGCATGAGTTTATATAAGAGTCAACTTATTCAAACGATTATATTTTTCAACATATAAAGAGTTAGGTGGCTCATGACCTATCAAATTAAAATTATATAATTCTTCTTTGCAACATCGCTAAATTTGCATTAATCAAAGTTTAGAGAAAACAGTTATGACTGTCTTATTAGAGACGCTATGCAAGTTGTCAACGTGTGACGGGAACTGTGACAGTCCGTCAAACCTATGATGGGAACGCCATAGTTGGCTGTCACAATGATGCAAAAGGATCAAATTTTGGACAGTTTTGACAGGATCTAAGCGACGGTCCGTCATCTAGGCGAAGTCAAACGACCAAATTTTATCAATTTTAATCTTTTTGAGGCTATTTTTATTCATAAAATCTTGGGGAGTTATCTAAATGACCCTAAAAGTGTAGGAAATCAGTTTTTTTTTATCAGTAAATTCATCACTTTTAAATTTCTACGCTCAAAAACTTCAACAAACACCAAGATTCTCCATCAAGCTTTGTTTCTAAGACATGTAGGTTTTCAATGAGAAATTTATTCATCCTCATATTCAAAAAAAAAAAAAAAAATTAAAAAATTTCACGAACTTAGTTCTATGGGATAACCCATTTTCAAATTCATCACATTTATAACCATTGTATGATTTTTAAAATTATTTATTCATGATTATGGATTCTTGATTATTGTACTTCTTTTTTTAAAAAATAATTAGTAAGAGTTTCCATGATAATATTTGATTATAAGAATTAAAAATCACTATTTATTAATTGATCGTTTACTGAATATCCCGATCTGAATTATATTTGTTTAATTAATTTTTTGGGAGATTATATATATTCTTAAAAAGTAAGGCGTTTGACTAATAGTTTGTTTGATGAACTTATGACTTACAAGTGAAGAATAACTTAAAATTTCTTACTTATGGTTTTTACCTTATTTTTATTATTTCAACTTGAAAATAAGTGCTTGAAAATATTTTTTAATTTTATCCAAATACTACAAAACTACTTAAAAATAATTTAACTTTAAAATATGTAAAATAATAGATTCTACCATTTTTTTTTTTTAGGAAAAATGGGTAGAGGCTAAAAAAATACTATCTCTGTTCTTTTTTATATGCCATCTTTATTATAAATAGTTAATTCATAATACTTGTCATTTCATAAAATTAATGCATAAATCATAATATGTTTTTCTATTTTATCCTTGTGAGTTATTAGCCTTGAAATATACATTTGACAAACATAAAAAAATGAAGTGAATAATTCATGTTCATTTGTCAAATTAATTAATTAAAATAAATTAATTCATATTTATTGATTAAAAAGTTATTTTTAATTTTTTTTTAAAAAAAGTAAAATAATAAACTTACTTAATTTCTTAAAGTAGAAACTAATTCTTAGACAAATTTTACTCTTATGTATTTTGTGCTTAAAAAACTTGAACCCCACATAAACTTAAACCCCAAAGAGTCCTCCCGCAGCTCACTATCACAACTGACCAAAAAAATCAATTCTTGTTTTGTGGGTTTTGTTGATTTTCCATTGAAAATGGGAAGGATATTTGTTGTAGATCTTGAAGGCAGGATTTACATGTGCAAATTCTGCAAAACCCACCTTGCTCTTGCTGATGACCTTGTTTCTAGGGTAACCATTTCTTCAATTTCCCTTTCTAGCTAAGTTTTTATAAATAAAAACCTTATCTTTGTTATAGAGCTTTTCATTCGGTTTTGGCCTTTTGGGGCTTTTTGTTTCTTTGAGTAATTAGCTTTTATTTACTTGTTTTTGCATATTAGATGGTATTTTTTTGTTTTGGGAAAGAATACTTAGATGGTATTTTCTTGTTTTTGCATAATTAGATGCATGGGCGGATCTATGCATGGGTGTGGGGGTGCCACGCCAAACTGACGGAAAACTAATATATATATATATATATATATATATTATATTTATAAATATATAGCGTAGAAATGAAAAAAAAAAAATGCCTTTGTGGAGCTGCGGTTACTTTAGCTTTAAATGTATTTTTTTTGTTTTGGGAAAGAATACTTAGATGGTATTTTCTTGTTTTTGCATAATTAGATGGTATTTTTTTTTGTTTTGAGATAGAAAAATTAGATGGTATTTTCTTGTTTTTGCATAATTAGATGGTGTTTGTGTCTACACATCCTCCAAAAGTATAACCAAAGGAGAAAACAGGGCTATTCAACTAGAAAGAAAAGAAATTTTCTTGCATGATCATTTACTTGTGCTAGTGTTTTTCGGCACGTGTATGTCGAGTCATGTAGTACGTAGGCGTTTAGCCATGTTTCATTGTGAAATATGAAAACAAAAGAGTAATTTTTTTTAAGTGAATTTTATGCCCAAACATGCTTTTCGGAGTTCAACTCCGGAAAAAAGGTGTTTTTTTTAATAATATATGGAAGGATGTGTAGAGAGTGGTTATGCTTTTTGCTCTGTTTGTTTGTTTGTTCCGTTCTGGGCTGTGAAGAAAGTGAATCAACTTGATGATTGGAAGACTAGGTATGGTGTTCATGCTTATTAGCCTTCAAGTTGGAAGTGATTTGGTTTCTATCATTAGGTATGAGATCTTTACCAATTTATACTAAATGTCACCTAGCTTAATTTTTCGAAGTTGACGGAAAAGTTTTTAACATCTTTCGAGATGGATGTATTTTGTGACATATATGGAAGCGTTGACAATGGATTATGTACAATTTGCATGAGTTTTGTAACCGATATCTCCATTTGGTTTACTATTCTGGCTTTTGTTATGTTTTGAATACCTTTGCTTGCTCTCATGCTATTAACTTCTTTCCAAAGGGATGTATTTTGTGATATATATGGAAGCATTTATGTTATAATTGAAGCGTTGACAATGGATTATGAACAATTTGCATGAATTTTGTAACCGATAACTCCATTTGGTTTACTATTCTGGCTTTTGTTATGTTTTGAATACCTTTGCTTGCTCTCATGCTATTCTATGTGATAATACAATCAAATCTCTTTATAACAACATCGTTTATCCTAATATTTTTTGGTTGCTAGCAAAATGTTATTATAGAGAACATATAATATAACATAACATTGTTTGTCCTGCACCCCTACTTCGGAAACCTTTTTTTTAGTCGAGGGTCTATAGGAAACAACCTCTCCCTCTACCCCACAAAGATAGGGGTAAGGTATGTGTACATTATAGCCTTCTCAAACTCCACTTGTGAAATTACACTAGGTATATTGTTGTTTTAAATGGCAAAATAAAGTACATTTTTGTGTGGATGATCAATGCGGAACAAATCTTGTAAACGGATTTAAGATTTAGCTCATTAGTTAATTTCTATATTTTGAATATAATTATTGATTATCCTTCTGTCAAATATAAGTGTCTATCCCTAAAATCAATTAAACTTAAAGTCTTTTTCTTGAATAGCTATAAATGTTGACATGCCATTTTCATGCAAGTGTTTATAAACTTGAAGAACACAACGTAAAAAAACATAAAGTTTAATTACCAAACGCGCAAAGATCAGGCTTGGAGAGTGATTCAGCTTTTAATCAATCTTTATCCTTATGGAAATTTTCTGCCACGATTTCTTATTCATAGTATTGCACTTTTGGCTTGCTTGATTTGTGGTTTTTTAACAGTTGGTTTTATGGTCAGGGATTTCATTGCCGCAGAGGAAAAGCCTACTTGTTCAATAAAGTGTGAGTGCCTATTAATTTCTCAACTGCACATTGAGTAACCAGTTTTGTTTTATGACTTAATCTGCTTGTTTCACACTTGAATTGACTTCGTTGATAGTCATGCATTCATTTAAGACTGCTATCTGTCACATTCTTTTTGTATCCTATCTTACTAGTTATGGTATCGGGAAGAGGATTGAGATTTATTAGATGTAGTCACATAAATTGGGATAGAGGGAGTATTAAATTCTTTTATTAATATTTGCTATATTAACTTTATGTTTTATATGCCGTCTTCTCTGTATGATATATTCATGATTGTCAGTGTTATGGAATTGATCTATCCTTCATCCCTTGTGTCAAATTCTCAAAATTTACCATGTCGATGTGTCTGCAACTAATCATATGCATTTCACATCCATCTTCATGCTTTCTAAATTGTAGTGGATTGAGGAACTCACATTGTATGTACTGTAATATAACTTTAACCTCTAGACAGATGTTATATGTAGAAGAAAAGACTTCCTTTCTAGCGACGACGACTTATTAGTGAATCCAAAAGAGTTCCCAATTTCAATATTGCGCCCATATATTGCTTTCACGTTACTGAACAATTAAATGCTAGCAACAACATCCAACTTAACCGTACCACTTGAATGCACTAAACATCAGCAACTTGATTTTGTGCATTGAACATGGCTGTTGAGCTGAAGATGTATTTGAACAGAAATTAGTGTTTGCTTTTTCTGGTAGTGGAACATGTATATTTTCTCTTATCCATCCTATCTTATAGATTTGGGTTCCCAAGAGGTATCACTAATAAGAAAGATTTTAGACAAACCTCCCTTTTTTCTTTCTCACAAATAGGAAGTCGATTCCAACTTGGATATTAAAAGGATTACCAGATATGCACATTTTTTCTTGAATTTTACTCTTACCAACTCTGATTTTCGAAGCAAGATGTTGTCGAATTAGACCACAAATTACAAATGTATGGAAAAGTTCTATTGCTATTTCACGAGGTAATCCACTTCGATGTAGTGAAAGTGAAGGATCCACAACAATGAATTTTCAAAAACATAATCAGAAAATGAAAAAAATGGAGTTCTTTGAAAAGAAAAAGAAATCCAGTTTATATATCAAGTTGGTAAGGACCAAAATTTACCGCTTCATTTCTCTTTCTATGGTCGATGATCATAGAATCCTTGGCAGTGCAATAGCTGATATATTTACTAGCATCATTTTCCCTCTGCTTTCCCAACACTTTGCAATTGTGCACCATTCGATATATATGCAGAGGTCTGACTGGTCCGCCTGATTTTGTGATGCAGGGTGAATGTAACTGTTGGACCTCAGGAGGAAAGGGCGATGCTTTCTGGGATGCACACGGTAGCAGATATATTTTGTTGCTGTTGTGGGCAAATTGTTGGCTGGAAATATGTATTCCCTTTCGTTCTCTCTCTATTTCTCGTGCATGTAGACATAGATACCAAAACAAGCGCCCACGCAAAAAGAGGAGTTAAATAGTTAGCCCTCTCGCCATATAAATATGCTACCAATTGCACATGCATGATATACCTACACCGGAAATTTTTCTAACAACTAGCACTCTACGTTTCTAACATGCAGGAGGCTGCACATGAGGAAAGCCAGAAGTATAAAGAAAAGAAGTTTGTTCTCGAAAGGTGCGTCTTTTTTCTTGTATTCAACATGTATACTTGAAAACGTCCATCTGTTTTGAATCTCTTCCATTTAACATTACATGCTCTTCTGGTTGTTTGTTAACAGGGGTAGGATCGTTGACGGAGTTGACACTGAATTCTACATCGATACTCGTCCAACTATCAGTGATACTGAGGATGCATAGGCTTTGTTATGTTATGTATCTATCTAAACATGTGTGATTGTTGTATCTTGTAAGTCTAGTTTGTAGATACAGGGAAGAAGCTGTTTGTATCAAAATATTGTGTGGTTGTATCTTGTAAGTTTAGTTTGCTAGTATATAAAGAAGGGTATGCATAAGTTGGTCTACAATACCTGATTTTTTCATGATGTTATAGGAGCTATATGATTATTAGCTATCAAATTGGTTAAACTAAAAATAACCTGGTAAGTATTCACTCATCCTTGATATGGAGAGTTTTTAAGAAATGCTTCAAATATACAATTCGAAATCCTTGATACGGAGAGTTTTTAAGAAATGCTTCAAATATACAATTCGAACTAGTACTTACAAGTCGATGCAACAACTTTGTAACTCTTTTTTTCTTTTTATTGTCTCTTCAAAATTTATCTTTTGTTTTAATTTTTTAAGAATAAAATAAACAATGAAAAAGTAAAAGTGATTTGGATTCTATTCATTTTTCGAATATAAAGCTACAAAAGCAAAGAAAGCATAAGATGCTTTTCGAATAAATAAAAGATCCAAATTGTTCCTATGTCAAAATTGCTTTTTTTAAGTAGATATTTTATTTATGGCATAATACATAAATGTGCCCTTTAACTTATTACGTTTATGTCCTCCAACTTTGGATATGCACAAGTAGACACTTAAACTTGTATAAAGTAAAACAAGTAAACACACGAATCCTACATGGCACAATATATGTTGGACACCACGTAGGATAAAAATGACATGTAGGATGCCATGTAGGACATGTGTGTCTATTTGTTCAATTTTATACAAGTTTAAGTGTCTACTTGTGCACACTCAAAATTGAAAGACATAAATGTGATTTAAAGCCAAGTTAAAGGGGCATATTTATGTGTTATGCCTTTATTTATTCATATCCTTCTTGTTGAGATGATTTTACTATTCTAATTTCTAATTGTACAAGCTTGCACAACTAATTCTTTCAGTCTTAATCAAACTTTGATTTTGAGTTTGGGTAAATCACATTATTATAGGTACTAATTATATGTTAAAACAATATTTTTTTTAAAAAGATAGTGTTCTGAATACATATATCTTAGTTATACGTAAGTCAAATTAGGTGTAATTTATTTCAGATACATTATATTCAAGCGTGATTCACATGTATTTAGAATACATTGACTTTCTTGCTCATTCATCCCCCCACTCTTTATGTATTTGTATTTCAAAATGTATATGAATTTCACAAAATTTTATATATCTATGTTCTCAATGCCAATAATTTCTTGTATATGTGATCTAAATTTCATTCCATGTATCCAATATCAATTTAGTGTTTCCGCATAGATACATGTAGTATCCAAATATGCATTGATACATTCATGAGTGTATTGGTGTATATATACATGTATTTGATATCAAAATATACACCGATACACATCATAAACCGAGCAAAAAGAGGAAGAGATAAATATAATCAGAGATGTTTGTTAAATTAGGTAGTTTTTCCAAAATAAAAAAAAAATCTTGTTTGGAGTATTGAAATGAACCTGACAACACACGTAAATCTGAATTTAATCGGATTTTAATCCGAGTTTCTAACCTACCATGAAAAACCACAAGCTCATATGATTTCCCACCAAACGCTACCTGAAAACAAATTCCTTTGAAGAAGAAGGGTAAATAAAAATGGCGTTCTCAGCTAACCCGTTATCTCTGAGTGTACCGGAACCCGTATTCGAATCCTGGCTCCGAGATACCGGTTACCTCGAAATTCTCGATCAACGGACTACCGATCTCCACCGCCACTCCTCCACCACCGCCGCCGCGGCGACGACCGCTTCCTCCGACACTGCTGTTACTAATTCTGCCGCAGCCGCGGTTTCAATCTCAAATGGAGTCTTCGTTCTCATATTTTCACGTATTGGAACCTTACTGTCGCTTTTAACGCTTAATCCGTTTGCAAAACTCACCTCTGATGACTTCTCCGGTGATACCCCGTCGTGGACCCTCCAATTCGTCGGGTCATTCGATTCCTACTCATTTCCTTCGTCGCCGTCTCAGGCTCGGCTTAGAGTACACGAGAATGTGAAACGCTATGCTCGGAATTATGCCTCTCTCTTCGTCCTCTTCTTTGCTTGCTCTCTGTATGTTCTCTATCTATTATCTACACACAATGACACATTCTATATGAATATATGTGTATGTGTGTATATAAGTGTGTCTGCAAACATGTATCTGTATATGCGATTACAATTCTTAATAATTAACATTTGAACCTGTGCAATAACTTGAATGGTTAGCTTTGTTTTGAAAACTATATGCCAAGGCTTTGTATGAAAGGGACCTGAATAGAGAGGAATAAATATAGAGAATTCATATAGCTTACTCTAACTAATTTAGGATTGAGTTGTTAGTTGGTTGATGATCGAGTTTTGTGTTAGAAACTTGAGGTTTTTAGGCTTTGAGAGCTTAGTGAAGCTTAGTGGGAGGACAGTGGAACATGACATAAACAACATGTATACAGACATTGATATGTAGTATGTGCCAAATGCAGTTTGGAAGCTTGGGTTTCGGATAGGATAGTGTTTCATTTACTGAGTGACCTGTTCAAGTTCTTTAGATTTGAGGACTTGTACTTGTTAAATATAGATTTTAAGGGCTTGGAGATTTGAAGACGGTACTTGGTTTGGATTTAGCAATATTATGTAGCTGAAGGATTTCAATTTCAGTTGCTTGGTTTTTGTGCTATTTGATTGCTTTGGTATTGAACTATTGATTGCATTTTGATAAATTTGAGTAACAGGTACCAAAAGCTGCTTGCCCTTGTTGGGTTGATTTCATGTTTGGCACTTTGGGATGTATTAAAGTTATGTGGAGATCGTTGGGGATTAGAGCAGCACCCAGTTATCAAACAAAGCTTGATTCGCATTTCTCAGTGTGGTGAGTCAATATTCTTGAGTGTTTCTCCCCTCCCAGACACCTCGGGTGTTACTCTCTTAAATGATTCAGGTCTAGCATTCTATCAGTCTATATTTGTGATGGATAATATGATCATAGCTTTGACTGTTTTATCATTTGCCATGTATTTTATCCTATGTGTTCATTGTAAAAGTGAACACCAGGAAACAACAATTGACTGATCCCTGATCTTTTGGTTTCTCGTCAACCTTTTGAATAGTCTATATTAGCGTTCCTTCTCACAAATGGCACTCTGCACTCCTCTAGATTGGAGACTCTTATGCCAACTTTTGGTCGAGGCACAGAGTTTACCTTCATACAAAATGGAGACACTTAATAGCAGGACGTGTGTAACTTATTCATATCTATAATTACACTTTTTTTGTGAAACTGGTAAATGTGATGTATCTATAATTACACTTATGAGACCCTTATGTTATAAGATCAAAGAATTATATGAAACATTTGGGCTGAAATCCACATCCTCATTTGTTATAAATGTATTTTTCCCCACATTGGGAGATGTTCATTACGTCCTAGAAGTCCTGCTCCTCTTTTGCTTTCTTGATAATCTGATCTATAAGATTGCAACCCATCATCCAATTTGAGACTAAATGTATTTTCTTTCTTCGTATTGCAAATTTGATGTTAGAACATCAGTAAAAGAGTTTTGGACAGCATATCAGTTGCAATGGATGTATATTCATGTAATAGTCTAAAGAAAAACATTGTCAAGTAATTGCTTATAGAACTACATACTCAGGACTATTCAGAACAATATGGTTTGACTATATTGTTCCCTATTTTGGTCCTTTTATTTGAAATTTTTGCAAGTAAGCTAATTCAAGTAAAGGAGGAAGGATGTCTCTATAAACAGCTAAATATTCGTTTAATAATGCAGTAAAAAGTTCGTACATTAGCTGCTTGCAAGATAGTGAATGCATATTTTGTAAAATCTTTTCTTCATCATTAGAGAAGAATGTCATGTCACTATCTCAAATCAATTTTTGTGTTTAAAGCTTCACAAGTTCTCACAATGATAGAACCCCCCCACCCCAACCCAATTTGGAGAAAAATTGAGGCGTGGATGGTGTGGGGATGATGAGGAAGGTACTGTATCTTTACTCAAAAGTATTATAAATAAGCAAAATATGGTAGAAACAACTTAAATGCTTTAGTCCATGGATATAGTAGTTGTCGATGGGCCTGAAAGGAAAAGAAAAAGGTGGGAAATATTTGAGTATATACATTTCCAAAAGAAAAAAAGAAACGGAGATGTAGAAAAGGCTTATGATCTCTCCAATTCATCCTTTGTAGTACCTGCACCTTGTCTTTCACTCAAATATTGTGGAAAAGCAAAATATGGTGGAAATAGCTTTAAATGGTTTAGCCTCAGCCAGACTAGAGTCGATGAGCATAAAAGTAAAAATGTGGGGAAGGATTTCTCGGAAGCTTTTTGGCGAGAAATTAAAAGAAGAGGGAAAAGTAAAAATGGAAGGTTTATAAACCTCTCCATATCATCTTTTGTAGGAAACCAGTACCAGCAACATTAACGAGATATTGGTATCTCTTCTCCATATCATCTTTTTGCAGTACCTGCAAAGTTAATTATACAGTGATATCTCTTACAAATAACGTAAAGGATGCTTTTGCGATGGAAAAAGTTAATGGGCTGAAGTTTCCTGTCCCTTAGCACGATCTTTTAACCAAACATAATTTATGAGATGGGTGCTACATCGTTATTTACCTATCCACCAAAGAACAAAAAGAGGTGAGTTCTACGTCTCTACCTTCTTGTTCTCAGTATTGCTAGAGGTTGCCGTTTCATCACTTAAAGTGATGAAATGATGTGAAGGTAGGGATTATGACTTCATAGTTGAAGTGATCCGCTTCTGAGAAGCGTGTACTTCAAATAGTGAAATGCCAAGTAGCTATACCTGGTATTCAGGTATCTACTTCAAAAGAAACTTGTGTGGAACTACCTAGTTGTAATCCAATTTCGGCAGAAGCTTGTTGATTGAAGAATCTAACTAGAAAGGATGAGAGAAAAAGGAAAATGGGAAAAAAGGAGGGGAAGATAGGTTTCTTTTGGGTACTGGGATACTAGGACTACTCTTACATGCATGTTTCAGCATTCTTTCTGTAGTCAATCTCTTCTTCCACTTCTTGAGTTTATAATGCTTCTTGACTTCTCTTCTGCTCTGTTAGTAGAGTTCCATATAAAAAAAGGATGAAGGGGAAACTTTTTTATGGTAAAAAATTCTGTCATTTCAGTTATTTCTCAAGAAGAAAAGAGGGGATCTGTTGAACTTTAAGTATTCAATTCACCAATAAGATATGAAGGCTTACTTCACATTTAGAATTTTGCACAAAAACAGACTATTTTCTACAAACTATATATGAAGCTAAATGCATACTATTTTCTACAAACTATATATAAAGCTAAAAGCTGTGGATTGATCATGTTTTATGGTTGATTATGTGAAACTGAACAATCATTTTGTGATTGTATGTTATGTTTTCAGTGTTTTGTTGAAGTTACATTTCAAGATGTTTATTGTTAGATTAATATTGTCTGAGATTAGATGTTGAAATTAGAATTTTCATTGCAGGAAGTACCAATTCAAAAAAATAGGAGTAGTAATTTTCATTGCAAGCTTTTTATAAGTTCATGTATGTTAGATCAATCTTGTGTCTCTAGTCATTGTTCACTTTATTTCCATTTTTCCAGTAAGCATGCATGTTAAAATCTTGATTCACAGTTTTTGTTTAAAGCCCAAATGATGATGTTGCTGTTTTTGTGCTTCTAGTTCTTAGAAACGCTTCCCAGTCTTTTCAAATGTATATTGGACGGTTTTTGTTTCCCTAGATAAATTTGAGCTCTCATTTATTTTGGCAAGCAGAATTTTTCTGATACTGTATAAATTTGCGAACTGAGTCAGCCTTTCTTGTACAGCTACTGCAGTTATTCTATTCTGTACCAATGTTCAAATGGCTCTCTTCTCAGCTCTTGCGGTCAGTTATGTAGGTAGGTTATCTTTCGTGCCTAATTTGTTATCTTACTCTTTATCTTCTGTTTTATTGCTAATTTCAAGAGCTTATGGCTAATCGATGCATTTGCAGTTATGATTCTGCATGCCTCATTTAGGAAGCTGACCCCTTCGAAACAATCAACTTCAAAAGATGGAAACAGGAGGGTCCTTAGAAGTTGATGAGTGGTTATTATTGTCAAGTCATATAATCACATAGTCGTCGCCTGGAGAGAGGGTAAACTGTGTTTACAAACTATAGCATACGAGTCTTGGTTCATGAGTACATCTCTCGGTTTGAACTCAGAAAATTCTTCGAGTTACAATGTAAGAAAAGCTCTTCTTCTTTCTTATTTTAAGTTTAGGTTGTATGTATAAGTCTATGCAGTGGAGAAAAGAAAAGACTAGATAAGATTTTAGATGGCTGTAGAACCCTAAAAGAGAATTGGCACTGCTAAGGCTTTGTTATTTTGCTATATGAATTAGTATTAGTAACACATTTGTTTATCTTCGACTGAATGATTTGCTTTCCTTGACATGCCATAATTAATACTTAAATAGTATATAAACTGTCTTTGCACATGAACAAAATGAGCTAATGTTGCTTTAATAAATCATAGTTCATGATTGACTTAATACATAACCGCCCCTTAAATTTGTTAGGATATTTCATTTAGACATTCGAACTAAGTCATGTTTCAATTGAACATCTCAACTCCTTCTATGTGTTTCAATTAGATATTTTGAATTCAAATTTTGAATTATTCTTTTCGTGTGTATAGTTAATCGCATAAAATATATTATTTCCTTTAATTATACGCATTTGCCTCGATAAGCTATAAAATTTCAAACATTTTTCTACTTGAGGTTGATGCTTATAATTAAAGGAGATGTTATATTTTATGTGGTTAACTTAATTATCTAATAGACAAATTAAAATATACGTAAAATCTGAAGCAAAAGTGTCTATTTGAAACACTTTATTAGGAGTTGAGGTGTTTAATTAGAACAAAATTTAGTTCAAATGTTTAAATTGAATATCCTAACAAATTTAAGGAAAAAATTATATATCAAGTCTTTTTGAATAATAATAAGGATTAAAGTGTTTTAAGTTACTAGCCGCCCATGTTGACTCCCTCCCACCGGGTGCGGATTTAAAGGGTCAGGAGGGTGCTCATCCAAACCCCTTTGATAAAAAATTATATTGTATATATAAGGTAAAAAATTTAAACATTTCAAGTTTAGGATTGAAATTTATTTTAATGTTTCACATTAAAGTTCTTCGCACTATATTTTTATTTTTCAGATCCTTTCTTGTAATCTATTCAAACACCTTAAAACTATGATTTCACATAGTATGTCCAGGTGCAAACCAAGAGCAGAAGATTATATTTGGTGTAATTTTTGTTATATTGTTTGTACAATCTTTGCTGTTGCCAAGGTGACTTTTTGGTGCCAACTTTAACTTTACTTTGGGATAATGCATTGATTGAAAGTAAAAAGACAGAGGAGTTAACAGTGAACTTTGTCTCTTCATGGAGTACCCCACAATGACTTTTTGGACAATTTTACTTTGATTAAAATGCTAAATGATGATTTCCATTTCAACTTTATAAGTTTACTAGTACTATATAAAAACTATTTTATTTTGCATAAGTACTATAGAAAGTTTTGTCTTTTTGGAAAAAGTATCATGCCTAGATAGTTATCTTAATTTGGTCTTAACTAACAATTAAATATGTAAATTTTGAAAATTTACATCTAGACACCATAACTTGGTTTAAATTGTTCAGTAAACAGACTTTCTCGAATGTGTTTTCTCAATGTTGGAGTGTTAGCTGAGCAAACTTAAATCAAGTTAAATGTACCTAAAAGACATTTAATCTTTTTTTTGGGTAACAAGCTTAATATGATATTCTAAAATACTGTGTTATGTTATAATCGATTAGATTGTGTTAATAATATAAAAATTATTTAACTTAAATCCATTTTTTATCAAATGTGATCATGATCAGACTTAACTCTTGTGCTTGCCAGCCCATGACATCTATTGAGTGGGGAAAGATGTAAAAACTAGACATCCTTTTCAATACAAGTGGCCAAAAAATATATGGTCCCATCCCATTAGCAATAGTGTAATAAACATTGCCCAATCCTTAGGGTTCAATGACTCCATCTCTTTGTACTGTAATTTTTCAATAAATTTGTTCATAATTTGCAATTACGTTGTTTAGATGGTGGGATAAGAATAATAATTTTATGATAAAATATAAAATTATTTTATTCTGCATTTGGTTACGGGTATTAATTAGTCGCAGAGTTGTTTTTCCTTGTTTTATTCCACTATTTAAACTAAAATAATGGAATTAGTTGTCCCATATAGAAGATAGGACAACTAAACTCAAGTCATAAAATATCCTTGTCTATCCAATCACCAATCAAACGACCTAACTTACTAAACTATTAAGTTTTGAAGGGGCGTGAGAAAGAGACAATTAATTTGAAATACTACTTGTGAAATTTATTTTCTCTATACCTCGATTGAGGAGATCATTTTCCTCTTCTTCTTTTTTGAATTAATCTTATTTTTCCTAAATAAAATGTTCTTAAAAAAATTTGAATAACCAAATATGAAAAGATGTTTTCCTTTCTATCAAACACACTATACACTTTGTTATATGTGTTCGACAGAATTTAGTAACATTAATTCAAATCATATAATAAATATTTAGAAATTCACTAATTAAGTACCTATAATGAATTGTGAATTCAATAACATAAAAAGGGTTAGAAGTTTAACGACAAGCTAGGAATCTAAAATACATGAAATTTAAATTTGAAATCTGCCTTGACAATGTATATACCGAAAACTTAGAGTGCCCCACCTCACGTTTTTATGCTATAGACATCTTCATTATTGAAAGTGATTGAAATGGAATCTGTGAAAGAATTATTGCAGCATTGTTCATTTCAACAAATAAAACAAATAATTGAGCAGAAAGGATGGCAAAAATAAAGCATATATTTTTTTATACACAAACATAGTGGACTAATTTAATCTTGGGTTGGATTAGTTTCCCATATGATCACTCTACTTTTATTTTACCACACTAAGATCAAAAATTAATTTTACTATTAAAAAAATATTCAACTTTTTTCTTAAATATCACAAAAAAAAAATCACTTAACTGAATATGCCTAAGTATCAGAAAGAGCCACTAAGCAATTCATTCATAACAAAAGAAAAATCACTCAACTTGTTTAATTAAATATCATATAACATATCTCTTTATTTTCTCCTAATGAGTAATTTCAGCGATACATAACGAAGTTAAGTGATTTTTTTATACTTTAATCACCTAATTTGATTTTTTTTGGTCATGAGCGACAATTTAATGACTTTAGTATGATAATTTGAAAGTTCAGTCATCATACATAAAACTAATCTTAATTATGTATCTGTGAAAGTGGTCACTATTGCTTACATTAAGATAGACTATATTTACATCACTCCTTAAGATGCAACATTTTTCGAACCCTACCTGAACGTGAAATACTTTGTACATCTAGATTGACGGTCTAATTCCAACTACTAGTAGTTCTTACTTATTTAAGACAAATAGAAGGGGGGAGGGGAAGAGAGAGATAGAGATAGAGAGAGAGAATGAAGTTCTTGTTCCAATGTCCATGTTGTTCTTGTTTTTGTTTCATGAAGCCCCAAAAAGGAAAACCAAAAGCCAAAGAAGAAGCCAAACCTAAAGCCAAAGTTGAAGAAGCAAAACCTAAAGACAAGAAGGTGGAAGAAGCAAAACCAAAAGAGAAGGAAGAAAGCAAGCCACAATGAAAGAAGAGGAAATGGGATAATGCAACTATATATTATTCTAATACAAGTAATATTGTTCTTCATTTACTTAAATTTACTTCTAGTTTAAAATATTTATTGTGTGCAATTGCAATCTTAACTCTTTGGAGAAAACCTCATCCTAAATGTATTCTTATAACAAAATATTTGCACTTTATTCACTATGATATGCAAACCTACTCTTCATTATTAACTATGTTGCTTAGATCCTTTGATTATATCGTCACTGGATTTGATGTAATTTAAAAGAAATTTTGAAGGATATGAAAAACATAATGAGTGGTTAAATTTCTCTGAATTTATTTCTCAAATATTTATCGAACTTGGAGTTTTTTTTCTATATAAAAAAAAACTAGTTGTTTGTCGGTGTAAAGTCACTCAACTTAAAAATATTCTCTCAGAAAATAACTTGAGCCAGAAAAACCACATAAGCAAGCCAAAATACCATGTTTGTACATACGAGTGATTATTTCTTTTATACAAATCAAGGTGATAAAAGGCACGCATTAATATTTAGATAAATTAATTTAATTTATTTATATAATTAAATTAATTTAGATCAATTTCAATTAGTTTTTTTTGGATATTACTTTACGCTAAATTCTAGTTCATGCCTATTTAAAGGAAATATATTCCCTTGAAAAAGGCAGGCATTTCGAATATTTTATTTTTGGGTATTCACAAAGACAGTAGGAAGATATCAAATATTGTCTTTCTCAAGGAAATCTTGAATATCCCATAAACTCTGGGGATATTCATAAAGATAATTTCAAGATGTGGTCGAACTCTTCTTGACAATCAAATACTTCAAGAAGATCCACCTTTCATCGAGATCTAATAAATCTCAAGGAGATCCAAATGATCCTAATTTGAGAAATACACTATTAAAGCCCTTGATTCACGGAGAAGAATCAAGGGAACAAATAGATTTGTAATCATATTGTTTTATCAATAAAACTATGTTTCTTGATATTTCATTTGTAATTGCAGTTTATTTTCTATCACTTTAAAATTAGTTGCAACCAATAATCTTTCCACATAACGAACTATCTCCTCGCATTTAGAATATGAGTCTTTTTTAGCAATCATTTTAGTATTTAGTACTTACAATTAGTTTTTGTTTCAAATTAAGAGTTATTTTAGCAAAAAAAAAAAACTCAAAATAATTATCACCAAATATCAAAGATAAAAATTAGTATGTTTTTCTTACTATACTTTTGTGCTTTATCTTTTTAACGGTGCTCAATTTTCAGAAAATATTTATTAGATAGAGATAATTTAGTAACGTATATATTAATTTTTTGATAAACAAAATTGTTTTGAGAATAATATTTTGGGACGGAGAAGGTATTGAAGAAAGAAGAAAACAGGAGAATAATCACATTTAGATTGTTGTGAACAACCCTTTTTCAAATGCCAACAATTTTGTGGACTGTGATAAACAAACCAATTTGAAAAACTCAAAGCCCAATTTTTGGTGGGTCTTCTAAAATAAATTTGAGTTCACCACTCAAGTCCAAAATAAAAGGTCTCAAAAGCCCAATGTATGAAATTTTTATATATATCAAGTAATATAAGTGAAATATGGGAAAGAAGAATAGAAAATAAAAGTATGATAACTAAATGAATAATACAAGAAAATAAATGTAAATGTAATAAATAAATTAGGCGGGAGAGCAGATCATGCGTTAGATAAAGCAAATAATTAATTGAAGATAGGTGCTAGTGCCAACCATATTAAATAAAGGCAATAAAAAGACAAATTAGTAAAGTAAAGAAAAAAACAGTTTAAAAATTAAATTTTGATGTTATTATCAAATCAACTTTAAAGACTACAAAGAGGAAAGCAAACTCTCACCAAGTCTTCTTATGAGAGAGAGAAAGTTGTTTGGAAGAAAAATAATGCGTCTTATTATAAAATAGAAAGGAATGCTATTTATAACCAAAAATTATTACAATAAGTTATAGTAATGCTACAATATTACCCACAATAATTTTAGTCCATATTTGTTATTGTATCATATGACATCCTTGTGATATCGAATTAGCTTAAAATTTATATCTACTTTATCTTCAGATTTCAATTTCTTCGACTCCTATGAATGATTGTTAGGGAACTCAACTTTAATTTGTTGGAAAAAAATTTCAGTTGGATGAAATCTCTTTTGCTACTCGAGCTAGCTAGTTGTGCAGTTACAATTGATTTGTCACATAAGCTTTCGATGGATTCTATTTCTTGCACCATTTGTAATGACATTGGAGAAATAATCTACAAACTTTTGAAAATATATCCATGAAATATGAAATCTATGTAGATGAATCATTCTTGTTCACAATTGAGATTTGTACATATATATCAAATAAAACAATCTCTAAGATGATAATTTGTTGACTATTAAGATTATACTAATATGTTATCATTGTTCGAAACTTAATCTGCACATGTTAGTTAAGTAATAGCCTTTTAGGGTATTTAATTGTTCAAACTTAATTTGTTCGAGATGTTGAATATAGTTGAACTTAGTTTCCTATCATATTCAATTCGAAACTTAAAAATCGATTATACATGCCGTTGATTGTTTATTCTTTATGGGACGAGTTTTAGACATGATCAGTAGACAACTTAAATTTCAAATCTCATATAAAATATTTAAAATAATATACATATATATATTTTTAATTTAAAACCATAAAATTATTTTTTTTTTAATTAAGTTGAGTAAAAATAAACAAATTAAAATGAATGTTTTTTTTTTTATATTTATAAATACCCATAGCACTATTTTTTTGATAATATATGTGGATAACTTTTCTCCAAGTAGATATTCCATCCATTTGATTCCAAACATACTCTAGAACATTGCAATTGGTACACACCTTATTGGTCCTCACAGTTTCCCAAATTGCTTTTCTTATCCTACCTTCACGTTTCATTATTATTGGGATAATGCAAAAAAAAAAAAAAAAAAAACATTAAATAAGTTTACTGAGTAAATAATATCAAAAAAAATAATTTAGACGTGCAACTAATAATTTCACTATTATTTTTGGAGTATCTCTATATCTTATCCCTTTATTTATTTTACTCTTCATTTAGTTTTATCGCTTAATCTAATTACACATGAACTTCAAGAAATGAAGAAAATAATTTAGGATTTATAATTTTAAATATTTCATGAGATTACTATGATTATAAAAGTATTTAAATTATTTGAAATATAAAAATGTAATTCTTTTTAAAATAGAGTAATAAGAATATAATGTAATATAAAATAGATTAATAGAATAAGATCTTTTGCCTTACTTAGCTTCAAATTTCAATTTATATGACATAATTTGAATCAATAAAAAATTGAAAGTTTTATATAAAATCTGTAGGTTTAAAATATCAACATTTATGTGATGATAAAATATTTCATTAAGAGCCAAATAAGTGTAAAGTTAATAGAGTCCTTAATATTGTTAACACAAAATATTTTCTTTATTTTAACACAAATTTAATTATTTGCTCTATTTCAATTTATGTGAGCATATTTGTTTTTTACTTTATCAAAAAAAATAAAATAACTTATACTTAATATTTTACTATCCTAATTTACGTCACACACTTTTTTTTAGTCTATCCAAAATAATGACACATTACTATAATCGAAAATAATTTTGTTTTAAGATTTGTTTTGAATCATAAATTTCAACCACCTTAGTTCATCTATTTTTTTAAAAAAAATTGTGTCACTTAAATAGTGTCACATAAATTGAAACTAAAAGAAATAATAATTTAATTTTAAATTCTCATTTTATCTTTTCATAAGATGATTTCTAGACATGATAATTTCTATGACTTGTGTGCATTGTGAAACATACAAATCTAAACTCTACTTTTTTTCTTTGTTCAATCAAATACGTTTACGTAAATTAAAAGGAAGAAAACAATATTTTGGAGCAGATATTTTTTCCTCATTACAACGGTAACCTTTATCTAAAGTAGTGCACACTGCACACAAAGTCTATATAAACTTTGTTGTCCCCCTTTTAGCCTTTCTATTCTTTCCACTTTTTGTTTTTCTAGACTTCTCGTGAAGAACTATTTCCTTTTTTTTTTTCTGTTTCTCGTGACTCTTTTTTAGTGTATACTTTTATCACCACACACAAAAAAAGAGTCATATTGAACTCCATTTTGAAACAAGAGAAGAAAAATATTGCCCATGGCTCAGCAAAGACATGTTGTAGTTTTACTTATGTTGGCTTGTTTGTTTACATCTTCATATTCTTATCAATTTACTGTTGGTGGCAAAGATGGTTGGGTCCCTAACCCTTCTGTTGATTACAACACTTGGTCTCAACATATGAGATTCATAATCAATGACTCTGTTTGTAAGTCTTCTCCTTCCTCTCAAAAGTCAAAATACTGTTATTTTTGAAGAGTCCGAGCAATAGTATTTGATGATGTTTGTTATTTTTTGTGTTTATAGTGTTTAAGTATAAGCAAGGAGCAGATTCTGTGTTGGAGGTGAGCAAGGATGATTATGATAAGTGCAACACTGGCAATCCAATTAAGAAAATGGAGGATGGAAACTCCATTTTCACGTTGGATCGTTCTGGTCCTTTTTACTTCATCAGTGGCAACAAAGATAACTGTGATAAAGGCCAAAAGTTGCAAATTATTGTTATCTCTGTTAGGAACCAAGGTAAACCACCACAAACTCCGGCACCGGGAGTTGCTCCACCTAGTAATGGATCAACTACACCCTCACCCACGGGTTCACCACCATCTACCGGAGGTACGCGGAGTCAGAATTTTAATTTTATTCGTTCAATTTTTTAGATTATAGTATGCAATTACTCTTTCCGTTTTAAAAAGAATGACATTCTTTTCTTTTTAATATGGTTAAAAAAATGATTTCTTTTTCTTTTTTATAACATTTTAATTTAAGTTTTTCACGTGGTATCTTTAAAGCCATAAAATTGAAGGATGATTTAATACCTTTAACGTAACTTCAATTTAGTCATAAGATTCAAAAATTTATTTTATTTTCTAAAATTTTATGTCAAATCAAATCAATCACTCCTCGTTAAATGGAGAGAGTACATGATTCGAATGAACTTACGTGATTAATGCAGGCTCCTCTCCGGCAGCTTCTCCGCCTAAAGGATCGTCTACACCTGGTACACCGTCGGCACCTTCAGCTAACGCTCCGGCAGGATCATCTACACCGGGTGCATCGTCACCTAATGCGGCACCAGTATCTACTCCTGCAGGTAAATTATAAATGAATTTAGAATTTCAATTTGACAGATTCAACGTTTAATTTCCTTCGATTTTTAACGTATTGCACTTTTGAAATAGTGAATTGAATCATATAGTTTATCTGTCTGTTCAGGTAAATCACCAACCTCATCACCTACACCTGCCGGTTCAACCGCATCTCCACCAGCTCCTGCGACCGGAGGATCCGTAGCTCCGGCAATGCCTCCGGTAGCTAATGGACCGTCAACTATTTCTTCTTCACCGATGGCAGGCGGACCATCGTCTGGAAGCGATATTGCACCGTCCGCAGGCGGACCATCTGGAAGCGGTATGGCACCGGCGGCAGGTGGACCAGCTGGAAGTATGTCACCGGGACCATCGGCGGGAGCGCCGGGAAGTAGTGCTTCAGGTCCCGGCGGCTGTCACCGGGACCATCGGCGGGAGCGCCGGGAAGTAGTGCTTCAGGTCCCGGCGGCAGCAATACTCCGGCGGACATCAATTCGCCAGCTGGAGCACCAGAAAACCCAAAGTCCTTTGCAGTAAAGGCATTTACTCCATCAATTGTCCTTGTGTCAGCCGTTTCACTCGTTTTGACTGTGGCTTTGGGAGAATTTATTATTTTACCTTAGGGTAAAATTACTGGATATTATATTTAATTTGTGCTTTTCTCTTTTTTGTATTTGGTTTTTAATTTCTTGAATAATTCGGAGATTATTGGAGTGTTTTTAGATATACAAGAGATGTATTTAATTTTTATTTTTAATTTTTTACTTTTAATTTTTGTGGGTGAGACTTAAAATTTGAATTTATGTATGTATCAGTTTAATTCTAGTTTTTTGTTTTGTGATGTTTTTTCAGAGAACATTTACAGAGAATTTTTTTTATGTTGCTCAAAACATCCACAAATATAACTTATCATCCTTCTTTAAAAAAAGGAAAAGAAGAAGTCTATTTAAGTTTTTAGCTATCGAACTACAACTACGAAGATATCAAGTGTTTTCTCCTTCAAAAAAACTCTCATTAAAACTCTTTTAAATATCTATTGTTCAAAATTGAAGGAAAAGAAATAATTTTTAAAACAATATCAAAGAATATAAATGATCTTCATCTAAAAAATTAGAAACGCGATTGATTATCTTAGCCGTGAGTAAAATTATTGCTTGGTTGACGGTTCTAGTACTACTACTTCCCGATGGGAGTTATAGAAATTCGTATAAAGTCAAAGTATACGTTCCAAATATAAATTCATTAACGTACGTAATTTTTGGTGCAAGACGACTCGAATTGAAGTGGTTATTTTCATTATCTTAAAATAAATAGAGGTGAGTATCAATTTTTGTTGACTAGCCTTCCAAAAATTAATGTGATTTATTACTGATATAAATGGTCCAACTACAACAAAGGTGTAGTATGAAACTGCTCCATCTGTCACAACGTTTTGGAATTTAATTCTTCTCGAAAAAATTGAAGTGAACATTGTGATTTCTCTTTCAATTTTATCCGTAAAAGTTAATAGCTTTGAAAATACTCTCTCTATCCCTAATTACTTGTCAACTTTTAAATTGACGCATCTATTAAGAAATCAATTAATAATATAGTGAGTTTACCATTTTACCCCTATTAATTATGAAGTGGATGAAAAGTTTTGCATTTTTCAAAGTAATTAGTCATTTAATTGAGGGTATAATAGGTAAAAAAAAATTGTCATTTCTTGATTTGTCAAAATGGACAAGTAATTAGAGGCAACTATAAAAGAAAAAGTGGACAAGTAATTAGGGACAGAGGGAGTATGAATTTGACCAATATAGGAAAATTAAATGATTAATTCATAATCACTGGTCAATTTAATTAATCAAAATAAATTAATTTATGTTCATCTATTGAAAATTTGACTTCAAGAAAGTATTAAATAAGGGTATAATAATAAATATACATAGTTTTTTTTAAGGAAAGTAAAATCTAAAATAGTGACATATAAATAGAACCCGAGAAAGTATTAAAAATATTTTGCTGCTTTAATTAACCACCCACTCTAAATTTAATGTTGATTAATTGCTCACATATGATGTAGCAAAAAAAAAAAGGGTGCAAGAATTACTCATATTATTTCTTCCTTGTACTCCTTCCATTTCATATTATTTGAATTATATTAAAAAAGATATTTTATTTGTCTAATTTAAAAACTTAAGTAAATGTTACTTATTATATATTTATCTTTTTACAAGTTTTAGCATACATCTTTTCTTTTTATCCTTAATATTATATAAAGTACTGCTCTTTTCGTTCATTTTATTTGTGTATTCTATTTTTATTTGTTTTGTTTTAAAAATTAAGGTATAATTTATCATTTATTTCTTAATTTTACTCTTATTATTAATTATAATTATTTAATTAAGCATTGATTTATTATACTCAAATGGTGATATGATAAATTGTCTAATTGATCCTCGAATAACGTGTCAAACAAATCGGAAGGGAGGTAAAACTTTTCTGATTTTCTCCATGGAAGGTGCCTATCAATTTTTCCATGCCACACAATTGTTAGTTGGTAAGTAATAACATTAATTAGCCTATTGATTTTTTTTAAAAAAATAAAAATTATCTGATGTCTGATATTTATATTAGAGTCTGACTATTTCGAATTCGTGTCATGTAGTGCTTCATTCGGAGGGAAGGGTTCGCTAACAATAATTTTTTCATACCTAGGACTTGAATTTGAGATTTTTGATTAAGAGAGAACCAGTTTCATGATTCACTACACCACATCGTTTGGTGGTATATTTTTTGCATTCACTTCTCTACTTACCCTATCTTACTATTTTATGAATTGATGTATTTTGCTGTAATTTCCATTTAAACGTAAGAAAGTACATTTTAAACAAATTGGTAAGGAACGTGGTTTATAGCCTAGGTTGATATGCGGTGACGGATCCACAAATTTAATTACGAGGGTTTGAAAAGGGATTTGAACTTGGGATTACTAGATAATTTTTGAAATTTCTGATCGTTGAGACAACATTATATATATAAATTTTAAAAATTACGTCATATATACAACGTAATCTCTACCTAAATAACTTTTTATTTTTTATGTTACACGAGGAAGGAGAATATATGCTACTTGTATATAATGGAATTTGATATTCCTACCTGTGTGGTGGAACTTGGATATCAACTCTATATTAATATGAAATTATCTACAAAGAATTATCAAATCCTTGAAACTTGACAATACAAGGGGAATCCAATTCTCTGCTCTATAAAAAGGTATTACAAAGCATTTATAAAATGAAAAAGAATATTTGTTAATTAAAAGTTTTAAAAAAAGCATTTTAGTAAAAGTAAGCAAAAGTCTAAAACATTTACTTAACTTTAGCAGGGAACATAAGTAAAAGTAGAAAAGCACTAGAGAAATGCCTTTTTTCCTGTATTATTAATTGTCTCAAATGAAAGTGGGTGCTAATAAGATCTTTTCCAAAAATATAAACCCCCACCCAACACCCTTTACACCAAATTTGGATTTCAAAGGGTATTTATTTGGGTCGTCTATCGATTCTATTTTAAAGTTTATCAATTCGACTTATCGGTTATTGATTTGTAAATATGTTAAATTATTATAGAATCATTAAGATATTATCTCATTGGTTATTAGTTATTCCATCTTCTATCCGGCATAAAATAATATATAGATTTTCTCATAACTTATACATATATAAGTTATCAGTATTTCTAAATTGTCAATCAAACGTTGTATTAATTTTATACATAAATAATTTATTTCCTATCTACCTACCAAACATTTTAGATATTACATTTTTTCAAATAAAATAATATTATTTTATTTTCATGACCAAACGTCCCCTAATAAACATTTTGAATATAAATAGAACTAGACAAATGGCTCATATTTATTTATAACCAGAAGCAATAATATCTTTGTACTCGATATGCATCCTTTCAATGATTTGGACATTGCAATGAGACTGAGTTTGTTACACATGGTAGCAACAAGGTCCATAGAATTACTAATATCAACTTTACAAGTGTCCAAATATAAACAAAAAATAACTAATCTCGAAATGAATTTTAGAATAAATCTATTCTACATTTCATTAAGATAAAATTACTGAATAACTTATTTCAAGATTAGTTATTGTAAAATTACAGTATTATTTTTTTTTTATACTAATAATGAAATAACAATCCTTGAATAATTAATTTTGAAATAATTCAACGTCAAATAACTTATTTTCGATCAAATGAGCGTGAGTGTAATAAATGGGGCGTCTCGACTTGACGACTTGTCATAAATGATACCCTTTGACGTGTTCCTTCCTTTTTGAACTGTCGTACACTATTCATTCATCAATAACACAAAAAAACAACAATGGGATGCATCAATCAAGAAGAGGTCCATATATGAAAGGGAGAATGCTTGTATATATGTAAACAAATGACAAAAATGGTACATTATGTTTGAGGCATGTTTTGAGTAAGTTTCTTAATTATGCGTTTGATAAAAAAAATTTAGGTGAAAATAAGTGTTTAGAGACGGAGGCGAAGCCAGGATTTAAAGATTTTAGATCTTTTAAGATAATGGCCTCTAAATTAATAAATTAATTATGAAATGATTTTTTTAAGACATGTTTGAACTAAGAAATTAAGCGATTTTCTCAGTTTTTTGTTCGGCAAAACCTTTATGGAACCCTTTGTAGGGAGTTAGGGGAGCAGTACGTACAATCTCACTATTTTTTATGGATTTTTTTTACATTTAAGGGGTCAATTTACAGGAAATAGGTGATTTTCTAAGTTCTTTCGTGTGTATTAGTCCTTGAATATTATGGTGATATGGTCTCCGCATGAATTTTTTGCAAAACATTTACGGTATCCTCCCAAGGGAGTTGATGGAGAGGTACGCAAGTCTCACCATTTTTCAGATTCCATTTTGGGCATTTAAGGGCTAATTTACAGGAATCAAACGATTTTCTTAGATTTTAGTGTGTGTTAGCCTATAAATATTTTTGTAATATGACTTCCGAATAATTTCTTTGAAAACCCTATAGAGAACCCTTCGTAAAGAGTTGGGGAGCAGTACATACAGTCTCACCATTTTCAGAGTTCATTTTGGGCATTTTGGCAACTTTTAAGAATTATAGATTTTCTTGGTTTTTCGTGTGTATTAGCCCGTGAATATTGACGCTTTCTGGCACCTGAAAGGTTTTTATGAAAAAAAACTTTATCAGGACCTCTGTAATGAGTTCAGAGAGCATTACGTATAGTCTCACCATTTTAAGACATATTTTTACATTTAGGGGCCAACTTTTAGAAACTACATTACTTGCTTATTTTTTCATGTGTATTAGTATATGGATGTTGGCGTCTTCTGCGCCCAAAGGGGTTTTCTGAAAAAAATTTGTGAACATCTCCGTAATGAGTTGGGAGCATTACGTATAGTTCCACCATTTATTAGGACATTTTTTTTACATTTATGAGCCAACTTGTAGGAATTATGCGACTTTTTTATTTTTTTCATGTGTAAATGCCTATGGATGTTGGCACCTTTTGGCGCCTGAAGATTATTGTGATAAAACTTTATAAGGACCTCCGTAATGAGTTGAGGGAGCATTACATATAGTCCCACCATATTTAAGACATATTTTTGCATATAGGGGCCAACTTTTAGGAATTACGTGACTTTCTTTGTTTTTCATGTGTATTAGCTCATGGATGTTGGCGCATTTTGGCGCCCGAAAGGTTTTCCTGAAAAAAATTTATGAAGACCTTCGTAATGAATTGGAGGAGAATTACATATACTCCCACAATTTTTAAGGCATATTTTTGCATTTAGGGACCAACTTTTAGAAATTACGCGTCTTTCTTTGTTTTTTGTGTGTTTTAACTCGTGGATGTTGGTGTCTTTTGGTGCCCCGAAGGTTTTCTGAAAAATCTTTATGAGGACCTCCGTAATGAGTTGGGGTGCCATTATGTATAGTCCTACCATTTTAAAGCATATTTTTGCAATTAGGGTCCAACTTTTAGGAATTACGTGACTTTCTTGATTTTTCGTGTTTATTAGCCCATGAATATTGGCGTCTTCTGGTGCCTGAAAGGTTTTTCTGAATAAACTTTATGAGGACCTCCGTAATGAGTTGAGTGAGCATTATGTATAGTCTACCATTTTTAAGGCATATTTTTTTGCATTTAGGGGCCAACTTTTGGAATTACGCGATTTTTTTTTGTTTTTTGTGTGTATTAGCCCATGGATGTTGGCGTCTTTCGGCACTTTGAAGGTTTTTCTTAAAAAACTTTATAAGGACCTCTGTAATGAGTTTGGAAAACATTACGTATAATTTCACCATTTTAAGACATATTTTTTCATTTAGGGACCAACTTTTAAGAATTACATGAGTTTCTTGATTTTTAGTTTGTTAATCCACGGATATTGTTGCCTTCTAACGCCGGAAAGGTTTTTCTGAAAGAACATTATGAAGACCTCCATAATGAGTTGGAGGAGAATTATGTGTAGTCCCACAATTTTAAAGACATATTTTTGCATTTAGGGGAAAACTTTTAGAAACTACGCGATTTTCTTGATTTTCGTGTGTATTGACCCATGGATGTTGGCTTCTTCTGGCTCCCGGAAGTTTTTTCTGAAAAAAACTTCATGAGGATCTTCGTAATGAGTTTGGGGAACATTACGTATAGTCCAATTATTTTTTAAGTCACATTTTTGCATTTAGGGGCCAACTTTGAGAAATTACGCGACTTTCTTGGTTTTTTGTGTGTATTACCCCATGAATGTTGACGCCTTCTGGCGCTCGGAAGGTTTTTTTGAAATTTTTTTATGAGAACCTCTGTAATGAGTTGGGAAACATTGAGTATAGTCCTACAATTTTTAAGGCATATTTTTTAATTTAAGGGCCAACTTTAAGGAATTACACGATTTTCTTGATTTTTCATGTGTATTCGCTCATACATACTTCTCCTCCAACTCATTACAGAGGGTTTCGTGTGTAAGACCACACGTACTCCCCCCTAACTCATTACGAAGAGTGTCGTAATTTTTTTCAAATAAATCACCCGAAAACCTTTTCACCAAATTATTTATGGGCTAATATACATGAAAAACTAAACAAAATTGCTTAATTCCTATTAAATGGCGCTACTAAATGCCCAAAAATAACGTGAATCATGGTGAGGTCATACATATTGCTCCCCCAACTTATTAGGTGTGTCTTTGTTAAACACCTCTAACTATTAAAACGTGCTTAAAAGTTAAAAACACCTAAAAATAAGTCAATTTAGACACCCTCAAAATATGTCGGAAATTCATAGAAGAAAACAAATTCACTAGAACTAGAATACTGATGTGATACTGTACTAATTAGTATTGAACATTATTGTTTACTAATTAACTTAATAGATTAAGAATAATAATTTGTAAAAGGCTTCATAATAGTTAAAGATGAAAAGCTTTCGTAAAGAAAAAGAATATCAAAACATCAAATAATGTATTGCAATATATGAGACTGCTTTTTTCTTAATTAGAGGTTTCAGGTTTGAGATTGAAGTATAGAAAAATTCTTCATACGGAATGCTTTCCTCCAAAATGAGGCCCTATATATTACGAGTTCGAATTAATCAAGCTCCAATACAGATATCAAACGAGAAAAAAAATAGTATATGAAAAAAATTCATTTTCTCAAATATGTGGCATTGGTTAGTTAGTTCACAAGAAGAAAATATCCCAACTTAAAGTAGAACTTTCCACCCACAGGCCACAGCCACACAACAGTGTACGTGACCACGAGGTTTTTCTTTTCCTCTTCCATCTTGTTTTGTTGTGGCAACTCAGAATTTGCGAGTTCGATAGAATTTAATATTTTTTGGATTGACTCATATATTTATATGTAGTAGCAAATAGATAAATTGGATTGAATTTGAAAGAATAAAAATAAAATAATCAACTCAAACTTAAACAAATTGAACGAGTTATAATTTCATATTTAATTTTGTCGACTATGCTCAAATGTCTTTACGTGCTTACTAAGTATAAGATCAACGTGTATATGCATTAAATTTGGAAGTGGGGACGATAGAAAATGTTGACTGGTGACTAATTGTTTAACATTGACAATTGTCAATTTGGCCAAATCTAAAAGGTCTTGCTGTCGGCAAACCAAATAATTGTGTATGTATGTGTTATTATAAAAAGAAATTTTTATTTTTATTTGATCTTTAACAATGATAATACGAGAGAGATATTTGGGTTCTTGAGATTAAAAAGATATTAATTTGTAGGTTCGACATTCATTCCCTACTCAAATAGTTTGGATTGGGATAAAACGGTCACATTATTCACGTAAATAATATAATGGAAAAACTATATAAATTGGACCTAACCCAATTATCCTGATTGAAATCACAACCGAAAATATTTATATGACTGTCATTCTTGTGCTATTCATTGAACCACCGTTGATATCATTAGATTATATATATACTCTGAATGATATTTATAACTCTGATAGTATCAAGCAGTAATTGAGCAGTCTTTACACTGAAACACTACATCTTCCTCCTTGGTGCCATCAGAGTATATATCAAGGAGTTACTGAGTAGTGTTTTCACTAAAGCACTGCATCTTTCTCTTTGATAACATCAGAGTGTGTGTGTGTGTGTGTATATATATATATATATATACACTTTGATGGTATCCAAAAGTAATAGTTAAAAATAGGAGGGTATAAAAATAAGGAAGGTAGGCGCTTGTAAATACTTTCCCTTTTTTTTTTTTTAAGTACAAGTGTGTTTTTCCCTAATATAATTGGATTTATTGTTTAATCTCAAATATATTGGGCTAGTCCATTTTACAAAAGATGAGCCCACTTTATTTGTCTAAAATCCAAATACTAGTTATTAGTCCATTTTAAAGTCCAAATTTATGTCACATATTAAATAATGTGGTAATTCAAATCAACTAAATGAGTCATTAAAATTATGTCACGTGTCAAATGAAGTGGTAATCCAAATCAAATAAGACATTGAAATTGTATCACATGCCAAATAGAGTGGTAATCCAAGTTAAGTTAATAAGCCGTTGAAATCATATCATATGTCAAATGGTGTGATACTCCAGATCAAATAAATGAACCAATGAAATCATGTCAAGTGTGCAGATGACATGTTCTGACCAATCAAATTGGAGCTTGTCACTGAATAAATGTGTTTGGTCAATTCAATCTTTAAATCGATCAGTCAAACCACACAACTACACCACTTCCTACAACTATAAATAAGGATTCATAATTCACAAAAGAGGAGAAATTAAGAACAAGAAGTAAGAACCAAATACTAAAGTTTAAAATAAATCAAATAAAGTTTATAAAAATATGTTCAAATCATCACATGTGAGATTAAGAAAATTGGATCCTTGTTATTTACTTTCTTTTTGGCTCCGATATTACCAATACGAAAAAGGTAGAACAATAAACAAAGGATCCCCATTTATCATTTTTAATGTCATGCTCTAGATTTGATAAAAGAATGTGGTTTCACAGGAAAAAGGGGGTCAAGCCATGAGCTTTTACCTAAGGCAAAAATAATGAACACATCACGTGCTATCTAAAAAAGAAAAAAAAAAGTGAAAACCTAGAAAAAGATGACAACACGATTAGCAATCTATGGTGTTGTTGGTCAGAATAATCTAAGAATTTATGTAAATTTAGTATCTTTTTTATTCAAACTTTATAATGTGTTAAGGAAATTTACTTAAATATCTATAAATATTTAACTGTGAACAAGTTCTTGACGGGGAATTAGCACGAAGGTCAATAACTTTGGAAGGTTAAAATTCATAAAAATATATTTCAATAGAGAAAATTTATACTAGGTAATCCATAAAGTAGTTTAAAGAGACGTGGTGCATCATTTATAATATGTTAGGGACATCATATATACACATAAAGAAGAGTGGTTATTTTAATAGATTCTTTATACAAAAATCATTTAATTGAAATGATATATGTCCAATGAAGCTTTAATTATGCTAAAAGTATATAAATGCACTCAAATTATCCTAAGGTTAAAAAAAAAAAACAAAGTTGAGTATTTATATTTTGATTTGATTTCTCCAATTATGAATATTTTACATTTATTGTTTTGAATCTTACTAATATTTTCAATAGAACCAAGACCGTCCATTAATTTATCATTTTGCCCATACTTGCACATTTGCCACCTCCTTATACTTACTTACGTGATTTACTCTACATCACAAAAAATTCCCAAACCACAAGTTTGTAACTTAAAACACTCATCATGCCACAACAATAAACTTCACCCTCTTTCCTCTTTACCTTCACTCTTCCTTCCTCCTTTCCCAATCTTTCACCTCAAAAGGAAAGGAGATAGAAAAAAAAAAAAAGAAGCAAAAAAAAACTCGAGTTGATTTCACACCTCTTTCCCTCGCGCTCACACATTGTTCCATTACAATCCAGCCTAAAAGATGGCTACTAGGTCAAGATTGGCGGTCGTGCTCCTGTTAACCCTGGCTATGGCCATGATGGCAGAGTCATCGTTCTCACACTTAGACTCTACCACCATGGCCTTTAATGTCCAAGGGAGCAATGGCAACAACATTGGACATGTTGGAGACATGTTGTATGAGGATGAAGAGATGATGATGCCATCCGAAACAGCCCGTAGAACACTCGATTCGCGCGATTACATTGGCTATAGAGCGTTGAGTGCCAATAATATTCCATGCAACCAACGCGGTGCGCCTTATTATGAATGCAACCGCATGTCAAAGATTAATCCTTATAGACGTGGTTGTCAAAGAATAACTAATTGTGGACGCACAAATAGTTAAAATTAATTAACGCAAACACAGGCATAGAATTAATATTCTATGCATGCATGCGTTTAACGTAAAATATATTTAGAAAACATGGGTTGGTAACTTCTTTTTTGATAAACTAATATATATATATATATTTCTTATTTTAACTAAATTCGTAGAGAATGATATATTAAGAAGATTACCAACAACAAGGAAATAATTAACTTTTTAAGTGTTTTATTTCCCTTTCTGTTGTTTAAACTATGCTGTATACCATCATTGAAGATGATTTTTGTAATTAAGTATATGGTGAAATAAATTACAGATTGTCATTTTACTTTTTTATTCCTTTCGATTATTTTCAATTTTGTACATCTTATTTAATTTATTATGTGTGTATATGTTTGATAGACCACCAGATCGGTCAGTAATGGAAGAAAATATACGATCATCATATATCATATATATAAGATCGAGAACCTTAGGCCCGCCTATGTGGCGCCACCAGAACCCAGGGTTTCCTTTTAATTTATTTATTTTTAAAACTAGGTTTCCCCTTTCATGAAAAGTTGTGACTTTTTTGAAGAGTTGCGACTTTTATGAAAAGTTGTGACTTTTATAAAAGGTTGTGACCTTTCTAATAAGACACAATAAATATTTGTTCAGACTACCCTTTGTTGTTTATAAATAGAGGGATTTCCTTTCATTTTAAAACAATGAAAATTTTGAACTACTACTTCTTCTTTTGCACAACTAAATATTCGTGTACTTTGCTCCTGTTGAGTGACTCACTTCACCATTGTTTTTTGTATCAATACACTGGTGAATAAAATTGTTCTATCCTGAGAGGAACTATTCCTTTAAACCTTGGGTACTAGAGGGGAATAATTTTCTTAAGGGTACACTATGCATTTAGTGGGCTCGATTTTTTCCTTTCTGTTTCATTCTATTATTATAGATCCTGGTATTTTTTTTTTTACAGTCATTAATTTATGCTTATTTTATTAATTGTTTTTTTGAGTATATCTTTTAAACTTTGTTGTTTATGTTTCTTCAAAGTTATTGTTATACGTATTTATTAGTACAGATTAAATAACACACGTTAATTGAGTATTCATGCAAGTTTTCTCTACTAAAATTGTTGAAAGTAGAGTAAAAGAATTTCTTAAAGATCTGTAGTACCATATCTTGAAGACAAAATTCAAATTTGGTATGTCATTGTAAACACATAAAGATCTTAAAAACTCTATCACACCTTGATGTGCGAAGTGAACCAGAAAAAAAAGACAAAAATTAATAATTTTTTGACATAAGTTCAAGGATGTGCCGGATGACCTATAAAGGAATGTGACTAGATTGCAACATCTTTTAATCCCAAAGAAATAAATAACTACACAATAAATTAATTATTCATATTCAATATGAAGTATGGACATATTTCTCAAGTTTACTGCAAGTTGTAAATACTTTTCTTGAAGTAATAGATGTGTTTTCGACACTGTGATTGAAATAGAAGTGTAGTTTCAAATTGAACTTCATTACTCTGGTATGTTGATTTTTAAAAAATACCCATACAAACTGAATAGTTTTGTGTGATACTTTTCCCTTTCAAGTATATATAATAAGTTGAATTGTTGTCCAATATAATACATTTTTCCTTTAATTTTCATTTTAATAATTACTTATGATACATTTAAATGAGAACTTTAAAATGATATATGTAAAACAAAAGGTAGGCATGAACTTTCGACATGTTTGTATTAGAATATTTGTTTACTTTTTACCAACCTTTTACAATTTATTTATCTCTACACCAACGATTATTTATTTATTAGAATATTTAATATTACTGGTTGATGCATTTGATTCCTCAAAAATATCGAATAGTAACACTTCCTGGAAGCAAAATCATAAATTATAAAATCAAATTAAAAATGATTGATTGAATGATAAGTGATAAGATGTTATAATTATCACTTCCTTTGTAGTGTTTTACTTTAAATGACTAATAGGTTTTAAGCATTATTTTATAAATTTCGTAATATTAAATTTCCGCGCGAGGCACTTTTACTAGTATATATGTAAAAGAATGTTTTAGTGGCAACATTAGTCGCTGCTAATCCCTACAATAGTCGCCACTAAAAGAATGTTTTCGTGGCAACATTAGTCGCTGCTAATCCCTATAATAGTCGCCACTAAAAGTACGTTTTACTGGCAACATTAGTCGGTGCTAATGCCTATAATAGTCGCCACAAAAGTATGTTGTAGTGGCAACATTAGTCGCTGCCAATTCCTATAATAGTCGCCATTAAGAGTATGTTTTAGGGGCAACATTAGTCGCTGCTAATGCTTACAATAGTCGCTACTAAAAATATGTTTTAAACTCATTTTTAATTTTTTAATGTTCGAGAATATTTCTTTAACATAAATCTAGAATCCAACATTTTGATCTACTTGTACTTTCATAATGCAACAATTATACATACATATTTCTGAAAAATTCGTAAAGTTGCATTGATGAAGCATCTAGAAGGGCCTTCAAAGCAGCAGTTTAATAAATAATGAATTTCTAAAAGGGTCAACAATATTATTTTGCTGTTGTTTCAAATTAATTTTTCTCCTTCTATAAATTTTGTTAGAGTAACAAAGTATCAATAACGAAAAGTGGTGAATGTTTGACCTCAGACAAGTAGATTGTCTCTAAAAAAATTTATTTATATTGTTGTGGTGTACATTTTTAACGGACTTAACTTATTTATAACTTATATTTATAAACGGACTAAATTTGTTTTCACAAGGAGTTATTCTAACCATAAAATTATCAGATTCCATATTTTTCATGTACAAAAAAATAGAAAAAATTATATTGCTACATAAAAACATTACTTAGTTTTAACAACACAAGTATATCATCAAACATATATTACTATAAATTATGTAAAAGATAAAAATGATTAGATCTCACTATATTTTTAATCATTCAATATATATTTACAGTTCTTTAGATATGTGATAATGTCAAATCATTTAATTTTTGTTGAAATATTTTTAAAACCTACTAAAATTTACTTTTTTTCTTATAACAATCGATTATTAGAAAAGTTCAAAAATTTAGAAAGATTATTTATGTCCGCGCAAAACTCGGGTAAATTACCTAGTATAAACTAAAAGAAAATGATTATATCATTTAGGCGAAATACTTATTAGTTATTAAAAATATCCTTAAACTTGATCGGAATAAATTAGACTATTTGATAGTCTTTATCCTCTAAATGATGTGATCCGAGGGAAGTGGTATACACACACCTACCATGTGGATTGTTTTTCTATGTGACATTTTTTAGGAAAAATAATAAAAGTATTTTTAATTTTTCTAATTTTAAAATTATCTTTTTTGGAGGTCGTAAAAATTATTGTAAAGATCCATTCAATTATTTAGAGGGTTAGGATTCCTTTCCTCTAACAAGATACTTTTCATAGGTTTAAAATGTGATTTATGACTTGTGACAATGAGTGACATGATTTTTTCGAGGCAATTGAATGTGTATCAGAGAAGGAAATCTAAAAGTAGGAATTTGAAATTTATGAGCTCATAATTGAAATTTGACAATTTCAATAGGTTCAAAGTTGATTTATGACTTAGTTGGATAGTTTGTTCCAGGCCCAACGGGCTTAGGAGGAGTGGTTTAGCCACTTGAGTCGATTACTGGTCAAAGTTCAAGAATTGAAATTGAACATGATGAACAATGCGTCAAGATGACCATGGATCAGTATTTTTAGCATTTCAATATATTTGTAGTGTGTTTCAAGAGCGAACACACTACATACTTCCAAGTTTTAGGGATGTTGTTTCTATTTTTCACATTTTATGGCTATTAGTTTGAATTTAGGATTGAGCTTGAAACAATATTTCCAGCATTGCAATAGATTTGTAGTGAGTTTCAAGAGCGAACACACTACATACTTTCAAGTTTTAGGGGTGTTGTTCCTATTTTCCGCATTTAATGGCTATTAGACTGAATTTAGGATTTCTCTTATAATTTTCTCGCTTATTTTTCTCTTAATCGTTAATAATGGACTAAAATTAGATAAGGTTCACCTTATCGCCTACCAAGCTTAGCTACTTCATGATTTGTAGATGATCACCTAAATAATATTTATACGTAATTGCCTGAATTAGTGCTGGTAAAATGAGCCTATTTGGTAGTCCGCCCAATCTATCTATATTTTAATGGGTTGGGTGAGTAATCTTTAACATGAATAAAATATGATTCACACCCATATTCAACCCATAAAAATATGGGTATTCATAAGTAAAATATGAATTAGCCAAATTGATGAAACTTTCAATTTTATTCACTCAAAATTCATGATATCAATAAAAATGTTGCAACTTCTCTTCTCTTTTATGTTCTTCAGTAAAACTAATTATTCTTCTCTATAATTAAAAAGGTGCCCACTAAAAAATATATATTTCTTTTTAATTATAATAATTATTTTTTAATTTGTTTAATTTTATATTGGATAACAAATATTTGTAAAGTAAGCAAATCATGAATTAGTATTGATATTGCTTAAAATGCATTAAGTACATTTTACTCCAAAAATGCAAATATTCATTTACTTTGAAATTAAGAATATTTTACCCTTGTTAGTACATAAATTTATTTATATTGAAAAGTTATAAGATTTTTTTATTTTTTTTTTTTGACTTCTATGATACAATAAAACTAAATAAAGTATTTCTACCATTTTTCATCAAAGAAAAAAAAAACTAAAATATTTTCTCCAAGTTGAATTTCAAAGTTCAATACTATTTACTCATGAAAATATGGGTAAATATGGATAAACTTATATTTTACCCAATCCATTTTACCCATATGAACTATGGATGAGTTGAATCATTACCCATTTTATGTTAACTCATTTTCAACCTGCTAAAATTTGACCCAACCTGCCAATTTGCCGCCACCACTTGTCTGGATGAAACTTGTTAGAATAGAAGGATCACGATAACAAATCAAAACAAGTATAAGGGTCTCTCAGGTCATTCTATCGAATGAAAATACTAGCCAACTTTGAAAGCCGTCTATGTTTTTCCACTTAAAAACAACAGCAAAACAAAGTATGAATTGAGTCCCATCAATCACTTGTTGAATCTTAATAATAATCTTCTGCAAACATTTATTGTTTTGTATGGTAACATAAGATAAATAAGGGGGACAACTTCTCTCTGCAACGTACAACACTTGAATAGAAGAACATAAAGGGGGAAGGGAAAACTAAAAAGAAAGAAACTGGTGCAATCTACAAAAAAAAACAGCTATAAGCATTAGATTTCTCACAAGTCTAGTAGCAATTGTACTGCCTAAGCGAATACAATCAGAACAACCCCCATCTCCTTCGTCCATGCTTTCTCTGCACATAAAATTAATATATATTCTTTAAGTGACTGCTTTCGGAAATTGATTATGGTGCTTGAAACAAAAAGCTACAAGTGAAGTGCACAATTAATTTGGGGGTGCGTACAAAGTAAAAACCCCACTGCTATAGAATAGCTCGCAAACTACACAGGAAAGATAACCCGCACTAGGCAAGCCCGGTGCAACGAGCTAGACCTAGAAGGCAAACATCTTGCTTTCGCTGGCAAGGGGTTTCGCTGGTGGGCTTGGCATCAGGAATCTGAAACATCAGTGCAAAGACCTGGAGATCAAATGGCTATGGAGATATGCACAAGAGCCTCAAACCCTATGGAGCAGTGTCATAAAAAGCAAGTATGGGGAAGAAGATTGTTGGGTATCCAAGGAGGTCACCACTCCATATGAGGTCAGTTTGTGGAGATCCATCAGAGCCTTCTGACCTTTTCTTAAAAAAACACTCAATGATCAGAGTGCACAATGGACTTAGGACCAGGTTTTGGAAAGATAAATGGATAGGGACAAGGTCATTGCAAGAACTGTTCCCAGATCTTTTTGACCTTGCCCAAGATCAACACCATACAGTAGCTGAGATGTGGACTCAACAAGGATGGGATATGAGATTCAGAAGAGGGATGAATGGTTGGGAGATCCCAAGAGTGGTTGAACTATTCAAATAACTAGAGAGCTTTCAAGGGATGCAAGAAGTTGTAGATTGTTTGGGGTGGAATGGACACCCTAAAGGACTTTATAAAGTCAGCTCAAGGTATAAGTTATTGAATCAGATAGAACCAATGAATACTTTTTGGCCTTGGAAGAAGACCGAGATTCCTTATAAGGTTCCATGTTTTACTTGGCTTCTAGCTAAAGTAGTTGTCCTAACTCATGAGAATTTGATTAAGAGGAGGATATCACTATCCTCAAGATATTCCTTATAAGGGAAACTGAGACAATAAATCACTTGTTCCTACACTGTAGTATCACAGATCAGCTATGGAAGATTTTCATCAATCTTAGGGGCATAGCATGGGCAATGTCAAGCAAGATTGCTGACACTCTTTTTGGCTGGGAGGAAGCTGGAGCTGGAGCCGGTATCAGAGAGAGATGGAAGATCATCCCTTCATGTATATGGTGGACAATTTGGAAAGAAAGAAATGATAGATGTTTTGACGATAGATGCAATTCAGTACAAAAGATTAAGCTAAATTGTATTTTGTTATTTTGCTTTTGGTGTACTAAATTGTATGGGGATACAAAATCAATCCTAGATGTGCTAGATACCATTTAGGTTTGATTAATTTTTGGCATACTCTGTATCTAATCTCACTCTTGTAAATTGGTTTTTCAGTACTTAGGATTCAAAAAAAAAAAAAAAATCTCGAAGAGGCAAAAGTACCTTTTGATCCTGATTCCTTTCTGACTCCATAACAATAGGTTGAGGAAGTACAGTATTGTCGATATTCTGAATGTATGGTCGTACCTTCTCCTCCAACATTTTGTTAAGCTGAGATATAAACAGACGATCACAGAGGAGAAAACATATCAGCAACTAATATCAGTAATATATATGTTTATTTGTCCGACAAAAGATATTGGGAAAATATATGAAATAATTGTTAGTTCAATCAAATTGTAGACACCAGCTACACACAAAAAATATGAATCAAGATACATGTTTCAGATGCCAGAGAAAGGTACCCGTACCACACATACAGTATTGTCAGTCATCTGCATTCCAGAGATAGAACTTTAAGGGGTCGTTTGGTAGAATGTATTAGCAAAAGTAATGTATGCATTAACTCTGTGTATTAGTAATATCTTGTTTGGTATATTTTTTCATGCTATGTATAACTAACACTCTATTGTGCATTAAGGTGTGTACTACTAATACCATGGATTTCTAGGTATTAGTAATGCAAGGGGTTTTAATGCATGCATTAGCATGGTTAAAGACCCCATTGCCCCTAAAAATCTTTTTTACATCTTTTCCACCATAATTGTGAAGGGTATTTTTGTGAATAAATATTTGTATGCAATGCATACTATTTTTAATACACCAAACCAAACAAAGCATAAGAAATCTATGTATAATCAATGCAAACATTACTAAGAATTATCAATGCAAGCTTTACTAATGCACTCTATTTAGCATTATTCTTATACACTCTACCAAACGACCTCTTGAGGACTGCATGTCTAGACACTCTTAAAAATGTTTTCACGAAGTTCAAGAATGTACATATTACAGGTAATAACTTTGAAGGAGATAATCAAGACTTTTGCTTGAATATCATTTAGTTAAGGTGCCACTTCATAATACTTCGCGATACAAGTTGTCTTGGACTTTGCCACACACTTTAAACTTTCGAATACTTTTCTAGAAGAGTAAGCTAAGAGACTTCTTCTCTAGCATTCAGCAAGAAATAAATTGAATAGGAGAAATATTGCATTCCTGGAGATGAAGTCATTCAATCTGAGGCAAAGGAAATAGGAGTATTGATTATCAGGAAAATTCTTAACCAGTTCAAACTTGAAAGCACAAACTAGCAGGAACAAGAATGAAAAATTGTACTTCAGTAAAGTCACTATGTAAAACATTGACCCAACCATACTTTACAAAGCCAGCAAAAAACCAAAGCAGACAGCGGGTAAAAAAAATTCAGAAGCCGCATACATTTATCGATCTTTGAATTTTTTTTGATGAAACTGGAGCGATACATCTAATATGTTTCTTTTTTTTTTTGTTTTTTTGTGCTTCTGTGATTGAACAAGAACATCAAATTCTATCCTAGCAGTTTTATCAGTAAAATCATGAGGGAAACTAAAGTGTCCATGTTTATGGGAGAAGGCCAAATTTGTCCAGATGAACAGGGTTAAAAAATAATCAGAAACCCATACGCCATTTTTTTCCCTTCATATCTAGACAAACAGCAACTAAGCCTTCTTCTTAAACAAGTTGGGGTTGGTTAGAAGTTCTCTATACTTTCTACTAACATTTCAGGAAAAAAAATCTCTGATAGACCAACCTTTTCTTCTCTCCATTTCGCTTCCCACTGAGCATCCAGCATCTTTTCAGAAATTTCTCTCTGTGCATTAAGAAGAACTGTCATCTCATAGAGCTTTTTTGGGTCTTTGAGGTCCTTTTCACTCCAAGAAGATGCGTTTAATGGAAGGTTCAACTCCTGCAAATGGTTGTATTATCCCATATGAATAAGGAAAATAACAATAGCAATTGAAGAGCAAGAGAGAACTTCCTGAAAAATCAACAGCTGCTGACCTTCCAAATTATTCACTTAAACTAAAGATGCGGAGGAAATTTTAATACACACTTAAGACAGCCGATAGAAGCAGAACTTTCCTGTCTTTTGCTAACTTCTTTAAGGGGACTTTGTCGGAAAAACAAGTCATCTAATGTACAATGGTTATTCACAATAACTCCAAGATAAACTTCTAACATCTTTCCAATTTTACTTCATGATTTAGATAGGTTGTTGGTTACAGACAATGATGAACCATACAGAAAATAGCAGCATTTAAACAAGAATGTAACCAGAAATAGAATAAAATTCTAGCAAAGATAAGACGCACCCCCCAATTTTGAGGACGCGGCGGAGGGTCAAGCTTCATGACTTCTGCCTCCAGAGCTTTCTTGGCCTTGAAGTAAGGAATGTTCTTCACAATAACAGGATCTTCTCTTGCTCGGGCAGGATCAATAGAGATCAAGGCCTGTAAGATAATTTAGTCAAGAAAGTTGATCTGGATATTATTGAGACATATTTACCACAGAAAAAAATATGTCATACTTCTTGCAAATACTCCCAACCAGGTTTTCTCTTGACCACCACATCTCGAAGTTGATCATATCGCATAGATTCCTGGAATGCAAACACGACTACATAAGCTGTCAGTGAAATCTGGCTCCCAAGTGTTCTAGACTTCCAGACGGTGTGAAACCCTCAAACAGGTAAAAGATGAAATAAAATAAGGCAATCTATGTCATCTGTCATTTTTCATAAAAGCAGATGCCGATGAATTTAGTTTGAATCGATTGGATCTATATACTGTCTTTTGTCAATATATTTTACTTGTGAAAATGCGAAATTCTCAACAAGAAGACAACTTCAGAACTTCATTATAATCATAGACGAAAACTGAAAAGTCATCTCTTCAATGAGTTTAACAGTCGAAATTGCTTTTCTCCGTCACAGCCAGTTGTACAAGACTCGTATTGTGAGATTCCGCCATAGCCAAAAGAACTTTGATTATGCAGATTGAAGGGAATTGTGATACATTAATCCTTAAAAGGAGGGAAAAGGGTGAGAAAAACAACAGAGACGTCAATAAAAGACCTGATTACTTGACATCGAGTGGCGGATGTTTGTAGATAAAGCTGAATATAGCAAACGGGTTCCTGACATCCTGTATCCGAACCCAGCAATAGAATAAGGCTGACTGGTGACTTAGGTTGAAACTCTACCACAGTTGATCTTTGCATAAGAATTTTGAGATAAAATAATAATCTGAATAGAACATATATGATTATGAAACATGAACTTCTTTACCATTGACCCATGAACTATGACAGAGTCAAAAGTGTAAAAATAATTTTTTATCTACATTTTCCACTACACTGGAAGCTTTTTTTTCACAGGGATTCGAAAAGTTATATATATACAGAAACATTGCTTTATCCTATTGCATAGAGTAAATTTTGGATGAAGTGGATTCAATTGAATTCCCTTCTTTACACGTGGCTCAGCCACTGTTCGTTACCAATATGTCATTGTTCAATTTTTACCAGAGTGAACTTAGATGAAGCATGTTTCCACAGAAAGAAAAAGAATATGAAGCATCCTTGAAAATCAAACAGCACAAAATTGAACTTCCACCATTCCAATTTATGTGGCAAAGTTTGAATAGGAATGGAGTTTAAGAAAGGAAGATTTGAGACCTATGATCATAACCATGTCACAACATTTAAGATTTGTGTGTATAAGGCTTTAGAAGCCTGTGGTTTTAAACATTCCATAACATGTGTGGCTATAAAATCTTCTCATTAAGGGTAAAATTGGCAGTATAACTTCAATCATTTCCTACTTTAGAAAGTTGTCATTCTTATAGGAACAGATTAAAAGGGAAAGGTTGCCGAAGAAACTAGAAGGGAGGGAATAGCATTGACCACAGGGCATAGGTATGTAGCTCTATGCACAAGTCCTAGATTCACAATCAACTAGATGATGAACTCTCTTGATGTTAAGCTGATTCCAAAATTTACTTTTGAGCATTAAAAAAGGAAACTAAAAGAAATCACGTGACTTGAACTTGGATCTTTTGAGAAGATTCCATCTATTACTGTCAATCTATGTTGCTCGGACTCTGAACTTGGATATGTTAAGCTGATTCCAAAAATGCCAGTAGGTGCGTGTCGGATTCTCCAGAAGTAGTGTACTTTTGGAGAGTCTAACACGGGTGCGGCATCGAAAGTGAAGAGTCCGCACAACTTAGCTTTCAATCTTATTGCTAAGTTCAGAAATTTCCTGTGTATACTTGTGCACAAACTTCATTCTACCAATAGAGTGAACTGTGTTTGAAATTTTTGTTAGTAATTAGTATAAATTCAGTTCGATGAGTTCTGTGTTATTCCTTCCAATCTTGCAAACTCTTTTTTAGCATTAGGGATATAGGAAGCCAGAAGACAAAAATAAAAAAGGTATACTTTGGATTTTGGCAGGATAGCATTGGTTACTTAGAAGTTCTCTGGTGCACTACCTGGAGGAGCAGCATTAGGAAGTAGAATTCAGTTATTAGTTTCTTCCTTCATTTTTAGCATCTCATCCTTTACTGATGTGAGAAACTTCCATATTTATCAAAGTTAAATAGGTTGCTAATCAGTTCAAGTTTGTTTCCGGTGCACTTGAAATAGGGTGAGCATATTTATCTGACTAATATAGAGTTTGCCTCTTCTTTTTATTTCCTGTTTCAATGTGTGCAATAATAGAGTTCAAAATTCACAGATATTTAAGCATGTGTTATGGGCTCTGTAAAATGCTCAACATTCTCAAAATAACAGAGCAATTATGAATAGCAAGGAAAAAAAGCAGTCTTTGACAACCATAAGATTAAAGTAAACCTTATATTGCCACCAAATCTTCTTCTTGACATCTTCATCATATTCAAATCCACCCACAATCTGAGGCAAGGTAAGCAACCAAAATGCAGCAATGCTGGGGTCCTTCATACTATCAACAATATGCTGTAACAGTAAAGAAGAGGGAAAATGATAAAGTGCAAAGTTGTAAGGGGCTTCTTATACTTGACTTTTCTATAGAAAATATTTGAGAAATCACACACTTAATAAGCAAGACAATCTGGTGAATAGGATGATCACTAACAACTATTGGGTAGTAGGCAATGAATAGAAAATGAGAATTTTCTCTCCCAAATTTGGCTCGTCATATAAAAGGAAAAGTAACTAGAAAGAAGAAACAAATTTCCTTCAAACCCATTTTCTCCATAAAAAATAGGAAGGAAATCAATTGTTCTTTATTTAAAAATCCTTTTCCCACTTCCCAACAGCATGAGAATCTCTCTTCTCATCCTTTGACATATCGGACAAAAAAAAATGAATCAAGCAATGATGGATGAGATGCAGTGAAAACAACCATATTATAGTAAGCAGTAATCCATTGCGACAAAATAGAAACAGGGATGACAAAGCACTAGCCTCATAAGGATAATCCATCTTTCTCATGATATTATAAGCTTTCCAAGGAGGCTCCATAATCTGCAGCATTGAAAGATTACACAGATATGAGAATGACTATAGGTAAATCAAAACTGAAAGAAAAGGAGGAAAAGAAATTCTTCCTAGAAAGAAAATTCATGACATCAAGAATACAAATGGGCAAAAAGAACATTATCTAGTGCTCATTTTATTTGCCATTCATCTTTACCATATTCCAGAGTGTAGAAAACTATTCCTGGTTCACTAGATTTCTAGGTTTTCCCCATGGATGCGTTTTTGTGACTCATTACTGACAACTTCCTCTTGTTTGCAGATACCTATATTTTTCCATACTCCATTTCAATGACATTAATCAATATAGTGGAACAGATTTATGCCCAGAAATGGATGAGCGAAACAAGTGAAATATTTTGTCAAGATAAAACTCTTCACTTGTGGAAGCAGACCTCGTGACAGGTTGCAGGTTTTCACAGTCTCTAAGTGTTAGCATGAGTAGGAAAGGGCTATGACTAGAATTCTAAGCAGTGTCAAAAATATAATTAAAATATCACACACTGTTTCTATGAAATGACTAGAAAATGAAAAGATCGGGAAGTTGCATTTAAAAAAAAAATTGAGAAGTAAAATCCACTGCCATTAGAATTCTTCTTCCTTTTTTGTTTTTGTTTATAATGGTGGCGTTCGGGCCAGGTTATGCACCTCGACTATTCCGACAGATACCTCTCACAAGGTTTGGGAAGATGGGAAAAGAGCAGGTAGTGTTTTTTGCCTCTACAGGGATTTGAACTATGGTCTCTAAGGTTTGCGGTTTGCACCCACTTCATTGACCACTAAGTCACAGCCGTTATAATTCTAAAATAGTACCCAATATATTTGCATGATGTTAGAAATAACTCTCAATGGTAAATATATTAACATAATGTAAAAAAAAAAATCTCAATGGTTTTTAAACAGTAGAAAAAGAAAATAGAACAAAGAACAGGATAGACTGGATAGAACTCACATCATCTGCAGATATCCTTATTTGCAGCTTGTCTTTGCATTCCGGGCATTTCATCACACCCTGCAGAATAAGTGGTATCATTAGCAACAGCCATTGCTAAAGTTTCAAAAAGTTTGGAGAACAGTTCTTACTTAAGAATTAAGACCAGTCCTAGGTGGATATGAAAGATCATGTGAAGCATAATGACTGCATCCATCTTTAACACAATTGACACAAATCCAACTAAAGGAAATAATGAAGCTGGTGTGTGCAAGAAAGAAATACAGTTCTTAACTCATAACATACTAGATGAAAAGGAAGCATCATGCACCATTCAAATTCGTTGATATAGTATCACAACAGCTTCTCTTTAACAAGATTACTGAATAATAGGATGAGCTCCAAGTCTACTCACGTGTGCTAGATTTCCATCGTGCATATCGAGGTGATATCAAATCTCAAATCAGGTTACAGATAAAGGTCTAGTTCTAGATTATCTGAAAACTATCTTCATGAGCTAGGGCAATGGGTTCTTTTGCAGGATTCAACCTATTTACCGAAGTGATTGAACTTAGGTGCTTCTAAGTCGTCTTCGAAGTCAATATCAACTGACAAATATTACCTATTACCCAGTAGAAGCATGGGAAAATACAGTTAAAATCAAATGAAATCAGTGTTATCAAAGGCGAAAAGCACAAAAAAGCTTTAAGGTCAGCCAGATATTTAAGCATAAAGAAAAAAATACAATAATATATGTGTAGTCAAAGACTAATAATTCTAAAGCATGAATAACAAATCAATGGACAAAGAAATTAAGATAAAGTAAAATCAATTGTTTAATGTTGCCTCTTCAGGATAACACTCATTGGAAGGGAGAAGTATCAAGTATGCCTTGGAGCCTCAATCACTACACTGAAGCGCCCACTAAGCGAGGCAAAGTGCTCAGCATGTTTTGAGCCTCGCTTCAGGTCTTAACACGCTTCAAGCGAGCCTTTGACAACACTGAATGAAAGTACATATACATGCCACACAAATAACATGAGCCAAGTTGATTTCTGGTTAGGCTTGGCTTTACTTCTCAACTTGGCTTTCCATAACGAATGAAACTCTATTTTCTTTACCTTAGCATTTTGGATAGTTTCTCAAGCCAAAAGAACTACTGGCATGACTCACTCAGTTCATTTTCAGCCCTTCAGAAGCTATATTATGAATATTGAAAAACTTCCCAGAACAGTTCTCACCGATCCATCACAACTGGGACATTCTTTAGATGGCAGTGGCAAGTGAAGGTCCACTGTGGAAGGAAGGTGCACCAACTCAGCTCTGTTATCAGCTATCGCATCAGCAATGGATTCAGCTGTGGCTTTTTCTCCCCTGTAGCAGTAGTTTGGAAGCTTTAAGTAGACATAAATATTCAGTGTGTTTGACATTATCTTCCTGTCCCTAGAGTAATTTATGATTTTTCACAACTATGATGATTAATAACATAAAACAAGAAGAAGGTGGCTCAGTACATCAACATGATGATGGTGACGCTTTGAGCTACCAACAGCAATTACACGAGCTACTGTCATTGCCGAATCCAAAATAAAAAACCTGAAGACTAGAATGTATTTTTAACAGTCACATAGGACGTGGGAGAAGAAGGGGGTGAAAGCACCTCAGTGTATCTTTTAAGAGTTTGCAGTTTAAAATACGACAAAGACCACAATATTGTTCGAGAATTGGATTAATACATAAAATGTGAACATGATGTTCATTTTAACAGCAAGAGCACAGGTCTATCAATGATTGCCTACCTTTTCAATGTATAGTTTTTCACTTGGTAATGCACTTTGCCTGATCCTTTGCACATTGTGCACTGCAACGCCTGCCATCCACTGCATGTCCGGCAGTCCCTGCAGTCAATGAACCAAGCATCTTCTTTCAACTACACATGTCAAGACATGCCAGTTGACTATAAATTTAACAAGCATTTCAGCTCCCCCTCATTAGGGACAAATAAGATGCTCTCTCGCTTTCACTTCAATTTGTGATTACTACATCAGCTTTTGCATAAGGACACGAGACCACCAATGAGCACAGAAAACAAATGTCTGATATCTTTCAAGCTCATAGTACATTGTAAAGTAAAACATGGATTGACACACCAAACCTATGAAAGAATGAAGGCATCCAAACCTATGCCTTAAGGTAATGGATGGAGTGGCCCCAATACCTTTATAAATCTTTCGATCCCCTTTTACACACAATGTGCATAAATAAGCAAAAAAAACAAAACTTTTAACATGGATGATTTATCAATTTCATTATTTCTAATTAAAGACACTTCAACTTCAGGAATATAAATTCTAACAAAAAGTAAACATGAGCTGAGACTATAAGGGCACCTCTGGCTGATCACCTTCTTTCCGAGCTCCATTGCAATGTCATAAGTACCCAGAGTAGCCACCACCTGCAGTAAAACACCAAATATCTCTGTTAGGAGAAACCTTCATTGAACAAATACTTTCAGCTTAAAAGTCCTTGTATTAATCTCAGGCCATCACCTCTCTGACATATTACTTGAAGACTCAATCCAGGGAATGCTGAAAAAAACTTCCTATTCATGGGCTCCTAGTGATATATGAACAAACATTTAAAGCCACAGTTCTGAAAAATGGAAAAAGAAAAGGTAGGCTTTCCAATTTATAGCCTCACAGTTGACATATGAGCAAACCAGTTGAAGACCCAATTCAGATTTTTTTTAAAAATAAAAAAAGCCAACTAGATTTCCCCATTTATAGCCTCTCAGTGGCATATGAACAATTAAATTAACGCCCCATTACATAAATGATAAAACACTGACAATTGGCTCCCCCATTCGAGGCCTTCCAGTGAAATATGAACATATATTTAAATACCCAGTTCAGAAATTCTAACACTAGACTGTCCCATTCATTCAAGGCCTTCCAGTGAAACATGAACATATATTTGAATACCCAGTTCAGAAATTCTAACAACTAGACTGTCCCATTCATAGTCTCTCAGTGACATATTAACAAACATATTACCCAATTCAGGAAGAAATGCAGACAACAATGCTTCTCAAGTTATGGACAAAAAAGTGTGGTGAGCTTACAGTGACATATGAACAACTAAATTATCGCCCCAGCAAGACACTGACAATTGGCTTCCCCATTCGAGGTCTTTCAGTGAAACATGAACATATATTTGAAGACCCAATTCAGAAATTCTAACAACTAAATTGTCCCATTCATGGTCTCTTAGTGACATATGAACAAAGACCCAATTCAGGAAGAAATGCAGACAATTATGCTTCTCCGGTAATGGACAATAAAGGGTGGTGAGCTTACAGTGACATATCAATAGCTAAATTAGTGCCCCAGTTCATAAAACACTGACAATTATCTTCCCCATTCGAGGCCTTTCAGTGAAACATGAACATAAATTTGACGACCCAGTTCAGAAATTCTAACAAACAGACTGTCCCATTCATGGTCTCTCAGGAACATATAAACAAACATTTAACGACCCAGTTCAGAAAACACTGACAATTAGCTTCCCCATTCAAGGCCTTTCAGTGACACATGAGCATAGACCCAATTCAGAAATTCTAACAACTATACTGTCCCATTCACCGTCTCTCAGTGACATATAAACAAACACTTAACGTCCCATTAAGTAAAAAAAATGCTGACAGTTACACTTCTCCAACTTAATTAACACCCCTGTTCAGAAAACACTGACAATTGGCTCTCCCATTCAAGGCCTTTTCAGTGAAACATGAACATAAATTTGAAGACCCAATTCAGAAGTTCTAACAAATAGACTGTCCCATTCATGGTCTCTCAATGACATATGAACGAACATATAAAGATCCAATTCAGGAAAGAATGCAGATAATTATACTTTTCCAGTTATGGACAAGAAAGTGTGGTGGGCTTACAGTGACAGTTGCACTTCTCCAACTTAATTAACAACCCAGTTCATATGCATAAAACACTGGCAAATGGCTCCCCTATTCGAAGCCTTTTCAGTGACACATGGACATACATTTGAGGACCCACTTCAGAAATGCTAACAAATAGACTGTCCCATTAATGGTCTCTCAGTAACATATAAACAAACACTTAACAAACCAGTTCGTAATACACTGACAATTACCTTCCCCAATCAAGGCCATTTCAGTGAAACATGAACATAAATTTGAAGACCCAGTTCAGAAATTCTATCAAACATACTATCCCATTAACAGCCTCTCAGTGGCATATAAACAAACACTTAACGACCATTAAGTAAAAAAAGCAGAAAGTTACATTTCTCCAATTACATACAAGAAAGTGCGGTTAACTTACAAAGATGGTCGAATAAGACAGCTTGGAGATGAATTCAGGTACACCGAACCCTCTCGGAGCAGAGCCGGCAATGTCATAAGCAAGTGTAATAGGTGAGAGAACAAGCTTTATTGGAAATTCGAATATGTCAATGAGTTGCTGTCCATAGCGGCTAGTGAAGTACTTGTACTGAAGATCAGTAAATTGCTTCAAATTCTTCAGTAACCGATCAGTCCCTCGAGACATTGCTCAAACATTCAACTAGTTGAAGAAGAAGAAGATGAAAAAAAAGGATAAAGAGGGAGATAGGCGTATTTCAAGCTGGGTTGTAAAGGGATAGGATTTGGGGGTATATTTTTTATTTTCTAGTACTATATTATTGGGAGTAACGGGTGAATCAAGACGTCACGAGTTTAAGTCGTGAAAATAATTTCTTGTAGAAATATAAGGTAGAGTTATGTATATATAGTTGCATGTTGAACGTTTTTATGAATATAATTTCACTACAAAGTTTAAAAACGTTGCAGTTCTCACTTCAAATATTTTGCAATTTCTTATTTTAATTTTTAAGATAGAATGATAATAAGGTAAGAGTTTATGTATATTGGGGAAGTTAAATTTTACATGAAATCGTTTGTTTGAGATATAGTAATCTTATGCAGTGGTATAATTATATTCACTTATCTCGCAAATATGAACATTTACCAAAAAAATGAAAATAGAAAACAATGAATATTGGTGATCTCGGAAAATGTAGTGATTATATATGATCAATATCTAATTTATTTTACATCTGATGAACATTTCATATTAGACTAACTGGTATTTGAAATTGTGATTCTTATTTATATTCCTTCATTGTTTTGAAACTTTTGCTAATCGCATTGATTAACAGACACTTGACATATATGGTTAGTAGAACGATCTCTTACTGTTTATGAAACAATGAGTTTGATCTTTGTGACACAATTTTTTTTTTTATCAATTTGAATATAGATTCTTTAAAGGTACAGTCAAAAAACAAATTATGGAAGACATGACCCCCAATTGATCAATTTTTCTAACTTGGCTACACAATTTGATGGTGTGTTTAAAATACACTTATCAAAATTCTTCAGTCCATGTGAATAATTTTAACACTACAAGATCTAACAATGTGTATGGTTAACAACATCCCTCTTCGTGGAGTCAATTGATACGTAATAAACTCATATTTTAAACTAAATTAATTAACATTTATTTTATAAGGTTATACATAAGGTTAAATATTGCAGAAACTATAAAATATATATATATAAAAATGTAGAAATTTTGATTCTTCGATTCAATTTCCTTTATTCGAAAATTCAGTTCTTCGATTCGATATTCAATTTAAGGATCACGATTCTTCGATGCAACGAATAATCAAAATTTTATTAAATATATTTTAAATTACATTTAATTATATATTTTGACCCAAAACATTTTAATTTTAAAAACCCAACCATTAAGATTTAAGTTTAGAACCCAAGCCCTATTTGCATTGAGAGAAGAAACTCATCCGAGACACTTTTCTGTTCTCGCTTCTTTCGCGCGCTCAGTAGCAGCCAATAAGCCAACAACCGCCTCTCACTCTCACCGGAGCAGCAATACTCACCGGAGCAGCAATCGCCGGCGACCAACAGGAAGTGTATCTCTCAGTCTCTCTCCTCAGCACAAGTAGAAAAAAACTGTGTTGCTGCCCGGTAGTGTTCTTTTTTTTTTGGATTGTGTTGTTGAATGATGCTACTGCTAGAAGTTATTGATTGATAGCACAATTGAATGTATTAGTTTCATGTTAAGTTAAACATTTTGATAATTTGTTCTCATTTTATTTCTCACTTGCACCCAAAAAAGTTTGAACTTTTACAAAACCGTACCGAAGAACTGAATGCCCATCCCTAGCAGAAACTAGAAATTGCCACATTTGATTATTTGTGTGCTGTTAGTTTCTGTCTTCTCGCTCGGTTTGATTGTTTGAATGTTCATTATCGTTTTGTTTGTGCACAGAATAATTTCACAAAGGGAAAAACCCAATAAGAAATTGCGATCCGAACTGAACTGAATTTATTTCAGTTAAGTTTCGGTTAACATTTTCACCAACCGAAAACTGAGAAACCAAACTGAACTGATTGAATGCCCAGTCCTAGTAGTCACCCTTCTTTCAAGAAAAAAATTGTTACTTGATAGCGCTTTCCTTTATTTAATATTGTATTGAAAATCATACTTGTTATCGATTTTGTTTGGTGGTTGTTGTCTAACTTGTTACTTAATTCAGTTGCTGTAGTCTTGAGGTCACTGTTAACTATAGTAGACTTTTAGCCAGCTTACTCTAATCCTGAATACCGATGTCTACTCTCTTTCAGAAATGTATTCACCAAATGAACATCCTCCCACAGACCCACTTGCAGAAAACAATCTTCAGGTTCATAGCAATACTACTTTATCCAATTTCCACTTTTTTGTAAATATTTTGTTCAGAGAATGTAACTGCTTTTGGATGTTTGCTCCTGTGGAAATTCATAGCCATTCTTCGTGCTGCACAAGGCATCAAAGTCTACTGCAATATCTCCTGGAAGACCCACCAAAAGAAGACTTGACTCTTCACCAAAAGTATCATTAAACAATGAAAACAAGAATGAGAACGTAAAAATGGAAGCTTTCCAGTGTGTATGGTCAAAAATTGAATCCAAGATTAAGGTTCTTCTTTCCCAATTTTGTTTCCTGAAATGTTATAGATATTTTCGTTAGTCCAATTGAGTGTAATTAATGATGCTAAATTTCTTCTTTCTTGATGTTTGAGAATTGAATTTAGGATGTCTTGAGGAGTATAAATGCTGACGTGTTTGATGAGATAGGACAATGGGTTCGTGAATCTTTTAATGAAATTTGTTCGTGCAGAGGGCCTGTTGATCCATCAAAGTCAAGTCTTCCATACCCTTTTGTTCATAATGGTGGTTTAGTTAAAAAGCTCTTCACTGGTCTGGTCTTCACCAGTGAGTTCATTTTTCATTTCTTTTAGATGTTTAATTTGCAAATATGAAACTATGCTGATGGTAACCAATATCTGAAATCTTCTATTTTGTTTTTCTGAAAAGACTTCTTATCTCAACTCCTCCCATAAATTTGTCGTGTTTCTTTTCAAGAATGTTGTTCAATTGTGTGAATTATGGCCGGACCATCTAACCCTGATTACCAATTCCCAACTCTACCTAAACTGTTCCTGTTGATAATATTTTATCAATGGGTAGTAGTTCACTCGTGTTGATCAGTACATTATTGGATTTTTTGCAGAGAATATTGAAACTGTAGATGACATATTAACTTTTGCTGAACTTGGTTTGAACTTGAAATCTCGTGGATGCTATGTGGCCAATATTTCCTCCTTGGATTTTTCTACCAAGAATGGCATTGGGGGCTGTCTCAGAGCGTTTCTGAGACAATTGCTTATGGTTGACATTGAAGTAAGTAGACAATTAAGTCTATAATTATGCACATATTTAAGCAGAACTAAATTTTGTGTGACATCTTTATTGTTATTCACTATCATTCTTGTTTTTGGTTCTAAGGCAGCTGATGTTTCGCTCTTAGCATCATGGTATAGTGACCATGACAAGTATGAGAAACCAGTGGTTGTAATTATTGAGGATATGGAGAGGTGTTCTGGGGCTCTCTTATCAGATTTCATCAATATGTTAAGGTACCGTCATATATTGTCAGCATATCTCCTTTTTACACCATAGCTATCTACTTTTCAAGCATAATTAAAGCAAGAGTTGCACAGAACTTCTTCGAGATGGTGTATTTTACAATTTTAATTACGGAAAAGGGTCATATTTGCCCCTTTACTTTCAAATTATTTTCATACTTATCCTCTGTTTAACTATTATACATATCCTTACTGTTATGCTTTGAGCCAATAATATCCCTTATCGGCTTATCTATTAAATGTCCGGGTCCCAGCCTTAAAATAGACACGTGGAGATTTGATATTAATTTAAAGGACCCAGATCATTTTGCCTCATCCTGCTTTTGTTTTTTAGTTAAAATTTTGTTACTAGAATCTGGTTTCTGCAGGTATGTCATTAGAATTTTGTTGCTGAATTTTGGAACTTGGAGATCTGATTCGCTTTTTGTGAAAGTTTTGTTGGTTGCTGCCTGTAAGGTTTCTCTTTCAGTATTTGTTTTGGCTACTGTAGATTTGTTTAAAATGGCGGATAACAAGTCTGTGTGTCAAAAATTACAGAACATAGACTATATGGTTCTAATTATTTTCAACTAAGACTTTAGTTACCAATTTCAAAAAAAATAAAATTGAGATGAAGACTATTGGGTTTATGACCATTTGGTTGAAGGCCACCTACAAATGAAACTAAGAGCCTATTTGAATTGGCTTATTTTAAGTGCTTTTATGCCAAAATAGCTTTTAAACACTTCGGTAGTGGTGATTGGATAAAATAAAAAAGTGCATATAAGCACTTGTTTTGCAGCTGAAAAGACAAAAATAAGCCAAAAGCTATAAGCCCATCAAACAGGCTCTAAAATAAACACAGATGAGAGATGATGCATGATTACAACAACAACAACATACCCAGTGAATTCCACTAAATCTTATTGATAGTGAAGTTGATTTGACTATGCATTGTGAACTTCTCAAAGGATTAATGGATTATTTGGAGTTTTTATATTCTAACAAAGGGAATACCGTCTCAAGTTTATGACGTGTGCAAGAGTTTCTATTGTGTTGAGAAAAGGGGATTAATATGTGACGGCTTTTTTCATGGACTTCTAGAACTCCTATGAGGAACTGATGTTGATTGTCATTGTTCTTGCGAATATTCCCATTGGCTACATAAAGACAACATTACAACTAGTTGATTTGTTCACAAAGGTGTTGATCAGAACTCGAGTTGAATACTTTTGTAACAAGCTGAGTATGATCAATATTTATGTTCCATCTTGAAGGGGAGTGTTCTAGATGGATGTATACGTCCTTTGGTATAATGTACATAGTAGCAAATATTAGAAGATTCAAGGGATTTGTATTTTTAGTCTTCCCTTAGTTAGAACCCAGTGTAAACTTATTTATACTGTACATCTTTGAATAAGAAAGAAATCATTGTCCATACCTTGTCTACTACATTTATCAAAGCTATGTGACTGGCAATAATACATACTCCAAATTAAAAATGGAGTTTTCTTCTGCAGTACTGACAAAAGCTGGAACAGAAGTTGAGGCATCAAATCAGAGTTATGCATAAATTATCTCTAATTTTGATGCATTTTAAGTACCTTAAGAAAGGGAAAGACCTTTTCTTAGCTTGGTCAAGGGAGGAATATGCTTGTTGTAGGGATAAAGTTGATTTAATTGTACTTGCTACAAACAAATTATTTATGGTGTACGTATTGACTGCATGATTTTGTGCCTGAGCTTTACCTCAATTTCCTTTCTATTTTAAAGTTCATTTACCAAAGTATATAGCTGTTCTTACATATAAAACCACTTCTGTATTATGATTCTTATAAGTAATTTCTGCTTTTATCAGTGAATGGTCTGTTAAGATTCCAATCATCCTAATTGCTGGTGTTGCTACAAGTGCTGATGCTCCCAGAAATGTGCTCACTGCCCGTGCACTTCAATATTTGTCTACATCAATATTCTCTCTGAAATGCCCAGCTGAAAGGTTGGATGCAATCATTGAGGCTGTTCTAGTAAAAAATTGTGCTGGCTTCAGTGTTGGCCACAAGGTGGCGACTTTCTTGAGGAACTATTTTTTGAGACAAGATGGAACAGTTACTTCATTTGTTAGAGCCTTAAAGGTATGAAACATACTTTTGTTTTCTTGTAATTATACATTAGAACTATACCCATCATGTGTTTTTCGGCTCTGCTTGATTAGAAATCTGAATGTACATATGTACCCAATCATATACTTACAACTAACATAATGGTTTCTCCAGATGGCAATAATCCAACAACTTTCCATCGAGCCTCTTAGCTTTGTGCTCAAGCTTTTAGTTGATGAGGGAGATAGTAAGGTGAGAACTACTTCTCAAACTTTACATTTGCTTGGTTCTATTGTATATCTGTTTGGTTGGTGTCTTGATCTAAATGGGGGATCAAATATTTCCTTGAAAGAGATAAACTTCCGTACTCTGACTTCTATAGGATTTAGTCCATATATTTTCCTTGTTCTTCAAAGACCCTTCGTAGTTGTTGAGATTGAATAGGTGAAACATCCCAACTTGGTTAGAATGTTTCAGGCTGTGGCCTAAACCAACTTACAATTGCAGGTTATGTCCATGATGTCAGATACTGTGGAATGATAGTTAGGCCATTTTGCTATTGATATTCTGCTCTAACATGTATTATTAGTGGTTGTTGCATTCACATGGTTACCATGTGAAGATCAAGTTGCATCATATAAGTGTCAACTTTGTATAATTATTTTTTCTCTACGATTGTTAAACCTTTACAGAGGTCATGGTATGAGGATCTTGCTAATTTGCCAGAGGAATTGATAAAGCATTCTTTTGAGCTTCCATCTTACAGGAAATATTCAGTAAATCGGTTTGTAACATAATATGCCCCTTTTTAATGATTAAAAGTGTACTTCATATTAGAGGAGAATATCTTTAAATAGCTCATGAATCATCTTACCAGGAATAATCATGTAGAACTAACTGCTATGAGTCTAGGCCATGGACTATCAGAAATGCAGAGGCTGCAGGAACTATGGAGATCTCGCCTTATGGTAAGATTTTATTATACATTGGGCCTTTAGGATTAATGTAATTCATACTGGTTCCTAATTCAGGCAATGACAAGATTTGGAAAATTATTCCACAACTTTTCAATGCTCCATGTCTTTTTGTAGGTTACTGTTTTGGTATACTACTTGTATACGGCTGACTTTGGCCTTGTGAATAATGAAATTGTTTACCTGATAAAAAAAATGCCCCTGTTAAAATTTCTCAATAACTTAAAGTTGGAATGGCTTCATATATCTGGAAGTAGAAACTGCTTAGTTCCTTTGCAGCTCTCAGTCTCATCATTGAAGTTCTCTAAAAAGTTATGACGTTATCCCACAGTTGCCCGGTGAACATGTTCTCTAATACCGCAGTTATGGAATTGAAACCCCATTCTATATGGTATTAGTTAGTTATTGGCTGAGTTCTTCAAATAAATGGCAACATCTTTTTTGGATTTTCTTTAATCTTCTCTAGATTCAACTGTTTGGTGTTGACAGCGAGAAGAAAGATCGAAGTTTGCGCTTCTTTCATTATTTCTTCCTTCAAGACTTGCCACCCCCTCAACATATGCAATCTTTTCTTCCATTTTCTCTTCTTAGATTGTTGGAGTCTCTTACAAATTTTAAGGTCTGATAGCTAATATCTAATGAATCTCTTTGTTTTTCTACAATTGTTTCTATTTACTTCCTGAATATTTTAGACATGCCAAATTATGGCATTGAATGAAAAAGCTAGTTATTTGTGCAATATGGGGAAGATTTCTATTTCGTGACTAAAATATTATTTTAGTGTTTATATGAAGCTGGAAGGTACCATAAAGTTGCATTGCTGGACTTGTATTTGGAGGCATTAGATCCTGAGTTATGCAACTCCAGGTTATCTAATCACGGCTGTGATAGTGCAAAAGATAGGAGCTTGTTGTCAAATAATGATAAACTTTTCAAGCTACAAAAGGCTGAGGTTACCAATCAAGTCATCCGCAAAATAAGGTAGTTTGCAAGTCTTACCCTTATTTCTACACTCAGCATTAACTTGTTCTTTACTTCACCTGGAAAGTAAACTAAGAAATTCCATGTAGATGGAATTTTATTCCAGTACTCTATTCTTTATGGCTGTAAGGAGAAAACTACTCCATCCATAATTAGATTCTTTAGCGAAAATGGTGTTTGCAGAAAAACTGAAAAGGATTCAGATGATTCCTTGTGTTAAAAGTTCCTGCATCTTTTGTTTTATTCCTCCAACCCTTCTCCCCCAACCAAATGTTGCGCATGATGCTTGAGTTTTTGATGAACCAGGGATCTACCAGCTGCGAAGCTATCCCAGTTGCTTAAGAGTTGGGAGAGGCTCACCAAAGGGACAATGGAGGTATAATCATTGCCAGTTCATTTTAAGCGGCAAACCCCTTATAGCAGTTATAGGAAACAATGCAATTATGTTGGTGTTCATATGGATATTATGTTTATAGGAATAAATATGGAAAAATGTAATTGGTCAATGAGACATGTTAATACTTAAGAAAGGGAAAACTAAATGCCCACGCATTAAGGGAAAAGGGTTAGAAAATAGAAGCAGCTAACCAAATGTACTGTCAATCAGAAAGCATAGGAAGAGGCAACCATATTTTATTTTGGAGTTGAAGGAACTGTTTTCATGGTTAGGAAACGTCTTCAAAAGTTTTCCCAGGTCATGCAAGCCTTAATGATCTTTTCTTTCTATCCCATCTTTCCTCATTGGTGATTGAATAAGATTTCAATGATAAGTGGGTTATTGAATTGCCTCTGGGTGGAAAGGATACTGAGAAATCTCATCTTACATCAGAAATCAGATATTTGGATTAACTTATCTGTTTGATGAGAAATCTCATCTTACATCTTACATCAGAAATCAGATATTTGGATTAACTTATCTGTTTGATTTTCCATGTTTATCTTGTAGTGAATGGCCTAAATTTTCTGATACTTCTGCAGCAGTTTCATCTTTACTTGATGCTACAGCTTACATCGAGTTAGTTCTGATATACTGCTGTGCTCAGTCATTTTATAACTCTCTGGTCATTGCTTCAGGTTCATGAGAAGATTATGGAGCTACAGTCTCAAATGGTATCAGAGGATGTCAAAAGTCACAAAGCAGAATTAACTGATATATCAAAGTATGTGGTGAATCCATAACTGTATGTGTTCTATCCTTGCAGCATTGTAAGGATAACTTGACACAATTTGTTGAGTTGTAAGATTTTGTTTCCGCTTTCTGGCATGTCATTTGTCCTTGGGCTAGATTTAATATATAGGAGTGCCACTTATTGCTAGATAATTGTATTAAGGTTGTTATAGCAAATGGGTTAGCATCTCTTGTAATTTTATGACTGCGTGTTGGAATGTTGTTCTCCTGCCAAAAAAAGTTTTGCACTGTGAAGTCCAGATGGCCAATTTAAGTCCATTAATCTGCTCTATAGATTTTGGAACCTTATGGTTGGTGACTTGAGGTGAAGGTTGTGAGGAAAGTTATGTGTCTAAGCAAGTCAAAGAGGAGAGAAAGAAAAAGTGAAGGGGTTAGTACCCTCCATGTCAGCTTTTCCACCCATTGGATGTATATGCCTTATACTCCACCTAGGGAAATAAATGCATTAATTTCCTCCTTTACCCTTCCACATTATGGAACCAAACAAGTAGAGATACTTCGGTACAAGTAGTTGTGATTCTTCTGAATATATCTTAAATCTTTTTCTTCAATTTACGATGTTATGACTTGTGTAACAGGAGACATATCAATCGACGCTATTTAAATGTGGAGAAAGATGCATGCACATCAAATGACAAAGCTGTGACTTTAGCAGGTCAAATGATAAGGTAGGGAGGGGCACATAACCTGTATTCCTCTACCTTTCTGTTATTGCGGTGCTTGATAATGGGAATAGCGGGGATGTATTTCTCCTTATCTTGCTTTCCTTTCTGTCCTTTGGAGGAAAAAGTCCTTTGTCTAACTACATCATGGTCCCTTTCTGTGATGGCGTTCCAGATAGGAAAATATTCTTCTTACACTTCTTTTTAAGCAGAATATGTTCTTTAGCCAGCAAAAGATCGTGAGTCTGTATAAATTTACCACACGTCTGCGTTTAGACTATGTGTCGGCTACAATGCAGGTTTTGTAAAGAAGCATTAAGAATACTTTCTGATCATTTGACTAGAAGGCATAGGTGCTTGAATCATATCAGCCATGAACATAGACATAGTGATACTCTAAGATTGAACTTTTGGGGCATGACACAAAGGAAATTAAAAATTCTATATTTATGTTTTATCTGATTTATGAAAAAGCATTTGAACTATTTAACACTATTTGAGGTACATACTCTGTCGCTTCCATAGGTTGTAAAATAGCTCTAAGTGCGATAAAACCGTGAATACACGTGTAAATCTACATAAGAGAATTATCCTCCTCTGCTCTCTTATTTAGGACTTGTTAGAATGTTAATAAAAGATAGGGAACTTTGTGTTTCATGAATGTTGTGTACTATTGTTAGAATATCATGAGAATTATTTGTAAATGTAGGCTGGAATTGTCTAGATTCATTGTTATCAAAATAGAAGAATATGTTTAAGGATAATTCATATGATATTCTAGAATACTCTTTGCTTGATTGTTCAGAAATATTACTTTGTAGATTAATACTCCTATATAAAGAGTGTTCCTTTTACAAGAAAAACTCCTTGTACAGAGAATCCTTCTTGAAATAGCAGAACCTGCCTTTTACAATAAAGATATATAAAGAATCCTTGTAGTGTCAACAGGTAAGTCGATAGGGGTCCATTGAAAACTACATCTCACCAACCTCTCACTACTTCTTGTACAGTTTATATACCGAAGGTTTTCATTAAAAATAAAATTATATTCCTTATCAAGAAAAAAACTGTTATCGGCAGTAACTTAATCTCTAGCGACTTCTATGATGTCCTTCACCACTGTTTAACATCATTTGCAAAAAAATGAGCAAGTTGCTTGCCACAGTGGTGCTTCTTAATCTGTCTCAAAGTTATAAATTTTTCGAGTCTGAAAGTGCTGCAAATTATATTTTGAAGTCTTACTAAGATATTGTACTGAAGCATTAGAATCTGGAAAATAAAGAACCCAAGAAGTGATGTTATCATGTGCCTTCGTGTTCCAGACCATGCTTGATTGTCCTTTGCCTGTATCTGTGAAGCTTTCTGACTCAATTTTTAGGATGATGATTCCTTTTCAGCAGATAAATTTAAGTTTATTCACCACTACTTACCTGTTGTTGAATTGCTTACAAAACAGGGACACCATGCAGCCCATTGAGTGTATACCATTTCATGAACTTATTTGCTTCAAGGATGTTGACCATCTCCAATCAGTTAAGTTTCCTGATTTTCATTCAAGACATGACCAATCACAGTAGTATGCTTCTATATTTATCATCTACACTTCAATCTAAAGACATGCGTGCTTACTTAAGGGTTTCTGGTAATTAAAATTTTCCTTTGTGCTTCATTCACCTCAATCTTTTTTCCCAGCAAGCACATAGTTACCTAGTAAGTATAATTACTATTACTATTTGAAGTGCGACAGTTCTTGTAACCTGGTAAAGTTTGATGCTAATTGCATTATACTATGTTTAATAGATATCTTAACTGTAGCTATCAACTTTGTCGTTAGTCAGACCAAATTTCAGGAATACCTTTGTATTTTGATCTCATATGTGCAAGAAGTTATATAGTTCAACTTATGGTACTATCGGTAATTCTAAAATGAAGTGTTTATTACTTACTTTTGCATTTTCCATAGTTCTCTTTTCTTTTTCTTATTTTCTTGTCGATAGTGAACCAGAAATCAAGGTTATTAAGATAGGGTAAGTATGATGTTTTTGTGAATTTATAAGTCAAGATCAAATTATTTTGGCCGTAATTCTTTGATAACAAGGGATAGCCTAGTGGAAATGAACCTCTACCTCCAATCATAATGTTGGGTTCGAGTCAACAAGAGAGCAAAATGGGAAAGAACCAGCCACCCAGATGAGACTCCCGCTGAAAAACTTTCTTTTTCCGGGGAAAGAACCAGTATTTGGCTCCTGCCTTGGGGGGTATGGCTTTGCCATGTCTCCTATGTATGCGATTCTTTCAGTTGTATTTAACATCAAAAGCACCATTGTGAAATTACAAGTTGATTCATGGGCTTACAGTTGTTTTTATGCTTCTATGTAGGCTTTGGCTGGTGATCCAAGAAGAAGAATTCAAATTGATCTCTTGAATTTCTACAAAATTCTCAAGTGTGGATGTTGCAGCAATAGTGGTGGTACACTATCACCATCTATGCATGATACCTCAATAATGTAAGACTGCTCTGAGCACCTCTACTCATTGTTTACAATGATGCCCCATTGGAGCTTTTACATACCAGGTGGCATGTTGCCTAAGTTTGGTCACATGATCATATACCAAATACAATGCAAACTAGTTTATACTTTTTTCCTTCATTGACGTGCTATCATTCTAATGTTATACTCATCCTGATTAACTAGGCTACTTAGATGGACATTTCGTGTTCCTTTTCCAATAATATTGTATGCTTTCCTGCCAATGAAAGAAGTGCTGTGAGTATTCTGGGTCTGTAGTCTCTTGCAGGGGAAAACATTACCTGTTCTATTCTTTTTCTCTGCATGCATCAGATAGACTTTGTTTCTGAATATGCATAAATGACTTCAGTTAGGAAAATTTCTCACTGATGTGAGGTTTACATGACTTCTTTTTTGGTGTGCACCATTTGGGATTCAAGTCATACCCAGCGCACCACTCCTGTTATGCCATCACAGCAGCTGGGCTTTTTTTTTTTTTACATAAAAAAGTTTTTACAAGTAAAGTGGAGCTTAAATCATCTTTCATAATTTACCACATACAAAATAAAGGTGTCTATAATATACCAAAAATGTGCCTTGAATATGTGGTTTTAACATGCCATCTCGTTTGGTTAAATTGGAATGAAAAAAAACTAACTAAATATAGAAGGTGGCGTCTTTTTATGGACAAACTTAAAAATAAACAGGACAAATTGAAACGGAGGGAGAAGTATATTCTTGGGGAGAGTCAAGTTCATATAAGGTTAAGTACTCTGACGGCTGAAGTCAACTTGATATTATATATTGGCACCATTTGTAACTTCGGATTGCATATATTTTCAAGTGATGAAGTTGCTATGCTATATTTTTCTCATTAGAACTAGTTTTTATATTCAAATGATTTTTTTTTGCATTCACATGGATTAATAGGAGAGCTGAAGTTGTTTTGAATCCTCTCACACAGGTATACACTGGCTCAAGAGCATGGTGATCTCATTAATCTTCATGACTGGTTTCAATCTTTTAAAGCATCTATTTCAAGCTCAGGAAAGAAAGGGTTGAAGAAGTTGGCTTCACCGAAGAAAAGAAAGGAGAACACCTCTTCTCAAAACAATTCTGATGCATTGTTGCAGTATCCTTTTATCTCATCAGCATTTTCTTGGCTGTTAAAACAGGTGCCATATTGATGTGGTATATAGTCCTCTTGCTCTCTACTAACAATTTCATTGGGCTTATCATGATTCTTATATGGTTTCACATCATGTTAGTATCCCTGGTTTATGTTTTGTTGTAGTTCTGTATAAATTCCATGAAGCCTCTCATTCTCATTTACTGGCAATTAGTGTTAATATACCATTTAGGTTCATTCAGGAATTTGTTTGTTTCAGATTTTGTTTAATAATTGTATGTTATTGTGGGCTATTCTGGATCCTTGACTTAATGTTGCATAGAGCAAGGTTTTGCAGAGCTGTGATGGAGCTGCAGATTTCAGGGTTGCTTCGTATGCCAAGCAAACGGCGCCCTGATTGTGTGCAGAGAGTGGCTTTTGGAGTGTAATCATATTATATTAAAACTGGAAAGTTCATTGGATTATGTTTTTGCCCCTCTATAATTAAAATGTTGTAAAACATATAATTATATTATCATTTGAAGTACATGAATGTGTAATGATTTTTTGACTTCATTCAATTAATTTCTAATTTGATATTTTATTACATAGAAGGGTGAGTAAACAAAAAGTCATGAAATTAAAAAGTTGAATTATGTACTCATAAAAAATGGATCAACTTTTATACTCCTATAACGCCAACTTATTTCTTAAACAATAACAAACAAAATGCAAATTAAAAAAGTTTGTTTATTAATATTAAGTTTTGTATGTCATTGAACCGATAATATTTTGGTATAACCATATAAATATATATCTTACTAAGTAATAAATATTGTCCTTAGACATAAATGTTCAAGATAAAAACATATAAGCAAGTAAATGATACTTTATGATGCAATAAATAAATAATATTGTACTTGCGTCTTTTCATCTACTTTTATTGGAATTCTTGAAGAGTAACTTACCCAAAATAAAGACAAAGAAGTACTTTATGGAGCAACACATTTTATAATATAATTCTCTAAGAAGAAATTTGACGGCTTTAGCCCTTCGGATAAAATTAACAAATAAGGATATAAGTTTTTATACATTTTATTCTTTAATCTTTAACATTTAAAACAACAATAATGATACACAATCACATTTAAAAGATTTCTTCCTAAAAAGTAATTATCTCATAGATTTTTCTGAAAAAAATAAATTTAGTGTTAGCTCATGCTGGCCTGCTTAGGGCTCAATTGAGCTAGTATTTTGGAGGCCCTTTCAAATGAATAGTTGGGTTGAGCTAGCCCGCTCAATCCGAGCCAGCCCATGTTAATAGCTCTACTCCTTACACTCACATTTGTTTCAAAGATCAGATGTATAAGCTTGAATTATTTACATCTAAAGGTAACAAATGAGCAACAAGGGTTGTGGTGGAGTGATAAGTACTCCTTCATCCTTAACCAAAGGTCTTGGATTCGAGTACCCCTGGGTACAAAGTTGCCTTTGGTTAGGGAGTGCACGGTGGCATGGCAAATGAGGGGTTGATAAGTATCTATAGCAGCCTTTAAGTTGTTGTAATCAATATCGCCAAATAACTTCATGCTTTACAGATACCGGATGAGCTCAACAGCGAACTTTCCCTTCCTTGTTGAGCTTATTTCTCCAATCTGTGAATGAGAGATCCATTAGTCGCAGAAACAGCAATCTCATTTCATTAACAATTCTCTACACGTCATTCGAAGCCCCAAAATGAGCTAGCATTGGTTGGCTGCATATACTAGTTTTCGCGACAAGTAATTCTCACAACATAAACCACCACACCTCCAAAATCACTGAGCATACTCTTATTCATACCAACAATATCATAACACCAAACTTAGCAGGAAAATGAAGTCATGTCATCAAACACGCTATGCATTTATCTGAGGAAGTCTTGATAGACTCGATAAAAATGAGAATTCTTCAACCAAACCTAAATATTGCCCCAAGTAAAATTCTCTAACACCAAGAAGTTCAATCCCAAACTAGTTGGTGTCTGCTATATGATACCTCACCAACCATGTCACTCTATTTTTGTTTTAATTTTATTTTGAATCAATCAAATATTTGAGGATTTAGGTTCTCGGGCACTAAAAGTTCTCTATATTTTCTATTGGCACACAAATCTCTAACAAGATAAAGGCTCCTTACAAACTAATCACAACTAGTTAGATCAACTATATGGATCTTTTTCTTCTATTGTTCTATATATTGCGCTAAAGTCTACATGAATTCCAAGAAGATGTAGGTCTTTTGGGATAATTTATTCTATTTAATTTTATGTCTACCTTGTCCCTTTTAACAACTTAAATTACCATGGTTTCACACCTACAAATTGATGTGTTAGAGCATGACTAATCTCGGGCGACTTGTTTTTCATTTTACCCTCCATGTGTGCTACTGCACCTTCAGCCAAATGTGATAATTCCTAATCTTGTACCACCGCACATCCATCTTAACAGACACATTTCTGCAACACTCATCCTATGAATATCCTGAAGAAATTCTCTAAATTACAATCACCTAATTAATCTAAAAACTATAATCACAAAATTGGCATTATAGCAAGGCATCCAAAAATTTAAACCAAAGCTTTACTATTTGACCTTTTTCTCTAGTCACTTTTTATTTGCAAGCTTTGTTTGTAGGTAAAAGAGAACTTTCAAACTTGAAACAATGTTTTTGGTTGCACTTAGTTGAGTGATAATATTGGCAAAGGATACTCCAGTAATTAAGGAAATGGGAGTTCACATTTTAAGTGAAGTCCTGAAAAAATGGAATTTCAACATTAGAACTTATAGGAAGAGAGAAGTATATGCCCTTTTGGTCAGCCAACCAGAGGCGGATCTAGCCCTGTATCTATGGGTTCACGGGAACCCAATAGCTTTCACCCAAATCTTGTATATGTATGAAGAAATATTCTAAATATCTATTCATATTTGATTGTAGGAACCCATAAGCTTCAAATTCGTCTCTGCAACCAACGAGCCAATGAGAAGAGAATATTTAACTCAATACTGAAAAAGCGTTATAAAACTTAAAGCAAAAACTACTTCTATCCATAGGTTATTTGTTGTGTGTGTGGGCACGCGATATGGGAGAGGGGTTCATTCTGATTCATTCACTTTACCAACTATGGAAGAATTTTTTTAGAAGTAACTTACTTTAAGTCTTCCTTCTCCGCTAACTGATATCATGTCTCCAGTCTTAATGGTAGTATTGCTTTTTGTCACAGTGCTCCAATTGACACGAACATCTCCATTACTAAAAGGCCAGCAATATAGAGTGAGACAGTATCAACTTAGGCAACAACGTATTCGGCCAAATACATCTGTATTATCAAAGCAGTAAAAACATATAGAAACTCTAACGAAATCAACACAGCTCAACTATTCCACCGATTACCTGCTACCTCCCATTAGCACAGGTACTGGTAAAGACTTGCAAGTGGAAAAAAACCACCTAGTATTTTTTGCTTCCTCTAAGATTTAACCATAGACCTCATGGTTCTCCTCCTACTTCATTGACCACTAGGCCACACTCTTCGGTACAAATCAACATATTATCCACATTGTTAGTGATTCATTCAATTTTTTAGACTACAACAGCAAACCTAAGTTGCTCGGACTCTCCAAAAATGTTGCCGCACCCGTGTCGGATTCTTCAAAAATAAACTATTTTGGAGGATCTGACACGCACCAAGAGTGGATAATATTTTGATTTGTACCCAAGACTATGTTTTTCGATAAGTTACTGGATCTTCTTTTCTTTTCGATTTCTTTTTAGGAAGTGATTAACAAATAACAACTTCCTTCAAGTTGTTAATTATTCACCTGATCTTCTACCAGTATAATGCATGAACTAATCTATGTCTATGCTTGTGCATCCTTTCCTCACACAGAGCTTCTTCTAGAGGCATCGTCCATTTATAATTGCCGTGGAGCGAGCATCTACTTCAAGGAGAAATAAACCCTTCCTAACAGCCAACTCAAGCAGTACACCATAGCAAGAGACTCTTCAGTCCCTTCAAGAAATTAGTTTTGCTTTTATGAAATAAGGGAGAATGCCCAGCAATGCAGCGAGATTCCCTTTATGGCAATTGTCATAGTTGTTGAACCTAGTAAAGATTATGGGTTGTGGATCTTTTCAATTACCTCACTCTTTTGCAGGTGACAATCCAAATGAAACCCAAATTTAAAGCCTATAGGGTATAGAGAAGACCTAAACAATGTGGGAATCAATGAGAAGTTGAAGAAATTTCATAGAAGGGACCCATTTGAATACCATATATATAATTTCAAGGTGATACTATCTGCAGATCCTTTGTTTTTGGGAAGGATAGCTTATCCACCAATCTATGACAATGATTACGGATAGCATGTGGTTCATAAATTGAGGCAAGAACCATTTTTAATTATCCATACACGAATAACTAATGTAAGGATCATTATGTAGTCATTCATCACGCAAAGCACACATCAAGCAAAATATTTTGGACAGAGAAAACATATACAAAGGGGGATTACCTAATCAAACTGGCCATTTTAGTTCGTGAAACTTTGAATCCTGCACTAGCTACAGCATCAAGTCTCAATGATGCCTCAATGGATTTTGAGGACTTTGTCCTGGAAAGAGTAAAATAAAAGTGGAAATTTCCTAGATCAAAATGTGTTGTGTATGAAGGGAAGAAACCAAAGGAACTACAATTGTAACACTTTCAACCTTGGTGGTTCATATTCAAGGGCAAGCAATGGAATCTTCTTGCAAGAGACAGAAACATTTCCAACCTACAAAGAAAATATTAAGTGGAAAGCCTTATCATTCCAATTTTTTAAAAATTACGACTGTTCGCTCCTTTGGGATTTCTGTAAACTATTTTTTATGAAGAAAATCCAGGCTCAGTAATTCTCCAATTCAATGTAATATCATGTGATAAAGTGGATGATGGCAGTGAGTACAGTACTTGCTGATATTCACAATAACTTAGAATTTCACTCTAATTGGCTAGTAGAAGCTAGTGGAGAATTGGGAAGATACTGTAAGAGGAAGCAATGTGCAAAGTACCGTTACCTTGTCCAATGCTGATACAAGGAAGTCAGAAAGTTCTGGAACAACAAGAACATGAGCTCCCTTTTCACCCTAAACATCAGAAAGAGATGTTCAGGATAACCCAACACTTCGAAGAAATGGAAAGTGGAATATGTTACAACAGTTGCACAAATACACACACAAGACCAACACCATGAAATTAGTCAGAACGTGTGAAAGAAAGTAAGAATAAAATATAGTTTTAAAAGAAAAAAAAAATTCAAAAACCTTAAATAATCTGAAGCGTAACTTTGATGTTAGTTTAAAACAGCCATTTAACAATCTCCAAAGAAGCTCAACCATTGTTCTGTTTTAGGAGGCAGTTTGCTTTTAGCTAGTAGCTAAGCAAGGATTCTTTGTCGTGCTCTGGTTTTTTTTTTTTACGACGGCAGCATTCAGGCCAACTTGTGGGCACCTTCCATCAGATACTAGCTACTTCCACCAACACAAGCATCGGCTAACTCTGACCCCCAAGGTTTAGGTAGATGGAAAGAGATCACCTAGTGTTTTTTGCTTCTGCTGGAATTTGAACCTTAGACCTCATGGTTCTCCTCCCACTTTATTTTACACTAGGCTTACACAATTACATGCATGGTCATACTCTTATTTTTTATGTGCCTAAGCTAATTTAGTAGAATGTTCTCGGTGCTGAAGGGACATTTCAATAATCTATCTTGGATGTTGCTTCATTCACCAAGCTTTGTGCTACTTCTACATTTCGTTGTCGGTGTTTGAATCACCACTTCCACACTAAAACAAAGGACTCATTAGATATCAAAGTATTGATCAACAAGTTTACGTCTTAACCATACACTACCTCCACATATAAGTTCTGACTCATCTTTATGTTCCATTTTACTTGGCCCTTGTTGATTTGACATTTCTCTTGAGAAACTATTTATTAGGAGTTTGTTTACTAAGTTATCCTTATAATTGTACTTTGAAAATCTAGGTTTGACAACTATTGCTTCATATACTTATCTAATGATAAGGTTAATATGAGAAGAAAATAATAATCTCTCTTGATTTGCTAAAATTGACAAGTAAACAAGAAAATCTATTTTTAGTATAAGGGCCAAGTAAAATGGAACGGAGGGAGTACATAATAACTCAGCTACAAAGAGGTGGATCCTCTCTTAGGAGTAATGCCCACAACTCTCTGCCCAAGAGCCCTCTATTTGATCAACAATTTTTCACCCTCTGTCACTTCTATCTTTCTTTTACATATGTTTTTTTTTGTAGCTGAACAAATGATGAAATCAACTAGGTGGTTGCCAAAACTTGCAAGAGAGAGATAGAGAAAACCTCCAAAAATAAATAAATAAAATACCTGCAAGAGTATATCTCCCAGCTTATTCCTTGCAATCCCTGTACCAAGGATTGCACCAAGGAAATCACCGTGAGAACAAGGTTGAAATGAAAAGTTCCCTGAAATACTGGAAAGTGGATCCCTTTTCACAATAATAAAGAGGATTTTTTGATTGGTTGATTTAAACAGCAGACATAACTGAACAATGACAGGAGGACCTACCTCAAGGCTGCAACATTATCTGGATCACTTGTTAATGCCTCCGAGTGTCCAACTGAGAGTCGGCATCGCTCGGCCTGTTTAAGGAGACAGTAAATATAAATTCAAGCAGCTTTATTGCTCAAACAAGTTTTGTAAAACAAACTCTGTCCAACCTCTGGGTATCCTCCTTGTGCAACTATTTTGAGATCAGCTAATCTTTCTAAGACTAGCATAGACTCTTTTAATACAGGCGGAGTCAGAAAATCAGTATGTAAAACTTCTCGTCTTAATGATGCCCGTTTTGCCTGAGAAGTACACAAGTGATAATCAGTTTAGAGTAAGACTTAGGACAATATTTTGGCGCATTTTCTACAACAGGGACCAAAGAGGTGAAAAACTAGACAAGACTTCTCAACTGTTTATTGAGAGGAGAGTGATTGGTCTGGTAGATGTATATGTACCAGTTCAACAATACGTTTCACATCTTCAATGATGTTCTTATCTCCCACTCCTTTCAGTAAAATATCAGCATCACCCTTAATAGCCTGTGGTAGGCTGCATATTCCAAAAGCTGTTTTGAAAGAGGCCAATAACATGTGGGTCATCAGCTATCAAAGTTTGAAACTAAAAGTAGAATGTTTAGGTCGATAGATATTCCCAAGGAATCTTACAATCCTAAACAATTTATGCTGATGTAAGAAACAAATTTATCCAAATAGCCCTTCAACTATTACACATTGTTTCATGTGATCTTTATGAGGAAGTTGAGACAGACAAATATATGCTAAAAGAAAAGTTGACTAAAATAGTACTTAGAAGTTTCCACCTTGGTTTTATTTGGTCACTATAATTTCAAGGTGGCTCATATTTTCCTTATACCAGTCTGCAAGTGACCGAATTGCCCCAGCCGGTAATACAGTCACAAAACTTTCAGCCTATTGACCTGGTGAAATACACATGAACGGCCCAAAAAAAAAGGGAAAAGTTTTATGGTTGTAAGACTAACAATGTTGCCCGTGAGTGAATGTTGGCATGTACGGCCAAACATATCTACAAGATGTGTCATAGGAATGTAAATGTTAATATGAATGTACAATAATACTAGATTAGACAAAGCAGACCTTACCCCTACCTTATTGAGGTAGAGAGATTGTTTCAGCTCAAGTAGCACATAACAAAGCAGTTTGAGGGTGTATTGATAGTATGAGTGTGAATTTAAGGAATTGTTAATTTTTGAGAACTTGTAGTTTGTCCTAAAAGATAAATTATTGAGTATAAGGATAAAAGGATCCAAATAGAGTGAGATGATTATTAGGATTTCACATAGACCTGTCTTACATACCTTGGAGATCAATGTTTGAATCCCAACACTAGGTGATTTCTTTCATTTGCCCAAGTCTTAGTGAGCAAACGTACTCAATACCTAACAGGTACCCGAAGGAATAGTCGAGGTGTGTGAACGCTGGTTAAACCATCACTGTTATAAAAAAGATATATAAACCCCTACCTAGTCTGTAATTGAAGCATTGTTGTTCTTGTATGTAATTTCAATTGTGAGATTTGTGATATTCCACAAGCCCACTAATTTTCTTCTTGTATAATAACGAATTGGGGAACATGCAGGTGTAAAAGTAATTTGTATATTAAAGAATTAGGGAACATGCAGGTGTATACACTGTATCTATGTATTATGTTGTTTGGTTCAAAATTGTTTCCAGGTTCGTGGCAGATTCTCCAAACTGAGTACATTTTTAAAAAAAAAACTGGTAACTTTTTGTATTCCTCAGCATTAAGGGCTATGCTGGCCACCTCCAAAAAACTATTACAAGGAAGGAAAAAACTAAAAAGAAATACTTACAGAGAACCTATGAAGTCCACTAATTGGAACTCCTCTTCTATATCCTGTTCTTTACACCAAAAACCTAGAGTAGTAATTAGTTTCCATTTGATCTTTTGTATTGTACACTCCTTTCCTTCAAAAACCCTCTTGATTCCTTTCTTTCCATATAATCCACCAGATACATGCTTTCTCCACCATCTTTTCTGACTTTTGCTGCCTCCCCTTTTGATCCAGCAACTAAGGAGGTCAGAAGTGTGCACTGGCATAGTCCAATATTCATTGGCTATGCTTGTACATTTTTGGAGGATCTACTACAGGTTCGGCAACATTTTCGGAGAGTACAAGCAACATAATCTAAGTAGGATAGAGTTTTCAGTTTCCATTTCCAACAGGCTAACAACATGTCGTTAATTTATGACGGAGCTGGTATAGGCTAGTTTAGCCAGTTCCTTCACAAGCTTAGAATAAGAACCACATGGGTAACTTGTTAACAATTTGAATCAAATGAAAGTAAACGAAATATTTATAAAGACTACTTGGGTCATTGATTTCACTTAGTCCATAGTGAGCTAGAGACCATTTGTCCAAAGTCCGAACACAGTAACCTTGGTCCAAACTCTATGTTTGTCTTAAGAAATTCATTAAATACATACAAGTTATTAATTTAGAACTCAATAACTTCAAAAGGCTAAAATCAAAGCTGCAAATTCCGGTTCCATCTCTGTCCATAGTAGATACACCATTTAACAAGTAAGTAGTCAGGTATTCACATTGCACTCAACTATTTCAGCTAAAATTACCATAAAAATTGACACAAAATCATCAAAAAGTAGACACGCAAGAAATAAGGAAATTTCCATACCTGAGGGGTGTAGAGGTGTTCGGAGGATGAGGTTTGTACCGGAAAAGAAGTCTCCGACGACATGACTGGTGGGGCGAGAAGATAGGAATGAGGGAACTACTCTTCGGAGAATCGATTGTGCGGCAAAGCCAGTGGCAGCCATGGCCGGTACACGTAGTGCGCACATTGGTTCGGGATTTTGGGTAGTAAAAAATAAGGCAAGACTTTGGATGAACGGAGATAATTCAATATTGAAAAATCACATTATGGGAAAAATAATACATTTATTTAGTTAAAATTTGGAAAAAAAATGAATTTTTGACTTTGTGTTGAAAATTAGTTTTTGGAAAGGAAACTTGAAAATATTTTAAATTTTCCAGAGTGGAGGCGAAACTTCTTAAAATCTGATTTTTTTTTTCCAAAACTGATCAAATTTTATGAACAAACAATATTTGATTTTATTTCAAAAAATAAAAAATCTACTTTCAAAATCTATGAGCCAACATTCAAGATTATATAGTTTTTGGGTGATTAAAGTGCTTATAATACGTATTTTTAAAAAGTTCAGGTGTTTGACCAAGCTTTTGGGAAAAAAATAAGTATTTCTAAAGAACAGTCGAAGCTATTTTTCATAAGCCAAAATGTACTTTTTCCCCAATAGTACTTTTTTTTCGAAAAGATACACTTAGAAACACTTTTCAAAGCTTGACCAAACACTAAATTATTGTTCAAAAGTATTTCTTAAAGTTATTGATCAAACACAAACTATTTCTCAACAAAATAACTTTATCAAACCAACACAAAGGGAAACTAGAGTTCGAGCAACATAGCTTTCTTTTCAATGCAAACCAACATGAAGGCAAACTAGAACAGTAGTCTAGGCATACTTAGCTTCACTCAACATAACAGAGAACAGACTTTGTTTTTTCAATGAACAGAATGTAGGCAGATCATAAAGAACTTGGATGTTTACAATTAATGCCAAAGATGAAAATCTTTAAGCAAATGTCTAAACTTGAAACTACTACACCAACCAAAATCAAACATGCTTAGTTACTCTTGAATGCCTTATCTACCAGCAACATTATGACTGCAAAAAATAGGAATGATTTGAGATTACAAAAAATAGACCTTGATATTACAACACTCTAAGCAATACCAAGTTTCCCCCCTCTACTTCTTGACTTTCATATTATCCTAGAGAAGATGTGAGAATGCTAGAAGAAGTAGCGGAACTACAAGCGCAGCAGGAGCAGCCAAAAGCCAATAGTTAATCGCCTGTTTGCGCTTAAGTATAGTTTTAGGAATTTCTGTGCTTTTTGCTCGTGTTGCTCGATGCTTGACAGCTTTCCCTTTAGGCTCCTTAAGCTTAGGTGCAGCTGATGTTTCAATGTTTTCCTCCAACTTCTCTTCTTCAGCAACTATTTCAACTGGTTCCTCAGTAACTGAAGCTCCAGTGTTCTTCTTCGCCATTTTCTCAAGTTCCTGAAATGAGTAAAGATGTGTTATAAGTCCACAACTAATGTAAATGTAAATTCTACGACGTAAAAGCAAAAACAAATGGTAGAATGATAAGAATGATTTCCTTGAGTTTCCTCTTTTCAGCTTCTTTCTGAGCTTTTATTGCTGCTTTAGCAGCTGCTTTCTCTTTCAACTTCTTTTTCCTCTCCATTGCCTGTCGATTTTTCACAATCTCCTCCTCTCTCTTCATTTCCTTCAATTTTGCCTCATCAGAATCCTTGTTTTTTGGCTTCACATCCTTGGGTTGCTTTTCTAAACCATGGATCTTCTCTTCAACATCAAAGATGTAGTTAGTTTCCTTAACTTTGCTACTTGCATCTTTCAGCTTCTTGGTGTTCTTCTCTTTAGTATCTGTGATGTTGCTACTTGCATCTTTCGTCTTCTTGGTGTTCTTCTCTTTGTTTACTTTCTGAGAAGACACTGATTCTTCCTTTGACGGTTTCACAGTAGTTTTCTCAATAATCTCAGGCTGTGAAACAGTCTGCGCCTGTGGTAACACAAGACTCTTCTCATCAGGGTTCCTCATTCTGCCATCCCTGCTCAACTGCCTAATATCAAGTGATGCCAAAATTCTCCTCTCATAGTCATCCCTAAAGGGCTTGCCACTCCATAGGGAGATGAATTTATCGACCTGTAAACAAACGAAATTACTGTCAGCAAGAAAAATGCAAAACTTAAAATTTAGCAACTTAAGAAAGATCTAAGGTCCGTCTAGCCTTTGGTCAAGAGTCTCGCTTTGAATGACATTCACACATGCCTTCTAGCATTTCCTCACATGCTGCAGGAGATGTTATTGGGGTCTTATTCGACTGCTTAGTTTCAGACTAGTTACTTGATGTTTTAGCAACTAGTGTCAAAATTTTGATATGTTCAAATTTAGCTACTAAAGACAGATCAAAGGTACCTCAGTAAGTGAAAGTTCTTTAAGGGCTTCAACATCCTTCTTGTCTGCTAGCAGTTTTGCCTTTTGCAACAGTGCAGCGTTTTTGTAGAAAGGCGCATTCTGAGAAAAATGAAACGACATTGATTATAAAGACTTTCAGAATGCTTTGATTTACATTGAATAAATCAACTACCATCTAGAAAATGCCATGTAAAATTGGCCAGACAAGTCTGAAGGTAAAGTACTTGTTCTGAATAACCAATTTACACAACGTTATCACCGGGAAGTTCAAGTCTTTGCATCAGTAGGAGATGGATGCTTTTTCAGCTCGTGTTAATGAAATACATGGTATTGAGGTGTTTCATGACCAAATAGATCTATTGACCATTCAACAATGGAATAAATGAGATTTAATCAGATGCATAGCATATATATATCATAATTTCTTATCTAGTAAACTTAAGAATAATGCAATTGACATGGAAAGAGCAGCATACCGCTTCTTCGCGTTGATTTCTCAATTCCTGAACGCGTACAAAAGCTGCATCCCTCTTCTTTGTTACTTCCTTCAATTCCTCATCCAAAGATTTAATCTGGCTGGTGTTGGCATCGAGCTGATCATCTAGTATCTTCCGCTTGGCCTTAACTGCCTGTTGCTCCTTATGAACCCCGTCAAGTCCACCACTTATAAGCTATAGTACAACAAAGTAGTGAGTGCTGTTAGTTAACAATGACATTCTAGGGAAAATGAAGTTAAGGCTTTAAACATAATATCATCATTTGTACATGTATACGACAAGATCTGACCGTTACCTTGACCTGCTTCTGGATTGATTCTTTTTCACCCATTGAATCCTGAATCTGTGCCCTCAGAGCTACATTTTCTTTTATCTCTCCCCTTGTTCCTTCAAGTTGTTTAATTTCTCTTAAAATTTTCTTCTCTTCTGTCAGAGGAATGCTTTCATGCTGAATGCGGTACTGCAGACTCTTAATCTAAATGGTATCCAAATAAAAAGTTAACAATGAACATAAGGTAGTTCTCAATTACCGAGCTGATGAAGATAAAAAGAAAATGAAGGATATGCACCTTTTCAGAAATGAAAAAAATCAATCTACTTTCATTTGGTATTTTGGCCTAAATTCCTTGACTCCTCGATAGTAAGAAAACGTAAGAACTTAAAAGAACAAAGAGACTAGAGCTTACTAGATTATCAAGCTCCGCCTCAGATGAACACAGACCAGCACCTCCTTCTCTACCATCTTTCCTAGGACCACGGAGCTTTCCCAAGGCATCCTGCAGAGGTTTTATTTCCTTTTTCTTCCCTTCGATTACTGTCCAAAACTCCTGATTCTCAGCGCTCACAGATTTCCTTTGACCAAACAACTCTGATCGTTCTGCCTGCAAAAACACAAGTTTTGGACACATCCAAATAATCTTTTAAAGTCCTTGGTAAACAGGTACCATCAAACTACCACTTAGATATGAAAGTTCTCATCATTAGCGTAATCGATTTTCGAAGTCAAATCAATGGTTCACACAGATAAAGTAAATAAATGATGCTTACAGGAAATGTGCACGCGTTCAACGCAATGCAATTAACCACACCAAAGGAAAATAGTATATCTAGAATGCTTATGTGCCTAATAAGCAAAAGACAAGACAAGAGAACAGGATGATTATGATTAGAAACTCCTCAACTCATAAGAAACTGAAAGGAACAGGCTTCTTGACTTGATTATAGCTATCTAAGGATACCATTGCCTCCAACATTTTCGTTCTCTTTCTTCCGTTTACCGTCTTTTTTCAACATTTTTTACTTCATTTCTTGTTTTAAATTTCTTCTAAACACAATAAACAGAACAACGAACAATGTTAACGTTCAGCTGAACGAAGATTTATGGACAAAACTTACCCTCCTGGCTCGCAATTGTTCAATAAGCTGAAATCTTGCTTTGTTCATTTTCTGTAGCTCTTTTTCTGCCTGATCAAATTTGGGCTTCAGGTTTTGGTCTTCAAATCTCCGATATCTAACAATGTAGAAAGAATGGATCTGCTTAGGTTCAGGCCAGTCCTCAACTGCATCCTTCCGGAGGGCGGTAACAGGAACTTTTTTCCCTTCCTCCTTAATTGGTTCTTTAGTACCATGAGAGCCAAATTTAATAGGCTCATTAACCTTTGCACCATTATTCATTTTCTTATTTTCCTTCGGAAGGTTCTTCTTTTCGCTTACAGTTTCAGCTGGAATACGAGCTGACTGAGATGCCATATCTCTACCCACAATTCACTGAGAAACAAACCAAACTCAGCCTTCAACTCTAAAATCCTGAAGCAAGCGAACACAGAACATATTAGCATAAGTTACATATTAGTTACTAACTCATCATTGGATAATAAAACTGTGCCCGGGGGACACAGAACACTTAACGGAGAAAAGTCAGTGTGAACAAAAGTTTCTAAGTAACAGAACCTATTCACAACAACAACATACTCATGTATAATCCCACAAGTAGAGTTTAGGGAGGATAGTGTGTACGCAGCCTTACCCATACCTTGTGAAGGTAGAGAGGTTGTTTCCTATAGAGCCTCGGCTCAAGTAAAGCATATCAAAATCAAGTATGGAAAGGAAATACAATAATGAAGATAACAATAATAATGTAGGAGAGTCATAATAACAATACAAACAAGGAAAACTAGAAAATGCTTGACAAACTATTAACCTTCTACCCTAATCCCCGACCTCCATATCTTCCTATCTAGGGTCATGACTTTGGTAAGTTGCAGATGAGTCATGTTTTGTCTAATATCCTCTCCCCTCAATACTTCTTCGGCCTACCTCTTCCTCTCCTTATACCCCACCATAGCCAACCTCTCACGCTTCCTCACTAAGGGCATCTGTGTATCTCCTCTTCACATGCTTGAATCATCGCCTCCCTCATCTTGTCCACCAAATAGGCCACTCCCACCTTGTCCTGAATAACTTTGTTCCTTATCCTGTCTCTCCTAGTATGCCCATACATCCAACTCAACATCCCCATGTCCCCTACCTTCATCTTCTGGACTGCAATTAAGGTCTTGACCAGCCAACATTCTTCCCTATTCACACTAAACTTCATATGTAATATTTGTTAGTTACTTCCCTATTCACACTAAACTTCATATGTAATATTTGTTAGTTACTACATTCATCTACAACTGGCAATGCCAAACTCTAAGGACAATACAACAACTACGGTTCAATATCTAGCAACTTGGATCAGCTATCTAATCTTCACTTATCATGTCGGTCCATTAGGCTCATCTTAGACCAATAATATAAAAAATGAAAATAAAGATGAAACAAATACTAGGAGTTTTCTAAATTTTTTATATGTCTTTGACATGACTAAAAGACATAGGACCTACAGTAAACATACTGATGTGATATCACCTATGTATCTTTTTCTTCCATTGTGCCTATTTTACCTAGGTTATATGGAATGTCGCTTATAGATCCTTCGAGTCAACTTTCTTCCATATACATTTATCTTATCCCCTTTTAACACCTCCATTCACCATAAATTTTCACACAGACCGGAGTATCCAGAGGTTGACAACAGACATGATACCAAATCATTTCAAGTGACCTTCTCTTATTATCTAACAATGTAAGATTGTATAGATCCTATAAAAATCTTAATGTATTTACGAATCACATCGTAAATAACAATAAAGATTATATAAATGCATTAATGCAAAACTAAAAAGATTGATAATATTGTTGTCATTCAATAATGTTACATTCCAATTTCCAAATAAAATTCAATTGTCAAAAAGGTACGACGATCACCTTATAAGATCAAGATCAACACAGATTGAAAGTACAAAAAGGAAATAATCAAACACCAAAAGAAAATATGATTATTATTTTTTTAATTTTATTTTTTTTTTGCTTTTTTTTTTGTTAGAAGAAAAAAAAAAGAGAAAAGTGTTAAAGGAGTGAAGAAAGGGAGAAATGAAAATGGATTTAAAAATGAGCAATGTATAAGGGAGAGTGAAAGGGTAAAATGAAGGTAGAAATTTTTAAAGAGAGTGTACCTTTCATTTGGAACTAAATTTTAGAGGGCCATTAGAAAGAGAGATTGTGAGAGAAACAAGTGACACCCCCCACATATCTTCACCCCCCCCCCCCCAAACCACCCTTCATTTCTTTTAATATATCCTGTTAATATATATGATATCTGAAATTAGATATGATTGAACATTAGTTATTTTATCTAAAATTCGATCATTTTTATCTCATTAGAAGCGATTAAAGCAACTATTTTAGGCCCTAAGTATTGACGTGTGCTCAAAATTTTATTCTTGACTTATTCATAGGAACTCTTATTTTTAATTTCTTATATACATATAGTGTTAGATATATATATATATATATATATATATATATATATATATATAGTGTTAGATATATTCAGGATCATATATTAAGACCGATCGTGATAATAGGATATATATAATTTATAAATATTTATAAGATAGAACAAGGTACCTATTTGAGCTATCGCGAATTGTAGAATGGATTTCACACTCTAGAAGTGCCTTATATGTGGTTAGAGGAGGAAATCTAGCTGCAATTATTGAAAGAATTTTTTTTTGAAAAGATAATCTTTAAGACTTAACTACATAAATAATAGTATTTTTTTTTAAAAATATTACATATATGAAAGTTATTCTTATGTATATGGCGGTTTTAAAGAATCAGAAAAATAACTATAATCCCTAATTTAATGTTATAGTAACTAATTATAAGTTTAGCTTAAATTAAGGAATTCTTTTCATCCTTTAATAAAACATCATATAAAAAGAATACCAAATATTTCTCTCTACATGAATTTAAAATATTCTTACAAATATTTTATCTCTACTACAATCAATATTAATAGTATTTATTTTAATATCACTTCTTATTTTCATGTAAAATTAGTATTAATAATAATATTACATATTTCAATTTTCAATGGAACTGATCTTTAATTTCCTCCGTTTATAAATTATTTTTGGTTACAAAAGCAAACATTTTTTTGTTATGTTTGTTATCTTTGATAATATATTAATATTGCTGTGTTTGTAATAATTTCTTTAAAATGAGCTACTTGTATTTTTGAATCTATTTATGTATATATAATAAATATAATGGATATTGAATTTTTATTTTTATTTTGTATTTTATTTCTTTATATTTTGAGCCATGACAATTCAAACTCAATTAACTTAAAATCTTAAATGTATTATGATATTTATATTGTTATGCTGGGATTAAGAATTGTATTTTTGTTATTTTACATACTTTATTTCAATATAAAAGAATAATTTATCCCACTATAATTATTAATCGTGGAATAAATTATTCAGTCTTTGCAACTAAACAATGAATTAACAACACTCAAAAATTATCTCAAAATTAATTCTTTCTTATCCATCGCACCAACCGATCCAAAGCAAAATTGCCGTCTTGGGTCAAACTAGTGGAAAAGTGATTTTTTCTACTTCAAGAAGTATACATACATGTCAGCTCATGGCCAATTATAATTTTCAATTATTTTTACTCTCCTTGATCTAATTTTTTTTTTATGTTTTCGATAATTCTAATGCTAAGTTCTGACTTTTTCCTAAAAAAAATCAATTATATAATTTATTGTACTATATACTTGTCTTTCTTTTCGACCTCTCTCGTATAATTTTAATATTTTATCTTATCTCCATTCTCCAATGATACATTTTATATTGTCTTCTCTTTTGTAAATACCTACTAAATAAATATCAAATGATATCTTAAATATACTATAATTAAGAATGAAAAAGATCTTTCAAATTTATTTATTTTAAATATGTTGCAAAAATTTGTCATCAAGAATAAATATTCCCTTTTTTAGATTATTATTTTAAGTTGTGTGAATAATATCGTTTTTGGGACTAACAAACTATTAGATTATCATTTTAACATATACAAAAATTTTATATCATGATTTAATATTTTCTCATAAATTCTCAATGTGTTCAAAAGGGATATTTAGAAATTTAAAAAGAGGACCATTTACTAAGCAACCACGAAAAAATTGTGTAAAAACACTTTACTAAACTTTTTATCTATAGCTTTTGATTGAACAATTCTATTAGAAAAATCAGTGAACTTTTAGTGATTATAAAAAAAAGGGAATATTGTGAGAAAATATTTATGTCACATAAGTTTATTAGTTGGTTTAATCATCTTGTATTTGTGTATAAATGCCTTTCATATACTACTATACACTTTTATACAAGGTCAACATATTGTGTATAAGGTTATTCCTCAGATATAATATTATATATTGAACTACGTAGCGATGTTGCATAATATTTTATATTGAACCGTATATTTTTCACAATTTCCTATAAAGAACTCATGACAAGGTTCAACAATGGCATCTTTGAACATGGAGAAAACATGTGCAAATCCTCTAGCTATAACCTTTCTTATTTGTTTTTTCCTTCTTGGTACCTCTTTCAACATGACTCTTATTTTCCCTTTTCACACAATCACTTCAATAATCTTTTCAATATTCCCATCTTATATTACTATAACAAATAATCAACATAGTAATTCATACTTTGTTGAATCAAAAATCAATCAATTACCTCAATCTCCTATTAATAATAATAATGATCCTTCGATACCGCGATTCGCTTACTTGATTTCGGGATCAAAGGGTGATCTTGAAAAGTTATGGAGGTGTTTGAGATCAATATATCATCCATGGAATTACTATGTTGTTCATTTGGACTTGGAGTCAAATGTACAAGAGAGATTGGAACTTGCTTTAAGATTGAAAAAAGATGAAATTTTTACACAAGTTGGAAATGTGTATATGATTAGTAAAGCAAATATGGTGACATATAGAGGACCAACTATGGTTGCTAATACACTTCATGCTTGTGCTATTCTACTTGAGAAACATAAAGATTGGGATTGGTTTATCAATTTGAGTGCTTCTGATTATCCTTTGGTTACTCAAGATGGTTAGTACTCTAGTCCTTTAGCACACTTTTTATTTTTGTTAAGCGATGTTCACACAAATAGTCAAACAGATTTACTGTTTACTTTTTCAGATGATATACATATATTATACATATGCCAGCTGTTTTAAATTTAATCAGCTAGATGGATGACTTTTAAAATTAGTTCCTTTTCTTTTAGTTCCACCCTAGTGAAGGGCGGAGCTATATTTCATGAAATTGAATTCCTTAATCGAAAAATAATATTGTATGACATAGATTAAAAAATAAATTTAGTCTATTTACTAGGAGGATGGCCGTCCAATTCGAGGTGTTCTTTTGGAAAGTTTCAATCTTGTTGACTATGTTTTTGTATCTATATAAATTGATAAATTCAGTTGATATGAGGGTATCCTCTATGTAACATAAATAAAAGTGGTTTAATGGTGTATAGATTGTAAGTCCAAATTTTGGGAATTAAACTTTAAGGACGGTGTACACTCTACTATTTTTCTCAGACTCTTACTTGTGGAATCACATTGATATACGTTATTGTTATTTCTCTCTAACAACTTAAACTTTTAAACGGGATATATCTAATTTTCCTTATTTTTTTTCCTTCTTTATACAGATCTACTCTACACATTTTCTGATTTGAAATCAGATTTGAATTTCATTGAGCACACAAGTGAGCTAGGTTGGAAAGAGTATGTGTCTAACTTAATTAATCCTCTTGTGACTATGAATAATTCACTATTCAAGCTTTAATTTTAATGTCATTATATATTTTATTATCATTTTGCAGGGCCAAAAGGGCCATGCCACTAATTATAGACCCAGGGTTGTACAAGACCACAAAGTCTGATATATTTTGGGTCAAACCAAAAAGACAAGTTCCCACAGCCTTTAAACTCTTTACTGGTATTTTGACTTCATAAAATTTACTTGTAGTTACCTTATAAATGATTTGATTGTGTAAACATTATGTACGACATCGATGCATAAAACGCAAACTCTAAAGCATGTTACAAACATGACACAGGTTCAGCTTGGATGATCCTTTCACATGCATTTGTGGAATACTGCATATGGGGATGGGACAATCTCCCTAGGAACCTACTTCTGTACTACTCGAATTTCGTGTCCTCTCCAGAAGGCTACTTTCAGACTGTTGTATGCAATGCACCAGAGTTCACTTCAACTGTTATTAACCATGACATGCACTATATTTCTTGGGATGTTCCTCCAAGACAGCATCCACATACACTTACCCTGAATGATACTGCAAATATGATAGCAAGTGGAGCAGCGTTTGCACGCAAGTTCAAGCAAGATGATCCTGTTTTAGACAAGATTGATATGGAATTACTTAATAGGAGTAATGGTAGCTTCACACCTGGTGGTTGGTGTGCTGGAAATCCTCCTTGTTCTAAAGTTGGAAATCCAACAAAACTTAGGCCAGGTCCGGGGGGTCAAAGGCTTCAACGTCTTATTGGTGAACTAGTATTTTCAGCTAAATATAGTCAGAAACAGTGTAGTTAGAATTTTGTTGTATTTTCATCCATGCTTGCTGATCCACAAAAGCAGGAGGGGGCAAGAATGTAACATTAAAAGAGCTAGACAAAAATATCGGCAGTGAACTCGGCCATTTGTCGAATAAACAGGCCAGTAGATAAGAATATAACACTATAAGATCACCACCACCAACTGATTTGAACAAAAGTTTAACTTCTATGCACCGGCAGTGTACAAGTTCTCCACACAGTCAGGTAAATATGACCTGCAATGATAGGTCTGTCTATGGTATATATAGTTTGGTAACATAATAAACAGTCTCAGACTAGAAACAGAAAATAATCCAAACATGTCACATTAGTCATTATCTCCCACTGAAACGATGGAAAACTTTGTATTCATAATTTTGCATGTTTTTTTCTGTCAAACAAGTTGGCTGGTCATGAACAGCATACATATCTTAGACAGAATGTACTCGAAAGTGAATAATCTGAAATGTTACCTCTGCCTCCTTGCACTCGCGTGTTTAGCAGCTGATCAGATCAGTATGAACTAAATGAGATACAGTATGGATTCTAAGACGCTGCTTGTATTCTTTTACTTACTGTCTTCAGGCAAAGATATAACATTCTGAAATTTCCGTTAGAACTCAAAATTACAGAATATACAAAGAGAATAACACTTGCATCGCTTCTTCCCACACCCCCTAACCAATATCTATTTACAGCACATTCCACCTTGAGAAAAATCTCATGCTTCCATTGAGCTGCTTCCACTATGAACTAACTACAAAAATATTTGTTTCTTGATGGCAACTTCCTTGTTACCATGGCATCGTATCGAGTTTATCTCTTCTACGACAATATCCTGGTGTAACCCCCTCATTTACATTTACCGAACTCTTCTCCTTCACACCTTTCCTCATCTTGAAGTAACTAGTCAACCTTTAGGGAATTTAACCACATCATACCATCTCCAAGAGCTTGATATTTCCCATAGAATTTGCGGCAACTAAGGTAGGGGACTGACCACGCCAACACACAGATGAGATGAACTGTGCACTGTCGTCCACTTCATCGCCAGAAAGTGTATCTGTGCAGTTAAATTTAAATGACAATGCTGGCATGGGAAAAGCTTTGTGGTAGATGACAACCTGCAGCATGACACAAAGTACCAATTACACATTAATAATGGAAAATTGAGCAGCGATCAGCACTAATAGTCACCAGAAATGGCATCAGATGGTGGAATATATTGTTCGGACTCTTCGAAAATATTGACGGGTGGCTGTAGGATCCTCCAACAGTAGTGTATTGTTGGAGGATCAAACATGGGTGCGGCAACATTTTTGGTGATTCCGAGCAACATACACATAATGTGCACATGCTTATAAGATGGGGACTCCAAAAAAACCTGCCTCAATTCAAATATGAACTACACATACTTATTTATTTCTTTTGCGGTGGGGATTGTGGGAGGGGAATGATTACAGAAAAATCACAACCTTTTCGAACCAAATTTCCTTTCTCTGTGAGTACATTATGTGAGGAGAGAACCAGATTAAAAAGAACTACACAAGATACAGGATAAGAAAGTAGTTTCTTCCTGTTGGCAGACTGTTAAATAGTTAAGGTTTGGAGTTGGAGGAATGATAATATGGACTGAAGCTTTTTGCACATAAGGTATCTAGAGCATTATCTAAGTACTAGATATTCTGCTCTGGGATGTACCAGTCTATCACTTCATCTCCTTGTATAGTTATATTTACTTCAAAAAAGAATGAGCGCTTCATTCTTCAAAGGATCAATAGAGGCTCAACAATACATGAATCAGATTATAAATATATTTTTTTGATCAAGTAAAGGTATTTTCATTCATAAGCATGGCCAAATTGGCCGTATACATGGGGTATACCAAATTAAAAGGTGAAGATTCTACAAAATATGATTCTCTACAAACTCTGCCCAATCATCTATACAACAAAGAACTTTCTATTTACACCAAAAGAAAATAAGGGAGTGGAGACTACTACTCAACTGAGGGAGACTCAATTCTACTCCTTCAAAAGCTCTCCTATTACTCTCTCTCCAACCTACCCACATTAATGCAAGTGGAACCACGTTCCAAACCCTTCATCTTCTCCTCCTTCTCCTGCTCTTCCAACTGAACATCAAATCTTTAACAGTTCTTGGAATTACTAAGGGAGTGTGAAACCACTTAAAACATATCAAATCATATATATATATATATATATATATATACTTCCTCCCATTTTATGTGGCACCGTTTGACTTGGCACGGTATTTAAGAAAAAAAGGAAGACTTTTGAAACTTGTGATCTAAAACAATCCTTAGATATTTGTGTGGTTGTAATATTTATGTGAATTTAGAGCCATAAAAAGTAACTGAAATCTTTGGTTTCCTCTTGAAGCCAAGGAGAACATCTTTTGCAGACTGTCTATGAACCTAATTGCGCAAAAGATCAACTTAAGGTACCACCTGACAGTCTGAGGCAAATAAATGATAGCCATCACAAGGATACATGTAAGGATGTAATTGCTTGATTAGGGCTAGTGATCCCATTGATGTGCACATCTCAATGCCGTACATGCACAATATAATCTAAAGACAGATCTATACATGTCTAAATAAAGACATGTAACATATTGCACAAGTGGCAATTGGCACAAGGTGAACATGCTCAAGACCCAAGGTGTCGTCTAGAACATGCAGACTACACCTAGTGTTGAGGGTGCCAAATTCCATTTCATAGAAGTGAGTTTTGACCAGTTTGTACTTTTTTCATATTGTATTACAGCATGACTGGTCATATTGTATGCCTTCTGGTAAAAAAATTCATTTCATGATAGTCATTTTGTATTTTTAGCATAAAATACCTGCTTTCTCTACCTTTATTGTAAACAGCTATCTGGAACTTTAAACAAAAATTGCAGCCGCATGTCTTGATGCTCAAGGAACCAGTTCTAGTCAACTATTCCCTTTAATATGATGTAAACAAACATTTTCGGTGCAATTATTGCTCATAACTCATTTAAAATGCACTCAAGTACACAAGTACAGATTCAACTTTGCGGTAATAAATGATACCTCATTTGTCTCTGAGCCAGTTGCTATGTAACCATCAGATACAGATAGGCCAACAAAGTTCTGAAACAAAGAAATGATTTCATCAGTAACAAAGCACATTCAAGCACAATTACATTATCACGGGAAAGGGAAGATACAAAGCACAAATCAGGAGTAAGTTATACGCAGAAACTAGAGACATGATTCGGTTACTTTTGGTCATGTCTCAAAAAGAAGAAACTGGTGCCAGTGTTGATGATACAAAGCAACTAATCTTTTTAAGGTATGGCATAAGCTTCTATGTACTTAATATAAGTTACATGTCATTTGAATAACTACATTATAGAGAGAGTGCAATATGACATAAGAATGCTTGAAGGCGTGTCTTATAGGCTAGACTGGAACTTGATTGTCTAGCTATCCTAGATAAGCTTGAGCATATTTATTAAATTTATGCAACATGTACACATATTTAATCCCTTCCTTTCTCTCTCCTCTCCATTTCCTTTACCCGCAACAAAAGCTATTCAAATCTCCATTCTAATTCATCTATTTAAAAGTTTTTCATAACAGTGGAACAGGAAAGGCCTTATAGGTAGACTTCTTGTCATTGGGACATAGGTAGATTCTACCAAGGGTAGTAAAGAATCAAGCTGGTAGTCAACAATCCAACTTTTCTCGTGGTTCTAAGGAGGATCAGAACTGGCTGCAATCGAATAGAGGACTGGGTATGTTTGGGAGAGGGAAGGGTTGAGACTCATTTGGTACTAGGTGATGTAAAGCCCTGAAACTTCTAAACAATTATTTGGGCTAATTACAATCCTAATTGCATTATTCAGGTAGTCCTGAGGTGTGTATGGACCCACATGAAGGTGGTGAAGTGTTTGGGACATGATAATGTATGCATGGTATAATTTAGAAGATATAGAAAGGATAGAATAACAAGAATGAGCCATATGTTAACCTTTAAAGATTATGAATGCTTTAGTTCATGATGCACACAGTCTATGAATGGGTATGAAATGTTCACTTGGTTCTCTGGATGAAAGTTAGGGTGTTGGGGGCTCGTCATGCAGTCACTAAGTTTTCGGGCATGACAGGTGGCTAGCAGGGGTTGGAGTAAGCGGATGCTTGTTGAGTAGTCTGGAGTAGATGATATGCAGAGGAATCAAACAGTTCAAAACTCCAGCTATGAATAATTTCAGTCCAGCTCGGATAAAAAATATTCTAGATTAGCTACACTACAGACCCAAACCTACCTATTGGTCTTATACAAGAAAGTTATACGTACATGGTTGGGAAATTGGCAAATTCATTTGCACTCAATCTTGATTTCACAAATCAGGTGAATAAAATTCACAAAACATAGAACATATAGCAGTTTTTGGATATCAGGGGGTGTCATACACCTAATTTTTCCTTTTTCTCCTAAGAAGAAGAAAGAAAAATTAGAGAAAATTGAACTCCCGGAGGACGGAAATCAGATAGGATTTTAGAATAACGGATTTAATTAACTGTATGGGCAACTTAGATCTCTCTTAACTATATCACTGAGAATGTTACAAGACAACATACTGTTCGATGAGATCACAGAAACAAAATCTTTATTCAGGTGATAGGATCAAAGTATGATACCTTTACATTCATATGTCCCGTAAATGACTGAAGAGGAGAATCAAGAATACGAGACGTGCATGTTGACAGATCCCACAGCTTTATTGTATTATCCGTAGATGCAGACACAAGAGTTGTTGAATCTATGAACTTGACATAGCTCACTGTCTTGTTGTGCCCAATTAATGTGCATAGAGGCAACTTTGAGTTTCGTAGGTCATAGTAATATATCTTATGATCTGCTGAACCAAAAGCAAGGGCCCGTCCTGAATCAACAGGGAACTGAACACAGCAGACATTGGCTTTTGTTTTTATGGTTCCAACACTGACTCCCTGTGGCAAACAGGTAAGACAAACCAACTTATTACACATCCACATTCAATAAACACAGCAACAATAACTAGATGACTGTAGTACATTTAGTTTTAAAGCTGACATCCACCAAGTGCAAAAGTAGAATTGCCTGATTGATATTCCAAAGCTTCACAGAACCATCATCGCTCCCGCTTGCCAACATGGTTGGATCTGCTAAAGAAAAATCAACAGACCAGACGCGTTTCTCATGCCCTCTCATCTCCATGAAAAGCTGACTTCTTGTGACATCCCATACCTGTATTATGTTTCTAAGCAAACGTCTTTCTGCTACTGCTAAATAAACAAGATTGAATGATCATGCACTTGACGTACCTGCACCACACCTTCAAAGTTACTTGAGGCAAGCTGGCTTTTGATATAGCCATTCCAACATATACTGCTTAACTTTGATCTATTTGCCATTTCAACGACTGGATAGTGTATATCACGATCCACATTTAGAATTGAGTTATATTCAAAAACTTTGATCTTCTTATTTACACCAGCAGTTGCAAAAAATTCACCATCACGATCAAAGCTGAGAGAACATATGAGATTGGAAGGATTTAGAAGATCCCCTTGCTTTAAATCTGCCTTCACTTCTAACTTGCTAAAAGAAAAGTACTTGCACAGACCCTCCAAGTACGAATTGATCCATCCCCTCTGTCTATCACCATTGCACCCTCCCTTTGATGACAAATTACTCAGAGAACTCCTTTCAGTAGCTGTAGCGGAACTTTTACATTCCGGACTTGTTTGACAGTTTCTACTCATAGATTTGTCCCTTTTAATAACCCTGCGTCGCGTCATGAAATAAGCTGCCTCCAATTTTCTGAAGTTTTTCATCAACCGGGAACTTTTTGCCGAAATGCTGCTTTTATTTTCAATATGCCTTTCGAATTTCTGGCTTTCATCTGGATGGCCATCAGATTCCTCACCTGTGCTGGGCCTGGACCTCTTTCTAGATCCAGAGCTCCCTGAATCAGGATCTTCAGTAGTATTTGTCCTCCGAGAATTCAAATGCTTAGCTGGTTCTAAGCTTGAGCCTCCTTTCATCTCAAGGGGTGTCTGCATCTTAGTGGCCTCTTCTGCTGGTTCTACGCTTGAGCCTCCTTTTAACTTGAGGGTTGTCTGCATCTTAGTGGCCTCTTCTACATCAGACGACAAAAAAGACACGATTTCGTGCAAATTTTCCACAGCCTCCTGCTTTTTCTGTTGGATTAGCAAAAGGAACTCTAGCAATAATTCCTGCTCGTCTATTTTTTCTCTAAGCTCTATTGCTGCTTCACGCTCTTCCAAGTCATGTCTTGGAGTTTTAAGGAACTCACTTTCTAGCAACTCACTGTCATCAATTTAAAGGAATGAATGAGGAAAGAGTGGCAAAGAGTCAAGGATATTGATGTTAAGATGATCAACTGCATAATATTCATTCTAATGAAAATCCGCTGAAAGCAGCAGAGGAAGTAGAAAGTTCAGGAGAACAGCGAGATGGCTGAAATGAATTTCATGATTAGATAAAAAGGACTCATTCAGTCAGATAGTACTCATTTGAAGATAACTTTTATGTCATTACGATCCATTTTATTTTACCATCAATATTAGAATTATTTTCCCTTACCCTCCTTTCTACTACAGATGTAATTAAAAGTTTCAAAGATGAAAATTGTCAAGGAAATCAGCAATAATATTGCAGATTGTACTGACACAAAGCCTTTAGAACAGATTGCAAGATGCTGAAGAGGCAACCATGGAACTGCAGAATCAAGCCGTCCGCAGTGGACGATATAGCTGCTGATTGGTTACCTAATTATGCATGAAATATAGTACTGTCATATCTTCATAAATCATATATAACCACCCTCCCCTCGGTGGGTGTAACTAGTTTACTTCTTACAATGAAAATGTTCCTACTCCCAAGACACTAACCTAGATCCATTATATTGATCAATTCTTAATTAAGAAAAAAGGATACTGCAAGACATGTAATTTTTTTTTTTTTCTAGTTTAATAGCAAAAAGACAAGTTCGCATTGCTGCATTTGCCTTTATTCCTGTGGCTAGAATCTTCATTCCTGCATAAGCTAAAACCCATGATTCTTCCCTTTCGAGTTTTCTGCCACAAAGGGAAATAGATACTCTAACATAAACCTTAATAAGTAAACACTTTGGAAATCAAGCTTTACAGGACCACAATGAAGGCACTCAAGGATAATGTTATAATCAGTAAACATTACTCCTAGAAGACTTCAACAACAACCTGATCAGATTGCAGACAAATAAAAACTGGCATGCCTGAAGGAAAACTCTCTTTGGCAAAAATGAATAAACCAAGTGGACGTAAAAAAACAGAATGCTCACCCCACTTTTGGCCGACTACTTGGATCCGGATGTAGTAACCATAAGCAAAATGAAGCTTCCTTAGGCCATTTCAACAACAACTGTGGGGGTAGGACACGATGTCTTAGACATGACATATTTGCAATTTTCTCATCTGATGAGTTGAAGGTGCAGTATAGCTGCTCACAAATTATAAGCATCATTAAGACAAAACATCATCATGGAGGATACAGTAAAATTTAACTGAGCACACACCTCAACGCCACGGAGTTGCTAACTATTGCTACTAACCTCAAAGAGAAGCACTCCAAGTCGATAAATGTCTGAAGCACAAGTGCCTGGAGCATCATTAACCTCTTCTGGACTAGTATACCAATTAGTTTCCAAGTGCAATATCTGTTTCATTGGAAAAGTATGCTTGTTGTTTTCCTCCTCTTGTCTATTCTTACTAGCTTCCAAAGTCTGCACCATATGACCTGAACTTGACTGCAAGCAACTGCTTTCAGATGCTATAGCAGAGTCCTTCCCAGGAATCATCTCAAGTTGCAAAGGTGAAGATGAACTGTTTGGCTCATCTTCACATGAAGCCGATCCCGAATCAGAACAGGAAGCAGATTCAATAAACGCAACACGGTTAAATGAAGACATAACAAAACATGATGGCCGCACATTATGAACAGCTATCCCCTGAGTATGTGCGAGTTTTACAATCTCTACAATTTGAGTAAATATATGCATACATTCAAGAGCATCAACAGTTCTCTCTGGATTATCCAACCAATGCCTCAAACTAACATCTTTAAGATCGATTCCTCGAACCCCTTGATCTTTACAGCTATTAACATCAGATGACTCAATTCTTTCCCACCCCTTTGAAACAAATCCAGAATCATGAGATGCATCACTAGACAACCTGATAGTACTTGCAGAACGAAATCTTGAATTCCAATCCACAACACCTGAACTATTCAAACCCCTCGAACTCTCAGACCTCTCCCTACCAGACTGAGATGAACCCTCCATTACTATCCACATAGGACAAAGCACATAACACCCACACAATCAAGAAACTGGAAAATCCTCAAACTTCTAACACAACCCCTTACTTCCAACATAGCCATATTGAATCAAGAACTCATTTTTACAACACAAAAATATCCTCACACAACTCTACTAGTATCACCTTTCAAAACACCAACCTGTTTTCCAACATAAGATATCTGAACAAAGACTAACAGCACCGCTCAAAATATTATCAACAGAGAAAAAAGCATTAACCTGAGCTTGTGTATCAGCTAAAGAGCAAAAAAACAAAAACACAAGAACCACAAACCACACAACAGATACTGCAGCTTTTGAAAATATACAAAACAATAGTATATTTTTATTGTAAAACAAGTACAACCTCACAAAATTGGTGATAAAAATCAAATCTTTTTCCTCTTTAAATAGGATGTGTTAACAGAAAAAGGGAAAATGAAAAGGGAGTTTTACCATTTAACATTTCCTTCTAAGGGAAAAAGAGTGTACTATACATTACTTTAATGCTGTCAATGGATTTTTCTATTGCTTAAAGGGTCCACTCATTATCTACTACTCATTGATTTTTAGGTTCTATTACATCCCAGATACGTGGCACATTCACATCCTCAAAGCACTGAGAGTAAGCAGAGATGCCAAATACTCACTAGTAATGTAACTCATCTTCCTGTGGACCAAATACCAAGAAAAAATATTATATAAATAATTCTACAGAAAAAAACTTCTACAAGAACAAGGACCATTGATTTCCAAGATGACAAACTACTCATTTATTACCTTGACTACTTTCAACTTTAATAATTATTATATAAAATAAATAAATTCTTTTTGCCATATTGCAACATACCAAGCAACTCTAAAATAATAGTTTATACTCAAAAACATGGTATATAAAGATTAAATTTTGCTTTACCGCGGTTGTAAAATTCCTTTAGGTTATATGTCAAGTCCTACTAATCTCATAATTATTATTTTTATTATAATCATTGATAATCTTTAATGAAAATTCTGAATCTGCTATCTAATACCGTATATGAATTAAAGATTAGAAATAAAGTACAAACCTCTACATCATTTCAAAAACTTTACAGCCACTTGAAAAAAATCCCTATAGTTGAAGTAATCCGGAATTGATGGGAAAAAAAAGTCACTTTTTCCTCAAACTGCTTGTCAGCAAATTAGGGCATTTAGAATGTTTACATAATTTCAAGGTCGACCCAAAAATCGAATTTGAAGTAAGTAAGGTTTGAACCCTAAATTGGTTCAATTATATGAAATTGGCCCAAATTATATAAATTTCTTTCATCCTGGAATTTCTGTAAAAAAAAACACGTTTGCTCATAAAATTCTTAAATTTCAGAATTCTTAAGAGTTTAAACACTAACAAAAAGTTTTTTTTATACTAAATTATTCGGAAAAAGTAAAAACTAACTTCGATTTGTATTTATGATGAAAAATAACTTTATTTTTCAAGATCAATTTTTACTATAACAATAAAGGTTTATATTTTTTTTTTAATTTCACAATGAAATATAACTAAACTCCTATAAAGATTATGTGGAGATGGATACGATGGGACGATAGAAAGTTGGAGACATCATGCATTTAGGATTGGGGACACAGCCAGTTTGTGATGATGGGTTTATTTGAAAATTTTTCGGTAAAAAATTATACTATTTATACATAATTAAATATATATACATAAAAATTGTTGTAAATAATATGGATAACTCAGATAATTCTTATGGGCCATTTATTTGGACAAGTTGTTGGGCCAAAGGCCAAACCATAAAGAAGCCTAATAATTTTTCCTAATTAGATAGGGAGCTTATCAAAATTCCACTAGTTTAAGGTATTATTATTTAGATATATTTTAGTTTACAATTATGAATTTTATCAGATTCTTGTGCATTCAGATACGTCCAGATGCATGTATCTCGAGATATATGGGGTCAAAATTAGGTATAAGTTGTTCTAAATACATTGTATATTCATTCACATATATTAGGAATACATAACAAATTTCGTTTGTCTCCCTTGTCACTCTTTTCTGTATCTGGTATCATAAATACATGCAAATCATACCAAATACATATATCTAGTGTGATTCTCATATATTTGGGATATATGACTATCTAACTTGTTTACCTCCCATCTCACTGGTCTTTTTCTATTTTAGTTTATTTCGTAGCAAAAATGCATATATCTAGGTAAATATTTTTCAATATATGATATTAAACTCTTAATTAGTGGAAAGATACGGAGTTATTTGAAAGTATAGGTGGAAAGGTGAAATTAAAGAATCATCTATAAGGGAAATAGTCATTTTTTATGAAGTAGACTAAAAAATAATTAAGTAGATCAGATAATTTGAAACGGATGGAATAAGTAGTAGTAGTGGTCTATTTAACAATGAAAACTTGTGCTTGTGCTACAAACTTGACCAAAGAGACAAGACACTAACTAGAGTACTAAATTCCTTTACATTTTGTGTTTAGCACAAGGAACTCTTATTTCACCATAGATAACAAAGTAATATTGTTATTTTATTTAAACACATATCACTCATATAGTTTTAGATAAATTGCTCTGAACATTCTTAATGAGCACAAGTGCAGTTCACACAGGCACAGCTACTACCACATTTGCATTTTCCATCATGTTCTTCAGCTCCAACATCCATCATCACCACCGTCTCGCTGTGTTAGCAACATAGGCGAAGTCAGAATTTTAATTGTATAGATGTTTAAAAATTCTATATAATGATTATTTTAAATAGTAATAACTGTATTTTAAATTTGATATTTGTATATATTTAATAAAATTCTTAATATAAACACATTATTTGAGTAAAAGTTAATAAATTTGACGAACTTATATTCAGACTTGTAGCTCCACACCCCAAACTACAATAGGAAGAAAGACAAAAAGACAACATATACAACAACAAATTTAATGGCAATTAAGAGGCAAGAATTTCATAGAAAGAATTAAGAAAATAATCTACTTTGCTCTCCCTTTGTTTCAATTTACAAGACTATGAAGTTTTTTCCATTACGAATCAATAAAAAATTGTGTTACGAAATACAATTTTTTATTTATTTATTTTTTTAAATCACTAGAAAAGCGCATGGTAAAAAATAGATCTTCATTTAATTATTTTTTTAGTGGCAAATTTTAGTGAAAAAATAGTGATTTTTTTAAATAGTGTTTTGTGTTCTGATTTGAAATATGAGAGTAAAAAATCAACTAATTTTGGGTGTTAATTTGGCAAGTATTTTTTAAAAAAATATCATAAAATAAAAATTTATATATTTAAAAACTACCTAAAAAGTTTTAGAAGTCACAATAATTAATAAATTATGATTAAAAAAAATCATTTGACTCTGAAAATAGAACATCAATAATTAAAAAATATTAGTACATAAATTTATCTTTTGGTATAGAAAAAATGAATCAATATATAGGGGTAATTTTGTTTATTTCAAGTTATATTCTTGTTTTCGGGGAGTTAATTACCTCTTATCTACGATGATGATATCATATTGGTTTTCCTTTTTCCTGCAATATTTACAAACATTAATTTACATCGCTATACGTTATTTTCAATTTGAACTATATATAATTAAAAAAATTTAAAATATCAAAATATATAGTTATATGCATTGACATAAATTGTGATAAAGAATTAATGGACGTGGTAGTCATGTTTGTGAGATACAAGTATTACGGTATATCATTTGTGTGCCTTTTTTAGTTTGAGTAAAATTTGTGAGGTTATTTCTCTCGATATTTTGTACTCATTTTTATATAGTGGATTGCTCATCTTCTCTTGTGAATTAGATCGATTGATCGAACCACGTTAAATATTTATTTTTCTATTGATATATTTCTCTTTTGTCTTCTTACGTATTGTCTTCTGATGCTTATTTTGCTAGCTTCATGACACCTAATTATCTTGATCGTAACAATGTTTCACACCAATAAACTTAAAATATTAAATCCACCTCTACCTGTTTCGAAAGTGGAAAGGCATTTTTCCCTTAGACATGATTATACACGAAACTTAACTAATATTAGAAGAAAATTGATGACACTTCCATCCATTCACAACTTTTAAAAGTAGTATTTTTTTTTCTTTGTTAAATTTCGTGCTACGTCACATAAATTTAAAGGTCAATAATTATTTACACGCATTGGCTGACGTCAGCGCAATTGCAACTACCACACTTGTTCGACATGTTTAGGAGATTGAAGCTAAGGGGGAGGAAATAGAGTTTTTTAGTTATGTAGGAGAGCAAGTATATATTATGAATTTGCTATGCCTTGAATTATAACTATGAGATTGAGTTGCTATTTATAGATGGAAATTAAGGAAAAGTTGGCATATAGGGCTAGAAAAGAGAGCACAAAGCTTTTAACAAAAAAGTTGGAAAAAGGAATCTACAAAAGGGGAGGAGGGCCTTATTTATCGTCAAATGTTCTGGTAGAGTGGTAATTAGAGATTTTGAGATTAAACTTCAGATATGGAATTGTCTGGTATAGAGAACATTTTATCATTCAAAGTGAGATTTTTTTTTATGAGAATTCGAATCAAACCCTAAAATAAATATCGAATATCGAATAGAGCCTTAGGCCTGATTTTTTTCATCCTCTCATGTCACCTTCATGTTCTCCAATATTGTTTTCTTGATCGAATTTACTACTCAAATCACTATTGATTCTTTTAGAATTGGGAGTTTACGCATTTTTACATTTTATATCAGCCTAATAAACAGGGGTGACTCAATGTAGTTGGGGGCCTAAAGCGAAATTTCAAGTCGAGGCCTAAAATATAAACAAACTTTGTATACATATTTATTCAAATTTTATTTCTATAAGTAATAAGTTGACAAATATTGAATAAAGATAAGAGTTAGAACAATAGAATCTCATGAAGTTGATGACTTGGTATACCCCAATTTAATATGCTTGTTGTAATACTTGAAGCAAAAATTTAAAACAAATAAAAAAGAATTTGTAATTCACTTTGTTCAACACTTTTTAGTTTTCATTATTAATTCTAATTTTTAACAAAGTACAAAAGATGTTAAAGTGGATAAAACAATATATTTTTAAAATATTATACTTTTAATCATAAATAATTAATTTTTTCTGTAAAATTTTTAACACATAATTTATTCTTGATAAAAATTTGAGGCCCTCAAAAGGCATAAGCCTTATTTTACAAAGCATAGAGCCACCCCTGCTAATAAAATTCATAATATATTTACAAGCAACTTACATAAATCTCACTAGTTTAGGAGTTAATTACTTTATTCACGCTAGTTTACAATATTATGAACTTTATTAGATTTTGGACTTTGGATGCATGTATATGACATGTCCAAATACGTCTAGATACATGTATATCACAAATATATGGGGTCAAAATTAGACCCAATTTGATCTCTCTCTCTCTCTCTCTCTCTCTCTCTCTATATATATATATATATATATATATATATATATATGGTATCCAAGTAAATTCATAGGTACCTGATTCTCTCACTCGCATCTCTCCTATCTCACTCGTCTCTCTCCCTATTTTAGTTTGTCTTGTAGCAAAAATACATATATCTAAATGTATGTAAATTAAAATCTGATACTATGCAATTATTAATTAGCTAATAATAACAATCCATAATTTAAGTATTAAATTGATAAATACAGAAATAGTTTAGGGGTTCTTTTAGGTATTAAATCAGTATAAAAAATGGTTATTCTCAACCTTCAACTCATCTAGATTCTTGAAACTCTTTGTGAAAAATGCCTCTTACCTTTTAATCTATTAAAAGGAAAAGTAATTTATTCGATGGTCCTCAATAATCCACTGAATTTTTTTTGGAAATAAACAAAATTAACAAGTTATGTATATCTACATTGGACATATGGAAAATTACAATATTCAAATTATCAAAAAAGAAAATTCCAATATTCTATTTTTTATTTGTCATTTGATGATAAAGTTTTTCATGAGATGAGAGTTCAAAAGATAGTCTCTTTCACCAGTGGTAAAATCAAGAATTCTATATGTTAATATTACGAGATGATCGACTGAGTTGTTTAATGTTATTTTTAGGATATTAGAAATGTTTGAAAAGTGGAGATTGAGTATAATAATTTTATTATATAAAAATAAGAGTGATATTTAGAATTGCAATAACTATAGGGGTATCAAACTGCTAAGTCACACTATAAAAGTTTGAGAGAGGGCGATGGAGATAAGGATAAGGTCAATTGTGTCTATTACCGAGAACCAATTTAGATTCATGTTGAGGTGTTCCACTTTATAAGTCATTCATCACGTTCAGAGATTGATATTGAAGCAGTATAGGGAGAGGAAGAAAGACTTAGAGCCCGTTTGAATTGACTTAAAAAAAGTAGCTTTTAAGTCAAAAATAAAAAGTCAAACTGAAATGACTTCTAAGTCAAAAAATAAAAAGTAGGGGGAGACCTAATTTTGGTTTCTGACTTATTTTAAGTCATTTTTTACTTTGCCAAGCACTTCGTAACTTATTAAGTCATTTTTGACTTATTTTAAGTTATTTTTTATATTTGTCAAACACTTTCAAAAGTCAAAACTTACTTAAAAGTAATTTTGACAGACTTTTAAGCCAATCCAAACGGGCTCTTACATATAATGCTTATATTGACCTAAAAAATATACGATAAAGTCCCTAGGTGTTCTATGGAGATGTTTTGAGGCTAAAGGTGTACTTGTAGTTAGAACGATTAAAGACAAGTGTATATGATGAAGTCAAGACTCGGGTGAGGACAATAGAAGGAGATTCGGAGGCCGGAGCAATTACCGAGATGGAATTGCAACATGGTTAACATGTTTTTATATGTTTTGGTGATGAATAACATATCCTATGATATCATAGTATATTCTATTTGTCAATAACATATTATAATTGATGAGGCACACAATGAAGTTAACAATAGACCGAAGGTTATGGATGACTAGTGCCAAATTCCTTCAATCCACCCTTCTCTTTTTTTACCGACTACATCTACTTCTTCCAAGTTTGGATCTATTTTTTTGGTGATGCTTTCCTCATCATTTATTAATCTTTTTCTTCTACTTCGTCCTTCTTCTGCTCTTTTTTAAAAATTTGATATACTGTAAGTGTGAATCATTTTAAGTAAATTATATATCAAAAAATTTGAAATATACAGAGGATTTCATATTTAAAATTTAGAATTGTTTAGAGAAAATCTTTAGTTAGTCAGAATTAAATAGTTCATATATACCTCACGTATAGTTAAGTTATATTAAAGGCCACGTGATGAGCTCAATGTCATAGCCAAACTCACCTCATCCTCGCCAAAATGGATAGATTTGAGTTGAGGGGTAGGCGGGAAGGAATAGTCATACATTATTGGCTATATTTTAAATAGTTTGAATAAGTCATTTTTGGGCTATTTGTATAAAAGACTACTCTTGTAAGAAACATCTTATAAACAAATTTCTTAGCCATTTTGTTCTTTAGATTGTTTTGAGATGATGAATTGAGATATTGATATCTTGTAGATGATGAAATCCCTATTTTAGGATAACTTATTGTAGCTTAGTTTGATGGATTGATTTTCATTGGTGATCGAAAATTACTTGCTTTTGATTTTATATTGGGTCACTCATTTGTAGATTTCAAGTGAATTTCTTTTTTATATTAAATTCAAGTGTTTTTTTTCCCTTAATTAATTTTGGATTCAATTAACCATTCTTTCGTCTCCTCTTATATTAAATTTCGTGCTTGAATCGATATTGATTGAATTTACTTGATTAAAATTGTAGTATTTATTTTCCGTGTCAATTTGAATCTAATAGTCCAATTTAGATCTCATCAAATGTATTTTGAACTTATAATTTTTGAATTGTAGAAAATCTGATGATTAGATTTTGAATAAATTATTTATAAATAAAGAATCTATATCTACTTAATGATAAATACAAATAGAAAAAATTATTGAATTTTGCAAAATTCGTATGATGAATGGTAGCTATTTGCCCCTCTAAGATGAATTATTTTTATAACTAAAGTAATTTTTTTTTATTGATATGAAAATTCGCCGTTGTTATTCTTAAAATGCCGTTTAAGGTAACTTTGCTCCAAATTAATTACCTAAATTAAAACTTTAATATTTGTATTAGTTCAAGATACATTTTTTTCTCCTTGAAGTTCCAAATGGTTAATTACTTTACCCTATGTGGCTGGATAATGCAATCTGGGACCCACATATTTCTTTGTCTCCAAGGATGATAAAACCATAACATTTGCGACCAATGAGAGGAAATGACAAAAATATCCCTCGTGTTTAATAGTTGTAAATTTAAAATACTTTTTAGAGCAGATATTACCATCGTTATAAAAATAATTAATATATACCTTTACTGTTACACAAAGAAGTCACATATGTATACATTTTTCCTTTAACGAAGTTTGAGAAAAATTTAATAGAGATTTAGTTCAAAATAAATTTTGACATTTACTTTATTCCGTTTGTGTCAAATATTCCCTATTTTGAAAATTTAAATAATCAAAATTGTTCAATACTTAAGAGGCTATTTTAAACCTAACTTCTAACATAATAGGCTTATATGTAATTGTCGTTGACCTGGAAAAGGATGATAGATTCTCCAGGGAGATTCTGTGAAGATGCTTGGAGGTTAGAAGTGTATCCGTGACATACACCAAATTGATCAAGGACATGTACAATGGAGCCAAGATCTGAGTAAAGAAATTGAAAGGATACTTAGAGCACTTTTTCATTTTGATGGGGTTGCAACATAGATCAACCCTTGGCCTATCTTTATTAGCCTTGGTGATGAATGTACATGACAAATTCAAGATGATATGTCATGTTGTATGTTATTTACGGATGATGTAGCTTTGATTGATGAGACTCGCGATGGAGGTAAACACTAAGCTAGAAAGTTGGAGACAAATCATAAAGTCTAAAGATTTCGAGTTGAATTGGACCAAGACAGAATACGTGAAGTGCAAGTTCAGTGATATTATGAATAAGGTTGATGTAGAAGTAAGATTTGATACACAATTCATTCAAAAGAGAGGCAATTTCAAATGTCTCTAGTCTATTATCTAGGAAAATAGGAGATTGACGAGGATATGTCATTCACCGTATTAGTGCAATGTGATGAAATGGAGGCTCGTATCCGACACCTTATGTGATAAGAATGTGCCACCAAAACTTAAAAGTAAGTTCTACAAAGTGGTAGTTAGACCAACTTTGTTGTACGAGGAGTGTTTGCAACTCAAGAACTCTCACACTCAGAAAATAAGAAAATAAGAGTGTCAGAGATGAGAATGTTGCGTTGGATGTGTGCGTATACTAAAAAAAATATGATTAAAAATGAGAAAATCCGAGACAAAGTGATAGCGACTTCAATGGAAGATAAGATGTGAGAAGTGAAATTGAAATGGTTGAGACATGTGATGAGGAAAAACACATTTACCTTAGTGCGGAGGTGTGCGAGGTTGTCTATGATAGATTCAAGAGAGGTAGATGTATGTAGATCGAAGAAATATCGCAAAAAGATGTGGTTAGACAGAATATGACACATTTATAGCTAATTGAGGATGACACTAGATAGATAAGTGTGGAGTACACGAATTAGAGTAAGAAGGATAGTAGGTAAGAAAGTGTTCATACTAATAGGTAAAAGGTATTGTCTTGCTGTCCATACTAATATTCATAGTATTACTCTAGTAGTTTTTTATTTTTCGACTTTAGTTACTATTATGTTGTTTCATACTAGTTTAATTATAATATTATCTTGTTGTCGTATTATTCTGCTACTCCCTATCTCATGCTTTTGTTACTCTATTTTGTTTCTTATATTCTTCATCACTTCTTTTCCTAGACTATTTTTTATCTTAAACTTAAGATCTATCGAAAATAATATCTCTATCTCTGCGCAATATTAGATAAAATCTGCATACACTCTAATCTCTATCCTCCCCAAACTTCTACGACGTGGTATTCTAACTAGACATGAATACGTGTCGAAAATATTCGGTACATATATAAGGGGTATTTTAGTCATTTTGAGAGAGTGTTTACTGTTTACTTGCCTTTTCAACGTGTCTTATCTTAATAAGCTTAGGATCTATCGAAAACAGTCTCTCCATCTCTACATACACTTCATGCTTTCCAAACTCTATGACCTCGTATTTTATCTAGACGCAAAGACGTGTCGAAAATGTTCGGTACATATGTAAGGGGTATTTTAGTCATTTCGAGAGAGTGTTTACTGTTTTCTTGTTTTTTCAACGTGTCTTATCTTAATAAGCTTAGGATCCATCGAAAACACTCTCTCCATCTCTACGATAGAGATAAAATGTGCATACACTCCATGCTCTCCAAACTCTACGACATTGTATTCTAACTAGACGCGAAGACGTGTCGAAAATGTTCGTTACATATATAAGGGGTATTTTAGTCATTTGACAAGTATGAAACATTGAAACCGAGGTGGAGGCGCGAAGGCGTGTCAAAAAGGGGAAGACACGTTGAAAAAGCAAGTAAACAGTAAACACTTAAAATTGTCAAATCAGCCATAAAAGAGTTGTTGGTTTTTCTGTAGAGAGGAGATTGCAATAACGTAATTTCTATATATAAAAACAAGATTTTGATCACTATATATTAGTTAAAGCCCTAGCTGCCTCTCCTTCCTCTTCATTCACATTTCTTCTTCTGAAAACTGCAGTCCATTAATGGAGTTGCCGCCGTCTCGATACATCTCTCAGAATTCCAAGTAAAAACACTGATTCATCACTTTTTTTTTCTGGGTTTTGTTGATATGTAGATAAATATTACTTTTTTTTAGTAAAAACCACATACCCATTTGGATCTTTTTACTTTTTATAGTTTTTTTTATATTGGAGGTGTATCGAAAATATTTTTTTTTTTTTTTAAGTATAAACACATACCCATTTGGATCTTTTTTTTTTTTTTTTATAGTTTTTTATAATCGAGGTCTATCAGAAACAGTCCCTTTTTTAGTGTAAGCTGAGTACACATCATCCAGACCCCACTTGGGTATCTGGGTTTTTTTGTTGATTTTGATGATGGTGATGCGTAGATAAAACGATTTTTGAATAAAAAAAACATACCCATTTGGTTATTTTTTAAAAAAAGTTTCCATTTTTATTTTAATCTGTGTTCATTTTGATTTGGGGGATTTTTATTTTTTAATCATGTATATAGAAAGAGAATTCCGAGTAAATAGCAAAGTCTCAGAAAGTTAATTTTTTCCCCCTTTATGTGGTCCCTGAATCTAAAAATGTTGCATAGAAAAAAAATGATTTTTTTCTTTTTTTGTATGTAAGTGGAGAATTTTGATTAATAAATCATACTGCATTTGATGTTCTTCTGTTGTTTGTATTTTGTTTATGTTACTTTTGACAGGAAAGAGAGTGTTTCACTAGAATTCTGAGTAAAAAAAATTGCATGTTTGATGATTTTTTTAGAATTTTTTTAATCTGGTGACTCTGATTTTGATGATACTAGTGCATTAGAGAAGGGTCATTTGGTGTTTTTTGACTGTTATTTTTATTGTCTAGTGTTATTTTAATGGTGTTTATGCATATGAAATGAGTGTTCCACCTGAAGTTAGAGCAAAAAGATAGATTTTTTTTTAGTTTATTTCCTTTATTTGTGATTCTGATGCTTTAATGAAGTGTGTTTCACCAGAATTTTGAGCAAAACACAGAACCATTCAATGCTTTTCATTTAATTTGGTTCTTTTTTTTTTTGTGTGATTCTGTTGATACTGTTATTCTTTTAGGATTTTTTATTCACCTTATGTGGATTTGTGTCGGGTCGGAGCCAGGTAGGGCCCCGAAGGGTTCATCCATAGTCGGAACCTCTATTGATAGAAAATTACATTGTTTATACACAAATAAAAAATATTTTTTTATGTATATAGGAGACGTCGAACCTTCTTTGGCTTTTTCGTGTGTTTACTTCCTCATATGTTGAACCTCTTGGTAAATTTTTGGCTCCGTCATGGTTTTGTGTGATTCTGATGTTATTAGTGCACAGGAAATGAGTGTTTCCACATAATTTCAAGTAAAACACATACCAATTTGATTATTTTTCTTCTTCTGTTTTGTGTGATTCTTGATATTATTGATGCCCAGGAAAAGAGTGTTTCCAAAGAACTTCAAGTAAAAAACATACTAATATGATTTTGTTTTCTTTTATTTTCTTTTCATTTTGTGTGTCTCTTCTGATGTTATTGATGCCCAGGAAAAGAGTGTTTCCAAAATACTTCAAGTAAAACAAATACCAATTTGATTTTCTTTTCTTCTTATTTTTGTTTTCGTTTTGTGTGTCGGTGTGATTCTGATGTTCTTGATGTACAGGAAAAGAGTGTTTCAGCAGAGTTTCATGTAAAACACATACCCATTTGATTTTCTTTGTTTTTATGGTGTGAGTGTGTGATTCTGATGGTATTAATGCACAGTTAAAGAGTGTTTCCCATAATTCCAAGTAAAACAGACCAATTTGATTTTCTTTGTTTTCATTGTGCTGGTCTGTGTGATTCTGATGGAATTAATGCACAGGAAAAGAGTGTTCCCTGGTGGGAGCTCAACCGATGCGCAGGTGCTGGAAGTCTCGCCCCCGATTGCTTGGATTTCAAAATCAGAGAGTGCTAAACAGAAGGAGGTATAAAATTCTTTTATTTGGTTCCTTCTCTAAGATAAATTGTACTGTGAAGGTTCTTAAAGAAGCTTTCGCCATTAACCTAAATAGCCGTCCGCCCAACTGATTAAACTAAAAATTGCCGGCGGATGTATAATATGTATAATCTATGTATACCGGCTAGAAAAAGTAAACCCTAAATCTGTCCGGCTATTTGTGTGAAGATTCCAATAATTCTCTGTATTAGAGATGTACAGTTTCTTGAATCACAATAAAAGTTAGATTATGCAATGCAAAAGTCCCGATTTTTCTTTTGAAATATTGAAGTCAAGTTGATTAACATCACAGATTTCCTAAGATTCACGAGTTAGTGTGAAGTATAGCAGTGATGAGTTTCAAATCTGTTGAGAATATGGGCAAGTCAGTTTAGGAGGTTGTAAGAGATAAAATTTTGTTGTTGTTGGTTTTCACTTATCATTCTCTTTAAACAGAGAAATATACACACAACCTAGTAAAAGAAACGCAAAGTAGCTGTAGACTTAGGCTAGAATCAGGTTTCTCAAGTTTTTGTCTGAATGGTGCACGAGTGTATTCCTTCAACAGATAAACTAATGTTGGGGCTTGAATAGAAACAAACGAGAAGCATAATTATCGATTATTGACCTAAAAACAAATGCACATTGTTAATGGCTTGATGCTATATAGTCATGAAATGGTCTTTTTCACTACTTACAGCATGCAATGTGGCCCACTAGACTTTCGTTAAAAAATTACATACAACTTGCTATGTGCAAGACTTCTGTCTTTATTTTTTCAATTTTTTATACAGGACTTGCATAGATATTTTGGTTTGAATCTTTATTGTTGTGTGTTTTGAGATTATTGCTTGCAGGGGTAACACTTGATTGTAGTACATGGTACTAACGCTGATGAAGTGTGTTCATTTTGTAGCCTATTCACCATGGAGATGTTGACATGAAAGGAGGTGATAATGATGTGATGTTCATTGATGGGAATACTGGATCCCGTGGCAAAGGGAAGGTAATCAGAATTTACCATAGATATTACAAAGATCTTAGCATACTCCTGAAGTACTGATTATCTCTGTGTTTTATGTGTTTTCTGTTGGGGGTTATTTTGTAAATTCTTGCCTCATTCGCAGGATTTTCTCGAGCTATCCCTTGGTTGTGGTGGTTCAGAATATAGTGTTGGACCGAGTCAAGTTCAGTCTTCGAAGAAGCACTTCCCTTCAGAATCAGGTGAAGTGCCTGTGAACCTATTTTATGAAGATGATCCGTCTATGGACATGTACTTTAATGACCTAGCACATCACGACTATGCCATTTTGCAATCACATTTTGATCATATGGATACTCCACCTGGAGTTGAGGTTCCAATCCCATGGATGTCTGGTTTTGCTAAAGCTAAAATGGCATCAACCACTACAAGCACATCGTCCACTTCAAAAGCTCTGAATTCTCCTTTTGGAAGAGAAACCCCTGAGGTACTAAAGTACCCGTCCACTTCATTTTATGACTTAAATCATGTTTTTAAGCCTACACCATTTGAGCTATCTTCGTCATCTCTGGGACCTGCTGTTGTCAAGGGCAAATTTTCTGCCAAAGCAAACTCAAAGGGGATATGTTTTAAAGAACAAAATGGTTCTACAAATGTTTCGCCCGGGGTGGAAAAATCTCTTAACGTTCAAGGGTCTCGTCTTAGAAGGAAGATCCATTTATCCCCTGGAACAGTTTCTCATAGTTGGCATACTCCATCTATTCCTGGTGGAGCTCCGTTCCCTACAGCTCACTTTGTACCTCCACCAATGCCTAGTTGGATGAATTTACCCCCTAATATGCCAACTGCTCAAGCTTCTTCAGGGTTTATGCTCGCACCAGGTGCTATGAACCCTCTCCCTCTGCATCAGGTTCATCCAGGGTTTATGCTTACACCAGGTGATATGAACTCTCTTCCACTGGAACAGGTTCATCCAGGGTATATTCTCCCACCAGATGCTATGAACTATTTTCTTCCAGAACAGCTTTCTACGGGGCCTGTTCTTGCACCAGGTGCTATGCACTATTTCCATCAGGAAATGGATCATGAACACTGGACGCATGGTCCGCATAACAGTGCAAGTCTATCACTCCAATGTGAATCAGCTCCTAGTAAGGAACAACATGGAGATTTAGGTGAAAGCCTGAAGAATTTCCGTCTTTTCAAGAAATTTGATACTGTTCAAGATCATTCAAGCCATTACTTTTCTGGACTTGCATCTCATGACAACCAGGTTGATTTAACTGAAAATAGGTGGTTGATAGTTTTGATTAGTCGTTCATTATCTTATTCCTAAATGTTTGTTACTCTGTATAGGCCTCTAAGGGTTGTGCCAAGAGGATACAGGAGGAGTGGAAGATACTGGAGAAAGATTTACCTGGTAACATGAGCAAATTTTCCAGTCTTTCTTAGCATTCCTACCTGATCTGTGATGATTGTCTTGGCATCAAGTTATTGAAATTTGGCATACATGCTTACAAAATTTGTTGAAGTAGTGAATTTCTGAGGAGCTCATAATGTGATCTGCGATAAAAATCTGCTTGTCGTATTTCATATAACCACACTCATCTGAGTGCCTTTTCATGAGCAGATACCATATTTGTCCGGGTGTATGAAACAAGAATGGATCTGTTGAGAGCAGTGATTATTGGAGTTGATGGAACTCCTTACCATGACGGTTTGTTCTTTTTTGATGTTTACTTCCCTAGCAACTATCCCAATGTTCCACCGGTATGTGTCTCATTTCTTCTCTGACTACTTTATTTTTGCCTTCTTTTTCGCCTAAGATGCCTCAATTTATCTGTGGAACTTTTCTATTTTTTTTCTTCCTCTTGTTAACCTCAAGCCTAACACCTTGCTAATTATTGCTGCCAGCATGTACACTACCATTCTTTTGGCCTTCGGATCAATCCAAACTTGTATGAGTGTGGAAAAGTCTGCCTGAGCCTTCTTAACACTTGGGGTGGTAGAGGGAAGGAGAAATGGATTCCTGGTGAATCAACTATGCTGCAAGTTTTGGTTTCCATACAAGGGCTAATATTGAACGCAAAGCCCTATTTCAATGAGCCTGGATATGCCAAGATGAATGGCTCAGCCATAGGAGAACGAAACTCACTGCGCTATAACGAGCACACTTGCATTTTTAATCTAAAGACAATGGTCTATTGTATGAGGCGACCACCACAGGTATATCGTTCATGACCATCTATAACTTCATAAATTTTTCAATTATGCTCTGCGATGTTTTTTCCTTGGGATTTGTCTGTTGGAACAATAAAGTTACAAAACTAAATTTTAATGTCTCATTAAAGCAACTGAACCTTTAACATTGTGACAACAAAGTGACTAAACTTCCCCCCCTGTAACAACAACAAAGTCATGACTATTTTGTCAATAGAGATGCTGAACTTCACCATTATAACAGTCTAGTCACTAGACTTTTACTTATAACAACAAAACTTACTCGTCAAGGTGACTTTATTGTTATAGTTGGTATAGTTTTGTGACTTTTTCGTTCTAAATCAAATACTACGAATTTGAATATTCGGCTTTCTTGCTGCAGCACTTTGAGGATTTTGTTATAGGGCATTACTCTCAAAGTTGTCAAGATATTCTTGTGGCATGTAAAGCATATATGGAAGGTGCTCGTGTGGGTAGCCTTGTCAGAGGGTGCGTTCTCGAGGATGGTGGTGAGGGTGGTGACAAAAGTTGTTCTCGGAGTTTCAAGGCTATGTTGGCGGGATTAATCGAGGTACTTGTAGAGGCATTCAAAAAGATTGGTTGTGAGGATTGTGATAAGTTTCTTCCCTTGGCAGAAAAGGCGTCAACCAGAGTAACTCCAGTTAAGATGGAGACTGCTGACCATATATAGACTTCAATACTGTTATACACCTTATGTTGACAAACTAGTTTTCAGACTTGAATCATGCAGCTGAGTGTCCATGTTTTTGGATGATAATTTGTATATGGCTGCTATGACAGTTTTTCATTTCAACTAATTGATTAAGTAACTGTTTGTTAACTCTTGGTATCAAAATTGTTAGCTTGTTCAAGATTTCTTTCTTTTGTATCTAGCTTTGTCTATAGACATATTATAAGAACCCACTAGAGCCAAGTATCTGCATTTCATCAGCAACATATAGCTTGTGGAGCTAAAATTTCAAAATCTGCTTATTTTGGCAAGTGTTTTCTAGGGAAAGTACCTTGGGAGAACATCTCCCTTAAATGCATTCAATCATATTGTGCTTTTAATGTATGACCATTTTCAAGTGGTTATATCTTTCTTTCATGCTTTTTCATAAAACAAGTGGATCTTTAAATATATTCTCTAGCTCTATTTTATTTTGATACTTTATTTTCATCTTTAATTGTGTTTGCATCCAAAAGAATTTCAACATCCAACATTCATGAAAGACTGTTTTTGTCTGAACTATGAAAGACAATGAGTTAAGTTTGAAGGTTAATGTATTATTTATTTATTTTCTTTTTAATATGGCTAATATTGAGTTCGCTACCTTTTATAATTCAGACAAAAACTACCTTTCATCAGTTAGATGTTGAAATTCATTTGGATGCTATGAGACTTGGAGACATCATTTAAGGATGAAAATAAAGAATCAAAACTAAATTGTGCTAAACTTGTGATATTTTTATGTCATCATCGTGATCAAATTCTCTACTTATTTTTATAGAAAGACCCCAAAAAAAAGATATGACCACTTGAAGATGATCATATATCCAAAAACACGATATGAATGGATGCATCTGAGGCTACAAGACTTTAAGTCTATTCATGAGTACAATTCTGCCTTGTTCAAATTACTTCTCAATTGACACTATGTAGTAAATGATCGAATAGTGATATTGATATGTTGAAAAGACGTTCTCCACTTTTCATGACTCGAAAGTGTTCCTATAACATCATTACCGAGAAAAAGATTTCAATAAGTATTCTAAAACATCAATACCGAGAGAAAGATTTTTCAATAAATATTCTAAACTGATTTCAGAGATGAATTACAAGGAAGGAGAGCACTTCTTTTATAGGAAAAACTGACTCGGTCCCTAAGTAAATTCCCTAACTTTTCTCCAAATGAATCCACGCAATAGACATTCACTATAATACAAATATGTTTATAACATAATTTTTTTTAAAATAAGTTTTTAAACTCAAAATCTATTTCTATTTATCAAAATTTTCCAAAAATGATACTTTTCCAAAAATAAAAATTGAAGTGAAAGTGACACGTGTAATGGTGAACATTAGCTCCTCCTCATCCAATCATCAACTAACACACATTCATCACCTCATCCATTTTATCAACAATACCACTAAACCAAAACTCTCAAAAAAAACCAAACAAATTCTACTCAGCCACACAAATTTATCAACTCTGCTATGGCTGGTTTGCTGGAAACTATCGCAGTTCCTCGTGCCGCCGCCGGCGCTGCTTTGCCGTCGTTGTCTCCTGTTGCCGGTCGCCGGTCTTCTGTTAAATTCTCTGTATTCAATGGTCTTAAGATCCAGTCGACTCGTTCATCAGTGTCCTTTAGCTCATTTTCTAAATCTGTTACCCGTAGAGGAGGAAGAATCGTTTGTGAGGCTCAGGATACTGCTGTTCTAGGTGCTTATTTCTTTTTTCATCCTTATTAATTATATACTAGCTGCGTGAGTTTTGCCTGTAGTTTGAGTTATTTGGGGATTTTTTTGTTAAAGCTTAATTATGACCAAAAAAATGATTAAACACGCAATTGAAAGTGGCTAAGCAAAGATAATTAAGGATTTGAATTTTACGAGTTCGAGTTTGGGGTTCTTCATTCTAGTATAGCAGGTAGTTGAATATTGTCTTGCTTTCCAGCTGGATGGGGTTGATGGTAGTTTGGTGCAGTGTAGCTGTTTCTATGTTCATACCAGTTGTAGTAGTAGCATTGTTCTCATAGTTTCTTTTCAGATGATTCCATTACTATCCGTTATTTTCGGTGTTTTGGTTATCGTATTATTTGGCTATTGTTGTCATTAGTTGTTTCTGAATTATGTTATGTAATGTTTTCCCTAATATTTGCTGTGTCCTCTTTACTTGTGTATTTTTCTTTTTAAACTTCTTTGATGTGCATTACTCGAGCCAAGGGTCTATTAGAATCAATCTCTCTACCTCCTACGTGGAGGGGTAAGGTCGTGTACACTCTACCCTCCGCAATTATCTTGGGGGTATTGTTATTGTTTGTTGTTTTAAATTATTAGCTATGTTTACTTATAGTGTGCTTTCTTATTTATAAATTTTACTTTTTAAAACTTTTAAGAATTTATACGCGAATTCATTGTTAAAATCAAATGTTTTGACCCTCGTATTTTGTACCCTTTCACATATTGGGCAGAGTGAGTACTGATTAGTGAGCAAAAGCTACCGAGTTTGGACAAATCCGTAACATTAACACTACATCCACCCATATGGCAGAGTAGTCTTGTTGTCACGATTCAAAGATATTCAGCTATCTACTGCTGTGATTGTCAATTATTTACCAGATTATTATACTATCTTAAATTTGATGAGAAGTCAGTTCCATGACATTCAAGTTGGATATTCAACTGCACATTAAAGAGTAAATTAAGTTTCTGTGAACAATGTGGAAATCAAATGAGTGGAAAGACTACTAAATCTATGTTGTTTGGACTCTCCATAATTGTTGCCGTACCCATGTCAAATCCTTCAACAATGCACTACTTGTGGAGTATCCTCCACACACTCGTCCATATTTTTTAAGAGTCCAAACAACATAAAGTAGAATTGCCTGATGCTTGTAAAAGCATTGAAGTAAATCCATTAATGTGGAATGAATACATATTTGGAGAGGGTAAATGCTAATAAAACCTACCCAAGATTTGAACTTCATTTACTGTTAAATATTTGAACTCCTATGAGGTACATTACTATTCTAGTAAAAGCGATTATTGCATATATGTTCTAATTTCTACTTTCTCCTTGACATTATGTGGAACATTTTCAGATCATCGGAGTCAGTACGGTTTGTTTACATCCCATGCTTCGTTCATTCTTCACTAAAAAAGGGATGAATCACTTGTGCTTTTTTGTGTGAGAACACAGGCGTTGCCCTTGTAATAATAACAATCCTAGTTAGAAAAATGTAACCCTCTGTTGTCAAATCTTCCATGCTAGCCAGCACTCTGACTAATCACAAGGAATAATGCAACAAATATGATGCATTGGTTTCTTATGTTGTAGTTTTTGGTTGTTGAGGTATTACATGAAGTGGAATACATATTAGGGTGTGCTAGTTTTAGCAGCAAATCCATCAATTTATCAGCTTCTTTGTTTATTTAACATAGTTATTGTAAAATGCAGTGCCTGGTGTTAATGATCAATCATGGGAGACTCTTGTAATCGGGTCTAAGTTACCTGTTCTGGTTGAATTTTGGGCTCCATGGTGTGGTCCATGCCGAATGATTCACCCAGTTATTGATGAACTATCACAGGAATTTGCTGACAAGTTTAAATTCTTCAAGGTGAACACGGATGAAAGTCCTGGCATCGCAACCAGATATGGGATACGAAGTATCCCAACTGTCATGATTTTCAAGGATGGAGAGAAGAAAGATACAGTCATTGGTGCAGTCCCTAAAACAACGTTGACGGCCTGCATAGAAAAATTCTTGTAAAATGGTACAGATGTAGCTCTTTTATATTTTCCCTCTTTGCCTTTGGCACTGCAAGAATTATAACTTGATAAACCTGAGATTCGTCTGTATAGTTGTGTTATATGCTATGTTTCTTCTTTGGCATTATGTTTGTTCTTCAATGTTTCTGAAGTTCAAATTTCAGTGGTAAAATTGTCTCTATATTGGGTTCATTTCACCATCAATGAAGATGGTCTCCCCGCTAACACTTTTTTCTTAGATATTTGGGGTGTCACCATGGGCGGAGCCACCTTAGGTGAAGGATGGTTCAGTGTTCACTCTTCATCGGAAAATTATATAGTGCACAAAGATTAAATGTTAGCTATTTCGAGTGTATATTTGATTCTGTCATCCCCTTTCTATGTGCTCTAGTTTAACTAATCAACACCCACACATTATGTAACACCCCGACTTTTTAAAACGTCTAAATTAACTTGTATCTTCGTGAAAAGACAAGGAGGGTGGGTAATAAATTAAGAATGATGTGGTATGGCATATTTTAAGTGTTCAAGGGTTGTATCTCAAGTTTTGAAGTTAAGTGGCAAAATAAAAGTTGGCTAAAGTTATCGTAAGTTCCTTTTTAAAGATTTCTTTGAAATTTGGGTCAAATGTATTGGATGTTTTCTCCCAATATATAAAGAGTTAGAAGGCCTATTACACATTAAATCGAAGGCCTACGAGTCTAGTTTGCAACACACAAAACCCCGTATCAAACTGATATCAGAGTAAAAAGTTATGAGGGTTTTAATAGGGACTGCCGGGGCAGAATTCGGGTCAAGTAAAAAATATGGTATGTCGGTTTATTAACGCTTTAAGCCATGAAAACATTTCATTTTAGTTCCAAACCAGAGAGAAAGCTTAAGAGAGGGTTCCTATGGAGTTCTAGCATGATGAAGGTTAGTTTTTGACGATTTCTACCATTAAACATTGCCCCCGTGCCTAGAAACGTAATCCCTACACGTGACAATCGTTTTTCCCTTCTATTAGCTGCGTTTGGAGCTGATTTTTGAAGATATAAATTTGTAGTTATTGATGTTTCTTCAAGGTTTAAACTTGGTTAACTAAGGTAATCATCTCGGGACTCTTTTATAATTGTTTTTATGAATTTCTACGGACGTTTCGACAAGTTGGGGCAATATGGCAAATCTGCCGATTTAAGATTAATTATGAACTATTTATAGGTCCGTACCAGTTGTGTATATATAGTGTTTGCGAAACTTAGGACATAAGGAACAACTTTCGTGAAGGAACTACGGTCTTTCGAGCGTTCATTGGAAAGGTATGTTAAGGTTATTCCCTTCGTCGACATGTTTCCTTAGAGGTAGTTTACGTTGGTGATCTTGTAGATGTAATTGTGAGTGGTTGGCTGATTGAGTGGTTATAAACTCTCATTTTAGGGACTCATAATCTGTTAAGAACGACCCTAAGTTAAGAACGACTTGGAGATTATTCATATATATTGTTTATAGCTAAATTGCTCGCCTTTAGCCTATTCAATTGTTTGTTGTCGCATTTGGGGCTATTGTGGTTAGTCGTTTAGCTATGAACTGCCTACGGGGGTCAATGGTGTTGTCTAATAGGATTATGTTATTTCCAAAGAGGGATATGTGTTGCTCACGAGGCTATATTGATGCCAAAGAGTGTTATGTGTTGCCTACGAGGTTATTTTGACGCCAAAGAGGGCTATGTGTTGCCTACAGGGCTATGTTGATGTAAAAGAGGGCTATGTGCAGCCCATAGAGCTATGATGTTGCCTAAGAGGGCTATGTTCTGCCTACGGGGCTATATCGTTGCCAAAAAGGGCTATGTGACTTCTTACAAAGACAAAGGGCTACCGATAGGGGTATGTAGATTGATTTGGCACCTTCTGGGCTTATGGGGGCCTAGGTAGGTGGTATGTTGTTTGCACCTGCCAAGCTTATGGGGGCTTGGTTAGGTTGATGTTTGATTATTTTTGTATTTTTAGATTCAGTAGCGGGTTAGCATGCTTATCTAAAATTTTGATTTCCTTACGCGATTGCTTTTGGTATATTATGATACTTGCTCACTAAGTTTATAGCCTTTCATACTCTGTACATTATTTTGTACTGACGCCCCATTGCCTTGGGGGGTTGCATTCATGCATGCAGGTCCCGACAAACGACCCAGTAGACCTCCTCAGCAGCAGGATTGACTTTTACCGATTGGCTAGCCCTTTTCCTCCGGGGCTGCCAGAGTTGGGAGGTTTGTTACCTTTTGTTGTATATATCTTTATGGGTAGGCTGGGGCCCTGTCTCGCCAATCTTTACTATTCTTAGAGGCTTGCAGATTAATGTGTGGGGTGTATAGCTACGTTATAGCCATACTGGCCTAGGTTGTTGCTTTGCTGAAGCTTGTGAGTTGTTTGATATATTGTCTTGATATATACATGCTTTCAGTTTTGGTATAGATATCATGGTGGCCTTGACGGCCCAATCAGGACTTCTGTGTTAGTTGGCTATTTATTTATATGATCTCCTGGGAGTAGTTGTTTCTTTTATAGATCAGTTGACAGGGGCCTTGCAATCCGAGGGCTTAGTTTTAAGCCGAGATATCTTTGTTTGTTTCCTTGATTGCGTGTGGCTGCCATGTGCTAGTAACAAATGATTCAACAAGGTCGACTCGGGCCTGAGTTTTGGCATTAGGAGCCAGTTGCGCCCCTCGAGTTTGGGGCGTGACACATTAATCTTTTGCACCCCTCGAATTTGGGGCGTGACACAATAATCTTTCACATAAAATCTATGGCTTACCTTACAAAGCCTCACTCCTATTAAACTAATATTATGAATATAAGAAAAAAAAAAAGAGAGAGAGAGATATTTTAGCTTCTAATCTCAGTCATGTTGACTTTATGAATTAAATGAAAGGGAAACAAAATTAAAAGATTAGGAGATGTTACGTAAGACTTTTACTATCAAATATCTACATAAATAGTATTTACTTAAAGGGTAGTTGTAAAAATTAATAAGCCTTAAATTTTGTACTCCCCCTTCAATCGAATTCACCATAGGTGTCAACATACACTTTCGAGAAATTTAACCACGCGATATCTTAATGAATGTATTGAAACTCGATAGGAGAGCCAAACAAATTCTATCTATCGCTCCACACCAATCACGAGTTTTTCTCTATTCCTCTCGTATATCATCGTAACACAATTATTTCATAATCAAGTTCAAGTAGCCAACTAAAAAAACTCACTTCAGAGTGGTTTAAGTGTCAGTACTCCTACCCATCTCGTAGTCAACTACTACTAAACTCTGTATCAAATCAAGACCAAACAAATAAACTCAAACGAATGAAATACCTTACTTGCCCCCATTTAGTAATATAGAATGAATTCATTTTTTTTTGAATAAAATATTTCATCAACTATAAAAACAATTTTTTTTTTTTGTCATATTTGCTTTTAATAGGCTTTTTGCTTTTATGGGGTTCACGCTATAAATCACACCCTATTCAGTATTTTTGGTACTACTTGTTTCCTTTATCTTTTTCCTCTCTAGCGGTTCTTCCAATTCTCCTTTGGGGTTCTCATCTGTCGGTATGATTTTTCTCTTTCTCAATGAGTTTTCTCTATCAATCGAGTGCTTTTTGCCAATGGGTTTGATTTTTTTTTTTTTTTTTTTTGATGCTTGAGATCGATTATAGGTGTTTAATTTCCATGAAAAGGGGATTAGTGCTCTTGGTTTGCTTGAGAAATAAGGAAGGAACACTGAAAGAATCAATTTTTGTAAGGTTTCTGGAGGATTTTGAAAAAAATTGAGATTTGGGTGTTTGATATTCGTTCTAGTTTCTCTTTTATGTGAGTAAATTTTGGTTCTTTCACACTTAGTAGGATTTTTGTTGTATGGATTTTTGATTGTTATGGCTTTTTATGGAATCTTGTGTTGCTGCTATGTTGGTTTACATTCGAAAAGTTTGTTTAAGATGTCGCTGTTTTACTGTTTCTGTTTGTTGCTTATCACTTGGGAGCTATGTTGCTTGTACTCTCAGAAAATGTTGCTGCACTTGTGTTGGATCCTTCAAAAGTGCGTTACTTTTTGAGGATCAGACATGTATCTGTCAACATTTTTGACGAGTTCGAGCAGTATCGGTTGGGAGAAATGAAACCAAACTTTAGGTTCTGTTACTGATTTAACAAGTATATATCAGTTCTAATCAGCTGACTGCAACTAGCTTGGGGTTGAAACTTAGTAGTTGTAAAATTGTGATATTTTAAAGCATCATTGTAGAACATAGGAATGAAAACAGTGTTGATACTTGGGTTGGGTTTGAGCTTTGGGGGGTTTGAGTTAGAGACTGGTTTTATGTTATCTGGCGTTATATTTCCATCTGATACTTTTCATTATTGTGTGGGACTAAATGATATTGAGAAAAACCTGCAAGGGTTGGGTGAGTTGGTTGGGTGAGTGGTTTCCCACATGGGAGCCTTGGATCGATTCCCCCCACCAGCAGCCTTCTCAGTGAGAGCTCGTCGCACTTGGCTTTTGTGGGTTTCAAAAAAAAAATGATATTAAGAATATGACTGGGAATATATGTCAATTATTTTATTCAAACAAGTTATCCAAATCCATGGATCCTAATGGATGTTGGAGTGTTTTAACCCAATTAATAATCCAGGTTTATATATTCAAATTTTGGGAAGCAATCATAGGTTTATTTTTCTCTTTTTGATAACTTGAACTACTATATTTTTTCACCGAATGGTTTCGAGATAGGACAGACTCAAGCTAGTGAAATGAAACTTTGTAGGGCATTGTTTTAGTGCTTGATTGAAGAGGCATTTAAATGGACATGATTTTGTATCCAATCCATACTTCTTGCTTTCATACTCTCACTCCCATTTGATTCTTAAACAGAAAGAAGAAGGAGAAAACAATGAGATGTTTTTCTGATTAATCCGCGAAGACCAAACTAATTATCATTCATCAAAAGTTTGTTAGTCCCATTTGTGCATTTCATGTAGTTCGCTTGCTCATACACAGATGTTTGATTTCTATAGTGCATTTTGTGATTGTGAGGTCCGTGATTATTTGTGAATTTCATCTTTTAACAGATTTCATGACTATCACCCGCGTTGGGTCTGATGAAGATATTTCCGTTGATAAGAGAAACTCAGTTCCATTTCCAACAGCAGCCTCTGAAAATGAAACTTCCTGTTTTGATTGCAACATTTGCCTTGACTCAGCACATGATCCTGTAGTCACCCTCTGCGGTCACCTCTACTGCTGGCCTTGCATTTACAAGTGGCTCCAGGTTGAGAGCTCTGGACCAGGATCAGTAGAAAACTCTAAATGTCCAGTCTGTAAAGCTCACATTTCAAACTCCTCACTGGTGCCTCTCTATGGTCGTGGGATATCATCATTGGAGTCTGAACCCAAGAAGGCTCAGGCAGATGTAGACATACCTCATAGGCCTCGAGCAATTAGGACAATGACACTGCGTAATTCAGTGTCTCCAATTCCTCGCTTACATCAGAGACTTCGTCAAACTTCTCTCCACCCTCCACGACCCTCCACATTTCAACATCACCGGCAATACTTCCCCCAAGCCTTTGGTAGCTATGCAGCTATGGCTCCATCTAGCTTTGGGAGCACAGCAATGACCAGTTTGTTCAGCCCAGTGGTTGGTGTGTTTGGAGAAATGTTTTCTTCAAGAATTGCTTATCCTCATCCTAGATCTTATCTCATCCGAGGACACAGTGGTCTTAGAGTGAGAAGGGAAGAAATGCAGGCGGACAAATTTCTCAACAGATTGTTCATCTTTCTTTTCTGCTGCTTTATGTTGTGCCTACTCCTGTTTTGAGGTTCATATAATGTTTATCTTCATCATATATTTGTATAAATATGTGGTTGTGCTTAAAACAGTCAGGTAATAGTTCATAGTAGAAAAATATAGACTAGTAAGAGATTTTGTAGAAATAGCTTTATACACCATGCAAAGGTTGCTTAATTTCCTTACCTTTACGCCTCTTCTGGCAAACCAGTACTGTTTCTTCAGAAAGTGGCAACACAAATGATGCATGTTAGTTTATATTGTTGATACTTTGAGTTGCTTTGTGCATGGAATGACAATGTGTTCTTCGCATTTGACAGAATTTTCATTCATAGTAAATGGTTCTAAAATATGTATTAGTGGCCATCACAAATGGAAATGATGATCATTTTGCTTGACATAGCTTAAACTTTGTTGTGCTTGATGCTCCTAAGGACCTGATCTGATTCTACTACTAATACATAAATGTATGTCCAAGTGTCCATGGCAACAACATACTTAGTAAAATTTCACAAGGGGGTCTGGGGAGGTAGAATGTACCCATATCATACTCATACCTTGTGAAGGTAAGGAGATTGTTTTTTAGAGGACCTTCGGTTTGAGTATAACATATCAGAATAATTAAAAAGGGAAAAACGATAGTGGAGAAACAAAACAACTAATAAGGAAACAGTAACAACCATAAAATAATGTGATAACCTAAATGCAATCAACAAGTGCTTGTGGAATCAAAAGCAAAACACTATAAGTAAATGATGAAATCCCTCAAAAATCAAGACAACACTTCATACCTACTAATCTTTTATCCTAATATGCAACCTCCACACCCTTCATGCCCTCTGTGATATGAAGTAATGTCATGTTTTGTCTAATCACCTCTTCCCAATACTTTTTCGATCTACATCTATCTCTCATCGTACCAACTACATTCAACCTCTCGCATTTCTTAACTAGGGCATCTACTCATCTTCTTTTCACATGTCCAAATCATCTTTAATCTTGCTTCCCTTATCTTTGTCCATTACACAAGTCACTCTCACCTCATCCCAAATATCCCCATTCTAATCCGTCTAAGGATGAGAAAAGTAGTAGGTAGTTCTAATTATCATCCAATTGATAATTACACTCATGTTGAAGAAACACCTTATTTTCACCATATAATCTACAAACATACTATGGTCATGATTGTGAATTAAGAAGAAGAATTAGATGATGCTCCTATCCTACTAGTTCAAAAACTTCATTTTAGAATTAGATCTCTAATCGATCCTTCTTTTAGGCTCCTAACTGATCATCTAGATATACTTAATTTTTTAATTTCAAGATTTCAGACCTAATACTTGATACTTAATTTTTTAATTTCAAGATTTCAGACCTAATACTTCTCGTTAAGGGTGAAATGATCTCATCCACCTACTTGTTAACTTTAATTAAATGGGTCGAGGTTGCATAATCTTGGACCAAAAACGTCCTACTTTGTGCATTTAAAAGGATCACATTTGTTCATAGTCATATAAAAAGGACGAATAAAATCAATCCATAAACTTAAGGGGTCATAAGTGACCAATTTCTTTAGTTTTAAAGATTAGCTCAACTCAATTCTTCACTTGCTTGGAACCAAAACCCCTACAATGGCGAAAGAGCGAGCAAAAGCTTCAGAAGACGAAAATGGAACTGCTCCATCTAAGCGGCAACACAAATCAAAATCCAAAAGAGAAGATGAATCTGAATCCGAATCCGGATCCGAACCGGAACGAGAAGTGAGAAAACACCGGAGAAAGAGAAGTCGAAGTTTTAGGAGAAGATCGCGGGATGATCTTGAAGATTCGGATTCTTCATCATCTGGAGAAGATTCGTATTCGGACTCCGAAGACTCGTATTCGGATTCGGAGTCGGGTAGTAGTTCGGAGTATTCGGATTCAGAAGAGGAGAGGAGGCGTAGAAAGAGGAGAGAGAGGAAGAGAAGAGAGGAAAAAGAGAAAGAGAAGAAACGAAAGCTGAGGAAAGAGAAGGAGAAGAAGAAGAGGAGGAAGAAGGAGAAAGAGAAGAAGGAAAGAAAGAAGAAAAAGAAAGAGAAGGGGAAAACTGGTGCTGTTACAAACTCTTGGGGAAAATATGGAATCATCAAGGAAACTGATATGTGGTGAGCTACTTTTCATGGCTTTCGTATTTTAACTTTTTGAGTGTTTACTTCTTTGAATTATGAATTGATTAATGCTTAAATGTTGGTTTGGAGTAGTGATTTGAAGTGTATTAGTAAAGGAAATGACTTCTCTTTTGGTAAAATGTTTTCTTTGGCTAATATTTTCACATACCTAAACACTAAACAATCACTTGTTATCCCAAAATCATGTTCTTACTTGACTGTAAGCAAGTTACAACAACAAATACAACATAGCCGGCATTATCCTTACCTTTTGTATTGGAGCTATCGATCTCTTCTCGTTTGTATGCCTTGTTTCTTATGCATCTTCTTGATGCCTTTAAAAGATATAATCTTACTTCATAAAAAAAAGGAGACAATGCTGCCTTTACACTGCCACCCTACACATCTTTGGTTGTGATAAGTTTTATGTTGGCTCCTTTATCCGTCCTTGAGACCGGCTTTGTGAGCAAGCTCTCACAGGCGAGTGATTATTCTATGAATTTTAGGCTTTATCCCTTAATGTAACTTGAATGCTACGAACAATTATTCAATCTATCCTCTGTTCCATTATACTGGTCAGAACATATGATATCCAGATAGAGCCTTACTTTTGGATCATTTTCTGGCATAATCCTTAAGAGGATGCAGCATTTTGAGTAGTGAGAGTACATGTTCTTGACTCCTATATTGTCCAGAAAGAAGTCAGTCATATTGCTGTAGATGAAGATATACCTTTTTTATATTGTGGCAGGACCATTCATCTCATTCATCTGCGCAGATGTACCTTTTATTGATATAAAGGAGAGTGGAACTTTCTGAATTCATGCATCATTACGGTGATAATTGTTGATGCTTGAACTAATTAATATGGATTCTCGTCACCTTCTTGTGTGTTGCGATTTTATTTCAGAAGGTTGCAGGAAATGTTTTACTTTTCACTTTGGTGTCAATTTTAATGATCAGATTGTTCTTCTATAAATTTCAACTTTAGTTATTGCTTATTGTAGGAACAAACGGCCAGAGTTTACCGCATGGTTGGCAGAAATAAAGAAGGTACATAGTGGCTCTTTAAGCTTGTATGTTGATCATCCACGCAGGACTTGTTGCAGGATATGCCAATTTTTTTGATAAATATTTTTGGATAGGTCAAGCATTTTCCTTTTAGTGCACTATAGTGCATTTCCAAAGGTCCTCATTAAAAAGCTTCCATTGCATAGTACTTATCTACATTCTCTTTCTATTCAATTTTGTGTGAGATATTACATCTAGTTGTGGAAGTTTTCATGTCTTGTGTCATTTATAGGTGAATCTGGAAAGCCTGCCAAATTGGGAAGAGAAGCAATTGTTCAAGCAGTAAGTAAATCGAGAAGGGATAAGCTAGTTCTTATTAGCACTTTTTCTTCCCCTTTCTCTACCTCTGTTTAAGATATATATGGAAGGAACTTCCACTTTTTTATAGTCAGCTATCGTGCAGATTCATGGAGGATCATAACACTGCAACCTTCCCTTCTAAAAAGTAAGGCTACGCACTATCTCAATCTAAACTTTTTTTTTTCTGGTTGGGATGGGGTTCTTACTATATTGATAATAAATATATTGAGGTGGGGTGTTTTGTGGGAGGCTTCTAGTTCCTTGCAGGATGAGTATGTGTTTGTACACACATACACACACAGAGAGATAGGTATACAGATGCTTGATATTTGAGCTATGTTTATAATCTTCTAACAGTACTTCTGTTATTCTTCATTTTTGCAGATATTATAACCTTGATGCCTATTATAGACGTAAAATGGAAAAGGAAAGCAGAAGAGGTGTCAAGAAGGTCGTGGACGATGAACGTACTGTCTTCGATGATGAAGAACAACGCAGGTAAGTTATGGACACGGTTGCCATTTCATTGTAAAAAATTGTTTTTTGGTTGAGTAGTATGAAGTCAGTTAAGGGCATGACACAAATTCAAATATTGTTAGAGAACCAAGTTTGGCATTTAAGTCTAGAAAGATACACCTATTATCCACCGAATTTCAAGTCTCGAAGCGGAAACACTGGATTTCTAATTTAGAGGAAATAACTTGGAAGTCACTTAGGAACTTCCTAATTTCTAATGTGGTCCTGGCTCTCTTTGAAACTCTTTGAACAGAGTAACTATCATGCTGTGGTAATATAGATTATTGCTTTGCCCTAGTTTGTTCTTTCAGACCCGAATCCACATTTTAATGCTAGAAGATGGTGGTATGAGGTATATATAAAATTCTAGCATCCTAGAAGCTATAGGATCCCAGGTTAGCAAGTACTATAAAGTTAAAACATACTAGAGTATTTTTTTTCTTTCTGAAGACAAATTTGTAGAGCATAGCTTTTGTCATTGAAAGGAAAAAAAGGAGAGGAGAGTTTCATCTTTGCACTAAATGGTATAGTCTAGTTTTTGAGTCGTTACCTATTATGTTATTGTAGGCAAGAATTGATGCGAGAACGTGAGAAGCACAAGCAAGAACAGGTGGAAGCATTGAAGCGCGAGATGCAGAGTGGAATGGTATGTATTCTGCTACCTTTGTCCTTCTCCATACAATAGGTGAAAAGTATATAATGTGACAAACTCCTCTCTTTTTGTTTGTAAATTTGAATCTCTAAGGCGCAAGCAATGAAAGAACAAGCTCAATTAAGAGAAGAGATGGCTTATCAATACAAGCTTGGTAACTTCGAGGTGAGAATGAGCCTGAAATTTCATGATACACTATTTTCTTTTTCCGCTCATTGATCTTATTTTCCGTTGTCCTGATAGGCTGCTGCTGCTATTCAAAGACGTTTGGACCCTGATCTCCCTATGTAGACGAGGTCCTGCAAAATTTTGGTCTAGGCTACAACGGATTACATTAGACTACATGTTTTAGTTTTACTCGCTCCTTTTCGTTGAGTAAATATGCTTGCAGATTCATCTGCAAGTCTACGCTTCGTACTAGATATCACTAGGCTTGATGAGTTGAAATCTGGTTCATGTATTGTTGTGTAATATCATCTGCACTCCCATCTTTTTACTCTGTTCTCCACCTTAATGATATTAAGTGACAAATTAACCTTGCATTAAGACTGATGTCGATGCGTACTATTTTCTTGTAAGTTTACAAACAAGAAATATATGCGTGTGGAATTTTTCCTATAAAAAGTCACTTGTTTAACCTTTTCAAAAATTAAATTTGACGGGTTAGATTGCTGTTGTTTGATCATTTCTAATCCAAGTAAACTTGTAAAAGATAAGAATATACACCAAGAGTTACGAGGTAAGTTTTCTCAAGTAGTGGTTAGACCAATTATGTTGTATGAGGTAGAGTGTTGGCTGGCAGAAGATTGAAAGTAGAGAAAATTAGGACATAGAGATGGATGTGTGTGTACCAGAAGAGGTAGGACTAAGAACGAGGATATTTTGGACAAGGTGGGAGTGGCACTGTGGTAGATAAGATGAGGGAGAGGAGACTAAGATGGGTTAGACACGTGAAGAGAAGATGATCAGATGTTTCAGTGATGTGAGAGGTTAGTTACAATGGGCTTTCGGGTAGGGGTGAAGAAGTACGAGGATAGATGATTAAATAGACTATAATTTATCTTATCAAGAGTATGACCTTAGGTAGGAGGATATGAAGGTCAAGGATTAGGATAAAATATAAGTAGGTAATCAAGTATCATCTAGTTTTCCCTATCAGTATTACTATTAGTATTAGTACTCTCTTTCTATCTTATTAATCGATTTGTTTTTTTATATTACCTATTGTTTTTATTACTTTTTATTTCTCCTATATTTCCAGCCTAACTTCATAACTACTGTATTTTTTCATATTAATTTTTTAAATATTCTATCCCTAACCGACGTGGGACACTCAACATAGAGCGCTTATTTGTTTAAATGAAACATAACATATACACGTCTCGATTAATAAACGTTTTCCACATATAAAAACTTGGTCATGTTAGATGATGCCTTAGTGATGAAGAATCCTAAACTTCTTTTTGTTATATACATTGGTGGCAACAATTAATGTTCCACACAACATAACAAAAATCTTGAGCAATGCAAGATTCCATCTTTTGTATATAATATATATATATATAATATAAGTACTTGCACACCTATAAATAAAAGGATTGTATATTCATAAATATACTATATAGTCCCAATTATGGAACATGCAATTGAAGAAGAGCATGTTGAGACACTTTCAATGAATGACAACAAAAAAATGCAAAGTCAAAAACTTCCTATGGTCTAAAGAAAAATGACCTACTTTAAAACACGGCGATTTTGGAAACGTTGGAGATGATATTCCGGTGATTAGTCTTAATAATGGTATTCGAGACAACGATGATCAACAAGTTCATGACAATCTATGCAATGTTATGGTGAAAGCAAGTGAAAATTGGGGATATTTTAAGCTTGTTGATCATGGGGTATCTAGTGAGATCGTTGAGAATTATATTACTCGTTTGCATAAAATTTTTAATCTTCCAATGGAACAAAAGCTTAAAGGTGGTAAGACATCAAGTTTGCCATTGGGATATTATGCCTCGAATCCTGAGTATGGGGAAAATTTGCCTTGGGCTGAAGTCTTGCAGCTACTTCAATGGCCAGAAATGGTTGTAGAATTTGTGAAAAAGGTATATGGTGATCAATACCACACGTTTAGGTACGTATACACATACATACAGCACGTATAATTCACTATCTAGAGTGCAATATTCGGTCTGCTTTGCCTAGTAGCACGATGTTTGTACATGAAAAAATATGTTTAGTTACATATATATACAATCTTATATAACCTTATCTAACATGGTAGTATTTCATGTTGAATTGTCTAACCGCTTCATCGAAAATATTAAGATGTTCGATAAAGCATAATTTATTTATTTTTAAATATATTTCCAATAAGCATCTTCACATGTGAGTCTAATATCTTTGATGAGATAAACACATGAAAACTCGTTTTGATGAAATTTTAATCCAGAATCTCATCTTGCTCTAATTTGTACTACCTCCATCCTAATATAAAAATAAACTTCGACCAAAGTTGTTGAGTTTTGTCGAACCCCTAGTTTAAAGGTTGACTCCTCCCCTGATTGGATGCATGCACTATACATTATTCTTCTAAAAACACTAATATTTTGACTAATGATAAAACAGCAATGCAATGATTGATTACATGAAAGAAATGGACAAGCTAGGAATGGTTATATTTATGATGTTGGCACATGGATTAGGCCTTGAAGATGACTTCTTCTTTAGCAAAAATTTTGAAGAAAAATAGGCAACTTATTTTAGGGTTAGTAGATATCCTCCTTGTCCTCTCCCAGAGAAGATTGTTGGTATAGGGATCCATTCAGACCCACAAACTTTAACTATATTGCATCAAGATCAAGTTGGTGGCCTCCAAGTCCTCAAAGATGATAAGCAATGGATTGGAGTTAGACCTCTTCCAAATTCATTTGTAATCAATATTGGTGACACCCTTGAGGTCAAATCCTCTCTCTTATGTTTACTAAACAGTAAAATTCATCGCTAATCTTATTTATTCAGCAGAAAGTGATCATGAGATATAAAAAAGTTTGTTAGCTTCGAGCAATTTGGTGATATCTTAATGATAAAGTTCATAGCTAATTTCATTTTTTTCTAGTAATTCACCCCCTCTTACACGAAAGATAGGAAGTCAACATTTGATACCTGGGTTAAAATATCAAACATTGACTTCCTTCACTCTTGGATAAAAGTCATTTCCCTTATAACTATTATTACTTATATTATCTTACATAAAATTTAAGAAAAACTAGTAACAACGTATTAATTTCATCAATAACCAAACACTAGAGAATATGTATTTTATTTTTATGAAAAAAGACTTTTGTCGTACCAAACACATGTCTTTAATTTTTATATTATGTTTGAGTAATTATGATTAAACCTTTGTATTTCTTGTAGGCTTGGACAAATGGAAGGTTAAAGAGTGTTATACATAGGGCAGTGGTGAATAAAGAGAAGCAAAGGCTATCAATAGCATATTTTATGAGTCCAACAAGTAATGCAATTATTGAATGCCCACCTCAATTAATTCATCCAATTTATAATCCAAGAAAATATGTACCTTTTACATGGACTCAATTGAGGGGCCTTCTTTTGAGAATCCTCACCGTTTTATGCAATCATGAGAAATAAATAAAATGTGACTGAATAAATTTCTTATCTCTAATTGAGACTTGAGAATTCTTTTATCATTGAAATCTGTGGACCAAGTTTGTTGTTGTTGAAGTAGTGAAATTTGTTCGCGCTTTATGGGATTATGAGAAATAAACAAAGTGTGACTAAAAAATAATTAATGTTATACAAGTTTTTAATATAAAGAAAGAAATATAATTTTGTTGGATAATGTCCATATCCTGTCTATGGAAAAGCCCACGAAGGGATAGAGTGGCTCGGATCGGAGCTATGATCGAACATAACGTTTGTTTGATGGACTTAGTTAAGAATAAAGTTACGCCTTTGCTATTAGTTATATCATGTTGAGATAGCCCACAAAGTAAAAACTTCAAAGGACAAAGAGATTGACATCCTCAAGATTGATTATAATATAGTTATTGTAGCGGGTAAAACTAACACACAGAGATGAAACTAAGATTTCAATTTATGAGTTGTGAATTTTAAGTGTTAATAACTGAGTTCTAAATTTAATTTAGATACATATTTAATGAATATATTAACATAAATTTACTATTTAAACAAAATCTACTGAATTCGACTTAACTTGTACGTACTAACTCCACCCCCACTTGTAAGGCAAACATATTACCACTTATATACTTTCTTTCATTGTGTTTGAACTTGAGCTATCTTGATTCATTTTATTGCGTTAATGAAGCATGGTACGATGGATTGTGGATTGAGCGTTGTAAAAAATTAAATGGTGTGTTGAAATGGAGAAAAATATTTTTTGAAAAATAGTTTCTTATTTTCCTATGTCTCATTGAATAAATTTTTTGAAACATTTTCTCTAAGAAAAGAAGTTCCTTTAAAATGAGGTAAATGACTTTCTTAGCTAAAATAGGAAAAACAAATTCTATAAGTAACATTCTATGTTTATTGTATCCTTCCCACCCACCCAACACCCTGACCTACCTCTTGACCATCCCTCCCCCGCCACTCTCGAGGCCCCACTCCCCGCCCCTTCTCAGCCCTATAGTGTTTTGTTCCGTTACTATACATGCTTTCGAGATAACAATTTTTTTTTTTTTTTGCTTTCTTATCAAACACTAGAAAATAAGTAAAAAAAAATCAACTTATTTTCCATGAATCAAACTAATTGATAATTTAATATATGATGTTTGGTTCATTATTTCTACTCTAGTTAAGAGTACATGTTTTGTATTTGTATTTGAAGTTAAAATTTATGGAAGATTAATTTCGTTGCATTAAATATAATACTATGAGTACACGTTTCCATATATTATTTCATCTTCAAATCTAGTACTCAACAAACCTTAAAACCAATCAATTAATGTTTCCATATTTCTCTTTTTCATTTACCCTATAATTCTTTCAACGGACCTATCTTTCTATCTTTATAACTAAATAACTACCTTAATTCTTCTATCAACAAATTATCAACATCCCATCATACTTTTTAAGAACAAAAGCACTTTTTTTTTTCAATATCCAATTATATCCAGTAGGAAATTTTTTTAGTTTTTGCAAGTTTTGCTATTTTTAGTAAATTTCCTTATCTTCAACACACTATAAAAGGTGACATCTAACATATCACACATATATCTTCTATAATTCACTATACAAAATGTCTTATACAAAAAGAAGTTGTATTTCTGGGGTCTTTCTCTTGTTCTTAGCTGTTGCTTGTGAAGCGAATTCGGGGTTTATAGGAGTTAAAGATTCTCATTTTGAACTCAATGGATCCCCTTTTCTATTCAATGGTTTCAACTCATATTGGTTGATGCATGTTGCTGCTGACCCTACTGAGAGGTACAAAGTTAGTGAGGTTCTTAAAGATGCTTCTGTTGCTGGTCTTTCTGTTTGTCGTACTTGGGCTTTTAGTGATGGAGGTGATAGAGCATTACAAATATCACCTGGTGTTTATCATGAACGTGTTTTTCAGGTAAATGTTTGTTATTATAGTTTTGATAACTTTTACATTATCGCGTTGTAATGCATGTGAGTCCCTTAATTAGATATACTTGTTCTAAATTTAGGGTTTGGATTTTGTGATCGCGGAAGCTAAGAAATATGGTGTTCGTTTAATCTTGAGCTTTGTAAATCAATGGAACGACTTTGGAGGAAAAGCTCAATATGTTTGGTGGGCGCGGAATGCAGGAGCTCAGATTAGTAATGACGATGAATTCTATACTCATCCTACGCTCAAAAAATACTTGAAGAACCACATTGAGGTATATATGGGGTAATTATTATTAAACAACTTTTTTTTATTTATAATATTATGAAATTGTTACAGAAAGTGGTTACAAGGTTGAATAGTATTACTAAAGTTGCTTACAAAGATGATCCAACAATTATGGCATGGGAACTTACGAATGAACCACGCGATCAAGCTGACTATTCAGGAAAAACTGTTAATGTAAGCCTCAATTCAAGTTCAAATTAATTGAATTTTAGAAATATCAAATCACGTATTTGACTAATATTAATGTTATGGGGTTGGGTTCAAGAAATGGCGAGTTTTGTGAAGTCATTAGACAACAAACACTTGTTAGAGGTTGGAATGGAGGGATTTTATGGTGATTCAATTCCTCAAAGGAAATCAGTTAATCCTGGTTATCAAGTTGGAACAGATTTCATTAGTAACCATCTTATCAATGAGATTGATTTTGCTACTATCCATGCATACACTGACCAATGGTAGTTTTTACATTTTTTCTCTACGTAGTTTTCATTATATAGGTCTAAATATCGATCGTTATAGGGTGTCTGGACAAAGCGATGAAGCACAATTGGTGTGGATGGAAAAGTGGATAACAAGTCATTGGGAAGATGCAAGAAATATATTAAAGAAACCTTTAGTGCTTGCTGAATTTGGCAAGTCTAGTAGAGGTCAAGGATCAAGAGACATATTCATGAGTAGTGTATATAGAAATGTGTACAATTTGGCAAAAGAAGGTGGAACAATGGCAGGAAGTTTAGTATGGCAACTAATGGCACATGGAATGGAGAATTATGATGATGGTTATTGTATTGTTTTGGCACAAAATCCTTCAACTACACAAATTATTTCAGATCAAGCTCATGTCATGACAGCTTTGGCTCATTCTTTCAATTGAGTGGAAAGGCATCAAGATCATTATTATACAATAATCAATTTATAAGTGGATTTGAGTAATCTTAAATCCATCATTAAGTAATTTTAATTTGAGATGACATTACCAAACATGTTGAAGTTGATTAATCAAACTAAAGAATGTAATTGAATAAATTGTTTTGGTAAAAAGGGAAGTTATGCTTTATGTCCTCTTGTTTTTATTTTGAGTTTAATTTTTTTAGTTTGAAAGCAAATATCAAGAACACTAATTTTAATCCAGTGGAAATTCACAAAATAACACATGCAATTATATTGCTATCAAACACATACAAACAACAAAAAGAAAATTAAAAAACAGAGAAGTCCGCTCTTGCAATCTTCCATTAAGTCCGTCGTCTCTGAGCTCTCTTCATTGACCTTCTCATTTTCTTGGGATAAATGCCTTCAAAAAATTCAACAAACCATTCTGGCTTACGATATTTAAACATGAAGCTCCACACAACAGTTCCAACAACTAGTCCACAGCTGTAGCCAATGACTACTGATTCCCACGTAAATCCACTAAAAAAATATGACTCGTCTTCAGACTCCAATGGTTGAGGAGCATGGGATGGATCGCTTGTTCCACATTGCTTTGATAAAGGAGGACCACATAAATCAAGGTTTCCGCCATACGAGTCATTTTCAAATGTGTTGAATTGTGGACCGTGAGGAATTGGTCCAACGAGAACATTCTGAGAAAGGTTTAACTTTTCCAGAAATGTTAGCCTTGCCAATTCCTGCGGAATCTTTCCAGTGAGCCAATTCCAAGAGAGATCTAATACTTCAAGCGTATTCAATTGCCCCAATTCCATTGGAATATCACCTGTGAGATTGTTAAGGGATAAATTGAGTAGCCAAAGTGAGCTGAGATCCTTTAGTGTTTTCGGAATGACACCTTCAAAATGGTTGCTTGAGAGATCTATGGTTGTCATAATTGTGCTGATTCTTTCTAGCTCAATATCCTGGCCTTTGATCACCAAACTCACAGAATCCTCATACGATGCGTACAGTAACCTCAAAGGTTGGTACGGTATCGTAAAAAATTGTTTCATGTACTTGATCTCTCCTGTGTATTCACCATCTAATTTAATCATTGCCTTGAAGTTTCCAAAAATTTTTGCTGGAAGTGAGCCACTGAATTCATTACGGGAAAGATCAAAAATTCGCAACTGGGGAAAGCAAAATGTACTCTGACAAGTACTTATTGGGCCATGGAACACGTTGGACTTCAATATTAGGACCTGCAGTAGTTGAAGTGTTCCTAGCCAAGCTGGAAATGTGTCATTTATAGCATTATTCCCCATATCAAGAATTTCTAAACCACTGCAGTTGAGCAACGACACAGGGAGAGTTCCTTCAAAGTGATTGCCATTCAAGACAATGGTACTCATCAATGAAGTGCTCTTCGCACATAACGGGGGAAGACTCCCAGTGAAATTGTTCCTTCTTAAGTCCAACACTGTTAGACTAGTCATGCTTCCCAAGCAACTTGGAATCGAGTTATTGAAGTTGTTGCGTGATAAATCTAGAAATGTAAGATTGTTCATGTTACAAATGGTTGCAGGTAGTGGACCCTGAAGGGAGTTAAATTTAAGATCAAGATACCGTAGATTATAGAAATGAAATTGCGGCAGGTGGCCTGTTAAAGAATTATGTGAAAGGTTCAGGGAGAACATGTTGTCCCACCTTATGCCGCTAAACCAGTTTGGGATTTGGCCACGAATCTTATTGTTAGAAATATCCAAGAGCTGAAGTTTCTTTACATTTGCCAAGAAGTGTGGAAAATCCTTCAGTTCACAAGATGATAACTTCAAAACTTTTAGGCTAGGAAAAGTGATTTGTATTCCCTCATCGACGGTGCTGTTATTTGATGAAAGGTCGAGGGTAGAAAGGTTTGTGAGACTCGCAAGTGATTGAGGAAAAGAGCCACTGAGTTGATTATGGCTTAAATATAGGTATTCTAATGTTGGGTTTGTTTTGAACTCATTGGCTAGTCCACTAAATTTATTATGATGGAGCATCAATGTAGATAGCAAAGGGAGGCTAAACACCGAAGATGGTATGGTACCGTTCAGTGAGTTGTGCGACAAGTCTAACCATTGAAGTTGTGTCAAGCTTACAATTGTAGAAGGAAACGAACCGATGAAGCTGTTGTTACTAAGATATAAATAATGTAGCTCTTGGAGGTTAGAAAAAATGTCAGGAATTTCACCTGGAAAGGAGTTGAACGAAAGACCTAGATATGTGAGCTGCTTCAATTGAGAGATTGTGGAAGGAATATGGCCGGTGAAATGATTATTACTGAAATCCAAATACCTAATTTGTGTAAGATTGCCAACGGAATCAGGAACGCGACCAGATAATTGACATTCATACATGTTCAAGATATTCAAGGAACTGAAGGTGCCAATTGAATCAGGCAGCTCACCGGAGATTCCTGTGAATGAAATATCCAACTCCAACAGAGTGTTGCTCGGATGGATCTTTGGTAAAACTCCTTTGAGAAGATCATTGGCTCTCAAATAGAGCCTTTCCAATTTTGGCAGAAGGAAAAAGCTCTCTGTGAGAACACCTCGCAGATAAGTACGTCCAAGATCTACATACCTTAAGGAGGATGAAATATTCACAGGTATCGGAGATGAGATGTTGACGCCATAGAGAGATAGTACCTCTAGATTTGTGAAGTTCTGAAGAATTGTTTCAAATGTTCTCTCATCAAATTGTAATTTATATATGTAAAAAACAGAAAGATCAAGTGAAACCAAGTTGGAAAGGTATGAGATTTCTGTTGGGATTTCCCCTTCAAAGAAAGAACTAGAAAGGTTGAGATGCCTCAAATTCCTCAATCGGCCAATGTTATGCGGGATTGAAGAAGAATAGAAGTCATTGTGAGCAAGGTTTAGTGTCTGGAGATGATGGAGTTGGAAGAGGCTGCTATTGGGATGAATGGTTCCATTAAGCAGACTGCAACTAAGGTCCAATCCGATAACATGACCGGTTAACATGTCACAAGTTACCCCGTCCCAACTGCAGCAATCCCTACTCTCATTCCAAGACTTTGTTTTTGGGATATCAACAAATTGAAGTTCAGTCTCATCCGAACATCTAGGTTGGTCAGAGATTTGAAAGGATTGTTTGAAGTGAAGCAAAGCAAAAGCTTCAGTGGGAGAGCAAACATGATGCATCATCACAGAGGAAGAAGAAAAGCTTTCACTAACTATCAACAAAAGACAGACAAGTGAATAAAAGAAAAAGAGAATTCCCATCCTTTTTTTTTTAATTTTTTGTATTCAACAAATAACAGAATGTTCTGTTCTTACAAATTAATCATCATTATCCACATATATATACTAGTTTATGAGTTACACTTGTGTAATTTTTGTGAAAATATGCCTCTAATGAGTAATAAAATGCAATAACTATAAAAAAAAAAAAAAAGTAAAAGTATTGTGACAAGAAACATTTAATGAGGGTCGTATTTTATTGTTAAAAATTAATTCCTTTCATGCTAGTAACGGTAAATTTTAAATTTTAGTTACTAGTTAGCAAATTTCAATCAAGTCACCAATTAAAAATACATATTTACGACATTCAAAAATTCATGTAAAATCGAATTAAAGTAGTCTAATAGAAAGAAAAACAAATAATAAAAAAAATAGAGAAGAAAAAAATACAACATACGCATTCTTGTTAGGACTTTAATCATAACAATATAGATAGAAAATGATATACAATATCAGTACATAATTTTTAGAGTTTTTTTTCCACGTCTTCTCCGATAATCAATCAAAATTCAAGAATCTTCTTCACCAAGTCAAACTAAAACATGAATAAAGTAGTATATATAATAAACATTAAGCTAAGAGGTGGAAGGTGCTATCTACCACCTAAGCAACCCCCTCTTGTCCATACTATTTGCAATTGTGTATTATACATGTCTAGGATACTAGCTTCATGATTCGAACTCAAAATTCTATCAGATTTGTGAAGATTGACTTGTCTATCGTGTATAATATCATAGTTTTATTTTCCCGGGTATCACACGTGTATCTTGTGCTTCGAATACCGCTTTGTTTTCATATTGTTCATTCATCTGTATGTTATACTACTCTTCTTTTCATAACATTTTATTGTTGTTATTACTCTAATTTTCGTAATCCCTTTTTCAAAATGCTTGGCCATGCTTTATTTTGAATCGAGGGCCTGTTGGAAGTAATCTCTCATAGAGATAAGGTAGGCACACACTCTACTTTTCTCTAGACCCATTTATGAGATTACACTGAATATGTTATAGTTGTTATTGAATTGTCTATCGAACTGTGAGGTAAAACATCCAGACAAATAAAATGGGGTACTTGCCTCCCATCTACCACAAACTAATTTGTTGTTGCAAAAAAAATTGTCCCAAATGTTAAGTCAATTTCCATAAAGACTCAAGTCTTTAATTCTTGGTTGCTAGTATTCCATATTTGTTTTCTCTAAATGTTGTTTTCATTTCGAGGTCATCCACTATCTTTGCAGTGTGTGCTACACAAAACAATGTGAATTGGTCCCATTACGCAACACACAGTGTAGAAAAATTTGGTGCAGAACTTGTAACAAATTTCCAATGAGAGATACTATTGCTTGACCAAGTCAAGTGAGAAAAATAAAAAGAACAATAATTGAAGACATGATTTGACTCCTATGTATGTAACATTAATGATACCGTGTGGAATTTTTCCCACTTGTGAGTCACATTCTATAATTTTCCACAAGACTTTTTACATTAAGTTAATGAGAGAAACTCTGTGTAGTTGTAGTAGAAATAGATGTTTAAACGACTTCCAAGTCTTTATAAGCCAATTTCCACAAAGACTACAAGGGAAAAAAAGGACACATATGATACAGTTCAAACATGAAGAGATGGAAAATAACTAAACCAGTAGTCGAAGCAAATGCTAAAAATAACAAAGAGAAAATTCAGACGAAGTAAAAGAAAAAAAACAACAAGGTTCTTACATAGACCACAAAAAAATCAAAGCATAATATTCATGAGATTATTCCAACATTACTTATTATACATGATATATATTGTAACTCTATTGTTTTGATGATTCTAACAAACAATGGGACCGGGTCCTATCACCTATGTGTTGTGCATGTTCTCTGATCAAAGCTTGTGACTTGTGCCTTTAACTGGTAAGATACGTTTCTAATCTATAAAGGAACGGATCGTGTCTTTATCATTTCTGGTAATAATGAGCATAGTTAGAGTTAACTGTGTAATATGTGATTGAAGTTTGTATAACTAGAATTAGTTGATATAGTGGGTAATAAAGTTATTGCTTTGGCTCTTTTCATAATAGGGGTGTAACAAGTTACGAGATTAAGAGTTTAATCCTTGTATTATTGTTGGAGTTTGTATTCACTTGTTGCTTGAAGATAGTGAAAATTAAAGCAGTTGGAAAATCCTATTGGACAGGTCGTGGTTTTTCCTCCCTTGAGCAAGGAGGTTTCCACGTAAAACTCCTTGTTTTTCTTATTTGTTCTTTAGTTTTTACTGCACTAAAGTGTGACAAGGACCTGGTCCTGTAGCGCGTGGTGGACTCGTATAAGTTAACATATATTACGTCTCCTGTAGTTGAATTATGTGAAAGGTTTAAGGTGCGACAATGAATACCATCTCATGTTGCTAAATCAGTTAAGGATTGAGCCATGAATCCTATTATTAGAAAGATCTAACACCCGAATTGTGGAAAATCCTACAATTCACAAGATGAAAACAACAAAACTTCTAGGCTAGGAAGAGTGAATTTGCTACCTTTAACGAAAGATGTTTGTAGAGATGAATATAATTAAGACTTTGCATGGTTGTAAGGACTTCTATTCCTATATCATCAGTCAAGTGTTGGCTAGGTTTATGAGATTTGCAAGTGATCGGAACAGGACCACTGAGCTGATTATGACTTAAATTCAAATCCTTTAAGCCAGGGTTCGTTTTGAGCTTATCAGCCACTTCTACTGAATCAATGATGATGGAGTTTGTAACGACTGGTTATCTTGTTATCACTCTCTTGTATGTAACCAGATAAATAAGCAGCACTGATAAATCTAAAACTTCTCCATCTTCTCTCTTTAGCATACTTCTCAAGTCATTTTCTAATCTTCATAGATTCATCATCTTCTTATTCTGTTATGGGAACTTATGAATGAGCCACGTGATCAAGCTGACTATTCAGGAAAAACTGTTAATGTAAGTCCCAATTCAAGTTTAAATAAAGGGAAAAGGACAAATATATCCTAAAGTAAATCTTTTGGGACGTTGATCTTTCGTTGTCCAAAAACTAGAAAGATATATATATATATATATATATATATATATATATATATATATATATATATATATATATATATATATATATACCCTTTATACTAACATACGTGTCATAATCTTATCCACCGATCCGAGATTTATTAAATATCAGATTGACTAATAAGATTGCGCCACGTGTCCCTATTTAGTCTTCCGTTAGAGTGAAGGCCAATGTCCCAAAAGTACGACGGAGGGTATTTGTATATCATTTACAATAGTTCAGGGATATATTTGTCCTTTTTTCCTTAAATAGATTGAGTTTTAGAAATATCGATCTATAATTGACGTTTTTGACTAATATTGTTATAGGGTTGGGCTCAAGAAATGGCAAGTTTTGTGAAGTCATTAGACAACAAACACTTGTTAGAGGTTGGAATGGAGGGATTTTATGGTGATTCAATTCCTGAAAGGAAGTTAGTTAATCCTGGTTATCAAGTTGGAACAGATTTCATTAGTAACCATCTTATCAATGAAATTGATTTTGCTACTATCCATGCATACACTGACCAATGGTAATTTTTATCTCTACTCACAATTTCACATGTTTTCATTATAGGTCTAAATATTTTTTTATAGGGTGTCTGGACAAAGTGATGATGCACAATTGGTGTGGATGGAAAAGTGGATAACAAGTCATTGGGAAGATGCAAGAAATATATTGAAGAAACCTTTAGTACTTGCTGAATTTGGAAAGTCTAGTAGAGGTCAAGGATCAAGAGATATATTTATGAGTAGTGTATATAGAAATGTGTATAATTTAGCAAAAGAAGGTGGAACAATGGCAGGAAGTTTAGTATGGCAACTAATGGCACATGGAATGGAGAATTATGATGATTGTTATTGTATTGTTTTGGGAAAAAATCCTTCAACTCAACAAATTATTTCAGATCAAGCTCATGTCATGACAGCTTTGGCTAATTCTTTCAATTGAATGAAAAGGCAGCAAGATCATTATTATACAATAATCAATTTATAAGTGGATTTGAGTAATCTTAAATCCATCATTTTTAATATTAACTATTTGAGATGATATTACCAAACATGTTGAAGTTGATTAAACTCAAGAATGTAATTGAATAAATTGTTTTAGTAAAAAGGAAAGTTATGTTTTATGTCCTCTTGTTTTTATTTTGAGTTTAAATTTTTTTACATATGCTAAAGGAATTATTGATTGGAGACATGCAACACACATAGGATCAGGGATGGAGCTACTCTTGACTGAGGGGTGTCTAGACACTCCTTCATCATAAAATTATATTGTATCGATAGGTCAAATTTTAGTTTTGTAGGTATATATATAGTATGATATATCGATGTTGATAACTATTGACTCAAGTTAAAGGTTCAGTGATTAAGATGTCAAAAAGCTTTATAATTTCTTAAAGTTGTGTGTTAAATCCTAGCTAACGACATAATTATATTTTTCTGACACATCTTAATAAAAATATTGTGTATATCAAAGATCTACCATGTTATGAAACTTTTGAGAGACGTATGTGTAGTGTCAATTGTGGAAACTAAAATTATTATAGCATTGCTTGAGACAGGTAAACTCAAGTATATAAGTTAAACCTCAGAATTTAATAAAAATTTAAGTTCTATATATCATCATTGATATATAAAATACTATCACAATTTAAGTTACTTATAAGGTAATTACAATTACTTTTAGTACTACTCCATGTGACAATGGAGTTTAATTCAACTGCCCTTTATCCCGTCTTTGTCACTTAATAGATTTCCCATGATGAAGCCCATGACTATTGTAAGTGGATTGCCTTGGGTAAAGAGCCAAATATATATCTTTTATCTTTCTGGACTATGTAAGTGGCGTTTGATCATGTTTCATTATGAAATTTAAAAAAATATATTCTTAAAGTGAAAAATATCATTTGAAAATTGAAATTGTGTTTTCTCATAAATACAAATTGGACATTAACTTTTACTTTTTTGTGAGCAAGTTCTTGAAAATTTTAGTATATAATTTCAAAATTTTATGGCCAAACGTGTTTTCAGCGTTCAACTCCAGAAAAAGTGGTTTTTTTAAATAGTAATGTGACAATTTTTTGAAACGAACTAAAAAAGAAAAAAATGTTACATAAAATAGGACGGAGGGAGTACTAAAGATTGAGCATTAGAATATGTTTATTTATTGTAGAAATATCAAAAGGAAATCTAAACATTGAAGCCTCATTGGTGGTTTACAATTGACACAACTCATACTAGTCTGAAATATTTATCTTATCCAAATAGCACTATTTTGTTTTGTCTAAAATATCACTGTAACACCCCATAATATCTCACTGTATATATAAGTGCCCCAAATCCTTACTATTCTCACACTATTAGTCCAAGAATCATATTTTAAAATCTTCATCTTAAAATATATTCATGGCTCTTCAGGCTGCTGCATTGCTTCCTTCTACTTTCTCTATTCCCAAGGAGGTTTGTATTCCATACTCTCACCGTATCAATTTACGTGATATTTTTCATTTTTTAAAATTTGAAATTCTTCATCTCAATCTATGTTGGTGTAACTATAAATCATTTCAGTAAAAGTGAAATGAATATTTTATAATTAAATTGCTACTAAATATAAAAATGTGTCATTTTTTTTTATACTGGCTAAAAATGAAAGTCTATCGCGTAAATTGACTCTTGATCAATAATGTTAAGTTGCTCTAATCCAATTTAGCTTCAAATATGAGTTAAATTGATTCTCGAAAAGCAAAAAATATTCTTTTTACTCATTTCTGTTATGTTGCAGGGGAAAACTAGTGTAACTTTGAAGGATTCTAGTCTCTTTGGAATTTCTCTCTCTGACCATGTTAAATCTGATTTTGGCTCTTCATTCAAAATCAAGGTACAATTTTAGCTTTCAAGTGGTTTAATTCGATGCAACGCGAAGAAATGATCACCGAATTTTACCTACTATATAATAGTAAAGTCACAAAACATTTTTTTTTGTCACATTATAAAGTAACTGAACTTTACAAGCTATACTAGTACATTCAGTAACCATACGTGAAATTAACCTGTTAGAATTTCGTTACAGAAGAAAGTCATCACTCAGAGCTATTAGAGCCGAGAAGATGTCACAACTCACAACACACATTTCTTTTGTCACATTATAAAGTAACTGAACTTTCCAAGCTATACTAGTACAGTGACTATACGTGAAATTAACCTGTTGGAATTTCGTTACAGAAGAAAGTCATCCCTAAGAGCTATTAGAGCTGAGACGATGTCACAACTCACAACACACATTTCTTTTGTCACATTTGAAGTAACTGAACTTTACAAGCTATACTAGTACATTCAGTGACCATACGTGAAATTAACCTGTTGGAATTTTGTTACAGAGCGGAAGAAAGTCATCCCTCGGAAATATTAGAGCCGAAACGATGGTTGCATCTCCTGGTGTTACGAATTCCCCTGTGACAGGAAAGAAAACCTTAAGAAAAGGTTGTGTAGTAATCACTGGAGCCTCTTCAGGACTAGGACTAGCTACAGCAAAAGCTCTGGCTGAGACAGGGAAATGGCATGTAATTATGGCATGTAGGGACTTTCTTAAAGCTGAAAGAGCAGCAAAATCAGCAGGGATGCCTAAAGAGAATTACACTATAATGCATTTAGACCTTGCATCGCTTGACAGCGTCAGACAATTTGTCGATAACTTTAGGAGATCAGGCAATCCTCTTGATGTATTGGTTTGCAATGCAGCTGTTTATCAGCCTACCGCGAAAGAGCCTTCGTTCACAGCTGAAGGATTTGAGCTTAGTGTTGGGACTAACCATCTTGGTCATTTCCTTCTTTCAAGATTGTTGATTGATGACTTGAAGCAGTCTGATTACCCTTCAAAGAGACTCATCATTGTTGGTTCGATTACAGGTAACAGTCAAACCTCTTTATAACAACATCGTTTGTCTGGATAGTTTTTGGTTGTTTTAGCAACATAGTGTTATAGTGAAGATATAATATAACATAACATGAAAAATAGTCCCAAGAAAAACTTGGGTGTTTCAGTGACATATTGTTATAGAGAGGTCTGACTGTAATTAGAGCAATCAATCGCGTATCCAACTATGGGTTCAATAGTTTGGTAGAACCTAGTGTTTCGTTGTTGAATTCTATATATACGCGCAAAAAACAAGTGTAGACCATGTCTAAATTCTCGAAATTTGCTAGTCGTTAAGTCAATTGGATTAACGGTAGTTATTGAAATCACTTGTCAGGAAACACTAACACTTTGGCTGGAAATGTACCTCCAAAGGCCAACCTCGGGGACTTGAGGGGTTTGGCAAGGGGGCTCGATGGACTTAACAGCTCGGCCATGATTGATGGTGGTGACTTTGATGGTGCCAAAGCATACAAAGACAGCAAGGTTTGTAATATGCTCACTATGCAGGAATTCCATAGACGGTACCACGAGGAGACTGGCATCACATTTGCCTCTCTATACCCTGGTTGCATCGCGACAACAGGGCTATTCAGGGAGCATATCCCCTTGTTTAGGCTACTTTTCCCTCCATTCCAGAAGTTTATTACCAAGGGATTCGTCTCTGAGGCAGAATCTGGAAAGAGACTTGCACAGGTAAAAATAATCAGTGTCATCACTGAACTTTATCCACTATAACAGTGAAGTCTGTAAAGATATGATACCTAGGCCTAACTTAACCCCAATAGCTAGCTCATGAGAGGAGAATTGACCAAGTCCATATAAGGAGACCACCAGTGTGGGACTTTTACCCACTCTAACACCCCTTTCACGCCCACGCCCAACTGAAGCGTAGACTGGGAGCCCAAATGAGAATGGACCTAGCTCTGATGTCATGTAAAGATGATCTTAGGCCTAATCAAGAAACTAATTTTTGTCACACTAAAGTTACTAAACATAAGATGTTGTTTGTTTGTATTGTACAGGTTGTAAGCGATCCAAGTCTTACAAAATCAGGTGTGTACTGGAGCTGGAACAAGAACTCTTCCTCTTTTGAAAACCAGTTGTCAGAAGAAGCCAGTGACGTTGAGAAAGCGCGTAAAGTGTGGGAAGTCAGTGAGAAACTCGTGGGGTTGGCTTAAATTTTGCGGATTGAGTTTAACCATCGCCAAGACGAACAAGAAAAGGGAGTCGATGAAGGAGAATTTGAATCAAGAGTCTGTTTTGTTGTTAGTTAAAAGTTGTCACTTTGTAAAATTTTTGAGTTAGGAATAAATATCACTCATCCTGTTTTCTTCTGAACCAAAAGTGTTACCAATTTATTTCCAGTATGATTTTGATTCCTTATTCACTACATAAAAACAAAAATTAGCAACGGACAACTTCGCTATACCTGAAGTCGAGCTAATTGCAGAAGCAAAGGGGAATTTCCCTGAAAAGCCCAATAACAATCAACTGCATAGGAAATTTTATGCAGTAGGGGGTACTTGTAATATTTCCACTATCCCAAAACCAGGCTAATTTTAGTACGGAAAAAGCTCAAATATGTCATCGAATTATCAAAAATGACTCATACATATCATCCGTTAAAGTTGAGCTTATTCTTATGCAATCACTGTAACACTACATGCACATTCATGCCACTCTTCACTAACAGCTCAAATAGCCGGTTTCAAAATACCTGTGGCCTCTAATTGAAGGTCCACGTCTACCTGCGGCCTAATTGAAGGTCCACGTCTACCTGCGGCCTCTAATTGAAGGTCCACGTCACTTCTGAGAGCTCGATGGCATATTTAGTTAAAGTTCTCTACAAAAGGATTATTCAATGTGCCAAGACACCAACTTGAGACATTTCCATTCAGTAAATTTTGTGGTTCCTGAATCCTGAGTGTCATGGATTCCACTCTCGAAATTCACATTGATCAATAGATTTATCTTAACCTTGTTGTTTGAATAGCTAAGGTCGAATGTCCGAATAGGAAGTTTTCAAAGCCGAATCATTTCTGATGCTTCATTTATTTTTCAAGAGTTATACACAGGTGCAAAGCACGTACAAGATACCAAACCTAAAACAAACTCGAAAATTGAACGAAAACAGAAGAAACACTAAAGGAAGTTTGAAAATCGCAGAGAATCGACTTAGTAAGAAGTGTTCCAATCAGACCAGTTAGCTTCACTGCCAACTCTAGGGATGCTGTTAACTCTGGAATACATATCCACTTTGAAGTTAGCTCCACACATTACCCCTTCACTATCTACTCTTGGCATGGCCCTCATCTTGTTCATCGGGTGCTCGAAATTCATTAGTCCTTTCTCACTGTGGAACATACAACCTGTGCATTTCAAGGAAAAGTTATCATGTTAAATTGGACCGTAAGTAGACGAGGGGGCGGATGTAGCCAAGTCAATCAAGGCAGTGAATCAAATTCTGTAAAATCGAAGAACTAAATTCAACTTCCTCTCCTATTCACTGTGAGAGGAAGAATACCACTATATTTATTCTTTCTTCTACTTCTTCCTAGTGCAATATAACCCCAAGGGGATGCCCGTTCTTCCTATCCTGGACTGGTCTGCAGGGTTCATAACTGTTGCTCTTACTTTGATAACGCGGCTCAACTATTTCCCCCCTTCGACAAACGACATTACTTCACCAAACTATTTCATCTACTAAACATGAAACTCCTTGTAGATGTTACCTGTGGGAAAGGGTGCAAATGACTTAGCACAGCCAGTTTTAATAACCTCTACATCATCAGAAATCACCACAGATCCATCAGCAGCAATACCCCAGAATAACTTCACCCCACCATCTGAACCCTGCACTTATACGACAACAAATTAAACGACATTTTGATACATTCAACATGTCTTTACTTCAACGCAACAAGACTCAAAAGTCTGTTCTATTTTCTTAAACTCCATATCAAGTCAAAATCAGACAAACATATTAAAACAGAGTTTTGAGTAAATGAACAATCAAATAATACTCCCTCTGTCCCACATAAAATGATTTATAGTCACACAAACATATATCACTTATTCTAAACTACAAGTTTCAAAAGTCTGTCTTTCTTTCTGAAACTTCGTGTCGAATCAAACTAACTCGTATAAAACAGGACGGAGGGAGTAATACAAATACTTACCAAAGCAACAAATACAGTTCCAGTCTTACTATCATAGATAACAAAAGCAAAACTTCCTTCAAAATCCTTAATAACTTGATCAGCTGGATAAGGTCCCCTGTCTCTAAGTGTCCTGTAGGCTTCAATAACTAGCATGGCTTCATTTGTACCTTTAGGTGATAGCCCATATTGTTTGATTTGTGCACATAAGTTGTTCAAACTCCCCATGAACAAACAGTAAATGTCATCATAACCACAAAAATACCTACAACAATAATAATCGCGCTTCAATTTCAAGAAATTCAACACTAAAGACGTTTTTTTTAGCTAAAAAACAAAATTCGTATTCAGCAATGTGTTCTAAAAAAAAAAACAGTTAGCTACGAGCTACTCCATCCGTTCCTATTTAGTTGTCTTGTTAGGCTATTGTTTTACACAATTCTTAAGAAAAAAATTAGTTAGGGGTGTAATTTGACTAATATGTATCTTATTAATATTTTTAGTCTTTATTTATTTCTCTTCTCTAAATTCAAAAATAACTAATGCCAAGGGCGAAATTCCGTCCCATTTAATGTGGGATACTTTCCTTTTTAGTCCGTCCAAAAAATAATCACTTTACTGGAAACAATTTAACTTTAAAACATCATCTTTACCCTTTAATGAAATTATTTTCAACACCACATATATCTAAAAATTATTTTAGACTTCAAATTTCAATAGTCTTCCTTTTTTCTTAAGTATCATTTCAAGTCAAACAGTTTCACATAAAATTGAACAAAAGAGTACTTTTTTTCTTGATTCATTAAATTGAAAAATATTTAAAAATGAACAAGTGACCAAATTTGTAGCTAATTTGGGGTCATCATTAGTGTTCATATCAGTCCATTTAAGCTTGTATTAGTTTTTAATAATATAAGTACTTGAGATACTCTATATCTTCGTGTATAAATCTCTAACAAAATATATAATATACTAATTAGGCAGCATATATAATTCACTAAGCATTTCGAGTTGACGTAGAATTTGACAAAAATGACTTACTCCAACTCCTAAGGGGTGCGATCTAAGCCACCTACCCTAATACAAGGATATTCATACTACAATTTTATCGTATATCCAATCAAATAGTATCACATAAAGTACTAAAATTTGTAATAATTATTTTACCTTTGTGTGTGATTGAGCAAAGAAGTGCAATTAGGACGAACAAAAGCAAGAGCAGCAGCATCTCCAAAGGTAACATAAGAGGTGTTAAATGGACGACTCGAGATGAATTTTTGAAGTGTTTGTTGAGGAAGTAAACATTTTTTTGATGCAGGACTATTTAATTCTTCAGGAGGATGAGCAAATGCCTTGTGAAATATAGCCAACATTGTATCCTTTTTTAGCTTCAAGATGAATATCTAACAACAATATAAAAGAAATGGCTACTAAGGAGAATATATATAATAAACTTTTTACATTAATGTTTTTTATTTTTTATTTTTATAGTATATAGTAATAATAAAGGATGCTAAAGATGACATATGTCAATTTTATCTTGTAGTGATAGAGTGTGACGTGACAATGATGAGGATGGATAAGGTTTCTCGTATTTCTATGATGTCTTTATCCATTTAGATTTTACTATAATATTTATACTAAACAAATTAAATTTAAACTATATTAAACTGAAAAAATAATTAATTTAATCTAAAAATATCTCTCTTTTATCATGGTTTGATTCAAAACTACCAGTATCATTAATGGCTCATCCAAAAATGCTCTATTCTTATTATGGTGTGTGTGTCTATATATATAATATTAATTACAATAATAAATAATTTAAACAATATATCAAAAACTTACAATCAGTTTTTCAATTTTATTTGTGTCACATAAATTGAGACAATAGAGTAAAGATATTTATATATTTACGAATTTAGTTTAAAAAACTATAAATTGCAATATAAATTTAAATCACAAATTTAAAAAAAAAATATTTTTTAATTTTGACGATTAATATGTTGTATAGAAATTCACATTTTTTTTATTAATGTACATAAGTCATATCCTTATCCATTAGTTATTTTTCTATTTATTCCTCCAAATATTTTCTTTCTGATTGTATTTTTCTGTTTGTTAAACTTTATGTCAGCCAGCCGAATTGTTTTTTCTATTAAAAGATAAAAGAAGAAAGAAATTGTGCTTTTTACCACTTGATATGCCCCCAACAAGCTTTAACAAATCTGTGGGTGATTATAACAATTTATTTGATGGTATTAGGATCGTGCAAAAATCAATTTAATTAATAAAGTGAATCGAAAAATAATATTAGTCTATCGACATTAAATTATTGAATTTACAGAAAAAGGTTAAAATTGTTCATGAATTATATAAAATAGATCACTTAGATCTTTTGTTATATATTGAAATAAAAAATATTTTCGTCGTTAGTGATGTGGCAAAATCACGTGGTCTAATTCTCCAACCTAAGTATTGTGAAGTAGAATTTACTTATAAAAACTGGATCTTTAGTGGCAATAATCATAATCTCTCACTATTTGCAAAAGCATATTACTCATTTTTGTTCTAATTTATGCAATATTTTCAAATTGTTTTTTTAAAGTTTAATTGAATCAATTTTATTTTAATATTCATATTCTATTTAACGTAAGAAGCCATGTTATATAGCATTGCTTGGATTCCTACTTTTGCTAAAAAAAAATTAAATTGGGGATGGGGTATCGAACCTAGTCAACAAGGCGAGAGTTTAAGTAATCAACCAACTGAGTTACTAGAATTCCCCCGAAAAATCATAATTGAATAGAAATTTTGTTGATTTTGGGGTTGGAACCCAATTGATATTATTACATTATTTAACTCTTTTAAAACCTTTATGAGTTTGTTGGTTGCCAAAATATTTATTTAATCAAAAATTTATTCTACGGTTTCACTCTTTAATGCCACGCGTCATTTTTTATTGGCGGTGTCATCGTTGATGAAGTCTTGTTTATTTATTTAAAAATATTGTATTATTATTGTTGGTTGGATCTATTTTTTTTTCCTCAATTGATATCTATGTTCTTTAATTTTAAATGTACATAAATATATATATTTATATTTGTGTACTCACAGACACATATATTCTACTTGACGTTTTATACGACAGTTCACATCCTACGTAATGTTCTATATGTATTATATCATGTATGATGCATATATTTTATTTATCAATTTTATCCTAGTTAAAATGTCTATTTATATACATCTAAAGTAATTAGATGGCATAATGTCAGCTGAAACTAAATTGAATGACATATTTATATAATATGCCTTTTAAATTTAACATTACTCCCTCCCATCTAATGTTAAATGGACACCTTCTGTATTACACAGTAATTAAGAAATTATTAATAAATTAATCAATTTTGCTAGTTTATCCTTTGTTCATATCAATGTCTATAAAATAAGTTGGAAAAAATATACACAGAATATCGAAACATATTTGAAAAAATAATACTTTACTCATCTTAACTTGTTCACTATTCACGCATTGAAGGACCCTCTCAAGGATGATGCTCTACAAGATTCCATACCCTATGCTCAAACTCAAAATCTCTAATTAACGAGTGAAATAGTCCCACCACCTTAATATATGATATATGATATATGTAATAATGTAGTACTAGTCTGTTTAAGTTAAAACGTCCGTCAATGGCGGCTAACGTCAAGATTGACTAATGTTGAAAATGCTAACGTAGGAGCTTGCGTCATTTATATTCTTTGGACCCATTTGTTTAATGAATAATGATTGGCTGCACTAATACATATATTGAGGATTTTTGCATCCATTAATTAAATAAAATTGGGAGAAACAGAGAAATAATGGAGACTGAAGAAAACATTGTAATTGTTGGTGCTGGCATAGCTGGTCTTGCTACTTCTTTAGCCCTTCACAGGTAATAATTGCTATTCTAAAATACTTGTTCAATAATTACATCATCTACTTCCAAAAGTTTGATTTAGAAGGGCATATGCCTATTAACTTGATCTAACGAGCATTTATGCCCTCCACTTTTAGATGTGCATAAGCAGTAATACACGTAGGATGCCAGGTAGTATGCAGAACTGTCATGTAGAATGCTATATAGGATGCGTATGCTTACATGCTTAACTTTAGAATAATTTAAGTATCTACTTGTACTGATCCAAAGTTGGAGGACATAGAAGTGGGGCCAAGTTAGATAATATATTTATGTATTATGCCTCTCTAGAATATGATATTTATGATATAATAGCGCTATTAGTTGAGTGACGATTTGAGAAATAACTCGATGGAAGGCGTGTCTTGTATGTAATATGTAGGTTGGGGCTGCGGAATGTTGTGTTGGAATCAGCAGATTCGTTGCGAGCTACTGGATTTGCATTGGCGTTGTGGACTAATGCCTGGAGAGCTTTGGATGCATTGGGCATTGGGGACTCTCTTAGACAACGTTCCTTATCGATTACTGGGTAAGCTTCCTCTTTATTCTTAGTTAGGATTTAGGATTACTAACAACTTGAAGTTCAATTTCGGATTTTTATGAGATTTTGTGGTCAAATGCATTCGAGTTGATGCGCAGGTTTAAAAGTTTCTCAGCGGATTCAGGTGCACCTATCAAGGAGGTATCATTTGTGGGGAATAACAGGTTAGCATTATATCAATTTTCATATTAGTTGTGGTCGGTTATATAAGTCCTTTTATCTATTTATGTTTATGTATGTTCATTTTGTTCTAAACACTATCGCAATCTATATAGAGACGTATAAATCACTAACCATCATATAAATACTCCTCACAAACGTCGAAGTAATGCAATTACAGTAAGAACAACTAATGTATTTAACGTCTGGTTCTCACAGCATCGATCTTTGTAGAGAACAATCACATCTGTTTACGAAGGACTTAAGTATGAATAGCATATTTAGAGGATGCTGCATACTGAACTTTCTGAATTGTTCAGTAGTACTGAATTGACGTGGTTTTATTGTCAAAATCCCTATGATTTCAACAATGAAATTAAGTTCAATTTTGAATAACGTGGTTGAGTATGTCTTCCTTCCGACTTTTGGATGGACTGATCATTTCATCAGCCAATATTTTCTATTTTTGAAGTCAAAAGTCATCTAAGATCAGTTATATTACGTTGCAGTGTGGAGTATGAAAGTCGTTGTGTGAGGAGAAAAGATCTGTTGGAGACATTAGCTAATGAACTGCCTCAAGGCGCGATTAGATATTCTTCCAAGGTCGATTCCATTGAAGAATCTGGACCATTGAAATTGGTACATCTTGCAGATGGTTCCACTATTAGAACCAAGGTAAATCTTTCTCTGGAATCCTTAACTTGGATTCCATATTATTGAAACCTCAACCAACGTGATAATTCAAACGTATTTTTGACCATTATCTCAATTCCTTACGTTAGTCTAGTACGTGACTAACTTTGATAAGCTTCAATTAAGGCCTTAATTGGGTGTGACGGAGTCAAGTCTGTGGTGGCAAACTGGCTTGGGCTTCAGAAACCTGTCTATTCTGGGCGCTCTGCAATTAGAGGCTTTGTTGAGTATCCGGAAAAACATGGTTATCAGCCTAAGTTCCATGCGTATTTTGGAGGTGGGGTTCGATTTGGCTTTCTTCCTAGTGATGAGAAGAGTTTGTACTGGTTTTGCACATTCACACCATCTGTTGTTCATTGTAAGCCAGCTCCTACATACTGTTTGTTTTGAAATTTTACTTTTTGAAGGATATTTTTGTTGGCTAGAGAGCTTACCTCTCTGAAGGGGGAGCCTTGACGAAATTGGTAAAGTTACTGTCATGTGACCTAGAGGTCTCACTTTCGAGCTGTGGAAACAGTCTCTTGCAGAAATGCAGGGTAAGACTGTGTACAATAGATCCCTGTGGTCCAGGCCTTCCCCGAACCCTGTGCATAGCACGAGCTTAGCGCACCGAGCTGCCCAGATAGCTTACATCTCATAAACTAGTCATGTTTAGTTGTTCATTTTAATTGGGGTTTTATGCAGTTGATGGAAATGCAAAACAAGATCCAATGAAATTGAAGCAATTCGTGTTGAACAAGGCTAGTAATGTGTCTAAAGAACTCTCCACCGTTATAGACAGAACTACACTTGACTGTATATCTATCGCTCGGCTGAAATTAAGGTTGCCATGGAATGTTCTGCTTGGGAATATTTTGAAAAATAACGTTTGTGTGGTAGGTGATGCACTTCATCCCATGACTCCTGATCTTGGTCAAGGTGGATGTTCTGCTTTAGAGGACAGTGTTGTTATTGCAAAGTGCCTCGGAGAAGCCTTGATAAAACCGATAACAGAACAAGAGGATGATGAATCTATGAGGATTAGAAAAGGACTCGAGAAGTATGCTAAAGAAAGAAGATGGAGAAGTTTTACATTTATCAGTGCTGCTTATTTATCTGGTTTCATACAAGAGAGTGATAACAAGATAATCAGTTTCTTAAGACAACATTTTTTGGCTGGAGTTACTATATCAGTTACACTAAGAATAGCTGACTTCGACTGCGGAAGATTAACTGTTTCTTAGTAGCTCATTTGGATCCTTTAGAAGCTATGAATATCCTTTACGGACTTTGTTTAATATCTATCTAGCATAATGTTCTGGTTTAGTTGTGTTTAAGAATTGTAAGGCTGAATCGGATCCTTATTTTGCAATAATAAAATACAAATTGTGAGCAACCAATTGTGTCCTACATCAAAGATATCCAACAACATCAGTTGTTTAGAAGCAAATATGATAACAGCTGCATTTTATTATTATAATCATGGAAAAACAGAGTTAAAGTTAAATCTGAAGTATAGGATAAGTGTTTTCTTATCTGAGATCATTTCACAATTAGATACTACTCCCTCTATTTCAACTTGTCTGTCTGGTTTTGACTTGATACGAAGTTTAAGAAAGTAAAAAAGACTTGTATCTTCTCGTCTCAAACTGTTTTGTTACACACTCTTAAGTAGATGTTGGAGGAAATGCAGAAGTCAAATTGATTCAGTAGAAGTGGCTGATAAGCTCAAAACGAACCCTGCCTTAAAGGATTTGAATTTAAGTCATAATCAGCTCAGTGGTCCTGTTCCGATCACTTGCAAATCTCATAAACCTAGCCAACACTTGACTGATGATATAGGAATAGAAGTCCTTACAACCATGCAAAGTCTTGATCATATTGATCTCTACAAACATCTTTCGTTAAAGGTAGCAAATTCACTCTTCCTAGCCTAGAAGTTTTGTTGTTTTCATCTTGTGAATTGAAGGATTTTCCACAATTCGGGTGTTAGATCTTTCTAATAATAAGGATTCATGGCTCAATCCTTAACTGATTTAGCAACATGAGATGGTATTCATTGTCGCACCTAAACCTTTCACATAATTCACCTACAGGACACGTAATATATGTTAACTTATACGAGTCCACCACATGCTACAGGACCAGGTCCTTGTCACACTTTAGTGCAGTAAAAACTAAAGAACAAAATAAGAACAACAAGGAGTTCTACGTGGAAACCTCCTTGCTCAAGGGAGGAAAAACCACGACCTGTCCAATAGGATTTTCCAACTGCTTTTCACTATCTTCAAGCAACAGGTGAATACAAACTCCAACAATAATACAAGGATTAAACTCTTAATCTTGTAACCTGTAACACCCCTATTACGAAAAGAGCCAAAGCAATAACCTTATTGCCCACTATATCAACTAACTCTAGTTAATACAAACTTCAATCACATATTACACAGTTAACTCTAACTATGCTCATTATTACCAGAAATGATAAAGACACAATCCGTTCCTTTATAGATTAGAAACGTATCTTACCAATTAAACGCACAAGTCACAAGCTTTGATCAGAGAACATGCACAACACATAGGACCCGGTCCCATTGTTTGTTAGGATCATCAAAACAATAGAGTTACAATATATATCATGTATAATAAGTAATGTTGGAATAATCTCATGAATATTATGCTTTGATTTTTTTGTGGTCTATGTAAGAACCTTCTTGTTGTTTTTTTTCTTTTACTTCGTCTGAATTTTCTCTTTGTTATTTTTAGCATTGCTTCGACTACTGGTTTAGTTATTTTCCATCTCTTCATGTTTGAACTGTATCATATGTGTCCTTTTTTTCCCTTGTAGTCTTTGTGGAAATTGGCTTAAAGACTTAGAAGTTGTTTAAACATCTATTTCTACTACAACTACATGGAGTTTCTCTCATTAACTTAATGTGAAAAGTCTTGTGGAAAATTATAGAATGTGACTCACAAGTGGGAAAAATTCCACACGGTATCATTAATGTTACATACATACTCTAAGTAAACACAGAAGTTAAATCATGTCTTCAATTGTTGTTCTTTTTGTTTTTCTCACTTGACTTGGTCAAGCAATAGTATCTCTCATTGGAAATTTGTTACAAGTTCTGCACCAAATTTTTCTACGGTTGCGTAACGGGACCAATTCACATTGTTTGGTGTAACACACACTACAAAGATAGTGGATGACCTCGAAATGAAAACAACATTTAGAGAAAACAAATATGGAATACTAGCAACCAAGAATTAAAGACTTGAGTCTTTCTGGAAATTGACTTAACATTTGGGACAATTTTTTTTTGCAACCACAAATTAGTTTGTGGTAGATGGGAGGCAAGTATCCCATTTTATTTGTCTGGATGTTTTACCTCACAGTTCGATAGACAATTCAATAACAACTATAACTTATTTAGTGTAATCTCATAAGTGGGTCTAGAGAAAACTAGAGTGTGCGCCTACCTTTATCTCTATGAGAGATTGCTTTCGATAGGCCCTCGATTCAAAATAAAGCATGGCCAAGCATTTTGAAAAAGGGATTACGAAAATTAGAGTAATAACAACAATAAAATAATATGAAAAGAAGAGTAGTATAACATACAGATGAATGAACAATATGAAAACAAAATAAAGCGGTATTCGAAGCACAAGATACACATGTGATATCCGGGAAAATAAAACTACGAATATAATACACGATAGACAAGTCAATCTCCACAAATTCTATGGGAAGTGATAGAATTTTGAGTTCGAATCATGAAGTTAGTATCATAGACATGTATAATACACAATTGCAAATAGTATGGACAAGAGGGGGTTGCTTAGGTGGTAGCACCTTCCACCTCTTAGCTTAATGTTAATTATATATACTACTTTATTCATATTTTAGTTTGACTCAATGAAGAAGATTCTTGAATTTTGATTGATTATCGGAGAAGACGTGGAAAAAAACTCAAAAAAATTTGTACTAATATTGTATATCATTTTCCATCTATATTGTTATGATTAAAGTCCTAAAAAAAATGAGTATGTTGTATTTTTTTTCTTCTCTATTTTTTTTATTATTTGTTTTTCTTTCTATTAGACTACTTTAATTTGATTTTATCTGAATTTCTGAATGTCGTAAATATATATTTTTAATTGGTGACTTGATTGAAATTTTGCTAACTAGTAACTAAAATTTAAAATTTACCGTTACTAGCATGAAAGGAATAAATTTTTTAACAATAAAATACGACCCTCATTTAATGTTTCTTGTCACAATACTTTTAATTATTTTTTTTATATAGTTATTGCATTTTATTACTCATTAGAGGCATATTTTATCAAAGATTACCCAAGTGTGATTCATAAACTAGTATATATATGTGGATAATAATGATTAATTTGTAAGAACAGAACATTCTGTTATTTGTTGAATACAAAATTTTTTTTTAAAAAAGATGGGAATTCTCTTTTTCTTTTATTCACTTGTCTGTCTTTTGTTGATAGTTAGTGACAGCTTTTCTTCTTCCTCTGTGATGAATCATCATGTTTGCTCTCCCACTGAAGCTTTTGCTTTGCTTCACTTCAAACAATCCTTTCAAATCTCTGACCAACCTAGATGTTCGGATGAGACTGAACTTCAATTTGTTGATATCCCAAAAACAAAGTCTTGGAATGAGAGTAGGGATTGCTGCAGTTGGGACGGGGTAACTTGTGACATGTTAACCGGTCATGTTATCGGATTGGACCTTAGTTGCAGTCTGCTTAATGGAACCATTCATCCCAATAGCAGCCTCTTCCAACTCCATCATCTCCGTACACTAAACCTTGCTTACAATGAATTCTATTCTTCTTCAATCCCGCATAACATTGGCCGATTGAGGAATTTGAGGCATCTCAACCTTTCTGATTCTTTGTTTGAAGGGGAAGTTCCCACAGAAATATCATACCTTTCCAATTTGGTTTCACTTGAACTTTGTTATGGATGTGAACTTGATGAGAGAACATTTGAAACAATTCTTCAGAACTTCACAAATCTAGTGGTACTATCTCTCTATGGTGTCAACATCTCATCTCCGATACCTGTGAATATTTCTTCCTCCTTAAGGTATGTAGATCTTGGACGTACTAATCTGCGAGGTGTTCTCACAGAGAGCTTTTTCCTTCTGCCAAAATTGGAAAGGCTCCATTTGAGAGTCAATGATCTTCTCAAAGGAGTTTTACCAAAGATCCACCCGAGCAACACTCTGTTGGAGCTGGATATTTCATCCACAGGAATCTCCAGTGAGCTGCCTAATTCAATAGGCACCTTCAGTTCCTTGAATATCTTGAACATGCATGGATGTCAACTATCTGGTCGCGTTCCTGATTCCGTTGGCAATCTTAAACAAATTAGGAATTTGGATTTCAGTAATAATCATTTCACCGGCCATATTCCTTCCACAATCTCCAAATTGAAGCAGCTCACATTTCTAAGTCTTTCGTCCAACTCCTTTTCAGGTGAAATTCCCGACATTTTTTCTAACCTCCAAGAGCTAAGTTATTTATATCTTCGTAACAACAGCTTCATCGGTTCGTTTCCTTCTACAATTGTAAGCTTGACACAACTTCAACGCTTAGACTTGTCGTACAACTCACTGAACGGTACCATACCATCTTCGGTGTTTAGCCTCCCTATGCTATCTTCATTGGTGCTCCAACATAATAAATTTAGTGGACTAGCCAATGAGTTCAAAACAAACCCAACATTAAAATACCTAGATTTAAGACATAATCAACTCAGTGGTTCTTTTCCTCAATCACTTGCGAGTCTCACAAACCTTTCTTTCCTCGACCTTTCATCAAATAACATCACCGTCGATGAGGGAATACAAATCACTTTTCCTAGCCTAGAAGTTTTGCAGTTATCATCGTGTGAACTGAAGGATTTTCCACACTTCTTGACAAATGTAAAGAAACTTCTGGTCTTGGATATTTCTAACAATAAGATTCGTGGCCAAATCCCAAACTGGTTTAGCGGCATAAGGTGGGACAACTTGTGGTACCTAAACCTTTCGCATAATTCTTTAACAGGCCACCTACAACAATTTCATTTCCATAATCTAGCGTCTCTTGATCTTAAATTTAACTCCCTTCAGGGTACACTACCTTCAACCATTTGTAACATGAAGTATCTTCATTTCCTATATTTATCGCGCAACAACTTCAGTAACTCGATTCCAAGTTGCTTGGGAAGCATGTCGAGTCTAACAGTGTTGGACTTAAGAAGGAACAATTTCACTGGGAGTATTCCCCCGTTATGTGCGAAGAGCACTTCATTGAATGCCATTGTCTTGAATGACAATCACTTTGAAGGAACTCTCCCTGTGTCGTTGCTCAACTGTAGTGGTTTAGAAGTTCTTGATATGGGGAATAACACTATAAATGACACATTTCCAGCTTGGCTAGGAACACTTCAACAACTGCAGGTCCTAATATTGAAGTCCAATGTGTTCCGTGGACCAATAAGTACTTGTAAGAGTACGTTTTGCTTTCCCAAGTTGCGAATTTTTGATCTTTCTCGTAATGAATTCAGTGGCTCACTTCCAGCAAAAATTTTTGGAAACTTCAAGGCAATGATCAAATTAGATGGTGAAAACACAGGAGAGATCAAGTACATGAAACTATCTGTGAGGTTAGTGTACCCATCTTTGAGGTTACTGTTCCAATATGTGAGGTTAATGTACCCATCTTTGAGGTTACCGTACCCATCTTTGACGTTACTGTACGCATCGTATGAGGATTCTGTGAGTTTGGTGATCAAAGGCCAGGATATTGAGCTAGAAAGAATCAGCACAATTATGACAACCATAGACCTCTCGAGCAACCATTTTGAAGGTGTCATTCCGAAAACACTAAAGGATCTCAGCTCACTTTGGCTACTCAATTTATCCCATAACAATCTCACAGGTGATATTCCAATGGAATTGGGGCAACTGAATACGCTTGAAGCGTTAGATCTCTCTTGGAACCGGCTCACTGGAAAGATTCCGCAGGAATTGACAAGGTTAACATTTCTGGAAAAGTTAAACCTTTCTCAGAATGTCCTTGTTGGACCAATTCCTCACGGTCCACAATTCAACACATTTGAAAATGACTCTTATGGCGGTAACCTTGATCTATGTGGTCCTCCTTTATCAGAGCAATGTGGAACGAGTGATCTATCCCATGCTCCTCAACCATTGGAGTCTGAAGACGAGTCATATTTTTTTAGTGGATTTACGTGGGAATCAGTAGTCATTGGCTACAGCTGTGGACTAGTTGTTGGAACTGTTGTGTGGAGCTTCATGTTTAAATATCGTAAGCCAGAATGGTTTGTCGAATTTTTTGAAGGCATTTATCCCAAGAAAATGAGAAGGTCAATGAAGAGAGCTCAGAGACGACGGACTTAATGGAAAATTGCAAGAGTGGACTTCTCTGTTTTTTAATTTTCGTTTTGTTGTTTGTATATGTTTGATAGCAATATAATTGCATGTGTTGTTTTGTGAATTTCCACTGGATTAAAATTAGTGTTCTTGATCTTTGCTTCCAGACTAAAAAATTAAACTCAAAATAAAAACAAGAGGACATAAAGCATAACTTCACTTTTTACTAAAACAATTTATTCAATTACATTCTTGAGTTTGATTAATCAACTTCAACATGTTTGGTAATGTCATCTCAAATTAAAAATACTTAATGATGGATTTAAGATCACTCAAATCCACTTATAAATTGATTATTGTATAATGGTGATCCTCATGCCTTCCCTCAATTGAAAGAATGAGCCAAAGCTGTCATGACATGAGCTTGATCTGAAATAATTTGTGTAGTTGAAGGATTTTGTCCCAAAACAATACAATAACCATCATCATAATTCTCCATTCCATGTGCCATTAGTTGCCATACTAAACTTCCTGCCATTGTTCCACCTTCTTTTGCCAAATTGTACACATTTCTATATACACTAGTCATGAATATGTCTCTTGATCCTTGACCTCTACTAGACTTGCCAAATTCAGCAAGCACTAGAGGTTTCTTTAATATATTTCTTGCATCTTCCCAATGACTTGTTATCCACTTTTCCATCCACACCAATTGTGCATCATCGCTTTGTCCAGACACCCTATAACGATCGATATAAAGAAATATTTAGACCGAAAACATATGAAATTGTACGTAGAGAAAAAATGTAAAAAGTACCATTGGTCAGTGTATGCATGGATAGTAGCAAAATCAATCTCATTGATAAGATGGTTACTAATGAAATCTGTTCCAACTTGATAACCAGGATTAACTGATTTCCTTTGAGGAATTGAATCACCATAAAATCCCTCCATTCCAACCTCTAACAAGTGTTTGTTGTCTAATGACTTCACAAAACTCCCCATTTCTTGAACCCAACCCTATAACATTAATATTAGTCAAAAACGTGATTTGATATTTCTAAAATTCAATTAATTGAGGCTTACATTAACAGTTTTTCCTGAATAGTCAGCTTGATCGCGTGGTTCATTCATAAGTTCCCATGCCATAATTGTTGGATCATCTTTGTAAGCAACTTTAGTAATACTATTCAACCTTGTAACCACTTTCTGTAACAATTTCATAATATTATTAATAAAAAAAGTTGTTTATATGTATTAAATAATAATTACCACATATATACCTCAATGTGGTTCTTCAAGTATTTTTTGAGCATAGGATGAGTATAGAATTCATCGTCATTACTAATCTGAGCTCCTGCATTCCGCGCCCACCAAACATATTGAGCTTTTCCTCCAAAGTCGTTCCATTGGTTTACAAAGCTCAAGATTAAACGAACACCATATTTCTTAGCTTCCGCCATCACAAAATCCAACCCCTAAATTTAGAACAAGTATATCTAATTGAGGGACTCACATGCATTACAATAAAAGTTATCAAAACTATAATAACAAACATTTACCTGAAAAACACGTTCATCATAAACACCAGGTGATATTTGTAATGCTCTATCACCTCCATCACTGAAAGCCCAAGTACGACAAACAGAAAGACCAGCAACAGAAGCATCTTTAAGAACCTCACTGACTTTGTACCTCTCAGTAGGGTCAGCAGCAACATGCATCAACCAATATGAGTTGAAACCATTGAATAGAAAAGGGGATCCATTCAGTTCAAAATGAGAATCTTTAACTCCTATAAACCCCGAATTCGCTTCACAAGCAACAGCTAAGAACAAGAGAAAGAGCCCAGAAATACAACTTCTTTTTGTATAAGACATTTTGTATAGTGAATTATACAAGATATATGTGTGATATGTTAGATGTCACCTTTTATAGTGTTTTGAAGATTAGGAAATTTACTAAAAATAGCAAAACTAAAAAAATTTCCTAGTGGATATAATTGGATATTGAGATTTGATGAAAAAATATATATTTTTAAGGCAGTTATTTGGTTAAGATAGAAACAGAGTTCTGTTGAAAAAATTGTATGGGGAGAAAAGAAGAAGAAAAATATGGAAACATTAATTGGTTAGTATTTTTTAAGGTTTGTTCACTACTAGATTTGATGATGAAATAATATTGAAACGTGTACTCATAGTATTTGATTGTAATATACTTGAATATTTAATGCAAATATATGAAGAACTCTTTCATAAATTTTAATTTCTATGTGGATGTGTTATGTGTGTATTTTAATCATATTTTATTGCAAGGAATTGAGCCAAAATAAAAATATATTTTTAAAAAAAGTTAAAAGAGAGGCATAACATTATTTAGGGCTATTCAAATTAAGACCTTCTTGCCACAAATAAAATGAATAGAAAAAAAATGACACTTTTAAATTTATTATGTCTAAAAATTAAGAACTCTAGTAAAAAATCATAAAATTAAAATTAAAATTAAATTGTAGTGGCCTATAATTTACAAAAACTCAAGTTATATAATTGATTAGAATATGGGGGACTTTAGTTCCATTGTTTGAGAAGTGGAGAAAAGGAATTTAAGGGGGGAAACTAATTTTTTTTGGAAGATATATTCTTAAAAAATAAGTGGATTTGTTATTTTTTTGGTGTGAAAAAATGAATTTCTTACTTATTTTTTGGTGTCATATTTGGGATCTTTGATGTTTATTTTATGCTCAATTGACAAATTTCATAGTCCATATAGAGTGGCAACCATCACTAGAGACGAATTTAAACTTAGAATAGGCGAATTTAAAATAAGCGTGATCTTATTATGCGTAGAGGCAGATGCAATAGTTCAACTATGGTTCAATCAAACCCAATATTTTTGTCACATGACATATATGTAGAAGTCAAAAAACAAAAATAAAAAGAGATTCTATATCCATAATTAAAAAGTACAATTAGTTCAGTTTAAATTCTAAATTCGACTCAAAGTATATGTATATAGAGTTGTAAGTTGAAAACAATAGGTTCACTTCTACTCAGAACTAGTCCTGAATCCACCTCTGGAAGGAACCACCTATTCAACGGCTATGGAGGAAAAGTTGAAAAGATCGTCCCAAAATGCTATTATATACCAATATAAAGTAAGATTTGACTTATACAGTGTAATTTTCCAATGAAGGGTGTTCAGCTGATCACTCAGGAACCACAGTAGCTCCACCCATGATCCTGGAAATAGCCACCTATTCTAGGAGTTTGGAGGGAAGTCGTAAAAATCGTCCCTGAAGCATGGATCAATAATAGTGAAATCACACTGCTGCTGCTGCAAATTATCATCAGTGCAAATACTGTAATTCCCAAATGAACTAGATTGAAGTACATTCTTCCACATATCACTATTTTCTTGTTGTATATTATTAGTATATTTTGGTGTCGATTCATAAAAATCGCTCCCATCAAACATCTTTATTTGGGAAGTTTGGTGCACTAAACTCTCGTTATGCACAGAGTCCTGGGAAGGGTCATCCCACAAGGGTTTATTGTATGCGGCCTTATCCTGCATACTTATTTCTCTGTCTAAAACAGAGGTACTCTGTTCCACAGCTGAAGGTACCCTGTTTTTGTTCCGACATTGCCTGATGCACCGTTTATTATGTTGGGTTTGAGAAGGATTTTTCACAAATGAAGTAGCGCTTGACGATGCTGAGCTAGTCACGTCTATGTTATTATCAGACGGGGCCAGGTCTCCGAGGAACAGATGTGGGAAATTAAGACGCGCATCTGTTCCTCTGAGCCTAAAGGCCTCGACATCATAAGCAAAAGCAGCTTCTTCAGCACTTTCAAACGTGCCTAACCAAAGTCTAGTTCTCTTACGAGGAAGGCGAATCTCTGCTACCCATTTCCCCCAGTGGCGTTGTCTCACTCCCCTGTACCGTTTAGGTGCAGGGGAGGAGGCAGTGCCATAAACATTCATCATCATAGTCGTCCTCGTCCCATTATCAGTGATTCGACACTGATTAAAGCAACTTTGAGGTGCAAAAGAAATCATAGTTTGATTTTGAGCAAGTGATTGCCAATTAAGGTGACAATTACTTGATGGAGGATCATCTAGAGCAAAAGGAAAACGAAAATGTGGTTCGTAGCCACGTGCTCTAATCCTCTGAGCTACAGGCTCCACCCCGTCTTCACTTGATCTAAGGCTATTCTGTTGTGATGATGGGCTAATTTTGAGCTTTTTCAAAGGTCTATACATTGACATAATGGATTGAACATTATCAATCGATTCGATATTTTCCATTTTTCGTGTGCTCGTACGAGGTGATTTTCTTGAAGTATGTATGAATGAAAAATTGAAAAAACATCAACATGAGGAGGGAAGAAAGGGGTGTTGAAGCAATATGATAGAAATATGATGACGAGTGAGCTTAGGTTATATTTGGTAAAGATGACAAGAAAATATGGATGTTGACATTTTATTGATGCCTTCTTCATCAACTACTTCCTCTGCTTATTTGTTAACTTAGCGTGAAGTTTAAGAAAGTAAAAAAAAATGAATTTTATAATATTAAAGTAAAGATACATATAATGTAACTATTTTTTAATCGTGTCCTTTAAACATATCATATGAGATGTCAAAATTAAAGAGTCGTAAATTAATAACGACAGAAAAGTAAGATAAATAAGTTGAAAGAGTATATTCTTTTCACATATGTACACCAAAAAGACAGAAAAAAAGTAATTTGTGATTGCATGTTTTCATTAACATAGAAAGGCACGACTCTTGCAATTTAGTAGAAGCCAACCCAATATTGCTTGTAGGTTAAGAGATAGATTTGTTTTACCTCACTACTTGCTTTTGTGATTAGTAATGAATTATATTTTTTATTTCAAAGGTCAAATACATTACTCTAGAAGTTTTATTTCAAAAATGAAAATAATAAAGGATATTTACGGCCCTAAACACTTCGCCTTACGAATTTACAAAATATATATAAAAAAAAAAAAGGGAAAAAGGACAAATATATTCCGAGTTATCATAAATGGTACATAGATACCCTCCGTCATACTTTTGGGATATTGGTGTCCCTGCCGTCCAAAAACTAAAGCATATATTTAATAAATGTCGGACCGATGGATAAGATTATGACACGTGTATGCCCGTTAGTATAAAGGGTATATATACTCTAGTTTTTAAACGGCATGGGCACTAATGTCCCAAAAATATGACGAAAGATATCTGCATACCATTTACGATAGTTTAGGATATATTTGTCCTTTTTCCATATTTTATACCAAGTATATATATAAATTAGTAAGAAGTCAAAAGTCAAAAGCACTAAAATGGTGAAGTCAGACAAGAACAAGCGTGCTTTTTATGGCTTTGTTGCTTCTTGATTGGGTTTCTCCACCAAGAAGAGTGTTTAGTAGGGACGAAACATGATTTTTATTTTAAAAAATCATATGGTTAGTTGACCGAAAATTTAAAAATTATATTTTTTTATAATTAAGAAATCAAATTTCTTAAGAATAAATAAATAAATAAGTGTTACACGTGACATTTTAAGCTCATTATCTTCTGTACGATCGCACCTCTAACGCCCTCCATGCTCCACCCCTGCTCTTGATCCCATCCCACATATCTATAGTGCTTTTCAAGATTATATATATGTAATTAACGATAGATAAATTTTATAGCTAAACAAATGTATCGAAGCGTGCAGAATAGTAATGCAGTTTTTCTTTCCAAATGACGCCAGAGTTTTAACCCTTCAAGTGAGTACTATGTCAATTATCAATTGACATTATAAATTATTATATAGATTAATGTGAATTTACATATTGACAAAATCCATTCGAATAACGTCTACAGTACTACAAGCAACACCATTGGTCAGGAATTAATCACGCTTTCTATTTTAATTTATTTATCTTATACATTATTTATTTACTTTTTCAAAAAGAATATCTAATTTCTTGAAAGTGAATCATTCTGTAGTTGGGGTGTTCATAGAACAAATGTCTCACCCAAGGAGTAAAAGATTTGGATGGAGTCTCACTTTTTTAGAAGGAAAAATTGTATGAAATAGTAAATTATTAATTCAAATTAAATGTTATTGCCATAGTTTATTTTATTTGTAATTCGCAGCAAACATCCCATATTTTTGTCATCTGATTTAGTATACAATTTGCCATTTTCGTTGTACAATTACCCATTCAGTATACAAATGTATAAAATGCATTTGTGTTTGTATTAAGCGAGAGAAAAGTGTATATACAAATATAAATACATATATTTTCGTCCTATACACTTATAATTATACAAATACAGATTTTATTATACAAATTACAATGTATAAATGAATTTATACAAAACTGAACAATTTGTATAAAATTGGATGTATCTAGAGAATTATACTAATCAAAAGCTCCATAGCAAACATAAAATTTGTTATGGGGCGCAATTATGCAAACTATATCTATAACATACAAATATAATTTTTATGTTTGCTATATGTGAAACTTGCTCTTTTTAGAATGATTTGATCCATCAAATCTTGTCATGAATCCTATGGTAGCAATTCTTTCAAGTAAAATAAAGGTATTCTTTCTCACATTTGTTGACGTGAAGTAGGTTACAACTGCTATTAGAGTCTGTCTGAGTGCATTGACTCTCTAAAAAAAGGATTTCCGATCCTTGTAGGCTTTTTTATAGAGACAGAGTAGGAGGCCTACTACTACTTCATGTGGATAATAAGATGTTACTACTCTCCTTCTTGCTTAAACTTGCTTATTCAAAACTATATAGAATAGCAAAATAAAAGTATAATCCAGGAACTCGTTAACTAAGACCGGAAGATTCAACCAAAGAAGGAACTTGTTTATGGTGAAGACTCTTGAATTGTCTTTAGTTTTGGTTGGTTACAAATGTACAATATCATCCCCTATTTATATTTATCTATGGATGGTTCTAGATACTACAAAATCTAGATTGTTCCATGATTCTCTACGAATATCTAATTCCTCAAAACATCTACAAGAAAAATCTAGTGAACTTTATCTTCTAGATATCCAGATATTTTCTGTAAGAGGGTAAGGATAAGGTAATGGAATTGATAGAGAAATTCATAGACAATTATCCCAGATACTATCCTACACTATTCTAGAAACATTACTAGAACAACCTATCATATTCCAAAAAATCAACTTTACCTTTTTGACAAAAACAATTTGTGCGAAGAACTCTCTTTAACAAAAAGACATCACAATTAGATACTTATTGTAAAGTTGATGGTTTTATGTCTTCAAAAATACCATCTTACAAACACCAATACCAAAAATCAAAAAAACAAAAAAGGATCAAACACATTTTGAACACCTAAACATTCTCCAAAAAAAAAAACCAAGAGTACCAAAATATGAAGTCAAGTACAACTAAAAACTGGAAAAAATTGTATACATATAGAACTTCATGATTGATCACACTCATTTGTAGGCTGCCATTCCCACACCAGCTTCTCCACTATATGGTCCGGCTCCACCCTTAGCGTTGGAGTAACTGATAAAGTAAAACTTATTGATTATGCTAGTGAAGAAAATAAACGCGGCTCCAGCAGCAAAAACGCCTTTTCTCACAGTCTCACAAGATACAGGTTGATCATTATACAAGAGTGATGATCTATACTTGGTATGGTACGCGTTCCTAACTGAACCAGCCAACAAACACACCTCCGCTATAAAAAATGTAACCCTGAAACATAGGTTAATAACTTAATTATTATCACATTATATCGAGTCTGAAAAAATATATTGTGGTGAGTCATATACCAACACATGACGAATAAAAGAAGAGCACAACCCCTTGAACCACCGGGGCTCAAAGGCTTTCCAAAACAGAAGCAACGACTTGCCACCATTATAAGGATTTGTCCGGCCATGAGAAATAAGAAGGCGCCAACGCCAAATCCAGTTGAAATATCGGAGTCATAGACACAATAAGTATACACTTGTTCATTATCTGTTTGAATTGTGGCCTATCAATCAATGAAACGACGAGTTGTTATATCAAAATGAAGTACATATACTAGTAAAATATGAATATAAAACGACGAGTTGTTAGATCAAAATGAAGTACATATACTAGTAAAATATGAATATAAAACGAAAAGTGTGTGAAATATAACTTTCGAAATAACAATATGATAGAGGCTGATTTATTCGTAAGAGATATTTTTGTAGTTATAAACAGAGGCGGTACTGTATACAGCTTGGACCAAGTTAATAAAGCTTTGCTTAGATCATATATTAAAATTTTCATCAAATATGTAATTGTGAATTCAGTAACTAAAATAAGCTATGAATTTTCAATCACTAGTTCCAAACTCATAAATTTCAAATTCTGATTCAACATCACGACATATAAAGATCAATTTTTCAAGAATTGAACAGATCAAAGACCAAAACCACAAGTAATTTTATGTTATCTGATCTTAATGGATCAAAACAAAGGAGCGGAGCCAGAGATCAAGTTACAGGTTCTATTGAACTTATAAATTTCAAATTCTGACACTGCCTCTCTGAACTAAAACAGACAAAAATATGGATAGTATAAAAATGAACATAACATAACAAAAAATTAATAGATACATACAGTGCTCCGTCTCTGTTCAGCAGCAATAGCCAAAGCAAAAGCAATTAGATCGAAAACAAAGACACTGATCATTAACAATTTCGAAGCCATTGATAATGAAATTGAAACACTTTTTTTACACAAATTTTTTTTTTCTTGTTTCAGTTTCAATGTGTGTCTATATACAATGTAATAAAAGTCTTTTTTTGAGTGATGAAGAAGAAGAGTAAGTAACAATAAAGAAGAAGTATATTATTTATTCGAAAAAATTAAAAGTGAAAGGACACACCAACAAAGTGTAACGACATCTCAACTTTCACCACACAATATATATACCTAAAGTTGATGTTACTACTCTAACCTTCCATATTCTGGTAATTTATGTTGCTCGGATTCTTAAGAAATGTTACTGGGGTGCGTGTCAGATATTTCATAAGTAGTGTATTTTTGGAGGATCCGACACAAGTGTGGAAACAATTTTGAAGAATCTGAGTAACTTAGATGTTAACTACCTAATATTATTGAAATATAATAGGTTATTGATAGATATTTCATATTTAGATGACCCTTTTTTTATTTCTCGTGTAACTTATGAACAATTTAGATCACAGTTAAATGTTTCTTTTTAAGTAAATTGAAAAATCTTATGAAAAATGTGAAATCATGATCTGAAATACTATAAATACTAATTGCAAACGTTAAGTGATAATTCAATATTTCTTTGTAAGGTAGATTAATATATGAGCAAACATTAGACCTCAGTTTAATGTCGTCTGGAAGAGTACTTTTACAAAGGTTATATTTGGAATTTTTTAAAAAAAAAATAGGAACAAAATCTAAATAAGTAGGAACATTTTGCATAAATTAGTTTACACACTCATTAAAGGATATATACTACCTTAATTATCTAAAAGATAGCGAATGAAACTATCCCAAAGTGTTAACTATGTATTTATTAGCACTAATATAATTACATAAATGGACATAAGGACCTTAATTAGGAATTAGTTGAATCTAACCATTTAATTTCAATAACATTTTGAAGCTTAATCTGCGTAAACAACCTCTTACAAAAATATAAGAGAACTTTGTGTATAATAGATCCTTGTGGTCCGACTCTGCTCTAAACCCCACATATAACAAAAGTTTTAGTTTAGCGCATCAAACTGCTTTTTTTAAAATCCTTGATTGCTTGAAATACTCCAATTAATAAATGCTCTTAATAACAAAATACTCTTAAGAACAAAAAAGCAAAGGAATATGGTAACTAAAATCCCAAAGGAAAATTGCCTAACAAAGCAAAAAAAAAAAAAAAAAAAAAAAGGAAAGGATTTGGTGGGGGTTAAATTGAGCTGTTGATATGAAACCTAACGAGTTTAAATTCTACCCACTAATAGTATATACTTCTTCGATTTCAATTTATTGGTCTTACTTTTCTTAGTTTCAAAGAAATTTTTTATTTTTATTTTTTCACAATCTAACTTTTCACATAACATGTTTAAAATCACAATATTAGAAGATATTTAGTACATTCTACGAATCTTTAATTTAAGACCACAAAATAAAAAAATCTTAATCTTCTTAAATTTGATACCAAATTAAAATGAGATAAACAAATGAAAATGAAGAATAATTTTGTCAATAGAAAAAAGAAAAAAGAAATCATATTAATTCCTTATACTATAAGTTAAACCCAACACGTAGTTTTTTTGTCTAACGGTTGGTGTCGTTGTTATTATGAAGATAACGATAGGAAAAGAATAGAATAAGATTCATAGAATAAAAATAATGCATTTATTTGGTCCACCATTCACCTTTTCCAATTTTCTATTTTGTAAACTAATATCGCAATATCAAAAATTTTGATTTTGATATGATAATTTGATCGTGCCATGATTTTAAGATTGAATTTTTTTTATATTGTGATAAAAATTTTCGATTTTAAATTACTTCTGATATAATAATTCAATCGTGCTTTGATTTTGATATAATTATTGTATTTGAGTTTTCATTAATTGGATTTACTTGACTGTCTACGATTTTATTGCGTGTTTCCGGGAAGAAGTTTTGGTAAAATATGTTGTTTTTAAGTTAGAAGTCGGGATATGTTTATTGGAAAAGAAAATCTTTAAGTTTGCATCAAAAAGAGTGGAGATAAGTTGTTTTTCTATAGGTCATGACAATAGAGGCAATACTAAATTTTACACCTTGAAACTAACAAATATATTGCATTTAATTTAATTTATCCTTTTGTTTTTGCATGAAAATCCAAGAATGGGAAATGATAGTCTTTTTGGTGAAGGTTTTGACAAATTTAAAAATACATATTATTTAAATATTGTTTAATTTAGAGAATTGTGGTGGCTCTTGGGAAAAAGAAAAATATTTTGGGGTTAGTAATTACTTTAATTTTGAGAAGTCGAAAAAATAGCTTTGCTTGAAAGTATTTTTGGAATGTTGGTCAAATACAAATTATTATTTTAGTATCAGAAAAAAATTTCTCAAATTGATAGTCAAACACATAATACTACTTTTAGTCTTTGCCATTTAAAAAAAATGATAAATTGTAGTCTTTGCCATTTTAAAAAATGGTAAATTTGAGTCCTCCTTGATTTCTGTTAGGTGGAAATAAGCTAAGTGTTTTGAAGAATGACAAAGTTGCATAGAATAGGTTGTGTCAACATCAGTTCATCTAATTCGATTGGGAGAAGGATTTCTCAATCAAATAGAAAGACTACACGGAGTAGGAAGCAGAACATACCACGTGAGCTAACAAGTTCTAAGCGGAAGAGGAAGTCGAGTGCAAATAGGAGTTCGAGTTGAAATAGGTTTTGGATTCAAGTCCAAATCTATAAATAGGGCAATAACTTCTTCAAGGAAGTTTGCGCACATACATAGAGAGTTCATCAAAACGCTATCAAAGAGTTTTTGAGAGGGTTTTGTATATTACTGGGGGTGCTGCAAGTTTTGTGAGAAAAAGTTTGTAAGATTGTAGTTAATTGTTATTGACTACAGTTGCGTGTTGAGTGTAGGAAGAGTCTAACAAGTTGGATCAACTTAGAAGACTTTTTAGAAGACTTGAACCGGGTTTTTTTTGTCTTGAGTAGTAAGGGATTAGAGTTTATAATTCCTTAGTTCCTTAGATTACGTAGGTGTGTAATCGTTGTGTTGTTTGAAGTTGTGATAATTAATTCGAAGTTGTGAACTGATTATTATTTACAAGATTGTTTACCACAATTATCAAACGTTAATGAACAGGTAATAAATACGTGTTCCTTTTACTGAATTAAGGAGGTCATAATTCCAACAATTTCTAACCATTAGAAATTGTTGAAATAAATTTATGTGTCCATCATTGTCTTTTTTTTTTTTTTTCTTACCTTTATATATATGTGTGTGTGTCGTTTGGAAGTAATATTTGTCACACTATTTTCATTATGTGATATTTTTTAGTTTTCCAAATTACCAACCAAAATATGATAGAATTAGACTAAAAAGGCATAGAATTAATCGTTGAATATTTTGGTCAACGAACATTATTATTCGTACTTTTATAATATTGTAATTTAAATTACAATTTATAGTACTACTTTTTATATAGTTTTTGAATATCTAATTTTTTATTTTAAAATATCAAATTAATATAATCTAATTTATCTTTGAAAAAATAGTCAAACTAAAAAGACAACTAAAAAGAAATGAAAGGAATACATAACTTAGATTTGAAAATTCAAATACAATGAATCTTTGACCATGACTCTTTAATTTTTATTTCCTTGTAACGTTTGTAGAGTCTTACTCCTCTTAAACCTATTAATTACTTTCTATTGAATCTATATTCTATACATTAGTCCATATATATTCCCAAGAATTCATTATAGAAAAATGAAATTCATCAAATTCATAATTGCTTCTTGATTTTGAAATATATCAGTATTATTATTTATAATTCTAAACATGGAACAAGAGATGGAGAATATAGAGAGTCCTCTACACATTGATCATTCTAAAAGTGAAGTTATCTTTGACAACACTAATCGTCCCATCACTCTTAAGGTAATTCTTTAGATATTTCATATATTTTTTTTGTTTTATTTTTTTCTTGGTGTTACTCTAAAAGTTCCTAATTAGGTTTTTTTCGTAGACAAGACGATAAATTAGCTCAATCAGATAAGGAACGAAACGGGAATCACAATTTGAAGTTGGCTTCTAGGCTGAAAATTATGTGTGGAAATGTGCACTCTCTCACTTTACTCTCTGTATGGACAACAAGAGTGAGCCGATCCAAATTAGGTTTTTATTTATCAGAATTCATAATAAGGATTCTTAGCTAATGTTTCTGTAATAAGAATCCATAGCTACGTGTTAGAAGGGAGAGAGAGGCGAACGAGATCTAGGAGAGAGATACAATTGATTTGTATATCTAATCGATAATTATATCATGACTACAAATATACAATTGATTTGTATAATAAACTAGCTACTAGAAGCAAGAGTATGATACCTCAACTTAAGATAAGAAGTTTCACATCAGCAAAACACAATAGAGATGTTGGTATATAAGTAAGCAGACCCGACACACTGGTGGCACATTTTAAAACCGTACAGATCTAGGCCCAAAACGAACAATATCATTAGCGGGATGGGCCGTTACAAATGGTATCAAAATCATTCAAACTGATTCAATTTTTTATGATTGTACATAGTTTAGATGATAAGATTGTGTAAAAATTATTGAATGTATAGAAGTTAAACTCTTCAAGTTATTTGCTAAAGATAATGCATTGGATGTTTTTGCAGTTTGAGAATGTTGCTTACAAGATTAAGCTTGTAAAACAAGGATGTTTGAAGAATTCATCAAAATCAGAGGAAGAGAAAACAATCTTGAAGGATGTCTCGGGGATAGTTTCTCCGGGTGAAATGCTGGCGATATTAGGCCCTTCAGGATGTGGAAAAACAACTCTGCTAACAGGACTCGGAGGCAGGCTCGTTAATGGCCATCTAGATGGCGTTATAACGTACAATAATAACCCCTTTTCTAGTTCCATGAAGCGTAGCATTGGTTTTGTTACTCAAGATGATGTTCTTTATCCTCACCTTACAGTGTACGAAACGCTTGTGTTCACTGCTCTCCTCCGTTTACCTAAAACTTATTCAGTTGAGGAAAAAACCGCACATTGTGATGCAATTATACCTCAACTTGGATTAACAAAGTGCAAGGATAGCATCATTGGAGATTCGCTTTTGAGAGGGATATCCGGTGGGGAGAGGAAAAGAGTAAGTATTGGGCAAGAAATGCTTATCAATCCGAGTTTATTGTTCTTGGATGAACCAACATCGGGGCTTGATTCTACTACTGCTTTAAGGATTGTGTCTACGTTAAAAGATTTAGCAAACGGTGGCAGGACGGTTGCAATGACAATACATCAGCCTTCTAGTAGGCTATTTTACATGTTCGACAAAGTGTTGCTGTTATCCGAAGGAAATCCCCTGTATTTTGGCAGAGGCAAAGATGCAATGGGATATTTTTCAGGCATCGGATTTCCCCCGTTAGTTGCTATGAATCCATCGGACTTCTTATTGGATCTATCAAGTGGTATGTTTATCTATCCTTCTTTGTTATAGATAGTAATTTCATGTAGTTAGACCTTTTTGGTCTTTCATGAATCGGATAGACAAGGGGCTGAATCTCTGTGGATCATGTCAACAAAGCCACTCTGCTATTTACAATACCGTTGACTTGTGTGATTTAATTTCTTAGGTATACTATCAGATGATCCTCGCGTATTATCTGATGCTCCTAGAGAAGATCCAGCCTTAATCAAGCAAACTTTGGTAACTGCTTTCAAAACCAATCTAGCGGAGAACTTGAATGAACAGTTGCAAGAATCTATTGATCACCAGGCTACTGAAAAATTACCTGACAAGATATTCAGTCAATGGTCGAATACATGGTGGCAGCAATTCTCAGTGTTACTGAGAAGAGGGATGAAAGAACGAAAACACGAGTCCTTATCTAACCTCAAGGTTGGAGAAGTCTTGGTGATGTCTTTCTTCAGTGGATTGTTATGGTGGAAATCTAACAACATTCAAGATCAGGTAATTGTTAACTTTACATGAAGTAAGCCATTGAACTGATATTAAATTGGTATATATACTCTACCTTCACGAGGTACAGGTAAGGTCTGCTTGCACTTACCGTCTTCACCCCACCTGTGGGATAACACCGGGTGTATATGTGTTGTTATTATAAAATTGTTACTATAAAGAATTAAGCTAACCAGTGTAATTTAACTTGATATAACCAGGTTGTTATTAACGGCTACACGGTATCTTATAATTAGGTGATCTGATAGTGTAAAAAACTCTTTTTTACGATGTAATTGGTACATATCATTGAAGTTAAACAAATGTCATTTGTTGACTGTTGCAGACAGGCCTTCTGTTCTTCTACACTAGTTTCTGGGAGTTTTATTCTGTGTTCCAAGGTATTTTTACCTTCCCACAAGAAAGGATGATGTTGGAGAAAGAAAGATCATCTGGCATGTATAGGCTCTCCGCGTACTTTATGGCTATGACTGTAGGTGACCTTCCGATGGAGCTAGTCCTTCCGACTATTTCCACTGTTATAACATACTGGATGGCTGGTCTAAAACCATCCGCGGGGAGGTTCTTCTATACTTTATTCAGCCTCCTCTACAATGTATTAGTCTCCCAAAGCCTTGGACTTGCTATTGGTGCAATGGTCATGGACGAAAAGTCAGCTACTGTACTCGCTTTAGTCATCTTGATATCGTATACCTTAGCTGGAGGGTACTATGTTCAGCATGTCCCGAGGTTTATTGCCTGGATAAAGCACATATCAATAACTCAGTACGCGTACAAGCTCTTGTTGGGGTCTCAATATAGTCCGGGGGAAACGTATTCATGTGGCCTAAACGTGACGTGTCTGGTTGAAGATTCTCCTTCCATAAAAACTATAGGACTTGGAGGTAAAGGCATCTCAATTGTTGCATTGGCTGTTATGCTTTTTGGTTTTAGGTTCTTGGCTTATGTTGCTCTTATGAGGATTGGTGTGACAAAGAAATAGATTTTGCTTTACTCAAAGATTTTGTAGGAAGTGTTCCATTTGTAATTTTGGTTTGTTTCCTGCTGAGATATGCTAGTCATGTTCTTTTTAGTGGTAACATTTATTGCCGCAAAAACATTTAGCGGTAATTGAGTTAATGACTTAATGTCGTTGTATTTAGAGTTGCTAAAGTCTTTAGTAACATTTCATATAGAGTGCTGGGTATAAATACTCGTATTTATTGTTGTTGCTAAATATAATATATCGACTATTATATAATTGTCGCTAAATCCTTGATTTTTTTAGTGTGTTATACAAAGAACATGCAATTTATGTAAACTCTATTTGGTTTCTAGACTTTTTTTTTTTAATGACAAGGGATCTGCAGCCGCTGTCCTCTAGGTGCACACAAGATCAAACCTCTGTTGCAATAGCTTGCAAATATAGGTGAGGTAACCCGCACTATGCAAGTCTAGTGCGACGAGCATGAGCTACATTGTTTGTCTCTTTTGTTTAATTACTCCAAAGCAAATGCCGACATCTCAATTGTGGCCTAATGATCAATGAAGTGGTAAAATCTTGACGATTGAGGTATGGCTTATTTGTCTATATATAAAGTGGGTGAAAACCTTGGAGGTCAAGGTTAGTAGATAGTTAATAAAAAAAGATGTCATTCTTTTTTAAATTAACTAAAAAGAAAATAATGTCACGTAAATTAGGACGAAGGAGTACATAAAATGAAAACTCACTCACTTGGGTGCAGCTTATTCTAGCAATAACCCTTTAAAATATTGTGCACACTTCTTTAATGTTTAACTTGAGTAGTTGGAAACAATTGTCATGAACTTTATTCTTGAATTTCTAAAGTAATAATTATTTTGTGACGATTTCTTTGAGCTAAAACGATACAAAATGAGATGAAGGAAATATTTATTAGAGGTTTGTTTTGCTATATTATCTTTATAAATAATTATGCTTTTGGAAATGACCAAAATTTGACAACCTAATCAATAAATTCATTACTGTCCATTTCCTCATAAATTGTTTTTTTTTTTGTTTGTTTGAAATGGGGAACGGGAAAATGGAACCGCACAAACAAAGTGAAATTTCAAATAATCAATCAACTTAATTACTTTCGATCGCCTCTATATCTTAATCAGTCCATATGTATTTCCAAGAATATAGGAGAGAAAAAAGAAGTCATCAAAGAAGTCTTGATTTTAAATTCTATTAAATAGAGAGCCCCAAGAGTTTCTAAACATGGAATAATTAAAGATGGAGAATATATTGTCCCAACAACAAAATAAACACACTGATCATTCTAAAATTGAAGTAATTTTCAACAACATTAATCGTCCTATCACTCTTAAGGTAATTCTTTAAATATTTCATGTGATTTTTTGTTTTGTTTTTTGCTTAGTGTTGCTCGGGAAGTTTCACATTAGGGGTAAAGTGATTTATAACAAAAGTGACTTGGGGTCGATGAGACATAAGAAATACTTATTACTTGAATTTTTAAGGTGTGACTAGCTCCGCCCCTGAGTCCTTACTAGCTCTACCCCTTATCCTTGAGTCCTTACCATCTCCGCCCCTTATCCCTACGTCCTTACTAGCTCCGCCCCATATCCTTGAGTCCTTACCAGCTCCGCCCCTTATCCCTGAATCCTTACTAGCTCCGCACCTTATCCCTGAGTCCTTACTAGCTCCGCACCTTATCCCTGAGTCCTTACTAGCTCCGCCTCTTATCCCTGAGTCCTTACTAGCTCCACTCCTTATCCCGGTGTCCTTACTAGCTCCGGCTCTCCGCCCCTTATCCCTGAGTCCTGACTAGCTTCGTCTCTTATCCCTGAGTCCTCACTAGTTTTTCCCTTTATCCATGTGTCCTTACTAGCTCCGCCCCTTATCCCGGTGTCCTTGCTAGCTCCGGCTCTCCGCCCCTTATCTCTGAGTCCTTACTAGCTCCGTCTCTTATCCCTGAGTCCTCACTAGTTTTGCCCCTTATCCATGTGTCCTTACTAGCTCCGCCCCTTATCCTTGTGTCCTTACTAGCTCCACCCCTTATTCTTGTGTCCTTATCCACCCTTACTAGACACCCTTTAGCATGCCAAAACTTAATAAATAGTTCCTCTTTTATGATATTGCAAAAAATGTAATGGCTTGGGTGATCTTGCAGTTCGAGAATGTTGTTTACAAGATCAATCTCGCGAAAGAAGGGTGTTTCAAGAATTCACCTAAATCAAATGAAGAGAAAATAATCTTGAAGGGTGTCTCGGGGATCGTTTCTCCAGGTGAAATGCTGGCGATACTAGGCCCTTCAGGAAGTGGAAAAACAACTCTGCTAACAGGACTCGGAGGCAGGCTCGTTAATGGACATCTCAAAGGCGTTATAATGTATAATAACAAGACATTTACCAATGCCATGAATCGTAATATGGGCTTTGTTACTCAAGATGATGTTCTTTACCCTCACCTTACAGTGTCTGAAACACTTGTGTTCACTGCTCTCCTTCGTTTGCCTAAAACATTTACAGTTGAGGAGAAAATCGCGCATGCTGACGCGATTATGACTCAACTTGGATTGACAAAGTGCAAGGATATCATCGTTGGAGGTCCGTTTTTGAGAGGGATATCGGGTGGGGAGAGGAAAAGAGTAAGTATTGGACAAGAAATGCTTATTAACCCGAGTTTGTTGTTCTTGGATGAACCAACATCAGGGCTTGATTCTACTACAGCTTTAAGGATTGTATCGACTTTAAGGGATCTAGCAAAGGGTGGAAGGACGGTTGTGCTAACAATACATCAACCTTCGAGTAGGCTGTTTTACATGTTCAAGAAAGTGTTGCTGTTATCCGAAGGAAATCCCCTGTATTTTGGCAGAGGAGAAGATGCTATGGGATATTTTTCAGGCATCGGATTTTCCCCGTTAGTTGCTATGAATCCCTCAGACTTCTTGTTGGATCTTTCAAATGGTATGTTTCATCTGCATATATATATATATATAGTAATTTCATGTATGAAGACTTTTGCTTTTCTTTTACGAATCAAAGTGACAAAGGGCTGAATATCATGGATCGTGACAGGAAGGCCACTCTGCCACTAACATTACCCCATCTCGTTGTGCTGAGATGGTCATGATGTACGTTGTCTATTAGGCAAACAGTATGATGACTGATAAACTGGTGTGATTTGATATGTTAGGTATACTTTCGGATGATCCTCGTGAATTAGTAGATACTCCTATAGAAGATCCAGCTTCAATCAAGAAAACTTTGGTAGCTGCTTTCAAAACCAATCTAGTGGAGAACATGAAGGAGCAATTGCAAGAATCTGACGTTCATCAGGTTGCGGAGAAACAACATGAGAAGAAATTTACTCAATGGTCGAATACCTGGTGGCAGCAATTCTCAGTGTTATTTAGAAGAGGGATGAAAGAACGAAAACATGAGTCCTTCTCTAGCCTCAAGGTTGGAGAAGTCTTGGTTGTGGCTTTCTTGTGTGGATTGTTATGGTGGAAATCTAACAACATTCAAGATCAGGTAATCGATACTTCTCCTCGTTAGACATGTAGTTATCTTTGATTAGATGATCAGATAGTATAAAAATTCTTTTAACGTTGTAATTGTTAACTTGGTGCAGGTTGGACTTATGTTCTTCTACACTGATTTCTGGTCATTTTTTCCCTTGTTACAAGCTATTTTTACCTTCCCACAAGAAAGGATGATGTTGGAGAAAGAAAGATCATCAGGCATGTATCGACTCTCTGCGTACTTTATGGCTAGGACTATAGGTGACCTTCCAATGGAGCTAGTCCTTCCAACTATTTTCACCGTTATAACATACTGGATGACTGGCCTAAAACCATCCGCGTTGAACTTTTTCTCTACCTTATTCAGCATCCTCTACAATGTATTAGTCTCCCAAGGCCTCGGACTAGCTCTTGGTGCAATGATCATGGACCAAGAATCAGCTACTGTACTCGGTTCAGTCATCATTCTATCGTTCACCTTAGCAGGAGGATACTTCGTTCAACATGTCCCGTGGTTCATTTCCTGGATAAAGTACATATCGATTAGCCAATACACGTATAAGCTCTTGTTGGGGTCACAGTATAGTCATGGGGAAACGTATTCATGTGGCATAAACGCGACGTGTCTGGTTGAAGATTTTCCTACCATAAAGACTATAGGGCTTGGAGGTAAAGGCATTTCAATGGTTGCATTGGCTGTTATGTTTTTTGGTTATAGGTTCTTAGCTTATGTTGCTCTTATGAGGGTTGGTGTAACAAAGAAATAGATTTTGCTTTACTCAAAAGAGTGTAGAAATGTCCCATTTGTAATTTTGGTTTCTAGACTATCTATCAAAAGTTTGAGAAACATTTACTAGTACTACATTGTTTGACTCTTTTGTCACAAGTGTAGACATTTCAAGTTTGTCGTAGTAGTCAATGAAGTGAGTGAAAATTTTGATAATCAAGGTTCTAATTCTAGTAGAGACTGGGACGTGTCGTTTATTGGTTAACAGGGCCGGCCCTATGCTTTGGGAAATAAGGCTTTTGCCTTGGGCCCCCAAATTTCAGGGGCCTCAAATTTTTATCAAGAATAAATTATGTGTTAAAATTTTTATATAAAAAATTGATTATTTATGATAAAAAGTATAATTTTTTTAAAAACATATTATTTTACCCACTTTAACATCTTTAGTACTTTGTTAAAAATAAGAATTAATAGTGAAAAGTGTTGAACAAAGTGAATTACAAATTCTTTTTTATTTCGTTTAAATTTTTAGTTTCAAGCATTACTACAATCATATTAAAATGGGGTATACTAAGTCATCAACTTCTTGCGTCAAATTCTATGGTTCTAAATCTTATTTCTATTTAATATTTATCAACTTATTACTTGTATAATTATGTTAACAATTCATATAATAATTGTCTCACTAAAAGGATGTTTTTCAATGTTGAGTTGATAAAATCTTACCTAAATTTAATAACTAAAAAAACAATATTAAAATACTAATAATTTCCATCTAAATAGTGTAAGAAAAATAGATTTTGAATAAATATGTATATGAAATTTGATTATATTTTAGGCCCCTAATTGAAATTTCGCTTTAGGCCCCCAATCACGTTGAGCCGCCTCTGTTGGTTAATATAGTGGATGAATACTTGGTGATCAAGGTTCATCCAGGAGAGACAAAAATACGCTTGATTAAGTTTTCCTCAACTGCCTAAACCTTTGTAGATATTAGATTAAGCCAAATTAATCTATTAGATCTTTAAAAATTGAACTTTTTAGTATTGAATACATTTGATATTGATAGGGTTGATATAAGTCATAAAATACTGAATTTTTGGATATTTAAAATTATGTTATACTAAATCTAATATCCAATTTGAAATTCTTAAATTTAAAAAATAAAATTTTAGTTCGATTCATAATTCAAAATTCAAAATCCAAACCAAATAACCATATATTTCTTCTTTATATAGTTGTATATTTTAATTTAAAAAATTTATCTTATGAATAGTTGCTCATCAGGTACCCAAATAATTTAGTCAAAACCAGTAAGTTACCTTGTTAAAAATTTAAACTTTATAAACTCAAAATTTCAATTCTGCGTCTAATAAAATACCTTTAACACTACAAAATAAGCATGGGAAATGAAAGAGGTAAAGGTGGCAAAATCAGACAATAAAATGATCCGTTTAGTTCAACTCATTTTACAATGAACTGATACGTCTCGATTTTTAGTTTATTTCAACACAATTCACTTCGCTGAAATAATATTTAAGTGGATCAATGACTTACCTATTTTAAAATTCAATTCAATTTAATCCACCTATTTAACACCTCAACGTCCAAAGAAAAATTAGTTGGCCTATTTAAGAATGTCGACATAGAATGGGCGCACACAATATTTTGTTTCTTCTTTGTGAATGGCCATAATATAAGTCATAATATAAACGAATGTCTGCGTCTTTATTTGAATTTGACTATAAATCCATCGAATATGCCATTTTTATAATTATTATATACCCATAAAAAAATATATATATAGCACTCACATCAGAGCTTTCACGTGTGAGAAATGAAATAATGTCTTTGACAAAATTTGTCTCTTTTAATTTAATACATTGTCAATAGATGTGGTGCAGCAGATATGAAATAATGTCTTTGACAAAATTTGTCTCTTTTAATTTAATACATCGTCAATAGATGTGGGTGCAGCAGATATGAAATAATGTCTTTGACAAAATTTGTCTCTTTTAATTTAATACATCGTCAATAGATGTGGTGCAGCAGATGAGGTTGTTCTTCTCTGAATCAGAGATCTCAAACTTGAATCCTGAGTACGGAAAAATTCTTGGTAGAGAGCACATCCCCTCGAATATGGGGCCTTACGTAACGCAAATTCGAAATATTCAAATTTTAATATGAATATCAAATACCGAACGAAAAAGTTGATCGGTGATGAGTTAGGTAAGAATATAATTCTTCACGGTATCAATAGTTTAAAGCGCGTTGGCAACATAACAATATTAAATATATTATGTTTGTGTGTATACCAAGAAAAGTTATGGACCAATAGATACTCAATATTCAATATGATGATTATGTATTCGAGGTGTGTTGTAAGTAATTTAAGGTCTAAAGAGATTAGACCTAAGACCAAGTCAAGTTGGAAAAACTTTACCATGGACTAAAGTTTCTAATGAGCCTAACTTTAAAGGATAACTACGTACTCTACTTCCAATTATTAATAAGTCATATATGTTGTAGATAATGTATCAAATTAAAGCCTTTTGAATCTAGTTTTTAACATTATAAGTCATTCATCATCATTTAGACATATCTACACCAAGATATGATGGGTTTTTTTTACTAATAAGTGAAAGATAGGACAATACTAAAAATAGGTCAAAAATCGAGGATCAAAACAAATTGACGGGCATCTTTTATTTATAAGGCAAAATTGAGAAAAAAAATTGAGGGACTTGACAATGTTGGAAAATGGAGTCTCGATACAGAAAAATTGACGGACTAATTCAATAGATCAAATCGAAGATCGTCCGCTGGTTAGATAAATATTCAAATACTGATATTTATTGAAAAATAGGTGTAAAAATAAATTTTATAAAGTTAATGAAGTCCCTAGTCAAGTGATATGATTTTCGAGATGATAGGATGCGTTGCAAGATAGATTTCAATTTTGAAGTTTAAAAGTTGAACCAAAGACAACATTTTGAATTGACGAAGTGGGATTTGAATTTTGACAATTTCACTATGTCTGGGTGATTATTTATGGATTGGTTGGATGATTTTGCTCTTATTAAGTTTCTAAAATTGATATTTTCTTTATTTGAAATTTGGTTTGTGGTTGCATTTAGCTGATTTTTGGCGCATAAGACTTTTACATTATGCGTAAATCAATTTTGAAATCAATGTTGACTTTTGACCTCAGTAACGCATAGTTGTTGTTTTTTACTTAATTTTTGAATTAGAATTTTACATATAATAATATGGATATCAATAGACTTGTATACTCATATAGAGGATGATTTAGATAGAGTGAAAGCTTTCAGGAGTGATTCAAAAAGGAAGGTAATCTTATGATGGTTCATGAAATATTTGCTCGACTTTCGATGTAGGTTATGACTCTTAGATTAGCTTGGGAAGTGATTTATGTATCAAGTGTGATATGTGTGGGAGTATTGGTGAATTCGATAAATTAGGAAGAATGACTTTATGTTAAATCTAGGTTGGGACCTAAATAATAGACATTAATTATATGGCATGTTCCTTGTTTTCCATGAGTATTATGTTTGAGGCTTTTGAATTGGTTTAGATTCATTTTATTTTTATGATATAATTATCCAACTCTTGCTCGCGATTGGTCAATTTATGATGTCTACTGAGTACATGTATTAACATATTTATACTACTCTTGCTGCATTTTTTTTTTATGCAGCTCCTAACACTAGTTGCATGCCTTATTGATTCTGTTGTTCGAGGTAACGTTTATTTGAAAGTTTGAGTGAGCTACTTGGCGTGAAGAGCAATGTATGGCTACATCTATCTTATTTTCCAGTCTTTTGTTATTTCAAACAGTCTTGTAATTTTGGATCATACGTATGTTCTCAGTTTTAGATGCTCTTATATCGATGACATTGATTTTGGATTTATACAATTATTTTACATCCTATCAATATCTATTAACATTCGGCTTTAAAATTTATATGTCGCTATTAATTTTTATTGATTTGGCATATTGCTTTGATCTTCCACTTATCTTTAAGGAGTTGACTTACATATCGATGAATTAATATAGATATCGTTATAACCTTTGATTTTGGATCGTGACATATAGCGTATGTACAAGTGTTAATTACTTCGACATTTTCTTTGCCCTAAACAAGAGAAAGAAAGTTAAGAGCTTGATTCTTGGGAGAATTTTCATCGAAGATCAACTCCATCCAACAACCCAAGTAAGTATATTTATAGTTCATAAATACTATACTAACCCTAAAGAATTAAAAAAAAAAAAAAAACTTATCAACATTTTATGAATCTTTCAAGAATCAACCATAAATGAAAAATGAGATTATTAAATCAGCATTGCATAAGCCTTACTCAACTAGTGACAAATATGCTCATTTGGATCATCATCAAAACATACACATGGCATAAAATAAACAAAACAAAAAAAAAAAGTAGGTTAATATATAGTATTAAATTTGCCCTACGAACAACTTTCTCCCATCCCCCCTTTGATGTTATTTAATATTTTTCTTGCCAACTCCCCTTTCACTATACGTGGCTACACTTATCTTACTCCATATTTTATTTTATATTTGGTTGTATTCTATATGTTTGTTTTCATAAAATAGAAAATGAAAGTAATAACAAAATATAATATGTCATCCCATTTATATGGGAGTAATAATCATACAATAGAAATGGAAGTAATAACAAAATATGATATGTCATCCCATTTATATGGGAGTAATAATCATAAAATAGAAATGGAAGTAATAACAAAATATGCTATGTCATTTTTTAAAGTATAGTATACTCAATTCCATTGTGTTCCTAGTTCCTATGTAAGGCAAAAAACTTTTACGTATAGAGATATAGTGAGTGTGTGTGAGATCTACATAATTAGTAACATAGGTAAATAAGTGTCAGTAGAATTCGGAAAAGGATCGCATCTCAAGGGTTGTGATGCAAATAGTCGCTTTTACAGTTTAAACTCATGATCTATAATTCATATTTAAAATTATTTTTTACTAATGATCCAAGACTCTCTTTTATTGTTTATTCAACTAATGTACATTTTTAACACTATTTTTATCTTCTCTATTCCAATTTATGTAGCATAGTTTGAATTTTGAGGGTCAAATAGTTTTAAGTTTAACTATTAATTGAACATGGAATCTTCTAATTTTTTAAAATAAAATTTACATATTTAAAAATTACATAAAAATACATTAAATAAAAATAATTTATAACTTTAAATAATTTAAAAGATAAAGAAGAGTATGGTAAAAATAGATGTGTTTAACCTCAAAATTAAAATAAGCCACATAAATTAAAATGAAGAGAGTCAAAAGACATCTATATTAATAGTATCTTTTTCCTTTTTATTAGATGAGATAAAACATGATAAAATGATAGTGAAAAAGATATCTTGACTTTATGTGAATAACAAAAAAAATACAATTAACTAAAAGACATGTGGCAAAATGAGAAGTCGAAAACGCAACAAAATAAAACGTCATCAAATACGAATCATTGAAAAGAAATCAACGTGGCTATTTAGACCACCAAATACTGTAATAAATATTGTCATCTTAATCCAAAAAAATAAATAGCACAATCAATATACACTTTGATTTAATTTATTAGTGACACGTGAACTATAGTATAAAAGGTATTTAATCAAAGAACAATTTTATTAGGTTTGACCTTACTTTTTTTGGGGTGGTAGTGTACCTAAATTATTGGGAAAATTTAACGTTATCAAAATTCAAAACTCAATTGTTTTTTCTTAATCAGTCAAAAAGTGGTTGATTTTTTTATTTATTTATTTAAAATAATTGAGGGTATGGGAGGAAGAAAATTACGTAAGACATCAAAATTCAAATTCGTCAATCAATAGAACTATTAAACTTTACTCTATTCACAAAAAAATAGTAAAAAGAAATAAAATATGGTAGAGAAGCCGAGCAAAGGGGTTATATTTACAGAGTTTTTACTTCAGATCGATCAATTTGATATTAAAAAGACTTCAGATCGATCAATTTGATATTAAAAAGACATAGTTTAATATATGAAATATTTTACGCTCATATAGTGATAAAAAAAAAGATCAATTTCAAGAAATATAGCATAAATAGTCTCATATAGTGATCGAAAAAGATCAATTTCAAGGAATATAGCATAAATAGTCTATTTTGATTCGAGTATTATTAGTTGATTTTATAATTTGAATAGATGATATATAGATTAGATGAATAAATTATTCAGTAATTTTTTAAACATTAGAAGTGACACATAGACTGTCGACAAAGTAAGAGGCAGAAGCACACAATAAAAAAAAAATCTGTTAATCCAAAAATATTTAAAATATAATTAGAACTAATCTCGTTAAGCAAATCCAAAAATCAACCTAGCTCCCATAATACTAAACTAAAAGTTATACTCTCTCTGTCTATTTTTATTTGTTATGTTGTATTTTTTGAAAGTCAATTTGACTAATTTTTAAAGTTAAATTAAATTACATTAATTTAATATTTTAAACAAAAAAATAGATATTTAAAAATTATAAGAAAAGTACTATAAATTGCAATTTTTTTAATCTCAATATGATAAAAAAATACATCATAAAATATTAATAAAATTCTTATAGTTTAACTCTTAAAAAAGAAATTATGATAATTAAATGTCAACAAAGGAAGTAGTATCAATTATTAAAGATCTATATGTATGCATGAATAATTAAATAGTGTAATGTAAGTATAACTTTTTCATCAATTTCACTAACACCAAAATTAGAAAAAGATACACAAATGACAAATGTCATTTTTCATTTTTTAGAAAAAAGAAGAAAAATGAAAAATGAATGACAAAAAACGTTATAAATTTAATTTAAAAAAATGCATACGTGTTGTCCATAGATGACATTTTTATAAGATTTGTCTTCTGTAGTCTCTTTCACATCCCAATTATTATTTAAAAAAATACCACTCAATTCCAAAAAAAAGCCAATTCCCTTTTTTTGGTCCACGTATTTGCACGTGTACCACACTCTATGAATTCTTAAAATATTTACCAATTAGAAAAATATTTACATTGATCGACTTATTAACAAGAGTAATAAAAACGATATGATGTTAGTAAGCTAACATAATTATTATTATCAAAAATAAATGTTGTGCACAATGATGAATCTGTTTCATAATTTCTTGATAATGATGTTTAGCTCCAGTTATGTCAGAATATAACTAAAAATAATTATTAATTTTATAATAATAATTATCTTAAGCTAAAATGATTGTCAATGAATGAAAAAGGAGCATTTTATATGAAGTTGGACTAATGTAATCATTCAATTGTCCACATGTTAAAATTTCTTGTGATAATGTAATAAAATTCCAAAATCAAAATTCAAGCAGCCTTTACCTCTTTCTCTTCTTCCAAAAAAAAATAGTAATACTACTTACTCCGTCTCAATTTATTTATCATAATTTTTAATATAAAATTTATTTGAAAATATACAAAATACACTAAAATATAATATTTTAATCTAATAGTTTTAAATATTTATATATAAAAAAAATATTATAATTATCAATAAATTAACAAGAACTTTTTTAATGGACTAAAAAAATTACTTCTTCAATCTCAATTTATTTGACATATTTTTATATTAATTAACAATTTAACTTTAAAATGTCTATTTTATCATTAATGAAATGATTTATAGTCACATAAATATCTATCTTTAGACCATAAATTTCAAACAAAAAAAATTCTTCATAAACTTCGTATTCAGATAAACTAACTCATATAAAATAAAGCGAAATCAAGAAATATTACTTTTAATCTAAGATAAAAAGTGGGAGGAAAAACAAAGATTCAATCTTCTAGAAGTTACATGAGAGAGTGCCACGTAGTAGGGGGCCTCAAAGACTTTTTAAAATTATATTTTTGGAACTTGTTTTTTTTTTTATTTAGATTCATGTATTTGGTCCAAAACTTTACTGCTTGATAAGGTCGGCTATTAAAATGCCTAACTTTTTAATACGTGTCACATTTTAGAACTATCAAGATTTTAAGAAAAAGACAATAATACTTATCTCTTTTTCCAATTTCGTCCATATATAAATCCCCCTACCATCCCAATTTCCAAAAGAAAAAAAAGTTTGGAAAATTTGAAAAAAAAAAAAAATTGAAAAAGAAAATAGATTTTAATAAAAAAAAAATGGGTGTTCAAGAAAAAGATCCACTTTTGCAATTAAGTTTACCACCAGGATTCAGATTTTATCCAACTGATGAAGAACTTTTAGTTCAATATTTATGTAAGAAAGTTGCTGGACATGATTTTCCTCTACAAATTATTGGAGAAATTGATTTATACAAATTTGATCCTTGGGTTCTACCTAGTAAGTTTTATTCAATCTCTTATATTTATTTTTCGCTATCGAATCGAGTTCTGATTAATTTGAGACCTCTGATTAAGAATAAATGAAATTATATTCATTTCATCATGATCTTTGTGTGGTTTCTAGTTTAAGTAAAGTTTTACTCCTATTGTTTTAGTTTTAATGGATGGATTCATAATTAAAGTCAATTTGTATCTAAAATATCTAATGAGTTTTAGTTATTTTCGATTACGAGATGATGCACACCAAATGATATTCTACTACTCCCTCTCTTTTTGCTTTCAAAAAGAATGATCTTACGTTGACTTGACACAGAATTTAAGAAAAATAAAGAAAACTTTTGAATCTTATGGTCCTAAATTAAAATTATGTCAAATATACAAAATTGTCCTTTAATCTTGTCGCCTTAAACATGTCACGTGTAAAGCTGAAATTAAAATGTTACAAAAAAAAGAAAGAGATCGTTCTTTTTTAAACTGATTAAAAAAAGGTCATTCTTTTTTAAACGGATAGAGTATTAATGATTTGATTTTGATAAATGATGGATTATGTAATTTTTGTTATAGGTAAGGCAACATTTGGAGAAAAAGAATGGTATTTCTTCAGTCCGAGGGATAGGAAGTATCCGAATGGATCTAGACCGAATAGAGTAGCAGGGTCGGGTTATTGGAAAGCAACGGGGACGGATAAGATCATAACTTCACAAGGAAGAAAAGTTGGAATTAAGAAAGCCCTTGTGTTTTATGTGGGTAAAGCTCCAAAAGGATCTAAGACGAATTGGATTATGCATGAATATAGACTTTTTGAATCTTCAAGGAAAAATAATGGAAGTTCAAAGGTAATTTAACTGAACATTGCTCTTTTCTCTTTTCTTTTTGTTTTTGGATGAATATTTGCACTTTTAGTCCCTCAAATATTCAAATGTCTCTACATTTAATCATTGATTAATTGAAATGCCACTTTCTTGTGAATATTTGCAAATTTAGTGAATTATTAACAATGTATTTAATAACTATGCCCTACCAACATGGGTTGTGGTGTACGGGTGGGAGTGTTTCACTCTTCATTAGAGGTCGGAGAAAATCTTGTCGGGAGCGCCACCCCAGAATGGGCCCTCAAGTGCATGATCTGAATTTAGTCGGGCTCTAATTTAGGCTCCAGACACTGGGGAAACCAAAAAGAAAAAACTAAGCCCTTTGTTTCTTAGCTCGTCAAAGATGTTTTAACTCTGAACTTTTCATTGTTTTATTAATGAATTGATTTGAGTTTCGAAAGTCTCTATAGTTAATTTTCCTGCTCAGTCAAGCAGCATCACATAAATTGGGAATTACTAATTATATTTGTTATACTACATGTTGATGCTAATGTAGTTAGCTATAACGTATTCTTTGTATATAAAGGGACCAAGAGTGTACATTTTAGTGATTTGAGGTCAAAATGTGCTATAGTCAAAATAGTATAAGGGCTAAAGTCTAAATTCTCAATAATTTAGAGGGCTAAATGTGCAATTGTATCCCATTTTCGAATGTCTTAATTGTTGCATTTCTTAATATGCATCTGATTTTTGATTCATTTTTGTATATTTCAGCTAGATGAATGGGTGCTTTGTCGAATTTATAAGAAGAATTCAAGTGGACCAAAACCTCTTCTGTCTGGTTTACACAACAGCAATGAATACAGCCACGGTTCATCGACTTCGTCCTCGTCCCAATTTGATGATATGCTCGAATCGTTACCAGAAATGGATGATCGATTCTCCAATTTACCGAGATTGAACTCTCTTAAGACCGAGAAATTGAACCTCGAACGCCTGGATTCAGCCAATTTCGATTGGGCGATCCTTGCTGGGCTCAAACCAATGCCGGAATTGGGCCCAGCAAATCAAGCTCCAGGCGTTCAGGGTCAGGGTCAGGCTCACGCTCAAGGGCATGTCAATAACCACATCCACAACCACCACAACAACAACAATATGAATTTTCTCAGCGATGTTTATGCCCATCCTACTACGAATTTTCGAGGCAACACCAAGGTTGAAAGTATTAATCTAGACGAAGAAGTTGAAAGCGGGAACAGAAATCAACGGATTGATCAATCGCGTTACTTTCAACAGAGTCTGAATGGATATTCCCAAGCGTATACGAACAGTGTTGATCAATTCAGAATCCAATGCCCGAACCAGACATTAAATCTGGGGTTCAGGCAGTAGAAAAATTGTAGCTTGAAATCTGAATGCCAGTATACTGTATATACAGAAGATCTGGATTTAGATTTCCTTGCCCCAACGGATTCGAAGAAAGAGCAAGTACAGTTTCATGGCCAGAAAATTAACGTCGTCTTTGTCATTAGGCTGAGGGCACGTCTGCTCGGACGTTATTTGCAAGTTTGTGTCTGAAGTCATTAGGCTGAGGGCATTATTTGCAAGTTGCCTATGAAGTCATTAGGCTGAGGGCACGTCTGCTTGGACGTTATTTGCAAGTTGTATCTGAAGTCGTTAGGCTGAGTGCCCGTCTGCTTGGACGTTAAAATAATGTTATAATGTACACAAACAGGAAATATATGCAGGGGCATGTATATTCTTTTAGGTACTGGCTTATAGTTTGTTTTATTTTATGATACATTTCCAGATTTGGATGTATTTTGTAATTCTTACATTTCTGTGTAGCAACTTAGAAGATATATAGAAGTTACTTCTAAAATATTTTTAAAAGTTATCATTTAAAATGAGCCATAAATATTATGTGGGTAGAAATCATTTTTATCAAAGATAGAATTAAAAATTTAAATTAGTTGTTTCTAAGATAAGGTAAAGATAATTATTTTTTTAATCGTCTTCTGGTCACCCTTTTTTCACCTAATCTACATCAACTTATATGGCTATTTTTTTAGAGCAACCTAAAATATGTGAGACTAATTCATTTATCCATATTCGTACATTTAGGCAAATCCTGCGATTATTCGAGAGATCTCTTGCTCAATCAATTAGGCCACCACCGAAGTAACATATTTATACACTTTCCCAGAGACTAGAATTTATTCAATTTTTTCTATATGTATCCTTTTCAGACCAAAATTTGCATATTCTTTTGTTCACATTGTATAATGTATAGGTTAAATTGGAAATTAAATCAATCCCTGTAATATTCGACTAAGAACTAATATTCAATTAAGTAACATGAGTGTTTTTGATCCTTTGACTAACGGAAAATAAGCATTATACTTTGAAAATAAGCATGGTTTAAAACTTGGTATTGAAGTCGATGCGTAAAAAATAAATATGAGTTGAAAATCGATATTGGAGCTCATGCGTTAAAGTTAAAATTGAGTTATAAAATAGGTACAAGTTAAAAGTGGTTGAAAGTTGTTGTTCTTCTTTTTCAATGAATTCACATATCCATTGAGATTAATGGAAGGGCTCAATGACGATGCATATTGAGTATGTTTCTCATCCTATCACTATTTATTTTTATCTCTCACACCAAACGATCCCTTAGAGTTTGGCCAAACATGTTATTAGAGTTTACTTTTGTTTTATATGCGTTCTTAAGTTTTTTTTTTTTTTGGTTTCTCATTCAAGTCCAACTAATCTAGATTCTCCCAACATGATTTTTTTTCCATTCTCAGAGTTTGAGCTCAAACCCAAAACCTTTGTTAAAGGTGAAGGAATCTCAATTATCCCGACGCAATTCATACAGATCATTATCAAGTAATTATCTAGATCATTTAACTTTAGGATTTGGATCGTGACAACCTCCTTTTTATCACTATTTCTACTAGTTAGTGAATAGTGGACTACAAAGAAAAGAAAGGTTTACAAGTTGGCTTTATTAATTGAGCAAGCCCATTTTTTTATTTTATTTTAATGATAATAGTTATGTTAAAGTTTTACTTTTAATAAAGGATTAGCAATTCTTTGACTTATCAAATAATCATCTATAACTTTCCAAAAGTATATGGAAATAGCCAATATCTAAAGCATTACATATGCTTTTGAAGTTAAGAAGAAAGTAAAAAAGTTAGTAGGAAAAAAGTATATTAATACACACATATTGTTGTGTGCATATGCACATTTATTTTGTTTATACAATCAAACCATTTTATAAGGTAAAACTTATCGGTAAACCCTTAATATTAGCACAATGTTTCACTTAGACATTTTAAATAAGTGTGGTGCCTTTTAAATATTTATAGTAGGATCCGACTATGTCATCTTTGATGCTTTTTGACAATTAACAAAAAAACATAATAAGAGTATAATACACTAACTAATGATAGTTTGTAAGGCAATTCAAAATTAAATCGAAATAGATAGCTCAAATCGAAAAAAAGTTATTGGTTTATCGATTATGGATTATTGATTTTGTGATTTAGGTAACGGTTTTGATTTTTTTTATATCGGGTTATCGATTCTTAACTAACCGATAACCTGATAGTAAATTAAATAATTATAGTTATATCATTTGGTACATAAAGTTCTTGACTTAGAGTTTAGTTTCATACTTTTATTTTAGGTTCTCTCAAACTTTCGGTTATTCTACAATGTGATAATGTTTGCTTTTGAGCAAGATGCATTATGATAACTCATGTGCATGGTTCATTTGGTTTGTCACCTTGTTTCTAAGTGATTTTCCATGATTTTTTTTGACATAATACATATATGTGCCCTTTAACTTAACCTCATTTTATTTTTATGTCCTTCAACTTTGGGTTTTCACAAGTACACACTTTAACTTGTATAAAGTTGAACAAGTAGACACATGAGTTCTACATGGCATAATACACATAGGACACCACATGATGAAAATTGTCATGCAGGATGCCACATAGGACGCATATGTCTATTTGTTCAACTTTATACAAGTTTAAGTGACTACTTGTGCACATCCAAAGATGGAGGGCATAGATGTGAATTGTAGCCAAATTTAAGGACATATTTATGTATTGTGCCTTTTTTTTTATCAAAACTTAACGGTTAAACCGATAACCGAATCGATAACGGTTATTAACCGACAAACCAATAACCAATAAACTAATATCTTAACGATTATATAACGATTTCACATGTCAACAAACCAATTAACTTCAAAATCGAATCGAACCAACCTATACACAACCCTAATAGTTTGGGATAAATTAATTAGTATGTTTGCCAAAGTCAGCAAGAGGGCAAAATCTCATCACATGTAAAACAAAGCAGTATAGCTATTGGTACCTCAGAAGTTGACAACAAGGGTTGGGGCTACCTCACAATTTCCTTTCTTTCTTTGTTAACTTTAATTAATTAGGGTCATATCATTGTCAATAAAGGGAATCATTATTATCTTAAAATCACAAAGTTTTGATTATCACTCAATTATTTCCTTTCCAAAAGAACATGAGTACAAAACACCTTTGAAAAAAAAGATATCTTTTTACTATTTCAAATTTAAGAAATCTATATATAATGCCGAATGATTGAAATGTATGAGGTCACACCATTTGCAACTTGATATATGAGTATGCATATCATTTTTGATTGAGATCAGTCTCTTAAATTTGAAAAAAAAGATAATATGTGTAACTTACATAAATTTCATTATTTTAGGAGTTACGATACATTCTAGTTTGCAATATTACGCTTCTTACCGGACTTTAATGCCTCCAGATACATGTATATCGGATACATGAGGTCAAATTTAGATATAATTTGTTCTAGATATATTATATCTAAGTAGATTCGCACGTATTTGGGATATATAACAGATCTCGCTCGCCTCTCTCTCATCTCGCTCGTCAATCTCCCATGTATATGGTATCCAATATACATGTGAATCACTAGATACAAATAAATACATGTATCTAGTGTATATCTAGTATGATTCGTATACATACAAATTTCACTCGCCTCCCTCCCCAATCTCGCTCGTCTCTCTCCCTATTTTTGTGTATCTGATAACAAAAATATATGTATTTAAGTGTAAGATACATAGAAAACTCTTAATCAATACAAGTAATAATAGTATATATGATAGTGATGTATGTCTAGTTTTTCCAATATTTTTTACTTAACTCCTTACAAACTCAATAAAGTTAAACCAAAGTTTTTTCTATTAATCAAATAATGACACTTCCTTTTGAAATATTATTCACAACTTTTTATCAAAATGAGTTCAGCCCTAATAACCTTAGAAATTAAACTCATCAAGTTCAAATTCTGGGGCAAGCGAAATGTATATATCAAACAAATATATAATTACACATGTAAATAATCATATTATAAACTACTAACGAGGAGACATATACATTGAAATTGTATCATCAAGACCATAACAACCATGCCAACCAAGAACACTTTGCTTATATGGTAAAAATGTTTTCTTCTTCATATCTTTCAACACCTCCCTCTTCATCTTATAATGCAATTCATGAGCCGAATTCGATCCCATCTTCCTCCTCCTCGAGCTCGAGCTCGATCCCTCCTTCTTAACGTCTTCTTCACGAGCTTTCTTCACCAACGCGTACTTACTCATCTCTTCCGTATTACTACTAGCTCGACTCTCAGAAGCACTTCTAAACAACAATAAGTCTTTCAATTTCCATCTTCTGTTCCATAACGATATCAATGATGAAACAGAGGACTCTGTTTTTTCCGTATCATCAATAGTTTCATCTCTTTCCTTGATTAACAAAAGATCCGATACTCTCATAGAAGAATTCAATTGAGAATTTAGAATATCTTTATTCTTTTGTTTCATTTTTGGCGACTCAATAGGTACTATTACTTGCTTTAGCTTGATTTTCCCGCCATCAAATAACTCGTCAGCTGCTATTGTACTTTTCTCCATTATTTCATGTCCGCTAAATTCAAAAGCGAAATCATTTGTATCATCGTCATTATCATTATCATGAGTAACGTTAGTTTCTCCGTGAAGGGCGGAGATACGAGTAGGACTAGTAGGAGCACTAAAAAAGAATGTTGTACCAAAATGTTGAGGACTTGAAGGTGCACTTATATATGGAGAAGTACAAGTACTGTCGAAGTTGAAATCTGACATTTTTGTAGTAATTTAATTTATGGGTAAGAAATTGTGTGAGAAATGGGAAATTTTTAGTTGAGAAAAAGTGGAGAAGTGAGAGTGATTTATATATAGGAGAAGGAAAATACAGAGAAATGGAGGGGGGAGAAGAATGGAAGTTATAGGAAAGAGGAACGAAAGTGAATGATTTTGATTTGACTTTAATTAGAGATATTTAATTGGTTTTAATATTTTATTGTTTTTCATTTGGTGTTTAATTACAAAAGAAAATTCATTGAACATTTGACTAGTTGTTTGCGATTAGAGTTATATAAGAATTAGTTACTATTTATGTATTTTTTTTTATTTTGCATAATAATTTAAACATGTATTAGCTATGTGCAATTTTTAATTGCTAACTATACATCGTATCTGGTGTGTTAAAATTTAGGTATAATACATAAATGTGTCTTTTACTTGACTTTTGATAGCATCTATGTCTTCCAACTTTGGGTGTGCATAAGTAGAAACCTTTACTAGTATAAAGTAGAACAAATAGACACATGTGTTTTACATGAGATCCTACATGGTAATTTGTTTTTTGCGTGTATTATTCCATGCACAATCAAAATTGGAGCGTATAGATGTCAATTGAAGCCAAAGTAAATAACACATTTATATATGGCATGACATGATACATAGAGGCATAACACATAAATACACTATTTAACTTGACTTCATTTGACATCTATGCCCTCCAACTTTGGGTATGCACAAGTAAACACTTAAACTTATATAAAACTGAACAAATAGACACATTCGTCCTACATGGCATAATGCATGTAGGACACAAAATTTCTATGTAGGATGCCACATAAGACGAATGTATCTATTTGTTCAATCTTAAACAAGTATAAATGTCTACTTATGCACACTCAAAGTTAGAGAGCATAGATGTCAGTTGAAACCAAGTTGAATGGTAGATTTATGTATTATGCCATACATAAATAAATCATTTAACTTGGATTCAGCTGACATTTATGCCCTCCAACTTTGATTGTGTACAAGTAGCCACTCAAAATTGTATAAAATGGAACAAGTAGACACGCACGTTCTACGTGACATAATAAATGTAGGATGCCAAATATGATACAAAATTGTCATGTAGGACAAATGTGTCTATTTGTTCAATTTTCTATAAGTTTAAGTGTCTACTTATGGACACTCAAAGTTGAGGGACATAGATGTCAGTTGAAGCCTAGTTAAATGACATGTTTATGTATTATGACTGTTTCAAAAGTATTGCCCAACAAAATACTGGAATTTTTTTTAAAAAAAATCTGGAAATGGTTGCTTCATACCAAACAGACCCTTAGATTATTATATTTAGTTGGTTTAGTTAGGGTCAGAGAGGTGGTGCTGCTATATATAATCACCAATTGTACCCAAAATATATATATTTTCTCACCAATAACCCTTAAGCTTTTATTTATATTTAAATAAATAAAATAAAAAAAATTGGGATTATGGATGACTAAATAGACATTAATCTTTCTTTCTCAATTAAACAGCTAGCCAAACAAGACAACAAGGGAAATTAGAAAATAGAAATTTTAAAATTTTTATTGTCACGTTTTCAACCAAAAAATTTATATCCCAACAACAAAAGTATATGAAGTAATGAGATATTAACATTAAAAAAAAAAAAAAACTTGCTTGTTTTTGGGTCAACGTAACACGTGAGATATTAACATTATAAAACAGATAACTTTATGTTTTTTTATTACTAAACATGTTTATGGTGGGCATTAGATATCCTTTTTATAAATAATTTGGAACCGCAGACATAGACAAATTGTCATGTTGTTTATTTAGATTCTAGATGGCCGATCATTGTTGATTTTCATTACTATGCAAATACCAATATTAAATCAAATACATTCACTCGGTAAAAACAATTTTTAGCAGCAATAAATATATACTTTAACAAAGAGGGTTAAAGGCTAAATTTAGGAACATTTAATTGTCATTAGATCTAATATCGCTATAAACTTTAGAAATATTTACAAAAAGTACTAATTGCTTTAGCAACAATTAAATTATTATTATTAATTAATTGTTGCTAAAAATCATTTTTAATACCGTGATTATGCATGATTTTATATATGATGAAAAGCCATCGTTCATATGGATTAAATTAAGATTATTATTTTTTTGCACGTACGATTTATAACAAAATAACCCTCAAAACTAGATGTCACGTATACTATTTATTAAATCATGATTTTATATATTCAAATCAACAACTAAAAATAGAAAACGATAAGTACTTTGGCCTCCAAAAAGAAAGTACAATATACTACAAATAAATGAATCTTAAGTTGAATATACTATCTTGATATCACAATTAAACTCTCTCATGCAAATTATGGATCTTTCAGAATTTAGACAATGGACTTAAGTTTCCTTCTGAGTAAATTGAATATCTTACGAGAAAACATTAGACTATATATAACAAGCTAATGTTTTATCTGTAAGGTTGAACAATATACGAGTAAACATTAGACCAAAAACTAATGTGGTTCAATAAGCCCATATCACATTTATAACACACTAAGCAACCACATAAATGAGTTCACTTAACCTTCCTTGCATTTACAACATCAAGATTGCACAAAAAGTGAAGAAAACCATAAAAATGAGAGCCCTAATCCTGTACTTGCTCACTATATTGTTGCATCATGCTTTTTATTTCTTTTTTCCTTTTCCTTTTCCCTTTTTGGATTTGTTGGACTTGCCCTTCCCCTTTGGCTGTGGCTGTGGCTGTGGCTGTGGTTGCTTCCTTTCAGTAGCCTTGTTACTGCTTTCGGAATCGGTGGCGGCGACAGATGGCAACTCAACCTTCTCATCTTCAACATACACTATATTGCCTTTTTCCTTCTCTGTTGTAATTGGTACAATGCATTGATTCAATAAAGCTTCAATCTTGGGCTTTCTTGACAGCAAACTCTTCAATAGTTGTTCAGCTTTTGCTACTTCCAAATTACTGTATAGCATCAATGCAACAATTCATCATCAAGAGTTTTTATTCCAAAAAAAAAAGAGAGAAAGAAATGGAACTATTGCGTCAACACACTTGAAAATTTATGTGTAAGCGTGACGACAAGTAGAAGTACCAAGACTAGAAGAATATATGTTATGCAAGAAGCAGTTGGAACAAAACATTTGTTAATAGGATAACAACAATGACATACCAGTGTAATCACACAAGTGGGGTCTAGGGAGGGTGGTACGGATGCAGCCTTACCCCTTACGTTGTGGAGGTAGAGATGTTGTTTCCGATAGGACATTGCTATAAAAGAAAAGGGCTCAAGAAAGGATTACATCTGGAGCCAAAGCCACAGTTCCTAAGATGGATATATTTTGAACGTCCTAAACAACTTTGGAAGTGTACATCTAAACAAGCGCGACCCATAAATGCAAGTAGCATGATGGTAAGAAAGCAACATACCTCGTATCCAAAAATGAATGGACCTGTTGCAGCTCCTGAAGCATACTTTGCACTTCCTCAGCCATGTCCTCACCAGCGTCAGGCTTCTTCAGCTCAGGCAGAGTAATGGCAGCAGTCAAGAACTTTATGTGCATATTTATTTCCTCCTAAAAAAACAATAAGTTTAGTACCTTAATAATAATAATTCATAAACAGACACTCAAACTTTACCTCTGTGGTCAAGCAAGCACTCCAACATTGAGTCACATCTAGAGACCTTAACTTGGTCACAAGTCCCAACTAACAAGTAAGCACTGCAACACTTCCCCACTGTCTCATGGACACTTGACACTGACGTGACACATAAATTTGGGAGATGCATGTGTAGATCATTATTTTGTAAGTTGAGTGTTCAACTGACCCAGTGGAATCAAGTTGAGTTGAGGTGTTTAGATGTACACTCTTAAAGTTGGAGTTCTTTACTTGCCATCTAAGGCCAGGTTGAGTGTCTATTTACGTATTATGCCTAATAGTACTGTAATAGTTTAATCCCTACCTATTAACCATCTCAAAAAAAAAAATTAAAAAAAAAAAATTTTAATCCTTACCTAGCAGACACCTTTACAAATTCCAAGTTATAAATAAAAGAGAACTAGGATTACCTTCATCTTCTGAGCAAAAGTCGAGGTAGTTCCATCATTTTCACTGGCAATATGCTTCAAAAAATCAGATACTTCATGAAACAAGGCCCAATTCACTTGTTGCAGATTCTGCTCCGACGGAGGAGAGACTTCAGAACATGGCACTGTCAAAATCTTTGGTTGGTCAGAACAATCCGAGGAAGAAGCAGCATCCGGATTAGTCATGACTTCCGAAACTGTGGAATTAGGAGCTTGTGACTCATTTCTAGACGGAAACAGCAAGTCAAAAATGTCTTCTATATTGCAGTTTGTTCCCAACTGCACATGAATGACTTTAGGAAGCTTTCTGGTGGCATTCTCATGCAGGTTAACACACAAAAGAGGATCTCCAGCAATTTGAAATGCTTCCCCAATTTCACTAATTTGGATGTACTTTCGCCTCAAACCTGGTCCAAGGATGTCATAGAAATTCTTCGGAAGCTGGTTCTTAACATTATAGTTTCTGAGCATATAGATAAGAACATCATAGTATTTCCCGCTGTTCACACACAACAAGCATAGGATAACAACCAATCTCATAACAAATAGCTTATAGGATGCCTCAAAAATGATCCCTGGTTGTCTAATCCATTGAATTGTACCGAGTTTATTGGAAAGTAATTGTTGTACCATCATAAGAACAGAATGATAAAACTTTTCCAAAGACTGCCCGTTTATTGCAACCTTGGAAGTGTGTAGGACCTCAGATTGCTCGGAAATCAGCCATTCCACCAATGATGATTTTGTAGCGAAAAAGAACCCTTTAGACTGTGACACCAAAATCAGAAAGCGCTCAACAAGATACAAGAAACAACTAGGGGAGATATAGTCACTTAATCTGATGCAGTTCACATTATAGGTATCTTGTAATGCTTCATAAAATTTCTCAACTAAACGAGACTCAGAAATTTTGCCTCCACAAGCATTGCCTGATTGATATTCTTCCGTTTTTGCCGCTCTAATGCAGCTGAGAATTTCCATGAATGATTTCCATGATTCTGTTGGAACTCTTCCAACAATTTTCTTGTACAAATCTTCAGATAGTTTTCCGGAGCCAAGCCATATGATCATCACTCTTCCAATCTGTCCATAGCTCAAAGGACCTCTGGTGTTAATATCTTGATGGATGAATTCTTGCAACAAGTCACGGGAAAGCTCGGTTCTCCTTAGAGAAATGATATTCTCCATCAACGATTGTCGGGGATCAAGGGGGAAGGCTATCTCAAAGTATTTTGTTGACAGCGTCAAGAAATTCCGTAGTCTCCACTGAGAACTCTTAGAATCAAGCTCCTTGGATTCACTTATAAATTTTGCAATCTCATATATGTTTAGAAGGCACATGCTTTGTCGGAAATGAGACTTTGAAGTTGCAGCCAACTTATAGATGGACTCAAGAGTATCCAGAACCTTCAAGCCAACAAAAAGTAATTCGCTATGCCAGTGTTGTCGAGCAGCATAAATAAAATGCCGAGCATCAACAAATACCATCTTTTTGCTCCGTCGGATGAAGCTTTGGTGAATTTTGTTAGCCCATTCAGCAGCAGGATGCAACAGTGCATATCTAACATTAAGATCATTCAATTGCTGCCTAGCACCAAAGTAATTTACGCAGAAATTACATAAGCTGTTATACTTTCCGAAGTTTTCAATCTCAAGGCCCTGGAGAGATTCTATTAGATCAAAAATGGTCTGCTTCCACAAATTCCAAAAGTGAAGCAGTGTCCTTACACTGACTTGGCTGCATAAAACCAATTCTTCTGAACTCATCACATTGGCTGATAAATTATCATCCCAAATATACTTTGCCATGTTAGTTTCACAATGAACATCCAGTATTTTTCTACAACTCAAAATTTCACCGATTGGACTGTTACATTTCTGAGACGCGACATAAACGTGCTTCAAGCCAGACCAATCAGTTGACTCATTTGATAAAACTTTAACCACGGTGCACGTGGTTTCAGAATTGGATCCATGCATTGCAAACGACATGGCCTTTTCCAAAAGTTCCTTCTTTTCGGAAAATGACTGCAAAGGCCAACCTTTACCTCCTGAGATCCACAGAGAGTTAGAGAGAACATAAAGAAGAACAAGTGACGAAGCCTTGTCAAAATCCCCATCCTTTGCTGTTATATCTGCTTCACGAAGAATATTCCCTTCCAGCCGCGCAATTTCTGCAGCTTCAGTGAAGTTCCCTAACTCTTCTTCTAACAACAGCAACTCATCAAGGCACCCCAGAGACTTCAACAAATTGCGTTTCATGTCAATTCTAGGGAATGCTTTCACAAATCTCATCATGGAAACTCGGTCATTGAGCTCAAAATAATGTAGCACGCAATTGCTCAGGAACTCCTCCTCCATTTTGTCAATTTCAGTCACTCTTTCCCCCACTGTACTACACTGAGCAGCATCGTGTTTCCAGTACTCAACATATTGCAAGCCCAAGTCAAAACACTTTCCTTTGGTGCAAACTGATAAGCACTCTGAGAAATGACTGCCTTTTGCATAAACTCTGGCAGCCTGCTCATAGCATCCAGCCAGTGTAAAACACTCGGCGGCTTTAATCAGCTCAGGTTTTCCACACTTCTCCAAATAAATTTGTCCTGCGGATAAGTTAAGAAAACAATCAAAAAACAACATTATTCAGTCATGATGTAAGGTTACCGTGATGCAAAGCAAGACCAGGAAAAGATTCTCTAGTCATCAACTCAGAACACCATAAAAAGAATGTGAGTGAAGCAAAAAGTCCATAGAGGTTCTTTTTTTTATGACATAGAAATCCGTCTAGAACAAAACCTTTGGGCCAACCATATTCTTCTCCACTTAATACTAGACATAGTTCATTTAGCACAAGACTCGAACTTAAATAAGTCACTCGAGGTCTACCTAGCATAGCAGTACAGTTCATTATTACTAACAGAAATGTTCTGAGATGCATATAACTAGAGCTCAAAATTGGATACAAGTATCTGATACTCCCTCCGTTTCGATTTCTTTGTCTGGTTTTTGACTTGATACGGAGTTTTAAGTAAAGAAGGCAAAAAAATAATTGAAACAGAGGGAGTAAATGGAAATGAAGAAATGTTCTAATAAAAAACTTGGAAGGTACACAATTGAAGAGGGAAAGAAAATGCCTGGCAAGGAAGGAACTCTTGAGAAAGTAAACACCAAATGTTACCTGCCCGTTCATACTCCCTCAAATCATAAAAACATTCTGCTGCTGCCTCAAACCTCCCAATCGAGTCAAAAATTTCAGCCGCCTGACGTAGGTAGGTGGAAGACTCTCTGGAATTCGAATCACGAATTCGCTCAGCAGATGCCCTGAATCCAGCTGCCTTTGCCCTTTTCTCCCAATTCCTTTCTCCTGCTTTTTCAAAGCACATGATTGCCATCTCATAATTCTTTTCCCAAAAGAGCTGCATGATAATATCGAAGCACTTTATCAGGACCAATTAATGCTCAGATGTAAAGCAACACAAGAGAGAGATTTGAACAAATGAATTTGTTAATAGAAATAAGACGAGGCAAATCAACTGGACCAACCTTCACTCCCCTCGACTTCCACTCCTCCGGAGTGCTAGAAGTTTGCATTGCTTGTGCAAGTGAATCATCTATCTCCCTTGTTTCCACTAGACACAATCCTCTCCAGTAATCAAACATAGGCATGGAAAATTCTTCGACACTCTCACAAATCCATAACCTTTGTCTTGTTCGAGTGATGGCAACATAAAGCTGTTTTAGTTCAGAACACAACAGACTATGTCGTTCTTCACAGAAATTTGGGAAGGATATATCTACTACACCTTTTCCTTTCATAAACTCATATACCACTCTCCACTGATTTCTAAGTGGTGATGACCCAAAAAAATTGTACAGTAGTACATCCTGCAAAAGATCAAAGAAGGAAATAAGATGATAAAGGTAAAGCTACCAACCAGTAGATGGGATGGGTAAATGAAGCAGTTATATCGAATATCATTAAAAACCTAGGCTACACATAAATATATTAAATATCATTAAAAAGAAAACAGATTTGATTGATAGTAACAATTGAAATCCCAAGAATAATAATTAAGCAAATTTAGACTTGCCTGAAATTCCAAACCCTTGCATTCAACAATAGTCAAAATAAGTACTTGCCTTCCAATATAACCAGAGATTTCCTTCTTCGCGGATTCATCCCGCACTAAGATAACCTGCTCTGCACCAAAACCTATCATTTTTTCCCCAATACTTCCAGTATTCCCAAAAATAGTAAGAATTGCATTTTCATCAGCTCCGGGCTTCAACAATACTGGAGCCTCACCATAAATAAGACTTGTTTCTGGTTTCAAAAAATCAACAGAGTGAGGGAAATAATGACAAAGCAAATCAACTACACTCTGTGCTAGTTTGAGTACACCAGCATGTGTCCGGAAGTTCTGAAGCAACTGAAAAACAGGTGATAAATGTCCCTTGTCTTTTCTATGGGAAACTTCATCACCCTTTGAATCCATGACAAACTCGGTATAGAATAGATTCCTAATGTCTTCAAACCTGAAATCTATCCCCCTAGCAATTGTTTGTGCTGTATCACCAGAGAAAACAAAGCCTTCTTCGACATTTCTACAAATATATTTGAACAACGCTATCTGTCTCATTGTGAGATCTTGAACTTCATCAATATATACAAAATCTACTTTGTCACCATCGAGATGTTGATACTTTAGCCGACTATGAAGATCATTAACTAAATCAGCTATATCATATTCACCACGCTCCATCTTCATCTTTTCATAATCCTGAAAAATACCATATATTCTCTCTCTCTTTTCTGCACTTATCGAAGAGACTCGATGTTCGGACAATGAACTATAAGCCTCTTTGCTGAGTTTCCCATCATGAAAATCTCCTGATTTTAATCCTCCTTTTATATAAGAAAGAATTTCAGTAAACACCCTTGAATGATCAAGATTTTTCGTCAACACAGTACTGAAGTGAGGCCAATACGAGCTACAGAAGCATTCGTAGTTGACCTCCTTCTCTCTTATGAGGGATCTTAAAGCAGCTGACCTCAAACTTCTGTCTTCAAACAGGTCCCACTTCATATGGAACCTATCAAAGTAGGAAGAACCTATTGTTCCGTCAAGCATCAATAAGAACTTGTGAAATGTGATCACAAGAGGGTATTTCATGTAAGGAATGCCAATAAAAGAGTTCGGTAAATCTCTAAACTGTGTCGTCCCATCCAAATCATCAATTTCAAGCAAGCTGTCTTCTGCTGAGAAACTTCCACCACAAGCAAAGCTGCAAAATTAAGAATGCACACCTCTAAATTGGATAAAAATAAAAACTTAGTTGAAGTTTGTAGCCACAACACAAACTCTATTTGATGAAAAACATGTCCGAACTAGTAAATCATAATCACATAAAAAACGAGCAATTAGAAGTGTGAAAATCTACGACACGCCCAGCTAAAAATCATTTAAACTAGCTCACCAAATTGTCAAATTTAGGGGAAGAGTTGTTATCATATGAATACCTTAACTACCTACCTGCATTCTTACATGTTTATAAAGCTAAAAGAAATTTGGAAATGCAAATACTATGTGTTAGTAAAGGTTAAGAACACCGACTTTTATAGGTTGCAAATTGACAATAAAAGATTTAGGTAGGTCACACAGCAGCAGATGTTCAAAATATAAAAGGCAGCACTAAATCAATTAAACTTCATTCCAAATATCAATAACCATGGCATCTAGCTCTCATTAGACATGCAAATACAAAACAAGCAAGCATATAATTAATTGTTACAAATTGTTTTAATAACCTAGAAATCTCGATGGACAGTGGTGTACTGAGTAAAACTCGGTGGATAATGGGCCGCCCTCCAGTCCTCCGCCCTTCTTAAACTTAATGACCAGGTGGGATTCAAACCCCCAACGTACGACTAGACGACATCACACTTTGCGCTCTTACCCCTAGACCAAAGCCTTAAAGCTATAACTAAATGTTCCATAATTGCAAGTACATATGATGCAACAGAGATTATTTTCCAATATTAAACATTACACTTTAGTTCAAGGTTTCATTAGTCATCAAGGATATTCAAGCATGCAACTTGTTAAAGCAAGCAGCTTCAGTAAACTCAGACAACAAGATTAGAACTCACCTTTTCAACTGAGAAATCTGCTGTTTGACAGCATAACAAAGTTTCGGACTAACGGTCACGAAAAGTTGATGCAGGGTTTCCCTGCTTGCCTCTCCTACACATTGATTAAATTGATTATCCTCATCTGCTTCCCCTTCAAATCGATTTACTTCTTTCCCTGCTTTATTTAATCCCTCAACAGAATTGTGATGTTGTTGCTCCTTTTGCAATAACTTCATGGTCAAAACTGTGGTTTTCCCTGTGCCTGAGCGACCGAGGATGAAACTGCTTCTACTAAATTGGATTATCTCCCTCTCTTCATTAGTAACTTCAAAAGGAAGATCTAATGCTTCACCATGGTGATCAGACAGCAAATGATTGACAACACCAGATGATAATGAATAAAACTTCATCAATAGCAAGCTTTCACTGACTCTTGAATGTTCAACACAACTTCTACCATCTTCCACACCAGTTGATTCATGATTCAATTGGCTCTCACTAGAAATGCTTTTATACTGACTTATCTCACGACAAAGCTTCCAAATCTTCGGAACTTCCAAGTCCCTGGACAAACATGAGAACATTAAAATAAAATTTACAAGAAGCAATTGTCGTTCATCGTAATACTTGAATCTACAGAGCACAAAAGAATTAGTTTACCCCTCAAGACACTTCTCCTTGCAAAGCTTAATGAATTCATCAGTGTACATCGAAAATATGTTATCAAGACGTTTCAACAACTTTGCAACCTCCTCCAAGGGCAATATATCCCATACCCTCAGCACTTGAGTATAGGTGGAGTCTTTCTGAATATCAATAGAGCAAACAACATACCGCCCTTCAACCTTAAATTGATTTACGCTCTCAGAAATTGAATCCACATTCTTTCTCTTGGGACGCCATCCACTGGCCAGCTTAACCAGAAGATTTATTACAGACTTCCTCAACCGGGAGGATGTTAGCTTTACAAATGACTTTCTAAAATTGTCACTGAAGAGTACCTGAGCAACCATGCGGAAGAAAATACATCATGATGGCCAAGTAAACTCACAAGTACAGGAATCATGTATTTATGTGTGACAAATAATACTGACCAAAGTTTAGCACCTTCAATGAGTGAAGCCGACACTAAGAAAGAACAAACTTATAAAATGGACAAAGACAGATGTTTGCCATTGACTATAACTGATGCAAGTAGAACACACAAAACTTAGAATTATAGGTGCACCGGGCCAGGAGCAAGTGTCATGGTAATGCTAATGCAAGACGACACTTTAGAAGTGAAGCACAATTGTTCCAAATAAGGAAGTAAACCATAATAAAAACAGCATGCATAACTCATTAATGTATCAAAAGTTTAACATAAAACAGCCATATGCAACCTTTGGACTGTATCTATGTGAGTGACACAATTCTAAAATTTACAAAGCAAGAGAACTAAAGCACAAGATTTTACCTTCCATCGTTGAGATTTGAACAAAATACTGTCTGCATTAAGTAAATCATCCAGCTGATCATACTCTTTCTTAACATCTAAAACTGTTTTCCTCATGTCATTGTCTTCATCAGTATGAAAGAAGCATTGACGTTCCTTGGCGTCCAGAACTAATGCTTCCCACACAGAGTTGCTATTAAGTAATGTTGGCTCATTGCCAAGAATCCATAGACAGTGCCTACCAAGAATAAAACCCTGAAATGTCAGCATAGAAGAATAAAGATCTAGATGTCATGAAACAGCGACAAAGATTGATCCATACCGAGCCCTGGTCAAAGCAACATTAGCCCTTTGAAGACTAGACAAGAACCCGATTGATCCGCCTAAATTAGATCTCACCGTAGATATTATAATGATATCTTCCTCCCCTCCCTGAAATCCATCTACTGACTTCACCTTAACTTCAAAACCCTCAAGGTTATCATACCTCCGCCCAAGTTTACCTTTTATAGCCAAAACTTGTGCAGCATAAGGTGATACAACACCAATGCTGAGTTTCTTCCTGGAGCCACCCCAACCTGTGTAGAAGAAGATAACAAAAACTAAAATAAAAACTGGAAAAGCATTTAAGCTACAAAGAAACTCCCACTCATGCAAAACCGACAATAATAACATACCCAGTGTCATCGCACAACTGAGATCTGGGGAAGGGAGGATGTATGTTACCCCTACATTTGTGGGGTAGAGAAGCAGTCGTCACAATTAAACATTAATTAAGAGAGCAAAAACTTGATATTTGAAAGAGTGCAGTCGTCACAAGCAAATCAAGTTGTTGCACATCACTCAATCAAGTTTGCTAGTGGAGATTTTGTAATCAAAGACTCGATGACACAAGCCCAAATACAAAATTTGGGTCAGAAGCAACAACAACACAATAATGAATAAACCCAGTACAATCCCACAAGTGGGGTCTGGGGAGTGTGGAGTGTACGCAGAACTTACACCTAAATTTGGGATTAAATCATTCCCTTCAATACCCTGATACACCTATCGGTACCATCTTACATCATCTTTTGAACAAGAAAAAAATTATCGTTGATTTCAAGTTTAAAGACAAAAGAGCATTTCAGGAAATATTCTAACCATAAAATTGTACCTTTATACAAGTTGTGCACTATCTTCATCACTAAAGCCACCTCAACCATATTCCTTCGGCTGTGTCCAGCATCATCCATTTCTTCTTTACCCAACGGAACATTTATAAAGGAATACGGGCCAAAACATCTTCCTGGAAGATACCTTTTCTCATATGTTTTATGTTTTACATCAGGGGCATCACAAATTTGCTTACGATAGAAACTTGAATTTGGAAATTGGCTAATTGATGGATGCATTCGGTATTGTATGTTAAGCAAGTGTCTAGAATGACCCAAAGAACTGAGTCTTTCAAAAAGGCTCCTTCCAAAGCCAGCTTCTTCAGAAACCTGTTTCAGAGTAACAAAATTGTGTAAAAAAAAAAGTTATAGTGACAAGATATCAGTTGCACTTGCAATTCCTTTAAATTGCACACATGAAAAGGCAGCAAACTTACTCGACTCTTGACTGCTGCGGGCAGTTGACACTCATCGCCCATCAACACAGTATGCCTCAGACATGGTAGTTGAAAGGGTATGACAGATTCACACTCCTTCAACTGGGCGGCTTCATCAACAATTAATAAGTCAAATGGCTTTATATCCAGTGGATGAAGCTTATACGAATTTGAAGCCGTGCAGAAAACCAAGGAAGCCTTTTGTATACAGAACTCCCTAATCGACTCCTTGCTCATTGCACGAGGAAGACTCAGTTCTCCGAGAGATTGGCAAACATCTTTCAGAAGAACAAGGCACTGGCTTCTTAAGCAAGGTAAGGACCACTCATCCAAAAATGCATCGGAAGAGACTTCAATTGGTTGTTGACAAGAAAAGAGTTCATCAACATCTTTAGAGCCAAGATTGTCTTGAAATAACATTCCCTCCAAACAATCAAGTAGGGAGATAAGGCGTAGCATTTTTTCAAAATTCTCCTCCCGAATAAAATATAATGGTAGATGAGTACAGAATGTAAGCAAGCATCTTCTCAAAGATGAAGCTGTAGATTTGAACCGGGATTTGGCGAAATCAATCAATGAGTTGATTTTTTCTTTTTCCTTCCGAGCTTCCTCTTGATCAGAAAGCTCCTTCAGTTTGATCAACTCATTGTCAACATATATGTTATACTGTGAAATACAATCTTCCAGAAACCCGCTCGTGGAATTTATACAGTGTTTCCAACCAGTCATGGGTACAAGGCACTCCACCAGCCTATCAACACGATAATCAAGGTAAATCTCCTCAATATCTTGACCAACCTTCAGCCGGTCCTTATTCCCAAACAAGAGAATGTCACCCAGAGGACAAACATCCATTTCTGCAGAAGGATTTTTAAATGACTCACAGATCAGTTTAACTAACCGCGAAGCCACTTGTGTTATTGCTACATTTGTTGGGGCACAAGTGAGAATTCTATACTTCATTTTCAGTAGTATGAAGAGCATGACACTCGTAGTCTTGGTCTTTCCTGTACCAGGTGGTCCCCAAATGAGTTCAACTGAAGGCTTGTGAAGACACTTCAAAGAATCAATAGAGGTCAAGATTGCCTCAGCCTGCGAATCATTCAACTTAGACAGCAGATCATTAACAACTTCTCCAGCTAATCCATCATTAATAGATACAGAACAAACGTCACATTTATCCTCATCCTGTTTCTGCACACAAACAAGTGTCTTTTCATTCACAAAATGAACTAAGTGAACATATATTGATAACAGGAAAAGACAAGCATACAGTCCAAATCCATATATCTAAGGAACGAAAACAGCCGTTGAGGCTGCATGTGGAAAGAAAGAGCATGTTTCAGTTTTTGAGGAACACATAGTATTCCTTTTGAGGTCTGAACGAAAAGTATTGATATTAAGTTATCGAAACCATACACTGAGTAGTATAGTGTTGTGGTTCAACATTGTGGGTGGTTTAGAGAACTGCCTAAACTCGAGGGTGACTCGGCACCGAGGCATTACAAAAAGGGGATTTTGTGGGGATAGTAATACTAGGTTATGTCTACTCAAGGGATAACACAACGAACATTATTAAAAGGAGAAACCAGAGAGGTGACTGCCTGAGGGACTAGGCGTACAATAGAGCATATATTGTTTTTAACAGCTTAAGGGCACACATCACATTGCTTTTCATTGTTTAAGAGTACATATTTTCTAAAATAAAGAGTAAAAGGTTTAGAACTAAGAAAAATGCAAGAAAGGTCAGTCGTTTCCGACACAAGAGACCAGTGAATCTACATTAACATTCTTAGACAAAAACACAAATTTGAAACTAACCATCAATAAAAAGATGAAACTTATTAAAAGGTATCATACAACTGTTGTAAATCGAAGAAGATTAGTATTACTTAGCATTACTGTAATATTATCACAAGCAACACGTAACTTTTACAAATATACATACACTGCCATTTTTGTCTTTCATTTCTAAAAGAATGCTAATGTCATCTCTGTTATGTATTTTTTTCAGTCACACTTGAGAAACAAGATGACCATCACACATTAACTTGAAACATAATCTCATCGATCACTTCACACCTACAAGGCATCTAAAAGGTACTAACATATTGTACTTTATTATTGCAGTCAAATATCAAAACCTGTGTTGCTCAGACTCTCTAAAAATGTTGTCATTCCCATGTTAGATCCTTCAAAAATGCACTACCTTTGAAGGATCCAACATGGACCTGGCAGCATTTTGAAGAGCCCGAGCAACATATAAAAAAATAAGGGATACCACGTTTGTTGATGATCTAGGATATATTAAGTACGTTAAAAGGCAGGGAGACTCTAGATGATGCTTCTAAAAGGACGTCAGTAAGATTACTTACCTCATTCTCACTGCACAGAACTTTCTCAATAAGGTTCAAATTCTTTTTCATCCTCAGTGCACTCCATACTCTCTTACTCGGTAGCACATTTACCAAATACACTATATACAACGATTTTTGCTTTCTCTCAGAAATCACAATATCTCTAGCAACTTTGACTGTAAAACTAGTGGATGCATTTGAATCATCACTCTCATCGTCACTGACTCTTGTTACAAATGCAAATGTCCAGTTCCATCCGAGCCGTAGCAGGTCAGAAGCAGTTTTCGGTTTGGCATCTGAGATAATGACAATATCTCCAGGCAGCGTTCGATAAGGCTCCTTTCCATCACCAGATAGTTTCCTCCAATAGTCAACCTGAACTTTAAAAAATAGTGCTCCAAGTGGTTTCTCATCAAAGGAGATTAATTCACCAAAAGGTGCTTTGTCTATGACTTCCAAAGAAGCACTAATATCAGCTCGCGTTTCTTCCAGTAACGAGTAGTGAAACGATCCCAAGTAATGATCCACTGATTCAAATGATTTTGGAATCTTCTCCACCTACAAAACAGGAAACTTTCAATTAAATGAGAAACAAGTAACTTGTTCTGGCATTATGGGAAGCCATGCATTCCATTAACTAGTTGGTAGCAATCATATGTAATATATATACTCCCTCCCGTTCAATTTGCTTGTCTTAATTACGTTTGTAGTCCGTTTCCAAAACAATGTCTCTTTCCTTTAACTTTTCAATGTCAACTTTTCACATGACGTGTTTAAGACATAAGAAATTTATGGAAAACATTTTTCTAGAAACACGAGTTCTAGTAAAATGACTACGAAAAACAAGTTTCACAAGTGGCATTCCACCTAAGTGCCCCCTCTCCACACAACCTACCCCACACCCACCCTCCATAGCCCCCATTGCCACCACCCCACACCTTACCCCTATTCTCCATGGCGTTAGCCTAGATTATATACAAATACTCTTGAAACAATACTTTATGTGTGCTTATGCACCAAACACAAGATAAATAAGTTCAAAAATCACTTATTTCATGGAAAAACATTTCCAAATAAATATATATTTCCATAAAAAACATTTTCCTTCATACCAAACACCATTAAAGAAAAATAATCTAGAAAATAGGCAAAAAAAAAAAAATACCTGGTTTTGATATAGAGTATCATCAAGAATATCTTGAATAGACCATGAGAACACCAAATCAATGAAGTCATCTTTAAGTCCTTTCTTTTTCCTAGAATTACTACTTCCTTCCATACTTTAATCACTCAAAATAAATCTTCACAATATATATTTTTTTATATAAAATAAATGTCACTGTACTCCAAATTGCTGCATACAAGGGAAAATCATGAAATTAAATTTTGTAATAATATTATATACTCCCTAGTGTGCCCAAAAAACTAATAAATAAATAGTAAATCAAATGGAAGTCTTCATCATGAAGTTAAAAAAAAAAAAAACAATCAACTTTAACAATATGTACGTACCAATAAAAAGCTAGCTACTAGCAATATTAGTCAATAAAAAGATGATCAAATTAACTTTATTTCTTTTTTCCAAAGTTAAAAGAAATATAATGAAGCAAGCAAAACAAGAACTATTTGTACGACAAAGAGGAAAGGGCTATAGAGATATGTGTACGTTTTTTGGGAAACCAAACAGACAGTCGTTTCATCTTCTACAAAGAAAAAAGAAGTTTCACTAAGATACCATATCGTGAGATGAAATTAGTGTTTGGACATGTGATTTTACGTTGATTCCATTTTACGATTTCATATCATGAGATGTGATTTCATATTCTTCAAAAACTATGATATGAAATTACCATATAATTCCATATCATGATTTGAGATATTTTAATATAAAAATTGATCCACGAGTTTATATTTTGTTAAAATAATTCCACATTTATATCTACTAATCATTTATTTTATATGTAAATAAAATTTATAATCACATCATTACTTTTTAAAATTTATTATTCTCACCAACATATAGTCATTTTAATTCACACCAATCGATTGTTAAAGTGATGAAATATTTATGATTTATGAGCATGAATATATAATTGCGGATGATATTGACCAACAAATGACTCAAAGTAACAATATTGGTTCGTTTTTTCAGTCACATGATCGAGAAATGCAAGTTCAACATGAGGAAATTGTATGTACTGTGTGGAAGGATTATATTAAAGACTAGTATACTACAATTTATGTCCATTTTTTTTATCAAATTAAAGTTAGATGAAACAATTACTTAAGTGGAGAACAAATAGCTTTGTAATAATTTATTGTGCGATTTTATAAATTTTTATTTATTTGATAAGATTGAATAAACAATTGGGGCTATTTTAATAGTTTTACAACTTATGAAATTTTTATGTTTATGAGAAAATATACGACACAAAAATTTCATACCGCATGTTCAAACAACACTTCAAGGCTTAAGTCATATACCACCCCTTAAAATTTTCCGCATATTTCAATCAAACATCTTAACTTAGGTCAGTACCTATTGAACACTTTAATCTTAACAAATTTATATCTATTAAACACAAAATGAAAATATGATAAAAGACAGAAGTGTGTGTCTCAAACACAAATACATAGCAGATACACCAATAAAATGATGACACGTGGCAATTAGATAAAAAAAGAATTTAAAAAAACAACAAATTATTTCCAATCAACCCACGCCCACGCCTACCCCGGCCACGCCCCTCTTCTTCTTCTTCTTCGTCAAAATCTGCTGCCATTTCAAAGCTTTTCACCATTTTGGATTTATAATCACTTACTACCATAATTATCTAATAAAGAATAACGACTTCTGCTGAAAAAAATAATCAATTTATATTAATTTTATCAAAAAAATGGAACTTTAAAAAAATGCAAAAGAAGAAGAAAAATGGGTTCGAGAAAGAGAGGCAGACGTTTAGAGGGTGGTGCAGTGAAGAAGTGAAGAAGAAGACAGGGATTTTCCATTTTATTTTTTATAATTTTTTTTAAAAATAAGTTGAAAAATAAAATTAAAAAAAATATGATTTTTAATTGTTATACGCGCTCAAGGAGTGTCGAACACACTTTTTTTGCCATGTCAGCATTTTGTGTCTAATAGAAATGATTTTTGAATAAATAAGGTGTTCAATAGGTACAAGCTCAAGTTGAGGTGTTCAAGTGAAATATGTGGACAACTTTAAGTGGCCGTAGATGACTTAAGTCAAACTTCAATTTCATCTCATGATTCCATATCATGATACCATATCGCATGGCCAGACGGTTATCAATGAGAGGTATCGTTTGGTAGCGTGTATAAAAATACATACATTATATATTATGATTATCTCGTTTGTTAAATTTTTTAAAAATGAAAGTTGTATACAACACAGTTTATTTGACATTAAAATATGTATAATTAATATATGGAGATATATGATATTAGTAATATAAAGGATTTATGTGCGTATTAGTGTGATTAAATTCACAATTAATCTCAGTATAGCTAATACAAGCATTAATAATACACCATTCAATATTATTCTTATACACCCTATAAAATAATCTGTAAAATTATTTCGAGATTATAATACTGAGACCCTTTAGCTAAAATAATATGTAAATTCAATCTCCAACTTAATTGTAGATTGTATTATATTATCCCATGAATCAAACAACCCTTGAATACTTTATGTTTATTTTTACATATAACATTATTTTTTATTAATTATGATTAATTTATATGTTCTCTCATACTAATAAAGTTATCTTATGATAAAGTGATCTCATGATTCATTCAGAGTTAGTATTGAGGACTTGAAGGTGCACTTATATATGGAGAAGTACAAGTACTGTCGAAGTTGAAATCTAACATTTTTGTAGTAATTTAATTTATGGGTAAGAAATTGTGTGAGAAATGGGAAATTTTTAGTTTGAGAAAAAGTGGAGAAGTGAGAGTGATTTATATATAGGAGAAGGAAACTAGAGAGAAATGGATGGGGGGAGAAGAATGGAAGTTATAGGAAAGGGGAACCAAAGTGAATGATTTTGATTTGACTTTAATTAGAGATATTTAATTGGTTTTAATATTTTATTGTTTTTCATTTGGTGATTAATTACAAAAGAAAATTCATTGAACATTTGAATGGTTGTTTGGTTGCTGGATAGAATTATACGAGAATTAGTTATTTATGCATTTTTTTAATAATTTGAAAATGTATTAGTTAAGTGGAATTCTTAATTGCTAACTATACATCGTATTTGGTGTGTTAAAATTTAGGTATAATACATAAACGTGTCTTTTACTTGACTTGATAGCATCTATGTCCTCCAAACTTTGGGTGTGCATAAGTATGAATTTTCACTTGTATATAGTTGAATAAATAGGCAGATGTGTTTACATGACATCCTACATGGTAATCTGTTTCCTACGTGTATTATTCCATGTAGGATGTGTGTGTCTGCTTACAAGTTACAAGTTCAAGTACTCACTTGTGCACAACCAAAATTAAAGCGCATAAATGTCAGTTGAAGCCAAAGTAAATGACACATTTATATATGGCATGACATGATACATAAAGGCATAACACGTAAATACGCTATTTAACTTTACTTCATTTGATATCTATGTGCTTTGTCCTCCAATTTTGGGTATGTACGAGTAGACACTTAGCGTGTGTTTGGTATGAAGGAAAACATTTTTCAATTTTCTCATGTTTGGTTGGATTAAAAGTTTTGAAAAATACTTTCCAAATAAATTCATTTTCCTCAAAATTAAGGAAAAGGACTTCCCTTCAAAAATTAAGGAAAACATTTTCCAAAACTTTCCTCCAACTTCAAATTACATTTTTTTTGTTGAAAAAATAAATCTAAAACTTATTTTAAAAAATATTTCCAATTTTCAAATTTTATTTTTTCACCCCATCCTGCCCCTACCCACGACCCCCTCCCCATCAGCCCCCCACACCCTCCAAAAAAATTAAGTTGTTTTTAAAAAATATTTCCAATTTCCAATTTTTATTTTTTAACCCCCACACCTACCCACGACCCTCCTCCCTCCAAAAAAATTAAGTTTATTTTTAAAAAATATTTCCAATTTCAAATTTTTATTTTTTCACCCCACCCCACCCCCAAAAAAATTGAGTTTTTTTTAAAAAATATTTTCAACTTTAAAATTTCATCTTTTCACCCCTATCCTTGACCCCACCCACCCACCCCTCTACCAGCCCCCCCCCCCCACCCCCAATTTTTTTTTTTAAAGTTTGTTCTTAAAAAATATTTTCAATTTCAAATTTTGATTTTTTTCTCCCCTACCCTCGATCCCCCGTCCCACACACCCCAAAAAAAAATTTAAGTTTGTTTTTAAAAAATATTTTCAACTTCAAATTTTTATTTTTTCACCATTACCTCGATCCCCCCCCCCCCCACTCCCAAAAAAAATTTTGAAGTTTGATTTCAAAGAATATTTTCATTTTCAAATTTTTATTTTTTCACTGCTACCCCCCCCCTCACCCAAAAAAAAATTAAGTTTGTTTTTAAAAAATATTTTCTACTCTAGTAAAAATAAAAAATATTTCTCAAAAACATTTTTCATTCATAAATCAAACACTAAAAATCTTTTTCGAAAAATATTTTCTACTCATCAACCAAACATGAGAAAATAAGTAAAAAATCTACTTATTTTTCAGGAAAATATTTTCTAGGAAAACATTTTCCTTCATACCAAACACACCCTTAAACTTGTATAAAGCCTAACAAATAAACATATTCATCCTACGTGGCATAATACATATAGGACAGTCACATAGGACAAAATTGTCATGTAGGACGAATGTATCTATTTTCAATTTTCTCTAAGTTTAGGTGTCTACTTATTGACACTCAAAGTTGGGGACATAGATGTCAGTTGAAGCCCAGTTAAATGATACGTTTATGTATTATGCATGTTTCAAAAGTATTGCCCAACAAAATACTAGAAATTTTTTAAAAAAAAATCGGAAAAAAGTTGCTTCATACCAAACAGACCCTTAGATTATTATATTTAGTTGGTTTAGTTGGGGTCAGAGATGTGGTGCTGCTATATATAATCACCAATTGGACCCAAAATATATATATTTTCTCACCAATAACCCTTAAGCTTTTATTTTATATTTAAATAAGGGAAAATGGATAAATATCCCCAACCTATGTCCAAAATCTCAGAGACACACTTATACTATACTAAGGTCCTATTACCCCCTCCTCCCCGAACTTATTTTATAAATAATTTTCTACCCCTTTTCGGTCTACGTGGCACTATCTTCTGGATCCCATGTGTGTTGACAATTTTTTCAAATTATCTGGTTGATAGTGTCATGTAGGCCCAAAAAGGATAAAAACTTATTTATAAAACAAGTTTGGGGGATAATAAGATCTTAGTGTATTATAAATATGTCTCTGAAATTTCGGACATAGGTTAAGGGGGTACTTGTGCATTTCCCCTTTAATAAAATAAAAAATTTGGGATTATGGATGACTAAATAGACATTAATCTTTCTTTCTCAATTAAACAGCTAGCCAAACAAGACAACAAGGGAAATTAGAAAATAGAAATTTAAAATTTTTATTGTCACATTTTCAACCAAAAATTTTATATCCCAACAATAAAAGTACATGAAGTAATGAGATATTAACATTAAAAATAAAAATAAAATCTTGCTTGTTTTTGGGTCAACATAACACGTGAGATATTAACATTATAAAACAGATAAATTTATGTTTTTTATTAAGAAAAAAAACACAAAGACACCATCAAAATTGTCCGTATTTACATAAAGACACTTTAACTTTCAAAGTATCCTATCAGCCCAAGAGAACTATTTAATATCTTTGTAAATGGGTCATTTTGACCCATTCCCTCGTCTATTCTATAATATACTTCACAGGCTAAAGGTTGTTACCACGCACATGAGGCACGTCATGCAATGTTTTCACTGTCATGGACTAGTTTAAAAGTATCACGTGTCATTTTTTTCTTTATTATTAATTATTTAATCAATTTATGCCATTTTCCCCAAATTTAAACCCAAAATAGCCGTTGGTAGCCTTAATTTTTCGATTTCATAGTTTTTTTCGTAGCAAGATCAACGTTGGTGCTCTCTGTTTGACTTCATCAACTTCCCCAAGAAAATAAGATACCACTGTTGGCTAAGATCTGTTTCTGGGGCTTTGAAAAACTGTGCAGAAACTTCTGGAACAATGAAGAATGTGATGTTCTTGTTCAACAAATTCAGAGTAAACACACTCCCAAGCTTTGGATACTCCTGTCTAAGCATCACAACTGGCCCTTTAAGAAAACGAATCAACCCACCAACAATAGGCCATGCCTTAATCACCGGAGGCAAACGCTTCTTAGATCTGGACATAATTAGTGCAGATATGAGCTTTGCTACCAAAAGGGTTGCAACTAAAAGCAACCCCACATTCAAAATCTTGTTGTCACCTAACTCCATAGCTGAATAAAAAATCCTGAATGAAGAAAAATTAATGGAAATTTCTTTTTCAGGAGAGAATGATGATAGTAATAGTGGAGGCGCAAGCCAAACAGAGAAGAAAAGGAAAGGAAAAGACGACTTTTCTTCAAAGAATAGGGTCGGGTTGGGTTGAATTCTATCATAGGCAGCGAGCAACACGTGCGACTACATAGACGAGGGACTGGGTCAAACTGACCCATTTACAAAGATATTAAATAATTGTGTGGGGTGATAGAACACTTTGAAAGTTAAGGTGTGTTTATACAAATGTGGAACAATTTTGATGGTGTCTTTATGTCTTTTCTCTTTTATTAATAAACATGTTTATGGTGGGCATTATATATCCTTTTTATAAATCATTTGGAACCACTAACGTAGACAAATTGTCATGTTGTTTGTTTAGATTCTAGATGGTCGATCATTGTTGATTTTCATTACTATGCAAATATCAATATTAAATCAAATAGATTCACTCACTAAACAATTTTTAGCAGCAATAAATATACACTTTAACAAAGAGGGTTAAAGGCTTTAGGGACATTTAATTTTCATTAGATCTGATATCGCTATACACTTTAGAAATATTTACAAAGAGTACTAATTGCTTTAGCGACAATTAAATGATTATCATTAATTAATGGGAAAAAGGAAAAATATATCCCCAAACTATCGTAAATGGTATGCAGATATCCTCTGTCATACTTTAGGGACATTGGTGCCATTGCCGTCCAAAAACTAGAGCATATATATCCTTTATACTAATGGACATACACGTGTCATAATCTTATCTACCGACCCGATATCGGATCGATGGATAAGATTGTGTCACGTGTCCCTATTTAGTCTTCCGTTAGAGTGAAGGACATATACGCTCTAGTTTTTGAACGATAGAGGCACCAATGTCCCAAAAGTATGACGGAGGGTATCTGCATTACGATAGTTCGGGAATATATTTGTTCTTTTTCCCTTGATTAATTGCTGCTAAAGATCATTTTTAATACAGTGACGTACATGATTTTATATTTGATGAAAAGCCATCGTTCCTACGAATTAAATTACGATTTCTTTTTTTTTTTTTGCACGTACGATATATAGCAAAATAACCCTCAAGAAAGTACAATATACTATAAATAAATGAATCTTAAGTTATACTATCTTGATATCACAACAAACCACTCTCATGCAAATTATGGATCTTTTGAGGAGAAAATATAAGACTAGATGACAAGCCAGTGTTTTATCTTTTATCTGTAAGGTTGAACAATATACGAGTAAACATTAAACCCAAATCAAATGTGGTCCAAAAAGAACAATAAGCCCATAATACATTTATAACACACAAAGCAACCACATAATAGAGTTCACTCAACCTTCCTTGCATTTACAACATCAAGATTGCACAAAAAGTGAAGAAAACCATAAAAATGAGAGCCCTAATCCTATACTTACTCTCTATATTGTTGCATCATGGTTTTTATTTCTTTTTTCCTTTTCCTTTTCCTTTTCCCTTTTTGGATTTGTTGGACTTGCCCTTCCCCTTTGGCTGTGGCTGTGGCTGTGGTTGCTTCCTTTCAGTAGCCTTGTTACTGCTTTCGGAATCGGTGGCGGCGACAGATGGCAACTCAACCTTCTCATCTTCAACACACACTGTATTGCCTTTCTCCTTCTCTATTGTAATTGGTACAATGCATTGATTCAATAAAGCTTCAATCTTGGGCTTCCTTGACATCAAGCTCTTCAACAGTTGTTCAGCTTTTGCAACTTCCAAATTACTGTATAGCATCAATGCAGCACTTCATCAACATTTTTTTAAAAAAAAGATAGAACTATTGCATTGGCACACTTACAAAAGTATTTGGAACAGAATATATTGTTTCCAAGTATGTGTTATGCAAGAAGTAGTTGGAACAAAATATATGTTAATAGGAACATACTTAATGCAATCCTACAAGTGCGTTCTGGAGAGGGTGGTATATATGTTGTACCCTACCTTATGGAGGTAGAAAGGTTGCTTCCGATACCTAAGATGGAGTGCTTCTAGCATGAAAGAATCTTTTTGAAATGGATTTTACACCCTAGCATATATTTTCAATCTAAACAAATTTCATCTTGACAAGCGCGACCCCATTGGCCCCTTGGGATTCAAGTAATTCTTTGGTGAAGGGTGTGGAATTCCTTTAACCTTGACCAATTTGGACAAAATGAACTCCTATCCATAAATACGAGTAGCATGAATATGGTAAGAAAGCAAAATATACCTCGTATCCAAAAATGAATGGAGCTGTTGCAGCTCCTGAAGCATACTTTGCACTTCCTCCGCCATGTCCTCACCAGCGTCAGGCTTCTTCAGCTCAGGCAGAGTAATGGCAGCAGTCAAGAACTTTATGTGCATATTTATTTCCTCCTAAGAAAAAATAAGTTTAGTACCTTAATAAAAATAATTCATAAACAGACACTCAAACTTGGCCTCTGCGCGCAAGTAAGCACTAGCTCCAACATTGAGAGTCACGTCTAGAGACCTTAACTCGGTCACAAGTCCCAACTAACAAGTAAACACTCCAACTCTTTCCCACTATGTCTCATGGACACCTGACACTAACGTGACACATAAATTTTGGAGATGCATGTATAGATTATCATTTTGTAAGTTGAGTGTTCAACTGACACAGTGGAATCAATTTGAGTTGAGGCGTTCAGATGTACACTCTCAAAGTTGGAGTTCTTTACTTGCCACCGAAGGCCAGGTTGAGTGTCTATTTACGTATTATGCCTAATAGTACTGTAATAATTTAATCCTTACCTAGCAGACACCATTACAAATTCCAAGTTATAATTAAAAGAGAACTAGGATTACCTTCATCTTCTGAGCAAAAGTCGAGGTAGTTCCAACATTTTCACTGGCAATATGCTTCAAAAAATCAGATACTTCATGAAACAAGGCCCAATTCACTTGTTGCAGATTCTGCTCCGACGGAGGAGAGACTTCAGAACATGGCACTGTCAAAATCTTTGGTTGGTCAGAACAATCCGAGGAAGAAGTAGCATCCGGATTAGTCATGACTTCCGAAACTGTGGAATTAGGAGCTTGTGACTCATTTCTAGACGGAAACAGCAAGTCAAAAATGTCTTCTATATTGCAGTTTGTTCCCAACTGCACATGAATGACATTAGGAAGCTTTCTAGTGGTATTCTCATGCAGGTTAACACACAAAAGAGGATCTCCAGCAATTTGAAATGCTTCCCCAATTTCACTGATCTGGAAGTACTTCCGCTTCAAACATGGAAAAAGAATGCCATAGAAATACTTCGGAAGCTGGTTCCTAACATCATTGTTTCTGAGCACAGAGGAAAGAACATCATAGTATTTCCCACTGTTCACACACAGCAAGCATAGGACAACAACCAATCTCATAACCAATACCTTATAGTATGCCTCAAAATTTATCCCCGATCGTGTAATCCAAAGAGCTGTACTGCCTTTATCGGAAAGGAATTGTTGTACCATCTGAAGAACAGAATCATAAAACTTTTCCAAAGACTGTCGGTTTATAGCAACCTTGGAAGTGTGTAGGACCTCAGACTGCTCGGAAATCAGCCATTCCACAAATGATGATTTTGTAGTGAAAAAGAACCCTTTAGACCGTGACACCAAAATCAAAAAGCGCTCAACAAGATACAAGAAACAACCAGGGGAGATATAGTCACTTAGACTGATCCAGTTCACATTATAGGTATCTTGTAATGCTTCAGAAAATTTCTCAACTAATGTAACCTCCATAGCTTCACTTGGAATAACATCTATAGCTACATTGTTTGATGAAAGAACTTCACGAGACTCGGAAGTTTTTCCTCCACTAGCATTGCCTGATTGATACTTTTCCATTTTTGTTGCTCTAGCGTAGCTGAGAATTTCCATGAATGATTTCGGAACTCTACCAATAATTTTCTTGTACAAATCTTCAGATAGTTTTCCGGAGCCAAGCCATATGATCATCACTCTTCCAATCTGTCCATAGCTCAGAGGATCTCTGGTGTTAATATTTTGATGGATGAATTCTTGAAGCAAATCATGTGAAAGCTCGGTTCTCCTTAGTGAAATGATATTCTCCATCAACGATTGTCGGGGGTCAAGAGGGAAGGCTTTCTCAAAGTATTTCGTTGACAGTGTCAAGAAATTCCGTAGTCTCCACTCAAAACTCTTAGAATCAAGCTCCTTGGACTCACTTAGAAATTTAGCAATCTCATATATGTTTAGAAGGCACATGCTTTGCCAGAAATGAGACTTTGAAGTTGAAGCCAACTTATAGATGGATTCAAGAGTTTCAAGAACCTTCAAACCAACAAAAAGTAATTCGGTATGCCAGTGTTGTCGAGCAGCATAAATAAAATGTCGAGCATCAACAAATACCATCTTTTTGCCCCTTCGGATGATGTTTTGGTGAATTTTTTTCACCCATTCAGCAGCAGGATGCAACAGTGCATATGTAACATTATGATCATTCAATTGCTGCCTAGCACCAAAGTAATTTACGCAGAAATTACATAAGCTGTTATACTCTCCGAAGTTTTCAATCTCAAGGCCCTGGAGAGATTCTATTAGATCAAAGATAATCTTCTTCCACAAATTCCAAAAGTGAAGCAGTGTCCTCACACTGACTTGGCTGCATAAAACCAATTCTTCTGAACTCATCACATTGGCTGATAAATTATCATCCCAAATATACTTTGCCACGTTAGTTTCACAATGAACATCCAGCATTTTTCTACAACTCAAAATATCACCGATTGGACTGTTACATTTCTGAGACGCGACATAAACATGCTTCAAGCCAGACCAATCACTTGACTCATTTGATAAAACTTTAACCACGGTGCACGTGGTTTCAGAATTGGATCCATGCATCGCAAACAACATGGCCTTTTCCAAAAGTTCCTTTTTTTCTGAAAATGACTTCAAAGGCCAACCTTTACCTCCTGAGATCCACAGAGAGTTAGAGAGAACATAAAGAAGAACAAGTGACGATGCCTTGCCAAAATCCCCATCCTTTGCTGTTATATCCGCTTCACGAAGAATATTCCCTTCCAGCCGAGCAATTTCTGCAGCTTCAGTGAAGTTTCCTAATTCTTCTTCCAATAATAGCAACTCATCAAGGCACCCCAGAGACTTCAACAAATTGCGTTTCATTTCAATTGTAGGGAATGCTTTCACAAATTTCATCATGGAACCTCTGTCATTGAGCTCAAAATAATGTAACGCGCAATTGCCCAGGAACTCCTCCTCCATTTTGTCAATGTCACTCTCTCTTTTCCCCACGGTGCTACACTGAGAAGCATCGTGTTTCCAGTACTCAACATATTGCAAGCCCAAGTCAAAACATTTTCCTTTGGTGCAAACTGATAAGCACTCTGAGAAATGATTGCCTTTTGCATAAACTATGGCAGCCTGCTCATAGCATCCAGCCAGTGTAAAACACTCTGCGGCTTTTATCAGCTCAGGTTTTCCACACTTCTCCAAATAAATTTGTCCTGGAGATAAGTTTAGCAAACGATCAAAAAACAACATTACTTAGCATGATGTACGGTTACCGTGATGCAAAGCAAGACCAGGAAAAGATTCTCTAGTCATCAACTCAGAACACCATAAAAAGAATGTGAGTGAAGCAAAAAGTCCATAGAGGTTCTTTTTTTATGACATAGAAATCTGTCTAGAGCAAAACCTTTGGGCCAACCATATTCTTCTCCACTTAATACTAGACATAGTTCATTTAGCACAAGACTCGAACTTAAATAAGTCACTCGAGGTCTACCTAGCATAGCAGTACAGTTCATTATTACTAACAGAAATGTTCTGAGATGTATATAACTAGAGCTCAAAATTGGATACAAGTATCTGATACTCCCTCCGTTTCGATTTCTTTGTCTGGTTTTTGACTTGATACGGAGTTTAGTAAAGAAGACAAAAAAATAATTGAAACAGAGGGAGTAAATGGAAATGAAGAAATGTTCTAATAAAAAACTTGAAAGGTACACAATTGAAGAGGGAAAGAAAATGCCTAGCAAGGAAGGAACTCTTGAGAAAGTAAACACCAAATGTTACCTGCCCGTTCATACTCCCTCAAATCATAAAAACATTCTGCTGCTGCCTCAAACCTCCCAATCGAGTCAAAAATTTCAGCCGCCTGACGTAGGTAGGTGCAAGACTCTTTGGAATCCGAATCACGAATTCGCTCAGCAGCTGCCCTGAATCCAGCTGCCTTCGCCCTTTTCTCCCAATTCCTTTCTCCTGCTTTTTCGAAGCACATGATTGCCATCTCATAATTCTTTTCCCAAAAGAGCTGCATGATAACATCGAAGCACTTTATCAGGACCAATTAATGCTCAGACGTAAAGCAACACAAGAGACAGATTTGAACAAATGAATTTGTTAATAGAAATAAGACGAGGTAAATCAACTGGACCAACCTTCACTCCCCTCGACTTCCACTCCTCCGGAGTGCTAGAAGTTTGCATTGCTTGTGCAAGTGAATCATCCATCTCCCTTGTTTCCACTAGACACAATCCTCTCCAGTAATCAAACATAGGCTTGGAAAATTCTTCGACATTTTCACAAATCCATAACCTTTGTCTTGTTCGAGTGATGGCAACATAAAGCTGTTTTAGTTCAGAACACAATAGACTATGTCGTTCTTCACAGAAATTTGGGAAGGATATATCTACTACACCTTTTCCTTTCATAAACTCATATACCACTCTCCACTGATTTCTAAGTGGCGATGACCCAAAAAAATTGTACAGCAGTACATCCTGCAAAAGATCAAAGAAGGAAATAAGATGATAAAGGTAAAGCCACCAACCAGTAGATGGGATGGGTAAATGAAGCAGTTATATCGAATATCATTAAAAACCTAGGCTACACATAAATATGTTGAATATCATTAAAAAGAAAACAGATTTGATTGATACTAACAATTGAAATCCCAAGAATAATAATTAAGCAAATTTAGACTTGCCTGAAATTCCAAACCCTTGCATTCAACAATAGTCAAAATAAGTGCTTGCCTTCCAATATAACCGGAGATTTCCTTCTTCGCAGATTCATCCCGCACTAAGATAACCTGCTCTGCACCAAAACCTATCATTTTTTCCCCAATACTTCCAGTATTCCCAAAAATAGTAAGAATTGCATTTTCATCAGCTCCGGGCTTCAACAATACCGGAGCCTCACCATAAATAAGACTTGTTTCTGGTTTCAAAAAATCAACAGAGTGAGGGAAATAATGACAAAGCAAATCAACTACACTCTGTGCTAGTTTGAGTACACCGGCATGTGTCCGGAAGTTCTGAAGCAACTGAAAAACAGGTGATAAATGTCCCTTGTCTTTTCTATGGGAAACTTCATCACCCTTTGAATCCATGACAAACTCGGTATAGAATAGATTCCTAATGTCTTCAAACCTGAAATCTATCCCCCTAGCAATTGTTTGTGCTGTATCACCAGAGAAAACAAAGCCTTCTTCGACATTTCTACAAATATATTTGAACAACGCTATCTGTCTCATTGTGAGATCTTGAACTTCATCAATATATACAAAATCTACTTTGTCACCATCGAGATGTTGATACTTTAGCCGACTATGAAGATCATTAACTAAATCAGCTATATCATATTCACCACGCTCCATCTTCATCTTTTCATAATCCTGAAAAATACCATATATTCTCTCTCTCTTTTCTGCACTTATCGAAGAGACTCGATGTTCGGACAATGAACTATAAGCCTCTTTGCTGAGTTTCCCATCATGAAAATCTCCTGATTTTAATCCTCCTTTTATATAAGAAAGAATTTCAGTAAACACCCTTGAATGATCAAGATTTTTCGTCAACACAGTACTGAAGTGAGGCCAATACGAGCTACAGAAGCATTCGTAGTTGACCTCCTTCTCTCTTATGAAGGATCTTAAAGCAGCTGACCTCAAACTTCTGTCTTCAAACAGGTCCCACTTCAAATGGAACCTATCAAAGTAGGAAGAACCTATTGTTCCGTCAAGCATCAATAAGAACTTGTGAAATGTGATCACAAGAGGGTATTTCATGTAAGGAATGTCAATAAAAGAGTTCGGTAAATCTCTAAACTGCGTCGTCCCATCCAAATCATCAGTTTCATGCAAGCTGCTTTCTGCTGAGAAACTTCCACCACAAGCAAAGCTGCAAAATTAAGAATGCACACCTCTAAATTGGATAAAAATAAAAACTTTGTTGAATGTTATAGCCGCAACACTAACTCAACTGAAAAACATGTCTGAACTAATAAATCATAATCACATAAAAAATGAGCAATTAGAAATGTGAAAATCTACGACACGCCCAGCTACAAATCATTTAAACTAGCTCACCAAATTGTCAAATTTATGGGAAGAGTTGTTATCATGTGAATACCTTAACTACCTACCTGCATTCTTACTTGTTTATAAAGCTAAGAGAAATTTGGAAATGCAAATACTATGTGTTAGTAAAGGTTAAGAACACCGACTTTTATAGGTTGCAAATTGACAATAAAAGATTTAGGTAGGTCACACAGCAGCAGATGTTCAAAATATAAAAGGCAGCACTAAATCAATTAAACTTCATTCCAAATATCAATAACCATGGCATCTAGCTCTCATTAGACATGCAAATACAAAACAAGCAAGCATATCATTAATTGTTACAAATTGTTTTAATAACCTAGAAATCTCGATGGCAGTGGCGCACTGAGTAAAACTCAGTGGATAATGGGCCGCCCTCCAGTCCTCCGCCCTCTTAAACTTAAAGACCAGGTGGGGTTCAAACCCCCGGCGTACGCCTAGACGACATCACACTTTGCGCTCTTACCCCTAGACCAAAGCCCTAAAGCTATAACTAAATGTTCCATAATTGCAAGTACATATGATACAACGGAGATTATTTTCCAATATTAAACATTACACTTTAGTTCAAGGTTTCATTAGTCATCAAGGATATTCAAGCATGCAACTTATTAAAGCAAGCAGCTCCAGTAAACTCAGACAACAAGATTAGAACTCACCTTTTCAACTGAGAAATCTGCTGTTTGACAGCATAACAAAGTTTCGGACTAACAGTAACGAAAAGTTGACGCAGGGTTTCACTGCTAGCCTCTCCTACACATTGATTATCCTCATCTGCTTCCCCTTCAAATCGATTTACTTCTTTCCCTGCTTTATTTAATCCCTCAACAGAATTGTGATGTTGTTGCTCCTTTTGCAACAACTTCATGGTCAAAACTGTGGTTTTCCCCGTGCCTGAGCGACCGAGGATGAAACTGCTTCTACTAAATTGGATTATCTCCCTCTCTTCATTAGTAACTTCAAAAGGAAGATCTAATGCTTCACCATGGTGATCAGAGAGCAAATGATTGACAACACCAGATGATAATGAGTAAAACTTCATCAATAACAAGCTTTCGCTGACTCTTGAATGTTCAACACAACTTCTACCATCTTCCACACCAGTTGATTCATGATTCAATTGGTTCTCACTAGAAATGCTTTTATACTGACTTATCTCACGACAAAGCTTCCAAATCTTCGGAACTTCCAAGTCCCTGTACAGACATGAGAGGTTAAAATAAAATTTACAAGAAGCAATTGTCGTTCATCATAACACTTGAATCTACAGAGCACAAAAGAATTAGTTTACCCCTCAAGACACTTCTCCTTGCAAAGCTTAATGAATTCATCAGTGTACATCAAAAATATGTTATCAAGACGTTTCAACAACTTTGCAACCTCCTCCAAGGGCAATATATCCCAAACCCTCAGCACTTGAGTATAGGTGGAGTCTTTCTGAATATCAATAGAGCAAACAACATACCGCCCTTCAACCTTAAATTGTTGTACAATTTGAGATGAGCTCTCAGAAATTGAATCCACATTCTTTCTCTTGGGACGCCATCCACTGGCCAGCTTAACCAGAAGACTTATCACAGACTTCCTCAACCGGGAGGATGTTAGCTTTACAAATGACTTTCTAAAATTGTCACTGAAGAGTACCTAAGCAACCATGCGGAAGACAATACATCATGATGGCCAAGTAAACTCATAAGTACAGGAATCATGTATTTATGTGTGACAAATAATACTGACCAAAGTTTAGCACCTTCAATGAGTGAAGCCGACACTAAGAAAGAACAAACTTATATAATGGACAGAGACAGATGTTTGCATTGACTATAACTGATGCAAGTAGAACACACAAAAGTTAGAATTATAGGTGCACCGGGCCAGGTGGAAGTGTTGTGGTAATGCTAATGCAAAATGTCACTATACAAGTGAAACACAATTTTTCCAAATGAAAAAGTGAGCCATAAGAAAGACAATATGCATAACCTGTAAACGTATCAAACATACTACATGAACAAACAACCGGAAGGGGGTGGAAAAACACATGGGCCACCTGTGACAATAATAGTAGGTACAACAATCCAAAAATGAAATATTCTATCCTTAGTTAAAAACACTTTTAAAGATGAGATTGAAAATCAAATACTAATTTCTTCAGATTTCATTCGTTACAATAAACTAGAGCAACATAGAATAAGGAAACATTATTTTCATGAAAATAGGCCATAGCAAATCCCACTTGGGGTTCAATATACAAGAAAAATAACAAGAAATGGAAAAAGGAGTGTTGCGAACCAAACACTCAAGTGTTGAATGTTCATAGTGCCATAACTCAAGAGAACTAAAGCACAAGATTGTACCTTCCATCTTTGAGATTTGAACAAAATACTGTCTGCATTAAGTAAATCATCCAGCTGATCATATTCTTTCTTAACATCTAAAATTGTTGTCCTCATGTCATTGTCTTCATCAGCATGAAAGAAGCACTGACGATCCTTAGCGTCGAGAACTAATGCGTGCCAGACAGAGTTGCTCTCAAGTAATGTTCGCTCATTGCCAAGAATCCATAGACAGTGCCTACCAAGAATAAAACCCTAAAATGTCAGCATAGAAGAATAAAGATCTAGATGTCATGAAACAGCGACAAAGATTGATCCATACCGAGCCCTGGTCAAAGCAACATTAGCCCTTTGAAGACTAGACAAGAAACCGATTGATCCGCCTAAATTAGATCTCACCGTAGATATTATAATGATATCTTCCTCCCCTCCCTGAAATCCATCTACTGACTTCACCTTAACTTCAAAACCCTCAAGGTTATCATACCTCCGCCCAAGTTTACCTTTTATTGCCAAAACTTGTGCAGCATAAGGTGATATAACACCAATGCTGAGTTTCTTCCTGGAGCCATCCCAACCTGTGTAGAAGAAGATAACAAAAACTAAAATAAAAAACTGGAAAAGCATTTAAGCTACAAAGAACCTCCCACTCATGCAAAACCGACAATAATAACATACCCAGCGTCATCGCACAAGTGGGGTTTGGGGAAGGTAGGAAGGATGTATGCATACCTTACCCCTACATTTGTGGGGTAGAGAGGCAATCATCACAATTAAACATTAATTAAGAGAGCACAAACTTGATATTTGAAAGAGTGCAGTCGTCACAAACAAATCAAGTAGTTGCACTAGCACATCACTCAATCAAGTTTGCAAGTGGAGATTTTGTAATCAAAGACTCAATGACACAAGCCCAAATACAAAATTTGGGTCATAAGCAACAACAACACAATAAACCCAATATAATCCCACAAGTGGGGTCTAGGGAGTGTGGAGTGTACGCAGAACTTACACCTACCTTTGAGAAGGTAGAGAGGTTGTTTCAGAAAGACACTTGCCTGAACAAATAGTAAAAAAGAGGCAATCACAGCCTTGTTTGCAGCTCCTAGTTCTTTTAAAGATTTCAATGGTATCAAAGCCAAGGTATTATCTGAGTATGCTCTGTGGTTGCAGCACAGTCTGAACTTCCACATTAGAAAAAGATTTACTTTGGTCTTTGCATTGTTTGCTAGTAAATAGTATTTGTAGTAAATATGGGAGACAATAAAAATGATGAGTCCACATCAAATGTCAATAATACATCATCATTGGCATTTTCGCTTATGACACGAATTGTGTCAAATGCAAAATTTGCAATTGAAATTTTTGACGGGTCAGGACATTTCGGAATGTGGCAAGGCAAGGTCGTTGATGTCCTTTTTCAACAAGGGCTAGATATTGCCATAGAAGAAAAGAAACCAGACGATGTAGGAGAAGAAGATTGGAAGATTATCAACCGTGTTGCTTGCGGTACCATTCGATCATACCTTGCAAGAGAACAAAAGTATCTATACACAAAGAAAACATCTGCAAATAAATTATGGAATTCATTGGAGTAGAAATTCTTGAAGAAAAACAAACAAAATAAACTTTACATGAAAAAAATACTGTTACGCTTCACTTATATTCCTGGTAGCACAATGAATGATCATATCACCAGCTTTAATAAGTTGGCAACAGATTTGCGGAATATGGACGTGACTTTTACAAATGGAGATATGGCCTTAATGTTGTTAAGTTCACTTCCCGATGAGTTCGAGCATCTTGAAACTACTCTACTGCATGGGAATGATGAAGATCTCTCAAAGAAGTTTGTTCTGCCTTATATAATTATGAACAAAGAAAGAGAGAAAAACAAAAAGGCGGAGAAGCAGAAGCACTGATTGTGAGAGGTCGTTCTCAAAATCATATGAGAACGAAGAACGGGAGATCCAAGTCAAGATCCAGACTCAGCAAATATGAATGTGCCTTTTGTCGAGAAAAAGGGCCTGGAAGAAGACTACCCAAAGTTGAAAAGCAAGGCCAAACCAAATAATGGGAAGGCTGTCATGGATTCAAATGTGGCTTATTGTGAAGACTCAGATTACTCACTAGTTACAACAGATCCATCCAAATCATCTGATGTATGGTTGATTGACTCAGCTTGTAGCTATCATATATGTCCCAATCGGGACTGGTTTGTTGATTTACAAGAAGGAGAATGTGGAGTTATTCACACCGCAAACAATAATCCTCTTACCAGAACATTAACAGATTTCGATATGTACCGAATTTGAAGAAAAATCTCATTTCTGTAGGAGCCCTAGAGTCAAAGGGATTCAAAGTCATTGCAGATAATGGCGTAATGAGAATATGCTCCGGTGCACTGGTGGTACTGAAGGCAATTCGAAAAAATAATAACATGTACCGCTATCAAGGTAGTACAGTTATTGGGACAACGGCAACAACATCCAATGACAACAAGGAGGCAGAAATGACCAGGCTGTGGCATATGCGCTTGGGACATGCTGGAGGAAAATCATTGAAAACTTTATCTAATCAAGGATTGCTAAAAGGAGTAAAAACTTGCAACTTGGAGTTTTGCGAGCATTGTGTCAAGGGAAAGTAAACAAGGGTTAAATTTGGAACAACTATCCATAATACTAGAGGTATTTTGGATTATGTTCATTCAGATGTTTGGGGTGCTTCCAAAACACCTTCATTAGGTGGGAAACACTATTTTGTAACCTTTGTTGATGACTTTTCCCGAAGACTGTGGGTGTATACGATGAAAACAAAAGATGAAGTATTGCGAATTTTTCTCAAATGGAAGGCGATGATAGAAACTCAAAGTGCAGAAAGATCAAGTGTCTTCGCACAGACAATGGTGGAGAATACAAAAATGATCTTTTTCAGAAAATTTGTGAGGAAAATGGCATCTTAGACACTTCACCGTCAAAAATACACCAGAATAGAATGGAGTGGCAGAACGCATGAACCGAACTTTGCTGGAGAAGGTTCAATGTATGTTGTCCAATGCTGACTTGGGCAAAGAATTTTGGGCTGAGGCAATAACATATGCATGCCACCTCATTAATCGTCTACCATCTGCTGCTATTGGTGGGAAGACACCATTAGAAAAATGGTATGGAAAACCTGCTGAAGATTATGGTTCTTTATATGTATTTGGCTCAATTGCATATTATCATGTAAGAGAGTCAAAATTGGACCCAAGAGCAAAGAAAACTTTATTTATGGGGATACTTCTGGAGTCAAAGGATACCGTTTATGGTGTCCAGAGACAAGAAAAATTATTTTCAGCAGGGATGTTACCTTTGATGAATCTGCCTTGACAAATAAGGTAACAGTTGAAGATGTCAAACAAACTGATGGTGCTTCAAAGCAGGTGGAGTTTGAGGGAACAATAATTTTCCCAACATTGGGATCGAACGAGGAAACGACAGAAGATTTTCCTCTGGCAGAAGAGCAAGTCGAAGGGAGGTTCCATCTCAAAACCTCAACCACAACTTGAATCAATAGCAACCAGCAAGCAAAAAAGGACAATAAGAAAACCTGCTCGACTCATAAATACGGTGGCTTGTGCGGACTCAATTGCAACTAATGACATTCCTACCACTTATAAAGATGCAGTCCAAAGTTCAGAAGAAATAAGTGGAGGATTGCCATGGATGAAGAAATGCAGTCCCTTCATCAGAATCATACATGGAAATTAGCCAATCTCCCGGAAGTCAAGAAAGCAATTGGGTGCAAATGGGTATTTGCAAAGAAAGAAGGATTTTCTAACCAAGAAAATGTTCGCTACAAAGCAAGATTGGTGGCCAAAGGATACGCTCAAAAGGAGGGAATTGATTATAATGAGGTATTTTCTCCATTTGTGAAACACTCCTCCATTAGAGTTTTGTTGGCTTTGGTAGCACAGTTGAATTTGGAACTAGTTCAGTTGGATGTAAAAACTGCATTTTTACATGGAGACTTGGAAGAGGAAATCTACATGACTCAGCCAGAAGGATTCAAAGTTGATGGAAAAGAAAATATGGTGTGCAAACTTGAAAAATCGTTGTATGGATTGGAACAATCTTCTAGACAATGGTACAAACGATTTGACAAGTTTATGTTGCAGCAAAGGTACATAAGAAGCAAATACGATCATTGTGTGTATTTGCGCAAGCTTGAAGACGATTCCTTTATATATTTTCTCCTATATGTTGATGATATGTTGATAGCTTCTAAAAGTCAAGAGGAAATTGAGAAGCTAAAGATTCAACTAAGAAAGGAGTTTGAGATGAAGGATTAGGGTGAGGCAAAGAAGATTCTTGGCATGGAGATAAAAGGAGAAAGACATTCAAAGAAACTCTATTTATCTCAGAAAGAATATTTGAAGAGGGTACTAAATTGATTTGGTATGAATGAGAAAACGAAGTCGGTTAGCACTCCGCTTGCTCCCCATTTTAAGCTTAGTGATGCACTTTTGCCAAAGAATGAAGTTGAACGAGAATATATGTCAAGAGTACCATACGCAAATGTTGTTGGTAGCTTGATGTATGCAATGGTTTGTACTAGGCCAGATATTTCACACGCCGTTGGAGTTGTAAGCAGGAACATGCATAATCCTGGAAAGGATCATTGGCAGGCTGTAAAATGGATTCTACGGCATATGCATAATACTGTAGATGTTGGCTTGGTTTTCGAGCAGAAAGATAGTCAATATCTTATTGGATATTGTGACTCAGATTATGCAAGTGATTTGGACAAACGAAGATCAACTACTGGTTATGTTTTCACTATTGCAAACGCACCAGTTTCCAGTCAACAGTTGTTAGGTAGAGTATATGGCAATTACAGAGGCTGCAAAGGAGGCAATTTGGCTTTTCAAGGATCGCTTAGAGAGCTTGGTATTGGACAAGAAGGAATCACAATATTTTGTGATAGTCAAAGTGCTATTCAATTAGCGAAGAACCAAGTTTATCATGCAAGGACGAAGCATATTGATGTCCGATATCATTTCATACGAGACATCATCGAAGAAGGTGGAGTCATAGTGAAGAAAATCCATACTATGGATAATCCCGCTGATATGCTAACAAAAGTGGTGGTTGCGGTCAAGTTTCAACATTGTTTGAACTTGATCAACATTGTTAAATATTGAAGATTGAGGTTGAAGACACAATCAAAAATTGTTGTTGAGAGAAAGTTGAAAATGGAGAATCTTGCCAAGGTGGAGATTTGTTAAATTTGACAAGATTCAAAGATGAATTAATGTGAAGATTTGGTAAGTAGGAAGATTATTCTTCATTGGTACAAAAGTCAAGATAGCACCTTTTGTATGTGAAATTTAGGTGAACCATAAAATGGTTTCACAAGGTAAATTTTGACATTTTGACACATTGTGATGTCATGGATGACATCAATAGGAAGAATTCACTCCTATAAATAGGTAGCTCCTAATTCATTTGTAACACACCTCTCACTTGCCTTCTCATCTTCAAAGGCATTTGATCTTCTTTCTCTCTTGTAGTATTTCACTTGTACTCTTTTGGAGTGAAATAAATATTGGTTGGTTGTGTCCGAGGAGTAGGCTAGAGAAAACAAAAGTTTGCCGAACCTCGTTAATTCCTGGTGTTCTTTTTATTGTTGTCTCATCTACTATTTATTAGCTACCTTTAGATATAACAGTTGTGATTTCATCACTCTCTATATATTCGGCATCCGCAACATTCAAGAATCCAAACCTTTGTTCTTTTTTGGAATGTTAACTATTTGAATCCAAACCTTTGTTGTTTTTGTCTTTAAAGCACATTTTCTTAATTCTACAACTTAATAAAGTAAATTTCCTATTAACCTCAACATAGGCAATTCACATTTTAGCTCCAACTGCAGTACATGAACCAGACATATTCATTCAGCCTATGTATGTTTCGGGTGGCCGGTGAAGAAATACAGTTTAAGGATACCTCGTGCACAATACACTTCCTTATTTTTTTCTAATTTTGGGATTAAATCATTCCCTCAATACCCTGATACACCTATTGGTATGATCTTACATCATCTTTTGAACAAGAAAAAAATTAATGCTGATTTCAAGGGAAAAGACAAAAGAGCATTTCAGGAAAAATTCTAACCATAAAATTGTACCTTTATACAAGTTGTGCACTATCTTCATCACTAAAGCCACCTCAACCATATTCCTTCGGCTATGTCCAGCATCATCCATTTCTTCTTTACCCAACGGAACATTTATAAAGGAATACGGGCCAAAACATCTTCCTGGAAGATACCTTTTCTCATATGTTTTATGTTTTACAACAGGGGCATCACAAATTTGCTTACGATAGAAACTTGAATTTGGAAATTGGCTAATTGATGGATGCATTCGGTACTGTATGTTAAGCAAGTGTCTAGAATGACCCAGAGAACTGAGTCTTTCAAAAAGGCTCCTTCCAAAGCCAGCTTCTTCAGAAACCTGTAGAGTAACAAAATTGTGTAAAAAGAAGTTATAGTGACAAGATATCAGTTGAACTTGCAATTCCTTTAAATTGCACACATGAAAGGCAGCAAACTTACTCGACTCTTGACTGCTGCGGGCAGTTGACACTCATCGCCCACCAACACAGTATGCCTCAGACATGGTAGTTGAAAGGGTATGACAGATTCACACTCCATCAACTGGGCAGCTTCATCAACAATTAATAAGTCAAATGGCTTTATATCCAGTGGATGAAGCTTATACGAACTTGAAGCCGTACAGAAAACCAAGGAAGCCTTTTGTATACAGAACTCCCTAATCGACTCCTTGCTCATTGCACGAGGAAGACTCAGTTCTCCGAGAGATTGGCAAACATCTTTCAGAAGAACAAGGCACTGGCTTCTTAAGCAAGGTAAGGACCACTCATCCAAAAATGAGCCGGAAGAGACTTCAATTGGTTGTTGACAAGAGAAGAGTTGCTCAAGATCTTTAGAGCCAAGATTGTCTTGAAATAACATTCCCTCCAAACAATCAAGTAGGGAGATAAGGCGTACCATTTTTTCAAAATTCTCCTCCCGAATAAAACTTAATGGTAGATGAGTACAGAATGTAAGCAAGCATCTTCTCAAAGATGAAGCTGTAGATTTGAACCGGGATTTGACAAAATCAATCAATGAGCTGATTTTTTCTTTTTCCTTCTGAGCATCCTCTTGATCAGAAAGCTCCTTCAGTTTGATCAACTCATTGTCAACATATATGTTATACTGAGAAATACAATCTTCCAGAAACCCGCTCATGGAACTTATACAGTGTTTCCAACCAGTCACGGGTACGAGGCACTCCACCAGCCTATCAACACGATAATCAAGGTATATCTCCTCAATATCTTGACCAACTTTCAGCCGGTCCTTATTCCCAAACAAGAGAATGTCACCCAGAGGACAAATATCCATTTCTGCAGAAGGATTATTAAATGACTCACTGATCAGTTTAACTAACCGCGAAGCCACTTGTGTTATTGCTACATTTGTAGGGGCACAAGTAAGAGTTCTATACTTCATTTTCAAGAGTATGAAGAGCATGACACTCATAGTCTTGGTCTTGCCTGTACCAGGTGGTCCCCATATGAGTTCAACTGAAGGCTTGTGACAACACTTCAGCGAATCAAGAGAGGTCAAGATCGCCTCAGCCTGAGAATCATTCAACTTAGACAACAGATCATTAACAACTTCTCCAGTTGGTCCATCATTAATAGATGCAGAACAAACGTCACATTTATCCTCATCCTGTTTCTGCACACAAACAAATGTCTTTTCATTCTCAAAATGAACTAAGTGAGACAGATCCTGATAATAGGAAAAAACAAGCATACAGTCCAAATCCATATATACACTCTAAGGAACGAAAAACAGCCGTTGAGGCTGCATCTGGAAAAAAAGAGCATGTTACAGTTTTTTTCCAAAGATAGACAAGGAACACATGGTATTCTTTTTGAGGTCTGGAGGAAATGTATTGATATTAAGTTATCGAAACCATACACTGAGTAGTAGAGTGTTGTGGTACAACATTGTGGGTGGCTTACAGAACTGCCTAAACTCGAGGGTGACTCGGCACCAAGGCATTACAAAAAGGGGATTTTGTGGGGATAGTAATACTAGGTTATGTCTATTCAAGGGATAACACAAGGGGCATTATTAAAAGGAGAAATCAGAGAGGTGACTGTCGGAGAGACTAGGCGTACAGTAGAGCATATATTGTTTTTAACAGCTTAAGAGTGCACATCACATTGTTTTTCATTGTTTAAGAGTACATATTTTCTAAAATAAAGAGTAAAGGTTTAGAAGTAATAAAAATGAAAAGAAGTTCAGTCAATTCCGACCCAAGAGACCAGTGAATCTACATTACATTTCTTAGACAAAAACACAAATTTGAAAACTAACCATCAATAAAAAGATGAAACTTATTATAAGATATCATACAGCTGTTGTTAATCGAAGAAGATAAATATTACTTAACACTACAGTAATATTATCACAAGCAACACGTAACTTTTACAAATATACATTCACTGCCATTGTTGTCTTTCATTTCTAAAAGAATGCTAACATCATCTCTGTTATGTATTTTTTTCAGTCACACTTGAGAAACAAGATGACCATCACACATTAACTTGAAACATAATCTCATCGATCACTTCACACCTACGAGGCATCTAAAAGGTACTAACATATTGTACTTTATTATTGCAGCCAAATATCAGAACCTATATTGCTCAGACTCTCTAATAATGTTGTCATGCCCGTGTTAGATCCTTCAAAAATGCACTACCTTTGGAGGAGCCAACATGCACCCGGCAGCATTTTTGAAGAGCCCGAGCAACATAGAAAAAAATAAGGGATATCACGTTTGTTGATGATCTAGGATATATTAAATACGTTAAAAGGCAGGGAGACTCTAGATGATGCTTCTAAAAGGACGTAAATCAGTAAGATTACTTACCTCATTCTCACTGCACAGAACTTTCTCAATAAGGTTCAAATTCTTTCTCATCCTCAGTGCACGCCATACTCTCTTACTCGGTATCACATTTACCAAATACACTATATACAACGATTTCTGCTTTCTCTCAGAAATCGCAATATCTCTAGCAACTTTGACTGTAAAACTAGTTGATGCATTTGAATCATCACTCTCATCGTCACTGACTTTCGTTACAGATGCAAATGTCCAGTTCCATCCGAGCCGTAGCAGGTCAGAATCTGTTTCCGGTTTGGCATCTGAGATAATAACAATATCTCCAGGCAACGTTCGATAAGGCTCCTTTCCGTCACCAGGTAGTTTCCTCCAATAGTCAACCTGAACTTTAAAACATAGTGATCCATGTGGTTTCTCATCAAAGGAGATCAATTCACCAAAAGGTGCTTTATCTATGACTTCCAAAGAAGCACTAATATCAGCTCGCGTTTCTTCCAGTAAAGAGTAGTCAAACGATCCCAAGTAACGATCGACTGATTCAAATGATTTTGGAATCTTCTCCACCTACAAAACAGGAAACTTTCAATTAAATGAGAAACAAGTAACTTGTTCTGGCATTGTGGATTTGTGGTAAGCCATGCATTTCATTAACTAGTTGGCAGCAATAATATATATCTTGTTTGAGGCCAAAATGCTTTGACAAATACACCATTTACATGGGAGTAAACAACCAACTCAATTTCTCTTTAGAGCTTTAAAGCAATCAAATCTTTCAAAGAAAAAAGGAGAACTTTAAAAGTTAGAAAACATTTAGGGTGTGTTATGTATGGAGAAAATGTGTCCCTTGGGCCTAACTCAAGCTCAAAAGTCAACTCATGGGAGAATTTACCAAGTCCATACACGCAGACTCAGATACATGTAAAGATGACACATGAGCCTAACTCAACCCCAAAAGCTAGCTCATGAAAAGAGGATTTCCTAATCTCATATAAGAAGACCTCCAGTTCATTCATAAGCCAATGTGGGACTCTAACCAACTCTAACACTTAAAAATGAGAAACCACCCCCATACCTTACCCCCATTCTCTATGGTGTTTGATTAGATTATATACAAGTACTTTTGAAATAATATTTTCTGCTTACGACAAATAAGAAAATCACTTATTTCCCCCCAAAAAAAACATTTCCAAATAAATATATATTTTTGTGAAAAACATTTTCCTTCATATGACCAAACACAATATATCCTTAGAGAAAAATAATCAAAAAATATTGAGTTCTTCAACATTTCAAATGATATTTTTCTCTATCCTTTCTTTTCACTAAAACAGTAGATGAGTGACAAAACTATCAAAGATCAAGACTATCATAGGGAAAAAATGTGGAAATAAGAGACTGATGCAACTTCATGAAGGATATATAACATCTAGGAAAAATCCTTATTTCCAAATTGCAAACGAAATATTGTGCAAAACATCAAACAACAACATACACAGTGTAGTGGGGTCTGGGGAGGATAGAGTGCATGTAGAGTTATCCTACCTCGAGGCAGAGAAGTTGTTTTCGAAAAATGCGCAGCTCAAGTGCAATGCAAAACATCAAACATGCAACATTCTCAATAATTTTGACAAATAAAACTCCCAATCACTATACTTCATAGGATACTAAAATGCAAAAAGCTTGTAGGTTATCATAATGAGCCTACAATACCACAGGCAATGAAGTGGAAATTGTAAAAAAATAAAATAAAAAAAATCTCTATTCCGTTCTTTAGAGAAATAATTCCCCATTTTAATAGTTGAAAAAATATTTCTTTCTTTTTTTGTCTACCGTTTCAGCTTTTCACCTAGCATGTGTAAGACCAAAATACTCATACACATTCTAGTACATTCTACGAATTTTTAGCTAAACACCATAACATTCAAAAGTTTTGCATTTTCTTAAATTTCGTGTCAAGTCAAAATCAAACAACTAGACAGTAGTGAACTCTTTCAAGATCACTTCTAAACCAAAATAAGTAACCAAAAAAGAAAAAAAAATACCTGATTTTGATATAGAGTATCATCAAGAATATCTTGTATAGACCATGAGAAGACCAAATGAATGAAGTCATCTTTAGGTCCTCCTTTCTTTTTCCTAGAATTACTCCCTTCCATACTTTAATCACTCAAAAGAAATCTTCACAATAGATATTTTTTTATATAAAATAAATGTCACTGTACTCCAAATTGCTGCATACAAGAGAATCATGAAATTAAATTTTGTAATAAAATATAGTACTACCTAGTGTGCCCAAAAAACTAATAAATAAATGAAAAAGCAAATATGGAAGTCTTCATCATGAAGTAAAAGAAAAAAAAAAAATCAACTTTAACAATATGTACGTACCAATAAAAAGATGATCAAATTAACTTTATTTCTTTTTTCAAAGTTAAAAGGAAATATAATGAAGCAAGCAAAACAAAACTATTTGTACGACAAAGAGGATTAGGTGCTATAGAGATATGTGTACGTTTTTTAGGAAATGAAAGAGGCAGTCTTTTCATCTTCTACAAAAAAAATGAAAGTCTCACTAATCCAGTGAGGGGTATTTTGGTTCGCGGACTAAATTATAGTACTGAGAAATAAATTTAATTTAGAACTTAATCGTAGGTGTTTCATATTATTTCATGGATCAAACAACCTTTGAATATTGTATATGTTTATTTTTACATGTAATTTTTCTTAATTATAATTAGTTTATATATACTTTCATAATATTAGTAAAGTTATTTTATGATACTATTACGAAAACAGTTTTAGCGATAATAAATATATACAGTAATTAGCAAAAGGTGATAAAATATATATTGATGAACTTACATAAATCTCATTAGTTTAGTACATAATTAATTAGATATACTCTAGTTTGTAATATTACGTATTTTATCAGATTTTGGTATCTCTAGATACGTCCAGGTACATGCATCGATACATGATATCAAATTCAAGTGTAATTTGTCCTAAATACATTGTATCCGAGTGGATTCTCATGTATCTGGGATATACATATCAAATCTCGCTTGCCTCTCTCTCATCTCGCTCACCACTCTCTCATGTATCTAGGATACATACGGATCTCGCTCGCCTCTCTCCCTATTTTTGTGCATATGGTAGCAAAAATACATGTATGTAAGTGTAAGATATGTATGAAATTCTTAATTAGTGGAAAAATACATAATATTTTAAAAGTATAGATAATAATAGTATATATGGTAGTGAAGTATATCTAATTATGTAGTTTTTCCTTGGTTATTAGACAATTGATATTTGATTCAATATCGCTTTAAGCTTTAGAAACATTTACATAGAGTATTAATTGTCTCTAAAAATACATATTTAGCAGCAACTATGCTAGTGTTATTAATTAATTGACCTTAAAGATTATTTTTGGTATAGTATGATAAATTGTTCTCACGATTCATTGGGAGTTAATATTGAGAATGTAAAAGCTAGTTCTATGCACAATGCATTATGCATTAGTTGTGTTGGGAGAAGGACCTCACTCCAAAAATGTGACGTAGACAGTCTACTGATTATCGAGTTGTAATCCAAAATCGTCCTTTGAAAATAGGAAAGTTTCTCTTATTTAAAGAAAACCTGGTTCCTTTAGATAGTAATGAACGACTTGGTAGTTACGTAAGATGAAGGGTGTTATAGTATTTCATCCATATTATATTCATAATACGTATTGATATTTCTCAATCCAATCATAATTATAGAGGAATAAGGTATTCAAAATTATATTGGTAAGATATAAAAAAAATTATCTTCCTTTTTACATGATTTCTTGTCAATCTCGTATTTCATATTAATATAATTTATAATGATCTATGTAACGTCATATATTTTATGGTAACTTTATATTGTTTTGGATGTTTTTCTCTTGATCTGAGGGTCTGACGAAAATAGTTTATTTACTCAAATAGAGATATGATCTGCTTATATTTTACTCTCTCTATAGAACATTTTATGGGATTACACTATGTTATGGTCGTTGTTGCATACATCATGTGAACTTACAAAGATTTGAAGACCATGATTTATTTGTTACTTGGTTTTGAAACTCCAGAAAATATTTAACCTCATGAATCATTTCTTGATTTTAAATTTATAAATGTTTGAAGTTCTCGATTCATTTTTTGGTTTTGAAACTCTAATAATTCTTTAAGCCCATAATGGTTTATTGGTTTAAAACTTGTAAAAGTTTAAATCCATGAATTTTTCTCACTTCCTTGATTTTGAATTTATAATTAAAGGTCTGAAGTCGTAATTTAGTTAAGAATATGTTTATTATTAATAACTTTTAAAGTAATGATTAATACTTCCTTTGTCCAACAATACTTATTCACTATTAATTTTGCATATTTTTTAGAAAAATTATAAATAGAAGGGTATTTTTACTATATCACCATTTGAATATAATAAAAATAAATGTCTTGAAAAATGTAATAGAGAAATGACTATAATTAAAATGATAAGGGTAAATTAGGAACTAAATGTAAAATTATGCATTTATTTCATAAAGCGGACAAGTATTATTGAACATTCTAAAATTATATAATGAACAACTATTGTTGAACGGAGGGAGTATTTGATGACATTCACTTCATCCTGATCTCCTCAGTTAGATAAAATGATTGTTATTTTTGGACTTCTAAAAATTTATTTAAACTTTTCACTTATACTCTCACATTAACTATTTTTGAAATCATGAATAATATAAATATTTCTATCATCCATCAATTAACCCCTTTTTATTTATATTATTAAATATAAATAGATTAAATATTTTATTTATTTTTATTTAACTTATTTTCAATCCGTACAAATCCGATTCAAGTCGTTTGCAATCGTCAGTATTCAAGTCGTAGACTGGAGTTAAAGATACATTCAAAATTCAAATTGGAAGACAATTCAAAAGTTGACAAGTCAACATATGACTGCTGGACTACCCACTTATTGCCATAAATATTTTTTATCAATTTCTCAAAAAAAAAAACTCAAATTTATTTTAAAAATATGTTCTTTTTTTCAACTCTTAATTTTAATTTTCCGTGTGACATACTTAAGATCATGTAATAAAAAAAAACATTTTTGTACGTTCTACTTATCTTTAATTTAACATCACAAAATTTAGTTGTGTTAAAATCAGACAAATAAATTGAAACGGAACGAGCGTTATGTACTCCTTTCTGGAAGCTTGCTAGGAAAGAAGTCAAAATATTCCAAATTGCTAAATTGCTTACAAACTACAAAGTCTCCCATACTCAAATGAATTGGTCAAAACACGTCTAAAATACCAACACCACTATAAAAAGTTGTATCTCAAAGTAAACAAATCCATCATCTTTTCTTCTTATTATTATCATTCTTGAACAACAACACTTACCTCTTGTGTTCCCATTTTCGAGATACAACTTCCGTCCTATAACTCCTTCCCTCGATAGTCTTGAGTTGTTTGAAAAAACTCGAACAAGAATATCAACATGGAGGTTCTCCTTTCCAATGAAACCAATATCACTGCAAAGTCACCACTTGTTAGCAGAACCAACAAGCCAGAGAAGAAATGTAGTAAGTTTCCAGCATCACCAAGGTTTCAACGGAGAGATTCATCACCACAAGTTACAAGACGAGTAGTGAGGACAACAGCAACAAGTCATTATAATCTACGAAAACTTCATGGATCAGCTAACAAAGAGATCATAAAGAGAGCATTAACACCACCAGCTCGTCGACCAACTTTGAGATGGTTGGATTTTAAACCAACTCCAAGTCGACTTTGTAACATGTCTGCAGCATAGTTGTAGTTACTTGAATGTACAAAAGAAACTCAATATAACAGTTTTTTTATTTGTTTACTCTATAGTCTATAATATCCAATATATTATCATCAAGAATCAAACATTTCATTTGTTCTGTCTTACAAGAAGCAGCATCCATTTTTTGGTACTAATAAATAACGGGCAACGAAGAATGACATGTTGAATTTTCAAAAAAATTGAAGATATAATAAGGTTAGTTATCCTGTGGTGGTAAAACGAGGCGGTCTTGTCCTTCCACCAGCTTTGCAGATCGAATTATGTCACCAGTTTTGATCTGAGGAAGGATATCTCTCCCAACAGTTGTATATCTGTGAATCATAACACAAGTTATCATTAGAACGACTACAATCACCGATTTGTTGAAGATACAATAGGTTTTCATAGTTAGCAGAGTTGCAAGAAACCATACCCGAAAACCGAAAATTGGCCCTCATCAAACGACAATCCTCCCAAGCCAGACTGAGAAACAACATATTGATTGGATAAGTTAGGTGGCAAAGAAAAGAATAACAAGAAGAAACGAAAGAATAGTCTATACCGATGAATTGCTACTTACATTTCTCTTATCATAAAGGTAGAAGAAGAACTGACTTGGTGATGAATTCTCATCTGATACATCACTATGAGCCATTGCAACTGCACCATAAACGGATAATGGAAGCACAGGCAGCTCCCCATCCTTCCGTAACCAAAGGAATAAACCATAAGCACAAGCACAACAGAAATAAACGCCTAAGATCGGTCTGTTATTATCCATGAAACATGTGGGTACCTGAATGCTTAATGTTGTTCTGTAAAGAGGCTCAAATTGTCCGGATGGCTTGATTTCCAAGGGAACACTGTACCCGGTGGTCTTACCCACCTCGCTGTCTGAAAGAATTGCTTGGTTTGCACAAGTTAGCTTCATCCCATCATATGCCCCATCAACCACCTAAAGAATTATAGATTTGTTGTTACAAGACAGAAATGTCTGAATTAGATCAGAGAGAAATAGTAGCTCGAAACATCAGAGACCGCTAGTTGTACTCATCTTTGGTCAGCAAGTATACCATAATCAAGAAATGCAAAAATTATTTCCCATGCTCTCATTGTGTCAACACAACTTCTGAAGACATCACAATGATGGTTTTCCATATTTTAGCACAGTGGCAAGTTAATAATCTAGAGCTACGGAAATGAAACTATAACCACATACTCTTCAAGTAAAGTAGTGATCAGGCACAGCAAAAATGATGTGGGAAATGAAAGAAGAAAAAGCCACCTTTACGTGTCGAACATGCTTCATGTGAAGAAATACCTGAAGTATGATCAATTTGTCTAACGGAAGTAGGAAGTCATCCTCAAAAGGGAAAGAAGGGAGAAATTATTGGAAGTTGTTAAGAGTCCCACATCAGTGTGGGATTGAGTTGTTTTCCTCCTTATATGGTCGTGGGCAATCCTTACTTCATGCCCTAGCTTTTGCAGTTGAGTTAGATCCAAAGTTCATTTCTTAATTACAGTTATTAGAATGAAGCGGGCCTAAAATGGACCACAATTATATCGAGGATCATATGGCCATCCCTAACTAGTTTGGGATTGAGGCATAGTTTTTGTTTTTGTTGCATAATGAGTACTTGCAAGGATGATGTGAGATTTCACTACCTTACCAGTTTTGCGAAGTTTCCTGCAGTCAGTGGTGCTGAAAACCCATCTATAACAACCTGCATCATGTCATTATACAGTAAATACTTTTGTGTTCGACGAAATATCTATCTGAAGAATGTTAGAAGTTATAATAGAAGAATATTAAAAACTCTTCTGGTGCAGGATCTATTATACAACAGAAATTGTCACTCCCTCAGAAAAGAAGAAGCAAATGTTTAATTGGGGAATACGTCATCATAAAAACGCTACACACTTTTATCTCGAAGCACGATATAGGACAGGTGGTTCAAAGAAATAGAAAGAGACAGTACAGCCATTTCGAGATTTGATTAAAAGTGCGTTAATTCTCCACCATGAAGCTATAGCATGAGATTATGACCATCACGGAAACAAACAAATGACAGGTCCGAGTCATTAGCAAATAACATCCCAGAAGGATCAGTCTCTTAACTTAAAGGTCTCGATTGATGCTTAATCATCAAGTTCAGAACAAAGGATCAAACAAAGAAATGGGCAGTGCGAGATATTTTAACCGACTCTCAAGTAAAGGATTCAGCATACCTGAATTTTTGCAGTGCTTTTGGCTTCACCAGCAGATTCAGGAGAAAATGCTGAACCATCTACTTTCTCAACTGTAAATTCAACTATTCCTCTCCCTGTGAGCCTGACGCATTTAGTAGAAGAATATAACACAAACCATCTTCCTCAAAGAAATCATTAAGTAGTTATTTTAACGTTGTAACTTGAACACAGGGTGCTTTAAAAAGAACAATCCAACTCAAGTTTTCCTACATAGCAATGCAATAATGTTGCAGCTGAAGTGATAAGAAACCATAATCTGAACATTTAGATATACAAAGGCACCATAAGTATCAAAACGGCACATTTACTATGCAAGATGTAATCGTCCTCGGATTTGATAATCGATGTATGTACATGTTTGTCATTAAGCAACTCGCTTATTAATTAGTGGAAATGCTATATTTAGAAGAGAAATCATGAGAGCCCTTACCTTGGGTATTTCAAGTACTGCTGAGGTAACAAAAATGATAACCCTGGGGCCTGTAGAGAGATTATGTCTTTGAGATATTGTTAACTACATCAAAAACTTTACACTGAAAATGTTATTGGAGAATGTATAATTGTGAAAATTGTAATGCATGAGAGATTTGGATACTAAGATGCTACGGGCTCTTTGCCTTCAAGCTTTATCCTTTGCTATATTCTTCAAAGCACAGTATCACTTCCTAAGGGCACAAGTCGAACCTTAGTACAATTTTTTTTTTCTTGTGAACTATTCAATCACAGTAATTGTGCTTTCCATTACCGATTTGCCCCCTTTTCACCACAAAAGAATGTACAAAGGAGTTCATAAATACCTGTAACAACTCCAGCTGTGCAATAGTATCCAATGTAGATGCAAGACAAACGGATACTTTATCTGGATCTTTATCCTTTATGTACTGTAGAAGTTTCTGTAATCCACCCTGACAAGATAAAAAGAAAGTCATCTTGATTGCAGTAAGGTTGTGTTTAAAGATATCATCTGTTCAGATAATTTATTAAGAAATTTAAGAAATCTGTGAGATAGCCAAAACATCAATCCTTGAGACCCTGACTGGTTGCATTGACATAATATCATACATTCAAGCATGATAAAGAGTATTACTGGAATATCATCATGCAAACTGGAAAATGTACTACCACAAGTGCATAAGATTTCACAAACTTCTGCAGCAAAACAATGTTGTAAAGCAACAACAGATGTGCTCCTGCGTCAGATAGCCATCACTGATATTGATTCAATCAATTAATGGAGCACATATATAACAGTTCCCAGTTTCTTTTCTTTTTTTTATCTCTGTTCTTTTTTTCTCTTTTGGGGTCTTAACTGTAGATAGTAGAGATTGAACCAAGACACTGATACAAATTTGCGAAAACCTGGAGCGCAAAATGAAGTCATCTAACCTAAAGTACTTTTAAACTAAACAATCTCAGCTATCTCATGTTACCTTTCCGTCTACAAGAGATGTGTACAAGACTGAACCCTCTTCTTTCAGTTCAGCTGGAATGCTAGCCAAGATGGATGCCTTTTCATCTGTTGCAATCTGAAGAGATATTGAAGCATTAGCATTATGTACTTAAAGACACAGAATAAGAGTGTTTGATAACTTCACATCCTTTCATTATAAGTGATTTCATTATTTGTTATTTGCAGAATCAAACAATCCATTACAGTCAGTCGGCATGCAACGTTAACATCTTTGAGACTCTTTGAATTCTCTATACTATAACTCTGTTTGATGGATAGTTTAAAAGAAAAACACGAAAGGGAAGGTTTCCTCCTTGTATCACAGGGTATCTTTCTGAAAAAAACACATAAATGAACAACTATTTTATTATTTTTACTGTATGGAAATGGCCTGATATCCAACACGTCTGTTAGATGGCTGAGATCCATGTCGAAGAATGATTACCTTGCTAGAGGATCAAACCTTAAGTGTCTTATATCTAGTTTGGTTGCAACAAAAATATCATGCAATACCTTAAGCGCTTTCTTCACATTACCCTCCATTGTTCCAAAAGGTTTTCGTTGTGGAATCCTGAGCAAGTACGAGATATCCTCAAGAGAATCCTGCGAGAAAATAAACGAGGAGTAGTGATACTTCATGACTTACTATCTACACTACCAAATAGGAAAATATTATGTAGAATATATAGGAAGAACAAAATAAAACCACCTGTATAGTTTTCATATTTGTGTTGGCTGGGATAGCTCTTCTGAGAGCTAGTTCTCCTGTTCTAGGGAGAGTTTTTGTTTCAGGGGAATAAAGCACTGCCTCAGCAGGAGAAATGGACAAATCTTGCCAACCATACAAAGGTAGTGGAGATGCAATTTCAGTAAAGATAATGATCACCGCCATTAAACTCTGGAAGTGTTTGACTGTACTCTCCAAATGTGTTGACAAAATGGAAGGAGCAGTTGGCCTCTTTGTCAATTCCTGCATGACTGAAAACCCATCAAGGAGCTGAGAGGGTTATAAAAATTGTATTTTGATCATCTTTGAAGCAACATTGAAATCGGGAATACGAGTTCTCTAATAAGATGTTTATGCAGGTGAAATATGTATCTGACGAAAAAAAGAAGAGAAAAGAAAAGCCCAAAATATGGTTTCAAATGGATTATGATAGTGTAACAAGGAAAATCAGAAAAGCCGTAGCTTATGAGACAGTTTGCATTTTCTTCATTAACTAATTTTATGGATACATTTACCTTTGAAGACAAACTCCGCCTGTGTGAGCTCGTTTACCTTGCTGGTCCCAAGACAGATAAAGGAGGAGGGTTTCCGAGGGTCGGAAACAACCTCTCTACCCCACAAATGTTGGAGTAAGTCTGCATACATGTTACCCTCCCCAAACTCGTGGAAGATATGGGATGGTATAAATCTTTAGCAAGGAATATCAATTCCCTAATATTTGTCCCGACGCGAAAGTTCCACATTTTTACCTCCTAAACGATTGCAAGACTTACATTTGATGATCCAACAGTCCTTTAAGTTTTGATAAGGATCAAACTTTAGAGGTGAACCAGCATTCTTTGCCCAAACTAAATATCAGAAAACAGTTCTGTTCGACTAGATACCGCGAATAAAGACTATTGAAACTTACGATCTAAAACAAGTCTTACACATTTGTGTAGCTATAAATCATGTCATTAATTGGTAAATTGTTCCTCAATATGACAAAAAATGATATTCTTTTTTGGACAAAACGTGTCACATAAATTAGAACAAATGGAGTAATAAGTAGAATCATGCAATCTAACAATTCACAATTCTATAATGGATGATACAAGGCATAATACATCTAGACACCTCAACATGATCTCATGGACACTTTATGCTGACGTGACACATAAATTTTGAAATGTATTTGGATGATCATTTTGTAAGTTGGAGTGCTCGCTTGCTAGAGTGTCTGTTTATGTATTACGCCATTGCACAAAAGAATGATGAAATTCAACAGAATTCACACTTGAGAATATCTAAATTTTGAGCAGAATTGAACTAACCATGGAAGCATTCTTCTTCGAGGCAATGCGAGTGAGTGTAGCATAAATTGGGGAACGAAGTGGAGGATGGTTATAGAAGAAAGCTTTATTTCGAAATAAATGAGTGAAATTTGGAGAGAAAATGGAAGAGGATAAAGGGGAAGCCATTGAAACAGAGTTGTAAGGTTCTATCCCTATCCTCTATTATCTTTCAAGCCTATCTCACTTTTCTCTCTCTCTCTCCTCACCTTTTTTCCCCCTTATTTTAAATTTCATATTTTATATTTGTCGTGTTTGGTTGCACAAATATAATTACACAGTTAAATTAATATTTAATTTAATTAATTATAAAAGTTAAAAGTATATACTTTATAAGAATAATATGGACGGTATGTTTGACAAAAAAATATTAATATAGTAAAAGGAGCTTATTAAAAATATAATGTCATAAAATTATTGTAATTACACAGCTAAATGATATTTTGTTTAATTAATTATAAAAGGTAAAAATACATATTTTAAAAGAACAACATGGACGGTATGTTTGACAAGAGTCAATTTTGGGTATTTAAGGGTCAATTTACAGGAATTAGATGATTTTGTCAGTTTTTCGAGTATAACGTTCATGAATATTTTTGTAATATGGCTTTCAGACGATTTCTTTGCTAAACCTTTACGAAACCCTCCCTAGAGAATTGGGGGAGCAGTACATACAACCTCACAGAGTCTATTTTGAGCATTTAGGAGCCAATTTATAAGAATTAAGCGATTTTCTCAGTTTTTCGTGTTAATAGTTCATGAATATTTTGGTGATATGGCTTCAAATGATTTCTTTGTGAAACATTTACGGAACCCTCTGTAGGGAGTTGAGTGAGCAGTACATACAATCTCACAATTTTTAGAGTTCATTTTGAACATTTAGGTGCCAATTTATAGGAATTAAATGATTTTCTTAATTTTTCGTATGCCCATGAATATTTTGGTGCTATGACTTCCAGATGATTTCTTTGCGAAACTTTTACGAAACCTTCTTTAGGGAGTTGAGTGAGCAGTACGTACAGTCTCACAATTTTTAGAGTCCAATTTAGGCATTTAGGGGCCAGATTACAAAAATTAGGCGATTTTCTTAGTTTTTCGTGTGTGTTAGCACATGAATATTTTGGTGATATGACTTCTGAACAATTTCTTTGTGAAACCTTTACAAAACCTTCCGTAGGGAGTTAGGGGAGCAATACGTACAGTCTCACAATTTTTAGAATCCATTTTGAACATTTAGGAGCCAATTTTACAAGAATTAGACGATTTTCTCAATCTTTCATGTGAATGCCCATGAATATTTTGGTGATATGGCTTCTGGATGATCTCTTTGTGAAACATTTTTAGACCCCTATTTAGGGAGTTGAGGGGGCATGACGTAGATTCTCATAATTTTTAGAGTGCATTTTGGGCATTTAAGTGCCAATTTAAAGGAATTAGACGATTTTCTCAGTTTTTCATGTGTGTTAACCGAACAAATTATTTATGAAACCTTTACGAAACCCTTCATATAGTTTGTGGAACAGTACGTACAATCTAACAATTTTTAGAGTTCATTTTAGGCATTTAGGGGTCAATTTACAAAATTGGGCAATTTTTCAGTTTTTCGTGTGTGTTAGCCCATGAATATTTTGGTGATATGTCCTTCAGACAATTTCTTCATGAGACCTTTACGAAACCCTCCATAGAGAGTTGGGGAGCAGTACATACAGTCACACAATTTTTAGAGTCCATTTTAGGCATTTAGAGGCCAATTTTCTCAGTTTTTCATGTATGTTTTTGATCAATATTTTTACAAAACCTTTATGAAATTCTCATGAGGGAGTCAAGGGAGCAATACGTGAAGCCTCACCATTTCTGGGACATATTTTTATGACATTTAGGAGCCATGGTAATCAGAGCGACATAGTTCTCAAAATTTCAAAATGGAGAGCTTTTAACAAAAACAAAATAAAATAGAAGTTGTGGCAAGCTAGATGAGGCAGGTTTATGTAGGGCTAGTTGAAAACAAAAAAAAATCTACTACGTGGGACAGATTAATTTAGGTTAAGCTTGAGTCTGCTCCGTCTTATTTTGTCCACCATCTCTACAAAAGCCTAGCGCGTCATTTGTGGTTCAAAGAATGGAGGAACAATTACCGCTTGACTTCTCCAATTCTCTACATTTGCTTTCCAACCTATAGTCGTACCATCACCAAACAATCAAACAAGTTAGTAGGCGTTTGAACATGAGTTTGATTAAAATTCAAAAAGAGAGAAGCATTCTTGAAGTTGAAATTAAAATAAAGGTATTTGAACAAATATTTCACTTGAGAAAAAGTAAAAAAGTTTTTATGAGCAAAAAAACATATTTTACTTGAAAAATATATCGTAAAAAACAAATTAAAAAAATTAGTGCAATATATAATTAGACAATGCTTTGAAAAATATTGTAAAAGGTAATTTTTTCAATCAAATAAATTAAGTCATTAATTACTAGTGAAAGACATTGTATAAGCTGATAATATTTTAGAAGGATCCGAATAATATATATATATATATGGCTTGACATTGAAAATCAAAGTCCAAGTTATACTTATATCATATATGTGTTGTCGGTTTATGTTGTTCAGACTCTTTAAAAAATAGTCAAGTGCATATTAAATCCTCTAAAAATAGAATATTTTGAAAAGGTCCGATAAGAGTACGACAACATTTTTGAATAGTTCGAACTGTCAGCACATATAACTTAAACTTTGATCATCACTTCATGAAAGTTTAATTATTACTTATATTGTTCAGACTCTTCACAAATAATATTATCAGATGTGTGATAAATCTTCCAATAGTAATACATGTTTAAAAAATTCAACACAAATACATCAAGTATTATAGAAGCAATATAACAGTGTCAGTGTGTATAACTTAAACTCTGGTCTCGACTAGATGAAAGTTCAAGTAATTACCCATGGTGGGATCAGCTCCATGGAGTTTAAGTTCTCTATGCTCTTGGCAAATTGCACAAAAACAACAGCATCCATGTACTATGTTATCCTTACATGTTTCCTTTGGCAAACCTAACAATTTTCTCAATTTGGATCTGTAATGAAATCCATAACCACCTTGGCACCCTATTGAGCACAGTAAGAAGTAAATTGTGGTTGCTGCTACACAAGCTGCAAAAAAAAAAGGAGGTAATTTCAATTTTCACATATAAAATTTCGATATTCTAGAGTTTTTCCAAATTAAGTAATGTGGGCTTATAACTCAAGTAGGGGCGTCAAGGTGAAGGTATATCGGGCCATTCTTGAAAAGGGTGGGCTTGGTAGGCTAATCGCTGGCCTGCCCTATTCAAGCACATAGCTAAATCGCAAGGCTCAAGAAAAGGCATGGGCTTCTTGATCTCTAAAGTGGGGCGGACTCTGTGAGGTTGATTTCACATGGCAACGTTCTATGGTTTACCAAATTGAGTATCACATGATAGGGTGCTCCAATATACCACCACTTTTTTGCTTTACTAGGTCTACTTATTTTTCACACAAATATTTTAATATACTAAAATTTCACTTATAAAATTAAGAACTTTAGGACAATGACAATTTTTTTAAGATAACGTCGAAAAGTGATCAATAGATGATATTTCTAAAAATAAAGAGATTAATGCATCATTCTCCCTCATGGTGATGGGGCATATCCCTAGCTAGCTAATGTAATATATTTTGGAACTCTATTTTTTGAGTTTACGCTGGAAAATCTCACTTTAACGGTAAAGTGTTCTTTTAACAAAGATAACCTATTATTTGAGCTCAAATTTAAGACGATAATTAAAAATGAAAAGGAGGTACTTACCACCTAAGATTTATGTTAAGTTTTCAACAACAAATATGCAGTGTAATCCCACGAGCAGGATCGAAAAAGAAGGGAAGACTAAACTTACATGTTTCTCCTTTTGATATAATCTCAGAATTCTCCCCCATGGTGATGCAAGGGAAAAAACAAGTAGTCACACCTTCAAAAAAATCAAGAATTATTATTTTAGAAATTGGAGTTTGCAATAATAATGAACACACAAAAAATGCAAAATTAAACTATACAGTTGATAGGATCATTTAAGCAATCACAAAGACCACTTGACCATTGACCCTCCAATACATGCGTCTCTGTTGATGGCATCTTGCAAAGCAAAAATAAAATAAAATGGAGGAAGAGAAAGGAAATCAAGAGGTTATTTTCAAAACATTTATTTAGAGTGTAAGATAATTTTTGTTGGTATCTTGTCTTTATAATATATTAAGATCATAAAGAAGGTTTAAGTAGGTCAAGATTTAATAGTGTATAAGCTACATTGTTTCTTTCTATATCTATTCTTATAGGTGCCTATAGCCAACTCTATTCATTTTTTTTTAATTTTCACCTAGTATTTGTTATCATATTGGGGTTTGACTAAATTTGAATTCGAATTGAAAGTCAAAGTTTGACTAAATTCGAATTTGAATCGGGAGTCAAACGTTTCGTATCAAAAGCAACTTCATATTCAATAAGACTTAAATCCAAAATCTCAAACCAATGATGAAAAAGTACTTATCATTTGTCAAAAAAAAAAACGACACTTCTTATTTTATGGTCTTATTGTGATGACTCTAGAAAGTAGAGAATGAGGGAAAACTAGGACTAGAGAAGTAGGGTAGGTTTACATTAATGATATTACTAATAACTTTATACATTTCATTTACTCTTAATTAAAAAATATCTAGACATTTTTAAGAACATATTCTAAACTAAAAATAAATAGATTTAACCCCTAATTATGAAGTCATTTTTATTAGAAAAATATGTTAACTAGAATTTTTCGACGTAAACTTTAACTTTGTCAGACCCTAATATAAATATTAAATATTAAATATTAAATAAAAAAAATCCAATATACTCTCCCACATCGACAAATGAGCAAAGTGTGGAGGGAAGTAGATGAAATAAAAGCAAAAGTTGTAACTCATTGTAGGTTTAAAAAGGGTCGGTTGGCTAAATATGCCACTCTTGCCTGCGTGGCGAGTGCTGTATGGCTATCAAGACATATGGCCGACATAATTTGTGGAACTCTATAGGGTTGGCTCCCTGGCCGACCCTCCATTTCAATATTAAAATTTATAATTTGCTTCATTAAAATAATTTTGTGTTTAATTAAAATATTTTAAAAATAAATTTGAACTGTAAGTATCATATAATTCATATTGAAATGCTTATTTTGTGTAATTGATTATATTAATAAATAGAATTGAACTTGTACTTGTTTGAATATTTCTACATGAGCAGGGCGTTAATTAATTGAGAAGTTTGGAAGTCATAATTCTATATGTAAGTCAAAGTCGAATAAACTATGATGGTTGATTTTCCGTACTGTAAAATACCGTAAATGAGCTTTAAAATATCAAATTAATTTGGCATGATGATAATATAGTATTTCCAAAAATCGAAAACTGAAATTACTGAATCTAAAGGGGATAGAAGAGTGGAAAGTATATGTACTTTTAACTTGGTTGTTGAAGCAATGAAGTTTTTCCTTTCATTGTCCCAGAACAACAAGCAAACTCTTCTCTGCAGTAGTGGAATCAGAGTTTTGTGCTCAGTCGAAACCAATTTGCCAATTAGCAAACATTTCTACGCGACATTGGCCTCAGAAATACCTGTCTGTTGGGAAACCAGTCCGCCATTATATGTCTTCCCAGAGCAAACGCGTATCTCATGAACCAATTGCAATGGTGTAGAAGTCATGTTTACCCCCTGCAGTTGCAATAAAGTTTAATAAACGGCCTTTTCAAAAACAATTTTGTAGAGGGCGGGTATCACACTCAATAGAATCAGACTTTGTTATGAGACTACCAGACGAGTGAGCAAACACAAATCTACTTGCAGGAAGCTACATTAGGATGAATTAACACAAGCAAGAGTTGGGCACCGGAAATATGAGAATGGTTAAATGAAACTTGATGTAGAGAAGAAATTTGCCTGTGTGAGCTTGCTCATGTTGCAGATCACAAGCCTGTATAGAGGAAGGTTGAAGTAGGTTGACATCCTACGTAAAATTAGTCAACTATGAACTAAAATGGGGCGACATAACAATGAGTAGTCATATGGCTAACACTAACTTGCTTGGAATTGAGGCATAGTTGTTGTAATGTGCAAAACAAAAGCAATGAGTGAGACACTTCAACTATAGCAAAGGACTTTACCTGGGAGTACTCTATAAGACAACAACCCGTTACTGTCCTTGTAGCAGATAAGAAAGATTTATAGACTAGAGGACTCCCAGCTGGCATAAACAGCTCCAATTAATTTCTCATGCAGCTTAGTGCCAGAGCAAGCAACTATTCCCCTATCAAGACTTTCCAAGTACATCCCTTTAGAAAAATCAAGGGAACGCCCTCCTGCATCAGTCACCACACCGCCAGCCTCTTGTACAATGAGAACACCAGCTGCATGGTCCCAAATCTTCTCTTTGTACCCAGCTCTAGCAAATTTCATGAAAATTTCAGCATCTCCCTGTGCTATGGCAGCATATTTTACCATGCTATAAACACGGAGGGGCTTGTTTCTGCCAAAGGGAGATTAATATGTTAGAGAACACAACTTATCACCCTGAGAAGGCACACATGTGTTTGATACTGACAGTTGCTACACACCAACATGAAGTACAAGAGAACTGTGAAAAGATCCAATTGTCTGATGAAGAATATAACAGGATAAATAGATAACCAACAGTGGCAGAATTTTGGAGTCAAAACATTTGAAAATAATTCACAAAGGTCAAATAACATATCAACATGTTTCTTTTTCTTTTCTTATTTTTTTCCCCGTTAAGTATGACATCAACAACTTTTTCCTTAAGCAAGTGTATTGTGTTGATTGAAAAAAGCAACGCTAGAAACAAGTTTACATTTTCAAGAAGGAAGAACATTGGACTTCCTGGTGCAGTTAATCAAGCACCTAGTTGACTGTAAGGAGAGGAGCAGTTATCTATGCAATTACGGTCTTTGCTGGCCGTTGTTTTTGCTGGTTAAGCCTTTTATAACTAAATGAATTCTTGGAGGCCGGCCGTAGACTGGCAGCAAATTACTAGAGATAGTTTATCAACAAACCTAAGCCCAACAGAGGAAGCAAGTCCAGCTGCAAAGGAGTGGTTTGAATTGGCTCTCTCAACTGGCTCACAAAAAGTTGCCAATGCTGGATCATCAATTGGAGAAACACGAACTTGTTTGGCAAAATTTGGCCATTCATACTTACTATCACCATAAACCGTTGGCTGCACCCAAGCTTCACCAGTACCTTTTTTTGAGTACATCACACATCCTTCTTCCAACATATCTGGTGAGGGCACTGAAACTTCTGATGAAATATGATTTTGCTGTTGCTTGTTATGCCTGTCCCTTTTCATATGATAATTAGGGCATCCTAGCACTCCAACTACAACCTCCGCATTATCAATCAACGCTAAAGCTACAGCATATTGACCTCCACGCACAAACCCCAGTGTACCATCAACCGGGTCAAGAACCCAATGCCTGCCAAGAGGGCCCCCATTTGAATTGCAGCGACTAATAGCCTCCAGAATTTCTGAAGGCCCCAAGGTTTTATCTGGACCTTCCAGACCATATCTAGAAGCTTGTGCTAAGCATTCATTGACAGTGCTGACAACTTTACCCAATAGACCTGCTGATTCAGGCTTGGAAAGAGTTTGAACGTCCTCTTCAGCTACTATGGAGACATTTTCGCTACCAAAAGTATTTGAAAGGATCCAGCTTACAGTTGCTTGCACACTCCAATCTATCCATGCAAAGAAATTGCAGGAAATACTTAGTGTGCATTGTAGACAATCTATGCAATAACTTTAAAAGATGCAAACTTGGAAATAGTAAGAACTTCTTCCACCCTGAATAATTGAAGGAATAAAAACAAACATTACAAACCATGCCCCCTTTTTCTGATAAGTAAGGTAATTTTATTAATGAAGCACAGCACTAAGATAGTACAGCGCAGATACAAGAAGCAGAAAAGCTAGTCAGGGATCCTATTGTATTAAGGAACCCAAAAAACCCTGCATTATATCAACATCCAGAAAAAACAGCCTTACACCAAATTTTTAAGTTCTGAAAACATTTATTCTTAAATAATAATACTCCCTCTGTCCAACAATAGTTGTCCACTATTGACTTTGTACACTTCTTAAGAAACTATAAGTAGAAAGGTAATTTTACTATATCACCCTTTGAAAATAATAAATACAATGTCTTGAAAAATGTAATAAGGAATGACTTTAATTAATGATAAGGGTGAATTAGGAACTAAGTGTAAAATTATACATTGATTTCATAAAGTGGACAACTATTGTTGGACATCCCAAAATAGTATAGTGGACAACTATTGTTGAACGGAGGGAGTATAATGCTTTCCTCCTTTCCTACAAGCAAAACCGAGTCCATTTAAGTGCAGGTTTCTATTAAACACTATCAGAATCGAAAAACAATTCTAAACAATCAGAATATGCTGTTTCACTCTTATAAAGTCAAAAATGAGAGATATCACGAAGCAGCCAAAATAAAACATCAAGCATCTGAACTTTTATCCAGCCATGGAAAAAGAATTTTTTTTTTACTAATATCTCAAAATTCCGCACGTTGAACATTGACAAAACTCAACTTAGGTTACTGCCGCATTTGCAATCCATGTATACAATGAAAATACTTGTTGAATAATTAGGATTTAATATCCATCAAACAGTATGTCCATAAGAATCTTAATCAGCATAATTACTTCACCACAGCCAACTCTTTCTCAACAATTATTCAAATGATAATATGTTGAAGAATGGAATATTGACCCTAAATACAAAATTTAGCAGCTGAAAGTATCACTAATCCTGTTAACTAAATAAGGTGAAGAGATTAAAAAATGCACCTTCTTACCTGACATTTTGCCTAATTGTATGATCCCTTCACTAGTCAAACTGAAGACACAACATGAGTGGCTACATGGAAAATCATTCATGCGTCAAGCAAGGGAAGTCATTTTTATGGGTGTTCTCTTGCATATTAGTGAACTCAAAGCAGCTGTATCAACTAAGACACAACTTGAGACTCATAACTGAAACTAATCTACTGCTTGACCTTTGGCTTTGAAGCTGACCATACGGTGGATACCTCGTGGAAAACGAGAAAAGAAATAAGAGGGTCAAATTATGTGACCATAGAGTGTCTCTATTAATAATTTATGTTCCTTATTTAAGTTATGAGTACAAAGATTAAAAAGCTTCGAACTAGATGTGAGTATCAAAGTGATCCTTAGGGTTACTGCTACTGCTTCTTAACATAACAATCACAACTGCTCGCGACCACAGTGAACTTAAAGTGCTTGTTAAGCATAAAGATCAGATATAAAGTATTAAGAGCAGAAGATAACGGAGTGAAGTTTTTGTATCTTGTAAGAATTCCAAGGATGTGACCTAAAGATCAATAAAGAAGGATGAAATCAAGGGAGATCAAGGTCCAAATCCCAGTAAGGGCAAAAAAATGTAGGTGATTTCATTCTATCTACTAAGTCTTGTGGATAGAGTTACTCGATATATGTGTTGGGAGATAGCAAGTACCTAGTGTAATTGTTGAAGTGTGCACAAGTTAATCCACACATCCATATTAAAAGAATAATCTGGAGTTGCTTTTTCTATTAGGCTTCTAAAACTAAGCATGTTGAGACTAACCAACAGTTCACATGATTTAAGAATTATGAAATAAGTCGAAGTAGAAACATCACCATTTTATCCACCATCCAAGAATTTTCAATTGTCATGTGAACCCCATTTTTTTGCAGATGATTAGTGAACAATGAAGATGGATAGGCAATATTTTATGTTATCTACGGAAATGAACTTCAGCGATTCTAAGGTCAGTTTCCACTTTCCAACGTCTTAAAAGCATGTATTTGCCTCTGAAAAGGAAGTTTCTCCTTTAACAGTTCAGGAGCACCACTGCCAGATAAAGATACATTAAACTTTCATCAGAAAAGGAACATCATTTGTAGCCCTTGTAGTTGCACAATGTAAGCTAGTATAAGAGGGTATTTGTTTCAACTATACAAACAATGTAAAATTTATAATATCTTAAGAGTAATGAGAGCATTCTCTACATAAAATTTTATACCAAAATAAATGCTTATTCCACTCTTTTTCTACTTCTTACCTTCTTGTTGTCGCTGAAAGAATGATATTAAGAAGTAGTAGTTTAGACCTTCACTTCCACACAATTCTAAATTAGTATTCCAACGATTAAATGACGTAGAGAAGAGGATTCTACTTCTCTTCTGGACTCAGGCATCTTGACTAACAAGTCACGAACAAAATCTTTGTCTTTGAAAAGTGGACTTAGACTAATATTTGGCTAAGGTGAAGCTAAGAAAGTTGTAAAGGAATGTTTCAAATAACGTAAATAGATGACTGAGTGATAAAGGATAATTGAAAGATATGTGAATTGATGTTGATTAGTTGGTTGTATGGCGACTATGTTATATCCATTTCTGTAGAAGATGTGTTATTTATGCAAGTAGCAATTGGTACCAGGTTCAACCAACTATCTAATCGTGCTAAATATTATATTTCTAAAGACAGGGCAAGATTTACTGAAGTGGCATAGTGTGTGACTCATTCAGCGACTCCTATTGCATGTCAACTGATTGTGTTGCGGATAGTGTTCGGACAATGTTACTTGCTTCCTACTCAAAGGGGAAGAGAAAGCAGTTACGCTGACAGACAGTGGCAGAACATACTTTAATAAAATGTGTTCATACACTCCGCGTTATAAGAAACAATTCTTGTATATGTGTGTAAATTATATCTTTCTAAGAAACAAAAATGTATATACGCAATAGGCCAACACTACTTAATGGTAAAAATCAATTTGAGACAGGAAGTAAAATCTTAAAAATACTACAGTAAACGGTCAAAACCACATACAAGTTGAATTGTGGACAATAGGCCAACATTGCTTGCGTAAACTCCTACATACACCACTACTATCAAAGTCACTGCAGTGAAGGAATTAGTCAGATTCAGTAACTTCTTAATTCGTATGGTTGTGGCTACGGGGTTCAAGCTGAATCATCTGTCTGGCCTAAAGTCTATCTTATGATAATGTTGGCAAGGCCACTGATGCATCATGCCCTTTAAATGATCCAACCCAATCGCGTGTCCAATTCAATTAGAGAACTTTAATTTTGCTATCAACACCCTTTTCCACTACAACTTATTCCAACTTTTAGCTACTAGGTATATGGAAAGCAAGTAACAAATTCCCATAATCCAGAGTACTTTCAACACCTAAAATCAGCTGTAAATTCCTAGTGAAACAAACAGCAGCTTTCTTCACAGGGGCGGAGCTAGGGTATCGAAAGGGGACACCTTAATAAAAAAAAAACTACACCTCTATATTTACAATCCCATTTAGTAAAAATCCTGATTCCGCTACTGCTCCCAATGTAAACACACATGCTCCATCTCAATGTGATTATCTACCCATACTTACAAACTGTCAACTAATCGAAACCCACCCATACAATTCCCCATTATAAAACAAAATTGCACAAAAATCAAAAAGCTACCTGCAATAGTAACAAGAGAATCATCATCTTTAGACTTAACCTCATCATCATCCAATGCGTTACCAAGCAAACCCTTTTGCACCTTTTGACAGAGACCACACGCCATGTGCACAACCCTCACAGCCACATTCAATTCCTCCGAGTACTTCTCCTTCTCCATTATTTCTCAATACAACAAATTTGAATCAAAATCCACAATTTCCCAACCCAGAAACAACTCCACCGTCAGATTTCACATTCATATTTTAGTTTTCTGATAGTAAAAGAGAATCTCTCAGCTACGCAACTCCACCGGAAAAAGTGTCTTTTGTATCTTCTTTCTTTTACGGCTTAATACATTATGCTCCGCATTTTTTGCGATACACACCAATAAAATATGACACGTCTCATATAATTTAAAACATGAACGACTAATTAAATTTGTTAGTAAATTTCATATTTTGTTGTTCAACACAAATAATATACTCGTTAACTTGGATTTATCTGTCATCTACATCCTTTAATATTGATTATGCACAAGTACATATTTAAACACACATGTTTACGAGATACAATACACATAGGATACCATATATGACACAAAATTGTTAGGTAAGATGTCACGTAAGACTAATGTGTTTGTTTTTTTAATTTTATACAAATTTATGTGTTTAATTTTGCATATTTGATTTCAAATCTATTTGATAAAAGACTGATTTGATGTTACATTGATTAGTTACTTGATTTATGTTTCTTTTTTACTGGTCATTTGATTAGTTGGATTCAAAATTCATTACTCGTATATTATTTAGTAATAATTTAAACATACTTACATCATTAGATCGGGGTCAATAGGTGGTAGTTGGCATACCTCAGTAATCTTAGTCGTAAACAATGGTTACTAGGCGTTGTGTGTATCGACTTGCGTAGTGTTGTAGCTAACGTGTTAAGTATCCCGCATGGAGAGTACGCAGGGGCAGAGCCACGTAAAGTTATATAATATATACACGTAAAGTTTTGACTTTATATTGGTATATATAAAATTTGAACGCCCTAAAAATAACAAAATAATGCATAGTGGAGTTGGCAATAGTCATCGCAATGTTACTCTCTACCCTGGTTTGATTCTCCACATGAGTGTTTCATTTTTCTGTAATTATTTTGAAACAGTGTCATGTTTGGCTTTAGGACTCAAGTTCGAATCTTACCTCCACTAACTATTTTTTTTTTCAATTAAAAATTAAATTATTTCCTTAAATTTTAATACCTTTTCGAGTACAATTGAAATAGTAGTTTATTTTGTCTTTATGTTAGTTTTGAATTATACACTTGTAATTCTATTTAAAAAATTCTTATATTTAATTAAATATTGCTTAACTTGATTATTTGTTTTGATAATTTAAATCATCAATTTTTTTTTAAAAAAAAACTATTAAAAAAGTTTTACCTTTCTACGATTTATTTCTACTACACATCTAGAGTACATTTCAAAGAAAACTCAAAGAAATTGACGGGGGACCACAAGTGATGGATCATGTGGTTTAATTTGATATAACATGTAAAATCTTACGAGGACTTGGTATTGATCCCCAAAGAAAGGAGAAGTTGCGATCGAACTCAAATTCTGAAACATGTTATAATAAGTATATATCAATTTATCAACATTGCATCATAAGAACATGTTATTGGAACTTCTTATCAAATTCACACTATTTAAGTTCATTTCACTCTGATAATAAATTATTTTATTCTAATTCATTTCAATCCAAAATAATTTAGTTATAAGGCATATATGAAAAACTAAAGTCTATATACTAAAAATGATATGAACTATATTGAAACTACAGGAATTACATAACTTAATTTCAATTACAAGTTGTAATTAGTCATGATTAAATCCTTAGTAGTTAGTTCTATTAGTTTTTTTAATTAGTTAAGCCAAATTAGTTTTAGTTAGTTTAGATGTATATATATATATATAGAGATAAAGGTGTATGATTCATTTCATTCATTACGCACAAATTTCATAAAAGAAAGAAGCTATTCTTTTTCTCTTTCTCTTCTTCATCATTCTTCTCTTCTTGACATCATCAAGTTCGATTTCACCACCATATCGAGCTTAATCAAGATTGATTCAATTTCCTCTTCTCGATCCTTCTTCTTTCAATCACAAATTTGCTAAAACATCTCTCGCTTGCACAAAAAATGTAAAATATAAAGACACACAGAGACTATTGAAACATCCTTTGGATATTCTTTATTCACTAAGAAACAAGGGAACAAGTAATCATAATCATCAGGATGTACGTTATTATTATTTGTCATCAACCGCAACCACAGACCAATTTGATACGAAAAGGGTGCTGATACATCTTCTTCAGAATTATTAAAGACTAGAAAGAATTTTTTCTTTCTGAGAAATGAATTAGTAGAAGGTAATTGATGAATCGAGAATGCGTATAAGTATGCTCTGAAGTGGAAGGTGTACGTGAGTGCAGAGGTAGGTGGCTTTAAACTCCTTCGAAGGGTATATAATACTAAATGAGATGATTGATGGTGACGGGGAAAATGGGGAAAGTTTGTTGAAAACTAACTGAATGATGTACCAACACCAAAAAGAAAAATTAAAAAACTCTAATCTAACATCACTGATACTGGAAATTTTAAAATACAAATAGTAAGTTGATTCCACGAGACAACGTGGACACACGGGATTAATGACATTGGAGAGCGAAAATAATAAATTAAAACTCAACTAAACGGTTGCGATGTTGTTTATGTAGCCGACAATGTCGAAAGGACATCTGTGATTGGACATATTCGTTGTGTCCACACACCACATGCGATATGATATTATGATGCATGACAACATCATTCTCATTGAATAAATCCAAAATCGGAAATTCGAAGCACAAATGATAAAAAAAGTTATAGAAGGTCGGTGAACTTTTGACCAAGTACTAAGTGAAATAGAGGTAGGTACTAATATGTTTAGGAATATATTTTGAAGGTCAACATATATAGCTGTTCAAATAATGAGAAATATCCAAGCGGCAATAAGGTGTTGTGATCAAAATAGATTGTCATAGATTGTCATAAGCACGTAGAAAAGATCAGATCTTTAATCAAGAGAAAGATCATGCGTTTCTTGGCATGTGTATGTTCATTGCGTGAATGATTAAGAGCTCAAACTAAGAGAGCTCAACATGAATTCCTATTATCAACATTTATTGTTCAATGTTTTGTAGGGGTTGTTTCTGAGGGATAGAATTTTAACTTAATAATTAACTTAATTTCAATTTAAAGTTAGTAATATTAGTAGTTATTAAATTAAAGTAGTTATTAAATTAGTTTTGTTATAGTAGTTAGTTAGTTAGATGAGTTAGTTAGTATGATATTGTATGTGTATAAGACATAGAGTGTACATATGATTTGATTCATAACATACACTATTCAATAAAATTCCTCATTTCTTCTCTTCTCTCTCTCTTCTTTCTTCATCATCAAACTATACAAAGTGGTGCTACAAATAAAAATTAATTAGGCCTATCAAATCTGGTTTTTTTAATTAAAAGTCTCGTCCTTTAAATTTGAGGATTTCTTAGAGATCGATTTATTCTAGGCAGAAATTGAGCATAGAAAATCTTTCATTGAATATAATTATTTCTATATATTTGAAAAGAACTAATTAAATGTTTGAATTACGAAAAAAGAAAAATAATATTTGACTATGACCAATATGTATTAAATATAGCGTTATTTGGTCAACTAACAAATAGTAATAATTATGACAATCTTGATTATTAAATGTTCATCAGTAAACAAATTAACAGATAATTCACAAATCAATGCATCTTTATCCCACATTAATTGTAAAGTCACTTGAATTTTTTTAAAAAATCTACCAATAAAAAAGGAAAACATACATTTTCATACCACTTACTACCTCCGTCCACTATTAATTATCATACTTTTCCATTTTTAGAGTCAAATTATAAAAACTTTGACCAACATTTTATGATATATTTTTTCATCATATTGATATACAAAAAATTACAATGTATAATACTTTTTGTATAGTTTTTAAATATCTAAATTTTTTGTTTAAAATATCCAATTAATGTAATCTAATTTAACTTTGAAAATTAGTCAAATTGACTTTCGAAAAGCGCAACATGACAAATAAAAGTTGACGGAGGAAGTGCTTTTCTTTTCTTAAAAAAAGAGAAAAAAAGATAGAGGAGGCAGTAACTTATTTTCAATTTATTATTGTTTAAAATTTTTAAAAATATATAACAATAACAATTACTATGTCTTATTAAAAATAAAATACTTAATAACTTACTTAGATATTTACCAAATTTCCAATCAAAAATGAAGGAAAAAGAAGATTTTGTAAATTAATGATATATTTTTAAAATTATCAAACTACATAGTTCTTAACAATTGGTCGATTCTCCACTATAAATAAGACCACCTAGTGAAGTCTTTTCATTGTCACAAAATTCACATTTTTCATTCATTTTCTTCTTGCAAAGAAAAAAATGGCTATCAAATTCAACTTCATCCTTGGAACAATCTTAGTGGTGGTTGCCATCATTCTCCTCCATGTCTCCAACGCGCAAGGCGGTCGGAAAGAAGTAATTTCAGGTGGTTGGAAAGGGCATGGCGTCTCGAAAGAACTGAACAATCAGAAAAAACTTGACAGTTGGAGAAAAACTATAGGTCTTTGGAAGCCCATAACCAATACAACGGACCCTAAAGTGGTGGAGATAGGAAAATTTGCGGTGGATGAGCATAATGAAGAGGAAAAAACAAAATTGAAGTTTCAAGAAGTAGTAAAAGGAGAATATCAAGTAGTTGATGGACTAAATTATCGACTATTAATCTCTGCCAAGGATAGTAATTCACTGCACAACTACTTGGCCGAGGTGTGGGTCAAGCCAGGGGGGCAATCTAGGACCCTCACTTCTTTTGAAGATTGTAATATAATAAATGGAAACGATGTAACATGTAGTTTTAATTCATTTAGTTAATCGAAATGCTGGGTCTGAACAAAGTATCTAATCTTTGAAAGAAATCTAATGTAATTTACAGATGTTAATGACATCAATGAAATGAATCTCCAATTGATATGAGTATATGTTTTCATGATTTATTTTATTTTATGTTGAGTGATCTCTTGATAAGATTAACATTTTAATTACTATTTTATGCTTGTTGCATTTTGCCTTATTATCAAAAACATCTCAATTCTGATTAATAATAATCTATTATTGGAATTTCTATGTAGTTCACACTAGTCAAGTTTATTTCAATTTAATAACAAATTATTTGTTTTTTTTTAAAGTACTTTTAAGAATTCTATATATGTCATATATACTAATTAATGCAATAAATTTTATAAAACTTGATTTTCTTGAACTTCTTTTAGAGACAATCTGCGGGTCTGTTCTATAATTATAGTTGTCATCGATGAATATGAGCAAATCTTATAAAAAGGTATTTTATTTGACCATCCACATTTAATTTGTACTTTAGTTGCATACATCTGAAGTTATCCCAACGCTATAAACATGACAAAAAATACATTAGGTATACATTGATTAAATGATAGCCCCAATACTTGATTCGGAATATGATGCAGATGGATCCCTTCACCTTTTAATAAGAAGTTTCACGTTCGAACATTGAGTATTACAAAAAAAAAAAAAAGTTATTAGAATTTTTTTTTCTAAATTAATCTTACGCAACGTGAATTTGAATAAGTCAGAACAATATGTATATATACACCTGCATTTTGTGTTTGGGCTAAATGACTTGCCTATGCCAGACAGAAACTTGGACCTAAAGCCCAAGTTGTCATCAGAATAAGAAGCAGATTAAAAGAGGAATTAGTGGTTGGGCTAAGCCCAATTATTAATTATAGCATTATTTTGTCAAAGCAAAAACAAATCTATCAAATTGAAATAACTACGACAATCTTGATTATTAAATGTTCATTACATATAAATAAATCAACAGATAATGTACAAATCAATGTGTCTTTATCCCACTTTGATTGTAAAATCACTTGAATTAAAGTTCTTTTAGAAAAAAATAATATTATTTACCAGCAACAAAGAAGGAAAATGTACATTTCATATCACTTATTTTCTTTTTCTTTAAAAAAAATAGAATAAAAGAGAAAGAAAGATAAAGGAGGCTAACTTATTTTAAAATTATTATTAAAAATAACAACTTACATAATTGTTGACCAAATTTCCAATCTTAAATAAAAATAAAGAAAAAGGAAGTTATTGTAAATTAATGATATTATAATTTTTGAAAATTTAAAAAATTTTATGTCCCTTGACAAGTGTGAGTTTTCCACTATAAATAAGGTCATTTTATTGTCACAAAATTTATATTTTTCATTTCAAGAAAAAAATGGCTATCAAATTTAATTCCATAATTGTGACTCTCTAAGTGGTGGTTGTCATCATTCTCCTCCATGTCTCTGCCGCACAAGGCGGCTCATACCCACTCAACATAACGAACCCTAGAGTGATAGCGCTGGGACAATTTGTGGTGGATGAGCATAATAAAGAGGCCAAAACAAAATTAGAGTTTTGGGAAGTAATAAAAAGATTTGTTCGACCTCGTCAACTACTGTATTATGAGCTAATAGTCTATGCCAAGGATGATGATTCGCTACATTACTATTTGCCCGATTTGCAGAGGAAAATAATAGGGTCGAAACCTTTTGTCCTCACTTTCTTCGAAGAATGTGACTCAAAAAATGAAAGCACTATAACATCTGTAATCTTAATTAATTTAGTTAATCTGAACAAAGAATCTAATCTTTGAAAGAAATCTAATATAACTTATAGAAGTTAGTGACATCAATAAAATGAATCTTCCATTGATATATGAATCAGATGCCTTATGTCACTGCCTTTTCTGATTGCATATGGATCGGATATCGTATCAATGTTATAACTTATAACTTAAGTAAAATATACATAAAATTTAACCTTGTCAAGTTTATAATTAAAATAAAAAACATTTGAAGTTGGTCTTGATAAGCCATACTGAATTTTAAGTAAAAATATTTAATGTTTCACTCCATAAGATCACACTTCAAATAAAAGTATAAAAAGTAATTTTCAACTTCAGCCGCATACACTTGAAGTTGTCCCGAAGCAGTAAACATATTTTTCCCTTTAATTTATATGTAATTATGAAATCCCAAGCCATAACTATCCAATATTATTTATGAGTAATGAAACGTATATAATATATAACTATGTTGAAATAACATATAATCATATTTATTTGTCATGATTTAAATGTCACAATTCATCAATTTTGATTTGTCTTGCTTGCATCTTTTAATTATTTTTACTACTCAATTTAAATGTATTTCAATTCACAATTTTTTCCCTTAAACTTAAAGCCAAATATCAAATCAACAATTCCCCCAATAGAGAAGGCTTGGACTTGAAGTGGCCAAGTTGGAATTTAACACAAGAAAAACACATTCCAACTATATATATATATATATATATATATATATATATATTATTCGACACGTGCAATGCACGTGATTATCAATCAGAAAATTTATGTCACGATCCAAATCGTCGTGATTGGCATCCATACTAATCCTCTGGTGGGAGAATCATTATTACAACCCAACTAAACAGCTTAACGAAAATTAGGCATTTAAAGATACGGAAGCAAGTTTAAATGACAAAAGAAATAAGGAGTTTCCATAAACTCCGGGAGTTCAACAAAATAACTAATAAACTATTGTGGAAGTTAACCCCTAGAACTGAAAGTCATTGTACCAAAATATCTAAATTAAACAAATCTAAGAAAAAAGGGTACAACCCCAACCAACATAAGAAATATCTAAGTAGTCTAAGTCCGAAGGAAATGGACTAAACAATAGGATGGACTCCATAGCAGCCTAAAAGAACTGGCTCACCCTTGAAATCCGGTCTCAATCACTGATCTCCTAGTTAAGATCTATCAATGGCCGCATGAAGATGCCATGTACTCAACAAAGAACGAGCAAGTGTAGTATCGGTACACAACCATATTGACACGACTATTCTAGTAAATGAAACATATAAAGGCAGTCACAACGTAGTAAACATGCCATGTACAAAATATAAATATACATCAGTTATCATTTCAGAGCAAGGTACAATTACACATTCTCAATAACAAGTAGATGTGACAAATCAATGGCCCTCTCATGGAACCCATACCCAAACTGTTAGTATGCCAGAACGTGACACCCGATCCCAATTAGTGTGCCGGAACGTGACACCCGATCCAATATATGTGTCGGAACGTGAAACTCGATCCAATGTATGTGTCGAAATGTGACATCCGATTCAATGTATGTGTCGGAACGTGACACCCAATCCAATCAACACAACCATAATCACATTCACACACATAATGTACATACTCATAATCATACAATCAAGTGTTGAATCATGACATATATTTGTTCATTCATACTTATTTCATTAGGTTTGATCAACAATGCTTCATTCACATACATACATGCATTACAATGAAACAATTACCAACATACATCACATAAACATGGAATCAAACCATCACATACCTCGAAACCAAGCTTTAATCCCCCTAAGGCACTTGAATCTTCCCTTTTCAGATTATTTTCGCTTGTTTGTGGTCTAAAAATAATAAATTAATGCAATGATCAATAAACGAGGCCTAATTACCCGAATTACAATTGAAATCATCAACCCTAGGCCAAACCCAATATCCCAATACCCAACTTAGTGATTTTTCCACCATTAGTTTCAAGTCAAAACCCTCCTCCAATAATAATCACCCGAAAATCTAAGTTCTACGGATCGAAAACGAATTAGGGAAGTAAAAACCTTATCTTTTGCGCTAGAAGAGGTGGAAAACTGTCAAGAACTTGCCCTGGGTCATCTCTTAGTTCTCAAGAATGAAAGTTGCAGAATAAGAACGTTTTTGGGGGGGTTTAATTCCGACTAATTCGCGACTGGGCCGCTACGGCGGACCCCATCCCGCCACAGCGGCCCCGCCCTAGCGGGATAAATCCCGCCCTGGCAGCTTGCGCGGAGATAGAACGTCAGAATTAGAGTTTCAAACCCCCATTTCATAACACACATTTAATCCTTGACGTTCAAAAACTACCCTTTCATGCCAAGATCAGTTTCGAGAGTTTTAATCGCTCGAATTCGATTCCGTAAAGCCGTACGGGATTCTTAACATCTTAGCTACTCACTCATGGGATCAAATTCACAATTACATCCCCTATTCATTACCAGAAGAACTTGTTCACCTGCCCGAAATGTCATGTCCCTTACCTTGCGGTCCGCATAATTTTTCTGTCTACTCTGGGCTCCTAAAAGCTTGGCTTGAATGCTTCATACCTTATCCTGAGCATCCTTCACCAAATCAAACCCCTAAGGTCTCACATCTCCAACCTCAAACCACCTTATGAGTGATCTATATCCCCTCCCATAAAGTGCCTCGAACGGTGCCATATCAATGCTGGAGTGGTAACTATTATTATAGGAAAATTCACACAAAGGTAGGAACTTATTCCAATGTCCTCCAAAATCAATCACACATGCCCTCAACATGTCCTCTAACACTTGAATAATTCTCTCTGACTGCCCATCCGTCTGTGGATGGAAAGCTGTACTAAAAGTGAGTTGAGAGCCCAACTCATCATGCAATTTTCTCCAAAACCTGGATGTGAACTGCGTACCACGGTCTAAGATAATAGAAAGAGGCACCCCGTGCAGCCTCACCATCCCTTTCACATTTTTCTCCCACACATTGCCACTAGCCAAATAAATATATAAATTATTACAGTCATATTTTCCTAGTCTGTATCACTATTAATCATCATTTACTATCATCACTGTTAAATATTATGTACAATCATCATTATAATAATAATTATTAATTGCCATCGATAATTATTATTATTATCAGTCCGTAATATATGTCGTTAACCACTATTATCAGTCATCATCATCGCTTTAGGTATCAATATATATCATCCAACATAATCATTAACAACAACCATCATATTAACTATTACTATCAGTAGACGTAGATATTAAGATCAATGACAATAATCATTATATTAGCTATCACTATCATCCAACATAGATATTAACAACCCCCATCAACCACCACCGGTGATCAATAGCTATTTATTACCCATCATTAATCAACATGACCATCACCCCTTTATTGTTATTTAGTATTAAAATCTTAATATATTCAAATATATAATATTTAGATTAAGTCATGTTTATCTTAATACACATCTTAGCCAGGTGCATATTCATATTTAAATGTCTTAATCTTAACAAAATAAATAACACGTCAAAATACTAGGTCGTTGTTTGAAATTACCACTACGTACCCTACTAATATATTGTACATCGATATTTAATTTCTAACACAATGTGTGATCAGGGACGGATACATATGAATTTCAAATCCCTTAAATTCAAGATTACAGATTGACTCGGTAATTTAAGACGGTCAAATTTTATATTTTCCTTTGTCTTCCCTCAAAATAATATAATAATAGAAAATTTGAAAGAGTAAAAACGAACCACACCTTCTAGTATACATATAATAGTCGCGACTAATAGTTGGTTTTAGTGGCAAGAATTATCACGCTAATGCTCATAATAGTCGCCACAAAAGAATGTTTTAGTGGCAAAATTAGTCGATGTTAATACGTATAATAGTCACAACTAAATGAATGTTTTAGTGGCAAGAATAATCGCCGCTAATACTCATAATAGTCGCCAGCAAAGAATTTTAGGCAAAATTAGTCGTCGCTAATACCTATAATAGTCGACCAAAAAAATGTTTCAGTGGCAAATTTAGTCGCTGCTAATTCCTATAATAGTTGCCACTAAAAGAATGTTTTAGTGGCAAGAATAATCCCCGCAAAAAAAATCACTGCGCGCCACTAGAAGATTGTTTTAGTGGCAAAATTAGTTGCTGCGATACTAATAAAAGTCGCCATTTAAAGAATGTTTTAGTGGCAAAAATAATCGTCTCTAATACCTATAATAGTCGCCACTAAGAGTATCTTTTAGTGGCAGACTTAGTTGCTGCTAATTCTCATAATAGTCGCCACTAAAAGGATGTTTTAGTGGCAAAACAAATCGTCGCTAATACGTATAATAGTGGCCGTTAAAAGTATATTTTAGTGCCAAAATTTGTCGCTGCTAATACTCATAAAAGTTGCCACTAAAAGAATGTTTTAGTGGCAAAACAAATCGTCGCTAATACGTATAATAGTGGCCGTTAAAAGTATATTTTAGTGCCAAAATTTGTCGCTGCTAATACTCATAAAAGTTGCCACTAAAAGAATGTTTTAGTGGCAAAAATAATCGTCGCTAATACCTATAATAGAGGCCACCTTTAGTGGCAAAATTAGTCGCTGCTAATACTCAAAAAAGTTGCCACTAAAAAATCTTTTAGTGGCAAAAATAATCGTCTCTAATATCTATATGTCAGTCGCCACTAAAAGATACTTTTAGTGGCATATTTATTCGCTGCTAATATCTAAAAAAGTCGCCACTAAAAGATCGTTTTAGTGGCAAAAACAATCGTCGTTGATAGTATAATAGTGGCCAATAAAAGATAGTTTTAGTGGCAAAAACAATCGTCGCTAATACCTATAATAGTGGCCACTAAAAGTGTTTTAGTGGCAAAATTCGTTGCTGCTAATACACATAAAAGTCGCCACGAAAAGTATCATTTAGTGGCAAATTTTGTCGCTGCTAATACACATAAAGTCAATCGTCGATAATACTTATAGTAGGCGCCACAAAGAATGTTTTAGGGGCAAAATTAGTCGCTACTAATACCTAAAAAAGTCGCCACTAAAAGTTTGTATTTGTGGCAAAAACATCGTCGCTATTACCTATAATAGTCGCTGGTAAAAGTCTCTTTTAGTGGCAAAATTAGTTGCTGCGAATACCCAAAAATTCGCCACTAAAAGATCGTTTTAGTGGCAAAAATAATCGTCGCCAGTGGTAAAATTAGTCGCTTCTAATACTCATAAAAGTTGCCACTAAAAGTATCTTATAGTGGCAAAATTAGTCGCGGCTAAACATATAGTTGTCGCCACTAATAGTTTGTTTTAGTGTCAAAAATAGTCATTCTAATTCCTAAAATAGTCACCTCTAATATCTTGTTTTTTAAAATTATATTTAGGAATTATATATAGGTCATATATACTAATGAAATACATTTTGTAAAAAGTATTTTATTTGACCGTCCTGAGTCAATTTGTACTTTAGTCGCATACATCTAAAATTATCCCATCGCTATAAACATGACAAAAAATACGTTAGGTGTATATTGGTTAAATGAAAACGAACGTTTATGCACCTGATTCAGAATATGATGCAAATGGATCCCTTCACCTTTTAATAAGAAGTTTCACGTTCGAACGTTGAGCATTAAAAAAAAGTTATTAGAAAATATTTTTTTTCTAAATTAACCCTACACAACGTGAATTTGAATTAGTCAGAACAATACGTATATATACACCTGCATTTTGTGTTTGGGCTAAATGACTTGCCCATGCCAGACAGAAACTTGGACCTAAAGCCCAAGTTATCATCAGAATAAGAAGCAGATGAGGAATTAGTGGTTGGGCTAAGCCCAATTATATTATTTATGTATTAATTATAGCATTATTTGGTTAAAGCAAAAACAAATCTATCAAATTGTAATAACTAATAGTTGACAATCTTGATTATTAAATGTTCATTATATATAAACAAATCAACAGATAATTCACAAATCGATGTGTCTTTATCCCACTTTGATTGTAAAATCACTTGAATTAAAGTTCTTTTAGAAAAAAAAAATTATTTACCACCAACAAAGAAGGAAAATATACATTTCATATCACTTATTTTCTTTTTAAAAAAAATAGAATAAAAGAGAAAGAAAGATAGAGGAGGCTAACTTATTTTAAAATTATTATTAAAAATAACAACTTACATAAATGTTAACCAAATTCCCAATCTTAAATAAAAATGAAGAAAAAAGAAGTTATTGTAAATTAATAATATTAAAGTTTTTGAAAATTTTAAAAATTTATGTCCCTTGACAAGTGTGAATTTTCCACTATAAATAAGGTCATTTTATTGTCAAAAAGTTTATATTTTTCATTTCATTTTCTTTTTGCTAAGAAAAAAATGGCTATCAAATTAAATTCCATATTTGTGACTCCCTTAGTGGTGGTTGTCATCATTCTCCTCCATGTCTCCGCCGCACGAGGCGGCTCATACCCACTCAACATAACGAACCCGGTAGTGATCGCGCTAGGACAATTTGCGGTAGATGAGCATAATAAAGAGGCCAAAACAAAATTAGAGTTTCGAGAAGTAATAAAAGGATATGTTCGACCTTGTTATACGATACTATATTATGAGCTAATCGTCTATGCCAAGGATAATGATTCACTACATTACTATTTGACCTATTTGCAGAGGCAAATAATAGGGTCGAAACCTCTTGTCCTCACTTCCTTCGAAGAATGTGACTCAGGAAATGAAAGCAACGTAAGATGTAATCTTAATTAATTTAGTTGACAAAAACGTTAGATCTGAACAAAGAATCTAATCTTTAAAAGAAATCTAGTGTGATTTATAAAAGTTAGTAACATCAATGAAATGAATCTTCAATTGATATTCAATTTCACATACGATGTGTGATCAGGGGCGGATCTAGGAAGACTTGAGAGTGTTCACCCGAACCCTCTACATACATATGAATTTCCAATCCCTTAAACTCAAGATTAGTGATTGACTCAGTAATTCAAGACGATCAAATTTCATCTTTTCCTTTGTCTCCCCCCAAAATAATATAATAATAGAAATATTTGAAAGAGAAAAAAAAAGTCACACCTTCTAGTACTTATATAAAGCTTATTATAAAAGCCACCACTCTTTTAGATCCTCCAAGCCCAAACTTGACTTTATCAAAAGTATAGAGTTTTTTTGAAATTGCTCTTCCATTTACTACTATATACTTTTTATATAGCAAGTAAATATATTAAAGTTCTTTTTTGATGGTGTGCTTTTGTTTTTTGGTGGATCAAAAGAGAATAATGAAAAATAGCAAACCAATAGCTTGTTCTTGTTCAAGATGCAATTGCAGTGCCCATGTGGCTGATATGTGTACACTTACAAGATTTTGTTACGTCCCTTTTTATTGGAAATCTTGGAAGGCTATTGTTTGTTGTTTTTGTGGTGCAATTCTCAAGTCTTATACATAATTATATTAGTTATAAGTTATATCAATATCTTTTTTCTCTTCTCTTTCTATTTTAATTATATAGATTCATGTTGTATATATGAATTAATGTTGTTTCCAACTTCAATTTTGTAGCAATATATGTATGTGTGTGGAGTAAAGTCCTCATCAATCATAAGGGGTTTAGTTGAATTTCTTTATTGAAAAATTACATTTTTTTTATTATATGAGTAACGAGTGCTTCTGAATATTATATATGAACTAGTGATTTCTGATTCATATAAGAGAAGCTTTCAAGTTTAATGTCTAAGAAGTTCATATGTGTTTAGATCAAGACGATTAACAATTTCTTTGTTCAAGGCGCTATTAAATCGTAAGTTTAACTTTCAAATTAGTTAATTATCTTATATGAGAAGTCTTAAGGACATGATCTACATTCATACACGATCAAAAAGTCAACCCCCCTCCAAAAAAAAAAAATTCAATAAATCATGTTATTACATATTTAAAAAATAATAAAAGAACATATAAACAAGTAGAGACCCGTAGGTAGGACTTTTCAAACTTAACACTTAAAATTCATTTGAGAATTTGAGAGATAAGAATTTGTAAGACTATTCAATTTTATTATTACCTTTTACTTAATTTGCTTTAATTATCTTGCTATTTTATGATTGTTGTCTTCCTTTTCAATTTATCCTACTTTAGTTACATATTTTTGAGCCGAAGGTCTATCGAAAAACAATCTTTCTACCTAAGAATAAGGTTTGATCTTGTGTATATTATATTCTACTCAAATTCTACTGGTAAAATTATACTGAATACGTTGTTGTAAGGATTTACAAGGCCCTTCGAATCAAAGAATAAATCAAGTCGATATAATAAGTTCCAATTGTGTATTTGAGTAAGTCGTGGATTTGTTAAGACATCTGAATCAAAGAAGAGTGCATGTCAATGTATGGTGCATGCAAAAGAAATTTGGACAGAGTTTAATTAAAGTTTCACACTTGAGTTGAATGACTAATTTGGAAAATATAACCAAAATAGATTGTGATGAGATCCATTCGGATCTCTCCACTTTTAATCAGAGATCATCTCATGTTCGAATTTCAAGGAATAAAAAAAATTCTATTGAAAGCAGCACCTACAAAAATAAGTCCTATAGTGCAAATCTGAATTTAATTGGCCCCAATGAGAATACAAAAGAAAAAAAATGAGAAAAATTAAATATGTTTCGAATTACAATCTTAAATAAATTTTACACCACTAAAAATAAATAAGATAAAAAAACTAAACACATATATAAGTGTGTATGTGTGCGTGCTCACTTGCAAACAGATTTTTTTTATATAGGAAAGTTTAGAAGAAAATACATTTAGTTTGTAAAAGTGTTGTTTGATTTATACATCAAGTACACACATGATTCTGTTCTGACAAAAGTGTATAGGCATTTCAATTTTGAAAAAATTCCTTGAGGTCTAAAGAGAGATGTTTACAACAAATCTCTGTCTTTCAAATAGTTCTTTTCCCAACATTTCTACGTGGAAATGGATGTAACATTAATATGATTGATTGTTCAAGTTTTCTATTTAGAATTTTATTTTGTATTTATGAATTTGAATAATTCTAAGTCTGAATATACGCCGAATATAAATAAATTCACATTGTGAAGTCATGAATTAGTTAGGGGGTCTGAATCAAAGAATTAAAAATCATGTTCAAAGTATGTTGCAAAAATAAATTTGGATAGATTTTAATTGAAGTTTCAATACACTTCGGGGTTGAATGATGTGTTTGAATCAATAAATTCTCTTTCACCACCATAAGGTCCAGTCTCCCATACATTTTTAAGGTACATAAATATTATAGAAGGATTGAAAACTCCATCATTGTTGTTACTTGTTCACTATACTAAAAATAATCGTCCAACAATACTTATTCAGTTTGAAAAATCAAGAAATAATTTATCTTTTTATGTCTATTTTCCCCTTCCTATTAAATATCTAATACATTTTCAAAGCATTAAATTTGATATATTCAAAAAATAATACAGTATTATTACCCCTATGTTTCAGGTGTATACCAAGTCAATAGTTGACAATTATTGTTAAACAAACGAAGAGAAGAAGTAATTTGTTAAAAGAACATGGGTAAATTGTGCCTCACAAGTCCCAACCAATATAGGGGAAATAAAAAGCTTCAACACATTTATTTATCTTGCATGTGCTCTACTTAAATGTCAAGACTCAAATACTTAATGAGATTATAACTCCACATATACTATGTACTTATATATTGAATGTAATTGAAGTACACAAGTGATCTCTCAATCAAAAAACTTACATGGAGCTGGCCATAGAATTTCAATTGACATTTAATTGCCAAAATGTACTTTTTTTTTGTTCTCGTTTTAATGTAAAATACACCAGCCAAGACACATATTATGCACATCATAAACATTTTTATCGATAGACTCATGAGTCATGAGGATGCATCAATAAAAACATCTCAACTTGGCAATGCTGATATAGGGGCATATTTTCTTTGAACAATGTAACATAGTATCACACCTTCACAAGATAGGGGGTAAGGCGACATACACACCACACAACCCATATCCCACTTGCAAGATTACACTAGGTATGTTGTTGTCGGTGTCACACACCTCAGATGCATTTGGCTCACCACAGCATATTGAACTCACAATAAGAAATTCAATGTACAGACATGCAGGAAGAGGAGGGGGTAATGTATAGAACGATTATGAACATAATCCTGCGTTATGCATCTCCTCAATGTACTCATGGTGATAGTTATTAAATGGATTAACAATTCAGGAAAAGAACTCATAGTTGATTGTTCAATCAACATTTCATGTACAACTCGAAGTTCAAAGCTGGAATGGAATGGATAGGGGACGACAAATTACATCCTCATATTGGCTTGAACAAGGTCACTAAGACCTAGCAACTTACACTACTTTATTGCCGGTGAATAGAGACAACCCGACGTCCGTGTGATCATTTCTGCAAAGAGATTTAAGTAAATCAGAGGATGTATATAGAGAGAGACCGAATTTCAAGTAGCTTGAGAATATTAGTTCTTCTCAAAGTGAAGATGGTACACATATTTATATTACATATACATGATGTAAGATTTGCTTGATTATATTAGCTCTAAGTTCTATTTTTTAAGGTTAAATGACTTCCCTAATTAGAGTAGGGAAAACAAGTTTGATAAATGGTATTCCACTGATTGTCTTCTCCCAACCCCCACCGTCACTTAACAATTTCTATCCTATTGTCACTGTTTCAAATCCTAAAATGGAACAAAGGGTGTCCGATATAGTTAAATGTAGATTAATATAATTGTTTTGGGAGTCAGATACACACTCCCCGCACCAATACTTCCACCCACCACCCTGCCCAAACACTCCCTTCTTAGTGTTTGCTTAGATTATATAGAAATGCTCTCACGAATATAATTTTTACTTATTTACCAAACATGATAAAATAAGTGAGAAGACCACTTATTTACCAAGAAAATACTTTCTATGGAAAAACATTTTCCTTCGTACCAAACAAACCCTATGTGGTGAATACTACACCAAATTTCAGTCAGCTAGATGCTAGCAAAAGAGTTAAAAATAGATTTGAAATTACACGCATATTCTACAGCCATTTGACTGGACTCGGTATAAGAATATAGAAACAAAATTTCCTAATTGCTTCAAACAAAGTGTTAAATAAATATTAATAGCAACAAAAAATTCCAAAACCCTTGTTTAATAACAGACGAAGTGTACCTCTTCCTTCTTCTCTTTCTTTCCTCCTGTGAAGAGCTTATAAGCTCCATAGAAGGCCAAACCCCAACCAGTAAGAGAGACTATCACAAACTGCAAAAGATGTAAGTTCCTAATCAAACTTACATGTTTATGATGTACACCGGAGGCGTTTGTATTAGCATACACTCAGTCAAATTCTGACCCCAGTAACACCGGAAGAATATAAAGAGTAATGCAATCACCATAACAATGTGTACAAAAATGTGACAGAAAACCCATGATGTTGACGATTTGGTAATATCAGAGTAGCAAATGGCTTAACATTCAGGACACCTTCAACTAGACCTCTACAACAGAAGGTAAACACTTGACCAATTAACCTGTATGTTACTGCTAACTCTAAACTGTCTTCTTTGTTCTGTAAAAGTAAATAAAACACCACCATGTGTGAACACCGGCAGCATACAACTCCACCGAGTATACTGACAGATTGAATCACAAACAATGGATAAGGTAAATTCAGAAAAGATGATGGAGAGTTGATCTAAACAATAGTATATCGAATCATTAATCTTTATGTATGACATTCGTTTTTTATATAGTACCCAGCCCACTAAAAATTACACGAAAACACACAAATTTCACGGGTAAAATTGAGAAAAACAATCTCCTAAATAACGGTCTAACGGAAGTCCAACCTTCAACTAACATTACTGGCATCGCCTCTTTTCTCTCCGCCTACAACTCCCTATAGAGAATCTGGCATTGGACACCCCCTACATCAACCTCCTCAAGGCCATCACTAACTCTTCTCTCCCTCAAGCTGTTTCTGTCCCCCATTTTCAACAAGCATCCCCACCGCAGGACATGTAGAAGGCTAGAAGCAACCAATTTTTCCCAACATATTAAATACAAGTGTCTTTTTCAATTCCAGCTAAATTAAGAGGAGGCATTCATCCGCACAAATGTTCAAAGCTCCTAGATTGAAGGTTTACGGGCTTTTGGAAAAAGCCTGACAAATTATTTGTGAGATTTTGGAACCATAAGTTCGAACTGGCTAGCAATCATACCCCAAAAGATTCTTTTTTCTTAGTTTATTTAGTTGGCAATGTATAAGAATATAGGCTTTTGGACAGTGGTCTTTTGTGCCTTTTAGCCTTTTTTGTAAAGATCTCAACTTAGCACTTTTTTGGAGTGTCTAAGTTTTGTTTAATAGAAATAAAATTGTTAACTTCCTCAAAAAAAAAGGTTCTTTTTTCTTCTTGGATACAATAGTGTTATCCCCATTTCTCCGTTTTCTTCTTGGATACAATAGTTTTATCCCCACTTCTCCTCCAAAGCACTTTTCACTGCTGCTGCAAAACCTATTCCAAAAACTACCACATTGCCTATCTCAAGAAGTTAGGTGGCGGGTAAGAGGGCTAGGGCTCATGAAGCCTGAATACTTAGGGTACTGGGACTAGAAAGATGGCAGGAAATGAGGAACACAAGTTGCATGCTCATTTGTAAGGCTTCTGCCTTAGTTCGCAGAAGACAGATGCAGAATTACTGCACAGATGTACCATTGATCATACAAATAGGATGTAACTTCTACTTCACAAGGCACAAGCAACGTCACAAAATATCACTAGAATTAAGGTCAGAAGCCACCAAGAGACAGAAGAGTTCACGTCCATAAACATAACGTATTCAGCAGTCAAAGGCTCTAAACAACACAAGCATGACGATAAGATGAAAAAGTAACAAGAAAACAAGTCATAAACAGTGAACAAGAAGAAGTTCGACAGTTTCAGAGCAGGCAAGATGATAACATCAAAGACAACCACCAAACAAACCTAAGACAGCTTAAACAAGTAGAAAAGAGAACTGTAAATATTCAGAAAAACTCACATGCTCTTCTTTCCATTTTGATGGGCTCATTGGATCCTGCCAAAAGTTCACCTTTGGAGGACCATGATGGTCTGCATAACAAAGAATAACTTAGCTATGAATATGCTGAACGGTACAATTGCATTCCAAATGCTATTAGGGCTTGCATTGTTTACACATGACAAACAAAGCCAGGAACTTGATAACAGATTACTACTCACCGTTTTCTTCACTTTTATGTCACATACCAATTTTCTCAGTTTTAAATTGTTGAAGATAAAGTTCAAATAAATTATTTCCATTCTATCTGAACTAAGTAGCTTTGAATGAGCATATGGGTTAAAAAACTAAATTCAAACAAGAACTAATATACAATAGAAGCAATAAAGCTAGAAGATACATATAGGCCAATTAAGACGGTAAAATGTAATATAACTACTACTCTTCAACACCAATCTAGTTGGCTCAGCTATATGAACCCCTAAGTCCATCTAGACCCCTCTACTCAGTATTTGTCCTCTAAAGAAATTAGGGGTTTGCTAAAACAGGAGTCCTTCTAGTTTGGTTAGAGGTTCTCTAAATCTCAAGCCTATTGACATTGTCATACAACCTCCAACCAACTAGAAAAACTCCTGTAAATATAACATATAAATCTGAATATTAATTTGAATAGCAAAAAACATTGAACTTCAAATCATTTATGTGAAGCTGTCAGTCATTCAGTCCTTCAGTCTCTTCAATGGCCAACGAACTAAGTCACACTACATAGAAAGGAGCACTGTGCTAAGCAGTTCTAAACCACAGTATCCTGCTTTGTCTGGTTGTTGGCAAAGGAAGCAGTTCTAACTCAGGACAATGTCATAAAGAGGGGAATAACCTTGTGCTCTAAATGTTTTCTCTGTGGATTAATAGTGAGTACTACCAGGAGTAGTAAGGTGAAAGAAAATAATAAACAAGTATTGGTAATTTACTAAAAATTACACTATACTTAATATTTTTAAAGGGCAAGCTAAAACCTTAGCCAACACTTAAAATGGGAAGTAAGGATTATTAATCACTTGTGACATCTTCAATAGTAAGGGTAAAATTGAAAAGAAACTTCATCTTGGTTGTCAAACATATATTTTGAAACACTCCCTCCGTTTCAATTTGTTTGTGGTTTTAACTTGAAACGGAGTTTAAGAAAGTAAAGAAAAATTTTAAATCGTGTGGTTTAAAACTAATGATACGTAGAATGTATGTCTGTCTTAAACACGTAAGATGAAAAGTTGAAATTAAAGAGTTGTAAAAAAATGAAAAAAACATTCTTTTTTAAGCGGACTAATAAGACAAACAAAATGAAACAAGGGAGCATATCTTTTGGGCTCTAAGACACTTAAAATGGGATGGAAGGAGTATGAATTATCATTTAGTAATTTGATAAGCAAAGCTAACCAAAGCCAAATCTAGTGTCTACGTTCTAATAAACCAAAATAATAATAATTAGCAAGTAATAACAACATATTTTTAACTTGAGATCATATATATAAGTCCTATATTCAATAAGTTACAGAAATCTAAAGGAAATGCGTAAATCAATCAATTAACCTTGTATTTAGCAATTTTCCACTTTTCATGCTCGTTTCATTTCACTGCAATTTTTTTTAAAAATTATATAAAAAGGGGAAAAATTACCACCACCGCCGGATAGACCGCGCCGCTGGATGAGAAGTGCGCCTTGGCTGGTTGTGTTCACTGATTTGGAAGCCGAGAGTCGAGAGAGGGCTGAAGCTTGACGCGCCGCCGCTGTCCACGCCACCATCTTTGTAATTTGACGGTCGGAGATCTTCTCAATGAGGGTGACACAGTGATTGAAGTTACCAGAATACGAAAAGCTGCATTTCTTTTCCTATGGCTATTAAGGAGCATCCTGGGCCTTGAGATTTGGGCCAAGGCCCAATCCAATTTGAACTAGCACTAGTAGTGAACCCACCCAGGTAAAAAAAAAAAGTATCGAAAACACATCTAAACTTGGCACAAATTATTAGTTTCGTCTCCAAACTATTGACAAGCTTAAAAACACATTTCTACTTGACTAACTAAACTTAGATACACCCTCGATCTGTCACATGACATGGTATGTGGTCTTATACTCTTGTAAGAGCATGAAACTCTTGATAAAAACCTGAATTAAGTGTTAAAAACACCTCTAAACTTGACGAGAATTTAGGGGTGTATTTCACTCATGTTGCAAGATACGAGGGGTATTTAAGTTCAATCAGTCAAGTAAATAGTGTTTTTAAAAGTTACAAGTTATATACCGTTCTACCTATCAGTTTATCAACATGATCGAAATCTATCTATATGTTGAGTATAGATATGTATATATTATATGTATCTTTAGTACAAATAGACATTACCGAAACACTTTGCATATATTTCGTAACCTAGTTGGTCCAAGTACTTAGTATTTCATAATAGTGTTTGATAGTTCACAAAGTTTAAAATATTAATGATGATGAAAAATAATACTGAAGTATTGTTGAAAAAAGAGTAAGCACGATGCGTGTCTAAGTAACATCAGGTAATGTGGTTAAGCACATCATAATACCAGTTTAATACTTCTACATGATCATATAATACATGTATTATACAGTTATAACACAAATCACAAGAAAATTACAGAAGCACAACCTATATTGTCAAGAAAGATGAAAGTGCAGCTTCCTGATTGCCATGATTTTTCTGTTTTCTACATTCGAGAACGAATTAAAACCTTTTTTGGTTTAGATTTTGTAGGCGTTGAACTCTTGATAGGCTCGTCAGAGAACTCGAAGGAATCTAATCCGTTGGCACACTTAGCTGATACCTCATTTTGCTGCTTCATGTTGTTCATGTCATCCTGAAGTTTCTCCATCTTTGCTTGCATCTCCTCCATCATGACAGTAAAATCTTGTTTGTCAAGTCTAGGACGTGAAGGCGATTTATCCTTTGATCCTTCCTTAACGATTTTACTCCCACCTGCAGAAACAATTGAAATCCAATTAGTATATCAATCCAAACGGCAAGGATTATCATCTCGACTTGAGAAAAGTATCAAGTAGAGCTAGTTCCAAGGACGAATGGGTCAGCATATAGCTGTTTGCATTATCCAAAATCCCAAACAACTGGTCAATACTGAAAGGACCTCAACAAATCAATGGAGGGGTGACACCATTTCAGTTGTAGACAGGATTGGGTGGGACTATAATAACATTAAGGATGGAAGTGCTGATTTGACCAGGAATCCTGGAGGAGGTTGGAAAAACAAGTATCACATGAATTGTGCATGAGCTTAACGGCTTAACAGTAATAAGCATTCCAATCTTGTGACTATCATATCCTAAATCAGTCATAACATTAGATTACAAAAGTTTAAACAAAGTGTGATCAAATCCACGAGCTTTTTATTTGGTGCAAAAGATTATTTGCACCTAGTGCCCTTCCACATACATATACCAAAGATGGGACTAAGCAGCCTAAATTAATCATTCTCCTAATCATACCCCATTCCCTGACCTACCCCCTACCCCAGACATCAGATAAGACCCACTTTAAATAATTTTTTTAAGAAGTGAGTAAAAAAAATCCCATGATTGATTTGTGTTCTCTATTATGTTCAGGTCCTTCCAGACAAACTCTAGGAACAAGAACTTCCTGTGTTGACCAAGGACAATAAGTATGGAAGAACCAATTAACGCAAATGGCATTGAGACAAAATGATAGAAATCATGCATTCACTGGGTTCAACATTCTAAGCATCCCAGCTTCTGGTGGTTTGTCAGTATTGACTATCCGACTTTAATACTGAACTAAAATGAAAGAGAAGAAAGAAGAAATTAATTGAAAGAAATTATTCCAAGGAAACATAGAAAAGTGGACCACCATATTTGGAGGAATGTCACTGACAGTAAATACAACATGACATAGGAAACAGGAAGTCTTAAAATAAGCTAGGCGCAAATTCAAACATGAGGATGTAAGCCAAAAAACTTAAATAAGCTAAGCAAAAATACAAAGAAGAGGAAGCAAACCAGAAAACTTCAAGCTAGGGGAAAATACATACACGAGAAAGTAAACGAGTAAGCTAAAATAAGCTAGGGACAAATACAAACACGGAGATGTAAACCAGAAAACTTAAACAAGCTAAGCAAAAATATAAACACGAGCAAGTAAACCAGAAAACTTAAATAAGCTAAGCACAAAATACAAAAACAAGGATGTAAACCAGAAAACTTAAATAAGCTAAGTGCAAATATGTAAACTAGGAAACTTAAATAAGCTATGCGCAAATACAAACACGAAGAAGTAAACCAGAAAACTTAGATAAGCTAGGCGTATAAACAAACATGAGGATGTAAACCAGAAAACTTAAATAAGCTAAGCGCAAAATACAAACACGAGGATATAAAAACCAGAGAACTTAAATAAACTATTCACAAATACAAACACGAAGAAGTAAACGAGAAAACTTAAATAAGCTAGGTGCAAATACAAACACAAGGCAGTAAACCAGAAAACTTAAATAAGCTAGACTCTGTTATTAACTTGTAGTACTGGATTTGGAGGGTATATGCAGTAGTCCAGAGGTAATTTCAAACACATTGCATATACAATGGCACCAACAAAATTAGTTTTGATCTGAAAATTAGTGTAGAAAGTTGCCCAATCTTAACAAGTTCCTTTTCTTTTTAATAAAAGTGGTATCACGGTCGGCTTGCATGCACCTAGACTAATTCCACGGGATAACTATCACCTCCCACCAACAACAAGTACAGGTAACTCTGTCCACTAAGGCTAGGACATATGAAAAGAAACCACCTAATGTTTATTTGTCTCTACTGGGGTTTAAACTTGAAATCTCATAGTTCTCAATCACTTCATTAACACAGGAAATATTAACAGGTCTACCGGCAGCTGTTTTCAGTTGTCAGTCACAAAATGGCCTGGATCTCACATTTATACAGGAAATATAGCGCACACACTCAACAATATATTGCATAACAAAACAGTATGACTTTCCCCTAACACGCAAAGCTCACAAAGCTTAAGAATCAATTCAACCAATTGACAACCTACTTCATAAAATACAGCTCAACCTTATCAATTCTTCTATCAAAGAGCTAATAGAAATTGATTCCACACCAAAATTGAACAATATAAATGCCGAATTGCTTAACAAAATGAGCAGAGAGAGAAACGGATTCTAACCGGCGACAGTTTTGAGAGATTCGTCAACGGCAGAGACAATAGCGAATTTACGGAGCTTGCAGAGAATGTCGCTAATCTTCTCCCGGCCATCCGGGTAAAAAACGTACTCATCGGATTGAGTTCCGTCATACTTGACCGGGCTGCTGGTTTTGGTCACCGGCGATGAAACGCCACCACTGTACTCACCTTCTGAAGCATATGCATCTGACGTTTTCTGTTGACCTCTCCGGTTGAAAAGTTTCCCGGCGACTGCTCGGAATTGTTGTATAATGCCCATTACGTGCTATCCACAAGAAATTTTGCTGCTATTTCGTCCCCTCTTTACCTAATATATGAAAAAGACTATTTTTCCATATTTTATCCGTCTGACGTTTCAATAGATGTTTCAACCCGTTATTTATTTGACATTAATTTAGCCATTTCAATAGAGTGTATTAAAAAAAATAACGTATTTGTATCATTTAAACTTAGAAATAATGCATAAAGTCTATCTAAACCATTATTATTTTACAAATTTCATATTTAAACTATTAAATATTTTTATTACCTCCTAAATTATAATTTTTAAACTTCACCCCTTCAAGAATATTGCTTAATGTGTCTAGTAATAAATTAGTTCAAAATAAAAACCAAAAACAAAAAATAGATAGGGATCAATTGTTGACACGTGAGTTGTGTAAAAAAAAAAAAACCTTATTTTATAAGATAGAATTATTTTTTTTATTAAAAACAACTTCATATCCAAAAATTAAATTCAAAATTTTTAATTAAAAATAATATAATACACATTATTCCGCCACAACTTTTAGTCGTAAACCAAAAAATCACTCATTATTCTTTTACCTAATTAAAAAATTAGGGGGGAAATGTAGTTCAACCATACTGTCATGCTATTTTACTGAAATGTACTAAAGTAAAATATTCTGTTATAAGCTCTAATTTTATTTTATTTTTGGTGAGTTCAAAATTGCAAATGCCAATTCTTGCTATCTGTGTTATGAAAAATCCAATAAACTCAAGCAAATCGAGTCAATTTTATTTATTTATTTATTTTCAGAGTTATCTTTTGTGACATATGGAGAGAAAGGGACAAAAATTATATGTTTTGAGGGTAGTATTAAAAAAATGAGAGGAAACGAGATTTCTTTGTTTTCTTATATAATTTAAATAGAGAAACATAATATTTTAAAGATTTTTTTACGTGGAAAGATGAAAATCTCTTACATGTAAAAATTAAAAAATATTTCCACACTATTTCTGTCAAATCTAACAAACATAGTTCGATAAATATTTGATGAAAACTTAAAATACTAAGCAAAAATTGCTCAATGCATGTTTAAGGAATTATTTTTAACCTGGTCATCAAAATTGTCACGTCCAATCCTATACCTCAAAGTGAAATATAATATGATCGTAGCAATAATAAACCTAACAAAAGTTGAGGTTGATCCCACGAGGAGTATGTGTGTGTCAAGGTATTTGAGAGTGTGAATTTTCTAAATTAACTTCAAACAAGTTAATGATTTTATTTTCAATTATAAAAGAACTCAAAATTGTAGCCTCAATATGACATACCTAATTCATGAGCAAAAGTATCTAGCTCAAATACATCTTTTCCATTCGCAAATGTTTAAGAAGTCATCTCCAGATTCGTTGATCTATAGATCAAGCTAAGGCAGCTTTGCATATAGTGTTTTAGATGGAAGGATTAATAATAAAAGATAATTCTATTGATAATTTACTTCTTGGAGTTTATCAACTTTAGCAAGCTAATTTCCAAAAGTTCTTCACGTTGGGTTCTAGTGTTGAAAATGAATAGAAAATAGAGGGAAAGTGAAAAAATAACTTCACTTATTGAAAGAGTATTTCTCTCATATTGATGGGAGAAAGGAACTTTCAAGTGTTTAAATATCGAACCACTTCTTCATGTTGTTAATTAAGGGTCGATAAGAAGACAAGCCTCGCACTTAAGTGTGTAAAGTCTAGAGATGTTGGGGATATTATTTGCTTTGAGCTTACGCCTGCACGACGTCTTGTCTTAAGTTGAGGTTATCACACAACCCCAGCTATAAAGTAAACTAGTATTGTTTTTGGAATTTGAAATGCATACTTTAGTTTTTATGTGTAGTTTGAATTGTGGTACTGGTGTCTGCTAGTGATATACGAGATCGATGCCTCGATGTCCTAATACATACTAGAATAAACTACACTTTCTTCCGTTTTGATTATAAGAATCTCAGGACGTTTCCAGCTTCTCTGCCCCATACAATGAATTTAAACATACGATACAATCAAGATGCAAGAGGTTACATAGAAGTTTTAAATTATTTGAAATGGAGCAAACCAGGGATTAATATGTTGGCTTCTTCTTTGAATGCATAAAATAAAGCATTTTTGACGAATTTTGCAGTGAAATGAACGATTTTGGCACGACCTTCACCATCGCCAATGCAATGACAGACATACTTCACCTTTTCTTTGCCGGAAGTAATGAAACCCCAAATTCCCGTCTGGTCTTCCATCCCCCGGAAGAGTAGATCGGAATTATATGAAGTAGCCCCTCATTTCCCATTTGGCACTCTAACAGTTTCAAGGAAAATTTCAACATTACTTTCTAGGTTACTACTACAAGGCCACAATATTCTCTGCATCTAAAATTATTTGTGTTTTTTTGGGTTCAAAATAAATGAATAAATGGCATAATACATAGGGTACATTTGGAAATTGGAAAGACACGTTTATGTATTATTCAAAGTTATACAATGACATAATTTTAAGTATTTTCTTTTCTTTTTTTGAAATTGTAATGCTACATGTCACAAGACATATTCATACGTAACTTGAATTTAACTACTTACAAGGATATGAAACTCATAATACAAGAATCAATAAGTGAAATTTTACTTCAATTATACGTTTCGTTGTCCATGATCAGAAACCAGCAAAGAGTCGAGATAACGAGAGCCCATAAATTCCATCATCATGAAGAATTTCAGGACATCTTCAGGTGTTTGATGTGTGAATGAATCAACCTGAACTCTGTTTTCAGAACCTAACTTCAGCTCTCTGCTTTTCAGCATCTCTGCCGCGACATTACCAGTGGCATTATTTCGAGACTCACTTTCTATTTCACGAACTGTTCCAGCGAAAATTTTGGCAAATGCCCTTCCACCTGTATACACATGAAAAATAAAGCTCACATTGCCCAAATCTCTGCCTTTGTTTTCACCTAATAAACATTATATTACATTTCTCTAGAGCTTAATAATTCGTAATCATTCATTGCTTTAACTTCTATACACTAACGATGTAAAGAATTTAACACTATTTATGCGTTTTTACATGCTGTAACATAACATATAACCATTTCACCTCTAACACCATTTTTTTAAAAAAAAAATAACTGTCATATCTATATCAGCTTTTGTTTTCTCCCAGAACAGATGACAAGAAATAACTAGTATTTTTCGCCTCTACTAAGTGCTAAGACTTAAACGTAAATCTTATGATTTTCAATCCACTTTATTGACTACTAGGCCACACATTTTTAACGACTAGTAATTCCATAACTGAACTTAAAAAGTTGAAGCATTGGAAAATGAGAGGGAAGCTAACCAGGAATTAAGATGTTGGCTGCTTCCTTGAATGCATAAAGTGAAGCATTTTTGACGAATTTTGCACTGAAATAAACCATCTTAGCACGACCTTCATCATCCGCCATGTACTCACCAAGTTTTTCGAGGCCTTTAACTCTAACGATTTCGTCCATCTTTCAAACAGCCTCCGTGCTGTAACCGTAGGAAATTTCACATACCTTCTTCACAGTTTCTTTGCCGAAATTCATCAAGCTCCAAATTCCCATTTTCCCGCGCCTTTGCTTAACAGGCGGAAAACAGTTTACAGGTTCGATAGAATTCAATAGCTTTACGGATTCTTGTTTTCCCTTCATCGAGTCTCAAACTGAACTGCTTCTCGGAAAATTGCAGCATTAGTTAGTATTATTAATCAGGTAGGCATAATACCAAACTATTTCTGAACTTTTAATAACTAATTTATAGTCCTAATTACCTAGCCTTTAAACCATACCAAACAAAATATAAATATTTTGTCGGCTTCTCAATGATGTCGTAGTATTAGCCTTATTCGAATTATTTTGATATTGTTTATTGTTATTCAATATGCATGTAATTTAAATCAAGTAATATATAAAGAGTAGCGTCAATTTCATAAAATTTATTTTATATTCAATTTTTCTGTTCTTTACATCACCAAAACGCTAACTGAAAATCTTAAACCCAACAGAAAAATCAATACAAAACTAACACATCTCTAAGAGCTAGTGAATTTGGTAACTGCCTTAGTACCCTCAGAGACGGCGTGCTTGGCCAATTCACCGGGAAGGACCAATCGGACAGCAGTTTGAATCTCCCGGGAAGTGATGGTAGGCTTTTTGTTGTACCTAGCAAGCCTAGAAGATTCCTGAGCGAGCTTCTCGAAGATATCGTTGATGAAGCTGTTCATGATTCCCATAGCCTTGCTTGAAATTCCTATATCTGGATGAACCTGCTTCAGCACCTTGAAGATGTAGATCTTGTAAGTCTCGATCGATTTCTTCGACCTCTTCTTCTTCTTGTCTCCGGCAGCAGCGGCTCCGCCGTCCTTGGGTAGCTTCTTGCCGGCCTTTGATTTCTCAGCGGCGGCGGCAGGGGCCTTCTCTGCTGCTGGCTTCTTCTCTGCGGGTTTCTTCTCTGCCTTTGGTGCCATTGAAGGGGAGTTCTCGGAAATCAAAGAGGGAATCAGTAAGAAGTTGGAGGGCTTTTGAGTTTGAATTGTGTGAAGTGAAAGGGATGAAGAGATTTATTATATATGAGTTTGGGCTAGCTGTTCATTGGTTACTTTTGAATGACGCGGATCGTGAGTTTGTGCCGTTTGATGTTATAGTCAATCAACGGTGTAGAGTAAAGTTGAACTCTTTCCTAATTACTCCTTGTATATCATATTAAATGAATTTGTAAGATAATACACTTATTAAAAACCATTCAAGTACATAATTTAAACAAAGAAAAATGGATAAATATACTCCGAACTATCGTTAATGGTATACAAATACCCTCCGTCATATTTTTTGTTCATTAGTGCCTTTGCCGTCCAAAAATCAGTGCACATTTGTCTCTCCCACTAACAGAAGACTTATTTGAATTTCATGTTAAATAATTGGTCAAATCGGATTGTGCCGTAGAATTGCGCCACGTGTACCAAATAAGTCTTCCGTTCGTGGGAGGGGCAAATGTGCATTGGTTTTTGAACGGCAAGGGCAATAATGAACGAAAAGTATGACGGAGAGTATTTGTATACCATTAACGATAGTTCGGGGGTATATTTATAGCTTTTTCCTTTAAACAATACTTTCTACTATTGTCTTTTGAGAAATCATAAATATAACTTTGTAAATAGTGTAATTTATCTCCGAGAAAATACAAAACTTATTTAAGAAAATGGCAAATATGAAAAAAAATTTATCTATCTTGAACTTTGAACAATTCAATTATTTTGAACGATGAAAAAATCCAAAAATTCAATTAATATGGAATAGAGGAAATATTCTTTATTCGGATGTATCATTCATGACAATAACTTTAGTTTTGTACTTCGTAACTGTAGTTTATTAAAAACTTAACATAAGGTCTAACAATGCTAATTAGAGAATTTGACATATGGTTTTAGTGAACTGTTAAGTGAGTCCTAAAGTGTTGACGGTTGAGCATTAGGTGTACCTAAGACGTACAATGAGTGTTTGGAAAGTAAGCCTCACCGAACTAACGTGAGTCTCAAAGCATTTTACATTTACACTACCCGAAGTGAGTCCCAAACAATGTTAAATTTATCGTATCATATAAATAAAATGCCTCGACTCACGCCTTTTAAGAAACTGATCCCAACATCGCATAAGGGTATATCTGAGACCATACAATTCTTAAGGGGTTCAATGTAACATTTTTCAAACTTTGATGTTTTCTTTTACTCTAGAGAGAATCTCCGGTTTTCTAGAAACCCGAAATATTCTGGATTGTTCGATACGGTCGCTACTACGTTCTCTGGACGCAAAAGATTTTCCGATCGGCAACCGGAGACGGCAGTGAATTTCAATTGTCGCCGTTTAGGTATTTATCTCGTTTTCTGAAATTCCGTTTTGCTTTACCTTGTTAAACTTCTTTTATATATATAAAAACATATACAATGTAATTTTTTCGCCGAACAGTGCAACGCATGGAGCGAAGTTAGGTGTTAGGAAGTTCAATTCCCTTTGCCTATCTAGATTTTGTTAAGGAGTTCAACTTAGAGCCTGTTTGACCTAGCATTTGGCTTGTGAGGTTCTGCTTTATCCTTGCTTGAATATGTCATTTTATCTATAGGTGGTTCAATGGATCAGTTCCGTCAAGTTAATCACAGTAGTGCCCTAAATCCTCCCAAAGACGGCCTCCCTAGCACCCAGTCTTCTAATGATGCACTTAGGCAGATGGGATCTGATGGGAAAATGGGAGCAGTTCATGAAGAAATGAAGAGAGTGAGTAGACTTCCACCAAGCAGTGCATATGCAACTCATCGGATGCGCGTCCTAAACAAAATCCTGCAACTTCTGTCGATTCAGGTACATGGTGCATACATTCAATGGGGGTGGGGTGGGGGAGTGTATGCATGTTTAAGATATACGATCATTGTGATCTCTTTTGCTTGTGTTTTATAGTAGTTGTATCTTACTGTACTACAAATAAGTAGCTATGGGAAAAGGAGACCTTTTTAAACATCCTACTCAAGCACACGACATATCATACTTGAGCTCTCATTACTGCAATGCTACATTATCATGGGTTAAATTCACTGATCACAGCCTATTATTGTTTATCTGGAGGGTCTCAAGCATTTGATATATTTCTAGTTACTTTGTAGCATGTGGAAGATGACTTCTATTGCGATCCTAGAGGGCTGAGTTACTCTGTATGGGGAAAATGCAAGCCATTTACTTTCTCAAAGTGTTCCATACATAAGTGTCACCTTAAGTTGTAAGATTGTTGGCATTAGGCTCTTCTTATAGTTTTGGGTATATTCAAGGAAATAACGAGAGATATTCCTGTATGAATTCTGGTCTATTTCAGTTGTATAACATTAACAATTACTAGCTTGATTTTGTGTGTTTAAAAGAATAGTATGACTAGAAATTGGCCTCATATCTAGAGATTTAGGAATCCTCTTGATCCTTTGAAACAGATTGGCCTATTACTGTTTTCCTCTTCCTATAACATGCTCAGGTAAAGTATATAGCCCCTTCTGTTCCTATTGGAGAATAATGGTTCGGTTGAAATTCATACCACACACAATCTGTATATCTTTCTGTGGCTGTTTTCTCCTCTCTACCCCGTGAAATTTTTGGCGCATTGTTTGATCATTAGTCGGTCTAGTCAACCAATTTGGTGATTATACAATGCCAGGCTACTTGTTTATAGGGTAATTGTTGGAGAAACTGTGATAAAATTGTTCTGATGTTTGCTGGTCTAGCATGCTTTGTTTCACCATCATGATTAGTATAAGAACAAGTTTGTTTTTAGGAGGGAGAAGAACTACATCTCTACAGTCACTTGACAACTTGCTCGGGGATGTTGTATTGTTTATAAGTGCATCATAGATTTCTTATGGCTTTGAGTTAATTGTTAAGCATTTGAATTGGGGGTTTTATGTTTTCATTGTCTCACATTTTATGCAGAGAACCACTTCACAGGATGAGGAGCTGGAATTGCTGTTTTCTGGGCTCTCTCTTGGATGATAAGAAGCAAAGGTCATATTTTCAGCAGTTGGTTAATCAGATTACGCAGTGGATCATGGATGTTGCTCACTTCATCTTGGTCTTCAGCTGCATCTTCGCAAACCGTTTCCTTTTGATGTAGAGATGATGTTCTGATTGTTAAATAAGTTATACTTGTTATATAATAGGTCTATAATTACACTTGTTATCTCAATTATCTAGTGGATAATTTTGCTAGTCAAAGTTAGTTGATTTCACCTTGAACTCTTATCCGGAACCTTCGGATTCCAGATGAATCAATGCTCAAAGTACCAGAGCACAAACACTACTCTAATCCAATAGTGGCTCAGGCTCTTCATGAGTACACTCTTTTGATGACTTTTTAGCTAAAAGATCGTTCAATTTACAGATTTTTGTTTTGGTTCGCTTTGATATTTGGTTCCTCTGTCTGCTTGAGTGTGTTTATTTTCCTCGTGTTTTGTTTTGTATATATTCTTCTTGGAGGCCTGACTAGAATTGCTGCAATCCATTGCAGGTGGATTTATAATGCTGCTTAATCTTTTTGTTGGTCTGGAAGTTGAGCATTGACGAGTGTGGTTTCAAATCTAATGGCAATTCTATCCTACCTTTAGTGTTTATGGTTTAATCTGATGGCGATGATTTATCCTGCTTTTACATCGCCTCGGATGGTGTAATGGGAAAAAATGTCAAGGACTTGTGTTGGTTATAGCTTTAGGAGGTGTATTATACGCAAGGAAGTTTCACACACTAGTATCGTAAGTGTGTTGCGTGCGTTTTATAATGCATTTTTCTGCACATTGTAGTTGCTGTTATGTTGTTTGCATCATAAACAATGTCCTTACTATAACTAGGTAATGTTTCAAGTCTTGCATTTGTGAGCCAAGCAACTGCAAGTCCTACTATATGATATTATAAGTTCAGTAAACATGCCTATACATTTAAAAGCTATATACAAGTCGGTTCTATGTTTGGTTTGATTTGGTTAATAAATTGATGTGGTTTTTGTTTTTTATAAGTGGATTCTGGACGGTCCCAACACAGTTCACACATAAATATTTGTATTCCGTGTTTAAACTATTGTGTTCAGTTGAATCCGTAGAAAAGGGACTAGCTCACGAGATCCTTCTTAAAACTATTTGACACTATTTACCCATTGAACTCCAAAATGTTTAAGAACGTACTCTATATATCCTGGCCACCACAGTGCAATATTTCCATGTCCTTTCCCGTGGCCAGGAGTAAACAATATTTCCAGCCTTTGCCAAAACATATGGCAACTTTTAGTAGTAAAAATTACTCCTGTAATTCCCATAACATGATTCCATCTGACTCAATCCATTCCGTCTCTGCAAACTTTCCTGTTCTAGTTTGTCTAATAGTCAAGCAGCTGAGTTCCTGAATAGCATAGGTTAGTAAGCACCAAGCTTTTAATACAGCTTAATGTCACGGACTTAAGTCTTCTACAGAACACATGTGCGGCACTTGACAATTTGCTCACGTTCTCGTGCCACTTGCTCACAGTCATGCTATGCCAAGTTAGCCTAAAACTTTAGGAATCGCTAAGAGAACACAAGAGGATTGCTAGGAAAGATTGTATTGTAGAGAACTTTGATTTTTGCCTGTGAACATGTATTGTATAGTTATACAGAGAGTATCTATTGCAGCATGAACAAAAATACTACTACGCATAACAAAAAAGCTTCAGAATGATACCTAATAAAAAACAGAAAATAAAGTAACAATCTCAACTAGAGATAAATACTGAAAAACATAACTTAAAAGACTAAAACATAGGAGGGATTCAAACCATGATCAACGACCACCACTGGTGCATTCACGGGCAAATTGACTATCCTCACCACATGATCAGATTTTGACAATGTAATACCATTAAGATCACCTCTTAATGTTGGATTACCAGATTATTTCTATTGTGGGATTATTGGTATATGCAACAGTGTTCTCTCTATGTTAGATGATTTATTAGAATATAGAAGTCGTGTGGTACTTTGGAATCCTAGCATATCCAGATGCCTCACCCTCCCAATGACTCCTCTTTGCTGTGACATTCAGGGACTTACACGTTTGTCCTTGGGTTTGGCTTTGCTATTAAAACAAGAGACTACAAGGTTGTGAGGATGGCCTATGCTCATGGTCTAGGGTTGAGATTTATGCACTTAGTTCAGGAATCTGGAAGGGTTTTGATGGTTCTATTCCAGATATTTGTGTCGTAGAGTATTTCTGGACTCAGGTTGAAATTTGTGGGAAGTCCACTGGACTGCATACAAGAGGAATGGGGAGAGAAGGGTGGAGAACTTGATTGTGATGTTTGATATCAATTAGGAGATTTTTCAGGAATTATCATTACCAGAAATTTTGGTTAATGAACCCCCTAAGAATTTCAATGTTGCAAAGCTTGAGGAATTACTTGTTGTGTATCAGTATGATACACGTGTTTGGAGCAGCAGTTGCTCCATTTGGGTAATGAAAAGGTATGGAGACACGGATTCATGGAGCAAAGAATATAATGTTGCACTAGGCCAGGGGAATTTAGGCATGGTACTAGCTGTTACTGATTGTCGTAAAATATTGTTGACAGACATGACGGGGATGCTAGCTAAGTATAATCCTGAGATGGAAACAAAGGAAAGCATCAATATTGCTGGTACTATCTACTCTTTTTATCATGACAATTACGAGGAAAGCCTTGTTTTGTTAGATAAAGGTGAGTTACTGCCTCCAGTTGATTTATCATCTGAGAAGTCGATAGATGACGATGATGATGATGATGATGATGCTACTCAAATAAGTTAACTCCTGAAGCATCATTTTATGCATCGGAGTGTCAAAGCTTTTCTTGGAGCCAGAAATAATAACGAACAAATGTTGTAATGTTTAGGCATACTTATAGGAAAGATGGAATATCTGCTTTCTCAGTCCTTCACATTTTTTTTAATCAAGCTATCTGTTGTTTGGTCTATATTTCAAGTGTTATGATTATTATTGCGACTTTAATCAATTTGAGTGTTCCTTCAGTTGTGGTTCTGTATTTGACTAGATCAATTATTTTTTTATATGGTAACCTAAATCTACCAACCTCAGACCCCTCTGTCCCTAGGAGTCAATACTGGTTCTCTCCAACTTGTTCCCCTTGGTGACTCAATCCCCCAACCTCAACGTTGGAGGTGGAGAGTTCTTTCCACTTGAGCTAGCCTTTCTGGTCAGATGAAATGCTTCAAAATTAAATGTGCTAGTCATTGCATTTTACTTGAGATAATCAAATATTGGTAATTACTTGGAATCTATTTATGAAACGCACATTAAATTGCACCTTACTTTATTGAAGGAAATCTTCAAACGTTCACATAATTGGACAAATATGAATTTAGGAAACTTATTAGCAACTTAACATGATCTAGACCCAAAGGGTAGCGGCTGCGGTTTTCCTTGTCATAAAAAAATTATCTAGATTCTAGATCATCTACTTTTCACAATGTATAGGCAACAAACCCAATGTGTTCCTACAAGTAGGGTTTGGGGAGGATAGAGTGAACGCATACCTTGCCCCTACCTTTGAGAAGGTAGAGAGGTTGTTTTAGAAAAAAAACTTTGGTTGAGCAAACAATGAAAATGAGGCAATAGCAACAAATAGAATCAAGATAATAAGATATTGAAGCAGCAGCTAGTGAGAGAAATCTAAAAAATAAGGGAAAGAAACGAATAATACTAATACTCCCGGAAAGTGAACGAGAACTCTTGCCAACTAACTAACCTTCTAGCCAAATCCTCGACCTTCACACCATTCCATCAAGAGTCATGTTCTTGATGAACTGGAGATGCTTCATTTACTGTCTAACCACCTCACTCAATACTTTTAAGGCCTACCTCTACTACTCCTCAAGCTACTATGACCAACCAATCACACCTCCTAATCGTGACATTTGCACCTCTCCTCCTCACATGCTCAAACCATTTGAGGCTCACTTTCCACATCTTATCCTGCACCAGAGCCACTCCTAACTTGTCCTGAATATCTTTATTCCTAATTTTATCTCTCTTCATACACCACGCATTCACCAAACACCTCATCTCCGTCGCTCGCATCTTCTGAGCATGAGAATTCTCGATTGACCAACATTTCGCCTCATATAGCAGACTCAGTCTATCCACCACTTGCCACTCGGTAGAGCTAACTTTTATGTTTAGGTAGTACATTCTTATCACACAGAGCACCGGATGTTAGCCTCCATTTCATCACCCTGCCCCAATATGATGAGTGACATCCTCGTCAATCTCCCCATTACCTTGGAACACTGACCCATGTTCTTGAAACTTCCTCTCCTGGGATGACATGTGTGTCAAGCCTCTCACGTCCACATCCCCTTCATAAGACACGTCATTCAACTTGCAATCCAAGTAATCAATTTTGGTCATGCTCAACTTAAAACCTTTTGACTCAAGTATGTCTCTAAACCTCCAATCTTGTGTTAAGTCCCCCTCGTGTCTCGTCAATCAGAACTATGCCACGTGCAAATAACATGCACCAAGGCACCTATCCTTGAATGTGAAGCTTAAGTATATCCATAGCCAATGCAAATAAAGATGGACTAAAGTAGATCCTTAGTGCAACTCCATCACGACCTGGAAACGTTCCGAGTCACCTCCCGTAGTCCAGACCCAAGCCTTAGTATCATCATACATGTCCTTACATGTCCTTAATCACTCTAGTGTAAGTTAGGGAACAACTAACACATTTTACAGGCATCTAAGTTATTTTACTTTTGATATTTCCATTATGTAAATTCCATAAGCTTTTAACAGAAAAGTTCCTTATTTTCTATTAAAGGGAGACTTATAAACAAGATGACATCTTTTTTATTTGGACAGTAACACAGCATTTGATAAATTATTTTCCTTTTATCTACTACTTCACTATACATGAAGGGATCTTCATTTATTATTTAACTAAAATAGGACAATTCCATAGATAAACTAATTTTACACCCATTCCCTCTCCCCCACTTATCAAATTTCACAGAAAACACACAGATGCTGGCAGAAAGAAACAATAATGGGTCATTTTGGAATTGCCATAAAGTTGAAAAAAAAGTGTTCTTGAAATCAAAAGCTCTAAGATATCAGGTTTTTTGCCAGCAAAATTAACAATAATAAAAGATTTTTTAATCTATTTAGGGATCAAACATGTGAAGAATGAAAGAAAGCAGAAGAAGCAAAGGGCGTACCGTATATATATATATATATAAGTTGGGAAAGCCGCAAATTTTATTTTCTGTTCAATCTTCCTCTTCCGCCACAAGTCACAATCTCTTCCATAAATACAAAATCAGCAACAGTAAGTGGAAGAAGGTGAGAAGAATTGACCATTCGGGCTGGCTTGGTAGTTTGGGCTTGGGATTTTCATATTGGAGATTTCGAGTTCGAAATCCCTTGCTTTCGAGGAGGAAAAAAAGAGAGTCATTTCTTCCTGGTCCTTTCGAACCACTCACTGAATACTTGGGATGGCTAGGGCTTTCGAATCAAGGCATGGGTGTCTGCTATTAAGAGGGAGCAGTAGATCGATTGAAGAGCTCAAAAGCAAAAGATTTGCCTTCTGGATCGAGCTTATCTAGTGTAAAACAGCTGTGTCATTTGCAAACTACTAAATAGGAGCTAGGGGGCACAGCTAAAGAATAGCGACGGGTTATTTCTTATCACTAAAAAAAAGTGAGAAGAAGTAGGATTTATTCACTTAAATACATACTTAAGTAAAATAGGGTTCAAATTATGACATTTAAAATTAGGAGTAGAGACGTCAAAATGGGTTTAGCCCATGGGGACGGGCCAACCTAATCTGTTGTTGGGATATGATTTTTCAAGCTCATTTAAAATTATCCTTAAGGGTTGATTAAGTCTGGGTCGGGGTCGACTCATGGGCCAAAACTATTTATTTAAGGTTAACTTATAGAAATCTCAATAGTGTATGAGCTAATTACTTATGTATGCAATATTGTAATAATATTACAAATCTTATCAAATTTTGGTACGTTCAGATACATGTATCTTGGGATATATGGATTCAAAATTAGGTGTAATTTGTTATGTATACACTCTATCTAAGTGGATTCACATGTATCTAGGATACAAAGACAAATCTCACGCCCTCGCCTCCCTCTCATCTCGCTCGTCACTCTGTTATCTCGTTCGCGTATCTGGGATGCATCATATCAGATATATGTATCTCACGTAGCTAATATCCTAGATACATGCTAATCACACTAGAGTTTTTGCTAATAATATTGAAACAACACCATTGTTTATCATATTTGATTGAAAAATCTTCTCATTTTCTTGATATTATAGAATTTTAAGTTTGAAAATAAAAAAAAAGAAGAAAGGCTAGCCCGCCCATGTGGCCCTTCTTGGGTTGGGTTGAGCATTTTTAGGCCTTTCCAAATAAAGGATCACCCCGCCCTAGCCATCAAATTCCTTGGTCCACAAGGCTTGGGTCTGGTGAGACTGAGTTGACCCTTTTTGACAACTATAATTAGGAGAAACTTTATATTTATGTAAAAAAAAGTACCCTTTCTCTCTCTTTCTAAGAATTTAAAGATGTTCTCTTCCCCGCTCTCTCTTGTTCTTTGGGTTTTCTTTTTATTTGTTAATTTTAAATTTTTAGTATTATTCGAGAAGAATTTATTAAAGTTTGGAGACACACCTATTTGAGATAAAATGTTCTTAAGATAATGTCTTCGACATGACTCGTAATTCTCTAATCTTATGATCAAATATTTTTTCACAAGATATTTAACAAAACAATAAAATAAAAAGTATAGGATTAAGCTCTACTCTTTCTCATTTTCTTTCTCTCTCTCTCATTCTTTCATCAAATATATCTAAGCCATAAATAAATATTAGTTATAAGGACTTGGATGTTTCATAAACAACCACTAATGTATTGTTGGACCTTGGATGTAAAGTGATATACCCTACACATAAGATGCATACAAAATACAACAACACAACTGTATACAAATTATATGCAAGTTGTACATTTTGACCAGATTGTATACAACAATAAATTTGTGTATGAGTGGTATGTCTTGATTGTTCGTACTAAATTTTTGTGTGTTGAAAATTAACTACAGCCAAAGAAAAAATATAATTTTATTAGTGAATCTTGTTGAGAACAATTATGTTGTTTGTTTGATTCTTCTCCGCTATTTTTTGTGATACGAGGACCTTTAGTATCATATTTCTCGAATTGCACGATAATTCCTGCATCTTAGAAATGTATTTTGATCATTAAAAATGTCGGACAACACTTTATTATTTTGGGTTGATCTTCGAAAATAACCTTGTTGACTGCTCATTTCGAAGAAATATGTGGTCGATAATGATATTTTTTTCAAATGCTTAATGGATGTTCTCAAAAAGTAATACGATCTCCCTCTATTTATAAATGTTAGGGTAGACAGTCCGAGTGTTAATGAACTCTCTTAACGCATTTGATTGGTTCATGTTTATCGCAAATGCAACGTGATAAGACTATTTTTTATTGGCCAACCATGTCAATTTTGATACTACACACTTTTGAATTTGGACGGTATAATCTTGTTGGTCTTGAATTTGATTGAAATATCAACTCACTTGACATATGTCATGACTTCGAGTGTCAAAATGAAATAAATCTTGATTTTGAAAAATAAAATAGATTATTTAATTTGTAAAGTTCAAATAAACCATCTGACCAAATAATTAAGAATTATGTTCAAATTTTATATGGACCAAACTAAATAAATTTTACATGTCTATATTAACTAAATTGTAAATATTTTGTTAAAAAACTTTTGCTACTTTCTAAAAATTCAAAAATCCTGTTAAAGCAAGTCATTAGTGCCAACATTTGAGGAAATTTGGTGAAAATTAGAATTGTGGTTTTAATCGAAATTCTATATTAAAGGAGGATGTTACTTTGTAAGACCCCAGTATATAAATAAGTTGTATATTATTTTAATGACTAATGTATTACTGGAGCTTGGATATAAAACAATATACACCCTAAATATATGATGTATACAGATGGCATACAAAATACAATAACACAATTCTATACAAATCATATGCAAATTGTATATTTTGACCATATTGTATATAACAAAACTCATATCCTAGTTGTATATCTTGATTATTCGCAATAAAATATTGAGTGATGAAAATTAACTATAGTAAAAAATAAAGAAAAAATGTAACTTTATTGATAACTTTTGTTGAGTACAATTATGTTGTGCTTTTGATTCTTCTCCGCTATTTTTTTGATAGTTTGAGGACCTTTCGAAACATATTTTTCGAACTACACGATAATTCATACATCTTAGAGATGTATTTCAATCATTAAAAATGTTAAACAACACTTTGAACTATATTCAATGATAATATTTTTCCGATGCTTGACGTATGTCCTCAAAAAGTTATGTAATCTCTCTATTTAATTATATATGTAGGAATAGACAATCTACGTGTTAATGAACTCTCTTACCACATTTTGATTGGCTAAATATTTATCACAAATGTTATTGTGATAAGGCTATTATCATATCATTTGAACATGTGACATGATCTCATTAGTCTTGAATTTGACTGAAATATCAAGTAACTTGACACATGTCATAACTTTTGGCTTCAAAATAAAATAAATCTTGATTTGAAAAATAAAATGGATTACTTAATTTATAAAGTTCAAATAAGTTATCTAACCAAATAATTTAGAATTTAATTCAAATTTCATATTGACTCAAATATCATGTAGATATATAAAAAATAAATTAAAAATGTATTAATATTGCTGAAAAGCTTTTAAACACAAAATAACCCTTAAGAAATATTTACTAATTCCGCTATAAAAATTGAAATTATATTTATTCCATATTTAAACCAACATCTTGATATTAATTATAATCATATGCATACCCTTTAATCTTTAATTATTAGGAAGGAAAGTCCACTTTAATTTAATTCTTCCTTCCTTCTACACCGTTGATTAACTATAACATCCAACGGTTCAAATTCACGATCCGCGTCATCCAAAACTAACCAATAAACATCTAGCCCCAAACTCCTATATAATGAATCTCTTCATCACTTTCACTTCACACAATTCAAACTCCAAAATCCCCCCAATTTCTGAAATCTCCCCTTCAATGGCACCAAAGGCAGAGAAGAAGCCAGCAGCTGAGAAGGCTCCTGCCGCCGCTGAGAAATCAAAGGCCGGCAAGAAGCTGCCCAAGGACGGCGGAGCCGCTGCTGCCGGAGACAAGAAGAAGAAGAGATCGAAGAAGTCGATCGAGACTTACAAGATCTACATCTTCAAGGTGCTGAAACAGGTTCATCCAGATATAGGAATTTCAAGCAAGGCTATGGGAATCATGAACAGCTTCATCAATGATATCTTCGAGAAGCTTGCTCAGGAGTCTTCTAGGCTTGCTAGGTACAACAAAAAGCCTACCATCACTTCTCGGGAGATTCAAACTGCTGTTCGGTTGGTCCTTCCCGGTGAATTGGCTAAGCACGCCGTCTCTGAGGGTACTAAGGCTGTTACCAAATTCACTAGCTCTTAGAGATTTGTTAGTTTTGTATCGATTTTTCTGTTGGATTTATGATTTTCGATTAGGTTTGGTGATGTAAAGAACAGAAAAATTGAATATAGAATAGATTTGAGTGAGTGCAGTAAATGAAATTGTTATATCCAATTTTTCTATTCTAATAGTTTGGTGTTGTGACTGCTTTCATTTTCGTGCTCATCACCTCTTTTATCTCTACGAGTTAGGAATAATGTTTGTAAACAAAACTCGAAATGATTTTCATCTACAAGATATTTGCATTTCTGAAGATTTCAGTTACACAAAAAGTGGTACTTTCAAGGAATTGAAACATAAGTCTAAGCTCCAGGAACAAACTTAGTGGCGTAAACCCAAGCATTGTTAGCAACAGGGTTGTCAAGGTGATCCAATAGGTTTTCAAGAGGGCCTTTACCGGTAACAATAGCTTGAACGAAGAATCCAAACATGGAGAACATAGCTAGTCTTCCGTTCTTGATTTCCTTCACCTTGAGCTCAGCAAATGTGGTAGGGTCATCAGCAAGGCCGAGTGGGTCAAAATATTGGCCACCGGGATATAAGTCGTTGCCTTCTCCAACTCCTGGAAGTCCGTTGATTCTAAAACCTTCAACAAGTCCCATCAGAACCACTTGGAAACCTAGCACAGCTAGAATACTCTGAGCATGGACAAGGTTCGGGTTTCCCAAGTAGTCAAGTCCACCATCACTGAAGATTTGTGCTCCTGCTTTGAACCATACTGGTTCTTTGAAGTCTACTTTCACCCATTTTTCAAGAACTTCTGGGAAAATGCAACCTAGTGCACCAAGCATTGCCCATCTTCCATGGATAACCTATATAGTTCAGTGTTAATCAGCAAACAACCAAACAACCTATCCAGTGAAGTTCCAAACGAGTAGGGTCATGGGAGGATAGAGTGTACGTAGACCTTACTCTTTTTTGGTAAGTGTGTCGAAATTTAAAGAAGTGTACAAATAAATGTACCTCAAGAGCTCTGTTCTTGGCAAAGGCCTCGGGATCAGCAGATAAACCAGCAGTGTCCCATCCGTAATCACCAGGGAATTCTCCGTTCAAGTATGAAGGAGTTTGAGCAGAAAAGGGTCCCAAGTACTTAACACGGTCAGGTCCGTACCATAAATCATTACTCTGATAAGATGAGAGAAAAAAGAAACAAGTCACATAAAAATCTAGTAGGAAAAGAAAGAAAAAAGGACAGTCTGATGCACTAAGCTCTCGTGTGTGAGGTCCGAGAAGGACCAGACCACCACAACAAGAGTATAGTTATTGCACATAAAACTACATTTCTTTCATAAACTGTTTTTTTGATTTTACGAGAAAAAACTAAAACATGGAAAAGAAAAGGGGATATAATGTATATATACCATGGTGAATCTGGCAGAGCCCATTGCAACAACATCTCTAAGAGGGTTAGCATTCTTAGTTTGGCCCAAAAATGGTGTTGCTCTAACAACTGTGGTGGAGCTAGCTGTTGCTGCCATTGATGCCATTTTCTTCAACCTCTCAAAGTTGTTTTTTTAATATATTTTGTGCTTGGCAAATGTGGATGGTTCTAAAGAGGGAATTGGTTGTTATTTGTATAGAAAAAGTGAGAATCCTACGTGGGTGGCTAATATTGCACAAGTAGAAATTGTGGTTGGAAATATTTTGTGTTGTGTTTGATTAGCCAATCACAAGGCTTGAGAAGATTTGAACTATATCTCCAAGTTATATCATCCTATCTTGATTTTTATAGTGAAAAATAATCAAATAATTGAGGCCTAAAATGGAGAACACTAATTACTATCCTACATTAAAAATTCAAAAATAACTATTTTTCAATTTCTATGATTAAAAAAAGAGATAATGGTTTAAAAAAATAATACACTTGAAATATCATTTTTTTGCGAATTTTTTTCTATCTAAACTATGAACAGATATTTATCAAAACACGCATCGGAATTAATGAGTTAGCTGCCATATGGACGAAATTTTATGGGCGAATAAAGTTGTCACGCACTTTTTGGGATTGTATTCAAATACTTGATTTAGTCAGTTTTGAGGTGTTTTTTTTTTGATAAATAGTTAGTGAATACTCAAATAGAAAACATAAACACATGATATTTTAGATATGGAACTCACAAAAAGTTGATACCTCAATTGTTTTTTTAATCATTATCTCTTAAAAATAGTAGTCGTTCTGAAGTTTCACATTTTACAACTCACAAGTAAACATTCAGAATACCTGTAGTATTTGAAATTCAAAGAAACTACATAAAAAAAAAGTTAAATCTTTATCTCACAATGTTAATTCCACAGATCTTAAGACTCAAGTAATTGAACAGTAACTAATATTTCTCAAAAATAAATAATTCCATTTAAAAGACCATATTTGTTCAACTTCTATGTACAGGGCCATAAGTGGTTATTTGTACAAAACAAATACATTTATTATTAGTCAAAATAGTGATCAACTTGCATTCACATTGACTATAATATCAGATATCTGCTACTTCCCACGAGCATATAACTTTGCTCACCACACAACACAGGAAAGTTCTAACCCATTGGTAATACATATTATCGGAGAATTCTGGTGCGAGATAATGTAAATTCAACTTAATTACACATACATATACTCTTAAAAGCACATATCACTATTCACAAACAGATCTTAAAAATACAAGAAGGAATCAAAGACACGGAATTTGTACTGAAAAAGAATGCAAATTAAGCAAAGCCAGATAACGTTCCGATATGAATACACACAGATTGATCACCACTCTCCAGTCAATCCTTCGACAAACCAAATACGAGGACAAAAGTAGCAAGAACAGCCTGCAATGCAACACAGAATAGTATTATTACATTACATGAGACATTAAGTTGCTATACGCGAATTGGCAGAATTCTATGGTTTTGTTTTTCAAATTCTGATTAAGTCGAAAAACCTTGACTTTGTAGGGAAGAGCACATCATCAGTTAGTACATTTGCTGCCTAAGAAAAAAGATGACTTACAGCAATGGTGGACGCGATGTATCCTGGTTTCTCTCGAGGATCAATATGTGCACAAAGCAGGACAAATGCAGCTAGATACCAAGGGATGCCAGCAAGCAGAAAACCAATAATGAACCTTCAAAAAAATAAAACAAGCAGCTAAGTATCATTGAATGTGAGACACTTTGAAATACATAAGGTCAAATTGCAGGATTCTAGTATCTTTCAATGGTTCTTTTCAAGCTACTAATTTCTCCCAATATGTGCTCTCTTGGAGGAGAATATGAAAGATCCAGAGTTAAAGGTCAAAAATACACATAAACTGTCGCTTTTTTCGGGAGTTTCACAGCCCAACTATCAATTATTCCCTTTTTCTACTTGAACTATCACCATCTATATATGATTAAAACACACCTCAACTATTAGTTCTCTTTTCCTACCTGATAGTTGAGGTATGTTTTAATACATAGATGATGATTGTTCAAGGGGAAAAAGGGAACAACAAATAGTTGAGTTGTGAAACTCAGTAAAAAAGGATAGTCTAGGTGTGTTTTTGATCATAAACTCAAAGATCGAGGACACAATTTCCAGCACCCTTTTGAGGAACATTCAAGAAGTGTTTGTTTACTTTTCATCGAATTCCTTGGACTTTGAAGGTATGCATTTGGATATTGGATCTGTTAGCACTAGATTTGCAAGGCACATTTACCCTTTACTGACCAAGACAAGAAACAACAAATAGTGCATCTTCCTTGTGGAGTAAGGACAATCGAATCAAGATATTAGAATATAAGCAGTGGGATAACAAAGACAGACCATCACTTAATCTCAGATATATATTTGAGCAAGTCTATAGACTAGTATTACTCGTATGGTAGATAACTAGCACACAAGAAGCATATGTTACTAAAAGCACAAAGCAATATGAACATCTAATAATTCAAGTCGAATGCTGATTGATTGAGGGGAAAAGAAAAAGGGAACTTACAAGAACCATCCGAGACCAATGCCACAGCAAGGAAGGCGTTGATGTCTCTCGGGTCTTCCCTCAGGATCAGGAGCAGTATAACCTAAAAAAATCAGGAAAAGTGGAAGAAAATTGTAAGTGACAATAGTTCGGAACCTCTAATTAACAAATAATACTGATGCTCTAAATGATAGAACTCATCGATAGTCTCATCATAGTGCCTTAAAAATATAACAAAGTATGATCCTGCAAGACTAGTCCCTCTAAATAGGATATATCATGTTCATCATTTGTAACACCGGGATGAACTGTAGCTAATCAATAAATCAACTAAGCTTCAATCCAAACTATCTGAGGTCAGGATAGGCGCAGGCATATCTAGTATAAAATCAATTGAACCCAGCATTTTCGACATGGAGCATGAATATATATATATATATAAAAAAATCACTAAAATCAACAAATATAAAGGGTAGTGCATTCACCGGTAAAAACCTAAAGACTGAACCATCAAATTTAAATCCTGGATTTGCCTCTGAGATATGAATTCTTTTAATTATGATTCTATAAAAATCATCATTTGACTATTTGTACAACCTACCACAAGTTTCTTATGGCTTCATTTCAAGTTAGTTCAACAATATTGTCCATATCAAAGTCAAATCCGTCCTAAACCATGAAAATAACATCAAAGACAAAGCCAAGGATTTTTAATTTACAAGTTCTGAATCACAATCGTTTTTGCTTAATTAGTTCTAAATAGATTATAAGTTTGAGCCAAAACTATTGAGTTCTCCGATCTCTTATTTATAAGGGTGGCTCCACCCAAATTAAAAACAATTTTTAAAACCCTATCTGGACTAGTTTTTGGGAGAAATTTTATTTTCACATATAAAAGTTCAATTTTTTTCCAAGCAATCCAAACACAAACTCAAATGACAAAATTCACAACTTCAAAAACTCAAATTTTTGAGTATCAACTTCACAATCGCTAAACGGGACAAAGTATAGGAGCAACAACCTGGAACTGCCTGATAACCATGAGCATAGTATTCAGGCGTAGGTGCCCCCGTAGCGCCAGGCGGCGGAACCGGCTGAGGAAATCCCATCACCGGTTGAGAAGATGCTTGAAAAGTTCCATATTCCGGTGGCGGCACCGGCACCGGCACTGCCGTCGGTTGGTCTTCTCCGTGGTGGTGATGGTGGAGGAAGTGGTGGTGATGATGACTCTCCTTACCTTCTTCACTCATTGAATTGGAAAAATTTAATTGTTGAGCTTTTCTAAGTTTTGAGTTGGGAGTTTTGGATCAACATTTATGTTTGGTTGTTATGATTGACTAATTATGAGCTTCCACGTGGACATGTCCAACTACATTTCAAATTATTAAAAAAAAAAAAATCCACCCGGTGTCGTGAGCTCCAACTAAATTCGAATCACGACCGCAGACCCACTTGGAGCGACTCCCAACATGTAATTTTTCTCTATACCAAGGCTCAAACCCCTTATGAATGCTTATTAGCTAATCTTGTGGTTTCTAGATAAGTATTGACAATGTTGAAAAGTGACCCTCATGTTGGAGATAGCAACACACCAAACTATTTTTTATTTAAAAAAACAAGTCACTAATTAGCTATGGCCTATGAATAAGTATTACTCCCTCCGTCCCATTTTATGAGACACTTTTTGAATTTCGATATTCAAACAAATCTAACTTTGATTGTAATTTTTTCATAAATCTTTTAAACATTTTGAATTATCAATTATTGTGACTTATATATAAATTTCATTAAAAAAAAATAAAGATTTCATGCACAAATTTCCGGTCAAACTTAAACTGTTTGACTCTTGAAAAACGAAAAGTGCCACATAAATTGGGACAGAGGGAGTAATATTAATAATTAAAAGAGAAATTTATTCTGTTGACTTGCCATTTTCTTAGATAATTATTTATATGAAGATTGACAGGTATATCAAAAAAAGTTAATGAGAAGCTCCCAAGGAGGGGTAATTTATTACAAAATATGATTTGGTGATATTTTGGTAGAGTAGAGTGACTCATTATGAAAAAACATGTGATATTATGATGCATCATATAAACACTCAATCTTCATATTATATCACAACAAAGCTCTTACAAACTCATTGAATAAACCAGTATTAAACATAAATGTGTATACATTGCTCACAATTTACAGTTTCTGGCACAATGAAATGATCAAACCAGAGATCAGAGATCAGATTTCGTCTCTTGCAATCCACAAACCATGTTAGATGGAACCGCGATATCGATCATTTTTGGATATGACAAATTCAAATCTGTAGGAAAGAAGTGATTTTCATCAGCAACTAAAGATTAGAGAAAAGCTGTTGAGAGGGAAAAAGGAAAAAAATTGAATTGCTAACTCACTTTGCATGATATTCTTGAATGTTTCCTGCAAAATTGGTTTTTTTTTAGCGAACATGAGAAACAAGAATTGAACGAGGTTTTCTTAGAAAAAAAGAAGAGAAATTAGCAACAGACGCATATAGTTAAGAACTTTATGTAACTATAGTCAGCTTTATGATGCAAACGGAAAGAAGTGAGATGACTAATGGAACAACAAGTAACTGAAAACAGAATAAGATTATCTAAACTCGCATTTTTGTCAACTTTGGTAGTTAAAGGCAGTTCTTTTCTTGTCCAAGTTTTTCGACCACAGAGGAATGTGGATTGAGCATGTCCCTCACACTTTAGCCACAAAGGAATGTGCTTCGCGTGAAACTAAAACTAGAGTAAGAACTACTATTGTAGAAGTACCTTATCTTTTGACAGTCGTGGATTGTAAAGCATCTCCTCCCCCACTGTGCTGACCTGAAAAATGAAATGCACTAATGTAAACAGGTTGAGAGCCGCAACTACATAAACTGAAAAAAAATGAAAAGATATATCCTTACGGTGAACCCCTTGTAGTCATGAGCAGGATATAGTAAAGTATCTTTGGGCAATGTGAAAATCTGTTCACACAATGATAATGAATCAGCAACAGTAAGGATAAGAAAAGAATCGAACATTCGTGTTGTTATATTCATAGAAGGAAACAGATACTATATCCTTGCCTGCGAATGGACAGAATCATATAATTTGTCTGAACTTCCACCCTGCAGGAAAGTAAGAAAAATGATTAAAATTTGATACTAACAAACAGAAAACTTTATTTCATTTCGTGAAGTCCATCTCGAACTTCTAACAAGTATAAATAGATGCTTCCATTTAATTTGACTAATTGGACTTTCAGGAGGATGTACCTGAAAATCCGTCCTTCCACATCCCCTTATCAATAGAGCATCACCAGTAAATGCCATCCTTGGCTGAGGCTGATTGACTCCATCTCCAGTAACATAGGTAATACAACCTAACGTATGACCGGGAGTTGCACGAACCTGTAATGAAGTTTATCAGAATATAGCTCGAAGATAGAAGGTAAATTTCAGCACTACAACCAAATATTCGTGAATATTTTGGTAGGTGTCTCCATATAACTGATGGAGAATTACAACGAGTAACGACCAACTAAGAGAGTAGGTAGTTGTTCTTCTTGTACCCATTGATCCCACGTTATGGAGTCTGTACAACCGAGGGATGATTATGATGGTCTAAATGAATCTACCCTAACAAGATTTGATGACTCAATTGCACAACAAACTGTTGGTAATTGTCCGTGTTTGCAAGTCTATCAGACATGTATAACAACAACAACAACAGCACGTATGACATGATTATTTCTTATAACTATATATGTATGTGTACCTCCAAATAAATATCTCCAATGTAGATTTTATCACCAGGTTCAACGAAAAGATCAGCTCTTGCATTGCTTGCTTTAGAAATGATTGATTTCACGCCAGACACCTTAGTCTGCAGCACCGAAAACAATAATGAAGCATCGGAAAACAGAAGAGGGACAGTTTTGGAAAAATGTAGGCAAATGAAGTATTATGTTCAAAGAACATAAGTCCGACCTTAATCAAGCCAGAGCCAGTGACATGATCAGCATGAACATGCGTGTTTATAGCGTATATAAGCTTCAATCCCAATTCTTTAACAAGTGCAAGATCACGATCCACTGTTCTGTCCACGGGGTCAATCAACTGCAGTTGGATTATATGTTACCATAGATTGAACTAAGCAAACCAATGAATCTCTATGCCTTCAGTTCAGAAGGCAGAGGTAAAGTTATAGAATTCATATTTTGATGGATAAATCAAATTTTTGAACACTAAAAGGAAAAATGGATTCTAGAGCTCCATGATGTGTTGCTCGACTTTGTATAGTTGGATACAAAGTTATCTATTTCTGAAACAAGAATTGAAGTAGTAGATCTTTAACTACCTATTCAATCTTCTTCCACTACACGGAGGTATCCCTCGTTCTTATTTCATCCACTTACCCCAGTGTGACTCAAACCCGCGACCCATACATTGGAGACAAGCTACCTCACAATTAAACCAACCTCTCATTCTTATTTCTTTTTGCTTTCTAAATCCATCCTTTTGAGCTTGCTAAAGTGAGCCTGCTCTTCTTAAAAAGTGAAAAATACTAGTGAGATTCAAACACAAGTTCGCGTGTCTTGGCTCTTTCAAGGCGCCTGAAACCACTAGGCTACATCACATTGTTGTGTCAAGGGTGCCACAATATGTTATTTAACCACTTTGTTTATCATTTTACTTGTATATACAATATAATTTTCCGACGAAGGGTGTCCAATTGGACATCCTGACATGAGTTTAGCTACACCCCTGCTTGTGTGACTAATTCCATGTGGATACATGCTACCTCTCATCAACACAACTACTAGATAACTCTATCTCTTTCTACCTTCTATTTTTTTATAATCACGGTGTCCGAATCACCTAACATGTTGTAGACATCGAAATTTTACCGGATCCCAAAATAACACTCTACATTCTATAGCATGATTCCAATCCATCTTCAAACTCTAAGGTATAGCTCACAACTCTAAAAATGGTACACATTCTATTGAAGAACATCTCGAATATTCCATAAAATTTTAGGTATATATTTACAAAGAAATCAAAACATCAAATATCAAGGGATAAATATTCATTAATAAAACCTAAACCTTTGTTCCAATCATATTTCACTTATAATTGTAGTCAATTTCCATCACTTTAAAATTTACCGCAAACACGTGCCCATAGATTAATTCTATTAATACCTGCTACCTCCCACCAGGACATCGAAGATACACATTACCCAAGATTATACAAATTAGAAATTGAACTAAATATAAAAAAAAGTAAAATTTTTTTTACCAGTGCTGGTTTATCAGGATGCAATGAATCAGCAAGAAGGTAAGTATAGGTAGATGATTCCTTCTCGAATAATTGACGAAAAATAAGTTTACAAGGCATGATTTGTGCTAAAAACGACGTCGTATAAGATTTAAAAGGAAGAAAAATATGGGGTTTTGGCAACAAAATGGAGAAGCTAGAAAATGAAGAAGATGTAGAAAAACGAAAAAACATCATATAAATATTAGTAAATGACTTTATATTATGATGAAAATGTGAAAATAAATTTCAGAAGCAAAGAAAATTTAATAGTAAAACGAAAATTCTAATTGAATATGCAATTGATAGTGATTTGACAATATTTAGTGCTAACACGCGAAAGATGATGCCACCTATATTATATATTATTTAAGATCATAAAATTAAAAAATATTTTTATATATTAAAAAATAATAAAGTTATATTTTTTTATTTTCTTTAAATTTTTATCAAATCAAACTAATTTATTCGTTTTAGACGGAGGGAGTATTACCTTTTAGGTTGCCTCCACGTTGATTTTATTAATATAACCACTTTACTTTTTCTTCCTCTTGAATTGTGACCGCTTCTCTTTCAACTCAAATATATAAAAAGTTTAAATTTCTTTCTTGTTTTCTCTCTTTTTCTAGTAGTTGAAAGAGACTATCGCATTTATATATTTGAAAAAGGGAAACAAATAAATATACTTTTGAACTATCGTAAATTCTATATAGATATTTTTTATTATATTTTTGGGATATTGATATTTTTGTTGTCCAAAAACTATATATATGCCCTTTACTCTAACGAAAGACTAAATAAGGATACGTGGTATAATCTTATCTGTCGATCCGATATTTAATAAATATCGGATCGATAGATAAAATTATGACACGTGTATAACCATTAGTATAAAAGGTATAAAAGCTCTAGTTTTTGAACGGCAGGAGCACCAATGTTATAAAAATATGACGGGTGGTATCCGCATATCATTTACGATAATTCAGAGGTTTATTTGTCCCTTTTCTCTTCGAAAAAACAAATATGTAATGTTTATATTCTTATTTTTGTCCTGTCTTTAACTTGATAAAAAACTACACACTATTCATTAGTCTCTTTGAGACACGTGTATTCTACGTGCCACCTACAAATGGCAATTCAAAACTGGAACGAAAACTTCAAAAATACGGATCTCCAGCAATTCTCCAATTCTCTCGCCATGTTGTTCCAAAAATTTCTTGAAAATTCACCTGACCCGACCCGTTTTGACATTTTCAATTGCTTTCAAAATCAGTTACTACACTACTTTACTTACGTGTAAAAAAATGGAAAACCAAATTAATGGTTAGAGAACAATGCATTAAAAAGTTAGGGTGTCATTATTAACTGTAATTAATAAACAAAAAAGAGTTTTTTTTTTTCAAGATTTCTTAATGGGTGTGTTTATTTTTGATCAGTGACTGTAAATAGGAATCAAAAAAGAATTTTTCTTTTCAAGATTTGGTGATGGGTGTGTTTATTTTTGATCAGTGACTGTAAATTGGGAATAAAAAGGGAGTCTTTTTTTTTTCTGGGGTTGGAAGATTTTAAGAAATGGCAAGTATAACGGAGGTTACAATTCTACATCATGTGGGCATTGTGTTAATTGTAATATGGTTGCTTAATTCCTTCAATTATGGTCACCCTTTGGTTTATTTCATCTCCCTAATGTATCTTTATCTGGTATGTATTACAAGTTTCTGTTTTTTTTTTTCTGTTCTTTAAGGTTTTGTGGTCTTATGATGTTAATTTAGGCTTTTGTTGTTGGAATTTTTGAAGGTTAATGAGCAGTATGTAACTAGATTAAAGAAGAAACTGCAGTTTGAGGAGAAAAGACAGTCGAATCAACGACGAGTGAGTATTTGGCAGCACAATTTGTAATATCTTTATGTATTTCTTGTATTGTTTGATTTAACAGGTCCACAAAGAATATTGGTGGGCAAAAAGTATAAAAATATTCCAAGATTCAAAAAGTTGCTGAGGGAGATTTTTTGGCTTTATTAGTGAAATATGGAGGATTCTGTATTCTTGCAGTTGTTAAAAGTCCCAAGCTTTACATTTTGTTGAAGGGCCCCAGACTGTTCATTTTCTTTTGCACTATGATTCTTTATGCCAAATTAGATTGAATAGTTAACTAGGTCTCATGAGTAGCATCTTCACACCAGAATCTGTACTACTTTACAAAAGTCATTAAAATGAATTTGTGGAGAATTGATGAGATAGGACATGACAAGCCTTCTGCTTATCGAGGACATGACCGGAGGGGAGGTGAAGGATATCGGTAGAAGGGTAGTAGTAATAGTTTCGTATCTTGCTTTTCCTACTAGTAGTATTAGTATTATTTCTGGTATTTTTTGTTATTTTATTATTTCTGCATTTCTCATTCTTAGTTTTCTATTACTACTTGTTGTGTCTTATGCCCTTGGTTTTCTTACTATCCTGCTGCTGTTACTGCCTATGTTTCCATAAATGTTGTGTTTTTGCCTTCTTGAGCCGAGGGTCTATCGGGAACAACCTCTCTACTTGCATAAGGTAGGGATATGGTTTGTGTACACTCTACCCTCCCCATTACACTCGGTATGTTGTTGTTGTTAGATTATGGCAAGCAAATTAATTTTTTTAAGTTTGATATCTGATGAAAATGGTAGTCACTTGCTATAGATGTGGTATTTGAGTCAATCCTTTTTGTTTGTTCTTATATATATATTTTTTTTGGGGCTTTTCTCAGGTACTTTCTGATTCTGAAACAGTGAGGTGGTTAAACCATGCTCTTGAAAAGATTTGGCCTGTATGCATGGAGAATATCGTTTCACAGAAAATTCTCCTCCCTATCATTCCGTGGTTTATGCAGAAATTCAAACCTTGGACTGTGGTAGGAATTCTTATGTACCAATTACCATTTTAGTTGTAAAATGGCTTTGGTTTTGATTTTCCCCTCTGTTGTGTGCTTTGAATTATAGTTGTGTTTTAGGTTTAATTGTTGGCTTCTTTGTTAAATACAGTAGTTATTAATCATTGTAACATAATCAGCAATTTTGATAACTTCAGTATGGGGATTAACTTTTTCTGCAAGATAAGTTACTAGGATGCTTTTCTCTTAACCTACAGAAAGACATTGCAGTGCAGTCTCTCTACTTAGGAAGAAGCCCGCCTATGTTCACGGAAATGAGGGTTCTTCGTGAATCTACTGGAGATGATCACCTTGTATGTAATCCTGACTTAAGAAAGTTGTTCTATTCGATCAGTATGGTTCTGCTCGATTTGTGCTTATTTGCTAAGATATATTGAGTGCAGGTATTGGAGCTGGGAATGAATTTTCGTTCTGCAGATGACATGAGTGCGATTCTTGCCGCAAAGCTGAAGAAGAGGTTGGGATTTGGGATGGTGACAAAGTTGCATCTGTTGGGAATGCACATTGAGGGAAAGGTAAATACCTAATGCCAACTCATAGATGTGAGGGTGCCAGATTAGGAGTATCGGTATATATTTTAAAACTCCATTATCAGATTCATTTTAGTTCTAAAATATTTGTGTCTGGTAAACTTAAAATCTTAACTAGATGTAACCTTAGATTTTACATGACTGCCTTTTAACTTACAATACAAGTGCTTTGCAGATCTTACTTACTTTTGGCAACATTTAGCTGAAAAGTTGATTAAAAGGCTATTTTTAAAGTTCTAGGACTTATGCAACTTGTGTATCGTGTCCCTCATATGTTGTTTTTCTTTCTCGGACAAGGACAAAGAGCTCAGATGTTGATGTTGTCTTTTATTAGAAGATTGTTTGAAGGGGCCTAAAGAAACATTTTGATGATAAAAAATTCTAGACTCTAGATATCAGTATCTCAGATGAGTTGATTTACGTAAATATGGGATTGCATGATAGTATTATCAGACAGTGACGGGGTATGGATTAAATATTTACAGCTAATTTCAAAATGGTACTGACAGATCAACTATATGCACCATGATTCTTTATATTATTGGTAAGCAGCCTTTTCCAGATACTTAGCATTACATGAGTATGTTCTAGTTCATCCTTTAGTGTTGTTTGATGTTTGTGGCTAGTAAAAGAATCATTGATTTATAACATTCTAGTTCTAGTTATAAAGTTGTATGTTAATTCTCTTATGGAATTTCAGAAAATTTTCTCCCAGTGTAGTTTAGCTACTGTGAGGTTGAGATATTTAGAGGTTTGCTAAATTTTGTTTATCAATCTCAATCTGATGATTTATCATTGATGTGATGGATGGTCATATTCTGATCCCAGCTATTGCAAAATAAATTTCTTTGGGGCTAAACTTTTTCCATGTAGGTCTTGATTGGTGTGAAGTTCCTAAGGAAGTGGCCGTTTCTTGGTCGTATGCGGGTGTGCTTTGCTGAGCCTCCTTACTTTCAGATGACTGTAAAACCAATTTTTACACATGGGATTGATGTGACAGAACTTCCTGGAGTTGCTGGATGGCTGGTTAGTTAAATTGGTCTCTCTCAGTATCTGGGTAAATGACTTGGCAGTTGTGCACTTTCTCCAAATTTGTTTTGCCTTCTTTTCAGGATAATCTTCTTTCTGTTGCATTTGAGCAGACACTTGTTGAGGTGCGGTTCCCATTGTCTTCTTTACTTTATTCCTCTGTCATGCTTGGAGTGTTAAGTGTCTTTTATTTTGACCTTGATCCTCTTTATATTATGATAAATGTTTCACATTAATACACTTGGGTATCAACTCTCGGCCTTCTCTTCACTTGCTCAAATGGTGTGCATAGTTCACCAACTGGTACTATGGTTACCAAAAGTCCTAATTAATGATTCGTAAGGAGTTTTCAGACTAAAGTCTGGATGACATTTTGCAGCCCAACATGCTGGTAGTTGATATGGAGAAATTTGTCTCACCCCAACAAGGTAACAGTTACTCTAACCTGTCTCTCTCGCTCTCTCTTTTCTCGTTGCTCAATATCATCAGGCCCAAATCAATAATGGATTAGTGTGAATGATGTCCTAAACCACAACACATGAATGGATATTTGAAATCATTTTGTATGTGGAGGTATTTAGTATTTACAGAATTTGAACATCAAATCTTCATGCGGGGAATTTCCAAGAATCCTCTTCATTCACATTGTCTATACTACAGTAATTAATTAGCTATTTGTTCATAACTTGTTTGGATGGAAATGTAAGGGAATAAGAGTTGGTTGGCTTCAGTTTGGGATACATAAGTTTTATTTCTGCTACTTAATTCCATATCGTTTGTTTTCTTTTCAGACGAAAGCTGGTTTTCTATCGATGCCAAGGAGCCCATTGCCCATGTTATTTTGGAAGTCCTTGAAGCAGAAGACTTGAAACCAGCAGATTTAAACGGTTAGCTGACAGGCTTCTTACTGTAATCTATCTAATTAGGACATGCTAAATACCTGAGAGATCGTTTTCAGGACTGTCTGATCCATATGTTAAGGGGCATCTTGGGCCCTACAGATTCAAGACTAGGACTCAGAAGAAGACATTAGCTCCACAGTGGCAAGAGGAGTTCAAGATTCCAGTCTGTTCATGGGAGTCTCCTAACGATATGCTCAACATAGACGTTCGTGACAAAGACCATTTTTCTTCGGATGAAGCATTGGGGTCTGTCCTATTCTCTTTTACCTTTTACTGCAGGAACATAGTCATAGACTAATAATAGGATATTAGGATATACTATGGCCCAGACACCATCAAAAAGAAAGAAAGGGCAGCTCGGTGCACTAATAATAGAATATTAGGATATATTATACAGCCTTGCCCTGTATTTTTGGAGGTGGCTGTTTCCACAGCTTGGACCCATGACCTCCTGGTCACATGGCAATATAGCTTTATCTGTTAATCCAAGACTCCTCTCCAATGGCCGAGACATCATTATCATCCCAAAAAAAGGGAAAAGAAGGATATACCATGAGTGAGTTGTTAACCCCAACCACGTAAGAGTCGGGTTATGCTGAGAAATTTCCATTTTTAGGTGGCTTCTATTGCTCTTTGCGAGTTATCTCTTGCTTTTAGTTCCTTCTTCCACAACGGTTGATTCTCAGCTTTTATTGTGCTTATCTTTATGCTTCAGCTATCCTGCAAAGCTAATACTTGTAGTAACATCATATTCCTATCTATTGAGGTGTTATGATGACTTGGACAAGTAGAGATAGATTTTCGCTTTATTTTGTGTTTCTCATCCCTGTTCATATCCTGAGTTCTTTTGTATTTGAAGATGAAAGTAGGATCTTCACTGGCCGCTGGAAGAATAAAACTTCCCCTTGGTGCATAATCTATTTGCTATCATATTCTTTTTTTCCCTTTTGAAGAATCCTCTCAGCATCTTCTCTTCTGTTGAATGTTATGCAAAATGTGCCATAATAAATGCAAATGCTTTTGTGCGCTTTATTAACTCAACATGTTTCTTTTTGGCAGAGATTATTTCATAAGCATCTGTGATTATAGGGATGGCCAGAGGCATGATATATGGTTATCTCTTCGTAATGTTAAAACGGGGAGATTACGTATTGCCATAACTGTAGTTGAAGGCAGCGAAAAGGTACATACTTCTTTCCTGCAAGTTACGGTGAACAAGAACTTAGGCTGTCACGAAGCCAACACTTCTCATGAGATCACTGTTAATTGCTTCTGGAAATGATTCGACTTCAATTTATTCTGTTTTCCAGATGATCCCATTAAATTAATTAGGCCTAGTGACAAGTAGGCCATATATTTTTATTAACGAAAGTATAGATAGTTGAAAAGTTATGTGTATTGATTTTCAGTGTACAGAGCAGTCATACGAGCAGGCAAAAACAGACAACAAACAGGACAGCAATTCTGATGAGATGGATACAGCCGAAGGAGGCTCCTTACCCACCGAGACGGATAAGCAATCGTCAAAAGTTGCAGATACATATGTACCAATTAACATAGAAGGGCAGAAGGAGACTGGCATGTGGGTACACCACCCTGGCAGTGAAGTACCACAAGTTTGGGAACCGAGAAAGGGAAAGAGTCGGGCTATCGATGGAGAAGTTCTTGGTTCTGATGCTGATTCCATGGGAGGAAGTTTCAAGTTAAGAGGGGGAGGATCTACTCGAGGTGATGATTCTGATGAAGGCAGTGGATCTAAGAAGTCGAATCTAATCAACAGGGGTATAAATAAGATCGGGTCCATTTTCCACAAAAGTCAGAAAAGCGAGGACAGGTCTGGAAAGCTTGGAGATCCTGTTCCATCTCCGCAAGCTAATCTAAAGGCAGTGAGCGCAAAGGAGACCAGGGTGAATCTTATTATGAATGATTCGGTGGAAACAACTTCCCGAGATGATAGTAAAGAGGCTCATGAGGGAAATGTTCAATGTAGTAGCGCCAACAAGAGCAGAGTCCGCGACAAGGCGAAGAATATCCTAAGACATGCAGTATCTCGGAAGTCATCACGAAAATTTAAAGGTGAGTTAGAACCAACAGCATCAGAGAGAGATCTATCCGTGGAATCTGATTCCTCGTCCGATGATTTTACTCCCTCAGTTGGTTCACCTCTAGGCCGTTCAGTTAGCGGTCATTTCATAGCCAGCACTAGCATTGAGAATCCCATTGACAACACAGTGAAGAGTAGTGAATTGGTAGGTGATAAGGGAAACATGAAAACTAGTGAGGAAGTAGTTCATGATAAAGCTATGAATTCAGCAAGTCCAAAAGTTTCAAACCTTTGAGGTGGAATGGATCAATGTGTTAAAATGAATATGTTTGTTGTACATTTTTCTTAATGCAGATAGCTTTTACTTGTACATGAATATATATATCATGTAATAGTTTCATTATGGCTTCTGTTTGTACATGTTGATCCTCTTTTTCTGTCAACAATGCATATACTTCTTTGTGAAACTATTGACATGGTGTGACATTGTCTGCTTTGAGCAAAGTCCGTATGGTGTGTTTGTCTAAAAGCATCACATCATTATTAGGAGTATGCAACCTTAAGGCACTAAGTCGGGCTTTTTCATGTCAGCATTCTGTCATTTTCATACTCTTTTCGTGAAACAAATTTGATAATTAATCTTCAAATTTGATAATTAATCTTTCTAAAATTGAGTTTTTAAGAAACGACATAAGATGATCATTTTCATTTCTTTGGACCTTAAATATTCATTGTTTACGTATCTAAGATCTTTTTGTGCAAGTAAAAAGATGGTGGAAAAGCCAACATATACAAACACTAGATACAAGAGTCCGTGTTAGCATGAACTAATATATATTATTTAAAGTCAAATCAATTTTTTAAAATTATTTTTACATATCTTAAGTTATAATTCATTTTACTTAATTTTCAAATAATATGCGTCACTTCCTCTATTCTAGGATCGCATCAACTTGCACAGTCAAATTTTTTATAAACAGTGACAAATGAATACCCTCCATAGATCTCCTAGAAATAGAAATAGTATTGTACTTAATTAGTTACTATACATATATCAAACCGATCCAATATCATATGTATACAATTTTGAAATTATTCTATACCTAAAAACATTTTAAATTTTATTTCGAGATTATTAATCATATTCCATATATCGAACAAACTCCCACTATTCTAACACTGGGATTGGTCTAACAATATTTGCCCACTGTCTATAGCAAATCAACACAATTAATTCAATTTAATAAATAAAAAACTCAAATCAAACCGATCTATGTACCCCTCTGAAAAATTACTATTAATATTAATATTGACATCCAAGGTTTAGGAGCATGATAAGAGTTGTCATTTTATTGATTTCCCCCTCACTAATACATCTAAATTCAAGTACAATTAACCTCTAGCTAATCAATTACAATAGAAGTTACAATTTTTGGCACAAACTTTAGCCTTGTGTTTTTTTTTTGGTTTCCCACCCAGTGTAGTGTCTAGAGCTCCGAACTTAGCCTTGTGTTGTTAAAGCTCATGAATTGTGATCATTTTCCTCCAAGGGAAAAGTACCATAGCCATATTCATACACATCATGATCTTGTCCATAACTATTGTCCATGTACCAAAAGTTCATCATGTCATCATTAATGGTATTAGAAGGAGCAATCTCCATCTCTATATCCATCCAATTCAAATCAACACAGTCCGATTCGAGAAAATCTTGACTTTGACTTTGACTTTGACCATATTCCCACGACTGCCAATCTTCACTGTTGATAGTACTCCCTTGATGAGTATTATGAAATGAATCCGGATCGACGGGTTGATCATTAATTTCAGCCTCGAGAGATCTAATCACACTCGATAATCTCTCATTATCATGATCAATATCGTCTACGCCTTGCGAGTCATCAAGCAATGACATTAGAAGGGAACAATCTATTTGGGAGTTATCAAAATTGGTCAAATCATTATTGATACATGCCCAATTCTCAACCTCAGGTACTAAAGTTGCCATAGTATTGTTTGATGAAAAAAAAAATACTCAAAACACTTGAAATACTAAAAACTCACAATGGTTTCTCAAGAAAATTATCATACCTTTAAATAGCCAAAGAAACCATTGAGCCCCACAAACTAAATAAATGCTAAAAATCTATCATATCTCATAGAATACCCTCCCACCCCCACCCCCACCCCCAACCAAATAAAAAAAAGGTATACAAATGGCACATTTGCACATGGTTCATAGTCACCCACTAAATAAATCAACAAAAAAAAAAAAGTGCGTACTAACCAACCGATAATGTGGTTATTAAAAAATAATTGAATACAATAGTTGATACTTGGCAATTAATATTCTGTTAAATGCCCTTGTCATGAACAAAGATAAAGTTGAAAAAATTGCCCTATATGTACAACACCTATTCAATGAGATCTTATATTATACTATGCACAAGTGAGTTTATATGGTCAGAACTCACTATAACAATACTTTTATATAACACTATCTAGGGATTGAAAAGAATATGAAAGATTGATCGAACCTAATTGTATCGAACCAATTTATATCATTTTTTAAAATAAAATCGTGGACTTTTGTTTAAGTGTATAACCGTCCCGAACATCAGGATCGTCTTTTTAATTATTATTTTTAAAACGAAAAATTTCCAAACCAAAAACCTTACATGTATGTAAATATCAAGTTTTTCTCAAAATAGACTTTTTATGTTAAATTTTATCTTTTATATAACGACTTTTCATCTATAACAATAATAACTATCTTTAAAACGATACACTCTTTAATTTATAATATTACCCCTCTATAACAAGTATTTCTTTTTTGAGAATATATTAATTAACCATCTTATTAGAAATAAATCAATCTTTGCTAAAATTCAAGCGTGAGAACTCATGATTTCTTACCCGCTTCGTTGATTACTAAGTCACACTAGCTCTTGTATTGTGTGTTATGTTAAAGTGACATGCAAGGCAAAAATGTATATTAATTGTACATAATCTTAATATGGTAAAATAGACAACAAAATAAATATTGGATGAAATATATATACACTAATTGTGTAAAAAAATCTTTGTAATATTAAAAGTAGGGGTGTACATGACCGGGTTGGTTCGGGTTTTTCAAATATCAAACCAAACCATTTGTGTAAAATTTTTAAATTTATAAACTAAACCAACTAAAAAAATTTGGATTTTTTCAGGTTTTTCAAATACCAAACCAAACCAAACCATTGTGTCGAATTTTTTAATTTATAAATCAAACCAAACTAATAAACCTCGAATTTTTTCAGATTTTTGGATTTTTTCGGTAAAGTTTGCATACAAACATATAATTAACTTGTGCTCCAAATATTTTTTAGTCCAACCAAAATACAATTATCTAAGGTGTCTCCTAAAAAAATAACACAAAATATGAGATGAGTACTGATGACACAAAAATATTCAATAGTAAAAATAATGAAATCATCATATAAAATAAATATTGCAAAGCCATAATGAAAATAATCATAATTTAAAAGTACATCATGCTAAAATAAGTTTACTAAGTATTAGTTACATTACTTAATATTTAAGGAAAATTAAAATTAGATTATGTATTTTAATTGTCTAAACCAATGTAAAACTAAAGAACAAATATTCAATATATTATTGTCATTCTTAGTGTTGAATTGATTTTTTTTTTGCATTAGTATTAATTTGATTTTGATTTAAATTTTATTATAATTATCAACATCTATGAACTATAATTTTTATTGGACCATTCCAAATTCTAAGTTTTAAACTTGAAATAATATATTAAAAGATAAAAACTATGAAACAGTATAAGAAATATTTTAAAATTATATCAAAGTAAATATTTTTATGTATAAATAAAATTTTAAAATTACATATATAATGTCAGGTTGATTTAATCTCGGATTGTTTGTTTTTTAGTTAAAACCAAATCAACCCAAATATAGTCGTTTTTTTTTTCCAATACAAAACCAAATCAAACCAAACCACTAGTCGGATTTTTTTTTCGATTTGACTCGGTTTTCGGTTCGATTTTGTACACCCCAACCATATGAGAAGACATATATCTGAAGATAATATAAGATCAAATAGGAAAAATTGTAAGTGGAAGGGGGAATTTATCGTATAGGACCACTTATAATTAATTTATTTAAGTTGATTAATATATATTTATGTTTAATTACTCATCAACATGATGAGTGATTCAAGGAATAAATTTTAGATATCATAGTCCCAGACATGTTTGATTTTTAAGAATAGTATGTTTGAACTTATGTGGAGGCATCAATCACTTAGCTTTTAAAAAAAATAGAATATAGTATACAAGTCTTATAAAATCTTGAGGAGAAAAGGATTCCATAGATTAATTGGAGGAATAGGAATATAATAACTATAGTCTATAATAATATTTTATTATATCGATCAATTTTTTTTAAACGACATTCATATCATGTTGTATCACTTTTTTTTATTCTAATTTAAGTGTTTTAGTTTGACTGAGTACGAAGTATAAGCTATAAAGGGAAACTTTTAAATCTTGTGGTATTAGATTAAATATATGTGCAATCATTTGAATATATCTTGTGCTCTTAAGTTTGCCATGTAGAATGTTGGAACTGAAAAGCTTGCTACAATATAAAAAGAGATACTCCTTTTAAGACAGACGAAAAAGAAAAATAAGATACTTAAATCGGGATGGAGCTAGGGTTTCTATAAGTTATAACAATATATTGCTATAATAGATTAATAGTAAAAAATATTTGTACAAACAACGCCATTATATAGAGATTCGAGTATACGTAATTTTAAATGTACTATAATATTTATGTAATTGTGAAAATTTTAAAAGATGTACATAATCTTAAAATTTATTTTAACATTTATATATATAATACTTTTAAAAATACTTTTCACTAAAAAAAGTATAAAATTCCTCTTGAAAAGGAACTATAGTAAAAGAAAATAGTATCATACATGTATATAGCATTTTCACTTTTTTACAAATACAATACAAACCACACGGAAATGGAATCATTCAAAACTTCACTATCTTACCTTATCCAAAAACCTTTTATTCTTTTTACATTTTTTTAATCTAATAAACTTAGCTTTCAGAATAAAGTCATATTTGAAATTGTCCAATACCATTTGTGTACTTTAGACTTTATGTGAAAAAATTACATGGTGCAATATATTCAAAGAATAAGTATTGTAGGTAAGTGAAGGCGAAATCAAAATCTAAAGTTTATGATTTTTCAGATTGTCAATAATTTCAAATTAATAATATACATATATATATTTAATAATTTTTAATATAAAATTAAAATTATTAATTTCTATGATACAGATAGCTAACATTCACGGAGAAATATCATAGCCACATGGTCCATGTCCAATTGGTCCACCAAGGCAAAATTGGTGATGCATTTTGGTGGGTAAAGGATTGGACATGTGTGCCCAGTAATGGCTTTAGAAAGTGGCAGATACAATTATGGGCTTCGATAGAATTTAATATTATAAAGTAAAAATTCAATGTATATCCTAAAAAAAAGTAAATATACATATAAATTATATATGTATTTAAATTGATCTTTGCAACTCAAAATTTATAATGTCTAAATTTAAGATGTTATTAAACTACTCAGGGGCAGAGCTAAGGAGCCGATTTTTTATTTATCAAAAAGTTATATTATATATACATAAATTTATTTTTATGTATATAAAATAGGTTTTAAATCTCTTTAATTATAGATATATTTATTTATTTTTAAAAATTTTTAAATAATTTTTTTGATTTCCCACTGTATAATTGACTTTAACAAAATTAAGAGTGGTCATATTGTTTACCACCTCTAAGTTTTTTGATGACCCAACACAAGATTATGTGATCTAATATTAGTGCTTTATTGCATTTCCATCTAGTGTTCGATATTTGTATTAAAGTTTGGTTAATTTAAATTTACGTTGTGTAGGGCCTCATTCGGAGGGGGAAACTCTTTCTATCAAAGACTTTTCATAATCGAAATTTAAATTTAAAACCTCTAATTATGAGAAAACCAGTCATGCATTCACTGCATTATATCCATTGATGGTACCATATATATATGTGTTGAGTGTAGCTTTATCTTTTAAATATTTAGTACTATTTAACTCACCCTATAATTCCATGCAAATCTATTATTATTTGAATAATGAAAAATATGTTTAATCATGAAAATTAAGTATTAATTTGATCATTCTAGTCTAAACCTCATGGTATATAAATGGAACCAAGGGACTATTTCCTGATTTTATATTATTTGGCCTTTATATTAAAATTAAATACTTAGGTTATTCAATTTATGATTATATTTGTTCTTATTTATCTTTTGTATTTAATAATTATATAAAATAGTAGTAGTTAAATTTAAAATTATCAAGCATTATTAACAAAATTAGTTTAGTAGCATTCACTTTTAATTAAATTATACTATCATATCAACATGAGTCAAATAATATAAAAACGACTAAAAAGAAAGTGGAAGAAGTGGTCATTGCTGCTCCTCCATTCATATTAATGGAAACCTAAGCAACCAATATTAGTCAACTTTTGGTGATTTTATTAAAGTAAATGTTACTCAACTTCATCAACTATGGCCACACGTGCATTTCAATATATTGAAGATTCTTTGTTTTCATAATAATCTCTTGTGTTTGGCAAATTAATTTTAAAAAATATTTTGTTATCAATTTTAAAATAATAATTTTTGGTCAAGTTTTCAAAAATACTTTTGAGGATTTATTTTCCTTTTTAAAATAATAATACTCCATCATATGTATTTTAGGATGACTCAGCTGGTTCGGATCAATGGTGATTATTCATATAGATGATCCAAGATCGATCCCCTCAAATCTCAATCCTTATGAATCGAGTCGGTCACATAGAATTTGTCTAGCGCAGTTTACAATCTTTGTATGATTTACATGCTATTATACTCGAAGAATAAAAAATGTGACAGAAGTTATAACGATCGAAAATTATCCTGAAATTTTAAAAAAATAATATTAGGAGTATCTAGCTTCATTGAAATTAGAAATTGAGAGTTCACACCCTTATATAGAAAAGAAGAATAAATATAAGAATTAGAATAAGAATAATGGCAATAAGATCTAAGTATGGATGGTCCAAGAAAGACAGAAGAAAAGAAGCGAAAAAAAGATTCCTCCACTTCCACTTTCTTGTGTTTATTCGAAATCGTCAAATGACACAATTTTATTAATCAAGTTAAACTGTATTTCAATAGTTCTATAGATCAATCAATAAAAGCTAAAATAAAAGGGAGCATCAACATATAAATATGTACGTTTTCATCAAAAAATATCGTGCATTGAATGAGATTGTTCTTTTATTTATCAAATATGGTGCAGTGAATAAAGTTGTTTCTTTATTAATTAAAAGATTTTGGGTTCTAGTCTAGAGTATGAATTTTTTTTTAGTAGAAAGCATTTTTTCTGATTGGACTCTACATGACACAAATTCAGATATGTCTTCAATACGAATACCAAACACTCTATGAAAAAACATAAAAAAAATATGTACGCCTAAGCCTATATTAATTGTACAAGACTTCAAAACTAAATTGGTATATATAACCAACAATAAGTTAATCAAAGGACAAGATCGATGTACAAAGCATATAATGTTAGTAAGATTTGGAGAGCTGCACTCCAAGAGATATGATGCAGAGACAATCTATTCCGGCCCTAATACAAAAATAAATAATTGCTTCGACGACTCTGACAATAAGATGGAGAAGGATAATAAGGTGGACATGAAAAATTATGGGTAAATAGCTAGTTGCAGTGGAATCCTAAAGCTAGTGTTTGATTATAGGCTCTAAAAATTATTTGATATATCATTTAGTTTGATATAAAATTATCATTTTATAAAAATGAATTAGATGATATATTATTCAAAAATTATAACATGATATTTTAATAAAAGTTACTAATAACATAATTGTCAATTAATTCATCAAATTACAGTTAGTTATAAATATCATGTTATGGTATATATATATATATATATATATATATATATATATGTATACTATTAATCATGCGTTTAGACATAATATTCTAACAATGAAGAAGGTTCAAAAATATCATCAACATATTAGAAATTGTTCAAAAGTGTCCTTCTTCCACCAAATGGATCAACTTTGCCCCTCTTTCGACCTATTGGATAAAAAACACACTTAACCTATTAGAAATTGTTCAGATTTGCCCCTCCTTATTACACTTATTGGATCAAATTTGAACTATTTTTAATATGTTAAGAACATTTTTGACTCAATAGGTAGAAGAAGAGATAAATTTGATTCAATAGGTGGAAGGATGACATTTTTGAACTATTTCTAATACGTTACCAATTGTCAATGTTAAATATCTATGTGAGAGATTGTTAAGGTGTATACCATTAACCATGCATTTAGATATAGTATATTATACCAATTGTGATAGTTAAAATTTTAAGTGAGAAATTGTTGTGATGCCTATATACTATTAATCATGTATTTAAATACAATATTTATTATAGAACAATTGTTTATTCATTTTAATAAAAAATCAATAGATGATTTATTTGTTTATGTGTGTCCATTTACTTATATAGTAATAGGTGATTCAGTGTATGAAATTTTAGCTTTTATACAGAAAATTAAATCATCGATTCTTATAAATATAATTTTGATTTATGGAATACTATTTATGGCTAGCCAAATAGCCCATAGAAAACACAATCTATCTCATATGAAAATGAAAAAGGAAAAAAAGTCTAACTTGAATTAATTCAAAATATAAGGGTGTTTGACTAAAATGCAAATTCCAAAATCCAAAAAATTAAAATAAGATAAAAAATCATTGATTGTGTTTTCATAAAACATGTCATCAATAATAAAGAATATCAATTTCTGATTCACAATTCAGAAAAATCCGATATTGAATTAATACAACGATAATCATATAATGTTTGATTTATTGACAATATTGTATTATGTCAATCCCACAATATATGTCCATGAATTTTGATATGATAGTAAAATTTTCACATAACTCGTCAGTCAAACTACTCATTTAATAGTTGGTTAAATGTCTTTTTAATTAAAGGTTGTGATTTTGCGAAGTCATTACAAATCAATTTGAATGTATCTTTAAGTGAAGTACTGTTTAGGACGTGTATATTTACTTGTTTAATTTTAATACGTTTAAATACATAATTTGTGCACATTCAAATATAAAAGGCATAAATATCAAGATATCAAATTAAATGACACATTTATACATTATGTCTTAGTCAAACTACTATTAAATTAGTTATTGAGTTAAGAGTCAAAAACACACCTAAATTATTCTATTTTATAGAGTTTCTTACCTTCACTAGTAAGAGTGTGAGCTTCTTATATGAACTATCACCCAATGATTCCCGAAATACACTCAGACATTGACTAGACCAAATGTTTCTCTAGAAATGCTTCTAGGCGCGTTTGTACCTAAAATCTTCATCCACCTACACATGTAACGACTCTATTTGCTAATACATTAATTCTTTAAAATATATTTTATGTTGACTTCTTTAAACTCTAAACTCTCTCCTTCAAGTCAGAGATATCGATATAACGGCAGAGTCGAGACCACAAAGAAGATGGTGGATGTCACAGTTGGAATAAATTAATTTATATGGTGATAATTTTAACCTTTAACCTTAACTTTTAATCTAATATTAATTTATTTTGATCTACAATAATGAAATTATTTTTTCAAGTGAAGTGCCACGTAACAAAATTTTTAAACAAACGAGAGAGTTTACACACATCATCGAAAATTAGAGTGTAGGTATGTTTCGCTAGCTATTGTGCAATAGTAGAAAACAAAATAGAAAAGGAAGATTTGAAAAAACCGCGCTTTCCTTTCTCCTTCAAAGTTCAAAGTTCTCCCATGGAAGCTTAAAGCTTTATTGGATTCTCAGTAATGATAACAAAGCTGAACTCTTTACATGTATCCCTTCTTCTCTATTTCTCAGAATTTTCACTTTTCAACCTTAAATACTCAACTTCTTCGAAGACCCTTTTTAACGCCGGCATTAAAACGAACAAATTCTTGATTTACTGTAACACCCAAATCGCAGAAAATGGCCGAAACGGGGACGTTAAAGAAGCTGAATCCATTTTCTACAGTATGCCCAGCAAAAATATCATTTCTTGGACGGCAATGCTCACTGCATACTCACAAAACAGACAACTCAAGCATGCACGTGAAGTGTTCGATAAAATGCCTGAGAGGAGTGTTGCTTCGTGGAATGCAATGCTGACGGCTTACATGAGGAATAGAGTTGAAATTGATGAGATTTTTAGTTTCTTTCAGCTGATGCCAGAGAGAAATTCAGTGTCTTTTGCTGCGATGATTACGGGTTTTGTTAATGCAGGGAGACTTGATATGGCAGAGGATTTGTATAATCGGACTCCTATGGTTTTTCGGGAACCTGTTTGTTCAAATGTATTGATTAATGGGTATTTGAAAGTTGGGAAGTTAGATGATGCAGTTCGTGTTTTTGATGGTATGGTGCGGAAAGATATTGTTTCTTGTAGTGTAATGATTGATGGGTACAACAAGAATGGGAGAGTTATTAAGGGTCGGGAGTTGTTTGATACGATGAAGGAGAGAAATGAGGTAACTTGGGGTGCTATGATTGATGGGTATATGAAAGTTTGTTGTTTCGAGGATGGGTTTGATTTGTTTCTAACAATGAGAAGAGAAGGTGATGTGAGACTGGAGCCTACTATACTAACAATCGTTTTAGAAGCTTGCGGAAGATTTAGCAAGCATCAACAAGGTTATCAAGTCCATGGGTTGGTATCTCGTTTGGGATTTGAATTTGATGTTTTCTTGGGTAATTCATTAATCACAATGTACTCTAGATTTGGTTGTGTAAATGCAGCTAAAAGTGTGTTTGATTCGATGTTAAGGAAAGACGTCATTTCATGGAATTCACTTATTAGTGGTTTTGTTCAAGCTGGAAAACTTGAAGAGGGATATGAGATTTTCAAAAGAGCTCCGGAAAAGGATGTTGTTTCGTGGACAGCCATGATTACAGGGTTTTCTGAAAAGGGGTTGACTGAAATTTGTGTCGAGCTATTTAAAATGATTCCTGAGAAAGATGATGTTGCATGGACAGCTCTTATCTCTAGTTTTGTAAATAAAGGGGAATATGAGGAGGCTTTTTGTTGGTTTGTTAAAATGCTTCAAAGTGCAGTTAGACCAAATCCTCTAACTTTAAGTAGCATGCTTAGTGCTTCAGCTGGTATGGCCATGCTGAATCAAGGACTGCAAATTCATGCTCTTGTTTTGAAAATGGATATGGAGTTAGATTTGTCTATCCAAAGTTCTCTTATTTCAATGTATTCGAAGTGTGGAAGTTTAGATGATGCCTATAGGATCTTTAAATTCATAAATTACCCGAATATTATTTCTTTCAATGCAATGATTACTGGATTTGCCCAAAATGGCTATGCCAAAGAAGCGCTTAAGTTGTTTCACCAGTTGAAGAATGAAGGTGAGGAACCTAATGGTATCACTTTTCTAGGGGTTCTTTCGGCCTGTATGCATGCAGGGCTCGTAGAAGAAGGATGGAACTACTTCAAATCGATGAAATCATTATACAACATTGAACCAGAGCCTGATCATTACACTAGCATGGTTGATATCCTAGGGCGAGCTGGTTTATTCGATGAAGCAGTTAGTCTAATCAAGTCAATGCCATTCAAGACACATTCTGGGGTTTGGGGTGCTCTTCTTGGTGCCAGCAAGACTCATTTGCGCCTTGATCTTGCAAAGCTTGCAGCTCAAAAGATTTTGGACTTGGAACCAAGCAGTGCAGCTCCGTACGTGGTCTTGTCAGACCTTTATTGTATTGTCGGAAAGAAGAAAGACGAGGAACGAGTTAGGCTGGCAAAGAAATTGAAAAGAATAAAGAAAATTCCAGGTTGCAGTTGGGTTTTGTTGAAAAACAATATTGGTTTATTTCTCTCTGGAGATCAGTCCCATTTGAACTTTGATGAGATAAGCTGCACATTGTGGACGATTATGGATGACATGAAACAAGTAAGTTGCATAGATCATGACTTGTTATCACTTTAAAAATGTTACTCTCTCCGTTTCAATTTGATTGGCATGAAGTTTAAGAAAGTAAAGAAGACTTTTGTCATCCGGACATACTGAATCAGTGAGATGATGTACCCAAAGCCTGCTTCGAAAGGTATTTCTAGTTATCATTTCTTCCAAGGTCCTCCTGGTGCTTGCTACCTCCTACCAACACAGATACCAGGTAACTCTGTCTACAAAATTTGTTAAAGTGGAACACCTTTGGTCCAACAAACAAAACGGACTTAAAAACTAACGGTGACTATCAAAAAATACTACTTGGCATGTCTCATCTAGTCATGTTAAGTAGTTTAAGAAGAATGCTCAAGTACTATTGTATTAATTTTAGCAATAATAAGATCATGTATCAATTTGTTCTTGAGATAATAAATAACTACCTCTAAAACTTGGCCTATCTTTCGAACTACACCACTCCCTAGACTAGTTTGAATGTATTGATAACACCTTTTTTGCGCTCATGTAGATAGTGTTTGCACGTACAAGAAGTGTGTGAGATGAAAAATAAGTTGTCTCTGTGCGACCTATAGGTCCTGGATTGGAACTGTGGAACGAAGCACTAATGCTTGTGTTAGGATAGGTTGTCTCCCTTTGCTAACGCGAGATACTTGTTGCACCAGAGACCCTTTTCTTTCAATAATTTTCTTCCATATATGGTCCAAATGGACAGTTAACATAGTATCTCAATATTGACATGTCTATCCAAACTAACAAGCTTTGAAAAAAAAAAAACATGAAGGAAATTACAACTTGAAATCAAATGATTGAAGTACTAAAGAATAGTAGTTACACAATTTAACCAATTCAACATCCACCACCACCTCCTCCTCCTCCTCCTCCGCCATCACCACCTCCTCCTCCTCCTCCGCCATCACCACATCCACCTCCTCCACCTCCGCCATCACCACCTCCACCGCCATCACCACCCCCTCCTCCACCAAAACCATCCCCACCTCCACAACCATCACCGCCACTAACCCTTCCTCCACCAAAACCACCACCACCTCCTCCTCCGCCACCACCCCTTCCTCCACCAAAACCACCACCACCACCCCTTCCTCCACCAAAATGACCATCACCACCTCCACTACATGTTATGCTAGTGAGAGTAGCCATGCCAATAGCACCATCACCTACACTATAAATGTTTCCTCTTCCACCCACAAGACTCTTTTTCTTTTTCTTCATCTTGCTGGAAATAACTACATAGCACATAATGAAGACAACAAACATCACAAACAAAGTTAGGAATGTAAGGAGTATGATAGTACCTACCTTCATGTTAATAATTTCTATGACTATCCTAAGGAGTTTATGCTCCTATATGTTGTATTTCGACAACAACATGATGAGGAATATTCAAACCAAAGAAATAAAGGAAAATATGTCAACAATAACAACTTCAAGACGCGTCTACAAGAATGCAAATTTCCAATGAATTTTCATGCCGAATTATGAAATTTCTAAATTCTATAACTTTTCACATTGCAAAAATTATTACCTTGAGAATTATTTGGGTCAACTAATCTGTTGATACCGTTTTAGTAGGTAAATTCGCAAAGTAATGAGCTAAAACTAATTTCTATGTTAGTTTGCAAGAAAATCCATGAATAAAGTTACTTGCAGATTTAGCTAAGAATACTTACGTGTGGATTTATCTAAGGATTCAAGTTCTAAGAATTTTTGTTGGGAATTTATTTATTGAGGATTTACTTGAGAATTTTACTGATATAAATTTGTTGGAGATTTTTTTTTTTGGGGGGGATCTACTTGGGAATATGTATACTTGAAAATTTTGTTGTTGCAATTTTAAGTGGAATTTTTTTTTCTTCAAAATTTATCTAAGAACTCTTTTATTTGGAGATTTACCAAGTAATATTTTCTTAAAAATAGGTTTAAGAAAATTAAAATTATAATAATTATAAATATGACATGACAAAATGAATTTTTTATCGTTAAATATTGACTTTTTATTTTCAAGTCAAATAAATTATTAGAGTATATAGTAATCTCACTTTAATACGATATTGAAACATTACCAGGAAAAAAGGTGTTGGAAAGAAAAGTCTAAAAGAAACAATTGAAACTATCATTTATCATAATTAGTTAATTTTTTTATTTGTATAAATGCCATGAGCATTTTTCAATTCTTTTTAACTTACATGTAATTAAATTTTAATCCCATGTAAAAATTAATGTGTCAATTTGTTCTTGAGATAATAAATAACTACCTCTCAAACTAGCATTCTCCCATCTTCCCAACTACATCACTCAACTTTGCAGGGTCCTATTACTCCGCTGCACGTATAAGAAATGCGTGAGATGAAAAATAAATTATTTGTATCATCTATAGATCATAGATTTGAACCGTGAAAACAAGTATTAATGTTTGTGTTAGGTTATACTGTCTACCCTAATTATAACTCGAGATGTTTAGTGCATCAGACTGTCCTTTTCTTTCGTTAATTTTCTTCCATATATCGTCCAAACAAACACTTCACAAAGTATCTCAACATTGACATTTCTATCAAAACCAACAAGCTTTAAAAATAAAAACATGAAGGAAATTACGACTTTAAATCAAAACATTTTACTATATAGAATAGTAGTTACATTTTTGACCAATTCAACATCCACCACCATCTCCTCCTCCTCCACCACCACCACCACCCCCTCCTCCACCTCCACAACCACCACCACCACCTAATCCTCCACCAAAACCACCCCCACCACCTCCGCAACCGCCACCACTACATGTTATACTTGTTAGAGTAGCTATACCAATAGCACCATCACCTATGCTATGAATGTTTCCTATTCCACCAGAATCTATACGTCTTTTGGTTGCATTGTTACCAGCAGGACTCTCATTGTTCTTCTCTGTCTTGCTGGAAAACGCTATAAGACAGCTAAGAACCACAACCACAGACACAGGTAAGGCCATAAGGAGTATCATAACAACTTCCTCCACGTCAAAGAATAGAAGATCACTAAGACGGATCCGGCTCCCCTCCATTACCGCTTCCCTCCATTTCGTCAAGTGCATGTCTAAATGAGAGATATGCGTCTTATTTAAAGTTTAAAGGTTAAGATTATATTATATTAACTAATATCATAACCATAGTTAAGTCAACTAATTTTAGAAAACTACTCTCCAAATTTGATAAGAACTACACTATATTCCATACAAAATTTGATATTTATTAATATCATTAATTTCATCTTATATTTTTATATTTAAATATTAAAATTGTAGAATATGAAATATTTATATTTAATGTGATAAATAATAATCTTCAAAAGCATTTGCATTAAACACTATGTTTTCTTTTATTTTTTAAAAAAAAAAAAAGATAAAAGAATATTTTTTAAAAAACATATATTTTTCCCCTTCAAACATAATAGCCACATCTTCTCCTTGAAATAATTTTGGTATTTGTAAAACATGAAATATTTATATTTAATGTGATAAAATAATAATCTTCAAAAATATTTGCATTAAAAGCAATGTTTTCTTTTATTTCAATAAAAAAAAAAGATAAAAGAATATTTTTTTAAAAAAGTCATATATTTTTCCCCTTCAAACACAATAATCACATTTTCTCCTTAGAATAATTTTGGTATTTCACGTTTATTTCTAAAAATCTTTCTGTATTTTTTTTTTTATTTCATGTTCTTTTATTTTATGATTTTTCTCAATATTGATAATTCTTCACTTTTTTTTTTCTTTGTTTCTCAACATAGTATAATATTTCAAGAACAAAGTTTACTAGTACATAAAATTGTTTAGTTGATTCTCACCTTAAATATCATACAATTTAATATTTAAATGTAAAATATAAGATGAAATTAATGATATTAATAAATATCAAATTTTGAATGGAATATATAGTAATTCTTACCAAATTTGAGAGTAGTTTTCTAAAATTAGTGAAATTTTGACCAAAATAAGCTATTTTCAAAACCAATTCACCTAACTAATACGTTTTTAAATTTTTTTACAAAAGTAGTATAAACGTACTTCATGATAACGTTTTAGGTTATTTTTATTTTAAAAATTCAACGGACAAAAACTGACGACGTTAAATGAATAAAAGTTACTGCGAGTAACGTTTTAGGCTTAAAACGTTATTCACAATAACGTTTATTGAGAATCCAATCACATCCAACCCTGCAAATGCAGAATCAAATGTTGCAAATTTAAAACGTTACTTACAGTAACGTTTTACACCTAAAACGTTACTCATAGTAACGTTTTAGGTGTAAAACGTTACTTTGGTATTAACATTTATTGGAGCTAGGTGGTTGCGGTAGGATGGGTGAGTTCATGAGGTAAGAAAAAAAAAATCTTAGAATTTTTAAAAAATAAATTAAACTTTTTTTTTGGGAGGGGATAGGGGAGGGATGGGGATAATTTTTTTTTTTTTTTTTATAAAACACAAAATTTAATTTCTTGCATTTTTTGGAGATAGGATGGGGGGTGGTTGGGTAGTAAAAAATAAATTTAGAAAAAGTTTTAATTTTTATCGTGGAGGGGAGGGGGTAAAAGATTTTGCTTTTTGATTATAAGATCCCTATTCATATTTATCCATATTAAATTACTCTCTCTTTTCATTTTATGTGACATTTTTCGAATTTTGAGATTTAAATAAGTCTATTTTTTACCGTAAGTTTTTTATAGATCGTTTAAAAATTTTTGAATTATCAATTATTGTGATTTATTACTTTTTACGTATTTTACAAATATATAAATTTCATTTAAAAAATTAAAAATTTTATGTCAAATTTCTTATCAAACTTAAACTATTTGACTCTCAAAATACGAAAATTGGGACAGAGGGAGTATTTAAATATGACTCAAGTTGAGTATTTCTAGTTTTCCATCCACTCATATCCGACTGTATCCGCGTTGGGTAGTCATAATGTGGTGTTTGGATGCATGCAGGTGATTTCACGCTAGTATGCACTACGGTGCTGGCTATGATGGCAGCTCTAGCAAGTTCGCTGAGAGAGGAGTTAAACTTGTGGGACTTTCTTGTGATAATGTTCAGTCATAATGAATGGATCAAGGATATTGAAGCTTATAACGTACGTATAATCAGTCATAATCCGTGATTGGATTCTTAGTAAACGTTACTCAAAGTAACGTTTTACACCTAAAACGTTACTGTGAGTAACGTTTTAGGTTTAAAATGTTACTGTGAGTAACGTTTTAGGTTTAAAACATTACTGTGAGTAACGTTTTAAATTTGCAGGATTTGATTCTGCATTTGCAGGGTTGGATGTGATTGGATTCTCAATAAACGTTATTGTGATTAACGTTTTAAGCCTAAAACGTTACTCACAGTAACGTTTATTCATTTAACATCGTCAGCTCCGTCAGTTTTTGTCCGTTAAATTTTTAAAATAAAAATAACCTAAAACGTTACCATGAAGTACGTTTATACTACTTTTGTAAAAAAATTTAAAAACGTATTAGTTAGGTGAATTGGTTTTAAAAATAGCTTATTTTGGTCAATATATCAAAATTAGTTGACTTAACTATGATTATGATATTAGTTAATATAATATAATCTTAACTTTTAAACTTTAAATAAGGCTATAAGTATACAGCATAACAGCGAAATGGATGGAAAGGATAATGGAGGGGTGCCGGATCCCACTAAGACGCGTAATTATATATACTGTCCTTAAGGAATTTAACCTCCTATATTAACACGATGAGAATATTAATCAGAGCAAAGAAATAAAGGAAATTAAAATGTAATTGTAGTAAGATGAACACGTACAAAACAAGAACTTTAAATGGTACAACTTTAATGTGTTATATATTGAGGTCTTTTGGTTTCTTAGCTTTACGTAATTTCTGCATGAAGGCATGTGTTTGCACATGAAAATTTGTGAATATTAATCCAACTTGTGTTGAGTCTTCATTGACTTTATTGAAATTTACTTTGAATGTCACAACATGGGAAAGAACAACCTTTTAATATTACTATTTATTAACAGATCATGTCAAAACTAAAGTGACGTGAGAAGAAGAAAGGTTCAAAAGGACATTTTCATCACCAATCGTTCTCGATTTGAGAATATAATCAAATTATAAAAATATATTATTTCTAACCATGTAATTTTTTAAATTATAGTGTTAGAGCAGACGTTCCGCACGCATTGCACCAATATTATCGTAGCTCAAATATGAGCTCTACGATAAACTTAAAAAATAAAAATAATAAAATAGCATTGTAGCTAGATTCAAACTCAAGTTTCGTGGGTGATTCCTCTAGCTTGTACCAGAAACACAATGGCAAACCTACTACACTTTTCATGGGTGCACGGTTATCTATATCATAATTTATGTCAGTTTCTCAAAATAAATATACATCTATATTGACATAATTTTTTTCGAAGTTAATGGTGCACATGCACCACCATCCTATAGGATGGGTCCGCCTCTGCAGCTTATAGCTTTTAGTCAATCACATAAGTTTGTTTCACCACCATTGATCACTATTTACATATTACAATCATCATTATCAACCACCAATATTACAATCATCATTATCAACCACCAATATTACAATAATAAATCACTAACGACAATCACTACAATCTTCCCTAAAGCCTGCTCGAAAAGGGAATAATTTTGTCTAAGATCACAACCCATTCCTTCTATCAATGTATATAGGTAGGAATTAGCATCCATAAACATGAAGAGATGGACTACATACATATAATTAACTTGTAAATGATTGTCATCCAGAATTAGTGAGTGTAATGTAATTATGTAAATCTTTATGCTACTTTAAGGTGGAAAATTAGGGACAAACAATTTTTCATTGCTAAATAGCAAAAATCTCATACTTATTCAATTTAGCTATGAATTAGCGATAGATTTGTAAAGGCTCAAATTTCTTAATTATTAAAGAATAGATATTACTCTCTATTATATTTTCGAATTATTCAATTTCTATATATCATTGTGAAATTGCACGTCTTGGAATTTTTACATTATTTCGTTCACTTAACTTGTATAAGAAAGTTCTTCTCCTACTAACAAAATACTCACAACTCTTCAAGAATAACTATAAATTATACACACATATTCAACTTTCAAGAACCTCTTTTAAGTTTCTTGAAACCTATTTTTCTCCTACATTGTCCAATCGGACACGTAACACAAAATAATAGAGTAATTAATAGTTATTACTTCAGAAAGTTACCTTTTTTATCGAAACTAAAAGGATAACTCAGATAATAACTTATTAGTTGAATATCTATATGAGAAATGAACTCCAAAATTATATCTACTTTGATATTTCTACCAAAACAACAAGCTTTTATATAATATATCATGAGCGTTTGAGCGATATATATACATTATAGCAATTTGAAATATTTAAGTACTAAAGAATAGTAATAACATGACTTTGACCTATTCAAAATCCACCACCACCACCACCTCCTCCGCCACCCCAACCACCACCTCCACTATGACCAAAACCACCACCACCATCACATTGAAAACCTCCGAATGTATTACTTGTATCACACGTTATGCTTGTTAGAGTAGCCATAGCAAGAACACCAACACCATCAATATTATTGTTCCTTCTTCCACCAGAAACTCTACTTGTTTGGCTTGCATTCAATATTCCACCACAAGGATTAGTCTCAATATTCTTCAACATCTTGCTACAACAAATACAACAAACAAATGACATAACAAATGCCACAAATATACCTAGAACCAAATATAGTACCATAATAGATTCATTATCCATCTTAATATATAACTATTTGCAAATATTGTACGTCCTTAAGAAATTTATGCTTTTACGAAGTTTAAGTAGAGAAAAATTGCAATTGGATAAGAACACGATGAGTATATATATTTCAGAGCGAAGAAATAAAGGAAAATGTGATTGTATTTAGGAATTTCAAGACGACTTTTGTGTGTTATATATTGATGAAGCTAAGGCATGTGCTTGCATATTTATTTGATTTGGGAATATCAATCCAACTTGAGTTTGAGTCCTCGTTGACTTTCTTGAAATTTACTTTGGATGTCAACTGTGACAAGTTCGATTGAGAAAATATGCAGAAAGTTTCAAACTTGTGACCATTTAATAAATTACCAATTCAATTAACTCGATCAGCCTCGTAGATGAAGACAACCTTTCAATACTATGATTTTTTTTTAATTCATTAACAAATCATGTCTAAACATTTTTGGGACATGTCAAAATTAAAGTGACGTAAGAAGAAAGATGCAAAAGGGTCTCTTGATCAGGAGTTGATCGATCAAGGCGTCATTTGTTGTATTTAATTAAGAAGATCTTACAATTAATTATTCATATATCAATTATTAAATTTGTTTGATTTTTAGATCTGAATCTTAATTATTAATTATATTGATTGATCTTATAATCCTACAATCATTTATAATTATGTACATTTTATAATAAAATCTTAATTAATATATTATTAAAAGAGATGATATTCAAAAGTTTCTCCAAAGATCATGACATATATTTATCGCTGCTCCATCTATTTTCACCGTTACACATACTTAAGTAAAAGAACATACACAACAAAAGTAAATAAATCAAAAACAACAAAAGGAAAGAAAACTACAAGAAGAGGAAAAATCCAATGTGCATTACACCTTACAATTATCAACCATAATAAAAATTTACATGGCTAGCGTCCAAATCGAAAACTAGTAACTAACTAACTAACCTCCACATCCACCACAACCACCGCAACCACCACCATCACCACCACCACAGCCACAACAACACCCATGATTCGTACCCGAATTATCCATACCACCACCACCACCACCTCCAACTGCAACTCCACAACCACCACTAATATTATTATTACCACCCTTATTATCGCAATCACGTTTATCGTTACTGACACCACTAGCTATAGCCGTGCCAACTACCACACCACCCGCTCCAGCCAAAACAACCATATTCCCATCTCGTGTGGCACGGCTACCGGTGCTGGTCTTTTTCATACCTTTTTCTACGTCAGGTGACTTCTTCGTCCTACCTCCACCTCGGCCCGCGCATAGGCAGCATAATAAATTACAAGTTATGAAAAACACAGAAGCCAACACAATGAACACAATACCGATTACTAACATTTTCTCCTTTGTTTGAATTGGAAGACAATAATTGCCTTTCTATTTCAAAACACTTTTAAAACACAAAAGTTAAAGTCAACAATAATTGAGGTCATTTTTATTTTGTTTTATTTTGACTTTTATGATATTTATAAGCTAAAGATATATAGAAATTAGAATGTATAAAAATACTTTTTAATGGTATTAAACATGTCACGTGAAAAATCATACTAGATTTTTAAATAAAAAGTCTATACAAAGAGTTGAATATCAAGATTCTTTTTTAAACTGATAAAAAAACAAAAGACAAATAAATTTGAATGGAGGGAGTATAAAGCTAATTTATTCGTCCCATTTCTAGCTTTTATTGTAAGTTAGATTGGTCACTAAATTTAAAAAATGTGAAGTTATTTTGTGGACTTAACGTTATCATGTAAATTAGAATGAAGAGAGTATTATAGTTTGGATTTAACTTATATAAGGAAAATAGTTTGTTTTTCAACATTAGTTATACCAGATTATACTATTGAGTTTCTAAATTAAATTCACCTGAAATTAAGTAACTTGGGAATTATTCTTAATCAATTCTTAGATCAATTCATTTGCTACTATTCAAAACATTATGCTCTTTTGCTTCTTTTTTCTTCTTCTTAATTTTCCATTTGGCTACATTTATGAAGTCAAAAGTCAACCATGATAGGTCCCTTTAGGGTTTCTCATTAGTTGTCTATATATGGCAACATTTTTAATAAAAAAAATTCAATTCTCGAGATTTGAATTCAGACGTCTAATTAAGAACAGAGAAATCTCAACTATCTCACCTCAATTCATTTTCAGATTCCTATGATATGGTTGTTGGTTGATAAAGATCATTGTAATTGAAAGGAAAAAAAAGAACTAGAAAAAAGTCAACAATATTAATGGGTATAGAGGTTTCCAAGCAATTTCTTTCAATTTATTAAGAAATATTGATGGGGGGGCTTCTAGTCTCATTTTATTAGGCTCTTAAATTTTATTAGCTACATTATTAGGAACATATGGGGTCATTTGATTGGTGGGGTGGATATGTGAAGATGTTTTATAGGTTGAAATTTGAGATATTTGTGAGATAAGTTTATTTTATTAATTTATTTCATTATTTATATTAAAAAGTAGTGAGATAAAATAACTATAACTTTAACAATTTGCCTGTCCATTATTTGAAATGGAAGTTTTTTTAATTGTGAATTAATGTAAATTTTTTGTTATAAAACAAATAAATTTTTTATCGAACGGTCACTGACAAAATGTTTTCGTGGGGAAAACAAATTCTCACTGATATACAAACTTTCTATACTTTTTTTTTTTATGAAAACACAACTGTTTTTTCTTTATTCACGACTTCAATCAAAATTAGTGTGTGGGAAAAGCCATTGAATATTTTTCAGTGGAAAATTTCAATTTAACTTTCCACGTGACATATTTAAAATCACAAGATAAATGAACCTTTTGGTGTATATCTTTAATATAAGATTATAATTTTTTTTTTAAAAAAAAAATTATTTTCTCAAACTTCTACCAAGTAAAACTAGATAAATAAATTGAAACAAAAGGAATATTCATTACCAAATACAAAATAAGATAATCACAGAAATTTCATATATTCCAAAATTTATCTTTATCTCATCAATCAAACGATCAAATCGGAGTAGTTGATCGAAATAAGTCATTATTTAAACCAATTCACCAAAATAATACATTTTTTAAAAATTTTACAAAACTAGAATAAACGTATTTGGTAGCAACATTTTAGGTATTATTTTATTAAAAAAAAAAAAGCAATGGCAAAAAGACAAATATCTGACGGAGTAAACAGACATAAAACGTTATTATCAAATAAGTTTTATTAATTCGTTACTCACAACCACATTTTAAGGCTAAAATGTTACTGCCAGTAAGGATTCTTTAAAAAATTCAATCACGAATACCTTATAAGGACAATACAGTTTTACTCCACTGGTTACTTATCTATTGTATTTAGGAAGAACTTATTCATCTTTTCAAGACTTTCTTTCCATTTAGATTTTAAATTTTTATCTTGTCAAAATTGAGGATTAACCTGACCAAGTTATATATTTAGCATCATTAGCCTTAGTTTGACTTTGAAAACCTGTAGATCTTTTTTCCTTTTTTTGGATAAACGAAAACCGTAGATCTAAATGACTTCAAGAACTCATTCTTTTTGCTTTTTTTTTAAATCTAGCTGCCCATTCTTTTTCCTTTCTAGCCGTTTACAAGTAAAAACAATAGTTATTCTTGTGTTATTATTCAACGTTCTTTTGCTACAAATTACTCTGTTTGCAAAGCATGTTGAGTTTTGAGACTTTAAACTATCTTTGTGTTATTAAAGAGTTGTTACTGTTAGTAACGTTTTAGCCTTAAAACGTGACTGTGAGTAACGAATTAATAAAACGTATTTGGCAGTAACGTTTTATTTATGTTTACTCCATCAGATATTTGTCTTTTTGACATTGATTTTTTTTTAATAAAATAATATCTAAAACGTTACTGCCAAATACGTTTATTCTAGTTTTGTAAAATTTTAAAAAAATGTATTATTTTGATGAATTGGTTTAAATAATGACTTATTTCGGTAAAAAATTCGATAGATATTTGATTAGTCTTTTTGCAGTCATATTATTACTCTCTAATTGATTTTTTTAAAAAGGTTTAAGAATCCAACAGGCCTTGTTGTGGATGATTCTCAAATTGTTCATCTTATTTAAAAAGTGAATAATTTTGAACAATGTACTATAATATTACTTTGATATATATATATTTTTCATTCTAAAATGAGATTTTACTCTTTTAATCTCTTTACATTTTCTATTTAGTAGAAGAATCGTCATTTGTATATTCTATTTCACCTTAATTATTCCAACCTTTTAATATTATTTAAAGTGATGTGAGAAGAAAGATTCAAGAGGGCATTTTCATCACTAACCGTCATCGACTACCATCATTATTCATAACTATTACTATCATCGTGGTGAATCACATAAGTTTGGTGTCACCCTTCTTTAATCATCATTTACAATCATCACCAACAATGAAACGAGGAATTTAATAAATGGTGTCAAAAAAAGTGAAAAAAAATAAAATAAGTTTGTTGTCACCCTTCATTAATCATCATTAACAATTATCATGACCGGTGGCAGTACGAGGAATTTCACGGAAGGTGTCAAAAAAAATGTGAAAAAAATTAAAAATTGTTGCTAGTGAGATTCAAACACATGAGCACTCTAAACACGGACTCTTTCAAGGTGTCTAAAACAACTGGTTTTGACAAAGTGTCCATAATATGTTATTTAATTACTTCGTATATCATTTTACTTATATATACAATATTATTTTCCGACGAAGGATGTCCATAACCTAGTTATTTAATTACTTCGTATATCATTTTACTTATATATAAAATATTATTTTCCGACGAAGGATGTCCATAACCTAGCTACGTCCCTGATCATCACCACCAACCACTATCACAACAACAAATCACTAACGACAATCATCACAAGCCTGCTCATAAGGGAATAATTTTGTCTAAGATCGTATAAGAAAATGACAACCCATTCCTTCGATCAAAGATGCAACGCATGCCCGACTTATTTAGCTATGGCTATGGGTTTTTCCATTCATTGTCCAAACGGACGCGTAACATAAAATTATAGAGTTGATTTCTTAGATGATCACTTTAACTAATAGTTAGTATTATTTCAGAAAGTTATTTTTTTTTATTGAGAAAAATTAGAATCATCAACGACTTTGATAATATGTCTATACAAGAAATCAACTCCGAATTTCTATATACTTTGACACTTCTATAAAAATAAAAATATAAACACCAACAACCTTAATATAACATGAGTGATATATAACAACCTGAAATTGAAAGAGTAATTAAATACTACTAAAGAATATAGTATATAGTAATAACATGACATTGACCTATTCAAAATCCTCCACCACCACCACCTCCTCCGCCACCCCAACCACCACCACCACCACCACTATGACCGAAACCACCATCACCGTCACATTGAAAACCTCCGAAAGGATTACTTGTATCACACGTTATGCTTGTCAAATTAGCCATAGCAAGAACACCAACACCATCAATATTATTGTTCCTTCTTCCACCACCAGGAATAGTCTCAATATTTTTCAACATCTTGCTACAACAAATAAAAGACATAACAAATGGCACAAACATACCTAGAACCAAATATAGTACCATAATAGATTCATTATCCATCTTAATAACCGTTTCAAAGTTGCAAAAATAGAAAATTTAGATGTGTGATTATTGTACGTCCTTAAGAAATTTATGCTTTTACTAAGTTTATTTTGTATATGGATAAGAACACGATGAGAATATTTCAGAGTGAAGAAACAAAGAAAAATCTGATTATATATAAGAACTTCAAGACGACTTTTGTGTTATATATATATATATATATATTGATCGGATGAAGGCATGTGTTTGCACATTTATTTGATTTGGGAATATTAATCCAACTTGAGTTTGAGGTCGTCGTTGACTTTCTTGAAATTTACTTTGGATGTCAAATGCACACTAAGCATAAATTTTGTAAGACAAGCAAAGTTTCAAATTTGTGACTTCCATTATAGAAATTACATGTTCAACTAACTCGGTCACCTTCGTTGCTCAAGAAAACCTTTCAATACTATGATGCAAAAGGACCACTTGATCAAGGGATCATTTGTTGTACTTAATTAAGAAGATCTTAAAATTAATTATTCATATATCAATCATTAATTTTTATTTTTATTTTTTAGATGTGAATCTTAATTATTAAGTGTGTTTATTCTTATAATTAATTCTACAATCATTTATAAATAAATTTAGATAATAAAGATTTACAACAAAATCTTAATATATATTATTAAGAAAATATTCAAAAATTTCTACAAAAATGACATAATCGGTTCATCATTGCTCCATCTATTTTCACCGTTAACCATGTACACATACTTAAGTAAAAGAACATACACAAAATAAATAAAATCAAAACAACTTACATTATCAACCATAATAAAATAAAAATATAACATGGCTAGCGTCCTAATCGAAAACTAACTAACTAACCTCCACATCCACCACAATCACCATCATCACCGCAACCGCCACCACCGCCACAACAACACCCGTGATTTGTACCTGAATTAACCATGTCAACTACTGCAGCACCCGCTTCAGCCAAACCAACCATATTCGTACCGTTTTCTATGTTGGGTGACTTCTTCGTCCTACCTCTTCCTCGGCAGCACGCGCATAGGCAGCATAATAACTTACATGTTGTGAAAAACACAGAAGCCAACACAATGATGAGCACAATAAGGATTACTAATTCCATTTTTTTTTTAAATTTTGAATTGGAAGAGAATAATTGCCTTTCTATTTCAAAAAACTTAATTTATAACACAAAAGTTAAAGTCAACAATAATTGAGGTCTTCTCTATTTTCTCCGATCCGTTTCAATTAGTTTGTTTGATTTTGACTTTAATAGTCTTTAACTAAAGATACATAGAAATTAGTACACAAAAGTATTCTTTAATGTTGTAATCTTAATTATCAACTTTTTAGGGTTTCTGATCATTAGCTATCTCATATTATATTGAAATTTGACTAATGGATTTATTTCGGGAGGCAACATTTTAATAGAATTTTCTTAATTATCGAGATCCAAACTCGAGACCTCTAATTAAGAACATAGAAATCTTAGCCATTTCACCTCAATTAATGTTGATCGCTAAATCCCATGGGCGGCTAAACAAATATCGTGGCATAAGGCAAAATCATATTCAGAGGTCCTTAAATTTATTTTATAAAATTTATACACTAACAAGAAAATCTATTTTCTACACAATAGATTAATCATTTAAGACAAAAAAGATCAATTTTCACACAAAAAAAAGAAAGAAAGAAAGGAAGAAGAGTACAAAAAATAAAAGTGATAGATTATCAATGTTAAGCTTCAAAACCCAAATTGTAATTTTAATTTGGCTATCATCACAAATAAGAAAAAGAAAAGAACATACATAACTTAATAGTTGAAGTTTTGAGCATGGATACTAACAAAAATATCCAAATTTCGAATCAATTTAAATGATATAATTCTTTTTAAATTATATAATTCATTTCATTAAGTAGCACGTGAATATCTAAAACAAATTATAAAATTTTCATATAATATATTAATGAATATTTTTGTGTTCACGTAGTTTAAGAAAAGATTGAAAAAAAATCATTATGTTATCAATATATATAACTTAGTTCCTATATAAAAAGGATAAAATTTAAAATTGGAAGTTAAAACAAATATATCAACTAATGAGTGAAAAGATTATGAGAATTTATGAACTTATTGGTAAAAAATACTCTCAAACAAATAATAATAAAAAATATACAATAACAATTTTATTTATATAAATTATATTAATATATAATTAAATTAATAATAATAATTTAAATAAATTTGGGGCCTTCAAATTTTTGAGACCTAAGGCAATGGCCTCACTGGCCAAGCCTTAGAGCCGCCCCTGCCAAATCCTTATCATATGGTTGTTGGTTGGTTAATTAAGATCATTGTAGTTGAAAGGGAAAAAAAAAAAAAAAACTAGAAAAAAGTCAAGAATATATAATGGGTATAGAGGTTTCCAAGCAATTTCTTTCAATTTAAGATAAGAATGGGGCTCCTTAGTCTCATTTTATTAGGCTCTTAAATTTTATTAGTTATATTATTAGGAACATATGCGGTCGTTTGATTGGTGGGATGGAATATCTGAAGATATTTTATAGGTTTAAATTTGAGATATTTGTGAGATAAAGTTTATTTAATTGATTTTAAAAAAAGGTTTAAAAAATCCAACAAACCTCGTTGTGGATGACATTCTCAAATTGTTCATCTTTTTTAAAATGTGAATAATATTGAACAATGTATAATATTACTTTGATAGATTTTTTTGTCATTCTAAAATGAGATTTCACCCTTTTAATCTCTTTACATTTTCTTCTTTAGTAGAAGAATCGTCATTTGTTATATTTTATTTCACCTTAATTTTTACAATTAAAGTTTAAAAACAAATTACATTGAATTCTAAATCAATACCAAAAAGATTAACTGAAAAATGAAAGAAAATGTTAGTAGAACAAAAATCAAAATCGATAATAAGAAATTGAAAAATGAGAGAAAACATGTTGGTAGAATGAAAAATAAAATTAAGAAAGAAAACTTTTCAAGATAAAAAGAACTGAAATATAATGATAAAATTAAAAGAGAGTTTGATCAATTTTATTTTTACCCTCCTAACAAATATCGATATCGAAATCACTAAGTAAATAATTTAAATTTTCCAAGTTTGTCACCTTTATCTCAAATGGTAGGTAAGAACTTACTTTTCTTATTCTAATTTAAATCTATCGATTAACACTTGTAGCCAAATGAAAATTCATGATGAGAAAATTATGTTAAGGTATCAAAATTTATAAGGGTTATGAACTTGAAAGACATGTGCAATGAAGATTATTAAGAGTGTGAGTTAATCGATATTATTAGAATAAAAGTTATAAAAATAAAATGATGTAAATTACGTAGATAACTTTTTTCACATAAAATATTTAAGAAGAAAATACATTATATTAAAATGTTGTTAAATCAAGTTCAAAACAAAATAAGTAGTATAAGGAAAAGAAGACAAGACCAGGTCCTTGTCACACTTTAGTGCAGTAAAAACTAAAGAACAAATTAAAATAAGAACAACAAGGAGTTTTACGTGGAAATCTCCTTGCTCAAGGGAGGAAAAACCACGACCTATCCAATAGGATTTTCCAACTGCTTTTCACTATCTTCAAGTAACAGGTGAATACAAACTCCAACAATAATACAAGGATTAAACTCTTAATCCTGTAACCTGAAACACCCCTATTACGAAAAGAGCCAAAGCAATAACCTTATTGCCCACTATATCAACTAACTCTAGTTAATACAAACTTCAATCACATATTACACATTTAACTTTAACTATGCTCATTATTACCAGAAATAATAAAGACACGATCCATTCCTTTATAGATTAGAAACGTATCTTACCAGTTAAACGCACAAGTCACAAGCTTTGATCAGAGAACATGCACAATAATCTCATGTATATTATGTATAATAAGTAATGTTGGAATAATCGCATGAATATTATGCTTTGATTTTTTCGTGGTCTATGTAAGAACCTTGTTGTTGTTTTTTTACTTTTACTTCGTCTTTGTTATTTTTAGCATTTGCTTCGACTACTGGTTTAGTTATTTTCCATCTCTTCATGTTCGAACTGTATCATATGTGTCCTTTTTTTCCCTTGTAGTCTTTGTGGAAATTGGCTTAAAGACTTAGAAGTTGTTTAAACATCTATTTCTACTACAACTACATGGAGTTTCTCTCATTAACTTAATGTGAAAAGTCTTGTGGAAAATTATAGAATGTGACTCACAAGTGGGAAGAATCCGTAGAATTATGACTAAAGTGTTGTAGGAATACACCCGACAATAACTTCAATTGGCATGGCAGCACATCTTGGTCCACATGATAGAAATAGTTTCATATCAAGGCGGATATGCATTTAGTTTTTAACTTTTCAGTTTTTGTAAACAAGTTTGATCTAAGTAACGAGTAAATGAAGATAACTATTGCATGTGCTACTAAAATAACTTGGGAACATAATCAATTGTGTTGGGCATCTCCTAAAAAATATAAAATTATTTCTGTATTAATCTCCTAAAAAATATAAAATTATTAAAGAGTCTTATTAAATGAAGAATAAATATTAAAAAAAAATCTCCAAAATCCCAACAAATATGGAAAAATAGTCAATTATCTATTGATTTTTTATACTCCCTTTAATTGTTATGGTTATGTTGCGTTTTTTGAAAGTCAATTTGACTACTTTTCAAAGTTAAATAGAACAAATTAATATTTTAAACAAAATGAATCAGATATTCAAAAACTATACGAAAAGTACTACAAATTATATTTTTTTTTTGTATATCAATATGAAAAATATCGTAAAATGTTAGTCAAAATTTTTATCGTTTCACTCTAAAATATTTTTTTATAACAAATAAAAATGGACGGAGAAAATATTTGATAAGATAGTTGACCAATTGTTTTTGACTATATTGAACAAAAAATAAAAATGGACGGAACATTAATGTGTATATTTTACCTTAATATACATCAATATTTTATTTTGATATTATTATTAATGTAAATTATTTTATTCTCTTATTATGCCAACATGTCAGTCCAAATACATTTTGATAATAAACTTTACCTCTTATTAAGGAAAAGTCATAGCTCCACAAATCTTGGAATTCCAAAGAAATTGGTCTGATTCAATTCATACTAAGATGACAATTTCAGAACATTCTCAACAACTCAAAATTCCCTTAAATTCTTCCAAAAAATCAAGTGTCACTTCTTCTCCTCCTTCAACCTCAACAAAAATGGAGTCTTTACCAAAAACCCAACAACCCCATAAGCGTTATTGGCGTTTCAGCAAGCAAGATTTCTTCCCTGAACCCTCTTTTCACAATTTGGGTTCCTACAAAAATGCCCTTTCTCAAACCCCAAATCGTCTCAAGAACCGTCTTTTTGCCCGTTCATCAGATAGCAGTGAATTGGTTGAGCTTAAGAAAGAATCGGAAAATGAAATGAAATTATGTCTGACTTGGTGGGATTTAATTTGGCTTGGATTTGGATCTGTTGTTGGTTCAGGGATTTTCAGCATTACGGGTCAAGAAACCCGAAATGATGCTGGACCTGCTATTGTGCTGTCGTATGCAATTTCTGGTTTATCTGCTTTGCTTTCTGTGTTTTGTTATACTGAATTTTCTGTTGATATTCCGGTTGCTGGTGGGTCTTTTTCGTTTTTGAGAATTGAGTTGGGTGATTTTGTTGCATTTATAGCTGCTGCTAATATTCTATTAGAGGCTATGGTGGGTGCTGCTGGGTTAGGACGTTCATGGTCGTCTTATTTTGCTAGTATTATTAAGAATAACCCGGATTTTTTGAGGATCAAGATTGATTCTTTTGTAGAAGGGTTTAATTTGTTGGATCCAATAGCTGTTGTGGTTCTTGCACTTGCTAATGGGGTTGCTATGACTGGGACAAAGATGACATCTACTTTGAATTGGATAAGTTCTATAATTAGTGCTGGTGTGATTGTTTTTATTATAATTGTTGGGTTTGTTAATGGGAAGACTTCAAATTTGGTGCCTTTTTTCCCTTTTGGGGCTGGAGGGGTGTTTAGAGCTGCAGCAGTTGTGTATTGGTCGTATACTGGTTTTGATATGGTTGCGAATATGGCTGAGGAGACAAAGAGGCCATCGAGGGATATACCGTTAGGGTTGCTTGGTTCGATGTCTATGATTACTGTTGTTTATTGTTTGATGGCGTTGGCGTTGACAATGATGGTTAAATATACTCAAGTGGATGTTAATGCAGCTTATTCAGTTGCATTTGAAGGGATAGGTATGTATTGGGCAAAGTATTTGGTGGGGATTTGTGCACTTAAGGGAATGACTACGAGTATGCTTGTTGGGTCATTGGGACAATCTCGATACACAACTCAGATTGCAAGAGCACATATGATTCCCCCGTGGTTTGCTTTGGTTCACCCGAAAACTGGAACACCAATTTATGCTACGCTCTTGACAACTATAACTAGTTGCATTCTTGCTCTGTTCACGAGCTTGGATGTCTTGTCAAGTGTGTTCTCATTTAGTACACTTTCCATTTTCATGCTTATGGCTGTTGCATTGCTTGTTAGGCGATACTACGTTACCGATGTTACTTTGAAGCGTGATTTGGGTAAATTTCTTCTGTGTTTGTTCATTGTAATTGGTTCATCAGTTGGGGCAACAGTTCTTTGGAGTACTGATGTAAAAGGTTGGGTTGGGTATGCTGTGACTGGCGTTTTGTGGTTGTTGGGCACTTCAGGGATGGCGCTACTTCCAAAACAAAGAATTCCAAAAGTTTGGGGTGTACCCCTTGTGCCATGGGTACCATCATTGTCAATTGGGATGAATATATTTTTGATAGGTTCTTTGGGTAAGGCGGCATTTTATCGGTTCTTCATATGCAGTGCTGTTATGCTAATTTACTACGTGCTTGTTGGTGTCCATGCAACATATGATATAGCTCATCCTGAAAAGCAGAAGTCCGTTATTGATGAGGGAAAAGAAAGTTCTGATCAAGTGTTATAGTTGGTATGATCTTTAGACTGATCCATGAACTTTTGCAGTTATTTGGTTTTAGATTCTCTAGGAATCGAATGTACAGCTAATGATGGCAAAGTAACTGAATGTTCTTTTCTTTTTCCCCTGAATGCTTGAAGTTGTTTTTCCAGTTATTGCTGAAATCCCATGACAGGAAATATGCTTTATAAGTTGGAATAGCAATGTTGTCTTTACATCCTGTATCTTCCATATTTTACTTGATTTATTTTATCATTTGTGCAGCACCATATGCATTACAATATTCTTCATTTGCATTGTCGTTGTCATAGAATTCTATTTTCTGCTAACCTTTGATACAAAATTTGACCATGGCTCATGAAGCTTTTTGGCTGATTCGAAGTTACAGTAATGCAAATGATAATGCTATAGGAAAAAGAAGGTACTAGAATAGCTTGTCTCTTTGTCTATTAAAGTTTTATCTGTTTTAGTATTGTTTTAGTATACACAGTTCCTCTCCTGTTTGATGACTGGTAGTATACTCATTTATGAGTACTAAGAAACAAGATAAGCATATGTAATGGTGTGGCAATAAAGATGTTGGAGACCATAGTGCAAATTCTAGGTGATTCCTCCCCATTTGCCTCAGTCTTGATGGGGCAGGATTATCCAGAGACCGGTACTTATATTAGTGCAGGTAACAGATACTCAATTGAGTAGTTAAGGCGGTCACTAGCTGGTCCAACATTATTCGAAAAGAAAAAGGAAACAAGACAAGCAATACATGAAGCTCTAATGTGGCTCAAAACAGATACTTTTGCTCATTCATTTTGGTGGGAGTAAATTCAGGATTGGAACTTCAAGATTTCTTTGTTAGAAACTTTCAGGAGTATGGCTATTTTTCTTTGTAGTATGTGTTATGCTTTCTCTTCAGTTGAAATGTTTGAAACTCCCATCTAACGTTCCATATTCCATTTGAACTGTTACTTGATTGTTTTGTGAGGATATTTTCTACTAGACAATAACTGTTCATCCATGATTTTGTTGTTGACTCGTAGGTTATCATTTCATCTACTACATTTGTAACAATGATGAATGACAAAGCGAGATCTAACACAAATTTGCCAATAGGCATGACTGCTGAACCTCAAGAATAGTTTCCAACAGAAGCTACTAAGCGTCAACATATCAGATTTTGGATCCAATTACTCCTAAATGACAGGTCTTTGCTCTCTTGCATCAAGCTAGACTAGGATACAAGAAAAACTAACCTAGAAATCTAAACGCAGCATATTATATTTGGTTAGATGTCATGAAGAAGATTCAAAAAGTTAGCCAAGAAAATTGAAATGGTGAGCCACCATTACTGACATAAGTCTTTGTAAGTGTTCAGAAATAGCTTATTTCTGTCCCTTCTTTCTCCACAGGTCTCCAAGCTTCTTAATACCAGAACCCTTTCTCTTCACACGTCCAAAACCATCATCAGAGTCATCGATAAGTCCTGGTGAACCCATGTAACAACCATATCCTCCAACTGTTGGTTCAAATACATTACCGTAGCGCTTATAATCCATTGATCCACTCCTCTCAGAGAACCTTCTCTCATTCATCTCCACTTCCCCAGCCAGCACAGCTGCAGCAGCATCTGCAGCTTTCTTCCATTGTTCTGTTTGGACTCTGAGTTTCTTCATCTCACTATCTAATTCCTCCTTTGCCTTTTCGGTGGCTTCAAGCTTCGCATTTAGCGTAGAAGCATCGTTCTTAGTTGTTTCCAGTTCTTGAGTAACTTGGTCAAACTTGAGATTCATTTCCTCTGTTTTTACCTTAGTGGATAAAATTTCCCGAGTCGTTTCATTCAGTTTCTTCTTCAGGTTTTCATTTTCTTGGGAAAATGCTTGGAATTCTTGATCTTTCTCTGCCAACTTGGCTTTCAACAAGCTTATTTCTTCATTCTTCAAAGCCAGCTCCTCAGGTGATGGTTTATCTGGTTCAGCAACTGATAAAGTTGTGATTTTTTCATTAGTGGGCTGGTTAATTTCAACATTTGGGACTTCAAAAACATCGATTTCTTGAATTTTTAATTTGCTCTTAGATTCTTGGATTTCCTCAGGCTCTAGGACAGTTGATTTCTTGGTTTTCTCAAGCTGTTCTTGAACTGTTTTCTTTGCTGCTTCAACTGAAGCTAAATGATCCTTGAGATCTTTCAGCTCTTCTTGTGCTTGCCCAAGTTGAGTATCCAAATCTGCAATTCTTGTACCAAGTTTCTTTTGTTTTACTGGATCAGATTGAACGCCTCGTGGGGATTTACGATCTCCTAACTTAGGACTTCTCTGATCAGAATCAGAACTTGATGTTCTGAGTTGTGAAGGGACTCGAGGTGATTTCCTTTGAAGCATATCTGATCCCCTATTTGACATGAAATGGAAAACTTTGCTGTCAAAAACTATGAGTTGAATCTCAGTGAGGGAGACTCAAATGATGCCAAGAACTCACCTTAATCTTGGCATTTCAACTTCTTAATAGAAGTGTTTGACCAAGGTTCCAAAAGCTTTAGTCTTGATCTCTGTAAACAAGTCGTTTGGTAGCTGGTTAGAATTATGCAGGCATAAGTTATTCCATCTTCTATCCCCGCATAAGATAATATACCAATTTCCTCATAACTATACATGTTAGTACTAGTTATGTGAGTTTCTAAACTGCAAACCAAACATCATATTAATTTTATTCATGAATAACCTATTTCCTAACTAGCTACCAAACGTTGTACAACTTATACATAAATTAATACTTGAATAAGTTGATTCTTTACTAGCTACCTAAAAAGTTGGAAATGTTTTGTTTGTTAATGATAAAGGAAGGAGTTTTCTGCTTAAAGAAGACACATAAACAATCCATAGATACTGGTGAAGCATGCTTATAGAGTGCAAAAGTAGATTTTCTTGTCCACTTTTCCCTCATGCATATGTCAATATCATTAAAATATACATCCAACATTACAGTAAGTGATTTTTTTTCATCTGTTTAAGTCTTGGTGAACAAATATCTAGTGAAATAGTCGATGTGCAAGATAACCTGACACTATAATTAGCAGTTGATTTGTGAAAGTTAAAGATGAAAATGCAAACATTAGGAGATAATCTTGAATCAAGAAAATGAAAACATATATAGTGAACTTACTTGTTTGTTTACTTAGATGCTCCTCTCCAAAGACCTTAAATACTGTAGTATATATAATTAAAAGAAACATCTACCTTAAAAGAAAAAAAGAACCAACAAAAGAGGATTTTTGAGAATTGAATGTTATAGGACACATTTTTAAGATTTGAAGTTTTGAATTAATGATGGTGGCCTTGCAATATTTTGAAGTTGCAAGTGTATGTGTGTAGGACAAGGACTTTTTGAACGTTGAAGGCAGGGAACACTATAAAATATGTTCTTGGGGAAACAAAGGTAATAATGTCTTCCTTACGCGTTTCGTCTCAGATTATTTGTCGTGATTCCTGTGATTTAAAAGGTTTTTAACTAGTATTCGAACAGTCATCATAACGTATTCATAATTGAGGTGTTTCTAGTTTTTATAATCGATACACTATCCTGTTTATATTATGTGTTCACTATTCTCTTGTTTACAAATTTTTTAATCATAAATAAGAAGATAATTTTACTCTTTCGGATCATTTTGTATTTCTCTGTTCCTGCGTCTCAGAGCTTATGGATAGTAGTGCAGGCATTTAACCTTTGAACTTCTCCCAATTAACATAAAGTAAGAAACACCTTGAACTTTGAATCAGTGACCAAATGTGTCATATTCTATGCTTTTTAATTTGATGGGACATCAATTTTTTTTTACTTTTTTTGAAAAAATTATGATATTAAATTAAAAATATGTACTCTAATTTATCAAAGTGTTTCTTGAATTTTGCGGTATTAAATTGTCATGTGGAGTGTTGGATTATTAAAGTTACTAAATCTAAAAAATAACATTCTTTTTTTAAATCATATTAAGAAGGAAAGTAAGACATGGAGTCAGTTGGTCCCAAGAAGCAAACAGACACATTTTCAAGTTCAAAAGAGCCCCAATATGGGAAAGACCGAATTTAACTTTTTTTTGTATGCTATAATCCATGAATTTTTAGTGATATGTGATCCCGACTTATTTTTGGCCTAATTTTTTTATGGACGTCCGTTATGACCTTATTAATGGAGTCACTTGGTCCCGAGTGACAAACATGCGCATTTTAAAGTTCAAAAGAGCCCCAATGCGAGAAAGACTAAATTTACCCTTTTTTGTGTGCTATAGTCCATGAATTTTTGGTAATACCTGATCCCAACTTTTTTTTTGCGGAAATTTTTTGTTGACGTCGTTACGACCTTATTAATGGAGTCAGTTGGTCCCGAGGGGCGAACAGACGCATTTTATAGTTCAAAAGATCCCAAATGCGGAAAAAACTGAATTTACAGTTTTTCATGTGCTATAGTCCATTGATTTTTGGTGATACGTGATCCTGATTTGTCTTTGCCGAAACTTTTTCTCGACACTCGTTACGACCTTATTAATGGATTCAATTGGTCCCCAGGGACAAACATATGCATTTTCAAGTTCACCATTTTTTTGTTGAAATTTTTCATGGACGTCCGTTAAGATCTTAGTAATTGAGCCAATTGGTCCCGACGGGCAAACAAACTCATTTTCAAGTACAAACGAGCCCAAAGCAGGTAAATCCAGATTTTATCGATTTTCACGTGCTATAGTCCATGAATTTTTTGTGATATGGGATTCTAGCCATTTTTTGTCAAAAATTTTCATGGACGTCCGTTAAGACCTTAGTAATGGATCTAGTTGGTCCCGATGGGCAAACCGTCCCATTTTCAAGTTCAAACGAGCCCCAAAGCAGGTAAACCAAGATTTTATCAATTTTTGTGTGTTTTAGTTCATGGATTTTTGGTGATCCGAGATTACAATCATTTTTTGCCGAAAATTTTCATGGACGTCCGTTAAGACCTTAATAATAGAGCCAGTTGGTCCCGACGGGCAAACGGAACCATTTTAAGTTCAAACGAGCCCCATAATAGGTAAATCCAGATTTTATCGATTTTCATATGTTATAGTCAATAGATTTTTGGTGATTCGAGATTTCGGCCATTTTTTGCTGAAATTTTTCATGGATGTCCGTTAAGACCTTAGTAATGGAGCAAGTTGGTCTCGACGGGCAACCATGCCCTTTTTCAAGTTCAAATGAGCCCCAGAACAGGTAAACCCAGCTTTTACCGATTTTCGTGAGATATAGTCCATTGATTTTTGGTGATCCGAAATTTCGGTCATTTTTTTGCTGAAATTTTTCATGGACGTCTTTTAAGACCTTAGTAATGGAGCCAGTTGGTCCCAATGGGCAAACAGGTCAATTTTCAAGTTCAAAAGTGCCCCTGAGTAGGCAAACCCATATTTTATCAATTTTCGTGTACTATGTCCATGAATTTTTGGTGATCAGGGATTCCGGCAATTTTGTTGCCGAAATTTTTCATGAACGTCCATTAAGACCTTAGTAATGGAGCCAGGTGGTCCCAACAGGCAAACGAACCATTTTTATGTTCAAACGAACCCCAGAGCAGGTAAACCCAGATTTTTTCGATTTTAGTGTACGATAGTCCATTGATTTTGGTGATCCGGTATTCTAGCCATTTTTTTACCAAAATTTTTCATGGACGTTTATTAAGACCTTAGTAATAGAGCAAGTTGGTCCCAATGGGCAAATGGGCCCATTTTCAAGTACAAACGATCCCAGAGAAGGTAAACCTAGATTTTACCAATTTTCGTGTGCTATAGTCCATGGATTTTTGGTGATCCAGGATTTCAACCTTTTTTTTACCAAAATTTTTAATGGAAGTCCGTTAAGACCTTAGTAATAGAGCCAGTTGGTCACGACAGGCAAACAGATCCATCTTCAAGTTCAAATGAGCCCATAGCAGGGAAACCCAAATTTTATCGATTTTCGTGTGTTATAGTACATGAATTTTGGGTAATCTGGGATTCTTGCCATTTTTTTGCCTAAACTTTTCATGGACATTCGTTAAGACCTTAGTAATGGAGCCAGTTGGTCTCGACGGGCAAACAAATCTATTTTCAAGTTCAAACGAGCCCTAGAGCAGGTAAACCCAGATTTTAACAATTTTTGTGTGCTATAGTCTATGAATTTTTGGTTATTTGAGATTTCGACCAATTTTTTGCCAAAAAATTTCAAGGACACCCATTAAGACCTTAGTGGTGGAGCCAATTGGTACCGACGGGCAAATGGGCCCGTTTGCCTCTTAGGACCAACTGCTCTATTAATAAGGTCATAACAGACGTCCATGAAAAATTTCAGCAAAAATTTTTTTGGAATTCTATCACCAAAAATCCTTGGACAATAGCATACAAAAATCGTTAAAATCTAATTTTTCCTGCTTTGGGCTCGTTTGAACTTGAAAAAGGGCCTATTCGCCCCTCGGAACCAACTGAAGACATTAATAAGGTCATAACAGACATACATGAAAAATTTTGAAATCCTATCACCAAAAATCCGTGAACTATAGCACACAAAAATCAATAAAATTTGGTATTTCCTGCTTTGGGGCTCGTTTGAACTTGAAAAAGAGCTTGTTTGCCCCTCGGGACCAACTGACAACAGTAATATGGTCATAACGTATATCCATGAAAAATTTCAGCAAAAATTATTTTGAAATCCTGAATCACCAAAAATTTGTGGACTATAGCACACGAAAATTGATAAAATCTGATTTTTCCTGCTTTGGGGCTGATTTGAACTTGAAAAGGAATTGTTTACCCTTCAGGACCAATTGACGGTATTAATAAGGTAGTAACGGACGTCCATGAGTAATTTCGACAAAAAAAGTTTCAGAATCCCGAATCACCAAAAATCTATGGACTATAGCACATGAAAATCAGTAAAATCGGGTTTATCATTCTTTGCGACTCGTTTGAACTTGAAAATGGGCCTGTTTGCCCCTCGGGACCAACTGGCTCAATTAATAAGGTCATAACAGACGTCTATGAAAAATTTTGGAAAAAAATATTTTGGAATCCTATAACCAAAAATCAGTGGACTTTATCATACGAAAATTGGTAAAATCTGGTTTTTCCTGCTTTACGGCTAGTTTGAACTTGAAAAAGGGCATGTTTGGCTCTCGGGACCAACTGACGACATTAATAAGGTCGTAACGGATGTCCATGAAAAGTTTTGGCAAAAAAGTTTCGAAATGCCAAATCACCAAAAATTCATGGATTATAGCATACGAAAATCAGTAATATCTTTTTTTTCTTGCTTTGGGGCTCTTTTGAACTTGAAAATGAGCTCGTTTACCCTCGAGAACAACTGACTCCATTTATAAGGTCGTAACGGAAGTCCATGAAAAATTTCGGTAAAAACTATTTCGAAATTCTATCACCAAAAATCAGTAGATTATAGCACACGAAAATTGATAAAATCGAGTTTTTTCTGCTTTAGGGCTCGTTTGAACGTGAAAGGGGCCTGATTACCCCTCGGGGCCAACTGACGACAATAATAAGGTCGTAACGGACATTCATGAAAAATTTTAACAAAAAAAGTTCTGAAATCCCGAATCACCAAAAATTCATGGACTATAACACATGAATTTTCAGTAAAATCTATTTTTTCCTGCTTTGGGGCTCGTTTGAATTTGAAAATGGGTCTGTTTACCCCTAGAGACCAACTTGCTCTATTTATAAGGTCGTAACGGATATCCATGAAAAATTTCGGCAAAAAAAATTCTAGAATCCTATCACCAAATATCTGTGGACTATAGCACACGAAAATTAATAAAATCTAGTTTTTCTTGCTTTGGGGCTAGTTTGAATTTGAAAAAGGGTTTTATTATCCATCGGGACCAACTGACGGCATTAATAAGGTCGTAACAGACGTCTATGAAAAGTTTGGCTAAAAAAAGTCCAAAATCTAGAATCACAAAAAATTCGTGGATTATAGCACACTATAATCGGTAAAATCTATTTTTTCCTACTTTGGGGTTTGTTTAAACTTGAAAATGGGCCCGTTTGCCCTCGGGATCAATTGACTCCATTAAAAAGGTTGTAACGGGCGTTCATGTAAAATTTCAGCAAAAAAATTCTGAAATTTTATCACCAAAAATCTAAAATCTAATTTTTCCTTCTTTGGGCTTGTTTGAACTTGAAAAAGGGTTTGTTTGCCCCTCGGGACCAATGAACGGCATTAATAAGGTCGTAACGGACATCCATAAAAAATTTCTGTGAAAAAAAAGTTCCTGAATACCGAATCACCAAAAATAAGTAGACTATAGTACACGAAAATAGGTATAATATCGTTTTCCCTGCTTTGGGGTTCGTTTGAACTCTAAAAAGGGCTTGTTACCCCTCGGGACCAACTGACGACATTAATAAGGTCGTAACGGACGTCCGTGAAAAATTCGGAGAAAAAGTTTTGGAATCCCTAATCACCAAAATTCGTGGACTATAGCACAGGAAAATTGGTAAAGTCTTATTTTTCCTGCTTTAGGGATCGTTTGAATTTGAAAATGGCCCGTTTGCCCCTCAGGACCAATTGGCTCTAAAAATAAGGTCATAAATTTCGGCAAAAAAATTTTCAACATCCTATCACAAAAAATAAGTGGACTATAGCACACGAAAATCGGTAAAATCTAATTTTTCCTGCTTTGGACACGTTTGAACTTGTAAAAGGGTATGTTTGCCTCTCGGGACCAACTGACGGCATTAATAAGGTCGTAACGGACATTCTTGAAAAATTTCGGCAAAAAAATTTATGGAGCCCTGAATGAACAAAAATCAGTGGATTATAGCACACAAAAATTGATCAAATCTAGTTTTTCCTGCTTTGGAGCTCGTTTGAACTTGAAAATAGACCCGTTTACCCCTCGGGACTAAGTGGCTCTATTAATAAGGTCGTAACGGACGTCCATGAAAAATTTTGGCAAAAAATTTTTTGGAATTCTATCACCAAAATTCGTGGACTATAGCACACGATAATTGGTAAAATATGGGTTTTCCTGCTTTGGGGCTCGTTTGAATTTGAAAAGGGCCTGTTTGCCCCTCGGGACTAATTGACAGATTAAATAAGGTCGTAACAGACGTCCATGAAAAAATTCGGCAAAGAAAAGTTTCAGAATCTCGAATCACCAAATTTTTGTGGATTATAGTACACAAAAATCGATAAAATCTAGTTTTCTATTCTTTGAGGCTCGTTTGAACTTGAAAATGGGCTCGTTTTCTCCTCGAGACCAACTGGCTCCATTAATAAGGGCGTAACGGACGTCCATGAAAAATTTTAGCAAAAAATATTACGAAATCCTATCGCAAAAAATATGAGGACTATAGCACACGAAAATCAATAAAATCTGGTATTTCCTGCTTTGAGGCTCGTTTGAACTTGAAAATGGGTATGTTTGCCCCTCGGGACCAACTGGCTCCATTTATAAGGTCGTAACGGACGTTCATAAAAAATTTTAGCAAGAAAAAATTTGGAATCCTATCACCAAAAATTTGTGGACTATAGCACACGAAAATTGATAAAATCTGAATTTTCCTGCTTTAGGGCTCGTTTGAACTTGAAAAAAAGGCATGTTTGCCCATCACGACCAATTGACGACAATAATAAGGTCGTAACGGACATCCATGAAAAATTTCGGCAAAAAAAATTTTGAAATCTCGAATCACCAAAAATACTTGGACTATAGCACACGAAAATTGATAAAATCTAATTTTTCCTGCTTTGGGGCTCGTTTGAACTTGAAAATGTAAGGTCATAACGGACGTCAATGAGTGGACTATAACATGCGAAAATGGGTAAATTTTGGTTTTTCTTGCTTTAGGGCTCATTTGAACTTGAAAAAGGGCTTGTTTACCCCTCGGGACAAACTGACGGTATTAATAAGATCGTAACAGTCGTCCATGAAAATTTTTGGCAAAAAAAGTTTTGAAATCCCGAATCACCAAAAATTCGTGGACTATAGCACACGAAAATCAGTAAATTCTGGTGTGTCCTGCTTTGGGGCTCATTTGAACTTGAAAATTGACCCCTTTACCCCTCGTGACCAACTGGCTCTATTAATAAGGTCTTAACGGACGTTATGAAAAATTTCAGCAAAAAAAATTCCAAAATTCTATCACAAAAAATCCATGGACAATAGCACACAAAAATTGATAAAATCTGGTTTTTCCTACTTTTGGGCTTGTTTGAACTTGAAAAAGGGCATATTTTCCCCTCAGGACCAACTAACGACATTACTAAAGTCGTAACGGACGTCCATAAAAAATTTCAACAAGAAAAGTTTCGGAATGCCGAATCACCAAAATTTTGTGGACTATAGCACATGAAAATCGTTAAAATCTAGTTTTTCTGCTTTGGGGCTCGTTTGAACTTGAAAATGGGCCCCTTTTTCCCTCGGGACCAACTGGCTCCATAAATAAGGTCATAACGAACGTCTATGAAAAGTTTTGGTAAAAAAGTTTTGAAATCTTATCACCAAAAATCTGTGGACTATAGCAAACGAAAATTGATAAAATTTGTTTTTTTCCTTTTTTCGGGCTCGTTTGAAGTCGAAAAATGGTGTTTTTGCTCCACGGGACTACCTGACGACAATAATAAGGTCGTAACGGACGTCCATGAAAAATTTCGACAAAAAAAGTTCTGAAAAATTTGGGCATAAAAAATTCTGAATCATATCTGCAAAAATCTATGGACTATAGCACATGAAAATCGGTAAAATATGGTTATTCCTGCTTTGGGGCTCGTTTGAACTTGAAAAAGGGCCGATTTTCCCCTCGAAACCAACTAACGACATTAATAAAGTCGTAACAGACGTCAATAAAAAATTTCGGCAAGAAAAGTTGCGGAATCCCAAATCACCAAAATCCGTGGACTATAGCACACACGAAAATCGATAAAATATAGTTTTTCCTGCTATGGGGCTCGTTGAAATCTGATTTTTCCTGCTGCGGAATCCCCAGAGCAGGTAAACCCAGATTTTACCAATTTTTGTGTGCTATAATCTATGACTTTTTAGTTATCCGAGATTTCGGCCATTTTTTTGTCGAAATTTTTTATGGGCGTGTGTTAAGACCTTAGTAATGGAGCAATTGGTCCCGATGGGCAAACAGGCCCATTTCAAGTTCAAACGAGCCTAGAGCAAGTAAACCCAGATTTTATAGATTTTCGTGTGCTATAGTCCATGGATTTTTGGTGATCCGATATTTCGACCATTTTTTTGCCGAAATTTTTTATGGACGTCCGTTAAGACCTTTGTAATGGAGCTAGTTGGTCTTGACGGGCAAACAAACCTATTTTCAAGTTCAAACAAGCCCTAGAAAAGGTAAATCCAGATTTTTCCGATTTTCGTGTGTTATAGTCTATGAATTTTTGGTGATCTGGGATTCCGGCAATATTTTTGCCGAAATTTTTCATGGACATCCGTTAAGACCTTAGTAATGGAGCCAGTTGGTCTTTGATACGCTCAAATTACACCTCCCTAAAGAAGTATAAGCGATTGTTATCAAGTAAAGAGCCCAACTTGTAGGTTGGGGTCGATTCCACGTGGAATATGGTTCAGACTTAAATTTAACTAACAATTATATCCGTTTAGTCAAATTATTTCCGAGAAAAGTAAACAGAGGGGATTTTGTAAGTAAGTAACAGATTTGAATGCTTAAGTAACAAGTAAACAAATTCAACCTTCGAGTTATCAATATGAGAAATGTACTCCTATTATATAATTTAACCAAGTACTTGAATATAACTGCCATTTGCAACAGAAAAAAATTGACTTGTATTTGACACACATTGCATATGAGTATGAAGTGGGTAAAAAGTGTGTGTGTATATATATATATATATATATATATATATATATATATAATTCCTAAATTGTGACATGATACTATATCCTTATTAATTATTGGGCTTGGGGTATCAATTTTGTAATATTAGATAGGATTGAAAATATAACAAGGGCTGGTTTGGCATGAGGTATATATAAGAAATTATTAATTTTAGAATTAATTTTATGATAAGTTTATCTTATTTTTTTTATTGGGATAAAAGTATAGAATAATTTATTTGAAATTATAATAGTATTTCTATCTTATATTAAAAATGAAATATAAAAAACTCGGAATAACTTTTCCCAACCAAACCTGGACATATAAAACAATTTTGGCGTTGTGAGAGATTTGAGATTCCGTAAATAGGGGTGGGCATAAATATCAAAAAATCAAAAATTGAACCGAACCAAGGCATTTTCTTCCTTATTTTTCTTGGGAAGTAGTTGGAGCCCACAATGTTCTTGATAAAGACAAATGTAGTCTTTTAAGCATAATAAGTGTTCAATGGTGAGATACATCATCACTTAACATGGCTTTAAGTTTTTAAATATGTTATACGTGATATCCTCATTTTATCTTTTATTCGTACCGAAAAAACGTTTAAAAAATACCTAACTGATCAACCAAACTAGTTTGACTCGATATTCAACTCACACTTTTTTAAAAACAAAAAACTAAATCAAAATTTGATATAACCGAACTAAAGAACCGAACATCTACACCTATCCCTAAGTAACTCAGTGGAGCCCTTAGTACTACACTAGTGATGACTAATAATATTTGATAGTACCATTTGTAGTAGTACAATGAGTGCGTGTAATCAAACAAGAAAAAAAATTGACCTTACCTTAGTAGTACGTCAACGTCACCAAGAAGAAATTACAATGCCTTCAAATTTTTACTTTATTTTTTTTTGGAAAATAACCTTTTGAATTTATGTTTTCTTCATGTGCTTAATTAGGTTAGTTATTTAATCTTAGAATTATTATTCTTAATCCACCAATCAAACGCCTGTTAATAACATAAAAAATCATTTTTAAAATGATCTATCAATTTTCTTAAAACTTGTCTACTCCAAAGGGTAAATGTCCTTTTGTTGAGGTCATAGTACACTAGTAGTACAATTATATATTTTTTTATGTACGTTCTATTTTAAAAGTGTGTGTCTCTAACAATTTTGTGTTCAATAAAAGGAATCTAAACTGCATTGCATTTACACAAGTCAAAGTTGAAACACAAAAGAAGAATATGGTAGTTCGTTGGTGATTGTGGTTCCAAAATTGTTGTTGATTATCCCTTCCTATTAGTCTGGTGTTTCCTCCGTTTCAATTTGTTTGTTCTATCTTTTTTTTTTTATAGTCTGTTTTGAAATTTATCAATTTAAATTTTGAATTCGCCTGAAGGTGAAGTACAAAATGGATATACTAGTCACAACATTACAATCTTGGAACCACAGTTACCACCATACTATCAAATTTCTCAGCCAAGATTCATTAATCAATTGGGAGGTTTGAACACATTTCTCTCTCTATCATAATTTATAACAATTCTTCTCTTTTGTCAAGTCAAGGCTAGTATGGTCAGTTGCTATAATATACATCCTCTATAATAACATTTTAATTTAATAGTTTAGATTTTTATATTATGTTTAATTATATGTTCTTTATAATTAATAATGTCTCGCTGTAACAGTAAAATTATATCTAGACAAATTGTATCATTATAGTGAAGTTTGATTATATTATATTATGTGTAATGGTAACAGTTATTTTTTATTCGGTGTTCGATATCTGCATTAGACTTATTCAAATAGCGTGTTTAACAAGTTTGGCTATAAAAGGAGGGGTCATTTTTTCCCTTTAAATAAAATAGAGCTATCGTATCATTCATCTTCCTCAGATGAGACCCTAATTACTAAGGATGAATCAAATCCACATATCACACGTTGTTGGACCTTCTTTAGCATCGATTCGCAGGGCCCATTCTGAAGGCAACATGCCCAACATAATTTTTATTCAGATCACATATTGTAGAGCTCATTCTGAAGAAAACGGTTCCAACCAAATTTTTTCTATACCAAGACTTAATTTTGATTCTTGGTATTGTGTTTCCTACTTTATCTATTGAGGGTCAATGGACATTTGGAACCAAGGTTGACCAAATCTAAACTCAACCTTTTTTTCTTTATACATATTATATGTTTATCAGTTATTTTTAATTTAAACGATTGAATCGACAATTATAAGTTAGTTCTTCATAAATAAATTAAATTAAGTTATAAAACTAAGAGATAGATTTCACTAACAATACTCAACAATGTATAAATTTCTTACATTAACAATGTATATAACTTAAACTCATTAAAAATGTACTTCATCTCCATAATTAGGGCAAAATAGGTTGTCCAAAGAAGGCAACTCTAATTTCAATAAGTTATCAAGATTAGTACTAGGATTATTAGACTTAAACTTTGACATTTTCACATGATCAGGCTCCACTGATCCTGCATCCTTGCCTGTTAGTTTCTGAACTATTGATTTGAAATTCCTTGCATCTGTCTCAATATACTCTGTGTTGATTATCACCACCTTCACCTTATCCCTGTCGTTTCTGTCTGTTGACATGTTCTCTGTACTTCTGAATTAGTGGAGACAGTAAATTTTGAATATCAATCCAGATGCAAACTCAAGCTAAGATTCTGTTTATAAACGTAATGATATAATTAAACTTTATCTGACTGTGAAATCGAATAAATACGAAAGTCAATCACACATCTACAATTATCTCAAAATATAGAAATGTCGAAAACGAAGAATTCAATCTAGGATTCTTGGAAATATGGTTATGAGGAAAGAAAAAGAGTGGTTGTTGTTTTAGTTGTAATTGAGGATAAGTGATTTATATGTACATATTTATAGTAGGAGCACCAGTACTTAGAAATTAAAAAGATTTGAGATAGGTGAATATATTATAAAGAAGAGTTGACTGTATAAATAAATGAAGCAGTCAACAAGGACCAAAGATAGAGTCAAAGAATGCAATTGAGAAATAAAGTCGCAATCCAACGAATTCAGAATTTAAAATTTATAAATTAATATCAAGTTAATATTATAATAATAATAATTAAACTCGTAATCAAACTTATTGATATTTAATACATTTTTATAAATATACATAAATAGATAAAAATAATTTGTACAAAAATTATTGAGTTGACGTGAACACGTAAAACTTGTGCACATAGCAGGAAATTGCGTTTGGTTTGATTGAACAAGTTGCCAACATGCATGGAACTAAGCAAATAGGAGTACTTTAATCTTTTTTGTTTTTGTTTTTTTGCCTCTTCCGTTCGAATTTACATGATATTATTTAATTTAATATGAAATTTAAAAGAATTATTTTTTTGAAATTTGTGGTTAAAACAAGTCATAGATGTCTATGTGATTATAAATTATTCTATTAAGAATAACATTAATATTTTAAAATTAAATTATTACTAAATAAAAAAGATGTCATAATTTTTTAATTTGAACAAGAAAATTAAAACAATTCTTTTTTCTCAAACCTAAACTAAAACGGAAATATGACTCATATATAGTCAAAACAATTACATTTGAGTAATCCAAATAGAAATAGTATAAAATTAATCATCCTTTTGTTATTATACTATATAGTACACAAATGTTCAAACCTTTTTTGGGAGTTTGAAGGTAATTTTATTTAATTAACCTAACAATTTTGACTCGTAGATCCTTCACCATAGCCCAATATAAAAGAATTTTAGTTTACATTTGATATTTATGATTTACTTTAAGGTTCAATTAATTTGAATTTATGTCAGAAAATCTAATTTTAATAAATAAAATATTTTCTATCAAATATGATTTTATTTTCAAATTTCAAACTTGAAACCCCTAACGTAAGATGAAGAATTACGTATCACTATATAAAACGAAAACACGACACATTACGTCGTGCTTGTTAATCATAATCAAACATCTTTGCAGTTGAATTAAGGCCAGAAAATATATGTGGCGTGAATAGGTACACGTCACTCCATCGTAAACATTAAAATGCTCCCCTATTCAAATGTTCTTAATTTTTTTTATATATTTTAAATATTTAAATTATTATGTAATTTTTAAGTATATGTATTTTATTTCAAGATATAAAATATCTTTGAATCACAATTAAAATTAATATATTAACTCTCAAAATATTCAAATGTGTCACATGAATTGAAACGAAAGAAATAATTAAAAAGTAGAAGTATGATAAGAAAAGGATTACCCGAATGATCAGCACCCTCCACGTCTAATCTCGGTTATTTGAAATTTTTGTATAGTAAAGTGTAATTAATTGACAAGAGGGTCAACAACAAGGACAATATTCAATATTTCCACCTTTTAGATAATTCAATAATGTTGACTATCTTAGCTTTCTGGATCCAAGTTAATCAACGTGTTCATATTTTAATGAAAACAATATTAACCTTATTAAAAATAGGTATACTTTTGAACAAATAACTATCAAGAAACATATTTATTAAAAATAAACCACAAATCTTTTGGGCTACCAATTCTTGGAATGTTCCATCTACTATCTATTGTGACCAACCCATTTTTAAGATTTAGGTTTAGATTTAGGGTGTGTTTGGTACTCTGTCTGTCTCAAAATATTTATCATCGTTACTAAAAATATTTATTGTTATTACGCATCTTGAAACTTAGGTTAGCGGCAAGAGCTTGGACCCAAACTACCTATTTAATAACCCTGAAATGATCCAAGACTTCTTTGTGGGGTTATTGAAGATATGCAATCACATTTGATCACTCGAGATCGTTATATCAAATCAATAAATACATGATACACATCTTCTACATACACTTGCATCACTTACCTCACGCCAATATTGCACTCAACCATGGTTGAGTTCTTATAGTTAAAGACCGGGTGCGGAAATGATGCACTCTGAGCAATAAGAAACATGTAAAGCACATCCAAAGACAAATGATCAAATTGTGAACTGGCGTTCCAACCAGCAAGAGATTCATAGAGGAACGATCGATCAAGGTAAAAGTACTAAAAGTGCGGAAATTCCAATTAAAAAAGTTCGTTGGCTCGAAGGTTACGCTGTTTTTGGTAGCAATAAGTTACTGTAGGCAGGAAAGAAAGTAACATGAAAAGAAAGAACACGGAGATCACTGAAACAGAATTTTGTTTCGATTTCCCATGGTGACCTCAAGTCTACTGAGGGGGGGTTGTCTCTGAACTCTTTCCAGGTCCATGAGCATACACATTGGCTTACTGCATCATGGCACGCGGAAATCGGGGCCTCACTGGTGTTTTTGAGGGACTCACCCTACAAAATATAAATAAAGTTGCAAAGTTAGAAAAAGACTACTGTATAGAATGAACTCTGTGAAGATTCAAAGCCCTGTAGTTCTCAAAATTGGCATAACTGCATGAGGCTTAGTATTGAGATGGCTCTTATTAAAAAGTGTTCTGTTTATAGAAATGTAATAACTAGAAGTGCTATTGAAAATTGATAACAATGATCTGCATATCGCGATTTCATCATACCGACGTGCATCATTAAACCACTCAGGTTGAAGGTAAACACTATTGAACACAAACAAACTAAAGAATGTTTTGAGAAAAAGAAAATGAAGTTTTTTCAATTTCAAGTATGTTTGACATTTTAATCATCAGAATTTTACAAAAGTTAGTGATCTTCCATAACTGTAAAAGACAACTCCTACATTTTCAAGTACTTAGGTGATGAAAGAGGAACTGGATTCATATTATAGTCGCACCAGGTTAAACATAAGTTATATCCATGTATTTAATGATAACTCAGGTTGATGTCTATTAGCAATTTCTTTTTTTCCTGGATAAGCAACAGAAACAATTAAGAGACTTAATAACTACTAACTTCCCATCTCAACTATCGAGCATGCAACACTCTGATCTTTAGGTCGTAATCATTATTTCTCTATTTGACTTTCAGATATCAGAAAGGTAGAAAGAATGGAATGGTGCAATAATAATTTGGACACAGAAGAAAAAGGAGGAGGAAAAGTTTTGGCAGGTCTGGAATGAGTTGAGAGTGCATGATCTGATGTGGTGCCTCCTAGAAAACAACTAAGAGAATATACCAATCTCAGAAAGATGCAATACTACACGAACAATGAAATACACTTTGCAGAAAAGAAGTAGCGGGGATCAGCTGAGGTCATAGCCATTTGTAAATAAGCTTACCTGATGCGTTGGGATCCCAATACCTCGCCGCAACAGTCTAAAGCCAAAATTGCACTCTCAGCCTGCGCAGTTTGCAAACATAAGATTTTTTTCAAATGTCATTCCATATTAATAGACTGTTCTAAAACGCCAGTAAGCATTCAAAACACATAGTGTCTTAAGGGGCATCTAAATAAAAAATGGGACAAGTAAAGTGGTCCAGAGGGAATATGTGTTTTGCCTAACATACCCTTATTATTATCCTTAATATTTAGAATGCTAATCGCTCTTCAAAAAATGTTCTCTCATTTAATCACTCCTCAATAAATAAAAAGATTGTTGGTGTAAATGATAAGTACCTAAACAGCCTCATTATTGTTAAAAAAATAAATGAAGAGATTGAAATCACAATATTGGAGTATGTGTACATGCTCTTTACTTACATTTTTTATGCTAATTTAGTCAATGTTTTGTACACTTCCAATAATAATTATTACTAAGGGCAAAATGAGAAGATTGTACTCAATTATATCTTGGTTTTCTAAAATGACAACTATTTTGGACCATCTATTTTTAGTAAGGACGACAAGTAAGGTGGACTGGAAGGGGTAATATATTAAACTTTCCTTTCTTCACTAGCACTCACATGGACAAAAGGGTGGCCAAAGAATAATGCAGGCAAGAAGAGAGGTACATTCAGAGGCAACTAAATGGAAGTTGAGTTATACATCATTCAATAATCACATTACACAAGTAACCAGCAAAAAAAAAAGAAAGGAAAAAGGAGAGAGTTGTTGAATCATGACATTTGAATCCATAGGTACATGCAAAACATCTAATCCTCTGACACAAATACAGCATGGGAACAAACACAAAATGCATGTGTGAAGGAATAAAAGGGTAATTAATGCAGAAGGCTAACACATATATTTCCATCAAAGATAAGAAAACATACCATTACAAACTCAACAAAAGCAATGCGGGTCGAGTGCACGTGATCTCCCAAAAGCCTCAGGCGAGAAACCTGCAAAGTAAAAGCGTTGTTCAATAACACTTCTTAAGCCAACATTCAAACTTTTAAACTTCATACTGACCTCGCCACATCTTGTTTCAAAAAAACTCTTGACATCAGCCTGAGTAACCTGTTCAGAATAGAGTAATTGGTTGTGAATAATTATAATAAATGGAAACTACAAGAAATATATTTATTAACAAACAACTGAGTATGAGCCAGAGAATAATAACTACTACAATGTGCATCAGAACAAGCGCCCGACAGAACGATGCATACAAGGAAAGAAAAATTTAATAGATCTCAATGACGAAAATCTCTACCTTCTTATCAATATTTGTACAATAGACTGTCCTGGCACACATCTCACGCTCATCCTCTGACTGCACAAAACATCAACATTGAATTGAGAATAAGCATTTAGATCCATGACCTCAATTCTACAAGGATGAGATAGAATAACATAAAACTATTTCTCAAGATCATCCACATGCTAGGCAAAACAAAATGTCAAAGTTCTTTCTTTTTTTTTTTTTGGACAAAGAACATAGATATTTATCCGTACCCTTGGAAGGAATGTAGGATTCACGGGTAGAATAGCAGTTTTTGAAGGTAGGACCTTCAATTGAGAGAAACCTAAAATTGTCCCACAAAGGCTAAGTGCTGCTCTTGCAGAGTCTGCTAGGATCGATTCCATGTTAGCTTTTGAATATTCAGCTGTCTTAAGAACATTTCAAGCCAAAACATCCAACTTACACTCATCAGCGAACTCCACGAAAGCAAAACGAAGACGGGAATGTGGATCACCACAAATTCGGCAGTCAACAACCTAGAAAGGAAGCAGCAAAAATGAGAAAAGTCATCATTAGTCTTTCTGAGCACGGAGAACATGCTGACAATCTACCTTGAGGAAGAAAAGAGGAAACATTCACATTGAGCATAACAAGTAAACAAGCAAGCAAGCAAATGCAGGCGGTGCTTGAGGTTTAGTTGGTTGATTAACTGATTAGATAAACAAATTTGCTGTAGCTATGAGGCAAACTTTGTAATTTTGAAAGTAAAAGAATTATGACATAAAATTGAGATATTAGGCTGACAAAATAGATATAAACATCATGAACTTTCATTGCAACACATTCACAGTCCCAAGACAAGCAGCTCGATCTATGCCATCCCACACATTCAGAACTTCATGGCAGATTTTGGTCCCACAATGAATAGTTGAACAGGTGTATGCAAACATAACCGCTCACAAGAAGCACCATTCGAAATACATCATGAAGCCAGTTGAAATCCATCTTATATGATAAAAGTACAAAGTGCATAATAAAACATTATATTGGTGCCTAAATCACAGACCAAACTGTACACTAGCTATAAAGTCGGTTGACACAAGTTAGCATACCACATGAACCAATGACATAAATATTCTTGATAGGAGGCTATTGGGGATTTTTCTGATCAAATGTTACACGCCTTATATTAAATACTCCCTCCGTTTCAAAAAGAATGTTCTAATTTGACTTGGAAAAGAAAGAAGACTTTTTAATCTTGTGGTTCTAAATTAAAGTTATGTCAAATGTACCAAAATGCCCTTTAATCTTGTGGCTTTAAACATGCCACGTGGAAAGTTGAAGTTAAAGTGTTGCCAAAAAAGGAAAGGAATCATTCTTTTTGAAAGAGACTAAAAAGGAAATGAGGCCATTCTTTTTGAAACAGGGAGAGTACTAATTTAAGCCTTAGCCTCACTAAACATCAGGGCAAGATTCCTCCTTTAGAAAAGGCAACAAAGCTTCCGATTTGGCAAGAGTTTACGCCCAATGATATTCTGGAATTAACAAATTTTAAGTGTAACTAATGTTGCTGGCTGCAGAAAGTTATGTACAGTATTGTACACACTACGACCCATGTGATAACTCACCAGAAACCATAGTCATGCAGTAAACCACAACAAATCCCAGCCCCCTCCTTAATATGGTCAGCAACATTCACTGGTAGGTGTCTTCATGCAGATGTACACTGGATACGACGAGGAAAAATGAAAACGTATGCACCATTATATAGTGTTTTGTGAATGTCGTATTCTTATTAGGTAAGAATATTACAAATGTCATTTTCTTCTTATGTCAAATTGTTATCATGAATGCCCTCTTCTTATTGGTTCACATTTAATTGTTTTTCCAATCAGTAAACTGCTAATCAGGTTTAGGTTATCTAATGTATTTCTAGGTCAAGGTACATGGGGAAAGTCTGCTTGGTAGGTCCTTAGTAAGTCAATTTCATGATTTTTCTTTAGTTTTTTTAAAAATATTTTAACTCTCAATATCCTAGAATTCAAGCTATAAAAGTTTCACTGTTGTTCAGAGTAAGCATGCAGGAGTAAGAAAGTTGGCAGCTTTCAAGTACTTCTTATTTTCAGCTTAATAGAGATATCTATCACATTGAGTTTCATTATAGAGAACATGGTCTAAAGCCCCCCCAACCTATACCCGAAATCCCAACTACACACTCCAACTTCACGGGTGTCCTATTACCCCACTGAACTTCATATTTCTCTATTTTCTACACACTTAAACGCTGACCTCAACACATAAACCAAACAAATAGTCCAACGTGATTGCACGCGCCGGGTCCCCCGTCTCTTCAACTCCCAATTCCCTTTTTTTCCCCATTTCCCTCCTAAAACGTAAAAGACCCAAAAATCATCCTTTCTCCTTTTCATCTCCTTCTCCATTTGCATATGCATTTTTGTTGATGATCGAAGGATTTTGTTGTGTATTTTCAACTTGATTTCGTAGTTTGTCAACTGATTTAGCTTATTCTAGTTTTCATTTGCCATTTTTGATGAATTTCGAAAAAATTCAAAATTCAAATTAGAGACCTAAATAAGAAATTAGAGCAGATTACAAACCCTAAATTCAAGATTTGAAGTAGAAATGAACATAAACAACTAAACCCTACTTATTTTTTAGAGAAAATCGTGATTTTTTTACAAAAGGAAGGGAAGAAGAAACAATGGTTTATTTAAGGGTGGGGAAGATGACTGTTGGAGAAAGAGGTAATTTTCGTCAAAATTCACCTTCTAACGCGCCTAGAGGAGGTGAGAACACCTCCTATGACAGGTCAGAGAAATATAAAGTTCAGGGGTAATAGGATACCCTTGAAGTTGGAGTGTGTAGTTGGAATTTTGGGTATAGATTGGGGGGGTTTTAGACCATTTTCTCTTCATTATACTCTAAGCACTTTTACTTTGGAGTCTTTGTTTTCATTGTTTTAATCATCCGTCTCTCTTTATGTTCAAGGCAGGAATTTATGAGTTTATATCTACCATTTGTTGCAATTTTCATGGATTTTTACATATACTTATACTCTGCGCCGAAAGTACTAGGTTCAGATGAACATGGTATCGGTATGCCACATCCACCTCTGCCAGAATTAATATGTTGTTGATATTAACTTATGAAAGATATAATAATTCGTCAATGATATTATCTTAACAGATCAGATAACTAATGCATATATGATGTCATCAATTTCTTAGCTGGTTATGAAATTATCTGATGGTCAAGTATTATGAGACTCTATAATGCACAATTACGATAAATAAAAATCAAATCAAAGCCAAAAAAGGAAGTAAAACTTATACGGTAATCAGATTCCCAAGCAAAGTATTTGTTCTGCTAAAGTATGATAGTAAGTAGCACACAAATGTATACTTATGTATCACGCTACCACTCCACATGCAGATGAGAAAGGGAATTCATTGTTTCTAGTTTAGTTACGCCAATTACTGAAACCATATGCACATAAGAGCATCAAATATATAATATAGTAAATCACATCAATGTTCAGAAGAAGAAAAGGACTTTTCCAATGAAGTAGTAGTAGAAGAAGAAGAAGAAGGAGAAGAAAGTGACTTACTTGTCCATAAGCACTAAACAAAGCAGCAAGCTGCTCCTCAGTGACCTAGATATTGAGAAGGCAAAACCAAAGATACCATATGAGAACTAATAAGAAAATATCACAAAACATAAGTGAGAATCTATCCTTACATTGTTATCTATCTCAGAAACATATACTGTTCGCCTGATGCTATCTTCTCTTTGAGCCTTATAAGCTCTATTGTTCATTCTCCTTTTGCCCTGGTTAAAGTTGTTGCCTCTCTGTGGAAACACAGCAAAGAAAGTTTAGGAGATACTAAAAGGAAAACAAGAAAATGGATATGGTTGTCCATGATTCAAATATTCTGGTTAGCATATAAAATAAGACCAAATTGATCCAGCCAAAGATATAACTGAAATGTCAAAGGAGATGGTTTTCCATGATTCAACTATTCTAGTTAGCATATAAAATATGACCAAATTGATCCAGGCAAAGATATAACTGAAATGTCAACTATGTCATTGACAAGTTGATGAGGCTAGGGCGTCATCAACTTGATGTTCTCAAGAAAACGTGAACAACAACCAACTAGTAACATGAATACTTATAAGCATTCCCAATTAGGAAATTACCATTAACCAAAGAGAAGTAAAAATCAAACAGTAACAATATCACTGGTTTAACAAGTAAAGTATAGAGATGACAACTCTATGACTCAAAGAAACAAAACTGACATGTAAACTAACCAACTAAAACCTGTTAACCCCATACTGATATGAGAAACATAAATATGGCACTGAATGTGATGGAATGCTACAAGTACAGGAATCAAGTTCCAACTGGATGACGGTAATTCTAGAACTTTGTTCCCAAATTGACGGATGTAAATTCAAGGTGCCATTAGCTTCCCGCAAGCAATCTCTTTACATGACAACTGATGCCAATCACAATGCAAAACTTTCTTCCACCCAAATTGGCAGAGAACAGACGAACTTAGTGAAGAACTATTTAGATTCTTCATAATTTAAACGATGAAAGAAAAGTAGCAGCTACTACTAGTGCCTGACTTCACAAAACTGATTTTACTGTCTTCATAAGTTAAATACTATGAATGAAAAGGGAAAAGATGCATTACTCTAGCATATGCTCAGTTAAACATTTCTCCAAACTTGATTGCTTCCTTTTTTACAGCTTATTAGACAAACTAACAAAAACTTGGCTACAAGTATAAGAAAACAACAAAATATCCCCTATTTCATCCACATACAGCAAAAAGTTCTATTTATTTATGTATCATCGAAAAAGCAAAGCAATTGAAAGGTCCAAATCACACTAGTACGACAAATGCATTACACCAATTATACTCATCTGCATTTTACCATCTAAGTATCAGTAACGACCAAAATTCAATGATCCCATTCAACTAACTGAATGTCAAATTTCCACTTTTAGTGATGGAATGCCAGGAATCCCCAATTAATAAACCAGGTGTAAAAATCCATTTTTGACCATAAAACCTTCATTTCCTTGATAACTGTGAACTCCGGTTAATACATTCAGCAATAATTATATTCCTTTAAATGATCATTTACCTAAACAAATTACTGAAAAGCTCCAAATATCAGTTCTTAACAAGGAAATGTTAAAGTTTCCTTGCTATAATATTTCAGAAATCACAGCAAATTCAACCAAAAGACAAAATGCTTAAAAAGGAAAACTTGCACACAAAAAAAAAAAAAAACACACACACACACACACATATGAACACACAAAAAAACAAATACGCATTCCATCACAATTAGTCAAGTATAGCAAAATTACTGCTAATTATTATATCATCAACCGACCCACAATAACAAAACAGCCAAAAGCATCAAAATTTTCAACGATCATACAAAAAATTCAACAATTTTAATGAAAATTAAGAAACGAATCTATACCCTTCTGTTATTTTGAAAACCATCAACACCCATAGTCTTGTTAGCTGGTACAAAGTTACTGAGAATCATCTGATCACCACCAGCGGCACGATTATAAGAAGAAGGAAAAAACTCCTTAGCCTGTGGATTCAGCTTAAGTTTCTTCAACATATCAGCAATATCATGCATATGAAACTCCGATTTCGCATTTGCGATTGAATCGGCTGAATCCTTAACACCATTAGATTCAGAATTATTGCTGGTGTTATCAGTGTTTGGTGATGATAAAGACTGAACAGCAGGAGCTTCAACCACTGTTGTCTCACCAGACACTTCTTTAGCACCAGCAGCCATTGATGAAATACTCAAAACCCAGAAAAAATAAAACACACCCAGAACAGAAAAAGCTTCAAAAATACCAAGAAAACACTAAAATTCTACAATTTCAATAAATTAAAGCAACCCCTTTTTATCAATTTGATTATTCTTTATGAAAAATTGATCAAATGGGAATTCACAGAGTATAATGGGTTTATTGATAAATACTCATTTAGGAAGAAGGTGATGAGAGAGAAAAGAAGAGAAGAGAGAGAAAGGAAAAGGCAATAGGGTTTTTGTTATATATAGCAACAAAATTCAATCACAGAAGGCAGAGGAATTTGGTGGTATTCTTGTTTTTGTTTGTAGAGAGAAGTGAAGTATAGGTGGTGTTGTATGTATTATGTGAAAAAAACAGAGGGAGAAAGAAGGAAATGCAGTAGAGAGAGAAAATTGAGGTAGAAGGTGGAATTATGAAAAAATTTAATAAAAATATCATTCGTTTATAGTTTGGTTCGAATTATTATTATTATTAATTTATTTTTATTTATTTTGATAATGGATGAATTGACTCAGTAAATCAAGAAGAGGTGTCTTGATGTGTTATATTTATGGATGACATAGTTCAGCTTGTTGAGACTCGTGGCGAAATAATAGCTATAGTGAATGTTTGGAGATCTATTTCAGAGTCTATAGGGTCCAAGTTGAGTAATATTAAGGTTGGTGTAATGCATGAGGTTGGCGTGGAAGTGAGGTTTGATACATAGGTCATCTGAAAGAGAGATAGCTTTAGGTATTTTAAATATTCAAGTAAAACGAGAAATTGATAATAATGTCACATACTGTATTGGTGCAGAGTGGGTGAAATGGAGGCCTGTATCTGAGTCTTGTGTGATAAGAAGCAGCCATTAAAACTTAAAGTCGAGTTCTACATTATGGTTATAATTAGACCATCTATGTTGTAGGCAGAGTATTAGCCAGTCAAGAACTTTCACGTTCAGAAGATGAAAGTTGCAAAAATGAGGATCTTGAGATGGATGTGTGGAAATACTAAAACAAACAAGATTATGAATGAAGATATTTGAGACAAGACAAGAGTTGCTTCAATAGATGACAAGATAAAAAAAACGAGAATAAAATAGTTCAACTATGTAAAGAAAAAATGCTTGAATGCCTCCGATTCAAGGGTGTGAGAGGTTGATCGCAACAGAACAAATTGGGCAAACAAATGAAATTGAAATTGAAATTGAATGCTATCTCTACAAGTTCATATCAAATACAGCTGCTAATTTTATTATTTTAGGCAACTTCATAATTATAGGTTAAAACTAACAAATATAATATAATTGTAACATATATTAGATAGAAAGACTAATTCATTCCTTTTATCATACCATCTATAGATTAGATTACATATAATTTTTATCCGTTAAACTTAATTGATAAATATTATGTATTGTGCATTTAATTATCGAACGTCTTCGAATGACTATTGATTTAATGTGTAGATCAAGTGTAATTTTATTTCCGTATTAAAATAAGATTCTTTTAATGTATATATTGAGTGTAATTTTATTTTTGTATTAAAGTAAGAAATAGTTGATGTTTTTTTTGATACATTACAATTATTATTTTAATTATATAAAGGGAAAACGATAATTTTAGTCCTTGTGTTAAGGCAATATTCTTATTTTAGTTCTTGTGTTATCTAACTGAGCACTGTTAACCTTCAATTATATCAAGTGAGTGATTTTAATCCTTCAACTAACATATCCAAAAAAAATTAACAGAAAGTTCACTGCTAAAAGGGACAATTTGGATATTTCATTTTAATTATTTGTATGTTACCATACTTATAAGTGTCCTTAAGCTTCAATTTTACTTGTAATCAGTTGAAAGAGTTGGTTTTATAATACATTTAGTTCAGATTATCACTGCTGTCGAAACTGACAACAATTGAATGGAATTCTTCGAGATAAATTGAAGATGTGTAGATTCTAAGATATAATTGTGAGCATTGAATTTATGTGGTGCTTCTGATGATGCTAACAATTTTTTTAAAATTTCTAATCAAAATTGAATATGGTGTGTTACCATACAGATCCTTAGGGTGTTTGCAATTGAGTTCTTCTGGTAGCTTGAAGTTTACAAATAGTATATTTAGAATCATAGTTTCACATATACAAATAATTTGCATAAGGAAAAACAATTCAAAGTATTCTGGTATATTTGTTGAGATATTTTTCTTTGTTTATTCAACTTAAAAGAGTACTCACATGATGGAGTGGATTTCAACCCACTTTTAGAACGCAATTCCATTGCACATCCACACCAAATAGATCGAGACTTCTTCGTTGTGAGGAACTAGGGTTGAACTAGGTTATGCAACGAATAATTTTTTAAAAAAAGTTTTCTATTTCTCAAGCAATAACTTTTAAATACCCGAATTGCCCTTTTTAGCAGTGAACTCTCTGTTAATTTTTTTTGGTTCTATTAGTTGAGGGATTAAAATCACTCACTTGATATAATTGAAGGGTAATAGTGCTAAGTTAGATAACACAAGGACTAAAATAAGAATATAGCCTTAACACAGGGACTAAAAATGTTGTTTTCCCTTATATAAAAGTTTCATAAAAAATTATAAGTACTAATAATAATTAAATTAATTATTTTTTTATAAAATTATATTCTAAATTTAAATTGTAAGCAGGCGAGTTGAAAGCAACTAATGTGAAAAGTTTTATAGTGAACTAATTAGCTATTTAAACTCTCATGTTGTTGATGAAGATTCAATTTTATCACATTGTAATTTTCTCCGACGCCATTTCTCCTCTAGAATATAATATAATGTATGGGCTCATGAGAGTACAATAACTTTTTCATAGATTATTATGCATTAAAATGCTTATTAAATATTTAACTATACATTCAATTATTATTGTTATATAATATTAATTTAAAATTATTCTATAAAAATCATTAATTTAAAAATTAAATCTGCCTATTTTAAAATTTGTTTTTGTCACCTTGTGTAAAACGTGGATATTGCAATTCATATGTTTATCACATGATGTTTGTTGGTATTTTTATAAGATTTGTTTGATTATGAAATTTTTTTATTTTTTTATTTTTATTTTAAAATCAATGTTTGATTATAAAATTCAAATACAATTTGAAGTTATTTGAAATTTGAAAATACTAAAATCTTTTTCTTTTCTTTTTCACTTTTACTACAGTATATATTTTTTTCAAATTTTATCCTAAAATGTTTATTTTGATAAAAATAACTCTATTTAAATTATATTTCATGTTTCAATTATGTTTTATATTTTTAGGAAGAGTATATTCAAACAATCAAATATTATTTACAAAAATTATAATCAAATATTATAACTCCATATTTCAAAATTCAAAATAAAGTAAAAATTTTGCAATAGTATGTACTATATAGAATCTAATCTATAACATGTTATAATTATTTATTTTGAGAAGATTTGATTGTATAATTCAGTAAATTAGTCGAGTTATAGATTTTGCTAGTTTTTAGAAGTTTGACGTAAAAAACATATTTAGAAAAATATATATTTAAAGTCTAAATTATTTTATTATTTTTATAAAAAGTATGAGCAAACACAATCTCAACTCTAATCTCAATAATTTTAAATATATTTTTTATTTTCATAAAATCAAAGGCTCCTATATATTTTCCCTATTTTTTTCTATTATAATTTATATTATATTAAAAAAAGTTGTTTGTCTTTTCTCTGCGCACAATGGAGTGCGTGATGATTGGGAATATATGATTATTTTATATTGTTCTATCGAACCAAAATTAATAAGTCGAATTGAAAAAAATTATTAAGTTATTCATAATGAATTATTGGTTTAGTCGTTTTGATAATAATTTTGATTTTTAAATTATTAGGTTATTCATTTTTAACTGTTTGAGATTTTTTCTCAACGGATTAACCAATAACCAATAGTAAATTAAATAATTGTATTTATAATATTTGGTATATAAAGTCTTAGAATTAATTTCATACTTTCATTTGTGTCTATCTCAAACTTGCAGTTATTCTATAATGTGACAGTGTTTGTTTTTGAGCAAGATGTAATCTATCAACTTATGTGCATGGTTCATTTGGTTTGTCACCTTGTTTCCGAATGATTTTTCATGATTCATATAGGAGGGAGGTATTATATTTTAGGGGAATTGTTGGTGGGGAAAATGAAAGTGATTGTACATACTATTATAATGGTTCTTCTTGTGACAGCAATGGTGCATTCACTATTCCTTTTTCTAGATTCTTTCAATTTTTATGGATATTTTATTTTAAAAACCAATATTTAATTTGTGATCATTTTTAAAAAGATTTTTTTTTTTACAGATATCCATTTGATTTCGAAATATTATTAAATATATAATGTTTGAGAAGTTCAAAGAAAAATGATTAAATTAAAATTTAGATATACAACTTCATGTTAAATGATTGATTCAAGTTTTTCATTTTGCTCAAAAGTCTCAATCAATTACATGTATAATAGTTCTCTTTCTGTTTGTTTTCATAAAATTTTATACTCCTTTTCTTTAAAAAATATAAAGTATTAAAAAAAATTAATGTCAAAAAGTATTTAATATCAACTAAGACATTTAGTCTGATATTGACATCAAATAAATATATTAAATTACTTCAGAATATTCCCATAGGAATTAGAATAAAAAGTTGGTCATAAATTGAAAGGAACATTATGGTTGTTAAGTATCTCTGTATAAAAATTTTGACAGTCAAATAAGTCACAATTTAGGGTGAAATTATAATATTGCAAGTTTGAAATTAATCATAAGAGAATATTTTTGACCAATTGAGTAATTTCAATATACATATTAAGATTATTATTATTTTTTAAAAAAGTTGCCACTCAAAATTGTTGCACTTCGATTTCTACTTTCCTTAAGCGAGAACGAGTTTTTTCGAATTGTGCAATAGCACTTCCATGCTAGGCAACCTGATATAACATTGTTTTAATTGGTATTTTTTTCTTTCGCCCCTATTTTCTATATATAGGGTAAAATTAAAAGTTAATAGTAAAAAATATAATTAAAATATTCTGATTTTTTTGAGTTTCTATACTGAACTACTAGGTGTGCGTTTGAACTATGATCAACTATTTATCAAAACATATATCAATGATCAATTGTTTCCTTTTCTTATCTGAAATATCGTTGTCGTTCATATGAAAAAAGTGAACAATTGATAGTTGAGATATATTTTGATTATAGTTGATGATAGTTCAATCGCACACCTAATAATTTAGATAGATAACTCTAAAAATCAAAATAATTTTGGTATGTTTTGACTCTTCATCCTAAAATTAAAGTTATGAGATCACATGATTTTCCTAAATTATACTACTACTAGTTAGTTTTGATTTAATACTCTAATGTACAATTTTTGAGGAAAAGTAGTTACATTTCTTTCATATCACATCATGGAAAGATAATTGGCACAAAATAATATAAAATCCTCTAATGAGGCCAAAATGTCTAAATTTCATGTCATCTAGGCTAATAGGCACGTTTTCCAAAGTCATAATATTTCTTGATCAAGGAGGAGGAAGTCAAGATACTTTTTTCTTAATTAAAAGTTCAAAAAGTTTTTTTTTTCTAGTTAGACAAATTAATTTTGTTCTATACGTTCAATATTAAATAAAAAATAATTTGAATAACTTGTTGCTTGATCTCGAGTTACTATTACCTTTTTACTATCACAAAAATGCCAATCGGATGGTTGTTAGTATTATTTTATAATGTATTGTATTAAATTATATTGTTTCATACTATATTGCTCTAAAAAATACAGTGTTTGGATAAATTGTATCATTCTTCGCCGTTACATAATGTCACATATCCATAATTTGAATGATAAACCTACAAAAAAAGTAGGGTATATACAAGGTAGAACTACTATGAAAAATTAGGGTAAATAATAAAAGAGAATTATTAAATATAAATAAAGATAAAATGAAAAGATTATTAAGGTAATCAATTGCACCAAATCGATCATTACATAAAATAGGTCATTTCATTGTTACCTAACAATGAATTTAAACAATAATACAATAGAATACACCGGGTAACAACTATCCAAACAAGGTTATAAGAGTAAAATAAAAGAAAAAACTAACTAATTTATGAGAATTTTTTACAAATCTCATAGTGTTAAGAGGTAATTATATTTTATCCCTACTCTTTTTCAAAGTACAAAAATTCCTTAAATTTGGTGGAATCCGGATACATCTCAAAATGTTTTGATACATCGCGTCTGGATTCTAATACATCACTCAACATCCTGATACATCGCGTAAAGAGATGTATCCAACTGATACATCGCGTAAAGTGATGTATCAGAGAATAAGAGAGAGTAGGGTGTTTTGTATTTTTTTTAAATAATAGGTATGATAAAAATAAGTTGTGTATTTAGGTAACTTTTCCCTAATTTATCTCTTATTTTTTCCAAAATTATAATTATTTTAAATAGTTATTTTTAGTAATTGTGACAAGTAAAATAGAATATAAAAGTATTATTGATTCAAATTAATGGAATTCTTGATTTATATCCACTTGCTGAAAGATAAAAGAGAAAATTCTGTGTGCCATTTTAACTTTTTTCCAAGTCTCTTTACTCTTTTCTTGATTCTCCCAACCTATATACCCATGTAAAATTAAAAATGCCTAATTTTCTATATATAATATGTTGATTTTTTTTTTAAAAAATCGTATATGATAATTATTTTGTTATATTTTGACACCTTTTGACGAAAATGACGTCTTCACTACTAATATAATATAGTTATGTGAATCGGGTTAAATCAGGTCACATTAGTGGTCTTATATATTACAATAATAACTATATGAATTTAAATTAATCAAATTCATATATAAATTTTGAATATCAGATGAGTGACCAAAGAAATAAAAAGTGGGTAATAAATAAAGATGGTATGGTGTGTCGTTCTCTTTAGTGTGGTCCAAAGTAGATGCCTTGTGACACAAAATATAATTGCAAATAAATATGAGTTGTTTTTTTCTATAATGACCATTTGATCACATGAATAATGCATTTGACGTTAATTCCTATATATAAAGATATACTAAATTAAAAATGACAGTTCGATGTACAAAACATCCTACATTCACACAAGGTTCATGAAAGTATATTAATGATTGCTTTCACGATTTAAACTCGTAACTCATAAATAGTCTGACAGAAGACAATTTTAGTGTTGCTACAACCCTCTCCTTTAACTATATTATATACTCATCATATAAATTTCATATTAAATTCTAGTTTTTTTTATTTTCTCAAATGTACAAAAAGATGTGTCACTACTCTTGAATGGCCAAACATAGAAATAAGGATTTTGGTTTAGTGATAAATATTTTATCATATTGATACGAAGATGTTTTAATTAGTTGGGGAGCGTTTTATTTTTAATATAGGATTTTTAACATAAATTTAAATTTAATAGGACTAAATATGTACGAAAAGAAAGTGTTGACAATGAAGAATCTAATTCTCTGCCTTTTTCATGAGCATCCTTTGAGATTTAATTCTCTTTATTTCTCTTCTTTTTTCATACTAATAATTATTACTATATATTTTCACCTGTGCCCTAATATTAAAGTAGCAATATTATTATTTAAAGAGTGCTTGTGGGAGATTTTTTTTTTTTTTTTTTTTAGTGCTTTGAATTTTTTCTTCTCTTTTTCAATTTTCATGATTAGGGAAGGAAAATATATAAAGAGTGGTAATTTCAGAGACCTTTTTGAATTTTTGGTTCATAACTATCATTTTCTTTGGTAGGATAAGTTATGCATGTATTAAGTTTTGTACATGTAATATCATATTTGGTAATTAGTTAGGAGGTATGCTTTTGATGTATAAAATTAATATGGTATTTAGTTTGCAATTTAGAAATCTACATAACTATTACATACAGTGGCGAATTTAGAGGCAAAAAATAGGGTACCGAAATTCATGGTTGGTCTCTTCGTAAAACTAAATATTTTATGTATATATTTTTATAAATTTGTGTAATATTATATTCTGGCACCTGTACTGTATGAAGTCTAACTAATCTACATGATTAAACATGTTTTTTTACCAGCTACCAAACAATCTTGATTATTAAACTTCATATTTTCTCTCTTTTCCACTTTGATTTGAGAGATTTTTCTAATTGTTCATGTGCAATTTCAATTAGTCCAATGATGAAAATGTCATAAAATCTTATGTGGATGAATTGAATCATACAACATAATGTAATATTTTGCTGAAGGGAGTTCGATTATACATAGCTCCACCCCTATCAAATTAATATGGATCAGATAATATAAAATGAAAAAAGTAAAATACACCTTAATTTTTTAAAAAATTAATTAATATATCATATTAATATAAAACGGAAGAAATATATACATTTTCATGTCAAACATAAAACAATTGATGTAACAAACTCCTAAAGGTAGGCATGATCATCGTATGGATAGTTGAGTTACGTGATAATGATTGATACTCCATACTCCATACTCCATACCTTCTAATTTAATATTATTTAATTATACACGTTATTTAAGAAAATTCAAAAAAGAACTTTCAAAACTTGTGATAGATGATCATTTATTAAGGATAATATATGATTTTTTTAAAAAAAAAATCGTCTTTTTGGAATCTCGTAGCCGCTATAACTTCTATCACAACTTTTTAGGTGAGCATGTTATGTGTACCAAGTAAATTCTTCACTTTGGAATAGCCGGTAAACCATACCAAAGATGTAAACTGCATTAGCAAGTCATATCCGACACACGCAATTAAGAAGACATGGAAGGTGACTGAATCATCCATGTGAATAACCACCCTCCAAACCAACTGAACGGTTCCGCAGGATAAATTAATTAAATTATTTAAACAAACTAAAACATACGACCATATAAATTGAAAGGGAGTACTACTACTTTTCCTTGATCACGGTTTCGATTGTTTGTTTTAATTTTTTTAGCTCGTTTCAAAAAAAAAAAATCTTTTTTACGATTTTTAATCTCAATTTTCTATCTTACATGTTTAAAATCACAATATTAAAAAATATTTTGATATATTATTTTACACAACTCTTATTTAAAATTATATTTTTTAAAAAATTATGTATCAAATCAAAATTCAACAAACAAATCGAAACAAATAGAATATATTCTACTTCGGCGGTATTGTTCATGCATTTTAATACACCACCATATACCTTCCAACCAATTTGATATTGAATGGCGTGCCTCAACAATAGTTTGTAACTTTATGCCTTATTACATCACAAAAAAAAAAATGTCTTGACCTTATCTAGAAACATTTTAGGACACATTTGGTTATAAAAAAAAATTCATTTATTACAAAAAAAAATATTCACTTTATTCGAAAATCGATGTTTCATCATGAAATTCAGATTGAAGTTCGATTAAATTTCTATTCGGTATCTGGTACCCACATTGAAGCACAACTAAATTCAAATTCACGCCGGAAAGTTCCATATTGGAGGTAAAACGCTCCCTAACAAAGACGACTCCATATCCAAAGAGACTTAAACCCGAGACAATTGATTAAGGATGAAGAAATACTTACTACTCCCACCACATCAAATTTGAAAAAGAACAAATTATATCTTGTTCGCCCCATTCACTTTTAAAGTTGCATTTAATTACAAAATATTATTCCAATATTCTTTATTAAAAGTCAATCAAACACAACTCCGACTTCATAAATTCCAAATAAAGTGAAAATATTTGAAATATATGGTCAGACATGAGAGACATGAGACACCTACTTAGGAGTCCAATTAGCTGAATTGATCAACTACCTGAACTTTCACTTTATTGGAGAATTTAATACTCCACCTTGTAATCCACTCCCCGTTCCGCGTTCCCATTCCCCCATTTATAATAATGATTAAAAAAATATAAGTCTAGCTTAATCCCAAAAGAATATATTTTGATAACTTTCAACTAGAGAACCCCTCCCCCTTTTGAAAGACCAGTTAGTTTTGTTATTTGCTGTTGCTTCTGTGATGCATAGAGTCAAAACACCCCTTCAGTTCAAGCTCTTTGCTATATAGTAAGGTCAGAAAACACTATGGATATTAAAAGGCAATAGAAAAAACAGAAAAATAAAACACAATCTATTGACCAATCATGTTTTTGCCCCAAATGTTAAGCCAAGGCAATAAAGTTTCTAATGTTTCAAGTAAATGAAGGGATGTGTCAAATATCAGATCTTATACAAAGTTCCATGGAATATGAACACTTCTGCTTAGTGGAAAAATCAATTCCTTTCTACAAATTTGTTGAATGCCTCGAGCAATGTCGCGTTACATACACCTTCTTCAAGTGGCATATTGTGTTATCACCAAGAACCCAAAGATGAGAACTATATACAACGCCTCGTGCATTTGGGTGAATTTTTCATATGGTTGCTGCACATTTTCCTCCTACATTCACTAAGATTCAAGTACAACTCCATGTTCTAAGAGCTCAGATAAAACGCTTCTCATTTTATCCACTGACACAGGTTTTAGGATAACTCCATCCATACCAACTCTCATACAGTTTTCTTTAGTAACTCTGTCTGTGTTCCCAGTCAGTGCCACAATAAGTGGCCTACTGTGACGTTTCCCAAACCTTTCATGTATCACTACAGCGACTTCGTAACAGTCTATACCTTGCATGCTGACATCCATGAAAACTACCTTGTGTTCATGTGTAACAACTCTCAAGCACTCATCACGTGACCCAACAGTAGTTACATCACAGCCCAGGTGTGTAAGCAGTCCCTTGGTTACCATCCTGCTAACCCTGCATGAAGGAGTATAAGAAACAGAAACAATTCTGATAACTAATGTCAACTCTAATCATATAATCAGGTAGGATAAATAATAATAATAATGAGTGGTAAAATCAAAAAGAAAAGAAAATCAACAATCACAGAGAGTCGTAGGATCACCAATCACACAAATTTGTATCCGACAATAAAACAACTGCCTTCAATTTATAACTACCTCAGGTTAAAGATATCAATAGTGGTCATCACAGAGAAAAGTGGAAGGGAGGGGTGGGTGGGTGGGTGTGGGGGGGGGGAGGGGGGACAATAAAAGAATAAGAGAAAAGGGAATCTGTAACTGGCTCTAATCTAAGAAGTCTCAGGAAAAACATATATATATTAAGGTGAACCAGATTGACTGTGACATCCTTTCATTCGATGCATATATACCAAAGACTTGCATTAAGACATTTATGAAGTCACTTTTTCCTCCATCTTCTTATGTCTTGAAGAGCAGTATACCCTTTTATTGGATTTGAAAGCACTACTTCCAGTTAGTCACTCCCTTCTTCCAACTATAGATAACGATGTGAGCTCTAGGGTCAGGTTGGTCATCTCTCCTTCCCTTCTCTCCATCCTGATACTGTAAATCCTTAACTTTTCCACCACTTTTCCTTCTTTTCATTAGAAAAAGGCATACACTCCTAAGTACATGTCACCAGCACATCCACATATAGTTGTTAAGATTCTAATTTCAGTACTCTTATGTAGACTTAGCAGAAGCACTGGTCTTCTTCAAAATGTGACATGCCATTATTACCTCTTGTTAAGTATTTACATGTTCAGTCTCATGTAAGAGTGAGTAAGACAGCTCAATACATATAAGATGAGAAACTCATGAACTAGATGAATCATTAAACAGCATGACATGACAAGACAAGAGCTGAGGATAAAGGGGTCCAGATAGTACTCACCCATTCTCATCCATAACCAAAACCTTTAATCCTTGAAAACTCATCTGCATGTGATTTGCTGGCAATTTGGTCACAAAGGGGAGCTTAGATTCATTTGCACATCCAGGAATGCCAAGTTTAATGATAAATATAGCAGTAGACCCCTTGCCAAGACCTTCACTTTCAATCCAAATATGCCCTTCCATAAGATTCACAAACCTGTTTTGTGGCCCATTAGAAGATGTGTCAATGCTAAATACAGTAAGGAAAGAAATTGAATATGAAGCAGTTACCAAGTTCACATAGCAAAATGAAAATCTGACTCTGAAAAGAACACCTAGGAACTGGGTACCCCGTACCTCTTACAAATTGCAAGGCCAAGACCAGTGCCACCAGAATTTGTAGTTGCTAGCGCTTGGCTTTGTGTAAACTTGCTAAACAGGTTGGGAATATCCTGCGGAGTAATTCCTATCCCCGTATCTTTTATCTACAGAAAGTATTACTTAGAATATCAAAAATATCAAGAACAAAACATCTGACAGTTTTAAGTCTAAAATGTCAAATTTGTAACTATCCTTAACCTATCAAAGAAAGTATATCAAGCTTGTAAAAATTATACCTGCACCCGTAAATAGAAGTGATTTTCACTTGGCACAGCAAAAAATTCAGGGGCTCTAGGATCTCTTAAAGAGTCTGATTTTGCAACAAAAGCAGAGATTGACACGCTGCCTTCCTTTGAGAACTTTACAGCATTGCCAACAACGTTTAAGAGAATTTGCATTAACCGCTTTTCATCCCCAATTACATATTCCGGCAAATCTGACGACAAACTAAGTGTGACAAACAGCTTTTTCACAGATGAAATAGGCTTGATTAAGCTAAGGACCTACAGCAATAAGCAGACACATAAATCAGTCAGTAGGCCCAGCAAAACATAGTGAAGTGCAAAATATCAGTAATGACACTTCTTTTCCCGACAGGTAAACCAGAATTTGCAAGTAAAAAAGAAAAAGAGGGTGATGAAAGGCACCTCTCTTAATAGAGCATGGAGATTAAATGTGCCAATATCAAGTTGAAGACTTCCATCCTCCAGCCTTGAAAGATCCAAGACATCATTGATGAGCGTTGCTAAAAGGTTGCTGCTTTTGAGGATTGTTTCAACCATCAGACGTTGCTCTGGAGTTAGATCAGTTTCTTGTAGTAAGGAAGAAAGTGCAATTATCGCATGCATGGGAGTTCTCATTTCATGATTCATAACAGCCAAGAAATCATTACGTGCACGAACCGCCATTTCTGCTTCTCTTCTCGCCAGATCAAGAGCCACATTCTGCTCCATAAGAAGATCCCTAGCCCTCATTGATTCTTCTAAAATAGCAGCATGTGAAAGAGCAACAGCAACCTGGAATGCCGAGGCATAGATTAAATCACACTGGGCACTCAAGGATAGCTCTAATTAAATCACATAAGACATATAAACACCTAAAACAAGTTGCAACCAGACATATAGAGTATTTCCCTATATGTCTACTAGTAGAACATCCAAAATTAGGAGAAAGGAGGTGGATTCCAATATTCAGAGTTTTCTCCAAGAATTTTTTTTGTCTTATTCAGGGCAAGGGTTGGGGAGAGGAAGCTGACATGGATGTCTTTTCTTCAGTTGTTCCTTTCTTTAATTAATTGTCAATTTTTCCCAAGGGTTGGGGAAAGGAAGCTGACATGGACGTCTTTTCTGCAGTTGTTCCTTTCTTTAATTAATTGTCAATTTTTCCCATAATGAAAGCATAATAGCTGGTGGCATGACTGGACAAATGAGGATTACTGTTGGTTAACAGCAAGCCTACATATAGTTGAGTTATGATGAATTTCTTTGAAATCTGATTTCTGGATCTGAGTTGGAGTGGTTAGATACAGAGGTTTCATATTGAAGACCCCAACTAATTGATTGAGGCATAGTTGATTGAGTTGAAATTTATTTCCATTGATAAACAGGAGAAATCCAGGAATTAGAGTCAACTGTAATAACTTATTTATGCAGAAAAACTGAAAATTCTTGAAGACCCTGCAATGCAAATAGCAAAAAGCAGTAAAACTTGGACACTTCACCGTAACTGATGATATATCATGATTTTTAAACAAGTCAAACAAAGACTAGGTGTGCTACTTGCTAGTGAGCTAATTACATTCATCAGAGAACAGTACACTACCAGAGACAGAATGAAAAAGTAAATGTTTTCTGAAGTCTCTGATGGAGAAGTAAGATGCCAGATATTTAAAAAAATTAAATGGCTTCCGTCGAAGAACTATTTTTGTAAAACCCAGTAGTATTTACTTTTACACACTTAAATACATTATCGCAAACGTGATTCTCACTTCATATGATAAAAGTACTTAGAAAACTACATACACTACAAGAAGTTCTATGTTCCATGAAAGGAATATTCAAATAATTCAGAAAGGTTGTTCCTAATATTTCTATATATTATAGATCCTACTCCCCGTGCTCCTAATATAAGGGATCATCTATAAAAGCAAAAGCCAAGGAGTTAAGGTCCTATCAGAAAATCTACTATGATACACTCATCCGCAACCCGGCCTAACTATTCAATCACCAAAAAGCAATCAGCAGACGAAATATGCAAAAAAGATCATTATAGTTCAGCTTTTGATTTATCTTTGAAAATTTTATAATAATAATTCAGCTGTGCAATTCCAATGGATAAAACCAATAATACTAAGAACAACTAAGCCATATGATTCTGCTTGCAGATTCTCAGTATGTCTGGTTGTGTTCAATCCATAAATATATAAACGAGAAACTCTAAAACACTATATTAAGGAATTTTCAATAACAAAAATCAAACCTGATCAGCTACCACTTCAACAAGCTCCAGCTCATGAACATGCCATTGTCTTGCACTGTCTGAAGGAAGCATCAGAACCATTAAAGCATAGCGCTTTGTTGAAAGTTCAGGCCAATCATTAATCTGAAAGTTTGACAGATGCAGAAGCGGAACCCTGACAGCAACCACCTCACCAGGCATGTATTTCCCAGCAGGTCGAAGTTTTGCAACAGGAGAATTTGGTGATATTTTCACGACGTGATTTGTACCGAAAACTTGATTGATTACAGGAAGTTGAATGGGTACAGTTAATCCAACTGGATTTTGGTGACGTAAAGTGTAAGAAAGTTGAAGCTCTAGTCCAGTACGTGTTGGCATCCATAATGCACACTCTTCCAATGCTAGCGTTCTTCCTAGCTCAACAAGTGTAGTCTTTAAAATAGTATGTCTATCAAGAGTGCTTCGGATTTCATGAGTTAGCATTCTAACATGTCTACCTGTCTCCTCTTGAGTCCGAATAATACCCATTTCACGGTCAAGCTGTGCAGCTTTCTTTTTCAAGAACAGTTCCCTAGTTTTGACACTTAATAAATCAGGAATGATGTGGACAAGCATGAGAGCAGTTATACATGACACCAGCGCAGTCAAGGCCTTTGCAGTAGTCATTACTATTGCCACATTCCTTGTATGCATATTAAATGTCCATAAGTTGATAAGATGGGTTGCTCCACAAAGAACTATGAAAGCACCGAACTGCACAAGAACCCATCTATATGGAAAGACAGCAGACTTCTTAACGAAGTATATCAACTCCACTGGAATGGAGAAATAAGCAAGTGCTATGAAAAAATCAGAAATGTACTGATACTTCATTAGCAAGTCGTCAGCAGGCAACTGTGGGTCGATGATGCAGTTACATGACTCCACGATGGAAGATAACTGCAGCATAAGTTTGCAAATAAGGAGAAGGAAATATGCCTCAGAAGAATAAAAGCTGAACAAGAGTTAAACAACCTGAATATAGTTAATTGCAGACATATGTTTGTGAAAAAGGAATTATACTCAAGAAGAACAACAAGGTGAAGAAGAAGCAAATACTGAAATTAACAGCTAACTTATAGTGTAAAAACTAGTTCCCTTGCACCAAAAGAACAGCATATTGTGAATTTCATCTTTATGTTATGCACTTAATGTATGTCACAACTTTGCTGATTTAATATGTTAAAACCTCTAAAGAACTAAAAGCATAACAGGTAGGATGAAATCGTAGGTCTAAATGTTTCTGATGTCTTTGCCCCAACTCCTTTTATACACTTGTACATTCCTTTGTTCCTTTCTATTTTCTTTTTATTAAACTCCTCTAGTCAAGAATACATTAAAAGATAAAGACACTCCTTAAACAATCTTGTCGAAAATTATAAGAATGTTTTCAAACATGATATAGTTCTTATAGCGAATTCCAAATGCTACCACAAATATAAGAAACTAGGGATCTTCACTACATCTTGGAAAAATGTAGCACCAAATACTCTGCGTAATTCGTTTTATATTTTAAGGGAATAAAGATAGATAGAATAGTTCGACAATTAGTTGTGGAGGTTGAAAGAACAATTATTTCCTACAGGTATTGTAAGTGGAGGCCGTGCATGGATTAATTGGATACCTTTTGGCAGTTCCAGATCTATGGTGCCACTTGTATATACATCTTAATTTTGGTCACATAATGCATCCCTCCGTCCCAATTAATGTGACACTCTTTCCTTTAAAATAAGTCCCAAAAAGAGACACATTTCTATATTTAGTAACAATTTTAACTTTAAACTTCACATTTTACCCTTACAATGGCTTACTTTGGACAAGAAGTCTAAAAAGTCTTTCTTTCATTCTTAAACTTCAAGTACAGTCAAACACCTTCACATAGATTAGAACAGAGGAGTAGTAAAGTTCCTCTTTTCTTCCTCTCCCAGTTTCTCTCCTTTCACCTTCTTGCAGGAGTGGAGTGATCGTGGACATTGTAGACATCGTTGTTTCCTCGATTCATTCTGGCATGAAATCGATCATTGGGTAAACAATACTCAATTGATGGGGTTACCTCTTAATCCCTTTCTCTTGTATCATCTCCCTTTTGATTCATTGTACTGAGAGCTTTACACAATTTCGCCAATTAAATGAATTTTTCCTTTTGCTCTCTATAGATTGCAAGTTTAGTTTATTGCAGTTAATATTAGAGCTCCTTTCTGAGCCCATTATTGATCATAGCAGAGAGAATATGATCACAGTAGCCTGTCTAGTATATAAAGATAGTGCTGCTAGTCCAAAATGATCAAAGTCCAAGCGTGAAAGATGGTTTTCAATGTTGGTATCCAGTTACAGATGCAATTTTATAGGCTTTCACTTAAGCGTTTCTCTAAAGTAGCAGTCATCGTAAATCTTGTTGTATTTAACCATCAGGGACTCCCAAGAACATAAATTTTCTATGAATAAAAATAGAAAACGAACAGCTTGTTATACTAAATTATTTATCATAATCATTTTTTATCATCTATTTCTTTTCTTATCGGTATCTATGGCTTGATCACAAGTCAATATATGGTTAGAGCCCAATCTATATTATATTGGAAGCAGGAACTCAAAAACTTTAAAGTTATTACCTAAATACTCTATAAAATTTAAATTACCTAAATATCCCTAACCTAAATAACCTACTTTAAAAGACACCTAATGCAGCCAACTGAAGAAAAGAAACCGCTTCGACAATAATTTCTCCCAATGAATAGTTGCCACCTGTCAGTATCCTAAACAAGGTATTATTAACAATGCCAATATCACCTTCATTTTCACGAGATTTCTCACAAAAAACAATGGAAGTCCCACACTAAGTCCTTCAAGAAGAAGCAAAAATTTAAACTTGCAAGTCTAGGTAATATTTTCCTACTTCTAATGATTTATTTTAAGAACTTGAATTGAGTACTTGATTTTAATGGCATGTATGGAGGATAAGTATAATGAGAAAGGAAGAAACATATTTACATCTATTTTGTAGTTCTGCATCTGTTTAATAGTTTCGCATCTATAATCTGATTTTCATTATCTATAATTTGTTTTTCACATGTGGTGAACGACAAACAACAAGATTTTTTGCCTTATGCATCAATTAATGGCTAAATACACTAGAATGTACGAATCATGTTCACAAAATAAATTATGAGGCCTCTTCATCAAAAATAAATTATGAGGTCTTGACCATCTATCCTAACATTTATTAATATTGGATGTCATAAAATATATACAAAATATAGAGAATAAAGAAAGAAAATATCTAGGGCCCGATTTGGTCACTTTTTTCTTCTTGTTATCTTGGTTTGATGTGTTCCCTCTTCTAAACATCTATTGTTACTAGATCTGCCTATGGTGAATGAGGAGCATATCTCTCCACATCTGTAATTTCATAGCTTTTCATAGGAAAATCATTGTGATGCAGTCAGCAAATAGAGCATAGCATTCACGTGTCCTTGTCCATTTTTTGTACTAATAATGACGAAGCTCATGACCTCTTTAATAAGAAAAAAAAAGGGCAAAATGTATAGGTTACCGAACGTATGACATGCACATGCTTGGTCTGAATGTTCATTATTTTGTGGGACAAAACAAATACAAATTCTGAAAATAGGTTATGTGGTTAGAACTGTGAAATAAATTTGATCAAATAATGATGCTATCGGAACCAACATTGCAATAGAAAAGAACAGATGATGTAACAAAGCATGAATCTACTTAGATCCTCCAAATTTCAATGATGTCATATTCACTTTCAGTGATAGTGTAACAATTTGTTCCCTCAGAGTTATAGCAAGACAATCATTATTCAGCACTTAAAAGATATTATTTCATCATCAAAATATTATGCTCATTTTATTAGTACGTAACATCCTCGATATTATTTGTTTAAATGTTCACTTCTGCATTTTTTGAAGGTTTGAGTTTGTTTGAGTTATAGTTTACTTGTATTAGATTTTCTTAACTTAGCAAAATTGTGGCATATGCGGTTAGTGCAAAATTTTCACCGTATCTGACATATTTTCCTTGTGCATACTTTACACATGATTTCTCAATTTGCACTCTTCTCCATTAACAGCTTTTGGTTCGTTTTTATCACTCTCTCACGCCTTTAATCTTCATTTATTTCTTCTTTGATACCAACTTGAGATGTGTTTAGCGGATGTGTTTACTATAGTCTTCTTCCAGGAATTATTCCTCAAATAGTGAACCACTAGAGATGAGGGATACACATCTTGTCCCAAATCTCATTTGTGGTAAGGTCGGGGATAAGGTCTGCTTACACTCTACCCTCCCCAAATCCCATTTGTCGGATTGCACTTGGCATGTTGTTGTAGACTAACTGATTTGAGCTAGTTAAACACCGAAACCAATCTTTCGGGGATAAATAAAACGAACATGCAAAAATGAGCTGAACTTCACATTCATCCCAAAAACTCAAACTATAAGAACATATTCTGAAAAAATGATCAAAGCACCATCACAATTATGAAGATATTATCACAACAAAAGCAAATAAACTCTAAAAATCGTTAATTGATTGCAATTTCAGTTCATTTACATATTAATCATTCTTAAAAATCATTCCAAACCCCACTCTCCAAAAACTAATAACCTTGCTCCATGAAAAATCAAACCTCAGTAACTGCCTGGAAACTTCAATTATTCAGTTAGGTTATTCTAAATTAATCAATTTGAGCTAGTTAAACACCCAAATCAATCGTTATTATAAACAACACAATCTGCAAAAATGAGCTGAAATTCAACATTCAAACGATTCATCACGAACTTCGAATACATTATCACAAGTGAAGCTAATTAACAACAAGTAAACCTAAGAAAAACACTTCAATAAGACTATTTTTCAGCAATTAAAAGTCAAAATTGGATTTAAAAAAATGAAAAAAAAAGTAGTTAGGGTTTATGAGACTTACAAGGCGATTCATCCGGAGAAGAGATCCCATCGTGGCCAAAAAAAAAATTGGGGCGGAAAAAAGTGATGAAGATGATGATCAAAAGGGAAAGTGAAACAATGGAGTTGGCTAGAAAAGGAAATGACCCAATTTGTAATTTCACGGGTCAAACAGTTGGGGTTTTTTGTTGTGAAGGTGACTGAATTGGACTGCAATGGCATACATAATTGAATTATTTTCATGTCAAATTTGATATATTAATAAAAAACTTTTTCACATGGAAATGTTTTTTAAAAGAAAAAAAAGAAAAAAGGAAAAGAGATTACCTTGTAGATGGGGTATCAACAATACTAGTTATATTAAATTATTTATAAATTTAACATAATATATAAACGTGTTCTTTAATTTGACTTCAACTAATATTTATATCCTTCGATTTTGAATGTACACAAGTAGACACATTAACTTGTATAAAATTGAACAAATAGACATAGGTGTCTTATATGACGTCCTACATAGCGATTTGTATCCTAAGTGGAGTCCTACATGTACACCACAAAAAGAATCATAAAACTCTCATATTTTGTCCTCTTTTTCTTACAAGTCTTCTTTATTGCATGTGATGATGGAAGTGGTTGATGGTAAAGACGGATCGTAGTGGTAATAATGGTTGATAGTAATAGTGGAGGTGATTGTGACGGTGATAATGGCTATAATCGTAGTGATAATAGTGGTTGATAATAATAGTAGAGGTGATTGTGACGGTGATAATGGCTATATAATTATAATGATAAAGGTGATAGGTGTGATAGTAACTGACAGTAGTGGTTGTTACTTCGTGAAATTCATTAAAAAGTAAGAAGGAAAGGATGTGTTATCTATGTCATTTTTCAATGTGTTATGTCTATTCTTATATTTATATACAACTATAATAGTATAAGTTATATATGACCTAGGAAATTTAATCATACTAAACTAAGTTATTCCTTGTCCGTAGGATTATTAGTTAATATAGGATTCCAACTCTTTAAAAGAGTCGTAACAGTAGTTCCAATAGTGGTTGACATCGTTATATAATGATTGTAATAATATAGATGGTTGATGATGGTTATTGATAGTTACAGGTGATAATAATAGTTGTGAGGATAAAAGTAGTTAGTGATGGTATCTAGTGAATGTAGATAAAGTGATAGTGAAAATTATCCATACAAAATATCTCTGAATGACATGATACTTTCTCTCCGATCTTAACAATTAAATTTTTATTCAGATTAAATAAGTTCTCAAATCTTAATATAAATAAATACGCCATTATATTTTCAGATTCAGATCTTCGTTAAGCCACGACCAAATAACCCTCTAATTGGTTAGTATAACACAAGGAATGATAACAATTTTTTTTTAAAGAAAGACTAAATTAGTAAAAAATTCAAATGCTTACATAATTGTCCCTTTCTTGTCTCAATCAAATGGTAAATCTCTCCTTAATGACTCCTAGCACACCACAAAAGAGAACCACCACACAAACCCTCACACTCTTAAATTACCTCTTCTTCTTACAAGTCTTCTACTAATTGTACATTCCTTTGATATTTCCCAAACTTTCAAAAACATGACACAAGAAGAAGAAGTTGTACTTTTAGATTATTGGCCTAGTCCTTTTGGAACAATGGCAAGAATTGCCCTTGTTGAAAAAGGGGTCAACTACATCCACAAGTTCGAGGATTTGTCTAATAAAAGTCCTTTGCTTTTGGAAATGAACCGGGTTCATCACAAAATACCGGTTCTTGTTCATAAGGGCAAATCTATTTGTGAATCAAATATCATTATTCAATATATTGATGAGATTTGGAAAAACAATTTTCCCTTATTGCCCTCTGAACCTTATCAAAGAGCTAAAGCTAGGTTCTTGGTTGACTTCATCAACAAGAAGGTAAAGGACTTTTTAACTCTTCCTTATTTCATTTCATATGTAAAGTTGTATGTTTGTGTGATTTGATTAACTTGTATAGACTTAGGGGTTGTTTGATCGGTGGTTAGAGTTATGCAGCTATTAGTATCATAGGAATTAGTTATACAGTTATGCAGAATTTAGTTATTCAGGTATATATTCTGCATAAAGTAATACACTCTTTGTTTTAATTCGTTTGTCTTTTGACTTGACATAAAGTTTAAGAAAATATATGACTTTTGAATCTTATGATCTTAAATTAAAGATACGTGAAATGTATGGAAATAGTTTTTAATCTTATCATCATATAAATAACCCTACAAGCATTAATTTTAGGTACATGGGTCAAGTGTAAAGGTATGGATGGGGCAAAATGAAGAGCAAGAAAATGGTAAGAAAGAACTTCTAGCATGGTCAAAGTTTTTGGAAGAAGAACTTGGAGACAAACTTTATTTTGGAGGAGATGTATTTGGATTTGTAGACATTGTACTTGTTCCTTTCTACAATTGGTTTATTGTCTTCAAGACCTTTGCAAATTTCAACACAATTGAAATAGAATTTCCCAAGTTAGTGATGTGGGGAGAAAGGTGTTTGAAAAGAGACTTAGTATCCAAGTCACTTCCTACTTCAGATCAAGTCTATCAAGCTTATTTGGAATTCAAGAAAGGTTGGTCACATGGTTAGTAAATCCAGAGACGAATTCAAAATTTTTTGTTATAATGATGGAACATGTCACCTTGTTTGAAGTGGGACCATCATGAGTTAGATGGTCTAATGATTTAACATCTTCATCATCAGTCGATATATTTGGATGTTGGAGTCACATAAATTAAAAGTATGAGTATTATATTGATAAATAGTGTCTTTATATGAAAGAACACGAGTTCACCTATGTATTCATAGTCCTTGCAATAATACTAATCGATATGTTTGGATGTTGAAGTCACATAAACGATAAATAAGAGTAGTGTATCTATATGAAGGAACATAAGTTGCACCTATGTATTCATATTCCTCGCAATAATACTATGTATTGATAGTGCTCTATAAATATTTTTTTTTATGACTACTTAATATATGTGTCCATACTTGGGAAGTTCTATAATGTAACGATTATTGAGTGTAAATAGTACAGTTTCGAAATTTAAATTATATGTGAATATATATATTATTTTTCATCGGTATTAATATTAGAATCCGATTAAATTTAAATTTACACTGAAAAATCTCATATAATTGAGGAGTAAACCATTCCTTAACAAAAGCAACTCAGTATCCGAGAGATAAATTTAGACTTACTTAATACTAATTCAAATTGTCTTATTAATCAGGATTTTGCTGGCTAATCTGCTGCATCAGACTTTGATGACACAACACATATATATAACTTAATGATGATCCAATCTTTATTTTATTTTTCAGATTAAAAGAGAAGATCCAGAAAGATGTGGAGCATTCTTGATAATGCAATAAATTAAATTAAGGCCTCACCAACCTATGACTAATCATATTTTCTATTTATAGTAAAGGCATTCATATCTTTAAGAAGATAACGATGATCAATTAAATTTGTTTTTTTTTAAATTTTATTCTTTGTTACGAAGCGTTTTATCTCAAACATAAACGTAAAATTAAATAAAAATCCTTCTAGATTATAAGAGAAGTTCCTAGAAATATGTAGTCATTCTTGATAGTACAACCAACAAACTCTATTTATAGACATAATTTTCTATTAAAGTGTTCATCACATATATTTTAGTTCCACTTTAATTTCATCTTTTAATTAGCAAAAATGAGTAATGAAGTTGTTTTATTGAGTGCTTATGTGAGTATGTTTGGTATGAGGGCAAGAATTGCATTAGATGAAAAAGGGATTCAATATGAATACAAAGAGGAAGATTTGAGTAAAAAAAGTTCACTTTTACTACAAATGAATCCAATTCATAAGAAAATTCCAGTGTTAATTCATAATGGAAAACCAATTTGTGAGTCACTTATAATTGTTGAGTATATAGATGAAGTTTGGAAGGGCAAATCTCCTTTGATGCCTTCTGATCCTTATAAGAGGGCTCAAGCTAGGTTTTGGGCTGATTTTATTGACAAAAAGGTATACAATTACATCTATATATTATATTTTCTTTAATTACTAAAATAGTTGGTGTATATATAAAGACTAGTCCTGGACACGTGCTTTGCACGTGAGTCTTCTGAAAGGTATGAATTACTGTCAAAATCACATTCTAATCAGTATCACAAGCTATTAAAAAAAATTAAAATAGATGAACAATCAATGTATTCAAATAACTTCTTTATTGTATGTCAAATGATTATACATTTGATGAACCTGCAAAATTTAGTTTGGTAACTAAAATAATGAGTTGCATTTTTAAGTTATTAGGTCCAAACATATGGTATATTAGTATGTGCAAAAATGAATAACAAAAATGATTAAGTAAGAAAATTTCTACATATACCTTAAATTGATATCTATACTTCAAGTCTAACATCCATACAATTCTAAATGCTTCATGGAAGAAAAAATTCTATAATGGAGAAAGAAAGCAAGAACGAAAAGTTGAGGATATTGCAAAGAAAGTCCTCATGTCCTGAAAAGAAAACTTTGTTATTGTTAGAGACAACATATCAACATATCAACATAAGACTGTTCACTGTTTAATGCTATACATGTATTAAATTTACATTCTTATTTTTCGCTGCTGTTTTTTCTTCTTGATTACCAATTTTCAGCATTTTCTCACTTGCAACTTCTAACTCTCTTATCTTCTCATGTTGAATTGTGCAATTTCCTTAATTTGATTTTCTATTGTGAGCTTTCATCTTTGTAAGTTGGTTCTTAAATAGTATTAGGAAATGACCTTTGAATTCAAATTTTAATTCTGAAATTGATTTCTACATTGAAGTGATGAATGACTTTCCATATCATAACCTTTCAAATTCTTCCATTATGAGATTTATGATTACGATTTAAAGCAATATCACTCATTTATCAAGAAAATGATAATTTAATTATTAAAGGGCTTAAGAACTTCAAATTCTACCATTATGTAATTAAAATATTTATATTTAATAAAAATTTAATTTAGTAGAGGAGCAAAATGGTAATTTAACTTTTCACTCTGAAGCTTCCCACTTATAATAATATATATGATTTTAAAGTTTTACTTTAACATGTTTGTAGGTAGTCGAGGGTGGTTTCACTAATTTTAATTAGCTAAACAAGAAGTGTATGTTTGATTTTGGGATCACTGCTTAAGTCATATCAATAGATGATTGATATCAGAATGAAGTTTAAGTACATATTATTTAAATTTAGTCATTTTTGCATGAAATTCAATTGTATAACTAAAGTTCAGGTACATATAAATAAAATTTAGTTGTTTTTGCTTGAACTTCAAACATAAAGGTTAAAAGTTCAGATATTTTACTTGAATTTCAGTTATATATGATTGAAATTTGGTCATTTTTACTTGATGTTCATCCACATAGGGGAAGTCGTTTTTACTCATATAATTTATGTATTTTTGTATATTTTAAAATTGAGATCAAATAGAAATACAACTTTACTTTAAAAGTAAAAATGAAAAAATTCTTAATAAGTGCGTTTTTTCAGGTCTATGATAGTGGAAAGAGAATATGGGCTACAAAAGGGGAAGATCAAGAAGGAGGCAAGAAAGAATTCATAGAGTGCCTAAAACTATTGGAAGGAGAGTTAGGAGATAAGCCATATTTCAATGGTGAAAATTTTGGTTTTGTGGATTTGGCTTTAATTCCTTTCTATAGTTGGTTCCCAACTTTTGAGAAATTTGGGAATTTTAACATAGAGAAAGAGTGTCCAAAGTTTGTGGCATGGGCAAACAAATGTATGCATAAAGATAGTGTCTTCAAATCTATCGCGGAGCCAAACAAAGTGTACGAGTATGTGTTAAAATTTAAACAACAACTTGGCCTTCCATAGGTCTTTTCGTTGTATTCGTACAAACAGACTTGATGGAGTGAAGCTATGAAAATATTGTTAGGTGTGTGTTAGTTGTTGTAATTTTATTTTATTTTGAAACTTGTGGAGTAGTCATAGAATAAATGTTGTTAATCTATGCATATATAAAGAATAAATAAATGTTTTTACTATGCTATTAAGGGGTGGATTTCTAGTAAGTCTTGGTGTAATAAAACTACTTTAGGTAGGAAATTGTAGTAGGAGATTTTATAAAATTCTATATTTCTGAGCGCATTTCTTCATATTATAAAATTTTCATTATTCTAATGTTCTTTATTTGCTAGAAAATCGACATGTTAATTTGCTTTTCTCTTGATGTAGGTGTGTTTGATAAAAAATATTGCATCAATAAATTAATGCATCTATAACTCATCATTTTCTATTTATAGTCATTCATCACCTAATTTATTTTTCAATTAAGACAAAATTGATCTTTCATTTCGACTTTGAAAGATCAAAATGATTTGTTTACTACTCTAAATATTTTGGATTGTTTCTAGTAGATTGAAAATTTGAAGGTTTGTTTTGTAACAAATTAAACTATTCATAAAACTTGATAATTAAGACATAAAACTAACTCAAGAATATTGAAGGTAAAATTAATTCAATCAATAATAGAGAACATGTAGAAATTAAGTACTCCCTCCATCTCATTTTATGTGAGCTTTAATTTTTTTAATTAGCTTAAAGAAATTAAACTATCTATAAAACTTGATAATTAAGACATAAAACTAACTCAAGAATATTGAAGGTAAAATTAATTCAATCAATAATAGAGAACATGTAGAAATGAAGTAATATTTTTAGCAAATTATCTATTAATTGGATACTCTCTGGCAAGAGTTATTGGTTTAATTTTCTTTTTGTTTTTGCAATTTTCTTCTTGATTAAAATTTAATTTTTTAAATCAAGTGTAAAAAAATTGAACTAAATCGAACCTATTTCTATATTTACTTAAAATTTAATTTTTTAAATCAAGTGTAAAAAAATTGAACTAAATCGAACCTATTTCTATATTTACGAATAATAGGCTCAATCAAATTGACCAATTCGATCCATCCTTCTTATTTGGTCTATATGGCTATAGTCTTAGGTGTTACATTTTATTACATACATAACAATTACAATACTCTAATTTTAAATCTGACTCTAATAGTGATCATCAATCTTTCTATTTATAGTCATTCATCTCCTAGTTTATTTTCAACTTAATTAAGTGATCAAGAAAAAACAAAAGATCCATTCTTTCATCATAAAAGGAGAACATTTATTACATAAGTGAAATCCATAAAAACAAAAACAGTAAAAATAGAATCCTACAAGAGACATGTCCATGTCTTCTTTTTATTTATTTTTCATTCGTTATTTAATACTTATGAGACTCCTTAACAAAGACGACTCTCGTGTGTTGATCATTCCAATCCAAACTTCTTCCTAAGGTGAAGGACAAACTCACAAACTTTCATAGAATCAGGAAGTGCCTTAGAAACACTATCTCTTTCCAAACACCTTTTCACCCATGAAATCAATTTGGGACATTCTAATTCAACATTAAATTTTCCAAATGTTTCATAGGCAAGAAACCAACTATAGTAACCAATCAAAGATACATCAAGAAACCCAAAATTGTCACCTCCAAAATATGGTTTGTCACCAAGTACTCCTTCTATCAATTTAAGTCCACCTAAAAAGTCTTTGATTGCTTGCTCTTGTTCTTCTCCTTTTGTTGCCCATGTCTTTCTTGCATATTCATGTACCTTCATATTTTCCACAATTGAAATCATTTAACTTAACACACTTTTTTTTTTTGTCAACACAAAATATATTACTCCTTCTGTTACTATTTACTTGTCGTTTTAGTGTTTTTTTTAATAATAAAACATATTCCTTGAAAAACATTAATCATAAGAGACAAGTGAGACTTGCTCAAGTGGTTGAGCATCTCTAACAGCTAAAGAGTGAGTGAAAACACTATTGATCCTCTTTGAATTAAAAAAAGAAGAACAATATCTACCCTCATTGCTCCTTATGTCACAATTTATACTGTTGTCCGAATCTCAAGAGTTAAGCTAGTAACTTTAATCGAAATTAAGACATGAAACCTTTAAACTTATAAAATAAATAGTACAAATTAGTAATTTCAAAACCAATAACTTTAAAAGACTAAAATCTTAATTACTCATAGCCTTCAAATCCTGACCTTCACCTCTAAAAAGAATCATATTATAACTAGTACTATATTATTTGTAATGACTACAAAATCAAATCTCTCCGTTCGATTGGGAATAAAATTAAAGCAAAAAGGAAATAAATTTAATTTTTTTTTACTTACAGTATTGTCCATATAATCAGACCAAAACCAAGCTTGAGCTTTCTCATAAGGATCTTCAGGAATTAACAAAGGACCAATTCCCTTCCAAACATCATCAATATATTGAATTATAACAAGTGATTCACAAATTGATTTTCCATTGTGAATTAATACTGGAATTTTCTTGTGAATTGGATTCATTTGTAAAAGTAAAGGGCTTTTGTTCTTCAAATCTTCTTCTTTGTATTCATATTTTACACCTTTTTCTTCAAGTGCAATTCTTGCCCTCATACCATACATACTACACCAAAAATCTAATAAAATCACTTCTTCTTCCATTCTATTTTAGAGCAAAAATATTGAATACTAATGTTATTGATGAGTATTGACTATTGATATGAGGCACTATATAAAGAGTTTTTTAGAGTAATGCATCGTCAGAGTAAATAATTTTTATATAATATTATCGTATTTTTAAAAATTATACTAGATAACATGTTTTATTTTTAATGTCAAATAAGGTTTATTTATAGATATTATTTTAATGATCTGACAGTATAAAATTATTTATGTTGATTGTGTATCAAATATAAAGTCATATATCATTAAGTCCTACATTGATGGGATATGAATTTCATAACGCTTTATATGATTTTTGATAAATTTCATTTTATAAGCTAGTATTTGAGATTGTGTTGGACTTTATGATGTACAATTTTTATCATGTATAAAAAACCAAGCACATTCAAATATGATTTTGGGGATCATTTGATGTTTAACTTATCATATTATATTATTTATGCTTCGTATGTATTGTATTAAACCCCACATTAATGAACTTTGTGTTTCTTTAATGTAATTTTGGACAATTTTTATTTCTATTTACTCTCTTCATCTCATATTAGTTATTCATTTTTTTTTTTTCCATACATACTTTAATAAATCAAAAATTGTAAAAGATTATATTCACTCATAAAAATTTCCTATGATATATTATTATAATCTTTGGTCACTAATTGATCTTGACATTCTTTATTGGTTTTTTTTTTGTGCTTTTGTATTTATTTAATGCAATCAGTGACTTGTTATAATATGATTTATATGTTTTGTCCTTATAATATTCTTTACTAAAGAATCCCAAATGTTTTCTTCAGAGGTCAAGAAACATTATTAGCGTTACAAAGATTTGATGAGATCCAATTACATCTAGCTATAATTTCACTCGGTGTTCGATTTATATAACCCTTGAAATTTGAACCTTCCATATGCTAAGTTTGTCTTCATCCAAAGAAACAAAGTGGCAGGTAAAATAATTTGATCTTAAATTAGTATATTTGTTTTTGTCTTAATTTACGTGAAATTATTTGTTTAAATATAAAAATTAAGAATGAGCAATTTTTCCTGATATTTATAATCTAAAATAAGTCTTAAATATTTATATAATTTAAATTATTTATTAAAAGTAAAATTAAAAAAACTTAATATTTGTAAATACAAAAAAATAATTTTAATAAATATAGACATTTGATACTGTTTGTATAATATTGAATATTGAAGCTTTTTCTTGACGTTAGTGGTGTCGGCAAGTTGGGCTATAATTGAGTGAAATAAAATAAATTGAATAATAAATAAATAAAATCATAACCCACTCAATATTTAATCCAATTTAGGAGTGTTAAATAGGTGAGTTGATTTGAATTTAAGTGGATTATTCACCCAAATATCTCTATATTTGGTAGGGTCTTTAATTTTTGCGCCTCAAATCATAATCCACTCGCCTCTCTCCATCTCTCGCTCCTTTTCGCTCTTATACGAGTGAAATTAGAGCGAATGAATACACTCCCTTGCATTTTTTTGTGTTTATATCTTTGTATACTCATGTATTATATTTGATGATCTAGTCTAAATGTGTGCACGAATACAAGAGCGAATGAATAGCATAAATGTCTAGATAGATTGTATCGTTCTCCGTCGTTATATAATGTCACACATCCATAATTTGAATGATAAACCTATAAGAAAAGTAGGATACGAGGTAAAGCAACTATGAAAATGTACGGCAAAAGATTAAAAATAATTATTAAATAACAAATAAAGACAAAATGGGAAGAAAATATTAAGGTAACAACGCGATCACAACAAATCGATCGTTACATAAAATGAATCTTTTCATCGTTACCTAACGATGATTTAAACGATACGATACAATAGAATTTAACAATCAAAACAAACGTTGTATTTAAGCTAACAATACAATTCAACGGTGAACAACCATCCACAAACAAGGTGTAAAGTGGCTTTAGGTTGAGCAATCAACAAACCATTTTTTTCCTTTTTTTCAGTTTCTGTGTTGCACAATGCATGCAAGAAGCATCTTCAATTAGTTAGTTCAGAATAAACAAGAAGTAAAATAAAGAATCAGAATCATAGAGCAGCTTTGTTGGCTGTTCCAATATTCCATCTTTGCTTCTGCTGATTTTCTTTTGGAACTCTTCTAGCATTACCAAGCATCACTCTTTGAGCCATTCTTCCCCTGCTACCAATGGAGATCCTAACTTTCTCCATTCCCACGTTTACGCCAACTCTTCTGATGTTCTGCTGCATAGGAGACTTGAACTGCATTTTCTTCTGAAGACTTCGTCGCAAGACACTGTTGAGCTTCTTACTGGCTGTCTTAAGCTCTTTAGGACTGTCCTGTGGAGTTGGTTCAGGTAAGCATTTTGAATCAACTCCATCAGCATCTTCCATCATCTCCTCTGATTGAATTGATCTCAATGGAAAAAGTGGAGGAGGCAACTTAGGTACAGCTGATAGAATGCGTATAGGAATTAGAGAGTTACGACGTGGAGCAGGTGTAGGAAGAATCCTGTGTGCAATGGGACACATAGAAGCTCTCCCCAACCTCTTTAGAACAACTGGTTGTTCATCAATATCTGGATTGTTTTCCTTGTTTTCTTTTTCTGTCAGGTCATTGTGCTTCAAAGGACAATCTACAGTAGCAGAAGGCACCGAGAGTTTGTAGGAATTGTTCTCAGTTAGTGGTCGAGTTATATTAAGTGGAAACTTGCTTTCATCACAAGTCTTTAGAGCAGAAATTTTGCTGGCAAGTGGTAGCCTCGTAGGTGTTGCATCTTCCTCCTCATTCTGTTGTCTGATATGCTGTTGCTGAAACTGTTCAGCAATTTTAGAGTCAACGTGCTGTCGAGCAAGCTTTCTCTCTACAAGAAGTTGTGATTCTAGTTCTTTAATCTGCACATCATATTAACAGTCTAATCAGCTAAAATGTGATGTGTAATAATTTCAAACTTCACATATCTGAATAAAGTTTGAATTCAAACCTTGTCCTGAAGGTTTTTGTTTTTCATATCCTTTTCTTTCAACTTAATATCCAAGCCATGAACTGTATCCTCCATCTTTTTCATCTGAAAATCTTTGTTCTTCATATCTTGTTTGCCCTTTTCGACCTGACAAGGTAAATAAAATTTCCGAAAGGCAGGGAGATTAGTTTAGAGGAAACTTTAAGAAAGAGTATGTAAATTTCGAAACAGAAATTTATGCTACCATCTGTTTGTATTTCAGAAGCTCCATACTGTCCACTTGCTTTTTTGCTGGACCTAGCTCTATACCTCGAACTCGACTTGCAAAATTTAATGAGCAAAGAGTCTCGCTCAAGTCATTCTCATTTGGACTGATCTGTACAAACATCAATGTTTTTGAATCTCCTCCTGTAAAATAAAAAGCCTATCAGGTCCTAGTTGTTTATAGTTTCTTCTGAAGTTCATGAATCAAGCAAATCAAAGAGAAATACCTAGCGAGTCTTGGAGCAAATGAGTAAGTTTCGAGTTCCTATTAGACGATGAAAAAAACAAACATCAGAAAGGAAGATATTACCAAATATATTGAGAATGTGCACAACAATATTGCAAGTACCGGAATGGAATATGTGCGCTTTTTGTTGCAAGTGAAGATATCACATCTCCAAGGGCAGAAAGAGATCTGTTTATATTTTGGGTTTCTTTTAACCTTTCACCCTGTACTTCTGTCTTAGCTATCCTCTCACTTCCTGCTAGATCAATTAGCCACAGTTTGCTTCTTGTGCATTCCCCATTTAGCAAATTCTCCCCCTTTACCATTACACAATGTATGCTACATACAGTGCATCGGATTAGTAATAGTGACATAACGTGTAAACAAAAGAAAAGCTACCATAAATTATGATGCACAAACCAATGTGATCGGCTGCTGTGCTCATTTGCATTGGTTGATCCAACTGCCCTCGCATTGCTACCAGTTCGTAAGGCTTCCCAAACCTCGTTCATATTATTCACATGGGCCTCAACTAGCCCCGGAACATGATGCATTCCTTCTCCATCTTGCTTTATTTCAAGCCTAAAATGAAATCATGGAACCAACATGAAATTGTCATATGGTAGTTTAGTATTAGACTCAAATTTTCTGTAGTCCACCATAAAGAAATACTTAGTTGATCCTTCTTAGCCATACAAATATCGTAAACTGATAAACAATCATATTTTACTAGCTACATTGTTCTCTTGTTCTTAACAGCTTGGCAAGTCTCTGAAGTATTATTCTACTAGCTTGTAAACAAAGTGAGCAAATTATTTTGTAATTACCTTTTCACGCCTTGTTGGGATCCTGAAACTAGCAAATCTCGAATCTGCTCATTGTATACTTCCAAGACGCTCACTGATATTTCGTAACGAACTGCGTTCTTTCGCTCCTCAATAATGCGGAATAGCTCCTCAAGAGTCCGGTAATTGACCCCACGAGACTCTTCTGTGCCCTCCATTGTAAATGTCTTGCCAGTTCCTGTCTGGCCATATGCAAATATGCAGGCATTGTACCCATCTAGAACTGAGGTTGCCAGGGGAGCAGTGTCCTCAAAAACTTCAGCTATTGTAATAACAAGTAAGAGGAAATCGTGTAAATAGAGAGAAAATGACTTTTCATCAAAATAGTTGGTTCCTACAGTATCTTAGATAAGTTGGCGACAACTTGTTTATCTTTGTTTGGTGCTTACACTTATCCAGAGCAAAATAATGAATCCTTTTCTGTAAATGCCATTTAGACGCAATAACTTCAGATATGTTTTAAATCAAGGACTTCTTTCCTGCTAATGCCTCCAAATTGGATGGTTTTCTAACCCCATGAACTTTTTTTTTCTTGAGAACGGATTACATTCCTTGGATTCAAAATCACTTGTTGACAACAATCATAAATTTAGTTTAAGTGAAAGTCTAGCTTATTCTTAAATTAGTCCCATAGAGGGTCTTTTAGTACCCTTGAAGATGTTCCCTTAGATCATGAAGTACTCTTTCTAGCACTTCTCTTTCAGCAGTATTCTTAACTTAGCACTATGCTTCCTTAGCTAAAGTGATTGCTTGCACTAGTCTCAACTTACATCAAGACTGATTGTGGTGTAGTTACCTTGGTTGGCTTGGGGGCTAAAAATAGCATCAAATTTGAAGGTCTTTTTAGATGTGACGTTGGACTTCACAGTGAGTTCCCCATCCTTTGCAGCTTCAAAGTCAATCGTCATTGAAGCTCCTGCAGCTGTCTCTTCGGCGTTCAAAGGCCTACACCGGCAAAAGACCCTAATGTTCCCTGAAGCAATCCAATAGAGTTAAACAAGTATATGATAATGAACTAATTGCTCTTATAAGTGTTATAACATACTGATCCCCTACCTTTTAAATCCAAAACCTTGTTATAAAGTTCCTTCTGTTCCTTAGCACCCTTGATGAACTTGATCTTGAGATCTTCGTGCAATTCAACTTGTTCCTTTACTGTGATCATAAGAAGAGGAATGACAAACTCATAAACTTTACTTCCAACGAAGCTATTAACATAAGTGAACTCCAGTGGCTAAAACATATTTACATTTGGACTGAATGGTAGAGCTCATATCTGCAAAATCTGCTAGGAATTGCTGCTTATATGATGAAGCTTCCTCAGATACTTTAATCTGATCCATTTTCAAAATCTGTAGAATAAATTTGAATAATATCAATAAATTTCCTTAATAGGGTATACAAGAAGCATATGAAACAAGCATAAAAATGAGTTACCTTCAAATTCCTTGTCAGATCTCTCAAGGATGAAAACCACTTGCTCTTTTCTTTCACTTGGCCTTCAATTGCAAAAGCTACAGGCCAGCAATACTAACACATTAGTTTGGGAAAAGTTTAAGCAGTTCTATTGAAGAGAAGATATTTCTGTACCGAGTGATCCAACATGCATTGACTTGCGCATGAGCTCATTCTGAAGATCCTTCAAGGATTTACAAGCTTCAGCACATTCTTTGCATTTCAGCTCATTCTCCCTTTTAAGTTCCTCCACCTGCCTCTTTACTTCTTCCAGTTCCTTTTCCTGAGATACATTTGCTAATTGAAGCTCTCCATCTGCCTTAATATCACCATTTACCTAGATAATAGAAAAACAAGAATATTAATTTGAGCTTCTACTGATTCTTAACCACACTCCTCTTTTATAATAAATAGGCCATTAAAGACTCGAACCTCTAGTGAGTTTCTTTGTGGAGAATTTTCAGAAAATTCAAGTAATTCACACTCTCCGGTACCTGATATACAAGCATACAAGTTACTCTAGTTTATCAGTATGTCAAGAAAAAGATGGCATGGAATCAAATCACAAGATGTTAAAAAATAGCTACATATTCTAATAATTTCTCAACTTACATTTTGAAGAATGTTTCCTTATAGAAATGCCACAAACAATTGGCATTCCTATTACCCCTTCAAATCTTATGGAAATCCCTTCTTCACCATCAACATGAGCTTCAAGGTCAGATATCAGCAGGGGTTTATTTGCTCCCACACGAGCAAAGATGTCTAATGACGAAATAGCCTACACAAAATTTTAGCTCAAATCCAACATTAAAACTGCAGCATTTGCATAACATGGAAGGACAATAATTAGACTAAAGGTGACTGATTCTCACCTTGTGCTCTTGAATGTAAACATCAAAAACTCTATGTCCAGTAGAACCATCAGTCAAGACTACCTCCACAAAATGCAGATCAACTAGATAAAATCCAGCACTTATATTGTTAAAGTGGTATGAAAAATTCCCAACGCGTGCAGTCTGATATACACTAGCACATATACTATCCTCAATTCTAGTGTCAGTAGTCAGAACATTGCCTCCACAGAAATATTTATCCTCCGAAAACTGAATGCCACTCTCAGAACTTATGCAATCTGTTGATCCAACATTAATGCTAACAATAGGCACTGGAAGTTCAGATGAATTCTCTTCAACCCCTGGTGGAGAAGGAAGCTCAAAATGAGCTGGTAGACACAAATCTTCATCATTTGATCCCTGCCAATCTGTTAACAACTTTGTAGCAGCTTGAACCTCTTCAGAACCCTTAATTCCATTTTCTAGAGAAATGGAGCAACCCTTCAAAAACTCAGGTGAATCTCCATAGCTTCGAGCAGGAATATCCGGTGATCCAGTACAAATCACCAAATCAGGAGATGTTAATGAAAACCCCAACACATCTCTACCTAGTAAAAATTTCAAGAAACAATCAATAATTCAAAATCTTGAAAAAAAACCCAAGAAAAAAAAATCAAATCTTTTTTAAATATCCCACCATTAATCACACTTTCTGCAACTGGGTCCTTGAAATCTCTAGCATTACACCCTTCTAACAACCAAATCAATACACATAAACCACAATCAATCAACAAAAAAAAAATCCCATTTTCAAGAATTAAGTAATACTCCAAAAAGGGGTTGCATAATTACCTTCAATCTTGATTGGGGTACAACAATCAGAATCTTCCATCACTGTATTTCCCAAATCACACGACGACGAAAAGGGGTCTGCCAAAATAAACGGAGTAAGACAATAAGCTACAAAAATTAACACCAATTTGTGTGTATACAAATCAAATAGCTTACAGTATTTGTTAAAGCTAAGCGATAGTTGTTGTTGTTGGGAAGAAGCGTCAGTAATAAGAAGTGGATCATGCCAGTCATTAACATCCATTGATAAAAAGGGGGGAAATCTGAGTGTTTTGAAATGAAAAAAAGGGTAATGGGTAATCAAGAAAAAAGGAAAAAAGGGATTTTGATGCTTTTTTCAATCTTTTCAGAGAGAGAGAGAGAGAGATGAAGAAAAAAAAAGTTGCCTTTGAAAGGCTGGTGATTTCTCCAGTTTCAGTGTTATGATGAAAAACGAACGTTGCTCTGTTTTTTGAAATTTGAAAAATAGTAGACCGGGACAATAATAAAATTCTAAATGGGGTTAGCAACCTAGGATTCTAATTGAACATCTATCGAAATCTAGGAGATTTGATTTTATAGTCTTTATAGATCAATTTTAGTTTTATATTTTTTTATAAGAGATTTATAGTTTTTGGCATAAGTCGTAAGAAGTTTTTTTTTTCTATTTTTATATAAAAGATCTGAAAAGAATATTTACTTCTTTTTAATTTTTAATAGGAGGTTATGTCCTTCAAACTATATCATAGGTAAATTTTAAGTTAAGGTGAAAATTATTTATTAGACAATTATGATTTATAGTTTGGTCAAGATTTTGGAAAGTTATAAGTGTTTTTGAATAGTAGAAGAAACTATTATTTATAAGTTTCCATTGAAGTGATTTTAAAATCTTGGTCAAGCACAAATTGTTGTTTTAATATTGATTAAAGTAATTTTCAAATTGATTAGTTTAATATCGATTGTTTTCTTCAAAAGTTTTTTTTCTTCTTCGAATAACCACTTATGATAAAAAGCGCTTTTCAAGATACATCGATTTCGAAAGTTTTGCAAAATAAACTACATTTGTGATAATTTTTTACCTTGATAAAATTTATATATTCGGGTACATGTACTATATAAACCAATGAAGATAAACTTAAAGAGTTCAAAATTAAAAAATCACTTTATTTGCTCCATAATACATGCTCATTAAGCACAAAAATACAATGATAATACAGGTAAATATTTACTCTTGGTTGGTCAATAGAAGTGAGTGTTCATTTTTATATTCTATTTCAACTTTTCATTTTTATATCCTTTGTTGTTCTTTTTATTTATATCTATCCCCTTGTTATATATTTTTGACTCATATTTTCAAATCTGGAGCAAGAGTGTTGCAGCCAACTAGAGTATCTGAAAATTCATTTCTGAGACTAGGAGTGTATAAAATCTTTTATCCAAGTCATAATGCCACATGTGCTCTTTTCATTTGACAATATAATCCTAAACTTTATCTGAGAATTCAAGATTTCTTATGTCCACCACAACTTCTCTGTTTTCCACTAGCCCCACACAACACTTGGTGGCTTATACCTTTGCCCCTTTTTTGCTTGCCACCTTGTGTCTACTACTCTTGGGTAGTTGAGTGCTTATTCTTCTTCAGCACAAGTCAATTGTTTTAATCAGAAAACAAAAAATGGCAACACAGGCATTGATCTCTTCATCATCTATTACATCCTCAACAGAGGCTGCCAGACAAATTCTAGGAGGAAGACCTTTCCAATCTCCAATCAAGAAGGCTTCCTTTGTTGTAAGGGCTACTGCCACTCCACCTGTTAAGGTAACACTCGTGTTGTTCGAGTCAGCTTTGTATTTAGACCTAGCATATAGCATTGTTTGCATCTGTTGAGATTTTCATCCCACTTCATTTACTACTAGGACACCCATGGGTTACATTTGGTTTTTGTGTGTATGGTGTATAACAGTGGAGTTGAGTCAGCTTTGCCTTTTGACTAGTCCACCAGGTACTCGCTACCTCTCACCAGCATAAGTACCATGTAACTTAACACACCAAAGCTTAGGTAGATGAGATGAAAGCATATGGCATCGTTCGTCTCATTTGAAGCCTAGAATCTGGGGTTTTCAACTCACTTCATTTACCGTTAAGCTACACCATTGGGTTACATTTGGTTTTATGTGTTGATATGCTTTTGTGTTGAACAGCAAGGAGCAAATAGGCCCCTCTGGTTTGCATCCAAGCAGAGCCTTTCATACTTGGATGGCAGGTAAGACTTATGAGACTCTCACTTGACCCTTCTACCTACATTGCCTTGCTAACTTCATTTGTATGTAATCCACAGCCTTCCTGGTGACTATGGATTTGATCCCCTGGGACTGTCAGACCCTGAAGGTACTGGAGGTTTCATCGAACCAAAATGGCTAGCATATGGAGAGGTCATCAATGGAAGATTTGCTATGTTGGGGGTAGTAGGAGCCATTGCGCCCGAGATTCTTGGGAAGGCTGGTCTCATCCCAGCAGAAACAGCCCTTCCATGGTTCCAGACAGGAGTGATTCCTCCAGCTGGAACATACAACTATTGGGCGGACGGTTACACGCTATTTGTATTGGAGATGGCACTCATGGGATTTGCTGAACACAGAAGATTCCAGGACTGGGCCAAGCCAGGTTCCATGGGTAAACAATACTTTTTGGGGTTAGAGAAAGGCTTGGGAGGCTCTGGAGACCCAGCATACCCTGGTGGACCTTTCTTTAACCCTCTTGGGTTCGGAAAAGATGAGAAGTCTATGAAGAACTTGAAGCTCAAGGAGATTAAGAACGGAAGACTAGCTATGTTGGGTATCTTGGGTTACTTCATTCAAGGTTTGGTGACAGGAGTTGGACCTTACCAAAACCTCCTTGACCATTTGGCTGACCCTGTAAACAACAATGTCTTGACCAGCCTCAAGTTCCACTAGACAAGGAGCAAATCACCCTGTTTTAGCTACCCTGATCTGATATGTAAACATTATGTGCAGATATTATTTTGCATATCATTGTAATCAGCTAAAAAGGACATGTCAACTCAAAAACTTGTTTGTTCCTGAGTTTTAGCTGTTAGCTTCCTGCTGCAGTTTCTGCAGCATTCTTTAGGATCATGTGTAAACTCGAATCTCTAAGACAAAAAAAGAGCAAATACTGGATTAAACGTAGCATTAAAAGACGTTAAACGAAATTTGCAGCAGAGAACCATGGATGAAAGAACAAAGGGACGTAACTTTCATGACAAATAGTCAGACTAGTAATAAGTAAACAGCATACTCGCGTAGGCCTCTTAATTATCAGTCTACTATCCTCAGTTGGGTCCAAATCTGACAGGTATTACATCAAAGGGGAAAAAAGCAGTCGCTGAACACTACAGATGAGACAAGGACATCATTTGACATTATAAATCAACAATCATGGAAGAATAATCTGTCTGACCAACCAAACAAATTAACTCAGTGAAGACCTTATTCTATTTCATTTCTTTTTGATGACCAAGAAATCCAAAATGGCTAGTGACGTGCAGTTTGGAGCTTGGTGGATACTGCCCCTCTCCACTCTTCTCAACTTAACATCATGCTTTGTCGAACCCATGACATGCAACTAATCCACCATCAAGTGTTGCTCTCTTACCACTAGACCAAAACACTAGAGCAATGAACACCTTATTCTCTTACATTACTGGCAATGAAAATTCAAAATGTAATACAAAACCTCTTTCAGGGTTAGCTAGCGTATGGACTCACGTTCAGCACTGCCACCATGAAGACTAAAATCAGAAGATCAAAAACTAGAAAGTAGAGGCCTAAAGTACAGTGTCGTAAGTGTTCTCTCACGATCGTGACATAAGTTTTCATGTTAAGCAGCATTAGCCAAAGGTTCACTTTCATTTGATGCTTCAAGCCTGCAAGGTTATAACCAATAATACAGGAGTCAAACAATGCAAAAATGAATTACAAGACAAGGCAAGTAGTGATGGCCTGATGGCATCCCATTTACAGCCTGAATTACCTACTTCAAAGAGCATAATAAACTCTTCCTTCTATCATCTTTTCCTGACACCTTATGACAGAATGTGTAGTAGTAGTACAATAAAGGTTTTGTTACTTCATTTTGGAGTTATTTTATTCGTATAATGCTTGTGCAACATCTCGCCAAAAATGACAAGCATTCAAGAAAAACAGATAATTGGCTTTTATAGATGCTTAGCTTTTGCTTTTGCCATTTTTGCTAGCTTTCTAATGACAAATTAGTGTTTGACATGTGTGCAAACTATTTTAAACCATTAGGCAGATATTATGAAGAAAAAAAAATCCACAAATTATTGTTAAAGCCCCCATGGCCATCTGCTATACAGTGGTAAGCTCATATATTGGTTAGTTTCAAGAAATAAACATTGTTTTGCCCCAAGATCTTATTGTCGAGATCTCTTTCAAGGTTGGATCTCTTTCTAGGTGAACTGGTTCAACCCATGGACTGCGTGAACGTGCAATTGGAAACAAAATCATTATTTTACTAGAAAGTAAAAGAAGCATGTATTCTTGCTAAGCAGAAGTGAAATATGCAGTTAGTGGTAGGAAAGGAGGAAAGCACTCATCAACAGAAGAAAGAACCCACAACTTTGTGAAGCTTAAATAATATTCCTGCTTGAACTGGCAGGTTGCACAATCATCACATTAAATTCAAGATGGAAATTCAAGGAAGCATATATAACTTTTTCTGAGATAATTGAACCCGGAAACTAGAGAATTACAGGTCATAAATATGTGTAATTACCCCTGAAGTCCTTCACCAACTTCCACTCTTAGAAAGCTTCCTATCTTAACTGGCGAACCAACATCCTTGGACAGATTGCTTAACAATGTCTGCAAGTTTTTCATAGATGAGTCAACTAGTTAGTCATCTATGTAAACAACATATGAGAAGGCAATACATGTAAGAAACGATGCAAATTAGAAGCTGCAATGTGGTGGAATCTAAAACATGATTTTAGAACCAACTAAAAAAAATAACAACCTCAGAAATCCACAGCAAAAAAGTAATTTGATGTTTATAACAAGCATTTACTTTCTGCAGGATGGAATAGTCAGACAATTGGCAGGTGGTACTAGTTATCTTTCTTCCTTCAAGGTGATACGTTAATTTAGGCTTGAGCCTTGCACAAATCTCCAAAACATATGTTGATACAGAAATATATCTAGATAGGACCCAACACAACATAAAAGATTCAAATTAAACAAGAGATGAGAATATGACCAAAAGTATGTTTGTAACTTCCAGCCTAGCCACTAACTCCATATGTGCAACAGTAGTTGAGCCAATAAAAGTGGAAGTGCTTACAACTCTTTAATTTTCAAAAGATGGGCTCCCAAACCAAATTACACAAACTGGTTTAAGTTTTTAGTTCCACAGATGTAAGAGCCTTGTTGAAATTGTCGAAGGAGCGCAACACTCTAAAACGCGATCAGGTTGAGTGTCTCATGCGCTTAAAAAAACAACCAATCAAATGCCTGTTCTTTATATAAAAAAAGGGGGTTCATTTATGAGGTCATTGTGTTCTCTGTATATTCATCAAAACAATGTATTAATAGTCAAGAATAAATTCAACTGATAAAGAATCTGGAATAAAAACAAATATGCAGGGACAAGTCAAAGTGATAAGTAACCAACTAAGCATTGCAAAAGGGTGACAAAGAGGACCAACAAGAGCTATCAAAAACCAAGCTTCAAGATCCCATTAGGGGAATAGTTTAGAAGAAGAGCATGTTGATTTAAGAGTAAGAGAAATAAGGGGTCGGTTGGTAGGGTGTATAAGAATAATGCTAATTAGAGTGTATTAGTAATGCTTGTATTAGTAATGTTTGCATTAATTATAGATTATTTCTCATTGTTTGGTTTGATTTATTAAAAATAACATGCATTGCATAAAAATATTTATTTACAAAGATACCCTTCACAATTATGGTGGAAAAGGTGTAAAAAAAAAATTGAGGGGCAATGGGGTCTTAACCATACTAATGCATGCATTAAAATCCCTTGCATTACTAATACCTAGAAACTCATGGTATTAGTAATAAACACCTTAATACACAAAAGAGTGTATAACAAATACTTGCATTAGTTATACATAGCATGAAAAAGTGTACCAAACAAGGTATTACTCATACACAATTAATACATGCATTATTTTTGCTAATACACGCTACCAAACGACCCCTAAGAGATTGAGGCCTATAACTCTACTGATACATATTAAAGCGCAGTAGGAGAAAATTATGGATGAACATCCTAGTATATAAACAGGCAATTTCTGAACTTTAGTATAAGAAACCAGATATATCTGAGTTTAAAATTAAAACTGTATATTTGCATCTGAATCAAAATTATAAGATGGTTCCTCAGCTTAATCTAATATGGTTCCTCGACATAACTGACATGCCATTGTATTTTAATTGACTGAAACACAAGTAACAAGTTCGTCAGTGCTTCCTCTGATGCCTTCAATTCATTCTTCTTCATTTGTCGTTTTGTTGTGGTGTTCTTTTTCTGTAGTTGCTCATGCAGTGTTGGTACCAGAAAGATCGCCTAAACTTGGATAAACTCCATAAAAAGGTGGATCACCCAAAAAATGGACGAGCTCAAAGACGGGAGGAAGACAGGAACTATGCTTTCAGAGGTGTCGGCCAAAAATTATGACATCGGGGATAATTTTAATTCCTCTGCCCAGCTATTATTCAATATAGTAATTTTTATTCTCCTATTTTGTATACATACATAGAGTAACATGCTATTATCTGTCTTCATTCTGCATTTTTAGTCACTAACGCATTTATTTAGTTGCATTCTGCACTTACAGCATCAGCAGACCTTGGCCTTTTTCAATGGCTTTCGCTCATCGCCATTAGATCATGGAGCTGTTTGAGTAAAAAGCTGGTTTTAAAAGGTCCAATCTGATCTTATGTACCCACACTTTCAGTTTGTGGCCATTTTGATTTAGGGACTGCCACCCAACCCCACACGAGCAAGATTAATGGTGCATATTATGTGAAGAGTTATGACAGTCCAACCCATAACTCTAAGGAAGGATATATCTGACCCATTTTCATACCAATCCTAACACCCAAGCCATATCAAAAGCAATTAAAGTAATAGGGCCCCTAAATACAGAGGTGTTACAACTACCTCTAGTCTGGACTTTCACCTTGGTCCTGAATGCACACTAACAAACAAGCATCAATTTATTCCAATATCCGGTATTCAAAAGAGAAGTTTGGACTATGGCGAGAGCGTGACCTTGTGAAAGGAAGTAGAAACCGAAATCTAACAAAATGGCATCCCAACTAAAAGATTACTTTCTTACCTTCACATTCATTGTATCATTCACAATAAATTTCTGCTCCATCAAAACTACTTCCTCAAAATACTTGCGCAAACGACCTTCAACCATTTTTTCAATGGCAATCTGAGGCTTCCCAGAACTCTCTGCCTGTAAAGGAAAACATAACAAGTACTTAGAATTTGAATTTAGTCAATTTACAAAACCTTACAAGATGAATGCACGCTTCATAATTGATCAAAAGATAGGGGTTGCTGCTGACGTTGATGAAACATATTGAAGTGGTGGAATAATCTTCTGGGCCCAACAGTAGATTTAGTGCAACTTCTAGTTACCAAACTTCTCGATACATTACATAGCATAGTCTTTGTTTTAAAAATAACAGGAAAAACCTATCTGAGCATTACTAAAGTAAAACAAAAATGACGAATAGCACATATCATATCGTTGATTAAATAGAAAGAAACATAACTACTAGATTACAAGATAATAATGCTCCAACCACATTCCACTCCAACCCTCAACCCAAAAAAGGAAAAATAAAAAGAAAAGAAAGAAAGGAACAATGATGTATAACCAACAGTTTTTTTCTGAGCACAAGCATCGTAGATCAGATTTTACTGGTCTGTTAGTCTTTCATTTCATAAATCCTATATCTTCACATAAACCCATCAGAAACAAGTCATAACTTTGCATTGACAAGTACCTGAGATTTGAGAATCTCGCGTTCATTGCTTAGTGCATCAGAGGAAACATCTTCTTTTGTTAAGAACAATGGCTTTGCAGCAACTACATGCATAGCTAATTCTGATCCAACACGCTGAAGTGCATCTTGTGAGACATTCTTATCTTCTACTTCAAGTGATAAAATTCCAGCAATACGTCCAACACCTGCATATTTTCACAAGCATTAAATCTACTATTACTGCAAATATCCAAAATTCCAGTTCTTTTATGAAGTGCTATATTAAATAGCAAAAGCATCCAGAAGATGCATAGAGTACAAAATAAAAGAAAATATCAGCTCCTAAGAAGAGCGCAAAAAGTCTATCATAACACTAGGGAGTTGATAAGATCCAAAAAATGATCAGGGTTATATGCACATTACCATAGTCAGAGAGAAAAGGAGTCATTTTTTATCAGGGAAGAGGAAGTTTTTCTACTCAAAAGCACTGGTATGCTTCATATCTAATTATTTTTGATAAAATTATTTACAAATCCGAATATATAAAAAAAGTAGGTGCAAAATATGCCTTGGATACATTCATACGAATTATACCTGGTTGAGGGCTTGTATGTAGATACGTTGATATCACACCAAGAGATGGAGCAGACATTGCAAATCCCCTTCTTAGTTTGACATTCTCCCCCATCATTGCAGCTACTTCAGTTATTGCATTTTGAACACTTTTTTCTCCACTCAATTTAGGGTGATCAAGGTTCAGCTTCAACTCCTGTAGAAAACAAAGAATTTAAAGGATTCTGATCTTTGATGCATAGGCAGAGCTGCACAAACACAAGAGGATTTGAATTGCAATACGAAAACTAGACAGCTGTAGTTGATCAGGATGCTTCTACATGAAAGCATAAATCAACAGAAAGCAAAACTCCTAACAATGGATATTAAAAGTACTAGCATACTTGTACAAATATCCATCAAAATGTTAAAGTGGATACTCTGAGGTCCTAAAACTAGTGTAAATATATACCATATACGAGAATAGAAAAAGACATGGATTTGCCTCAAGTGGAGAAAAACTATGAAGACCACTTACCTCCAGATGTCCAATAGCAAAAGACTGTTGTGAGCCCTCAAGCAGCAATGCCAATTTTGCCAATGATAAGGCCTATTCATGATGCATATACAAAATAACAACTCCATGAGACAGTATCACATGGGAGGGTAAAGGAATGTCACTACTAAATTTTTCCCAAGAGAAACTTATTCAGAGGACAACAACAACTATAATATATCCACCGTGATCCAATAAACGGGGTTCGGAGAGGGTGGGGTGTACGCAGACCTTATCCCTACCTTGGGTTGGGTAGAGAGGTTGTTTCAGAGAAGACCCTCGGCCCAAATAAAGTGATTTTACAAGTTTGAAAAATACAAGAGTAAAAAGCTATGAAAACTTATTTAGAGGACCACTTAATGTAAATACAATCTCCAAAACCATAAATATGAGGATTGTCTTGCAAAACCCAAGCTTATTGCCTAGCAAAATATGTACTCTCTTTTTGTTTAAATTACACATTATACGTTTCATCCAAGTTGTGCCACAACTAAAATCCACTTCCCTAAAATGGAGTATCCTTACTACGTATCACAAGTTTAAAAGAGTCCCACTTTCATACTTCCCTACATCTAAATAAGGATGACAGCAATCTAGCACTGCACTCGTGGACCCACTTATCATAATAATCCATATTCCACAATCCAACTTAATAAACTATTCCAAGTTAAAGTTTCCTATAAAAATTGGGTATATTCAAACTTAACATTCAATTTGAATCTGGAAGTATTTATTATACAATAAGTATCTAGTGCAGCTTTGGTATTTCATGTTCATCCAGATGCAGTAACACCGTTCCATAGAACTTTGTCTCAAAATTTACTCTAACCAGAAAAAAAGTACACTAACCAAGTATTGAAAAATTTCATTCCTTGCAACAAAGTCTGTTTCACAGTTTAGTTCAATCACAGCTGCATTCCTTTCATTCTGTGCCAAGGCAAGCAACCCTTCAGCAGCAGTTCGAGAAGACTTCTTTGATGCAAGAACTATCCCTCTTTTTCTTAGGTCTTTCTGAGCAGCCTCTGCATTGAAGAGATATTATCACTTCATTCTATGCCAAGAATGGCAATGAATAATAGGAAGTTGAGTAAGGAAAAAGTAAATGAGTTGCACACTTGCCGATATCCCAATTGCTAGTGACAAGAGCAGCTTTAACTTCTTTTATGGGAGCACTTGTTCTTTCTCTCAGCAGTTTTATTAAGTTCATCTGTTCAGAAGAGGAAATCTCGGCTGAATATCTCCTAATAGAGACTGCAAATGTTCTAGGCCCATTCCCATGTTTGTGAAAATATCCTCCATACTCAGCAATGGAATTTCCGTAACGTGTCAAAGTAGAGTAGCCATGTCCACAACATATAGAACTATTTAAACTCCTGTATATGATCGCAATAGGGCGTTTTACACCACGATAAAACACCATCTTCCAGTTAGTGGAATGTGATCTGAAAATTAAGGAACATGGATATCCTCAGGTATGCATGACGATCTTAAAGTGTCTGAAGAACAATTTATTTGTATCCAATAACATAAATATGCACACACAAAGAACACTGAGGTTCAGTTGTTAGAAGATTTACAACTGAGGATTCAGGACTCCATCGAAAAGGCAAATTATATGCAGAAACAGCGGAGAAAGAGGGGAAGAGACCTAAAAGCAAACACAGGTGGGAAGAGAGAAGACTAAGATCCATGGTAAAGTTTGAAGCATAATGTGAATAACTGCAACTATAAGGTAGATCTTTATTGCTGCAGCAGAAGTACATTCTACTTGCATAACCTGAAAATTAGGTTAATTCTGTTTCCTGTACATAGTTATTTAATACAGGATATCCTTCCAATAAGATGAAACAGTTAATTAATCTATGATATTTATTTCATAAAAACTGAAGCACATTTAATAAATTCTGATATTTCCAGCCACAGTGCTAGGGCACTTTAGTCCATCTTATAGTCACTGAAAAGTGCATTCTCCCTTCGTACTTCTACTTCCAGATCGTGTTATTAAATTGCAACGAATATCTACAGTGAGATCAACATTCCTTGAGCATGAGTAACAACAATGTTTGTTGACCAGGAGGGAATTAAACATACAACTTTTTGATGAGTTAAGAATCTGACATAATTAACAAGATGATGCATGACCTTGCAGGAAAAGATAATTATAACGACATTCGTGACAGTTTAGAGGCCATTAGATAGAACTGTTTCCTTTGAGATCCAATCATTCTACATCACATAATTACAAGACACGGCAGTAAATTGGATTGTTTCCATTGAACTCATAACACCAAGTGGGAGAGTGCTAGCAATTGGAAATGCTCAAAATTTCAGGAAACCATCCAAGGCAAAGAAAGAAACTAGGATATCTTTAAGAGGACAGATCACCTCTGTCAAACTGAACCTAATTTAACTAAATTCTATCTAGAAAAAACATAGCTTTTTTTATGACCGTAGTGTCCAAGCCAGCTTTTTGCCACCTCTCACTAGCAACAAGTAACTCTGTCCATCAAAGCTAAGGCAGATGAGAAGTAATCACCTAGTGTTTTTTGTCCCTGCTAGGATTTAAATGAGAGCTCACACCGTTCTCAGCCCAATTCATTGACCACTATGCCACACTTTGGTGTAGAAAAAACTTAGTTTAAAAGAGGTAAAAACAAATGCAGGAAACTTAAGGCACATGCACTTGATCAAGTTCATATTATAGCTGATTAACTCCATAAATTCAAAAAGAAAAAGAAATGGGTATACACAGACATGTTTAAACAAGTGGAGTGAACTAATTTTGGCTAAAGCACACTTTTTTACTTGCATTTTGGAAAAAATTCTAAACAAATTAAATCCACCAATTCTTTCAACTCATTTTCTAGTTAACAAATATGAATCCAAACCACTACAACATTAATTTAATGAACTAAACGAACGAATTCTCATTGTTTGCAGAAGATGTGGTATTTGCAGCGAACAGTGAATTGAAGGCTGTTTGTGTGAATTGGTAAAAGTTTGGTGCTAAGAAGGTTACCTGTTATGCTAATCAGGAGGAAATTCGGCCGGAGATCAGTCGCCGCCGGTAACTGAGTTCGTCCTGGTGGCTAGCTGGCTGCTACTAGTGTTCTTCTGTGGGTTTTAAGGGTTTACCTTTCTTTTCTTTAGACTGATAATTAGAAGGGGCAAATATGTCTAAATTTTGCGATTTAGAATTAATATATTATTTGTTAAGAAAAAAAATGTTTATAATATATTTGTCTTCTACTAAATGAAGCATAGCTATCTTTTCGTTAACAGATACATATTTATTGAATTTTAACATTAGTTTTAAAATTTTAAAAATATTACGCAACTTTAAAATGTTACTTTATTCATATATTTAACTTCATCAAATTCGATCCAACTAAAAGGTAAGTGAGATGATTTTTAAAGCCATATGATCATTTTTGAAATTAAAGAAAGAAAATTAATATAATTTGTATGAGTCTATTAATGAAAAGGATAAATATATTTTATTATTAGACGACGAGGATAAATATACTTTGTTTATATGTGTAATTCTTTTGATTAGGGGTGGGCATAAATATCGAAAAATCGAATTGAATCGAACTAATTCGGTTCTTTGGTTTTTCGGTTAGGTGTTCGGTGTTCGGTGTTTGATGTAAGGGTCTCAAAAACAGTGCACCGAAGAATCGAACTTTTATTTTAAAAAAAAATAAAAATTAAAAATATTTTTTTTTATATATATATGACCATTCTCTTAACTAAAAATTAAAAATTCAATTAACAATTAAATCATTCATGAACAAATCAAAGTAACAACAAATGTACAATTCAATAGTTAACTTCAAATATTAGTTTCCAAGAGAAACTCAAACATATTTCTACCAATGTACATTATGTAAAGAAACTGTCTTCGTACTTGCTTTTCTCGAGAAATAGTTGGAGGTACAATGTTCTTGATAAAAACAAATATAGTCTTTTAGTTAGCACAATAAATGTTCCACGGTGAGACACATCATTCATTAACATAATTTTAAATTTCTAAGTATCTTATACTTTATTCTTATTTTATTTTTCATTCACACCGAAAAATCGATTTAAAATCACCGAACCGAACCAAATTAATTTAGTTTAATATACGGTGCACACTTTTCAAAAACCGAAAACCGAAGAACTAAACCGAAGTTTGATAAAACCGAACCGAAGAACCGAACGTCCGCCCCTACTTTTGACAAGGGTATATTTACCCCCTTCCCCTTTACTGTATTTTAATTCTTTTTGGATAGTTATTCTCCATTTTATTATTTGTGTGTCAATTTAAATATAAATTTGTTTTGATTGCTATTTATATTTACTTATATCATATGTTAAATTGATCATTACATAATGAATTTTTATTTTGTGTAACGATTAATTTGATGTGGTCATATTATTATTTCTTTTTTTTTCTAATTTATGTGTCTTTTATACTCCGTACTATCTTTGATTTTCTTAAAAAAATATTGATGTATAACATTATATAACAACGAAAAACAATATAATTTATTCAAACTTTATATTTATCAAAATAATACAGTATAATATAATTCAACACAATAGAATATAACTAAATACGTTATAAAACAATAGTATCAACCAAACATAAATTGTTTTGCATGAAAGACTCAACACTGATGAAACTTAGTCTTAATAAAATCATAATGACACTATAAAAGAAGATTTAACTATTAAGATATTAATCGACAACTAAAAATATTAAAATTCCATAAAATATTAAAGATCCAAAGAAACAAATCTAAGGAAATAAAATTCAAACTTTCATAAACTTCCTTATCAAAAGGTCCTCTCGAATTGCAAAATCAAAGAAATACACATTGTGCTATAAACTATAGTACTATCACGAATTAAATATCTTGCTTTATATCCAGTTCAGAAGTTCTTCCATAAAAAGGTCTTCTGGAGAAATATGGGCTTCCATCCATCAACATTTTTCAACTGCTCCTACATTTAATGATACGACCATCAAGGGACTATCAAGTGACAAAATTAACTCATAAAATATGATCCACATAAGTCATTAAAGTTTGGTTGATCATTAACATTCTAAAATCAATTCAGTTCGTTCATTTGACACCATTAATATACCGATAGTAGAAAGAGTTTTTATATTTGTTGCAACAGACAATCAACCTTGTTTCAAGATCACTGACATATTGGTCAACTTCCCGAAAAAAGTGCTTCCTTTTTTTTTAAGACATATTTGGTCAACTTCCCAAAAAAAGTGCTTCCTTTTTTAAAAAAAAAATATTTGAAATGATGATGATTTTTGAGAAATATTTTGGTGAAGGAACAAACAATTGACTAATAGCAAAAACTGAAAAAAGTAGTTTCTCCCAAGTTTAAAAAGTAAATGTCTTTTTTTTTCCTCAAGGAGAAAATTGCCCATATCAGAAATTTGTATTTACTGAATTAAAATTTAGAAGTAACTTTTTTTAATTTTTCATAATTTGACTCATAAAAGTAATTTTTGATTAGACGGAAACAACTAGCAAAAGTTATTCTTAATTAATTTTAGTCAAATACAAATTACTAATTTCGAAAGCTAAGTTGATCAAATAGTTTCAATTTTTTTTTTTAATAAAAAGTAATATCCTATGAGAGATGTGATAGTGTAAAAGTACTCAATATATATAACCTAACTTTTTTTTAAGTCATTTATTCCCCATTCCTTAAAAAAATAATCAAGAAGTGTGCAAGGAACTTACTTGAACATCTTGGATGAGTTCCTTTTTAGATGATGCCTTGCCTATTTTCACAAAATTATAAAAAACTAAATTATTTTTTAAATGTTGACATCTTAAATATAATATATATGTGGATATTGAAATTAACGAATTACTAAATATCAAAGTGATAATTAAACAAACTAAAACTAAAATAAAATGCATAAATAAAACATATAAAATATATACTTATACATTTTCTCCTCCAACGTCATTCTGATTGAGCTTAGCTCTATAGTTCTGCAGAAAATCAATAACATATTTTAAGTATATATCATATTGAATTATTATTACGGATATCAAATAGATAGATTAAAATATAATCAATGTACAGATTAAAATAGATTATATTACTAAATGTACAAAACATTAATACGTCTTAACCGATGATTGTAAATAAAGAAGAATTATACAAAACCTGTAAGTGATTCTTAATTTGACAGCGAGATATTCCCATATGTTCCATTTCCCTCAATATATGCCTTGGGTTAACAGCTGCAAACAAATTAAAATATGTATTGCTAAGATCAACTACCACTAATTAAGAACAATTCAATATATGATTTAGATCTACTTTGATATAATAAAAAAAATGAGATCATGAAATAAATAAAAGTTTGTTTTTGTTGAATTAAAAAAAAAATCACCTGAGTACTCACTTGCCTTTAATTTCATCCAAATATTTTTAAAAAAAAAGAGTGAAAGAAAAATAGATCTACATGGTAGTTACTAGAGACATGCAATCATCAAGTGTTGCGGTGAGATATGAATAAAATTCCTTTATTTTTTATTAGGAATTTGAATTTGAACTTTAAAAATAAAATAAAAAAAATTGCAGGGTAGGTTTTTCTCTTTAATAGATTTTATGTGGTGCAAATTTTATTTTTTTTTAAAAAAAAAAGACAGACGAACACACATTTATATTTTACAAAGAAAACAAAAAAATTGAGCATAAATAAAATAATATTGTGACATAGAAAAGGTTAAATTTCTGCTAACCCCAAGGTCCGCCATATCTATCAACAACAGGAGAAGGGGAACATTTTCACAGAGCTAGAGAAAAGAATGTAAAGAATACTCGGGCTTTGCGAATGTGGGGTATTTTGGAGAAGCCCATTGACCTCCGTGAATTTCAACTAAAAAAATGACCATCTTTAGATTCCCACAATCTTATACTAAGTAGTAACTATAGACTATGATAAGAAAATAAAAATAAAAATTAGGTATTTGGATTTAGCGTAACTGCTTACCATCATTAGTCTACAAGAAGATTCGATTAATCTAATTTAAAATTTTACATACACAATTTAAAATATCTTTTTATGCACCTATTATTATTATTTCTCTAATCTTTATCTGTAACATCTTATAAATCTAACTAGGACGGTACAAGAGGGAAAATGGGAGAACCATGGAGGGGTCCACGGGCCATGTACAAGACCACGACCCGCCACCCCAATCGTGGTTCATACTTGGCAAAATGTGGAGGACCACGGACCCTTCACGGGCCGTGGAACTTCACACGAGCCGTCAGGTTGCCTGTCAAAGTGACCAGGAGCCACCCAAGGCTACTGTGAGGAACCACAGACCACTAGATAGTCTGTGGAACTCTACACGGGCCATTAAGTGGCCCGTGGAAGTCACCCCATAACCACCCTAGTTCCTGTGAGGAACCATGGTTGTTTCTACAACCCGTGGTGTGCTTCACACATTGGACCGTGGAGGGAACATGTCAGTCTTCAAGTTTTGAGTCAACTTCAAACGGTCATATCTTTCATCACAAAATGAATTAGGCGACCCATGACCAATTAAATTAAAGATAATTGAGTCCTCTTTCCAACTCCATTGAGTTTGCTAAAATCCAAGCTTAGAGTAAAAAGTTACGCTCGTTTCAGTAGAGCCCTATTGGGTAGGGCCACAAACCACGACCCAATTGACGGGCAGTGGTTCAAATGATAGCCCGTCAGTCCCACCTAAATGGCACTTCATCAGTTTTAAGTTAGGGTCGTTTTGGTATTTCCCCTATGCATTGGGCACTTAAGCTAGGTCGTTTGATGCCTAAAATACGTCATTTTACTCAATCTAAGGCAAATAATCTAGTCAGAATCACCCCAAAACCTCCATTCTCCTAAAATCACCTGGCTTAGAGTGAAAAGATGAGAAAGAGACGACCAACTCTCTCAAGAACAAGAGAAGCGTTCTTCAAAGTTCAGCCCTAAAATACAAAGAATTTCTCCGTAGATTTTGTCACCGGGTGTGTGGGATTTCACTAGTGGGTTCCTTTCACCCATTAGGTCCCTAAAATTCAGTTAGTTCTTCAGATTCTTATAAACTGTTTAGACCTAGGGTTTCTAGATTTGCAAGATTTATTGTGATTATGGTTCCTTTAATCTAAATAGCTTGTCTCTTGATAATTTAGTATAATTCCTTGCATAGAACTCAGAACCCTAGCTTGTGTAAAGTTATCTTAGTTCATGAATTATACTTGCTAGGCTAGTCAGACAGAAATTCATGCTTCAAATTTCAAATGCCATGTTCTTAGTATATGAATGCTGTATTCTCAGCTAGCATGTTAGTGATTTGAGCTATTCAGTATTTAGTGCATTTTAGCTTTATGAATATTCAGTTGGGAGTAGACTTAACACGGAGTTGGACTAGGGTTCAACATACCCTCAAAGTCCCAAAACTACGTGCCCGTGCAGGTTTATAAGTCTACTCTGTTGGGCATCAATTTTAATGATCATGTCGCACTAGTCATGTCTCTATACCTCTGACAAGGTATATTGGGTCCTCTCGATGGGGCGTATACATCGAACTCCACGTTTAGCTCACGTGATTTATGTCAGTTAATAGTAGCTCCCATAGTCAGACTCTTAGTGCATTGACCAAATTTTCAGCATTTACTTCAGTAATCAGTTCAACATGTTATCTTCATGATTAGTACTTGGTCATTGCATTCAGTTTAGTTTTTAAGTTATATTTCAGTATCTATATCCTTGTTCAAATTATATCATTGCTCAGTTATGCATTGTTCAGCTTATATACTTTGTTCATTAGCATAGCTATATCATGCATGCTCAGTACATTCCTAGTACTGACACATACTTTGCGCGTTACATCATTTCATGATGTAGGTTCAGGCACTAAACATCCAGATCACACTTAAGTTCGATCCTCTGACTTCAGCAACTTCAATGGTGAATCCTCATACTTCAAGGACAATAGACATGTTTTACATTTCAGTCTTTATTTTTTCAGTTTTGTTAGAGTTAGCTGGGGGCATGTCCCAGTACCTCAACTCAGTTAAAGGCTTTTCAGACATAGTAATAGATTCAACTTGAGTTGTCAAGTGTTGGGTTAGTCAACATTAAAATCTTATTTTATTTTATGTTTAGAGTAGTTGGGGTTTTCCCCACTTTCGGATATCCACTGTTTTTGCTTTCGCATAGTGCATGTTTTAATTAGTTATTCTCAGTATGCTTATATGTCAAACTCAGAGTTAACTTAGGGTCACTCGTGATCCTAGGTTCCGTATTACGTCTAGGAAATAGCCTCGAGGCGTGACATTATCTATACATAATGTTACAACACAAAAAAATTGACCTGGACTGAGACATGAAGAGACAATTACCCTGGGCGTACCCATTTTAATAACTTGAGAAAGCAAACAATAATAATAAAAATAGCATAAATATGAAATACTGTTATAAAACATAAAAATAGAAAATAATATAATTAGTTTAAATAACCCAAAATCTAATTGTGTTGTCAAGGAGCATCTAAGGTTACATAAACTGGTTACATGTAATTGTAATTTCACCACCTTATAGTTTTAGTTAGGGGTTCATCCAAACCTTCTTCGACGGAAAATTATATTATTTATATATGGTTAAAATAATTTTTTAGATATATATAGTAGATGTTGAACCCCTTTCGGCTACTTCGTATGTCTATTTTCAGACTTTGAACCCCCTTATTGAAAATCTTGACTCCGCTACTTTATGGTGTGTATTATCGTCTACACTTCTTTTATTTAAAAATAATGTCAAGTAGCACTCCACATGAAAAAATAATTTCATCCTGGGCATAACTTAAAAGTTTTCATTTCTTCAACTCTATGACGAATCAAACTACGTCACATAAATTGAAACAAATATATATAGAGAGAAGTCGAGATCCGTTTGCAGATGTTTCTAGTTAGTGAAATTTTACCGGGTTGTCCCATTTTGGAATAGTTATTTAGTAAATATAATTCTTTTATAATTTATCTGGATATTTATGAACCTTTTAAATAAATGTCTAAGGATCTCTTTATGCAAATTGATAATTTTATGTGAAAATAATATATCACATAATAAAATATCATAAGTTATTATAGATGTTAAATGATAGTAGTTTTCATATGGAAATTTAGGAAGGTTTTTACTATATTAGTGAGAATCTATTTCAAACTATGCATTTTTTGGGTGAAAAGTTACTAAGAAAATCATGTTTTATAACACAAATTTCTCATTGATTCGTGGTAGGAAAACATCTGTTTCTGGTAGTAAGAAAACCAAACAAATTGCTTTATTTCATTACATTTTTTGATATATTTTCCACTTCTATGCCACCATATGTTTTCTCTTGCAATTAATCCACCATCAACATTCATTTCAAAGTTCATTTCAGATCAACCATATATATGTTTGGATGTCTTTGCTACAAAAAAAAAAAAACTTTAGTGAGTAATTTTCATAACTCAAGATGATCATTCAAAAAATTAACTCGCGAAAAAATTATAGTTATGTGCTTTAGAGTGATATGAAATTCGATTAATCGGTAGAATAAAATAATACTACATATCCATTGATCAATGATTAAGTGCGCAGTTACACCAGAAAAAACACACACACACAAAAAAATGTACATTAATCTAAGTAACAATAAAATTGTAAAATCCAAAACTTGATCATACAAAAAAATCAACTTAATTACATGTTGAAACAATCCCTTAATTCATGGTTTTCTTCCATCTCGATGATAATATGAAACGCCGATAGAAATTACAGCAACAACGATTGATGCAGTCATCACCAACCACTCTACGTTTACACCAAAATATCGACTATTAGAAATCACGTTTTCTTGAATCTCCAATTTTTTCTCCAATTCATCGACTTTTATGAACATTTCTCTAACCTTCTCTATCAACTCATCCTTCACAGAATCAATTACATCGTTTTCCTTTTTCCAATCGTCGTTTAGATCCTCAAGTTTTTGCTTTAGGCCCCGAATTTCATTTTCCTTGAGTTCTAATAGTACTCTTTGGTGATTTACACTTACTTCCAACTTCTCAATTTTCCTTAATAACAAATGTATTTCGCGCTCCAATGAGACTGTCTTTTGGTTCAAATTATCAATCTCATCCGCCATAGTTTAAAATTTAAAATGAAAAAGAAGTTAAGAAAATGATTATATTTTGTACTTATATATATAATGATGAAATGTAAAATTTTAATTGAAGAATATAATCGATGTGTCTGTTGGAGAAACCTGGCGGCTTTTCATCTGTCACAAAAGGGTACAATATTCAAAATTTAAATATATCGTGGAATTATTTAAAATGGGTTAGTTTGATCATTCGTTATGTTTTTTGCTCAAATATACGTTCAAAAATATTCTTTTTACTAACGGTTGCTTCAAAATTTTTAAAAAAAATTATCCAATTTTTTTTTAACTATTTGAAGTATGATAGTTTTGCCCTTCATTTGAAGTACGGGTGAAATGTTTTTAGTTGTAATTAAAGACTTGAACAAGAAACTTAATTATATTGGTGGAGATATTGAGATTTATTTAACTATTTTATATGATGTATATTTTTTTGTTATAGGGAAAAGGCTCAAATACGTCACTTTGACAAAAGGCTTATATATGTCATTCTTTAAAAGTTTGACTCATCGATCCATGCTATTTTTATTTGAGAAAAGACTCATCTGTGCCGTGACAAAAGGCTCGTCTATGCTATTTCCGTTTGGAGATTATGAAATGTTTTTTTCTCAGTATTTGATAAACGAAAACAATAGTCAAAATGCATATAATGTGTTAGAAATAACTTAAATTTGTCATTCTTCAATCTATTGAACCTCAATCGTCCTTAACTTAAGATTATATGTCCAAATTCACGTGGTTAAAATTAAAGAATTTAACTTTTAAACTTCGAAAAGTATCACATAAATTCGGATAAAAAAAAAGTAATAGACAGTCCCACGGAGAAGTAGAAATCTGTTTATTTATGTAGTCGGTCCATGAACAAGGAGTTTATGTCTTGACCAAACATAAATACTGGCTATTGTTTTCTGGAAAATCATAAAATTTTCGAATAATTTTTTGGCGGGAGAAATTATTAACCTTTGTATTTCGTGGAGTGAATTGTTGAGGAATAAAGAATGAAAGAAAAATATTTAATATTTGTATTTGTAGTGAAATGAAGAAACGATGTGTCTATTGGAACAATGGCGGCATTTTTAATTGTTCGTACCGTTGCACTCTTTTATATTTTCCAGAAATACCGGTTCAATTTTTTATTATTTATTTTGTTTTTTTCAATTATGTTAAAAAGAGAGAAACAAAAAAACAAAGTGGGAAATTTATGATAACTAGGAGATGCTGATTAATGTTCTTTTTAAAGTAAAAAATACTCAAATGTATCATCAGATTTTGTGAAACGACTTATCTATGTCATTCGTTAAAAATTTGATTCGAGCTTAATTATTTGATTGTCTGGCCAACAATCGAATACTCTTTCAAATCTTTAATTGAACTCGAGGATAGAAATTCAAGATTGCTATAGAACTAAATAGAAGAAGTTTTTAAACCTGATGGGAACAAATTTTAAAGTAAATTATTTGTAAGATATAAATAAAATTGTGGCAATCTTTTAAATCATTAATTACTTAATTGCCGTGACAGACGTCGCAAATTTTCCTAATCTCATAGATGATTAATTAAGTGTGTGAATATCACGATTCAACAAATTAAAGAGTATGTGAAAGAATGTGATAATTCCTTTAATTAAGGAAGAATTTATACTTAAAAATTTGTATGTGTTGAGTAATATTAGAACAAGACAAATTAAATGTGATTAAACGGATATAAAATTGATGCTACATAATCGCATAGAGGAAGCTCCAATATTTTTATGGATATACTTTAAGTTTCGTTTTTGAGTTTCATCAAATCTACAGAGTTCAGTTTCAGTTAGTTCATACCTATATAAAAAGGTAATATATTCTGATCCCTTGAAAAGTTATATTAAAAATTTCATAATTCACGGAATATTCACAAAAGATAAAGGTGTGACCTAACTCTTCTTGTACGTCAATCAAATAGTTCAAGAAGATCAGACGTGGCCGAACTCTTTTAGACAATTAAATACTTCAAGAAAGTTCACAAAATCATTTCATACAACTCAAATAAATCTTAAGGAGGTCCACATCATCCTAATTAAAAAAATACGTCACTGACGTCTTTTGAATCACAAGAAAATCTTAGAAGAGTAGGGATTAAGCAAAAATAATATTTATACTCACAATTTTAATGATTAAAATCATTTTTTAAACTTATTTTATCATTGCAGTATATTTTATGTATTTAAGAAAAAATATTGCAAACACCTCCTCCAATAAAAATTGACTTTCATAAGTTTTTGGCCAAACAAGCTATTTGACTATTCACAAAAAATTTAACTTTAATTAGTTCTATTCCATTTTATTGTCCACAAGAAGTGTAATTCTCATTAAACTCACATTAAAAAAAATATCTAGTATTATTATATACCAATTTGCTAGGTAATGACAAAAACATCAAAATCATATATATTCAACTCTACCTAATGAAAGGAACATTATTCAATTTAAATATTGTTGTTAGTTGGAAATTTACTTACAATATCATTTTAAAAAATTCCACATGACTTCTATGATTTGTTATTACACTAAAGGTAATTATTGAAGTGTTTAATTTTAACCAATATATATGGAAGATGATATATGTAGCTAAACCAAAATCATTTTTATAGCTAGGTTGGTCAAATTTTTGAGTAATCGAAAGTACTTTTTAAAAGAAATTTAAAAGTGCTTATTTTAGATAATTAGGTGTTCCGCTAAGTATTTTTAAGTAGCTATAGAAATTACTTTTCAGAAGTTAAAAAAGTTTTTTTTTACTCACTATTCAAATCTTGACCAAACATAAATTACCGTTCTAATTATGTTGCAAATGACAAATGTGTTTTTCAAATTCAATAGTCAAACACAATATATAAATTTCCACTTTTTTAAAAAAATATTGAAATATACTTATGACAAAAAATGCTTTTCAAAATAAGTAAATTTTAAATATTTGGCCAAACAAATACACATAAAAACTTCATGATGAGTACCCTCAAATCCATTTTTTCTTGAACAAGGACCATCCATTTGCTAACCTATCAAGCTACATACTTTTTTTTTCTCTCTCCAAAACATTTCTCATCTATCAAGATTATCATCTCTTTTTCTTATTGCACAAAACTATAGTGTTAATGTAATTTAAGAATTTGAAATAATATTTTTCTCCAATATGTCTGATAACACTTTTTATCATGATTACATGGGAATTGGTGGAGGGATCAATAATACATTTCCTTTTTTTGGTGAAAATCCTTCAAATTATAATGATCAACCAATAATTCCAAATATTCAAAATCCAAATCATCATGAGCATCAACAATTTGTTCCTTCTTCTTACATGACCCTCACTGAGTGTTTACATGGTTCTATGGACTACAACACTCTATCAAGTGCTTTTGGAATGTCTTGTTCATCATCCTCTGAAGTTGTTTGTCCACATATCGATAATCAAGACTCTACTAGAAAAAGTAGTGTCTCTGCTACTGCAGAACCTGTCTTAGATTCGCCTTTGGGAGATAAAACGAGCGTTGAAATTCCACCAACGCCAAATTCTTCAATATCTTCTACTTCTAATGAGGCTGGAGGGCAAGAAGATTCTTCCAAAATCAAGAAACATGTTCAAGAAAAAGGGGTTCAACAAGAAGGAGAAGACAAGTCTAAGAAAGAGTAAGTCATTTTTAATTCATTTGCTCACATATATCATAAATAGAGGTGGATCAAAATAGTTCAGATTTTGTATATGTGTTAAAAGATTCATTAAATTAATAATAAAAATAGATTTTGATTTTCAATAGATCAAAGAGTTGTGGTTGGATTCCGATCTAAAATCTAAAAAGTTCAAATTTTAAATCTGCCTCTAATCATAACAACAGTTTCTTTCTCAGAAATGATTCTTTATTATTCAAATATAAGGTTATATATATTATATATAATTGAATTAATAATATATGCTGATCATAGTTTCTAGGTTGATTATTCATTGACTAGACTTTTTATTATTATCCAAGGTTCTTTCACATATTTAGAAATTAATATTTTGACCATATGCTCCTCCTTTAATTTGTTTTATAGTTTTAGTGTTTGGGTATAGTACTCAACAAAACCCTAATTCTTTTTTCTTACAACAATAACATACTCAATGTAACCTCATAAGTAGGATCTAGAGACAGTGGTGTGTACAAAACCTTGGATTCCTGTCTTGTGAAGATAGAAAAATTGTGCATGTATATAAGTTCGATGTTGTTGATGATTATATTATTTCAGGTGCAAAGAAAAAAAGAAAGGTGAAAAAAAGGTAAAAGAACCAAGATTTGCCTTCATGACAAAGAGTGAGATTGATAATCTTGAAGATGGTTATCGATGGAGAAAATATGGACAAAAGGCAGTGAAGAACAGCCCTTTCCCCAGGTAAAATATTAATTTGTGTCTTTAATTTCATTCAATTAAATTAAATTAATCTAATCTCAACTTATCTAAGTAAAATTTAAGACTACAACATATCAAACCTTATTATATATAAATCATTAGATATTGTCATTTTTCACTAAAGATCTTAGATCTAATCCGTTTTTAAGAAAATTCTTGATAGAAAACGTTGTCCCCTTCGGTACGTAGCCACTAGGATGCAGCTACCGAATGCCATATGGAAAAGTTAGTCAAGAGAGAAAGAGAACTAGCTAGTCATACATCCTCCACCTTTTTCTTTTGTTCCTTATCCCTTATATTAAAATACATTTTCTTTACTTGTTATCACGAATAATTTATTATTTTTCTTTCAATATTATCCCATCATTAATACTATATAATGTACTAGTAGTCAAACTTAAAATTTTAAAGTATTAATATAAGGACAATTTAATAAAATTTCCTTAATAAATAGTTTCTTAAGGAAATTGTTATGTAAACAAGGAACAATTTTTTTAAAAGGGAAGAGGGGGGGGGGGGGGGGTTAATATTTAACGAGGACGTACATAAAGCAGAGACAATTCATAAACATGGGTAAAATTGAAATTTAAAGTTTATGTGTTGTGAAACTTATATTGAACTCATAGCTCATTTGATTACTAGAGTTCACAATATAATTAAATATTTAATGAATTTTGTAAAACAAATACAAAATCTAAGCAAATACTATTAAGTTTGTCTGAAACAGACCCCCCCCCCACCCCCCATATGTTTCACAAAATCCCACTTATCGAGTTATTTAAACTTACTATAGTGTATGACTAAATTAATGAGGGTGCATGTTAACGATCAGTTAAGTACTAAAAATGAAATCAACATACACATACATATCCTGCATCAAATTAGTTTGATATAAACAACTGAATAGACCGAAAAATATTCTAATTAACTTTTTGAAAATGGACTTTGTAGGAACTATTATAGATGCACAACTCAAAAGTGCAATGTGAAGAAACGTGTGGAAAGGTCATATGAAGATTCATCAATTGTGATAACAACATATGAAGGCCAACACAATCATCATTGTCCAGCAACTCTTAGGGGAAATGCATCCTTTTTATCTTCATCACATTTTATGCCTAATTTTCCTCCACAATTATTTTCCCAAATGCTAAATATTCCACCTAGCAACCAAAATCTCCTCATTACTTCTGTGGCTTATAATAATAATAATAATAACAACAACCGTTATTATTACCAACAACAACATCAAGGTTCAGAATATAGCCTATTTGGTGGAGGCACAAATAATGATGCATCATGGATCCAAAAACAAGAACCATCTTAACTCACTACAAGGTTTTCGGCGATTGGCTCAGAAAGGCTGCGACAAAAGTAGCTTTTAGTTTAGTCGCCACAGAAAGTTAACAATCGCACATCTTGCAAGGACACAAATTAGATTCTCAATTGATCAATCTTCTTTTCTCTAAAGCATTCAATGAGAATCAAGATTGGCTTAGTCGAATCTTGTCAGAAATATTATCTTCTCTAGTGGCGACTATATACCTTATCTGCCACGAATTTTGTACAAGTTTCTTGTAGCATTGATTATTTTTATATATACCTGGTTGAATTTAATTTGAATTTCATGGTGATTGATTCATAAATGTTCTCGACAAAAGGTGACAGTTTTAGTGGCGATCCTCATGGTTGCCACAAAAAGTAACATTTTAGTGACGACTATACTTAATTAATCTGCCATGAATTTGTACGAATTTGTCTTTTCTTCTCAATTTTTTTTTTCATTTTCTTAATAGTACCAACAAATAATGTATTAGTTGTTATTGGAATCATTCTCTAACGTTTGAAACACGTAATGTTGGGGTACTATTTGAAATTTGACATTTATGAATTTTAATTTTAAGACTTCGACTTGTATTAAACTAAGTTTTGATTGTTTTTTTTTATATGTATTTGCTAAAGTTCTTAATAAAATTTTAAGTCAAGATTATTAAGTTCTATCAAACATATGATAATTACCTATAGCTTAACTATTTATGTAATGAAATCACTCATAATTAAACTAAACTAATTATAACTTATAAGGAACTATCATTGATAGGTTTGATAGCCTGATAAAATTGATATTATAATTTATCTACTATTACAAATTACTTTCTCAATATCAATTTAATTAGTAAAATTTGTGATATGAAAGAATCTGTAGATCATTATATGACTATAAAATTATTTTATTTCGAATAAAAATTTAAAATTTACACTGAACTCGTAGCTCGTTTGTATTGTAATTAATATTATAATGATAATGGCTTGGAGATTGACTATAGAGTTCATACAATTAATGATCTGAGCATGACATTGTTGACATTTGTTTGAGTGAAATGGCATTGGAAAAATTATGAAAGTCAAAAGAGAGCAGGTTATTGTTAGGTTGGGAAAGCACTAGTAGCAGCAGCTAAGAATATAATTGACATAGACTTCTCCCTAACAAAGTTTACATTATTCATCACTCTCATCCCTCCTTCCAACACGTTATATCGATGAAGTCAGAAATTTCATAAAGAATATTCAATTTTTTTAAAGTATATTGATGTGTGTTTTATCAACTTGCCATGATTTGTTGATTCTTTTTAGTTAAATATATACATAACGTAATTTTACGACGAAGAGTGTCCAATTTGGACACCCTAGGGTGGCTCTAGCTACGCCACTATCAAATAAGAGTTATAGTTAGAATTTTGACTTTATATAATTTGAATTCTAGAATATCTTTTTTTATTAAATTCTAAATAATTTATTTTAACATATATACTAAATAAATTTTAAAATACAAATATAAAATTTGAATAAATCTACTAAATTTTATCGAATTCGTAGACAGACTTATAGCTCCGCGGTATTGATGAGATAGCCACAAAAGTCATTTGGGACGACTTTTTAGTGATATCTTGGTCGAAAATAGTGAATATTTTGAAAATGAAAACCGTCCAATTCCAAATCTCATTCAAAGGAATCTTGTATTTTCTCTACTATGCTCATATTTTATAGAAACTTATGTTTTAATATATTTTTAGAGATTTCGATCCCATAACTTTGTTTTATTATTAATTCAATAACAAGATGAAATTAAAATAGTTGAGCTTGTTAGAATATTAAGTACGAGTATAATTACCATTTATAAAAATCCACTTTCACTTGTTTAGATTTGATTTGTTAAAAAATAATAATTTTACTATATTATTCTTATTATATTTATAAGTCATCTCAGTTGTTAAGAAGTGAATTAGAAAAAATAATAATTAATAATAAAAATAAAATAATATCTTTTAATTTTTTAAACTGAACAAATAATAAAATGAATATAAACGTGAATATAGGAATATAAGGGCCATTAATCATTAGCATTGAAATATTGACTCTTCCTTTTATGTATGATAAAGTCACGATTAGTAAGAAACACTTCTTATTTATAATTATTTAAAGAATGAGTAAGAAAAAAAATATGTAATAACTAATATTACACAGAGGAAGTATATATATTAATAATCTAAAATATATTACACCATAAAATCATTTTTGTAAAATATACTAAACTATGTAATGTTATATTATTTGCTTTGGATCAAGCAAACACTATTTTTTCAAAATGTCTCACATAATTAAAAGTATTCCTCATCTTATAAATAAGTCTTTTTTATTTTCAATCATCAATATGAAATTTTTGTTCCCACGCCCAACAATAATAATAGACCATATTCTGTAATTCTTAGTCACCATAGCAGACTAAAAAAATTGTGTTTGTGACTTGATTGTATATCAACTCTGACAAAAACCACCATAATAAGAGGTGATTGAGATAATCCCTTTTTAATTAGAAGTCTCGACTTCAAATGTTGAAAACATAAAACATCTCAATAGAAAATGTTCTATTCCGAGTTAGTAAGTTTTGAATACCGAATGCATAAAGAAAAACCAAGCAATGAGAAAGGGGGAATCAATACTTATATGTAAACATTCATCAAAATTGCAACAAATAGTAAATATAAACTCACAATTATGAAAATTAAATGGATTCAATGCATGAACGTTAAAACTCATAAAATTTAAATTCTGAATCTACCTCTACCAGCCGTGATCACATAAACCCTAAATTCATATATTGGTAATTGATCTTGCCTGTGGGAGTTCAAGAAATCTCATCTCAGTCATAGTCAAAGAAAACATAACTTGTATAAATTGCCTGGTAAGCTCCACACACAGCACTGAAACCTAGATGTAACATGTCCTCTTCGTGTGAATCTTGCAATTATCATTGTTCATTCCATCGTATCGAGAAAAGACGATTGTTGGTTCTCTCATGATTCCATGATACTCATATCTCCATTGACATGAAAATACGATTTGAATACCTGATGAAGAATCTTCTGTTTTGTTGAATCAAGCATCTTTGCACTACGTCCTCGATAGACTCCAAGCCTCAGTGTTTCTTTCCCCTCTTTGACAGCTCGTTTCCTCACATCAGTCAGTAAAGTCGTTCCTGTGGAATCCCCACTTGTCTGGCATTCGGTTTTCTCTGCTACATTTTTTGCTTGCTCCGTGCTGTTTTTTGCATTGTCATCATTCAGTTTGCTATCCTGGTTACCCTCAGGACTCTTGTTTCCCCACCACCTATATGTTGCAGTAGACAAGCCATCGGATGGAAAACCATATTTGAATTCATCATAAACTGAAGTTCCTTTTGTCAAGTTAGAGATACGGAACTGCGGTGAACTTCCAGATTGAAAATTCCTGGTTCCTTGCTGCTGTGAGAAGGCCCCTGCTCTTGGCATTTCCATTGTGGAACTTATAGTCTTGCTTGGCAATGGGGAGCCCCTACATAAAAGAATTTGATGGGAAGCATCTCAATAGACACTAATGATTTATATTTTTCTTTTGATAAGGTAAAGATTTATTGACTTGAGTACCAAGAAGGTACCAAAACCAAAAGTTACAAAAGACTGTTGGGAATATCCATACAGTCAATTACAACATCTCCCTAGTAACTTCAAAAACTCCATCTATTGATCTATATTATCAATGAAACTACTTTTACACCAACAAAACAAATTATGTAAACACTTGTTTTTAACTCTAGAAATATGGTCTTTTTGTCCATCAAAACAAGCTTTATTTCTTTCTAGCCAGCTAGTCCAGAATATGCACAAAGGTATAGTTCTCCAGATTTGCTTCAACATTTTATGTGTTCTCTGGTGCTGCCAACTATCCAAGAATTCCTTCACACTCTGAGGCCTGATCCAAGAGATCCCGCAAATACTGAAGAAAAATTCCCAACATTGTCTAGCTACTCTGCAATGCATAGGAAGGTGATTCACAGTCTCCAACTCTTCTTCACATAAGTAACATATATTACTTAGTGCAAAACCCTTTTTTTGACGATTATCCTGAGTAAGGCAAGCCTCTGCACTAATGATTTATATACTGTTGTAGTACAGTAGTTTGGTCTACCAGAAACAGTCTCTCTATCTGCCAAGATGGAGGTAAGGTCTGCGTACATTCTATTCTCCCCAGACCCCTCTTATGAAACTATACTGGGTGTGTTGTTGTAGTACAGTAGTTTGAAGTTAATGCAATAAATAATCCAAAGTTCACCATTGGCTCAGGAAATACCAGGTATCATCTAGTAAGGTATTACAACAACACGTGTTACTATATAACCTAAATCATCTAAATTATGGAGGGCTTTGATATTCAAGAAAACATGGTCGAGTATTTAGTTCCTAACTTCATGGCAGGACTAAAGCTGGAATCAAATTGGGGACTATAACGTTCTTGGCCCATCTAAGTTGTTTATAAAGAAAAATAATATTTTTATAAAAATGATAAAGAGTATAATCTACACTTGATTGTAAAATTTAAAAAAAAAAACTTCAAACGATAAAAACATGAAATAAGACAAAATATGTACAAAGGTCAAGACATTGAACAAGCAAATTAAATTAAATGTATCTAACAAAATATAAGTATAAATTTACATCTGGCTGGTGCATAGATCAGATTTCTGTTCCAGTGTAACCAACCATATCAAATCCAGGATATTGAATAATATAAAATACCCGAGTTTGCTAATATGCCAAGCATTTAAGAACAAACACTGAAGTACTAAATCAAAATGTGACCCAGTGTGGCAATTTTGAGAAGTAACAAAGTATCTAAATTGGCATACTAGAAACACAATTGTTAATATGGTGGTACATTCACCTCCAAATACCAGTACCACCTGCCCCCCTTCCTTCCTTCTCTGTTGTCAATTGAGCTGGTGAGTCAAATACATAAGCCAGCTATACTAATTTACATAATCCTAAAGTGCATCACATGGTAAAGCTGCATGTATTCTGGCAACTGTCTACTGCAATGTGTACCAAACAGAGAACTAGACTAGTTAAGGCAGGGTAAAAAGGAGTGTTCAGAATGACAACATATTGTATTTCAAATAACTATAATTTATTTCCACAAAGATCCATTAAGAATCTCTTACATGCTTTCATTCCGAATTGAGTTTCTAATCCCACCTAATTGTTTTCTAAAGAAAAGGTTGGCAGAGGAGCACATTCATTTCCCAATCTGAGAACCCCATTGCAGATGGTCCAGTACTAATATGGTTTGAAATTGACAGGTTCCTACAACGCTAGTAGTTTAAACCATGAGTGCACAAACAACTGCTTAGTAGTGTCTCATATCTGGACAATACAAATTCATACTGAAAGTTACAACTCATGAATGGTATAATGGGTAGCTGCAGTTATTTTTTTTTAAAAATGGTAATTGTTTCTATTTCTTCAGAACAGTACATAGGTTGTACTGAAACCCGTATTTACATAAGGAAAGACTCTAAAAATACCGACCTATCCCTATAATGAGTCTAAGACATCAATGATAGAGACGGTATCATTAGAGTAAATTTGATTACACCAAAAACACAGAGTCGAAACGCAATTCAGTTTAACTTGTTCCATACTACTCTCCCTATTCTCAAAAGCTCTAAGGTTCCTCTCTTTCCATATTGTCCACCAAATAGTGGCAGGCACAATTCTCCAGTTACTTCTGTTTTTTGCTTGTGTCCCTGCTTCTTCCCAGCTAAATAGAGCCTCTGAAATTTTCCCAGGCATGGACCAGGAGATGCTTTTACGTCTCAGGAACAGATTCCACAGCTGGCCAGTGACTTCGCATTGGATAAACAAATGATTGACTATTTCTGCAGTTTTCCCACAGAAAAAACATCTAGAGCAAAGTGTAATTCCCCTCTTCATTAAATTCTCTTGTGTCAATACTGCTTCTTTAGCCAATAACCACACAAAGCAAGACACCTTGTAGGGGATCTTGGCTTTCCATATATGTTTCCAGGGCCACTTGAGTAGCTGCAGATTTTGTTGATTCAACTTCTTGTACACTGCACCTACTTTAAAAATCCCTTTATTGTTTCCCAGCCATTGCAATCTGTCTCGCCCCATTTCCAGACCACTAAATTGATCAATGCTTCTAAAGAATTCTGTTACTCTTGGAATTTCCCAGTCATTGAGGTGTCTTCTAAATACAAAATTCCACCCTTGAGGCGTCCATAAGTCAGCTATAGTACTTTGTTGCTGAAGAACTAAATTGTGGATGTCAGGGAAGAGAGTCTCCATATTTCCTTCTACATGCCAATCATCCTTCCAAAACCTAGTTTTTATGCCATCTACCACTTTGATCTTGGTGTTAGGTTTGAATTCATTCCAAAGTTCTCTAATGGATTTCCATAAGCTCACACCATAAGGGGTGGTAACCTCTTCCTTCATCATCCTATCTCTCTCTTATTTATTTTTTATGATTGGAGAGCCCCACATACTTATTATCATTTGAGTACTTCCTTCAGCCAAAGCATCCTCAAAGCTTTACTTTCTTTCTTTCTTGTTCTTTCTCCCCCCCCCTCTCTCTCTTTTTTTTTTCACACATTTTTTTTTTTGACTAAGTAAGTGATATCCTCTCCTTTCCATTCCTGCAATTTTCTCTTGATGCTATCCAACCTATTGATGATTCCCGTGAGATAGGAAATAATGACATCATATATGTTGGAAGTGCATCAAGCCATGAATAATCAAAAGTTAGTCCCCCCCTAAAGAAGATGAGACTTCTCCCACCTGCTAGTCTCTTCTTCACTTCTCAATCACCCCATCCCAGATTTCCAGAGAGTTTTTTTGCCCCCCAAAGGCATACCCATGTATGTGGGAGGGAGGACACTTCACTCACCACCTCCCAGTATTGACTTCAAAATTTCCATGTTTGGTACTTCATTTACTGGATACAATAAGCTTTTCCTCTAGTTGACATGTAGCCCAGACATAGCTGCAGTTAATTTAGTAGTGAAAAAGAGGACATCTCAAGAGTTTCAAATGTATGGATTTCTATCTCCTATAATAGTCCTTAGTGAAGATGACAGAAACTAGGCCGGAGATTATTCATGAGTCCTGACCTCATCAAGTGAACAGGTTAAGTTCTTCGTGTTCTTAATAGATCAGTAAGGGCCTTACTCAAACATCCAGCATTCGAAACATAAAGGACATGCTTCGAAGAAGCATTTCCAACATCAAGTCCAAGAACACAACTAATTTAAGTATTTAATTGGTATGAGTCGGATCGACATTTTTTATGGAATATTTTATTGATATGATCAGACATAATAAGTTGAACTCAACTAAACAAATTATAACCTATTAAATAACTTACGAAAATGATGAGATTGCAGAACTGGCTAAAGAACCATTCTTTTCTCCAGGAGCTTTAGGAAATTCCAGGGATCGCTCTTGTTTTTCCCTTAATGCCTCCTTCTTTATATCTTCAATACTTTTTCCAGAGCTGACCTGAAAATCTCAAATAAATGATGCATAAACAAAAAATGTACAAGCATTTCTTTGGATCTCATTACCAAAATAATGTGTAGTGGGCAAAGAAAACATGTGAATCATATCACATAATTGACTGCATTCGAAGTGTCTTAACAACCTGAGAAAAGGCAATAGTTCATGCTATTGGCTCTTTCAGACAGACTTCAGGTGATGTGAGTTCTTAAAATTCAACGTGCAATACTCAACCTTACTTGTGTACAGCAAACAGTATAATTAAACCAAAAATAGATAAATAGTGTTCTATAAATAGATCAAACAATATTTGATCTGACAAGGAAAATATCACCTCACAAAGTTTCAAAGGGTAACAAAAACATTCTACTGTCTGGAATCAACAAGGTAATTCTTCATCACAAAATAAAAGTGCTGGTCTGATAATCTAGCATTTTCTCTATCTTGTTGGAAACTCTATGTTCAAAACTTTCAGACAGTATACTCAACATAAATGGAGATAAAAATCATGTTCCTTCCCTAAGCTTCAGTTAACTGTCATATTTTCGTTTCTTTTCTCCATTCATCCATTCTAGCCACACACCCACCAAAAAAAATTCCTTATCAATATATTCTGGTAGCAGCAGAATAGGACATTCTTTTTGTTAGTAGCAGACTAGCAGTAAGAGATAGGCATGTCAAATATACATTTTCAAGGCATTTATTTTCTTACTAGTACTAGATTTTTTGAAATTAAATAATTAACAGTTGTCACTGATAGTCACCTAAATTAGTGGACTTCTCAAGTTTCATGTATTCGGATTTCCAACAACAATCCAATTTTTGTCGAACTTCCCATTTTTGGAAGCCTCACATCCTAGGCATGACGCCATGTGTTTCCATTTGGAATAGATACTATTATCATCCTTAGTTACAAGAATGAGAAAATTATCTTCAAAATAATCTAAGCAAAGGGAAATCACAGCTTATCAGGAAAACATTAGTTCTCTTCTTGAGTAAATTGCTCAAAGGCCATAATATTTTGAACTTTTTTGCAACTTACTATCAACTTATTTTTAGTGTCATCTTCTCCTACGAGTTTATCAAGCACTTGTCGACTTAAGTGATTATCTTTTTTCTTACATATTCAGCAATAGAATTTCTTAGGGGACATAGATGCTTCAAAATGGTGAAATTTTTAGTTTACTTCTGGAAAGAGTACAATAGTTCATCCTTGTACATCCTACCTTTCGATATGGCCACCTCACCAGACCATTCTCATAGCATATTTTCTTGAGAACACTTGCACAAACACCTAGAAGATAAATGCCAATTAGCTCAAAAAGTTCTGATTTACTTGTAATAATATGTAAGAGAGAAACTGGTAAACATTGCACAAAACTGAGTTGATAACAGTTCAAAAGAAGAAATGATCAACATAACAGTTGAAAAGTAGTATGATCAACTATACTTTCCTTATTCTTCAAGAAAAAAGTTATATGGTCAAGTCATGAAGTATATTATAAAAAAAAAACTGTCATTTATGAATGAAACATACTACAGTGAGACGGGTGGGAAGAAGAAACAGCTAAACAACACCAACAAGCAGTTCAAGATTTTATGAATAATTACAATAGTAATAGATCAGTATGATTTGTAAGGCAGGTTCTGAGGGTCTAAGTTACTTGCTCATAATTGTCAATCTACTTCACCATTGGAGAAACTTAATTCCTCATTTCGAACTGATCAAGCAGAAAATCAAAATTTCTAGTGCAAATAAACACAGTGAGAGTCATCTACTTTCCAGTGTGATAACATTATTCAGACAATATGTTCCCTCTGGAAAGTGATTGGAGGGTTCGTAACATCATGGCATTATGAAAAAGCAGAACAAGTGGAAAAACATGAGTATATAGTACGAAATATCATGCAGATAAAAAAAAAAGATTTTTGGTTCAGCTGTTTTTGCTTTTTTGTTAACAGTTCAGAGTTCAAATGTTCAACAACTAGCCAAAAAATTCAAAATTTAAGTCTACAAGCTCAATATTCGCAACTCTAAAACAAACGAGCCTTAAATACAATAATATCTTGAAGAATTTCTTCTTTTTTTTCCATTCAGTTGCTAGAATCCGCCATTTTAGGTAGCACAAGTGCAGAATCAGAGGTAGAGAGAAGGAGAATACCTAGGGATTCAGCAGCATCAGAGAGAGGCAAATTGAACAACTTGGAAACCTCATCGAAGGACACAGATTTTGGGTCCGTAATTGGCTTCGGATTCTGAATCGGGTTCGGGTTGGAGCTTGGAGCTGAACCCTGCAGATTACTCATGCTCAATTGGACCCGTGGTTCAGTCAAAGACGACATCAACATGGATGCTATATTCCAACTAGTTCTAATAGTTTATTCAATAGTAATAAATATCAGTTATCACATTTTTTTTAATTATTATACCTTCAATTTATTGGTATTAAGTTAATATTTTTGAAAATATCGTGAGTAAAGATACTAATATTTTCTTAAAATATTTCTAAAAAACATATAAAAAATTTGATTAATTCTCGAAATTGATTTATCAATGCGACCTAAAATGGAACGAAAGAGTAACATGTATTATTTAATTTGAAAACTATGTAAAATATATTATAAATCTCAATAATTAACAATATTTACATACTTGACACAAAGATAATCAACAACTTAAATTATTTAAAAATTATATAAAAGTTTAATTGATTCTCTAAATTCTATTTATACCTAAATTGAGATAAATAACATATATCAAACCCGTGCTAGCAAGGACCCGACCCGTTTTCTTCTGATTTTCTGGGTTCTAACTTCTTCTTCTTCTTCTACTACTACTTGTACTGTACCCTTTTTAAAATCCAAATTCATGCGTTTTTCTCTTTGTTAGAAGGATTTTCGCGGCATTCGTCTACTGTCAAGGTAAGTTCGTTCTTCCTCTTCTTTTTATTGATTTCGTTTCTCTAAATCCTCCAATTAAATTTTGCGTAAAGCTTTCTTAATTTTACTCCTGTTGCAATTCGATAATTTTTATATTTAAAGACGACCTTTTATCGGCTAGGTATGAAAAAAATGATTTTTTTAAGTACTGAATTTAACCTGAATATATCTGTATGTTTGAGAGCAAAAACGAATCTTTAGGATGTTTTTCGACTCAAAGGTGGAAGAAGAAGGGTATTTATGAGCTCTTGGGATATTTATGAGCTTTTTCCGTTTATTTAGAAAGAGAATTTTAATCTTATATATAGAGTGTAATTGAGGAAGACTGCACCCCTGATTGTCACTAAACCAATTATTTGTGGTCATCCCGTTTGCCTGAATCTTCTCCAGTTCTCTTTCTTAAATAACAAGAGTGATACTTTAAGGATGTATTTGAGGTTTGGATAAATATAAGGATATCTTTTGTTATAAACTTGTCAAAAGGTAATATCTTTGTACTTCATGTTTGTAACCTTTTGAAACTTGGCAAAACGCGGAGCAAATTATCCTTGGGGTTGTGCTTCTCGTTGCTTTGTATGGTTTCTTCAATGAATTCCTATTGATTTCACCAAAACTGTCATGACTGAGCTAATTTTTGGAAAGAAAAATAACATTCTTACTAAGCTTTTTACATAAATGTCGAAGTTACTATCTTCACAATTTTTCTATTTGAGTTTTTGTTGGTTTTGTAACAGAGTATGGGGATTATAAAAGACGGTTCAGTATCAGGAAAATTACCCACTAACGAGGTCTTTGCTGTTCATTACCCTGCTTACCCTTCTTCAGTGGAACGTGCTGTTGAGACTCTTGGTGGCATTCAAGGTATTGTCAAGGTATTACCATGTCTACATTTTTTTGATTCATACTGTAACTACTTTGTATAACTTGTGCAAATTACTCGCATTGGAATTTGAAAGTTCAGTTCCTAGTCACATTCTGTGCTATTGATGAGTATTGATCTCTTAATTCTCTTTGCTTTGTAAAAACAGTCGAAAAGCAAGTTCATCTAGTTTAGTTTTGGAGCAGAATGCTCACTTGTCTAATTAACTACTATTAAGCTCATTCAAGGTTCTGGAGCAATGAGCACTTAGCCGAGTGTGCAAGAATGTCCTTTTTCACCTGATGGTGGTGGAAACTTGAAAACATTCCTAACTGTTTTAGCCCAAAATATGTTCGAGCTTCTAGACCAATAGTCAGCTGATTTTTATCCCCAAAAAAATGACCGAGCTTCAAGAAAAATACTCAACTGATTGTACCAATAGTGCATGTCGTAATGGATTCGTCTGAAAGCAAAATTTTAATGAGCAATCTCAAACGAATAGTGCATGTCATAATGGATTCATTCATCTATTGTGCAGCTACCATTTTTTGTTACCTGATAAAAAGAAGTTGAAAATAGATGTAAGAGGTCGTACATATAATGCTTTAAGAATGTAAATCATGGCAGTGGAAATTTAATCCAAAAGAAGCACTTCATGGATCATCTTGAAGTTTGATGAAGCAATTTGATCCCTTCTTACGTTTACTGGATCACTTAAAATTTAGGACATGAGAACAGTCAAGATAAGGCGTCTCTATCTAATCTTTCATTATTAAGCTGCCAAACTCATTTAGAAAGAAAAGAAGAGTCAAAATAGGAAAAAGTAGCATTTAGCATAATTTATTCAGCTACCAGAATTTCTTTTGGGATCTATAATTGCCTCAGAGTGTCAAGTCAATGCAGGCCATTGACTCTTTCGCATAGCATTCAAGAAATTTAGTAACAACAGTGAAGATGCAAGTCAACCATTGAGGATTCCACAAAAAGGAAGTGGAAAAAGGGAACAAAAACAGTGTGAGTGATTTTCTAGGCATTGGACTTATTATTTGTTTTGTCTACCTTTAATTTTTAATTTAATAGGTTGGACTTGGTATGATGGACAGTTTGGGAAGAAAGAAATTCAAGAATTTTTGAAGGAAGAAGTAGCTCTTTACAGAATTTTATGATGAAAGGCTCCGCCACTGTGTACCGAGCTTGTTATAGATGTAATTAGTTTGAGGATCAATGAGGGACTTGGTGAAGATATGCAAGTTGATCACTCGACTTCACAAACTTTGTAACAATATCTCCTGAGAGTATCTTTCTATGACAAAGTGACTCAATCTCAATGTACTTAGTCCTCTCATGAAATACTAGATTTGATGTGATATGAAGGGTCGCTTAATTATCACACACAAGTTCCATCGGATCGGTTTCTTTAAATTTTAGTTTTCTCAGCAATTGTTTGATCAACACTAGCTCAGAAGTTGCTACAATCATTGCTCGATATTCAACTTCTACACTAGATCAAGCGACCACACTTTGTTTCTTCCTTTTCCAAGACACCAAATTACCTCCTACTAAAACACAATATCCAGATGTAGAACGTCTCAGAGTGTGATCCTGCCCATTTGTATATCCAATAATATACTCATGGCCTCGATTCTCGATGAGTAGTTCTTTACCTGGAGCTGACTTTATATATTGCAGGGTACGAACAACTACATCCTAATGACTTATCACAGGGGAAGTCATAAACTAACTTACAACACTCTCAAGAAAAAGGGATGTTGGATCTAGGCACTGTGAGATAATTCAACTTTCCAAATGACCACCTATACCTTCCAAGGTCACTGAGTGGCTCACCCTTTCCTGGCAAGTGGGAAGAGTTTAGCATTGGATCCATAGGAGTGTCAATGGTCTACATCCCATCATTCCTGAAGTGTCTAAGACATACTTGTGTTGAGAAATAACAATACCTGATCTGGACTGAGCTACCTCAATATCTAAAAAATATTTCAATCTGCCGAGGTCCTTAGTCTGGAAATGCTAAAAGAGATGGTCTATTTTCTATTGTTTGATATTTTTTGCTTTATAGAAATATGGTAAATTTAATGTCAATTGTAGAATCTGATCTTTGCTGACACTCCTTCTAATTCAGGCTCGAACTTCAGAGTCAAATAAGCTGGAGCTCCATTTCCGGCCAGAAGATCCATATTCACACCCTGCTTTCGGGGAGCTTAAGCATAGCAATAACTTCTTGTTGAAAATATCCAAGTGTAAAGTAAGGGATGTTCAATCTGCTGACAGTAGCTGTGGAATATCGATACAATCTTCAAGGAGTCCTGTTAATTGTGAACAAGAAAATTCTTTAGCTGCACCGAAGGTAAACGAGTCTAGATGTTTATCTGCTGGTGCTTCAAAAGAAATTGAAATGCTGACACTTACTAATTTGCAGGAGCATCTCGCAGCTAGTATTGTTTCTCATGTTTCTGAAGGTTATCATTTTAACGGTGAGAACTAAATTTTGATGTAGACTATATCTTCTCCAGTTTATCTTTCTGCTCTACTTTGGGTAGTAACTTTCTAAATTCTTGTTTCCTTTTTTCTTTTGCATGCACAACTGTGCTGCTTTCAAAGGAATGGTAGACTATCAGCATGTTCTCGCCGTTCATGCTGATGATGCAAGAAGGAAAAAGAGACAGTGGGCAGAGGTGGAACCTAAATTTGGTCAGCCAATCTCTCATTATTCCTGCAATCTCAAAATGTGGAAATTCTCTGTTCTGATACCTAATTTCTTGAGTTTACTGCTTGTAGAGAAGGGAGGTCTTATGGATGTTGATCAGGAGGATTTGATGATATTACTACCCCCTCTGTTCGCCTCAAAAGATATGCCTGATAATATTGTGTAAGATGCTCTGGCTTGTTAATATCTTCTTTTGGAATTTTATCTTTTAGATATTGTATACATGTACACACTTTCTTGTTGCACCATGGTTTTAGTAAGCACTACTTTTATCGTCTCTGTCTATATCTCTCTCTCTTTGTCTATCTTCTCTCTCTCCGAGTTGCTGTTAGTGGAAAAATTGCTGCTTTTCTTCTCTTCCTCGTCTATGCACTGTTGTTTTACGGACTTTGTATGGGTATGTATTTGCTGGGGGCGCAAGTATCTGTTTTGGTTGGTACATTTTTTAGCACGATCCTAGTGTAATTTGGGGATTTGCATGTATTACGCGTGACAGTTGATTGAGTTGGAGGCAAATGAAGTGTATGTAACATTAGTTGTCTCACCACAATTGGTTATTTGATGCAGACCACTTTTCTTGTCTTAGTTAATCATTCTCTTTATGAGAGGTATGTTCCTATTGGAAAATTTTGAACATTTTGTAATTTCAGATTAAAATCTTGTACAACCTTGGGCTCGAAAAGAAAACAAGAGGGACGGCACAATTGGGAGGTAATTTCTTTTGTCTGCATGGAAGAATTCTCTCTTATTTAAATTCGTTATTTTCAGTCAAATGTTTTCTGCATTTTTATTTTAATCTTTTCAATCAATCTAACAAGAGCACTGTAGATCCTATGTCATGTTTCCTGGGCAGTAGTACATTTCTTAACAAGGAAAGTGTCACGCCCCGAGCCTATACCCCGGATGTGGCTGGCACTTGAAGACCATTGCTGGTCCCAAGCGAACCCTTGGCCTGACTTACTTACTCAGCGGAAGACTATATTCATACTTATAATGATCAAACACTATACTCACTTGAACAAGGAAAATACTGAGAATGCTTAAAAGTCAAACATTCAACTTGGCTAAAATGGCAACTCAAAGTCTTAGCATAAGATGAAATGAAAAGACTAAAGAACGAACATCTGACTGTCTATGAAGTCTCTAAAACAACTGAGATGGATGTCGGGACATACCCCACGACATCCTAATGAACTAATGACAATAACTGAAAACAATAAAATGAGTCCTCCGAAATGCAAGGAGGCTCACCAACTGACTCTAGAATGCTCACTGGATCAACGATGCGCTGGATCCCGATCCTAGTTACCTGTATCTGCATCATAACACGATGCAGGCCAACTGGCATCAGTACATTAAATGTACGAGTATGCGAGTTGGAATGCTAAATACAACAAAGGCTTGAAAAGAATCTGAAAGAAACTGAAAAACTTACCTAGCTCAACTCAACATAACTGAACTCATTTAAATATGAAGCAGTTTAAAACAAGTGCAATATAAAGAAAAACTATTTAAAACATGATGTCAACTCTGTGTGTATGCAAAGATACATATAACTCTGAAATGTATGTAAAAATACAAATAACTGTGTATATAATAACACAATAACTTATGTGGGAGTTTCTCTAACCGACAACCATCACGTAAGAGCTATTGTGATGATACAACGTTTTGCCTCACACTGCCAGGGCCATCCAATACCTTGCCGGGGGTATAGAACCTGAACTACTAAGTGGATCCACTAGTCTATGCTAAAAAGCACTAAAGGAATCATCTAAAAAGTATGATCCTTTTCTACCCATGGTGGCTACATGGTTTTTGGGGGGCTATGAGTTGTCTGAACTCTCCCCCATATCGGTGTTCAATATTACTCTCAAAAAATATAATATAATATTAGCTCTTATGTTTAAAAACATACTTCTTTTCTGATTTGAGATTAGTGAAAAACTTAGCTCAATGGCTATCTTGGAAATCAAAGTTTTCCCCTCTTGCTTCATTTAGAAAGCGATTACTCTTTTTTGAAAACTAGTCCGAAGGCTCTTTGGAAATCGAGGTTTCCTTTCTTGTTTAAATGTGAAAACATTTTAAACCCTTTGGGAATACATAGTCCCTATATACTTTTGAAGAAATGAACTTCAAGCTTTACTCTGTACCAAACTCAAATCTTAAGTCTTAAAATAAAGTTAAAACGTTTGCAAAAGACTTTTGGAAAACTTTAAGAACTTCTCTAGACTTTAACCTTAACTGCTCTCGAATTGACTCTTAACTCCCCTTGAATTGAATTATGGATTCAAGGATTATGATTTGTGATAGGAAATCTTATGATGTTTAGGAATGATTTTAGATAGCTAAACATGAGAAAAGTCACGAAATCACCGTCTTGGAACAAGTTCCGACGCGGAGGTGTTTTAAATAATTACTCGCGAAATTTAATTTTGAGATAGAGGAGTCCGCGTCTTAACCGCGACGTGGAGAAACTTTTTGGTCACTGAGGGAGCAACGTGCCAGATCACGCTCAACTTTTTCCTTCTCCGTTTTTTAGTCCCAATTCGCCTAACTCGAATATTTTTCTCAAATTCATTTTAGATTCCAATACCCAGTATATGTACTCAAGAACCTAACTCAAAACAACCTTATAATTCGACTCAAAGATCTCAGAAACTCCTCAATTCATCCCAATTCAAGAACAACATTCAAATTCAAGAATACGTGTCAAGAACATCAACTTTCAAACTCTTTTAGGACAAATTTCGCTGAACTAAACATGCTTGGCGCGTGGGTGAACGAACCCAACGCTATGAAAGACTCACATACCTTGTAAGATCAATTCCTTGGCGAATCCACAACCAAAATCGATCGTTCTTGGCGAATTCTTGCTTTTCTTCTTCTCCTTTCCCTTCTTTTCTCCAAGCCCTAGCGTATTTTCCAATTGACTAAACTGATCTCCTTCTGATTTGACCCTTAATTAATTCACTAAAACGAATTAAATTAATCGGGTAAGGAAAAGACTAATCTACCCTTCAAAAATCTGGATTAGACTTTCCTTAATCCAATAGCCCAACTTCCAAAGGGCATAACTTACCCATACGAACTCGGAATCGCGCAAACTTGGCGGCATTGGAAAGATCATTCCAAAAGCTTTCCAACCATATCTGGAACTACACCTAACTCATCCTGAGCTAGGAGTTATGGCCATTTGAAGTTGACCAAAACTCAACTTTTCCTAACTTAAACAAATTTCCAGATTTTCATTATTTCCATAAATGACTATTTCGAATTATTAGCTTCTTCCTAGTTATTTCAACTTGCAAGGTGTTACAGAAAGTCTATCTTCATAGTTCCATGTTAGAGTAATTCTGGACACTGGATTACCTTTGATGCACTCTCTTATCCAGTGTCTTGAGTCTATAGGAATATCATTTTTTCTTTTAGTGATATCTAGCTCTAGTTAATAGTCATTACTGATCTGGCGCATGTTGAAAGACCAATAAAAGGTTAAATCCTTCTCCTTTGTATGTTAAATGATCTGCATTCTTAATTATTTTTATTTTTTTTTGATGAAGTAAAGAGTTGTCACTGAAAAGCATCAGGAAGATGCTATGTGAGAAATACAAAAATTGGTTAGCTCAATGACAGTGAAGTCTAAACTAAAACCAAGGAGCTAACAAAGTTCAAAAACCTGTCAATACTATTTACAATATAGTACCAACAGAACCAAAGAACTAGACATCTTGATTTCAGAGAGTGAGTTGGAGTTGAAATCCCATCAAAGCATTTGCGGTCAAACTGAAGAAATTATAAGTATTTTAGAAAGGAACCACATATGCTTTGATGGGATACGAGTATTTTAGAGGACCTATCCTTACCAATTATCACTCCAAAAAATATTCCTGCAATTTGCCAATTCGGCAGAATTCTTTCTCTTTTGCATTCTTCTGATATACCAAGATTTACCTCATCTGTGCTACAAGTATTTACTCATGTACTTTATATGTAAGTCACATTAGCTCATGTAACAAAAAAAAAAAAATAAAGATTAACTGGAAACAGGTCATGAAAATATACTTGAACTGTGTATAAGTTAATTTGATAAATGGAAGAAATATCATTTTCCCCCATAATGCTTGCAAACCTTGGCCAGAAAGCTTCCAACTCTATATATGGATATAATCGTAAGATATTGAAGTAATCCCAAACGTAATACCAACATAGGTAGAACGCCTTAAAAAAACTTAGGTAGAATTATGAAGTTTGCAAGAGGGATGAGCACGCGTTAGCTGAAGAATCTTGATCCTCTTTAAGAACATTTTGGGGACCTCATGAACAATGTATGGATAATCGATTCCACTTATTTCTACTCATTGATCCATTTCTTGCTTCTCTTCAAACAACACAAGGGTAGTCAGTCATTTTCACCTTGTTTTGTCTTTTATTCTCTATGTTTTGACTTATTTTCTTGGATCTTTTAATTGTGTTTTTTTTTACATCTCTTTCTTATTAGTCTTCATATGTGATAAGACCATTATAAATTATTTTGTTCTGCCTTAAGTTATCTTCAATTTCCTTAGCGTTCATAGAGCTGCATGCTTGACATACTCTGTTTTCTTCTTCTTGACATACTATATACATATTCAAATACATATCACACTAGTATCTTACTGATGGATTTTTATTTTCTTTTTCGATGTAGAGGGAGATGGAGCCGAGTCTTGCAATTGATTTTACTATCAAAGATATCCTTAAGTTCTGCAATGTATCTCTGTGTTCTTTGTTTGTAGTTAGACTCTGGTATTTAAATCTTCTCCTTTCAATTTGTTTGTAGTTAGACTCTGGTATTTAAATCAACACACATGTATCACTCATTATCTTGCACCATGAATGGAAGTGGTTCTCTCTTTGACACTCTTCATCAATTTTGAAATACGTATCTTGAAGTGAAAGGGTGGAAAGCTTTGAAGACTTGGTAAAATCATGGCGAGATTCATTAATAAATGATGGCTGGGATCACTAGCTCTTTCACTGCTGACTCTGCAGCCTGCCAGCCAGTTATTATACTTCTCATCATCCCTGAGGAGAAGTCTGAAGACTATATTATCTTGAAAAAGTGGATAATAGACATCATTATTCAACAAAAATATACATGTAAAACAGTAGTGTCATTCTGCAGCAAGATTGTATTGCAGCTTGTTTTTCTGGTTAACATTCATACAGATTCCAAAGCCAGTGGATTGGGAAAAGTACATTCCTCAGGGCTCAGATCGTTGGAGATGGCAGAAGGCAGTATCTGAATTGTTTGAAGAACGTAAAATATGGCCCAAAGAGTCATTAGCTGAGCGCTTACATGATGGGGGTCTGAAATTTCGAGATAACATGCTAAAAAGGTAGCATTTGCAATTCTTATACAGTATTCACTTCTATTATATGGATTGAATTATTTAATTATGTCTTGGAAATGAATATTGCTAGTATGATGTTTTGGTCTATCTCCATAATTTATGCAGGCTTCTTTGTGGAGTAGCATATTACTTTTTGAATGGGCCTTTCCGTAGATTCTGGATAAAAAAAGGTTATGATCCTCGGAAGGATCCTGAATCCCGCATGTAAGAATGTAACAATAATCCTTTCTTATATTTTTTCACTCTTTACTTGTCTAAAAAGTGTTTTCCTTGTGGATCTCACTAAGTGATATGTGTTCACTATTCACTGATAATGCTTTCTGAGTTTTTTCCCCTCGTTTCCTGATTTATTAGAGGTTGTGTCATATATGTCATCTGAAATGTATCTTTTACTATCTTGTTCATTGTTCGGTTGTATATCTTATATCCATACAAACCTTGGAAAAACTGTAAGTTTTTGCTTGAAGAGATGATATCTGCAGTTGTGAGAGGTTAGGAGGGGGTACAGAAATCCTATGACTGCACACAGTTTAGGACTTATGGTGGAAAAAGTTCAGACATACATCTTGAAACTGACCAGATTTAGAAGTGTGATCTATCCTAGAGATGGAATGCCACTTTCTCCGGTGTTCCCCTATATCTTTGGCCCTACCCATTTGTCTTCTTCTTCTTCTGAAATAAAGCTGATTCCTTTTCCTCACAGATGGGATAAAGAGAGAATTTTATATCTCTGAGCTCTCTGCCATTTTGTAAACCTGTTTTTTTTTTTAAGTTTTTCTCTTTTTAGGAAACTTAGGAAAGGAAGAAAAAGTATAGGAAAATGGGGAAGAAAGTAAAGGATACTGTTATGGTCCCCAATTAGGGATCTAGTTATGGGACGTTGTAAGATAAAATCTGAAGTTTTCTTTTTTCTAGGTGTTGGTTCATTAAGAGAGAACCTGCGATCTCTTGAGTTTGAAGTACTCATAAACTTGACTAATTTTCTCCTTCCATTTCCTGAGAACACACAGATAGTTTAAATACAACACATAAAATAACTACCCCTAGAAACTAGGACATGACTTCCTAACATAACTGGAATGAAAAACTGCACTATTACATGAAAATAACTGCACTATTACAGAAAAATAACTACTACTAAAAGAAATTACTGCTGTAACTATTGGATAACTAAGGAGTGATAACAGATACTTTTTGCTTTCAGTTGCTTTTGCGTGTGAAATAAGAGGGAGAATAGGTTTCTACCCTTTTATAGCTGTCTTCTCCTTTAATATGTGGGTCCATACAAATATCAACTTTCTCAACTTCATTTTATTATATGCTCTTTGATGAAACAGTTCTCTTCCTTTCTGTTAATACTAATCACTTTTTGCCAAGGGCCTACTAATTCTTTTTCCCATATCAACATCTTTATTTTCGACAACCAGAGCTATGTGATCCATTTGTGTGTATATGTATTTTTCTTGATCTAGTATTGCTTAAGCCTTAAGGTACTCAGAATCAATTCTCACATGTTATTTAATGTTGTGGTTTCTTTTGAACTCTTCATCATGCCAATGGCTTACATCTTGCATTTTGCTTAACAGATACCAGAATATTGATTTCCGAGTGCACCATGAATTACGAAGCTACTGTGAGAGCCGTTTGTCGTCTGGGTACTGAATCCATTCACAGCTCACATATACATGTTCTTTAAAATTTAAACTCTCTGAGCTCTCTGTACTCTTGTAGGTAGGAATGCTGTTATCTTTATCTCAAATTGAATCTTATCCATCTTTAAGCTTACATTATCTAAAATAGAAAAAATCTTGCTTGTGTTGTGCGAAATGCACTTTTGGATTTTTCAGAAGTACCTCAAGATATGTTCTCTGGTTTTAGATGCGAAAGGGATTACATGTTATTTGAGCTGTGTTCTTCTAACTAAACTGGAATAAATATTGGCGAGCTATTAAGTTCAATAAATTGATAAAATTTAAAACAATTATTTAGCTTATTCAGCTAAAGCTAACATGAAAAAAACAATCATGTCTCTGGCCTTACGGTGTATTTAGATTGCAATCATTTCCTATCGCTCGTGATCTATGAATCCTTACCAGGAGAGAGCCTTATGTTTAGAGATTGTTCTGTAAAACAACCTCTGCTTTGGTTATGCAGTTATGGCCTCATAGAGTTTTAGAGAGTGCCTGAATTACATTCAAATGAAAACGATTATTAATTTCACAACTTAACACCATTTAATTTGATAACCATGGCGTCTTGGCCAACTTGCGTTAATTTCACAGGGTTCCTACTCACTCACCAACACACAAGTACTGGCTAACTCTGTCTGCTCAGGCTTGGACATATGGGAAGAAAACACTTAGTCCTCTGGGATTTGAACTTGAAACATCATGGTTCTCAACCCACACATTGTCTACTTGGCCACACCCTTGGAGCAACAAGTTTAACACCTCTTCTATGTGTATTGATAGAATCCAAGAGATAGAATGAATAAATGCAGTTGCTAACTTCTTTTCTGCAGTTGCTTGTTCTCATATGTTTTGCTTTTCTATTCATGTCGTTTAACTGGGAAACAATTAAATTAAGTCTGGTATCCAACTCAACTAGCCAATATGATCTTACATAAATCTGATTTGATTTGGTCTTAGTGGATAATGATAGCTAAATAATAGACCATTTTTATGCCGTATTTTCTTTTTTCTACAGATTGCAACATAGATGGGATGATATATGTGCCTTCCGTGTTTTTCCGTGTAAATGTCAGCTAGCATTGCAGCTTTGTGAACTCAAGGATGACTACATTCAACAAGAAATCAGAAAACCGTCGAAGGAAAAAACTTGCAATGTATGTTATCATTTAGTAAAAAATTGCTTCTTAATGAGAATCCTATATATTTTCTCAGGTTTATGAAATGTAGGTTTGCTACTGTATGCACTATATGTTGATGCATGGATGGTTTGTGGGGCTCATGATGCCCCTGCTTTCTGCAAATCAGAAACAACATTAGCATTTAGTTGTTCAGTATGATTGGAGTTTATGATGCCCATGTAGCAAATTTCCTGGTTGCCTTTCTGTGCCAAAGTTAAAATAGACTTGTGTGATTCACTGTGTAAACTACTGATAGAGTGAGTCGAGAAATGAAAATGTGTGAAACTATCTTTGAGATATTAATATATTTGTGTGTGCTGCACTCATGCACATATTGTCAAAAGTCATGTTTCTTTTCGAAAGATCTCTTATTCTGAAAGATAATTAAATCAATTGACTTGAAAGTCTTGAGGATTAGAAGTCAATCTGGTGTAGAAGAGAAGCAAACAGATTTGTCCACTAGAGACTGATCGTTTTACTTCCTTTTTTAGCTGTGCTAAGGTTCATGTTACCCCTTGATATTTCCCTATTCTTTAACCTTTTTTTTCTTTATGTTTTTTGGTTCTCAAATTGGATGTATTACTATGAATAATGAACTTCTTTAATTATATCTAACATGCTCATCCTTGTTCCTTCTTATGTGCATGAAACAATTGATTGTTTGCTTCCTGGGGGTTGGCTGTGTGTGTATGTGTTGTACTCCAATTTGCTTGAATGCTTTCATGTTTGTGTATTCTGACAAATACTGAATTAATCTCCAGTGATACTTTTCCTCTGATTATTTAATTTGCAGAGTGTAACAGGATGGTTCTCCTTTCATACTGTTGATTGCTTGAGACGTTGTATTGATGTGAGATTTATGTCAGTATGCCCTCATCCTCGTGCTGAGTCTTTACTAAATTCTATTTCCACCCGCTTCGAAAAGTCAAAGAGGACTCATACTTATTTGAAAGTTGCAAGACCGGAAGAGCAAGAAAAAGTCAATAAAGGTTTAAAGCAGTCGGTGTTATTTGTAGTCTATTTTATGAATTTTAAGTGTTGACATAATTATCTATCAGGAAACTTAATTGTTAATGTAATTAACTTTCTTATTTTTGGAAACTTCTGAATTGTAAATATTAAAGCTAAAATTATTCCTACAGCTGATTTGCTCTCTGAAGTGTTTCAAACTTCTGGATTTTATTTTAATCTTACTATTGATATATTTTATCTTCCAACTAGTTGTCATTTTAGTAATATCAGTGCCTTCACTCAAGTATTTTCTCTTAATAAGTTACTTGAAATGTCAGATGCAGAAAACAATGAAGTCGATGAACAAGCAGAAAACCATGACGTTGATGAACCTGATGATTTAGAAGATTATGAAGATGAGTTTGATGATGATAATGTTGAAGAGGAGATGGATGCATGTGAATCTCTTGACCTCGTAAGTTCATATTTATATATGGGATGCATTCACAAGTAATTTGTAATAAGCATTCCTCATTATGAAGTCACCTGATGCATCGTCTTCTTAGGCTGTCCAGGAAGGGGATGTCTCTCTACATGATGATCCACGTATCCTTGGAATAAGACCATATTTATTATATCATTCTTCTCTTATTTGCACATGCTGATGGATGGGATTAGTTGAATGATCAGTAAACCTGCAAGAAAATTGGCACACTCCTTTTGCCTTCTCCTTCAAGGTCTGATTTTATGGTTTAGAGTCATACTCCTTTTGCCTTTTCCTTTCTAGGGTCTTCTAGTGATCAACTTCTGGTTTATCAACCTTTGGCATTGTGTGCCAAGGATTTTGTTGGCAATTTTAGTTTCCTATATGCTACACAGATACAAACCACGATAATGTTTCAAGAGATTACTTGCAAGAGCTCTTTGGCAATTTTCCATCGAGTACAGCTGGGACGGATGAAGTGCAAGATGATCAGAGTCTTGGAGAATATCAGATATATGACCAATACAACGATGACTCTTATTCCGAAGATGAAGATTACTAAGACATCATGTTAGTGTTCTTTTTTCTCTTTTGCACAATCATACTTTCCTACTTCTGGCAGTTTTCCATCACTTTCATACCATAATCTTTTCCATGCTAAATCGTTGTGGGTGATTTACATCTTAAATCATAAACAAATATTTTCTGGTGCAACTAATTTAGTATTCTTTCGATCTTGAATAGTTATTCCTTTTTCTCCGTCATACTAATCTCAGTGAACAGTGTTTTGGTATGGCTACTAACTAACTCCCTCATCCTGTTTCGAATCTTTTTAGGGGTAATTGCAGGCTAATTAGTGATGGAGTGAAGAACTGCTGCTGCAGAAAAGGGTGGGAATGAAGTATTTGCCTGAGCTCAAGTGAAAAAAGGCATAGTGTTTCCTTTTTTTGGTTTAATTTTATTTTGTTTTAATTTTTATGCTACATTTCTGTCTTTAGCTGGCTAAATGCTGAAGACATGAAGAAATACATAAATTACCCCCTAAACTTGTTCTGGAAAATCACTTAGCCCATTTTAACTTTACGAGCATCTTGTTACCCCTTATTCTTGTCTGAACTATTAAGGCAATCCCGCGACCTTAAGCTGCCATGTGGGGAAGGCAGTGAACTCACCTCCAATTAGGAGCGTGAAGGCAGCATACGACTAACAGAATGAATATTTTCGATCAGAAGCTAACTTGTGCCAAGTGTAGGGGTGTTTTTGGTACTATCAATAGTAAGTAATAATTCGCGTCAAATTTGAAGGTCTTTTCACCTTGTCTCTTTATTTAATCTTCTCTGAACTTTGGATGCAAGTACCAGCATAATAAGACAACTTTGTTATTTGATTTATTATTCTATTTCATAATTGTACCCTGTCAAAACCAACAAAATTGGCTAAAGTCTACATTTAATTGCCTATAATACAAAAAACAAACCATCAATCCATGTAATTACAATTCTTAGCATATTCTTAATAAGTTCAAAAAAAAAATGTGTACACTCAAGGATGGAAAGATATAGGCACAATAGGGGTTGAGAATCATGAGGTCAAGGTTGTGGAAAAGTTAAAATTTTTTACTAGAGCATTCTAAAAAAAAGTGTTGATATTTTGAAATTCGAAGATAGTAATTAACAAGAGTCGGGAATTTGAACTAAAGGATTCTAAAAGAATGCAAGATCAATTGAGACGACGTCAGAAATTTAGTCGTCAGAAATTTAAACTAAAGAACTATAAAAATTGCAAGTATGTGATACTAAGATTCGAAGATCGTGGCAAAATCAGAAATTTAAATCAGAATCATATCCTAAACATGAAAATCCACATATTATGCATAAAGTACATGAATTCAAACTCAAACACAAGTGAAACATACAAAAAATATAGCTAAAAGACTCTAATTTTCACACCTTAGTGTATAATAAACATCATTTTCAGCATCTTTTGTTAATACCAATTTTTTTCTCCTTTTTTTCAACTAATGATCTCTTTCCCTTCTCATATATATATATATATTCCACTTATGATCCCTTCGTTAGAAGCAAAGAAAAACAAGTGAAAACTTTGTAAATTTCTAAGTAAATAACCAAGAATACAATTTTCTTGTTCTAGGCAACATACATAAATGGGGAAGAAAGTCATAATGAATAATTTTCAATATCAAAAGAAGAAGAAATATGACTTCAACAAATTGATAAAATTGTTGAAACCAAAAGTATATATTACTGACTCTTGTAATTTCAAGAATCTTGTTCAACAACTCACTGGAAATAATAATGGTTCAATTATTTCATCATCATCTACACCAACTCAAGATCAAGTAATCCAAGAATTGGATTTTTGTGAAGAATATAAGAGAATAGAATCATGGTTATTATTGGAGTCTGATAATTATTATAACTATGTAGAGTATCATCAACAACAACTAGTGTCTCTATATGATTTTGATTATGATTTATGTAATCTTTTCTGATGTATATAAACATTTCATGTGCATATATATGAATAGTCTGATCTTTAACTGCAATAGCTTAATTATCGTTAAATTTGTGTCCTTAGCGGCAATAATTGTAAATGTCTCTTAAGGCTTAATTACCGCATCGGTTTTTGACCTGTTTTTTGTAGTGTGATTACTTGTAATTTTTGGTAAGTAGTAAATGTTACTCAAAAGGATAAAATTCCAAAGTGCCACATTTACAAATATTACATGTTCTTTGCTTGTACCATATACTATACAAATGTACATCATGTAGTGAGAATAGGTGGGAGATACTGAGATTTGTTGCCAAGAATAGCAGCTTTTGTGTCTGGGAAGAACTTGAATCCAGGAAGTGTTGTAATCTGTCCTGTGTTCGAATTAACATCGATAGGGTAGCGAAGAAGGTGGCCTGGAAGATCTAGATCAAATGTATCCCTTGAATAAAGTTTCCAGCTCTCATCAGCCATGCCATTTACTTTCCTAACACATTCTAGACTCGAGGGATCCGCGAAAGAGTCATCTGCATAGTTTAGATGTTCACACCATAAGGACATTCGAAAACCGTAGATTTTCCCTCTAGGTGGTTGATTAGATGCAAGATGATATGGTTGGTAGCCACCCATAGCAATCTCAGAATCTCTTGCACCATCCATTGACCTTTGATTGATGTTAGCAGATCCAATTATAATGTATTCGTCATCAACTTCAAGAAAGAACAAAAAGAAGCAAACATTAGTTTGATCCAAATGATCAATAGAGCTAAATTGGTACTCCCTCCGTTTCAATTTGTTTGTTTGGTTTCTGACTTGACATGGAGTTTAAGAAAGTAAAGAAGACTTTTGAATCTTGTGGTCTTAAGCTAAAGGTGTGTAGAATGTATCTCTTAAACATGTCGTGAAAATGTAGAATTAAAAGTTGTCAGAAAAGGAAGGAGATATTCTTTCTGAAACGGATTAAAAAGGAAACTAAGACAAATTGAAATTGTTTACTCACCGATCATCATTTTTGAATGAACGTAAATCATAAAGCGCCTGAATTCTTGAGCTCTCGCATAATTAGTATCAGGAACTGGTTTCTCAGGAGGTTTGTATTCTCCAGGCTTTTCGACTTCACGGTTTCCAAGACAGAAGAATGTCAAGTACTCTCTAGGATCAGCAGTAGTATTTCCCTTGGCCTTAAGGGCATTGCATATGTCTGTGTACATCATTTCCATTGTCCTTTTTTGCCAATCTAGAATTGCCTGAACAGAATCACTTTCCGGTATACCTTCTGGCCACATCGGTAGAACAATATAAACCGTAAATCTCTCCCCTGCTTGAATCTTGCTCACAATCTTAAGTGAGATCTCCTTTGGGATAAGATGCAAAGCTCCGATATCCTCGAGCTTGATATCATTTACAGGCTTCCAACCATAGCAACTTCCAATGAAGTATTGGTTTTCAATGTAAATGAAGTTCTTAGCTCGACGAATGGCACTAATGTATGCATCGTGGATACTTTGATCAATGACGTTGTTTTTCCCAGTAACAAGGCCTACCTCAGAAGCTTCTTCGGGGTTTACAGGGAAGTCAGTAACAGCACCACCATCAATAGACCGAAATATTTGAACATTCCAGGTTTCTCTATCTCTTGATGCTGTAACTTCCGTTGGACGAATAATAAACTTATCAAGCTCATTCATTGAGTAGATAAATCTATTTCCAATCTGCTTCCTCCACCTTTGCTCAAAATTATACAAGACATCCCATGCAACGGGCCCTTCTAGCCTACAATGAATGTCATGCCAAGGCTCTCTTGGACCACCTTTCGCGATTGAAGAGCCTGGAAAGCTAGGCTGATAGAAATCTTGCTTATGTACTGTGTCCAATGTCCTGAATAATGAGTGATCTCGAGTATCATATCGACCATCACAAAGATCAATACCACCAAGAAAACTTACTATCATCCTTTTATGTGACATCCCTCCTGGAATTTCAGTGTCTACAACAATCGTCTTTTGATGATGAGTAAACATTGTACCAACTTGAAACCCCTGAATCACTGTCTTTCCACTATCAGCATTACGCGGACATAAACAACAGTGGACATCTGTGTTCTTAAAATAATCCGCGGTTTCTTGATCATGAGTTGACATTAGTCCATCTCTTTTTAGTACCTCATCTGAAGTTATATCATCCCAAACTAACAAAAGAACATTAACTCCTTCACTTGCTTTCTTTTTCAGGAGCTCCCCGAGAGTAAGTTCTCCGCCTACCTTTGGCCTTTTTGGATTTCTTATCAAGGTAATTTTCGTATACACAGACCATCCGGCTATATAAATCATATGCTTTGCATTGTTGATTGCATTAAAAATGTCTTCCCAACATCTCTGAGGTTCGAAAAGTCCTTGTGACTTGAGATAATGTGTGATATCATCATCTGAAATATCTGCATCGGGGTAAAGTGTAACTTGACACCCCTGTCTCTCCTTGAAAAATGTATACGGGACTCCTCCAAATGCAGGGGTAATGCCTCTAGACCAATTACTGTCCTGCTTTACGCTATAGAACTGCAACCTTACATGGATTTTTGAATGACCACTTATCGGATGCCTCTCTTCATCTACTATAGGTACCCATCTATCAACTATATATCGATTCAAGACTTCCTCAACAGGGAGATAAGCTCTTCCAATTAGTGTTGCACTAACAGGATTCTCATCCTTTACTGTAAATATGATGTTAGAAACCTCATGAGCACAGTAGAATCGAAATGTGTCATTCCAATGAGGGTTGGAAGGCTCATTTTCCGCGATTCTAGTTCTTCCAACTCTAGCCTTATCTAAATCTATGGTTGCATAAATTTTTGTAGCAGAAATCTGCAGTATTTGTAACACATTGTGAAAAAAAGTTTAAAATGGATAACGGATAGAACTTTCTCTGTCCCAATTTATGTGACATAGTTTGATTTGGCACAAAGTTTAATAAAGAAACGAAGAGTTTTGAAATTTGTGGTCTTAAAGTACTTCTTGACAGTCATTTCATTAAGGGTAAAAATGGTAATTTTGAAGTTAAATTGTTTCCAATTATAGAGAAGTGACATTTTCTCTAAGATGGACTAAAAAAGAAAGTGTATGTGTCACATAAATTGGGAGACAGTAACAAACTAATTATATTAAAGACGGTACCTTTGGCGCGCAGAAGAACAATTTCTTGACATTGTTCAAAACTCTTTTGGTTAGTTTCTGGGGAGATGTCTGTAAGTAAAGATATGGAGATTAGAAAAATACTTGAGGCTAACATGTATCAAAAATTAATAAGCACATACATATGTATTTACCACCAGTATATTGAGAATTCATTTGTACTAATATAATGTCATCACCCTTAATCAACACTTGTTAGGTTTCACACTTTATTGGTTTTAGATTTTAGTAATTTCTATAACTGATTGAACTAAAAATAGCTGACAAAGGTATCGTATATGTATAATACATGTATAACATGTGTATGATTTTGTATAATAAGACATAATTTATGTATATCGACTAGAAAAAGTAAACAGTAAATTTGTCCGGATATTTCCATTAGCTATATGTTGCTTCTTCTCTATGGGAAAATAAAGAAACAAGATTTTGTGTCACATGGCTAGATTTTTGTCATTTTTATATCTTGAATTACTATGCTATAGGAGTAATAAATTTCTAAGGCACACAACCCTTCTTTGTATAAAAAATATTATTCCAAGTTATAATCAACAATAATGTCTCTCGTGAGTGTGGCATGCACCTTTGTATCTTTCCTATTTGCTATAACGAAAGATCTACCTCACCTAATGGCGCTTCAAAAGGCTGTGATTCTATGGGTTCGACTATAAGCCCATGTAGTTGGGAGGTGTTAGCCTCGAAAACCTTTGATATTTTGGAATACACCACGAGCAATCATACTCATCACCATTAATACATCTAGCTCATTAGGTCTCATAAAAGATTGAATGAGTTCATTAACACTGAACCATTATTTCATAGTTTTACTACAATTATGCCTCTTAACCATGTGCAATTATGACCAAACTAGTACATGAATTAATCCACTTGTCAATTTTATTTTTTTTTTTCTCTTTTTTCATTGCTTATTGTCAAATTATAAGGCCGATTCAGTACCTAGAATGGGTAGAGTCAAAATAATTCTGATGATATGAATAAAACTTAAAAGAGATAATAGTAAAAACTAAAAAGTATATCTGAAGTATTACGTTTTTACGAGTTTTCTTATTGATAATGCAAGTGTTCACTTTTACTATGTACCTGAACTATCACCAACTATTTATTTCAAAACACACCTCAACTATCAATTGTTCTCTTTTCCTACCTGAACGATAATGATATTTCATAAATGAAAAGGGAACAACTGAAAGTTAATGTATGTTTTGATAAATAGCTAGTAATAATTCAAGTAGGAAAAACAAACCGCTAATAATTCAAATAGGAAACTCACAAAAACATGATACTTCAGATAATTTTTTTTATCATTTACTCAAGTTAAAACTATGTTTTCATATGTATACATAGTTCGAGCAGAAAACTTACTGGTCCACAACAATCAGCACAACCTGTCCTTATCTTATCAATTTCATAAATTGTAGCATGAAGAGTCCCATGCAACAAACGTGGACCCATTTTTCACCTAAGAGGGAGAAAAAATAACAGCAAGTCAAATGAGATAAAAATAGAAAGCACAAAAATGAAGAAAGTAAGTAAAAAAGACTGAGAACCTCAAAAAGGTAGTTTTTGTCCTTAAGGAGATGAGAATTTGTGTTATATAATAAAGACTTATATATATATAAAGAAGACAAAAAAAAGTTTTACTAAAATTTTTGGAATCATGTAATACATGAGTTGAAGCAACTTCTTTAGGAGGAATCACCTATTCTAAAGAAATATCTTTTGCTTTCAATTGCTTTGTTTGTGAGGTTTGTGTACTTGATCCCAAAGAAGAAGTAAATGATTTCATGATTTCTACAATATTGTATGCGTGTGCAAATACACTATTTATTTTTTCTAGCCAATATACATAGATTTTACACATATTATATATGGATTATACATATATCATATTTACCAGCTATTTTTAGTGTAATTAATTAGGTGGACGGTTATTATAAGAGGGTTATATATTAAAAAGTGAAATTACTAAATACCCTTTTTAAAACTTAAATATCCCATTAAACCCTTCATATTAACCTTAACTATTTTAAATAACTTACACAAATAGCCCAAGGCAACCCTTCATACTCAACCTTTAGTGGAAGCTTAGAAGCATCCTTTTTCTTTGCCTCAAGAGTTGTTTGGCAAGATTCTCAAGTAAAAGCAATATTAATCGTGTTAGATTTGTTATAAATATAGACTTTGTCGCTGGTCCGTTCCTATTTTGTTCATAGCTAACGAAAATATGTCACGAAGTAGAATTAGCAACAAATTTGTTATATAGCTACAAAATTTGTTTGTCGTTACTCCATCATTATTACTCAATCCAATTATGTGTGATTAAAAATCAAGACAATTAATTTATAAAATAAAGAATATCATATGTTCTCACTATATTAAACTGAAATCACACACCCAAAAGTATAGACTATATTCTATATATATATCCAAACAGAGTTCTAACAGCTTGAATATGAAGAACACATATCCTTCTCTTTCTCTTGTAAAGGAAAAGAGAAATATAAGTAGCAAGAAAAACCATAGTTAAAATGTAAACAAGATAGAACAGAATAATTTCATCCGAGAATCGAGTTTATTGATTATTGTTATAAGCTTATAACACAGTAGATAATGTTGATGGAAGAGGTATGCAGCACCAGCAAGAGTATGCTAAAGTAACAAGGACTATAAGACCAACGGCCAATGCTGTTAAACTGATCGTGTACTTTGATTTTTCACTGATGGCAATATGCTGAATCTTCATACTTTCCATCCCACCTGTTGATCAGATCATGTTCAACGATGAAGTTACTCACGAGTTCCTTCTTTACTTGGATACAACGTTAAGCAACCACAATTGTTAATACAGTATGCAAATGAAAATTGCACCAGTTCATACCTGTCTTGTTCATTTTCTGACACCTTAAGCTCGAAATCTTCTTCAAATGGCTCAAATACAAGGTTGACTCGCTCGTCCTCAACATCTTCAAGAGTTGAAGGGTCCCACTGAGGATGATTGCAGGTTAGATAACAACGTCCCAAGGTGGAGAGGACGCAAAGAGAGAGTAAAGTTAGTATAATCACATTCAAATCCATTACATAAATCATCAAAAAATGCTTTAATTTCCCAAAATGTAGAATGTGACATAATTAGAAACACAAAATGTCCCCGAAAACGTGTGAGTGTGTGTGTGAGAGAGAGAGACATACTTTCGGAGAATTGTCCTTGTCAATGGTAAGAGCTCTGATACCCTTCATAATATGAGACGGAATGCAAGTTAGATTCGAGAAGATCAATTATATCGAAAGCTGAACAGCATTTCAGTGATTACCTCATAGACATCACCAGATATTCTTGCTCTTAGTGTATTTATTGTAATTCTGAATTCTTTCTTCAGACATTCAGATAAGGTTTGCTTCCTCCCTTCCCGAATCTGAAAATATTCGAACATATATAAAACAATGCAGAGTATACAGCATAAGAAAAATAACATAACTTTATGCAACTCTTTTGATCAAAAGGATTAGCAAAATAACATTGATAGGAATCCAAAAACTCTTCAAATTGCTACTAAATATGCATCACAAGATTCGGTTAACGCATAACAAGTCAAGCATATCTTTCCCTTTTAACTCAAAATGTACAACTGATGTAACATTTTCACCATATCCTTCAAAGCAATTACTGTCTACAACTTATTAGGAGCACAGATGTTGTCTTCACGAAAGCCAATATCACTATGAACCTACTAGTAACAGGAAAAGTCGAATAAGCAAAGTCTGCTCCACTAGAATTCTAGTGACACAACAATGCTTTTGTCCTAATTCACAGTTAGGTGCTATTTTTCATAAGTTTGAAGAAGATAGACTATTCCAGCACTAGATAAATTAAGAGCTGCTGTATCAAATGCGAAGGGAATGTGACCATTTAGATGGTCTACTCTATGATAGACTATAAGGACTCAGAAAAGAAAGATTATATGAACCATCACCATATCCGGAAAGGAAAGTATTGACTGATTTTGTATGAAACAAAAAGGAGGAACTAACCGATCTTAGAGTGATTTTTAGACCTGTTGGAGATGACCGTTTTAGGCCTTTAAGCACCGGCACAATCCAATTATTTCCCTCTTTGCCAGCTTCAGTTTCCTGAAAAGAAAGAAACCATCGAGTTATTTATGTTATATCTCTCACAAATCATCATGTTTACAATGCTATGAAGAATTGTCTTACAACTGAACTGATAATATCTGCAACAGAATCCTTGGAGAAGCACTCATCAATTATTGACTGCCTGCATGAGCTAACATATGTTACTCTTGATTTTGTCAAGGAAAGTGTATAGGGTACATTAATTAATACAAATGTTACTTTTTCAAGATACTTTCTTCATCGATCTGAACGTCTGTCGAGAATTCCTTGATTGCAGATCCGACAGCATCCTCGTCGCCAGTGTTTAAGTTTAGTAAGTGCTTCTCTAGCTCTGGCAGTTTCTGACATTTTAAATAACAAATAGAGTTACCTCTATAATTGATCAAAGAACAGAAAATACAATCTCAAGTCATTCACAAAATCGAACACCGTTAAAATTTTATGTACTTTTATGTTTTTTAAAAATTTTGTGCTTTCTCCATCTGCAGGGACTATGTTGATTTTCTGGCTGCCTGGCAAAAAAGTCCTATTATGAACTAGGGAACTTGACGAGAGACAAATCAAACAACGTTTGTTGATAAAGTGGTTTATAAGAGAATAACAACGTTTGTTGATAAAGTGGTTTATAAGAGAATAACTCAGCCTTTGCTTCCATTAGTCACCTTTACTGGATGGCTCATTCCAGTCTGAAATCACACAGTCGAAACAGTTGGTTGGCAGTTCAAACCTTAGATGAAAGCATTCTCTAAGGGCACTGCCCGAAGGGCCTCTTCGCGGTATGTACATGTATCAATCAAGTGAATTTTGTACTGGTGGGATCCATTCAATAAAAGAAAGAAAAAGCAATTCAAGGTCAAAGGCCATAAGGGCATTGAGGGGGCTGCCCTATGAAGCCACAGTAGGGGAGGGAGAGATTCTTTCTCTTTACTAGAGCCAAGACTATACATAATACAGGGAGAGAAAGACTTGAGTCGACTCAAGTGGAAATAATTCTGGATTTGAATAATTTCAAATTAAATAATGTACATACAAGTTTATCAACATGTAGGAGAACTGGAGAAGGTATCCAATGAAATATGTATTTTGGCTATCCAATGTATTATTAAGGTGGTTTTCTACTCTGATATCTTCTGGATATTCCAGTTGAAGCTTATCCAAGGTCTATTACATGATACGATATTCCAATTAAAACGTATGTCTGGTCCATTACATGGAAATGAATTAAGGAAGATAAAGTGTTCCGTCATCCATGAGATAAAATCTTGTTTTTATGATTTGTGTTTGGAGTAAGAGATTGTTGTCCATTAGACTCACCTCCAGAGGTACAAAATGTGTTGCAAGTCCAGCAGCAACCAATTCTTTACCGTTCAGCCTTGCTCCAGTTAAACCCAAGTATTCCCCTACATAAACAGTAAATACATCACAAATTCTCTCTTGATTCTTCGATTGACATAAATAACATAAAGACAAACTTCCTTGTCCTGATGCTATTTCAATGCTTACCGAGTCTACCAGGAAGCCGAGAAAGCATGTATGAGAAACCACAGTCTGTGTGGAAGCCTATACTTGCTTCAGGAGTGGAGAAAACCTATAAAACAAGAGTAAAATGCAATATAGTTCATGCATTACTTGAAGAAATAAAAGTACAATATGCAGTAGTAGATATATATGTACTAACCGTCTTTTCAGTCACAACAGAGAACTTCATTGGAGCCATTAAGGATGCACCTCCACCCATTGAGATTCCATGAACAAGAGCAACCTGTACAGTGCATAAAATGAAAGTTGGAGATGAGTTTTCAGAATCAACACGCTCTCGTTTCTATTTCAATATAAGGATTTCAGAAGAATCATATGAATACTGCACCGTGGTTTTCTTATATGTATGAATGTGATTGCAAAGCCAATACATTCGATAAACAACTTCGAGGCAGGAATCCTCTGTGAAGTACAAGTTCCAAATGTCAGTCAACAAATGGTAATTCAATAGTCTAACGCTATGTCGCTCGAACTCTCCAACAATGATGCAGCACAGTGTCAGATCCTCCAAAAGTAGTGATCCGACACGCACCTGGTGACATTTTTTAAGAGTCCAAGCAACATAGGTCTAAAGTAAACAACTGAACTTTTACTGTTACAGTCTCTTACTTGAATTCCTGCCATTATAGAACATTTTCAAATCCCCTCCAGCAGAAAAGGCCCGGCCAGCTCCCTGTTCATTTTATGAAAAATGAAAACAAGGCTAAACAACATTTTCAAAATTCTCATCTCAATCATTTGTCAGCAGTAGCTAGAAATTACAATAATATAAGAAACAATAAAATTTGAAAATTTTGGAGAGCAGAAACAGATTACTAACCTTGATGATAACAAGTTTTGCTTTCTCATCTTCCTCCCACTTCTCGAGATTCGCTGCAAGCAGTACTACCTACTTGAAGGAAATTAAAAGTTTTATTATAGGCACTGAACTATATTTACATAATCAGGTCACTAACAAGATACTTAAAAATTAAAACCAAATCTCTATGATACGTAGTACTCCGTCTGTTTCAATTTGTTTGATGGTTGTCTTCTGTTTCAAAAAGAATGTCTCTTTCCTTTTTTAACAACTCTTTTAATTTCAACTTTCTACCTTACATGCTTAAAACCACAAGATTAAAAGACATTTTTGTACATTCTACTTTTCTTTAGTTTAAGACCACGAGATTCAAAATTCTTCTTAATTTCTTAAACTCAGACAAACAAATTAAAATAAAGGGAGTAATTGGTAGCTTTCTTAAACTCTGTATCAAATGAAAGTCAGACAAACAAATTGAAACGAAGGGAGTAATTGGTAGCTTTCTTAAACTCTGTACCAAGTAAAAGCCATACAAACAAATTGAAATGAAACGAGTAATTGGTAGGTTTCTTAAACTCCGTGTCAAGTGAAAGCCAGACAAACAAATTGAAACGAAGTGAGTAATTGGTAGCTTGCATAGATGAATCCAAAATTTGAACTTCATGGTTTTAGAATCAACATTTTACCACAACTACATGATCTAAGCTAAAGTTACTGAACCCTATAGGTTCTTCACTAGGTCCACCCAAAATCTTTACACTATCGATGCATATAACTTAAATCCGATGTAACTAGAAATAGATAAATTTCAAGAATTCAAATTCTTCAACATACCACTTTGGGTGAAATGACATTCAACTGTTTTGGGTTATTTAAGGTAACAACTCTAGCATTTCCAAGTTCTTCAACCAGAACAACCTGAAATGAACAATCAAAATAATTCAAGAATCAAGATCCACTAGAAGATAATTATTTGATACATGTAAAGAACTTAACTTTATACCCTTTAATTGAAATTTCAACTAACCTCTTGTTCAAGATTTACTGTTTCTTGAGCCATGATTAATCAAATTCCCAAAACAAGAACCTTTATAAGGAAAACACAATTTAAATCAAGAGAACCTTAAAATACAAATACTAAGTATAATTGCACGAGTGAAGTCGGAAAAGGATAGAATATACACAAAACAAGGTGGGATTGCACATACAAGATCAAATTAGGATGTTGAAAGTGACTTATAAAGGGAATGGTAAGCTTATTATTAGTAGTTGTAGATGGTTGTTGGCTGAGTTTTCTTCCTAGTGTTTGGTAACATCATTACCTACCTACCACTACCCCTTTTCAACTTCTTTTTATCTTAAATTAAATATATAAATATATCTTTAAATTTGCTTTCAGCTGACATACATGTACTTATATAATCTACGTGATATAATACACGTCGGATGTCACATAAATTATTGAGTAGGACACAAATTGTTTTGTACGATACCAAGTAGGACGTGTGTGTTTACTCATTACAAATTAGCCTATATATGCACATTCAAAATTGAAGGAATAGATGTCATATGAAGCCAATTAAACAATGTGCGTATGTGCTTATGTGTTAAGACAAACAAATTGAATAAATTTTGATAATCATCTTAGAATGTTATCTTCTCATCATATTGACATAAGAAAATCCACAATTTAATAGTACAATTTTCAGATATTTTTTTGAATACCTAAATTTAAATTTATAATTTATTTTAATTCCAAAAATTAATCAAATTGACTTTAAATAAGTGAAAAGTTTCACATAAATTAAGATGAAGAAAATAATATATTATTTATATAATATATATAACATATAATATGAATGTATTTGCACCGTTTATTACAAACTATATATTTACTGCATTTTTCAACTTATCAAATTAGGATAACTATAATCGGTTACATGTTGTTTAAATATCAAATAAAATTATTAAAAATATACAAAATAAAAAATTTCTAATATGCCTTGAATAGTAAACGAACATTTATGTGACTTCATGGTTTGATTATCTAACCCGTCCAGCAGCCCATATTGACCCGTTTGAGTCCTACCAACCCCCATTCTGAATTTTGTGGACTTGAGAAGAATTCACGGTGCAATGTAGCTTTATGCTGTTCGAATTTTTAAAAATATTGACCGTGCATATTGAATACGTATTTGGAAAAAAATTTAATACGGGTATAATAACAATATTGGAAAATCCCCATAGATGATATCTCAAGAGATTGAATAGGTGGCAATAAACCAAAACCTTAGCTATGTTGATATCATATTTTATTTACGGTTTAGTTTGGTATATTAGAAATACATGTATTGTGAAAATAAAATTTTGAAAAAAATATATTCTCCATATTTTTTAACTTTGTACATTTTCAAGGGCAATTGTGTCTTTAATCATGTTAATATATGCATTAATAACATTAATATTTAATACTATGGTTTGCTAAGTTCTGTCTCAGATTCAATTTGTTTGACTTGTTTTGACTTGACACAGAGTTTGAAAAAAGAAAGAAAGACTTGAATCTTGTGGTCTTAAATTAAAGATATGTCAAATGTACCTATATATTCTTTAATACTCTGGTCTTAATGTCATATAAAAAGTTGGAATTAAAGAGCTGCTAAAAAATGAAAGAGAATTTTTTTTTAAAAATGGATTGAAGAGAAAAGTAGGTTAACAAATTGAAACCGAAAAAGTAATAGTTATACATATGATTTATACTAAATAAGTTTTAAAAATGTACAAAATAAAGAATAAATTAAATATTATCATAACTAATACGTGCATTATTTTTTCTAATAGCTTCTACCAAACGATGCTTATTCTTATTCAAATTTATGGAATGGATTTTATTAGCTACCAAATGTCAAAGTGGAAACTATTAAAACCAATATAAAGTGAACTGGACCGGGCCTCAGAGCCCAAAACTATCTATTTTGATATGAGGACAAATTGGGTTGAAAAGATGTTGGAAGTAACCACTATTTTGGCTGCTATTTAAGTGTAGGTTTACAAAATATTTAAATTTTAGCCACTTCTTTAAGGGATAAGAAAATAAAAACATATGTTAGAAATTAATTTACTCCACAGTATTTAATTTATTATTCTACATCTATATTTTTTCTAAATGGTGAAATTAGATGCATAATATTGCACTAGAAAAACATAAATGAGAAGTGAGACCTTGATTGATATAGACATCAACATTTCATATGGAAGAACTTCGACATGTGTTTTGACTGTTGGTTACAATTTTCCAAAAACCAATGGTTTCCAAGAAATATAACAAAGTCCAATACGATAAAATTAGTTTATAAAAATATAATTATTCAATCAGTTCAAATAACATATGTTGTTGACCTATTTATATATATTAACTTAACCAATTTTGATTTGTTCAATAAGCACATTTAAAAATCCGATTAATAAAAAATTGTCAAAATATTCTTTAAAAAACATTTTTTTTTGGTTTGATATGTAATATTTTTTATAAGTTCTTAAACAAGTTATTAAAAAATGAATAAATAATTTGAAATGTAATAAGTATTGAACGGATTGAATTACGATTTGTATGTTAGCCTAGTGAATTGATCAATTAATTCAATATTTCATTTTCATAGTTCAAATTTAATTTAGCCCGCTCATTTAATAGTCAAGTAACAAATTAATAATTTCTAAATTCACTTAAATTTAGCTAGAGAAAAGTATGTAGGGAGCAATTAATTACATGATGGAGATGAGTATACATTTATTAAATGTGTGAAAAGTATATTATAGAAGAAAACAAGAGTTGACTGACTTAGAAGTAGAATGAGTGAATGGAAATAGTGGAAGAGTAGAGGCAACTTAATTACTAGGGAATTAGATTTCTTGTCCTTGATTGAATTCTTTCGTTTTTTTTTTTTTAAAATAATTGGCAAATTATACTTCCGTCTTCCTCGGTCCTAATTTATGTGACACTTTTCGTTTTTCGAAAGTCAAACAATTTAAGTTTGATAGAATATTTATGCATAGAATCTTCAAAATTTCTTGAAACGAAATTTATATATTTGTAAACTATTATAACAATTGACAATTCAAAATATTTGAAAGATTTATAAAAAATTTAGGGTCAAAGATAAACTTATTTGAATCTCTAAATCTGAAAAATGTCACATAAATTGAAACAGAGGGAATACTAAACACTCTTGTAACTCAGTACTTAGGCCCCTTATATTATAGAGTTACTTTATAAATATAGTGACATAATTATGTACATATATACCTCTTGTATTATAAAAATCAAACATGAATAAAACATCTCAGATTAGCAAAGTTTTGACATGATCGCTAATTAACATGATTCTAAAGGATAATTCACCGCACAAAACATTTCACATTAACATATCAGTCCAGTGAAGAGGAAGGGTCGTACCTTATTCAAGAGGTGTGATGTAGAGGGTTATCGACAATTTAACCTAATTCAATTGTTAATAATTGTTTTCACGATTTGAACCCGAAATTCATATGGCTCTAATTATTGAAATTTTGAAGACAAAAAAAAAAGGAATCATTAATTTGGTCCGTTGAAGACGTTATTTTGTTTTCCATCTCACCTTCTTCCTTACGTCCACATGCATTATACATGTAATGCAACGACTCTTGCTGAATTCATGAAGATATACTTATTATTTATTAAAGCATGTTTGTTGCAATAGAAAATGTTTTTCTGAAAAATAAGTGAGTTTTTTTTTTTTTTACCTATTTAACGTTGTTTGTAAGCAAACAAAAGATTATATTACCTCAAAAGTATTTATGTATAATTTAGGTAACATTTTGGGGGTGGGGGGGGGGGGGGAGACAAAGAATATGAAATGTTCTTATTTTTCTTATTCCATTAGGGAAGTGAGAATGATCCCACATAATTGGACCGGGACGAGATTCTTGGACTCGTTATATAGCTAGGGGAATTTTTCTTCTTTTGAGCTAAGTTTTTAGGGTGTGAGTTAGACCCGTGATTCATTTTCTTAATATGGGTATCAGAATCAAATCCATATATGATCGATGTGGGGCCTCGGATCGTGCAGGGAGAGAGGGTGATGATATATCCCCGAGGCCCCGATTCATGATTGTACACGCTCCAAGTCGGACAATATACTAACTTTTGGAGCGTGAGTTGCACCCAAAAATCCATTTTATCAGGAAGTTTTTTCTAATTTTTATGAAACTTATTTTACTAAAGAAAATATTTTTTATAAAAAACATTTTTTAGAATATATTTTCTTCCGTTCCAAGTCCACCCTTAATGACTTTTATAATAAATGTCATCTTCATAAGTCATAACATACTGATAATTCTAATAACTGCATTGTCCTAATCTTTAATGCGTGTTATTTACGACTTGCAAATTAATATATTTCTATTTCCACCCTATAAATACCCTCAAAATATAAACTATTTTCCTCAAGGCAATTTCTCAAGCATTTCAAAAAAAAAAAAAAAAACACCCTCTTTTCTTTCCAAGAATTAACATTATCTCATCCTCAAATCAATATATATATATTCCCCTTTTCAAACCTAGAGAATGAATAAGGTATTTATATATTTTTAAATGTGTTTTTTTTTTTTTACTAATTTGAGTCTAGTTTTAATTGAAAAATGGTATCTAGCTAGCAAAGTGGCAATTTTTTTTAAAAATTATATTGGTTCATTTATTAATGTATTGTCTTATAAAATTTGGGCAGCAAAAGGTTGTTATTAGGTTATCCATAAATGGTCATGATAAAAAATCAAGGTCCAAGGCATTCAAAATTGCTGTTTCTCAGCCAGGTATGTAAGGTACATGTCATATATTTATTAGTTAGGTGCATACATTCGGTCCTTTGTTTCATTTTATGTGATACAATTTAGAAAACGATGAGGTCAGTCAGAACCTACCCTATTAGGTTAACCTCAACAAAAGAAAAACTTTATATATGTGTGTATATATCTTGAAGAACTACTATCATGTATTTTAAAAGGACCCTTCAAATATATCTGTTGGATTTGGACATCGAATCATCGTGCCCCTTTAGGCCCTCAAATTACTTCAATCAATGTACTAAAGATAGTGATGTACCTATCGTGTCCAAATCCTGAGTCCGTCTCTGCCCCTAAATATTTCAAACTCCTATTGATTTTTCTATGTCCCTCTAGGTGTGAATTCAGCAGCTATGAAAGGGGGAGAAAATAACCAATTAGAAGTGGAGGGGGAGCAAATTGATGCAGCAGTGCTAACCAAATTGCTTAGGAAGAAATTGAAGAAAGGAGCAGAGTTGTTAAGTGTTGGTCCTATTGACAAAAAAGATGATCCAAAAATAGAATTAGTTCAATATCCATTTTATTATCCATATCATGTTGTACCTCAATATCCATTTTATGAAGTTACAGAATCATATCAAGGTGGTTGCTCAATTTTATGAAATTAGTGTCGATTTATTGTCACAATTCATGAAGTAATATACTGTTGGGTTTTTAAGGTGTGAATATGAAATGAAGGGTTGTGATTCTCCTGAAGGGTTGTGGCCTTTATGAAATGTTGTGTCTTTTCTAAAGGGTTGTGACTGTTTGAAAGGTTGTGCCTTTTCCAAAGGATTGTGACATTTCTGAAAGATTGTCTTTTTTCCAAAGAGTTGTGACCTTTGCCCTTTGTTGGCCATAAATAGAGAGACTTCTCTCATTTTTCTGTATTGAATTATTCCCTTCTTCTGCATATATTTCTTACAAAACAAAATTGATCGATCGTGTCTGTGTGTGATCTCGTTGCTGTCTTTTTGAGTTCGTTAAAATTATCGAAGTTTGAGGTACCTCTACTTCTTTAATGGTTAATCCGTTTTATCTTGGGAGGAATTAATCTGCAACCTCGGATACTTAATTGAGGGGATTAAATTTCTCAATGACACACAGTGAGTTCTGTGGACTCGGATAGTTCTTTTCTTTTTCTTTTCATCTTTGAATTTGAAGTTGTTGAGTTTGAATTTATCCATGTTACTATATAAATAAATTAACCTACAATAATGTGTAACTCTTCATAGCAAGTCTGATACAATAACTTAAAATGTAGAGTAATTATTTACTATCTATAGTCAGGTAGATTGCTTTCATAGTGTCAACGTATATAACTTAAATCATTACGATAATTACTAGTCAAAAATAGCAAATCAATTACTTATATGCAAAAGAAAAGGGAGATTTAAGCAAACCTATTTTTTTTGGTGTTGCCAATTGGTATTGATGGATCTGCCTGTCTCCTCTGGTACCAACTAGGAAGAGTGTCAATTTTTTTTGACAATGCTGTTCTTAGTTGGCATCCAGGGAGCCAGGCAGAACAATTTCATTTCTTGGACTTGAATATATATATATATATATTCCTGCAAATTTCCACAAAGAAAATGTCACGTTAATAAATCGACTCATGTGTCCTAAAATCAACACAAGTGTTAGTACTAGAAGAGAAAGAAATTAAGCATTATTATTTATTACATTCTATTCATATTATATGTCTTTACTATAACAACATTTGACTAAACTATCATTTATCACACTAATTGGAGAAGTACGAGTGAATTTTGAAGAGTCAATAAAGTTTTTCAACAATTCAAATACTTAGGAACAAATTCAATCTTCTAAAACGACAAATAATATGGACCAAAGTAGTGATCCTTTATTTTCTATTGAAAAAATGTAACAATCTAGCTCGCTAATTTGTTAATTTGTAGTTCAAATTTGAGTAGAGTACATAATATAGTCGCGAAATGAAGGGACTCTCACCTACACCTTATTTCGTTCCCTTCACTTTACTTCACTCGTTATCACTAGACTCCGCATATCTCATGATAAGTGATCGAAAGAAAAAAATCATTATGAAGTAATTTGAGTGAGTGCTTTCTTAAAAGGACTTTGCGAAATATTTAAAGGTCTAGGAAAAGGCAAGACAACACAAAATCCAAGCCACTTTGGGCAGCAGACGGCAGATATGCCTACAAAACGCACATGGGTCGATATAATTTAATGATTATATTATATGGTGATAAAACCAAACAAATTGTGCGTTGCTTTGTGTATTTTTAAGAGTTTTGGATTTTTGCTTTTGATTTGAAAGATTCATCTTACTACTCACATAAAAAAAAAAAAAAACAATTCACTCCCATCATGATTACTTTAGGAAAAAAAACATTAGTTCAATAGGAAAATGACAAAATTACCCCTAAAGTTTGTGAAATGGAACGGATTTAACTTATGTGAACTACGGAATACATGACATTATTAAGATTCTGTTGTTGGAAAATAAGGGCAAATTTAAGTTATTTAACTAACACAAAAGATAAATTTATCCTCAACTATTAATAAAGGAAAAATCTATTCTATTTCGCATTATTTCTAAGAAAAATTGACAATTTGCCCTAGTTCAATTTAACTATATTTGGTGTTACAAATTTATTTTGGTACTACTACTTATTAGCATGACTTTTGACAAGGCCAAAGCCACTGCATGGGACAAATCCAGCCTTGATTGGAGGCGTTTGACGGATCCTTTCATGGGCATTAATCATTAATATATATCATTTAGAAGATAATGATAATAACTATAATTAGGTCTCATTTATTTTAATTAAGATTAATAATACTGAATTTAAATACATAGATGAATATTAATTAAGATATGCATTAAGATTTAGACGTTTGAATCTAAATATATACATATAATTATTTAGATTTTATATTCAAATATGATTATTAAATAATTAAAATTGTTTCATTTTTCAAAATTTGGATGTATAAAAGAAAATCTTTTAATGGTTCATGATTATAAAGTTTAACAAAATATTAAATTAATCCAATATTTGTTGGATATTTGGCCTGAGTTTCTTACCATAATTGGATTTTCTTTCTCTTACTTGGTCTTCCTAGTGGTCTTTTAACATATGGTGGCAATACAATTTGCTCCAACATATCATTGAAATTATATGCGTGGCATCCCAACTTAAGATAATAAGTTCCATATCAGCTAAGAGAGATGTTGAGTATATAAGTAAGCAGACATTACTAACTAGTGACACGTTTGAAAGGCATGCGGACCTAAGCCCAGAGCGGACAATTCACAGTCACGCATATGCCAGCTTTGTTGATGTAGGCTAGATTTCAATGAGTTTAGACAAATCCCGATAAAGCGGGACAAAACTTAGTGTTGAGTTTAGGAAAATCACATGCGGTGGGGGTAAACCCCAGTGAGGACGTTGAGTCCATAGAGGACGAATATATGACACCCTAATACATATAAGAAATGTTGAGTATATAAATAAGCAGAACTTACCAACTAGCTAGTTCAAAGTGGAAAATATCACTAAAGGAATGGATAGTTGCAACATGTGTCTTGAAAATTTCTATTGATTTAGTACGAAGACAAATAGTCCTCTCCATGTAGGTTGCCGTTAGGAGGGGCAGACGAGAGGGTCGAGTCGAATATGATGAAAGTCAAGAGGGGGGTGAATTAAAATTCCCTTCAGTGACTTCCTACTCTGGTCAGTCGACTCACCTGCACGTTAGTAAAATAGATATACAGAGATAGTAAAAGCAGTAAGTAAATGACACATAGAGCTTATACTAGTTCGGAACACCAATGTGGTGCCTACTTTCAGTCCCCTTGGGTTACAAAGGTTTCCTTAAGAGCTTGTTGAGAACTTGGGTGTTACAAAATATTACAATTAAGAGCCCCGTCTGATATGCAAATCAGATCTTCTTCTTCGACACAATATCTACTTGTATAACTTACACTCGGATTTTTCTTTCTCTTTTCTTTTCAATTGTTCACTCAAGTGTGTACAAAGTTTTATGAAAGATAAAAGAAGATTACAATATAAGTTCAAGTGAAGTGCATACTTCACAACTAAGGCTAGGAGAGGATTATATAGTGTTTGAGGACTGCTCTTGTTAAGGAATAACCCAAGGGTATTTCAAATCAAGGATCCTAGCTGAGTCCTTGATTTCGGCTGGTTGATTCATGTCCATATGAGCTAGTCGATTCCTTCCTTCTTTGGAGATCTTCTGGTGATCTTGATTCTCTTCCTTCGCTTGAAGATATTTATGTGATCTTGATACTTTGCTGATTTTCCTTCTTTAGAGATCTTCTTATAATCTTGATTCTCTTCCTTCTCTTGAAGATATTTGTGTGATCTTGATACTTTGCTGATTTTCCTTCTTTGGAGATCTTCTTGTAATCTTGATTCTCTTTCTTCTCTTGAAGATATTTGTGTGATCTTAATATTCTTCCTTCTTTTGAGGATCTTCTTGTAGTCTTGATACTTGGCTAATTTGAGTGTCTATCTTCCAGATTACTTCATCCTAGTCAAACGCTAGGATTGTGATTGCTTCAATTCCGTATCCCTTGAATGATGGAGGCGTTGTTTGAGTGAGGGTAGCTTGTTTCTTTCCTTCTTTGGCGTTCTTCCTTTTTGATTTCCATGCTTGATTTAATATAAATCTTCTTTGATTGAGTTCCAGCAATGACAGATCTTCTTTGAAAGACATGGTTATCTTGCAAGATCTGATTTGAGTTCAGATTGATTTGAATGAATCAATCTTTGGTTAGATTGATTTGAGTGAATCAATCTTCTCCTTAATTGATTGCTGCTGATTTGATTCTTGAAGCATCAATCTGTAGGATTTTGTGTATCTAACACATATATACTAGTCTTGATTTTTTTGCGACACAAGGTAGTTTGTCATTATACAAAACATTATACGTTAACATATGAGTCGATCGAAAATGAGCTAAATAAAAATGGGTAAAATACTCGACTCGACTCATATTTTAAATGGGTAAAAACGAGTTACCCAATGTATAATATGGGTATCCATATTTACCCATATTATTATAGGGATCATGTTAAAAGCGTCAAAAGCAAAAAATACTCTTCACCCCCACCCCGCACCTCACCCCACCCACACAAAAAAAATACTTAGAACTTTTTAAATTTAACCTGCCCAGCCCCACCCCCAATTCCAACGCCTCAAAAATTACTTAACAAGGAGTATATTTATTCTAAAATACTTAATTCAGTTTGTTAATGAAGATTGTAAAAATATATCATTCGTTAGATGACGATAATATATATACATTATTTTTCTTAACAAGCAGTATATTTATTCTAAATATCAAAGTTAAGAGGTTTTCTTGCCTTTTTTTCCTTTACGTAAAAATAAAAATTTCTTCTATGAAGGATATAAAACTAAAAATAAATTTGTAAAAGATTACAAAATCAAATGTACATTAGTTAAATTAAGAGTATATTTAAATCAACCATTACATGTTAAGAATATATATATATATATAAATCATGATAAGTCTTTTTTAATATTTTTTTCTCCCTAACAAACAATGCGTAGTTCATGTTGCAAGTTTAGGCAAATTATGTCAACGGGCTCCTTAAAACTAGCAGCTGCATTTCTATATTAATGTAATAATTATACAAAATTTCAGCAGATTAGTTGGTTGACTGTCTAAATCATTGTTTTTGTGTTAGAAATTTTCATATATTAGGAGTAAGGCATTTCCTAATAAAATAATTGTGACTTCATATCAAAAAAGGAATCTTCGTTATCTTTGATTAAGAGTAAAATAATATTTATCACTTTATCACAATCCTAGTTGGTGTGTCGTATTGGGAATAACAAGAGCATCTCTTGATACTGCAAATTTTTAAGAAACTGCTCGAGTTTAAGCTAAAGTGGCATTAATGAGTCATAAATTTGAGTTTTAACTCATTTTTTTTAACTTCGAAATAACCTGAAGCAGCTACAATCTCTGTCACAATCTTTGCCCATCGGATTTGCACTCCATGGTGAGCACTTTGTGCGTATTAGATAAACCCCCCATTGTATAATAGCCTACAAATTATAGAGGAGATGTAAACCTCACTAGACTCAATTCTTTTACCATTAGATTTTAGAAGATTTCACTAAAATATTATCACTTAGTTTTAGAACTTTTAGAAATATATTACTTTAAAAAATTGATTAAACTATTCAAGAATTAATCTAAATTTTGATAATGATCATTATTCTAATATTTCAGTCACTACTATAATAATTCTCTTTCTACCATTTTATAGAAAACATAAGGATATAAATACCAATAATAGAGGAACCAAAGTTATCCACTTTTTACTTTTTTAGATTTCTTTGTTTCATAATCTTTAGTGAATATTTCAATTTCTCTCCAATCTAAAACTACTTTTGAATACTGCATAGCACATGGATGGAATTATTTGCTACTTTAATATTTTGCTTTGTCCTTTTCTATGAAACTAAGATAATGATAATAATAATAATAATATATTTAATATAATTTTACGGATAAATTTTAAAATAAATAATATGTATGTAATTTTATCTCTGTTGTTTTCGGTATTAGTTTTTATGGTGATCTAATATTTGAGACAAATGATATATATATAATTTTATTTCTATTGTGTGAAAATAAAGAAATTGTTTTCGACATTAATTTTTATGGCAAACTAATGTTCCAAATTACTACTATTTTTAATCGTCAATAAAAAAAGTACCATAAAATTATAAAATAGTCAGGGGGGCATTCTATTACTACTTTTTATTTGATAGTTCCTCTTAGTGGTCCCATTAAAAAAAAAGGAATTTAGTCATATTCTAATTTTTAACATTTTTACAAATATAGTCAGAGGGGAATTTCAAAATATCTAAACAAATAAAAAAAATCATAAAATTACCAATAATAAATTGGTTAATCATTTTTAAAAATTCTAGATTTAAATCAAGTCAATACATCATTACATTCATATAACATGCATTAATTCGATTTATCCCCCACAAATAATTAAAAATATAATATGTTCAATTTTTTTTTAAAATTCTTTCTAAAGTCAATGAATCTTCTAAATAAAGATAAGATCTACAATTATTATTTTTTTTGAAAAAAATTCAGTCTATATATGGTCAATAACTCAACCAATAAGATTCATTATATTATAGAAACTTTATTTAGCAGAAGAGGAGATCTCTGATTTTTTTCAAGAAAATATGAAAAAATCAATATATTTTCTTCTTTCTATTTTTTTTACTCTATTGCTTAGACCAACAATTGCCATAAAAAAGGTAATTATTTCCCTTTTGATTCTCTTTATAAATTGTAGTACATTTTTTTTTATTATCATTTTTCGATGAACTATCGTTGAAAATTTTCATCGAAATTTCGAAGTAATGAAAGTATTTTTTGTGTTTATATAGTCATATGTTGTGTACTTGGGTGAACATTCACATGGAAAAGAAGCAACATCAATTGATTTTGATAGAGTTATTAATTCTCATCATGAATTTCTTGGATCACATTTAGGAAGGTAATTAATTGAATTAAAACTTTAGTATATATATTTTTTCGATTAAATGAAATTAAAAAAAAAAATTCTTCTTTTTCCTGAACTTTTTTTGTTGTTGTAATATTAACAGTATTGAGAAGGCTAAGGATGCAATTTTTTATTCTTATACAAGACACATCAATGGCTTTGCTGCAATTCTTGAAGATGAAGAAGCTGCAGAAATATCTAGTAAGTGAAATGGTTTGATTTTCTTTTTGTTGCATCTTTTATTTGTTTTTACTTTGGTACACTTTTTTTTAAATTACTGTGTAAGAAGTGAATTCAGAATGTTCTATAAAGTCAGTGAGATAAGAATGAACGTAATCTTAGTGGAACTATATGGAAGGGTGTTTAGTTGAATAAGGGACAGATTCAAAATTCAAAACTCGATGAGTTTGACCTTTTAAAGGTTTAATATTCAATTCATTGCATGAATCAAATGTATAGTATTTGGTGAAATTTTAGTGAGATATATATATATATATATATATTACTGAGTTTAGGATGTAGTCGACCTGCATTTGGTATTGAGTTGAACATCCTTTATTGAAATATTATATTGTATATATAGGTCAAATATAAATATCTTCTTAAACATCTTTAGCAAAATATATTCCCAATTCTGACACAAATTATACATATACATTTTAAGTTTTTTTTATATGTAAATGTAATTCGAGTGAAAAGCGATAATTAAGTTAATGAGTTTAATCAACAAATCCTTATTAAGATTCACTTCTTATAGTATATCTCGCTTTAATTAATCAACATCTCATGTTTTGAATTCTCTTTATAATGAGATTCAAATAATGTATGAATCGATCAAAAGTCCTTTTTTATTTTAATAATTACTATTATTTCAGATACGTCATAGTATGAGATTATTTAAGCTACAAGATCAACCAGATTATAAAGCAAAATGTTTTTAAGTAATAATCCACAAATTAAAATTCATTTATATGATTTTTTTTTTTGCAGAGCATCCAAAGGTAGTATCAATATTCTTGAACAAGGGAAAACAACTGCACACAACAAGATCATGGAACTTCTTGGGATTGGAACATGAGGGAAAAATCCCTAAAAGCTCTTTATGGAAGAAGGCAAGATTTGGAGAAGACATTATTATTGGCAATATTGACTCTGGTATGATCTTTTTGTTCTGTTCGATTAATCTGAATTAACACTATATAAAATTTATTAAAAAGAGAAGCATATTAGAATTTGTTTGTCTGGATATTTTTTGGACTGTTATAGAGGAATGTTATAAAAATATACAATATAAAAATTGGTTCGAACAAAAACTTGACTATTGTAGTGAAATGTTGTTATAGAGAATTTTGATCATGCCAAATATATGCCTTAATTAGCATAAGAAATTATAGACAATTAGTGTATTTTAGTTGAATTCTTTTGCATATTTTAATTCATTTTCTTAAATTCTTTGTATTGAAATCATATCCATCTTTTTTGCTTCTTAAGCACATTTGTATAAATATTTTTTTGCAATTTATTATCGTAAAATGAAGAGGGTAGTAATAAGTTGCACGTGGTTCATTGACTTTATAGAGTAAAGATTATTTTTTTTTAAATTACACAAATTGTAATATTGAATGATTACTTTATGGGAAGCTTAGTGTGTGTCTACTTGACAATTAACTATATATTTAAATTAATAATTAAAAAACTGTACATTTAAATATTTTCTGTATCAAGATCTCATTATTCTCCCAAGTTGGCCAATCCCATTTTTCACATACGACACTTTTCCAATTTAGAAAGCTTGATTTAGTAATCATGGCCCCACTTTTACCAGTTGAAAGAATTTAGAGAGCTAAATTATTAATTTCAAATTAAAGTTTTTATTTATTTATTGCACATAGCTTTCACCAATAGATCAAATAATATGGAGAATTATATTATTAAAAAAGTGACATTCGTGGTAGATAAGATGAGGAAAAAGAGATTTGATTTGGGCATATGAAAAAGTAGATGTGTAAATTTGCACTAGTGAGGAGGCGTGAGAGATTAGATGTAGGGGTATGAGGAGAGGTAGAGGTAGACCAAATAAGTATTGAGGAGATGTGATTAGACATGACATGACACAACTTCAGCTTAACGATGACATGACCTTAGATAAAAAGATATGAAATTTGAAACGCTGATCTCAATTGATGATCATCCATTTCATTGATGCTACGTCGCACAATCAATACATACTCAAAGTTAGGGTGTTTACAAGGTTAATAAGATATTTAGGTGTGCATTTTTTCTCTCCGCTCTGAGTTCCCATCTTTTCGCTCCATTAATAACTTAACTCACAATCTCAGACTTAATAGTGAAAGATGCTTATTATCGGAGCAATCCATTCTTATTCGTGTGATTGGAGGCAGGTGTTTGGCCAGAATCAGAAAGCTTTAGTGATGAAGAAATGGGACCAATACCATCAAGGTGGAAAGGAACTTGCCAAACTGGCTCTGATCCCATATTTCGTTGCAATAGGTACTTTCTCTTTAATATTAAAGTAATGTTCAAAAGTTAGTTTGGTAGATGAAAACGAGTCTGGAGCCAAAAAAGCAAAAAAATTGAGGAAAATTTCCAAAAGGGCTACAAAAATCGAGTATGAAACCAAAAGGGCAACATTTGGATGGAGGGGCAGATGAAAAGTTGGTTTGGTAGATGAGAACTCATATCCAAGTTTAGTACTTGAGTATTATAATGAATTTAAATTCTTGAAACGTTGCGAACAGGAAAGTTCGTCATATAAATTGGAACGAATGAAGTATGATATATACATGTTTATGTTAGTGTAACATCAAGATGTCTTTTGACCTATGAAGTTTTCTTTTATATGTTGAAGGAAGTTAATTGGAGCAAGATACTTCATCAAAGGATTTGCTGCTGAAGCAGGAGCTCTAGTAACCTCCAAATTCTACACGCCACGAGACACGTTAGGGCACGGATCACACACGTTGTCCACAGCTGGAGGTAATTTTGTCGAGGGAGCTAACATTTTCGGGTATGGCAATGGCACTGCAAAGGGAGGATCACCAAGAGCACGAGTTGCGGCTTATAAGGCTTGTTGGCCTCCTATTATTCCATCCGATTCATGTACTGATGCAGATGTCTTGGCTGCATTTGATATGGCAATTCATGATGGCGTTGACGTGCTTTCAGTATCAATGGGAGGATTGCCTGTACCATATGCCCAAGACAGTATTGCTATCGGTTCCTTTCATGCTATTAAGCATGGCATTGTTGTGGTTACCTCAGGTGGGAATTCGGGTGCTTATCCTGGTACAATAGCCAATACTGCACCTTGGCTCATTACTGTCGGGGCAAGTACCATTGATCGTGAGTTCTCCAGCTATATTGTCTTAGGAAACAATAAACGTTACAGAGTATGTTTCTCTTGTCTGCTATTCTTTTTGTCTGCAAAACGATACAGTCAGACCTCTCTATAACAATCACCTTATATAACAACATTTCATCATAACCATCAACTTTTTATGTTATACTTTACTTCTCTATAACAATATTTTACCTGTAACAACAACGTCCATCATTGTAACAGTACATTCTTTGTAAAATTACCTCTCTATTAACTCCTTGTGGAGAGTTAGGAAGCGTCAGTTCTCATTAGTTTACGGATTTTTTGTTTTTTAGGGAGTAAGCCTTTCAAGTAAAGCTCTGCCCGAAGGCAAATCGTTCCCAATTATTACTGGTGCATCTGCTAAAGTGGCCAATGCGACAGCTCAAGAAGCGTGAGTATTACCTCTCTTCCCTACTGCTTAATGTACAAACTAATCTAACTTTGCTAAACCTTGTTATGTGTTTCTGCAGTAATTTTTGCATAGAGGGGACGTTGGATCCTAAGAAGGCGAAGGGGACTATTTTGGTTTGTCATAGAGGGGGTAGTCCAGAGTTTAACAAGTGCACTCAAGCTACTTCAGTAGGTGCAGTTGGTATAGTTATACTCAACAGCGCGTTCTTTGGAAATGAAATGTATGCTGAACCTTATCTCTGCCCTGCAACGCATATCAGTTACTCCGATGGACTTCAAGTCTTATCTTATGTTAATTCAACAAGGTATAACAAAGAGTCTACGAATCTAGCATTATGTCACAGTACAGCAAATTAAATGATTTAGTATACATAGCTATAACAAGAAGAATCCTCTGTATTCCCGTTCTTTTTCTGCTTAATTTTCTTGTTAAACGTCATTGTTGGTTTGAGCAGGAAAGCTACAGCTTACATTACTCGGCCAACAACTGAATTGGAAACAAAACCAGCGCCAGTTATGGCTGCCTTTTCGTCCATTGGACCTAATAGGGTGACACCAGAGATTCTTAAGGTCTTTTAGCATTTCGATATTGTTAATTTCAAGTCTATTAAGCAAAATGATTTCATTTTTACAAGTATTTATACTATATTATCCTTGCAGCCAGATATTACTGCCCCGGGAGTGAGCATACTAGCTGCTTATACTGGAGTTCAAGGACCTACAGAAACAGATTTAGATAATCGTCGGGTTAAATTTAACACAATGACAGGAACTTCAATGTCATGTCCTCATGTGGCTGGTGTTGTTGGCCTTTTGAAGACCCTCCATCCAACTTGGAGTCCTGCAGCCATCAAATCCGCCATTATGACATCCGGTAGGACTTAACAACCTTTTCAATCATGCATATGAATGCAACTTTTCTTGAAGTCTTAATCAAATTAGGCTTCAAAAATAAGAACTAAATGAGTTATATGCAAACTTTTATATGATTATGATGCCTTGTTTACTCTCTTCTGGTGCAGCAAGAACGCGTGACAACACGATTAACCCAATGACAAATTCAACTCACCTCAAGGCATCACCATTTGCTTATGGATCAGGACACATATGGCCAAACCGCGCCATGGACCCTGGCTTGGTTTATGACTTAACAATCGATGATTACATGAACTTCCTCTGTGCACAAGGGTACAACAAAACTCAAATCAGTTTCTTCACACAAGGCCACTTCAAATGTCCTGAGCCTATTAGTTTCAGCAATTTGAACTTACCTTCAATCACAGTGCCCGAGCTCAAGGGCTCGATCGTTGTGACTAGAACATTGAAGAATGTAGGGTCCCCGGGCACTTACAAAGCTCATATTCGATCTCCGGTTGCAATTACTGTTGTTGTTGAGCCAAACACATTGGAGTTCAAGAAGATTGGAGAGGAAAAAAGTTTCAAGATCACTCTGAAAGTTAAAGGACATAAAGCTCCAAAAGATTATGTATTTGGCCATTTAATATGGTCTGATAACAAGCACTATGTTAGAAGTCCCATTGTAGTGAAAGTTACTAAAAATGTTAGATAACATTCATTTCTATGTTTACTGTTGTATAATGTGTAATACCATTCATTGCTCTCAAAAATATTTGAATAATTGCAATCATCAAAGCTTTATATATCATGAGAATGTTTTGGTGAATGGTCCAATGAGCTAAGGAATGAAATAAAGTTAAATTTACCCCTAAACTACGCGAAATGAAATGATAATTGAGGACAAATATGCTTTTGAGTCTCGACGTTACTAAAATAATCGATATAGTTACCCTTATTTTCAAATGACGAAAGCTTAGCACGACAAATTTATTATATTTTCTATAATGAAGACTCAAATTTGAGTTATGCCACTAACAATAAAGTTATATATAGGATCAAATTTAATTAGAGGGAAAATGATTCTATCAACATAAATTCCACCTGTTTAGGACCTAATACGTGCCTTTTCGTGAATTTTCAAAATTACCTTTTTGCCAGATTTCGGTCCCTAGATACATGTATCTCGAATACATGAGGTCAAAATTAGGTATAATTTATTCCTGATACACTATATCCAAATGATTTCACATGTACATGATTCTCTTGCTCGCCTCTCTCCCTATGTATACGTATATCATAAGGTATCTAGTATCCCATATGCATATATTTAGTGTGATTCGTATATCTCTGAGATACACACTTCTCGTCCCGCTCCTCTCCTCTCCTCTCTCTCCTATTTGTATTTGTTTCTAATAGTAATTTCATAATTGAGAAAAGACACTCTTGGCCCTTTTTTTTACCTTGTTCCTTTTATCTTTCTGGTGATGTCTGGAGAAAAGAAAAAGAGAGGTTTTTGAATATTTACAGAGCCAATCCCTCTCTCTCTCCTCTCCATCTTCTTCTGAAACTTTCTATTAAATTACCAGAAAAATTCAAGCAATCAAATTCTCCAGCTCATTTACGTGGTCTCTTCTCAGATCTCATCAATCATGTCGTACGCTTATCTTTTCAAGTATATCATCATCGGAGATACAGGTAATTTTTCAATTGTGATTGATTTTATCGTTAATTTGATTTGTAAATCTAATGATTTCCTTTTTGCACCTGTTTATAATGTTCTCGTTTTGGTTTTTATGGATCTGGAATGATCGGGAAGGTTCTATTTCAATAGAGGTCGTTGTAATGATTATGCATATGATTGAACTTATGCTATTATGCGAATTGTAGCATTTCAATTGTTTTTTTTTTTAATTTTGTGTTATTTCTGTTGTATTTGATATATTGATGATGGTTCGGTGATATATCCATGAAGTTTGATAATCGATTTTTTTTTCCGATGAGAAGGATTTTGTTAGGCTAAATTTGATGATTTAGGTCATAAAAATACGGTTCGTTAAGTTTTTAGTAAATAAATTAGAGTTTCAGCAGTTAGAGAATGTTTGTATATGATCCAATTCAGTTGGATTTGAAGTCTGTTTGGTTTGATGATTTGAAGTCTCTTTTTTTCTTTTATATTCCACCAGCTGAAAAAGCCAAGCACTTTCTCTTAGAACTGTACGAATGCTGCTCTTTTGACTTGTAAAATCGATGTATTTTCTGAAGAGAAGCCCTTTGAAAAATCAATAAAGTAAGTAATTTGATAATGATAAAACAGTAGTTGGAAAATATTTCAGCGATATATGTCTGCTTTTTTTTTTGTGTATGATGAAGTGGTTGTTGATTAAAACTCTGAATGCTCGTAATAATAAGCATATGATTTAAGAGATGAATTACACATGGCTTATGGTGAGAATCATGTGTCTCACGAACATATCGTTATAGGAATCTACCCTCTTATTGCTTTAGGGCACTCAAAACTTTGAAATCCTTGTGAGTTGTGATGATGTTCGAAACTCTTGGTTGTTCCTTGTATATGCAATGACAAATTTGCTGAGTGATTCCTCATACGAGTGCACTTTGCCCTAGCATTTTCGTATAGTTCATTGGCTTCCGATAGAATATTTCCACTGTTGATGTCTACATTGCTGAAGCCTTATATAAAACATCATCTCTAACATTTTTGTTGCGCAGGAGTCGGAAAATCCTGTCTTCTCTTGCAATTTACGGACAAACGATTTCAACCGGTCCATGACTTGACCATTGGGGTTGAATTTGGGGCTAGAATGATCACAATAGACAACAAACCAATAAAACTACAGATCTGGGACACGGTTTGTTTCACATCTTTTATTTCTTTTTCTGCTTCGATATATGCCAAATTACTAAAAAAGTTGCGATCATTATTCTAAACTTTGCTGATCATCTTTTTTTTTCTTCATTTGGAGCTTAAGATAATCTTTGTAAATGCCTTAAATTATTTTCTAGGCAGCAGAATACTTTTCATACGGTTCTCGTTATTATTTGCTTGTGCTGTCATTAAATGGCTGGCAGCATGATTATAATGAATGATCTCCCTTTTCAGGCTGGCCAAGAATCATTCAGATCTATCACGAGGTCATACTACAGAGGTGCTGCCGGGGCACTACTTGTTTACGATATTACCAGGTATTATCCTGCATTATGTTTTTGACATTCTTCATGCATGAAACCGAAGTTAGTAAGCACAAACTTGCTCTCATTCTTACACAAGACATACTTCTTGTCTTAGCTTTTTACTTGGATCAAAGATCTAGAAATATTCCTCACACAATCTTAATCACCCAGACATAATTATCTATATATCAGACTTTTGGCTGCATCTGTAGTATACATTGTGATCTTCAATTTAATTAATTGTAGAACATTACATTGTGCTCTTGTAAAATGTTATCTAATGCCATTTGTCTTTTACTGTTAGAGAGGAACTAAAGAAGTTTCTTTAATGCTAGTGAGCACTCTGTTATTTTGGTTCATAAATCTCTCTCTTGACATAAATGAACAAATATATGGTCTTCCGAAGTTAGTTTGATAAGGGATCCATGAATTCGAATGTGGACAATAATATATTGACTGTATCGTTATGCTTGTGCCTTGTGGTGAATTGATGGTTCCCCACCCCCAAACTAAACTTCAAATGGAAATAAGGTCTTACATATTTTTGTTGCTGCCTCTTTGCTTTCATTATGGATAAATAGCAAATATTATAGGAATCTACGATTTCTGTGGTCACTCTAACTACATTTCCCTGGACTGTTGTGTTTCTTTCCTCCGGAAATTATAGGAGGGAAACATTTAATCACCTTGCTAGTTGGCTGGAAGATGCAAGGCAGCACGCAAATGCAAACATGAGTATAATGCTGATTGGAAACAAGTGTGATCTTGCTCACAGAAGGGCTGTAAGCACTGAGGAAGGCGAACAGTTTGCCAAGGAAAATGGGTTGATATTTATGGAGGCCTCCGCTAAAACAGCTCAGAATGTAGAAGAGGTAAAAAATCATTTAACGTGCTAGTAGAGCTTTTATATTATAGAATGGATTTCTCAAAGTAATTCATTGTACTTCTTCAGGCTTTTATCAAAACAGCTTCCACGATCTATAAGAAAATACAGGATGGAGTGTTTGATGTATCAAACGAGGTATATCTTATCCTGACTATTTATGTATATTCTACTTAATTTGTTTCGGTGTGGACTGCAAATCTTCATATATGGTCTCTGTTTGCTGATGACAAAACTATTCGCAAGTAACTCACCTAAAGAGTATAACTTTTCTTATTACTCTTTGCAGTCGTATGGAATAAAAGTTGGGTATGGAGGCATTCCTGGGCCATCAGGCGGACGAGATGGAGCTGCTTCTCAAGGAGGAGCTTGTTGCAGTTGAAAATGGAAACTTTATTCTTTAAATTTGATCATATCCAGTGGTGTTATTATTTATTTATTTATGCTCTTCTAGCATGTTTACCTTCATTGGTGTAACCAATTTGTTTGTGTTTATGTTAATATATATATCTATCTGGGCAAATATAAACAACTTTGTTGAAATGTTATTTTGTAAATATATCTTTGCAAAAGTACTAAGGTATATAATCGCATACGGAAATAAAAATATCGATAATAATAGGATAGGGAGAAAAAAAATATCGTCTATGATTAGTAACATTGTGGTTATAAAAGAAAATATTCGCATTTTTTATTTTTATTTTTTCCCATTTCAGATCTCTCACTTGTCTATTTTGTTACCTTCCTACATGCGTGGTCCAGCGTCCACGTTATCTACTGGACTAATACTTTTAAAGTTTGCATATCCCTTAACAAAGAAATATAATAATTCTAGTTATAAATATATATTTAAATATTATTTGCATTACTTTTTTAAAGGTCCATAAAAGAATGGAGTTATTGAGAAGTTTTATATTGCCAATATGAATGATAAAACTGTTTTTTTTATGTGTATGTCATGTTTATATTGCCAATATGAACGATAAAATTTTATTTGATATTTTAGAATTTTGAATCAAATTACCTAAATCCCATTGTCTGTCAATAAGATTTTTTAGACTAAGAACCAAGATATCGTATTGCAATAATTGGCTAACATATTTTATCAACTTGTAAAATTAATTTTATTTATAATAGAGTAGTATTTTTCTAGAGGTTATAAGAAATTTTTTGCAAAAAAATTAAATTAATTATAATTTGAGATATTGAAAGAAAATTTTATATTCCTATATCACTATACAATAAATTGTAAAATTGTATGATAAAATGACTTGAAAGTAATATTTAACTACATATAATAAATAATTTTTCATTATCATAAATAAAAGGTTTCAATACCTAGAGTTTAGTTTGAATCGTTCAAATAAGAGAACAAATCAGATCAAGTATTTATGTCTTTTAAATAATCATTTTAAGTTTTAGTTTTAGGTTAATGATTATATTATATTGACTTCTTATTGAGTAGAACTTATCCTTCTCATATATCAGTAGACAGTGAGAAGCGTAAGCAGTGGTGTAACAATGGCGATGGGAATATTGAAACCTTTTCAGCATTCTATAATGGATAATGCTGATCGTGCAATGTCCTTTCAAAGTCTCTCTTTTGCATCATCACATTTATCCGACGGCAAATTGATCTCACCTGCATCATTGCGTTCTAGACGATTCATTTCTAGTAAGAACGCCTATCATAGCAGGGCTGCGATTATCGTGTCGCCTAAAGCTGTTTCTGACTCGTCAAATTCACAGACATGTCTCGATCCAGAAGCTAGCCAAGTTCGTGCAACCTCTTTTCTTTTCCATGTTTCTCACTAGTTTTGCCAATTATATATTTAAATTGAATCGGTATTTTGAAAATTTTGATTATACAAATTAGCATATAAAAGTGTATGGTGTAAACTTTTCTTTTTGTATACATGTCTGTTGTCAATGGAAAGGTAAATATTGCAATTTCTCCTCCCAATGTGACAAAATTTGTTAGGCATAATATTTAAAAAAAAGTAGTTTTGAAAATTTGTGGTCTAAAATAAACCTGACACATTTGTATGAGTATAAATCATTTGATCAGGTTAACGGAGAATTGTAAAGTAACTTTTTTCTAATCAAAGGTGACATTCCTTTTTAAGACATACCAAAAAGAAAAATGGATCACATAAATTGGGCCGGAAAGAGTATTTTTTTGAACGGATTGATTGTTAAATGAGCGGACATTTGATTCTGGTGGTCCAATCGATATACATGGTGTTCGTAGATCATAATGGAGCAGTTTGCTTCAGTTTGAAGTTGTTTAATTTCTCTGTTCATGGTTCCAGATCTTGATATAGAAACTCATGTACATATTGATAAATGTATAATTATATAACTTGATTTTGTTTAATATAACACAGAATTGTTTCTTAACGAAAGTTTTTCTGGTTGATCATGCTTTACTGAATAGAGTAACTAACTAACTATGTTGTTAATGCAATTTGTTGTAGAGTGTTTTGGGTATTATTCTTGGAGGTGGAGCTGGGACGCGTCTGTATCCTCTAACCAAAAAGAGAGCAAAGCCAGCTGTTCCGCTTGGAGCAAATTATCGTCTGATTGATATTCCTGTGAGCAATTGTATTAACAGTACCATATCCAAGATTTATGTTCTCACACAATTCAACTCTGCATCTCTAAATCGTCATCTTTCACGAGCTTATGCAAGCAACATGGGTAGTTACAAAAATGAAGGTTTTGTGGAAGTTCTCGCCGCTCAGCAAAGTCCAGAGAACCCCAATTGGTTCCAGGTACCTAACCTTCTTCCTAATGTACACCTTTTAACAACATTAAATTTGTAGTTATTTGATTTGAAAATGAGCCTTGGAGTACCAACAAAGTTGTGTCTGAGTTTGAGTTGTGTAAGTAGCCACTAATGCTTGCATTGGGGTAGGTTGTCTACATCACACACCCTTTGGAGTGCGGCCTGTCCCTGGACCCTGCTAATGCGGGATGCTTTGTGAATCAGATTGTTCTTTTTCTAAAAAATTATAACCTAGATATAGATATCAATCCAGTATATAGCATGTTTGAAGCCACTTCAACGCTAATGCGGGATGCTTTGTGCATCAGACTGTCCTTTTTCTAAAAAATTATAACCTAGAGATAGATATCACTCCAGTATATAGCTTGTTTGAAGTCACTTCAACGTTACTGTTTGTGCTCGACTCCTCTGATTTACTTCTAACATGCGTTTTAGTATAGCCGTTTAACTAGTTTTTTTCGCAAACTAGCGTAACAAGAAATTACCTATCTCTCAGGGCACTGCTGATGCAGTTAGGCAGTATTTATGGTTGTTTGAGGAGCATAATGTTTTGGAATTCCTAATACTTGCGGGAGATCATCTGTACAGAATGGATTATGAAAAGTTCATTCTAGCCCATAGAGAAGCAGATGCTGATATTACCGTTGCTGCACTTCCGATGGATGAAAAGCGTGCCTCTTCATTTGGTCTAATGAAGATTGATGAAGAAGGACGCATCATTGAATTTGCGGAAAAACCAAACGGAGAGCAGTTGAAAGAAATGCAGGTACATGCTATAATAGTCCTTGTGCATATTTCTCAACAAGTACACATTGCATATATGAACAAAGACACATATCTCGTTTCTTGGAAGAATGTAATTTGTGTTTGGTGCATTTCAGGTGGATACTACTATTTTAGGCCTTGATGACGAAAGAGCTAAAGAGAACCCCTATATTGCAAGTATGGGTATATATGTCATTAGCAAAGATGTGATGTTAAACCTACTTCGGCAAAGCTTTCCTGCAGCTAATGACTTTGGCAGTGAAGTTATTCCTGGTGCAACTTCCATTGGAATGAGAGTATGTAAATTCTTCATTCATTACCATTTATAGTTATAAAATCACAAAAACTAGAAGAAATTTAATTTTTTTTTTCTCATGAGAATTGTATGAAACTTTACTTCCACACTACTCTAGTAGTTATAATTGTTGCCACACCATGTTGGACTCTCCAAAATGTACTACTTTTGGAGTATGTGACATGCATCCATTGATGTTTTTGAAGAGTCCTTACTGTGACTGGCCTTCTAGTTTAAACTTTTTTTCTGCTGAATATGAATTTTGCTTAGTATTACTTGTAGAGGTCTTACTAGTCTAAATTCAGGTGCAAGCTTATTTATTTGATGACTACTGGGAGGATATTGGTACCATTGAAGCTTTCTACAATGCTAATTTGGGCATTACAAAAAAGCCAGTGCCAGATTTTAGGTAACATGAACTGATCCTTCTCTGTACTTAGTTACGATTATCTATTTTTCTACTCTAGTCACAAGCACTGATATTGTTATGTTCAATATTCTTTGAAGCTTCTATGACCGTTCAGCTCCAATCTACACCCAACCTCGATATTTGCCTCCTTCAAAGATGCTTGATGCTGATATAACAGATAGCGTCATTGGTGAAGGTTGTGTCACCAAGGTAATTAATTACGTAACTATTTCTCACCAACAAGTTTTCTAATTTTCATATTCTTAGAATTGGTGAACCAGCCAGTACATAGTGCTCATGGAGTTTACTTTGTTGTGTACAGAACTGTAAAATTCACCATTCTGTGATTGGACTCAGATCATGCATTTCAGCAGGAACAATTATCGAAGACACACTTTTGATGGGAGCAGATTATTATGAGGTATAGTTAAAATTCACAAACTATGTGTAAAAAGGGACTAATAGACTTGCTTTGTACGCGAGATAGCATGGAGAAAATGAAAAAAACGAAAGACATTTTATTCATACTTCCTTTGGATCCTTTAATTAAAAAAAATAAAATACTTCCTTTGGTTTGTTGTTAAACTCAGTTTGTTTCCTTTCTTGGTCCAGACGAATGATGACAAAATGCTTTTGTATGCAAAGGGTAGTTTTCCAATTGGCATCGGCAAGAACTGTCACATAAAAAGAGCTATTATCGACAAGAATGCTCGTATAGGGGACAATGTGCAGGTTGGCTACCTAATCAATTTCTTATTACCACTCAACTTTTATTATGTTTAATGAAAATCTCTCTCACTCAATATATGTACCTAGTGTTCTAACTTCTAGGCAGCATATAGTCGTAAACGTCCTGCTGACTTCTCTTGTCATCACACAAATTTTTCCTTCTAATTTTCGAACCAATATACATGAACTGTGAGATCGAGTCTCTAACATGGAACTTTTGTATCGTCAGATCATTAATATTGACAATATTCAAGAAGCAGCAAGGGAGTCAGACGGATACTTTATTAAGAGCGGAATTGTTACTGTAATCAAGGATGCAGTAATTCCCAGTGGTACCGTCATCTAAGATGGTGAAACTTGGATTCCTCTAATTTTTATTTGTTTTGCCAAAAAACCATGAGTTAAAAGGACTTTTGCACTCCTTCAAGTGACTTTTTGAGTTTCTTGGTGATCAAAAGTCAATGAACCAAAAAAATTGCTTGTGTTCTTAAAAGTTGAATATAATTATGTTAGCTTGAGAAAAATATGAAATACTACATCCTTTTATTTTCTCTGTTCGTGTTAGTATACGTTTCCCTCTATCGTTATCCATATAATAAGACGGAGGGCATTTCCACTTAGGGATTTTTCTATTATCAAAATTTGAACTCGAGATCTCTAATCATGGAAAGACAGGCCTAGTTAAAGTTTACTTTCATTGCTTTATATAGAAATAGCATAAACACAGATACAATCAAACAAAATCTCATTATATAATCAAATGAGAATTAAGTCCACAACAAAATAGAGATTCATCACTAGTGATGTACATGGTCATTCACATTTGCTGCCGGGGAAGGATAGCCCCCACGGGGCGATGCTCTGGTGCTCCGGCGGTGGCTGCTGTCCACGTAGTCCATCTTTTGTGTCGCTGCCATTATAATTTCAACACATCAAAAAGGTATAGAAAAACACATATACATACTATACTTTAGTACTCATGTGAAGAAATTTTGGTTTGAGATCAGAGACATTCAGAATTTGAAGTTTAGTTTCATACGAAGAGAGATCAAGAGTAATGATAAAAAAAGGAAGAGATATAACACCTTGAGTACTTGTAGAGAAGTCTAAGAATATTCTTGCCGCTTCACCATATTCACACCAAGAATTCATGGACAACACAAAGAAAACCATCACTAACAAAACACATGTTGTGCCTTTGTTGATAGACATGCTTAATTTCCTCCTCTTCCTCACAAAAACTGCATAAACTTGGCCTCCAAATAAGTTCTTTTTATAGCAAGTGTCATTCCGCGAGAGGGACTCAAACTTATTCACATAAGGCCATACTTGCTTATGCCACATGGCGTATACTCCTTTCGTTTCATTTTATGTCAAAGTAATTTTTTTTATGATCGTAGCACTCAGGTCAGCTTTCATGTACCTCAATTAATTTCATGAAATACATATTACCTCCCACCAACAACAACTATCAGATAACTTTATACACCAAAGCCAGAGCAGATTTAAATAATCACCCTACCTAGTGTACAGAGGTGAACCCAGGATTTGAAGAGTCTGGGTGCACTAATAATATTTAAGCATAAGCGAAGCAAAATTTTCAATGCTTAATGGACGCTTGACTTTGTAATAAAAAGAGTAATACATGTTACCTCCCACCAACAGCAGCTATTAGATAACTCTATACAACAAAGCCAGAACAGATTTAAATAATCACCCTACCTAATGTAGTAGTGTAATGTCAAAGTCTTCCACTTTGATACGAAAAATTAGAAACCATTTTTCTCATTTTTAAAAAATCATTTTCAGCTATTTTTCCTCTGAATACACCCTAAAAGTCAATCTTTTCTGCTTTTTTTCTTCGTTTCCCCTTCTTTTTCTATATTAAGGGAACCCACGATTTTGACTAATGGAATGTATAATATTCTATCCTAAATTGAGTCTGAAAATTTGACCAAGCTTAATTACTTTTTTTCATTTGAAAAGTCTACTAACTTATGCTACATAATGTTATTTTTAGTTTTCATTTTTTAAAAATTGAGTTATATACGTTGTCAATAAAAATATATTGTCTAATCTCCTAAAGGTATTTACAACCAAACATCTTTAAAATATATGGTTTATAATTTTGAAAATTAAACAATTAAATTTTATAACAAATAATAATAAAGATGACTTGATAATATATTAACTCATTCTTTATCTTGTTTTTATTGTATTTAATCACTATATTAATATGTTTTATAAAAGATATTTAGTCTTTAGAATAGATGTAAAAAGGATGTTGAGATATTTAAGGGCTTGTTTGGTTGGATATAAGTTATTTCAGAATTAGTTATTTGGGATTAGCTATTTCATGATTAATGTTATTCCACTTTTAATGTGAAATAAAAATAACATTACATTAATCTTGAGATAACTAATTGCAAGATTTTATCCCGATCAAACATGTGATATACTCTAACTAAATCAATTCCGAAATTAGTTATTTTTTATTCCTCCTACCAAATGAGCCTTAATTATGATAATGATCAAGAAGCAGCTAGGACGACAGACACATCTTATTAATTATTAGGTGTTAGGATATAAAATTGTGATATTTGAAAAAATAAATTAAATAAAGAAATATTTAAAAGTTGAAAATATATTTAGACATACATTTAACTTGAAAAAAAAAAAGAATGACATTTTTATGTGTGGAAAAACACACATAAAATAGGAATTAGACAATTTTTTAGAGTCTATTTTGGGCATTTAGGAGCCACCAATTAATAGGAATTTAGACCCTTTTTCGTGTGTTAGCCCATGAATAGTTTCATGATACAATTTTCGGACGATTTCTTTGCGAAACCTTGAAGGAACCACCATAGGGAGTTGGGGGAGCTATTGTTGACACCCAATTTTGGCCTAACATTTTCAAAAATTTAACTTTTTTTTTTTTATTAATAATTCAATAAAAATAAATTTTTTTTTAATTTTAAACTTTATTTATCAATAACTATCCTATTTATCAAAAATTTATTTTTTATTTATTAATTTTTTTAATTTTATTTTTTTTTTGTCATTAGTTACGTTATTTTATATTTTTTTTTTTTTTTTTTTATTTTATTTTTTTTATTAATATTTTTTTTGTTTAGTTTTTGATGTTTTCTTTGATTTAGAAATAATATGAATAAGATTTACATTTAATTACACATTGATTAATTTGGGCCTCAATCCCAAGCCTGCATAATTTGTTATTATTTTTATTTTTTTTTTTATTTATTGATTAAATAAAGGAAAAAAAATAAAACCAAGAAAAAAAAAAAAAAGGAAAAATTTAACCCAAATATCCCAAAAACCCCTCTCACCCTCCTTCTTCACCACCTCCTCACCCAACCCACCCACCACCACTCCAAAACTCATCGCAAAACCATCACAAACTTGAACCAAAAAAACGGCTAAAAACAAATAAAAAACACTCCACCAGCTCGGCGAAAAAAGAAGAGCGAGAGGCTAAGTCCAAACCAAAAAAAAATTAAAAAAATAAAAAAAAACAATCTTTTCCTTTTTTTTTTTTTTTTTTTTTTTTTTTTTTTTTTTTTTTTTTTTTTTTTGTTTTTTTGACCACCCAGACACCTTGCGTGTTATGAGCGTAAAACCAATCGAAACTCTAATTAAAGAGACTCACAAGAGCTTCCGATTGGATCTTGTTTTGTGAGATTTTGTTTTCAATTGGCTTGAGTTTTCTTTTTCTCTCTTTTTTTTGCTCTATTGTTTTTTTTTTTTTTATTGTTTCTGTTATCATTTTTTTTTCATTTTTTTTTTTTTTTCTTTTAATTTGTTTGGAAATTTTGATTTTTTTTTAATTTTTTATTTTTTTTTAATTTTTTATTTTTTTTTGAATTTGTTTTAGTGTTTATTTATTGTTGTTAATTGCCTCGATGCAGTGCCTGAATTTTCTTAAGTTCACTTTTTGTTTTTTTCATGTTTTGTTGCTCACTGTTCTATCTTATTTATGTTGCAAGTGTTTTTTCAGCATTTTACTAGTTTTATTTTATTGCTTATTTTTTTTTATTATTTTTTTTTTTTTTTTTGTTATTTTTTTTTTATTATTATGTATTAATAGTGCTAGTTAGTTTTTAGTTTTGTTTTCTGTGTTTTTGTTTTGTTTTTTTTAAGTTATGTTTTATTTTTGTTGTTGTTTTATTTTTTATATTTTCTCTAATTTTTTATTTTCATTTTTATTTTTTTATTTTGTTTGTTTATATTATTATTTATTATTATTATATTATTATTATTATATTATTATATGGGTTTTTATTATTTGTATTTTATTTATTTGTTCCATTGTTGTGTTCCATTTACGTTAAAATTTTTTTTTTTTTTTTTTGGAGTCTTACATTGTAAAAAGAAGGTTTTTTTTAGTTTAATTTTGTTTTTTTTGTAAAAATGGCTAATGAGATTCTCTTTTGTTTTGTCAAATTAGGCATTTTAAAAGGCAAAGATTTTAAATTTATTTTAAGTTATATTTGCTGTATGTTAAAATTGGAAAAAATTAGAATTCATTTTAATTTCAGCGCTCCAATTTAAAATTTTTATAATTTATTTTTTTTAATTTTTTTTTTTATTTTATTTTTTTTTATTTTTATTTATTTTTATTTCTTTTAGTGTCTTCTTTTATTTTTTAAATTTTCTATTCATTTTTTTACTTAGTACAAGAATTATATATTTGTTATTTTATTTTGTATATATTCGATATTATATATTATTTATTATGATATTATTATGTATTTATTTTATTTATTATTTATTTATTTTATTTGTTTATTTTATATATTATATTTTATTTTTTATTTCATATTTGTAAAATTTGCATCTCCTCACGTGTATATTTTTTTTGAAGGTGATCAATACGACCTTCTTCCCTTGGAAATAAATGAACCTCTTATCTTAACTATGGTTTTCTAGAGAGATTAATTGGTTTCCTATTTTTTTCCTAAAATTAGGTGTTTCTTTTTTTTTAAAATTTTTTTCTTAAAATTTAAAATTTGTAATTTTTAATTGATTTTTTTAACATTACATTCTCATAATTTCTATAGTCCTTTTTGGCAATTAGGGGCCAATTTACAGAAATTAGGTGATTTTCTCAGTCTTTCGTGTGTGTTAGCCCATAAATATTTTGGTGATATGCCTTATGGACAATTTTTGGAGAAACCTTTACCAAACCCTCCGTAGGGAGTTGGGAGACCAGTACGTACAGTCTCACAATTTTTAGAGTCTATTTTAGACATTTAGGGGCAAATTTATAATAATTAGGGGATTTTCTTATTTTTCGTATGTGTTAACCCATGAATATTAGTTGTAATATGACTGTCGGATGATTTATTTGTGAAACCTTTACGAAACCCTCTGTAGGGAGTTAGAGGAGCAGTACGTAAGTCTCATAACTTTTAGAGTTCATTTTGGGCATTTAGGAGCCAATTTACAGGAATTATGCGATTTTCTCAGTTTTTCATGTGTGTTAGCCCATAAATATTTTGGTGATATGACTTTCGGACGACTTCTTTGCAGAACCTTTACGGACCCTCTGTAGGGAGTATGGGGAGCAATGCATCTAGTCTCATAATTTTTAGAGTCCATTTTGGACATTTAGGTTCAATTTAAAGGATTTAGTCAATTTGCTCAGTTTTTCGTGTGTGTTAGCCCATGAATATTTTAGTGATATGGCTTCCAGACGATTTCTTTGTGAAACCTTTACAAAACCTTAACTCAATTAGGGTCCTATTTTCCGCTGAAATTGTTACATGTCTTGGTTATGTGGTACCACTTTTTGCGAAATTATTTTTCACTATCTCATATTACTTAGGTGTGTTTCTCAAACTTATGATGGTCTGTTTATGTATGTTTCTAAACTTCCAAATGATTGTCTGTTTATGTATGTTTCTAAGCTTCCAAATGATTGTCTGTTTATGTGTGTTTCTAAACTTCCAAATAATTTAAATGTGAAACTAAAGAGAAATATGTGTATTTTTGACATTTTACATTTTTAGCTTTTATGTATTTTTTGTAAGAACATTTTAAATTTACATGTAAAAATACAAAAAAAAATAACACAGAAAGGATCTTTATAAGATTTTTCTTTCATTTCAAATTATAAACCCGTCTCTAAAATTACATAGAAATTTTTAGTACATATAAGAAATGTACACTTATATCATCAATACAAAGCAAGTGAGTTCGAAAGAAATCATTAATGTTTACTCAAGCTTTATATTTTATACATAATTAATTTCTTAAGAATTGAATGAGTTCATATTCTTATCAATCGAAAATTCATAAATTCAAAATTCTGACTAAAGACTCTGGTTTGATATCGCACCTTTAGCAAGGTTGCCCCGGTTTATCCTTATTCCGTTATCATGGGCTGCGGTGGCGGCGTACCAACGGCTCTGTAAATCAACAAGAAAATTAATCTACTATTAGAAATCTTCTATTATATTAAAACAATAAGTATGAACAAATAATTATAATAACAAATTTCGTACTGCCGATGACCAGCATTTGGCATAGGTGAAGGATATAAATTAACCGGAATTTGTCTGTTCCTGCGACCTTTGATTAAATCCATATTTGCTTCGAAATTGACAGATGATGACACGTTTAACATCCTCGATTCGCTTCGCATACACAATGATAAAATAAGAAATATTACTAGAAAATTGAGTGTAGTAGTAGCAATTTTCTTCATTTTAAATGGAATGTTTTTGAGATATATGGATTGTAGACTTGTAGTTGAAAGGAAGAAGACTTATATTTGGGAATTGTTAATATATTACTTTATAATATCCATATTTTTTAATAACGCGTTGTTGCACTTGTGGGCTGTGGCAAAATCATAAGTTTTGAGTCAAACCACTAGTGTGAGTGGAGAATAAAAAAGACAAACAATTGTGCACTACTATCATATTCTTTTCATTTGAAAAAAATAAGGTAATTAGATAAGCTTGTGATATGTATATATAATAGAATTTAAGTGACAATCAAAACAAGTATTATATTAAACTAATAATCATCCAAATAAGGTGTAAGGGACTGTTGTTTGAAGCACGGAGAAAAGTATGACCTCTAGTTGTTGACTTCTTGTTACTTTCTCACTTTTTCATATTGTTTTCTTGATGCAGATTCTGGCATCAGCTGTCAGCGTTGATTCGGGCATAGCTGCGGAGATTGAGCAAGGGTGAGCTGATGGCGTCCTAGTTCAATCTATCTTCTTTTGTATATAGTTTTTGGCTAGTCTTTTGTTTTCGAGACAAGTCTGTACTTTTGGTCCACTTTTGGGACTTGTACTCGTATAGTAGCTTTGTGTTGTTGTCCACTAGGTCGTGAGTTTGGATCTTGTACTTCGGACTTTTGTATATATTATTGTTCTTCTTTTTTCTGTTGTGTATCTTGTGTTACTGCTTTAGAATTTCTAGTTGATTATTGTTTCTACCAATATGCTTGTTAAGGGCAAAATTTTCTATCTATCCCGTAGCAAAAATGCACATACACTACGTATATCGTGATATATTTTTAAAAAAATAGTTCATATTTATGAATTAATTCAAATATATATTGTTTAAAAATTATTTCAATTTCAGAAAAGAGATAATATAATAAATTTAAATATGTTTTTACTGCCAATTTCATTAATATAAAAATAACACAAAAAAGATGTTTATAAAAAATTTCCTGTAAGGGTTATGTTTACCCGTCTCCAAAATTACATAAAAAGTATTAAGTACATATAACAATATATATATATATATATATATATATATATTTATATCATTCAATACAGGAAATTGAGTTCCATATAAACCAAAAAGTTTCGTTCAAGCTTTATATTTTATGTATAATTAATTTCTTAAAAGAATTCAATAAGTCGTATTCTTAAGATACGAGAATTCATAAATTCAAAATCTTAACTAAAGACTTTGATTCAATACCGCACCTTCAAAAATGTTCCCCGGTTTTGATTCTTCGAGCTTTTTCCTTATTCTATCATGGGCGGCGTCGGACTAACCCTGCATGCCATCAAGAAAATTAATCTACTATTAGAAAGCATCTTTCATTAAAACAATATAAGTACGAAAAAATAACTATAGTAACAAAATACGTACTGCCGATAACCAGGATTTGGTATAGGTGAAGGATATAAATTAACCGGGATTTGTCTGTTACTGCAACCTTTGAAATTGACAGTTGAGGACAAGTACAAGTTTAAGTTCCTCGATTCGCTTGGCGGACATAATAATAATGAAGTAGTAGCAATTTTCTTTATTTTAAAATTGAGTGTTTTTGAGATATATGGATTGTGTAGACTTGTTGAAAGGAAGAAGACTTAACACTTGGGAATTATTATTATTATAAAGTATTATTCTATGATATCTATATTTCAATAACGCGTTGTTGTACTTGTCGCAAACTCATAAGTTTTGAGTCAAAACTCTGTGTGAATGGAGAGAAAAAAAAAAAAGAAGGCGCAATGCACCTATCATATTATTTATTTTTTTGGTTTTTCATTCAGTGCTTGATATCCGCATTGAAGTCCGATTATTTTGAATTCGCGCCGCGTAGCGCCCTGTTCGGGGGAAGCGCTATGTACCAAAGATTTTTTTTCATATACAAGGCTCGAATCCGAGACCTCTTATTAAGGGTGAAGCAATCTCATCCACGACATCACATCCTCTTATGATCATGATCTATTATATTATTATTATTAAGAGCTGATTGATTTGCTCAGTCATTATCGTGTCATACACGTGTGTTGAGATTTGAACCTAACGTATTATGTATTATTCATATGAAAGAACATGTTAGGCAATAATTCAACAGACTCAAATTCATCATATTATCATTATAATGCATTGGATTCGAAATTGATGGTGTACCCTGTTGGTGCGATGAGAACTTGTAATATTGTGTTCAGTTATGTGATTATTTTATGTGTATGTAAGTTTTCTATTTGATGTATTCTTATATAATGGCTATTAATGAAGAAAAAGTGTTGGTCTGCTTTGTTAAATATTTCTTATGTATACATAATTTAGGAAATACAGATCTTGTAGAGGTGAATATGTTACCTTCATGTATATATATATTTTTTCAAATTGCTATAATATTAAAGAAAAAAAAAGGACAGAATTATATTCATTAATTATTATCGGTAAAAATCATTTAGAAACAGTACGTTTCGAAAAAGGAAAAAAAGGAACAAAATTACAAAATCATCAAATTCAGGATCAGCCTTCTTCCTTATTTCATGATCATGGGAGGTGGACTTCTAAATCTGCATTAAACACAAAAATAATAATTTAATGTTAGAATTTTTTATTAAAAAAAGTACTTCCTTCATTTTAATTTATCTAGTACTTTTCACTTCTTGATCGTTAAATTTAACTAATATTTGAAGCTAGTTAAATGAATTAGATCAACATAACATTTTAAAATTAAAACTTAGATATTCAAAAAAACGTCTATACGTACTGATGATTATGAGCATTTGCCATTGGAGAAGGATTGGGTTTGAGCGTCTGCCTGATGCTGCGACCTCGCACCTGATTTGTCTCTACGAAATCGGACAAGTTTGATATCCTCGATTCGCTTTGCGTACACAATGATAAAATAAGAAATATTACAAGAAAATTAAATAAACTAGTAGCAATTTTCTTCATATTTTTTTTCTTGACCCCTTGTATGTCACACAATTAATGTTTGTGTTAAATTGAGAAAGTATTTGTGATTTTAGAGTTGTAATTTATAATATATACCTCTTAAAGTACCCATTAGGCCATTTTCATTACGCGTTGTTGGACTTTACCAAATCTATATATTTTTGAGTCAAGACACTTATTTTTTGAATGTAAAATGTGTGGTCAAATAAGACAACGATAGTCGATATTCATAAATTATATATTATCGGCTCAAAGACAATAATATTATTTTAATTAAGGGCCTGTTTGTTTGAACCATGAAGAAAATTATGACCACTACAAGATAAGGTGTGAATGGTTTGCTTTGATATGTAATTTTTAAGAAATTTATATCATATCATATTCCATATTTACTTCTTCTTCTTTTCTAGTTTAAAATTTATATTAATTGTAAAATATTTAGTTTTCTTTTATTTCAATATCTGTAAGGAAAATAACATATACTTTCCTTTTATTAATTGCTTATAAATAGTGATACGATTTTCTATTTGAATCTATATTCAAAAATCAATATAATACAAAGAATTATCATTTATTTTCACTTTAATCTCTTTCTAGTATAATTTCTTCGATTCCATACTAATTAATGAAAAATAAAGCAATTCCAACAAAAGACACCAAGACAATAAAAATAAAAATACACAGTAAAATTACACAATAGTCTATAGCGATTGCGCGCCACCTGGCCCAATCATAGTAAAATATTCAATTGTTTCTTCACGAGCTCTCCTATTTACTTATCAACGGTGGTGGAGTATAGTCACTGCGTGAACAGTAAAAATGTAAATTTGTTAGATAAATTTATGATAAAACAAAATAATTTAAAAAACGATGAATAAGTGTCTTTTAATTAATAATTAGATACGTACACATGATCATGAGTATTTGCTGTTGGCGAAGGGTTGATTATAATCGGAGTTTCTCGATTACTGCGACCTCGTATAACACCTTTGAATTTAATTGAAGACAAGTTCTCCATGTCCAAGAACATCCTGGCTTCACTTTGTAAACACCATGATATAATAAGAAAATTTATAAGAACAAAATAGAAAGTAGAAAGACTAGAAACCTTGTTCATTTCTTGATATTATAAATTGTGTTTTAATCTATGGAAGTAGCTAGATGTGCTTGTCATAATATATAAATGCTAATTATGGTCACATCACATAACTATTACCAATTAATGTCATTGGTTGAAAAAATGATTTGTTTATTTTTATAAGATACCTGAAAAGATTGTATTGGCACAATACATAAATATGCTTTTTAACTTGCACTACAAGAAAAGTGTGAATTATATGGAGATTTTCCTAGGGATTAATATGAAAATTGAAAATTGGTTTCCTACGGATTTTATATTAATCCACAGGAAAATCCCCATGTAATTCAAACTTTTCTTGTAGTGTTAATTGGCTTCAGCTCACATTTATGTCCTTTAAATTTGGATGCGCACATGTAGACACTTAAAGTTGTACAAATAAACACATGTGTCCTATGTGACATCCTACGTGGCAATTTTCATCCTATGTGGTGTTCTATATGTATTATGTCACATAGGACTCGTATGTTTACTTGTTCTATTTTATACAAGTTAAAATGTCTACTTGTACACACCTAAAATTGGTGGACATAAATGTGAAATAAAGTCAAGTCAAAGGACATATTTATGTATATATTATGTCCTTTTTTTTCTATTAGAATTGTAAATACACCAGAGATCTCATTTTCTCGAGATGATTTGGTATTTTTGTAGTCTTTTATTAGTTTATTTTTAGTTTTATGCACTTGTTATAAAATATTCTTCATTTTTTCACAGATTTTTTTAAAAAAAAATAATCATTTTTTTCCTATTTAATTTGTAAATAATCATAGTAGATCATTTCCACAATTTTCTTTATAGTCAAGTCATTTTGTTAATTTATTATTTTTAAAAACTGGACCCTACTAACTTTAGTGTAGCCTAGACTTTTTGAATTTTGAAGTCCCTACTACATATGCAAAGTTTGATTTTTGTTTGTTTGAGGAAAATAAAAGCTACGCGGTTTTGATTATTTCTTTTACATATACGTTGACATATTCCATTGTCAGAGTGAACTAATAATATCGTTAATCAATTTCATAATTAATAAAAGAGTCATATATATATATATATATATATAAGAGAACCTTAGGCTCTCCTACGTGGCGTCACCAGAATCCAGGATTCCCTTTTAATTTATTTATTTCCAAAACTAGTCTTCCCCTTTCATGAAAAGTTGTGACTTTTATGAAGAGTTGTGACTTTTTTGAAGAGTTGTGACTTTTTTGAAAAATTGTGACCTTTGCGGGATTGGATTTTTTTTATAGTGGAAATGTCATAAAGCGCGACCCAAGATCCATGATACGAAAACCAAAATCAGAATAACGAAGAAAAAGACATCATGATGTAAGTCTGTTATTCCTTGCATTATAGGTGTTGCTGCGTCTTGAGATCCTAATTGCCATGGTTGCATCACAAGGAGCAATTGTGAGGAATAGCCATTCTAGAACAATCATTTGGTTTGGTTTGAGACTTTTATGAAAAGTTGTGGCTTTTATGAAAGGTTGTGACCTTTTCGAAAGACTTGTGACATTTCTGATAAAGCACAATAAATATTTGTTCACAATACCCTTTGTTGTTTATAAATAGAGGAATTTCCTCTCATTTTAAAACAACGAAAATTCTGAACTACTTCTTCTTCTTCTTCTTTTGCACAATTAAATATTCGTGTACTTTGCTCATGTTAGTGGCTCACTTCACCATTGTTTTTTGTATAATACATTGGTGAATAAAATTGTTTATCCTGAGAGGATCTATTCCTTTAAACCTCGGGTACTAGAGGGGAATAATTTTCTTAAGGGTACACTATGCATTTAGTGGGCTCGATTTTTTCCTTTCTGTTTCATTCTATTGTCACAGATCTTGATTTTTTTGTTACAATCATTAATTTATGCTTATTTTATTAATTGTTGTTTTTGAGTATATCTTTTAAACTTTGTTGTTTATATTTCTGCAAAGTTATTGTTATAAGTATATGTTAGTACAAATTAAATAGCACACATTAATTGAGTATTCATGCAAGTTTTCTCTACTAAAATTGTTGAAAGTAGAGTAAAAGAATTCCTAAGATATGTACTACCATATCTTGAAAACAAAATTCAAATTTGTTATGTCATTGTAAACACATAAAGATCTTAAAAACTTTATTGCACCTTGATGTGCGAAGTGAACCAGGAAAAGAAGTCAAAAATTAATAAACTTTTAACATAAGTTTAAGGATGTGCCAGATGACCTCTAGAGGATTTTGACTAGACTGCGGCCTCTTTTAATTGCAAAGAAATAGATAACTACACAATAAATTAATTGTTCATATTCAATGTGAAGTATGGACAGATTTCTCAAGTTTACTGCAAGTTATAAATACTTTTCTTGAAGTAATAGATGTGTTTTCGACACTGTGATTGGAATAGAAGTGTAGTTTCAAATTAAACTTCATCACTCTGGATTGTTGATTTTTAAAAAACACTCAAACAAACTGAATAATTTTGTGTAATTTTTCCCTTTCAAGTATATATAATAAGTTGAATTGTTGTCCAACATGATACATTCTCCCTTTAATTTTCATTTTAATAATTACTTATGATATATTTAAATGGGAACTTTAAAATGATATATGTAAAGCAAACGGTAGGATCGAACTTTTACACCTTAGAATTAGAATATTTGTTCATTTTTTCCAGCCTTTTACAATTTATGTATTTATTCACCAACGATTATTTATTTATTACAATATTTAATATTACCAGTTGATGCATTTCATTCCTCAAAAATATCAAATAGTAACACTTCATGGAAGCAAAATGATAAATTATAAAATCAAATTAAAGATAATTGATTGAAGGATAAATGATAAGATGTTATATTTTATCATTTTCCTTTGTAGTATTTTAGTTTAAATAACTAATAAGTTTTAAGTATTATTTTCTAAATGTAAATATATAAAAGAATGTTTTAGTGGCAAAATTAGTCACCGCTAATACCTATAAAAGTCGTCACTAAAAGAGAGTTTTAGTGGCAACACGAGTCGCCGCTAATACCTATAAAAGTCGCCACTAATAGACTGTTTTGGTGGCAACATTAGTCGCCACTAAAAGACCGTTTTAGTGCCAATATTAGTCGCCGCTAATATCTATAAAACTCGCCACTAAAAGACTGTTTGGTGGCAAAACTAATTGCTGCTAATACCTATAAAAGTCGCCACTAAAAGACTGTTTTAGTGGCAACATTTGTCGCAGCTAAAACTATAAAAGTCACCACTAAAAGACTGTTTTAGTGTCAACATTGGTAGCCGCTAAAACTTAAAAGTTGCCACTAAAACTATGGTTTAGTGTCAACATTACTCGCCGCTAAACCGATAAATGTTGCCACTAAAAGAATATATTTAGTGACAACATTTGTCGCCGCTAAAACCTATAAAAGTCGCTACTTAAAGTATGTTTTAGTGGCAACATTAATCGCCGCATTAACTTATAAATTTTGCCACTAAAAGAGTGTTTTCGTGGCAATATTAGTCGCCGCTAATACCTATAAACGTCGCCACGAAAAGACTGTTTTGGTGTCAACATTTATAGGTTCTGGTTAAAATGATTTGTTATCATCATTGAATATCTGATAGTTTTCTCCCTTTTAATGTATGTTTTTTCTCGCTGTTTTGTTGTCTCCTTAATATTGTATTGATTGTTTTTCATTTGGTATGTATATGATCTCACTTGGACAATTCGTCCTTTTAATGTTTTTCTTTTTTTCCTTCTCATTTGATCTCTTCTAAATATTTTTGGTGTGAATTATAACTATTTTTGGCAAACTTAATTTGAAGAATATGAAGCAAAACCTGCTCTAAATAAACGTAATATCTTAAGCTACAAAAGATATGTCTATTAACATTGATTTGTTGTTTTTTATATCCCAAATCATTGCTGAGCATTTGAGTTATTTAGATTAGACTCATTCTTAATTTTTTAATGTTCCAGAATATTTTTTTTAACAAGAGTCTAGAATCTAACATTTTGATCTACTTGTACTTTCATAATGCAATAATTATACATACATATTTTTGAAAAAGTCGTAAAGTTTCATTGACGAAGCATCTAGAAGGTTCTTCAAAGCAATAGTTTAATGAAGAATAAATTTATAAAAGGGTCAACAATATTATTTTGCTGTTGTTTCAAATTTATTTTTCTCCTTCTATAAATTTTGTTAGAGTAACAATAACGAAAAGTAGTGAACATTTGACCTCAGACAAGTAGATTGTCTCTAAAAAAAATTATTTATGTTGTTGTAGTGTACATTTTTAACGGTCTTAACTAATTTATAACTAATATTGATTATCAAAAACTTTTACATAATATTTTTTTCACAAGGAGTTATTCTAACCATAAAATTATCAGATTCTATATTTTTCATGTATAAAAAAATAGAAAAAATTATCTTTAATCGCTACATAAAAACATCACTCAGTTTAAACAACACAATTATATCATCAAACATATATTATGATAAATTATGTAAAAGATAAAAATGATTAGATCTCAAAATTTACTTTTTTTCTTATAACAATCAATTATTAGAAAGGTTGTTCAAAAATTTAGAAAGATTATTTATGCCCGCGCAAAGCGCGGATAATTACCTAGTTTATTAATAAAAAGATTTGTTTGAGAAGCACAAAAAGTTTAAGGGGTTTTGCCTTCCATCAAGGTTTGTCTTAACAATGTGATAAAGTTAATTAGATAAGTGAAGAAATCGAAGGGGTTTGTCTCAATCAGACCACTCGTTAGTGGTTGAGTCACCTTGTCTAAGCGATATCAAAGGGCCGTTGACGCCCCTTCACTGAAAACTACATTGTGTATAGTAGGATTTGAAAAAGAAATTTATATATATATATTATATATACAATACATAGAATTTATAGATAAACATTTTAACTTGACCTCAATTTTCATTTTGACCATCTAAGCACCTTAACTTGATGTGTTTGGCTTTTTCGTGTGTGTTTTATAACTAATATTTTGACTCGATAAAAATCATGGAGTTCTGACACTAAATTTTGGAGTTGTCTACATATCAAGTAGCATAACTGTACAAGATAATTCAATAATATTAATTCACAAATTAATGAAAGAAAAAGGAAATTTTGTAAAGAAATGTGAAGATTTGTAATGTCAAAAGCACTGAAAATCAAAATCTCCTCATTAGGTGCGTTTTTTTTATTTTTATTTTAATTTGTTAGAAATTTGTGTTTCTGGTTTTTTTTTTTTTTTTTTTGGAAATTTATGGATATTGTTGTTGAATGAAAATTTTGCAGAGAGAATAATTAGTGGATGATCATTCAAATTTTCCAGGGGCACAGTCCCATCTTGAAGTGAGTTTATTTCATTTTCTTTCTCTCAAAAGTCCCATCAAAAGAGCTTTAATTGTTGTTTTGATTGAACTATTAGATCCGTATTGTGATTTTAGAATCATTACAAAAAGAATCGTCACATTTCAAGTTTGTATGAGAGAGATATGATCTTTTTAATGTGTATTGTCATATAACAGAAACTGCAAATTTAGGTAGAAAGAACAACTAGTGTCAGAGATGTTGAACTTTACATGAAGGGAATGAGTGTGCCTAGATGGAATCGAATCCGGAATCCAAGTAGATTAGATTAAGCCAAATATGAGTTCAAATGAATGCCTTAATGGAATGGAATTCGAGATTTAAGTAAATTAAGTTAAGGCAAGTATGAGTACAACCTTTTTCTCATTGAGTTAGGATTGATAGTCGTTCGACCTGGGGAAAGTGTAGTCAGATTCAGAATCCCCAATGTCTTGCCTTCTAATGCACCAACTTATGGCATCACTACCTAGTGGGATGGTTGAATCAGATTTTTGAACCCTTACCAATGGAGAACCCTCTTGGTGGGGAGCACTTCACGTTAATTGAGCATATATGGTGCCACTAATCTACGGATTAGTAGTTCAATGGGTTTCGAACACGGGATGCCTAAAGTAGTATGAAGGAAGTATGGCATCAGATGCGGATTCAGGATTTGAAGTGTAGGAGTTCTGAAGTTTATTATATGTACATATTCAGTGTATTTCTCAACAAATATACAGGATTTAGATCAAAATTACTAGGTTTTGTCAAACCCGCAATACTTCCCATGCTAGCTTCGTCTAACATGTCCTTAATGATTAGGCAAGCAGGAAGGAAATGCACTTAAGTTGATGAGAAGCAAATACACAGTTGTTGGTTGGAATTGAATGTATGAAGAATCAATGCCTATTTTCTTTATCAGTTAATTTACTTTATCATTCATGATCAAAAACTCTTTTCATGATCAAAAACTTTATCGTTCTGTATATCTATGATTGTCTCTGAGTGAACGAAAATATCTTTAATAGAATATGATTTGTCCTTCTTCATCACATCTAATGAAGTGACCTTTGCTGGTTCAGATGGGATCATCAGATGAAAGAGCAGTACTTCAACTTGAGGATGAGAACCTTGTCAGATTAGAGCATTTTGATAGAAAGGCATCATCTTTGGGCACTGCTCCTCAAAGATCTCCTTATGATCTCAAGGCAGATGATGACAGTCATAAAAGTATATTGTATAGCATACGAAGGAACATTAAGATTTTTTTTTTCTCCAACAAGTTAAACATACTTGTACCCTGTGGCCCTTTAGCAATACTTGTCGATGAGTTAACTGATCAACATGTGAGTTGTTAAACTATTTTCGGACAAAAAAAATTTCTGCTCTTTATACGAGCTTGCTGACATTGTTTTCTTGTTGTTGAATATTTCAGGGATGGACATTCATACTTAGCTTGTTAGGCATCATTCCCCTTGCAGAGCGTTTAGGTTGGGCCACAGAGTAATTCTCTACAACCAATGTCTACAACGCGTTGCATGAGTAAATCATAACAATCAAGGAGGAATTGAACGTATAATCGTGAAGACATGCCAGCATTTCTTAACATGTTCATGCATCATGCATAGTTCTTAACCATGAAATGGAAGTTCCTTTGAGCTAGATGAGATCACACTTATTTATCTCTGTCCTTGGATGTTTTCATAATATGGAAAGACAATAGCTTCCTGACCTTTTCTTTGTTCAAAAAATGTTAACATTACACATCGTGTTTGGAGCATAAGCTGAAGATTACTTACTTGGTCTATTTATACTGTTGTACATTTTCCAAAATGTAACTAATACGTTTCGGTTTCATTCTTCGTATAGGCAGCTGGCTTTTTTTACTGGACCTACAGGTAGTTTTGTCTTTACCTGTGGCATCCCTCATCTCCATATCATTAATTTTACTCGAGTATACGATATATAGAGGCATTAGCTTTTTGTATGTTCTTTTCTTTTGGTCTTTAAATCTTCATTTAGGATGCCAATTTATATGTGCGATAAAATATGCTGACCAGCAAGAAGGAATAGGCACTAGTTCTTTTCTCGTCTGTACCCTAATGGTAGAAGACATGAATAAATGTTTATGTCGTCTCACACTATATAGTATTTTCGTCACATATTTTTCAAAGCGAGATAGAGAACTCTATCAACCTGTTTCCCTTTTCCCTGTAATTGCACTCTATTTAGCCAATATCATCTCTATTAATCTGCAGTTAAAAACTTTTACAGTCGGAGGACTTCTAAATGCCACTTTTGGAAATGCGACAGAGTTGATAATCTCAATGTATGCTCTGAAAAGCGGCATGATTTGCGTAGTGCAGCAGTCACTATTAGGCTCGATTCTGTCCAATACTTTACTAGTGCTTGGATGTGCATTTTTTGGCGGTGGAATTGTTCATTCTAATAAGGAGCAGCTTTTCGACAAGGCATATTTTTATCACTCTCCATATATATGTGTTTTATGTACACCAATATCAGTAATAACTTTGTTCAAGCTATATGTCGAGGGATAACACACGGATAATTGGATTTTTATTTTCAAATTTTCTTTGTTAGGGAACTGCAGGGATGAATTCAGGGTTGCTTTTAATGGCAGTTATGTGCTTGTTGTTCCCCGCTGTCCTCAACGTTACACACACTGAAGTGCATTTTGGGAAGTCAGAGTTGGCACTTTCCAGATTTAGCAGCTGCATTATGCTTATAGCATATGGCGCATATCTATTTTTTCAGCTGACCAACCAAAAGAATCTTTACATGCCGATGACAGAGGTTGTGGTTCTTCATTTTCCAGCACAGCTTTGTATAATTGGTGTTAACCTATACACATAACTGTATGTTTATACGAAGTTCAACTTGGAATATCGAAGTGAAAGTTTTAAATGAAAAACTGGAAAAATGATGATAGTAGCCATGGGCGGATCTATAAAGGGGTCAGGGGATGCCACGCCACCCCCGAACTTCAACGGAAACTCTACATATACATAGGTATATATATATATAATATTTATATAAATATAAAGCGTGGCACCTAGTGAACAAAATTGGCTTGTGGTGCCACGGTTGGAGGGCAACTTTAGAATGTTGAGGGTTCGAATCCCATTTGTACCTATTTTTTTTGAGAAATTTGCTGCAAATATGTTTTAAGGAAAAAAAAAGGCTCCAAGCACCTTTTTTTAAGGAAAAAAGTTGGCACATTATTTTTTAATTTTACATTATAATTTTTTTTGACTTAAATTAAATCTGTTAACTTCATGCATGTTTTAAGAAAAAAAAAGGCTCCAAGCACCTTTTTTTAAGGAAAAAAGTTGGCACATTATTTTTTAATTTTACATTATAATTGTTTTTGACTTAAATTAAATCTGTTAACTTCATGCTTTTAGTGTGGAGTGTGGATTTGTAATATCTTATTATTTATATTTTATTGATTGATTAATCATATATATCGAAAAGACGAATAATTTAATCAAATATAAAATTAATTTAATCAATAAGTCTATTTGGCACCCACGGACTCTAAATCCTGGATCTGCCACTGAATTAGTAGCAGCCACGTTTTCTGAAGGTCGGAATATGCATTAGCCTAATTCTTCCTGAAGGTCGCATCTTGTCTCATAGCCGAAATGCTCCAACTTGCTTATTATGTTGCTTTGTGAACTATAGTGTATCTAGTCTTCTGTTTTTTAGCTTCCAAAAGTTCGTAAGATATTTGATCTTTATTCTTGCTCATTCCAACTTGAAAACTTGCTAAGTTAAGGCAAAACAATGTTGTCTTGAGAACATCTAATGGGATTAGAGAAAACAAAGAATCCCATCTCTGTTACTTTCCTCCTTTATTAGCTCTTAAAGGCTACAATGAGCTTTACATTTATGTCCAATCTTCCTTCATGAATTTGCTCTCCTCTGAGTTTAGTACAATTTCAGGAAGAGGATCATATTGATGGAAGTGCTATTGATGAAGAAACTCCGGAGATATCAAAATGGTGGTCAATGCTATGGCTTTCTGTTATGACACTATGGATAGCAGTCCTTTCAGAGTACCTAGTTAATACCATAGAAATAAGTGCATCCTACTAACCTTTTCTCTTTTTGCGGTTTTGCAACTCTGTGTTCTTTCTGCAGAACCTGTGAAACAATTAAAGTTGATTTTTTGGAAGTACAAAAAATATCATAGATATTTAGTAGAATTTTCTAGAGTTTTATAGAGTCATCTTTAGTATTTGTTGTATCTAAGAAAAGTCTAGATATTCTAGAGAATTAGATATTTGTAGTTAATCTAGATAGTCTAAAGTTTTAGATATTTGAGGAAGATATTTGTAGAAGAGGTTAGAATAATCTAGATTTTGTAGTATCTAGAACCATCCATAGGTTAGTATAAATATGGGATGGTATTGTACATTTGTAAAAACAAAAACCCAAGCATTCTAAGAACAACTCAATTCAAGAGTTTCTTCCATAATCAAGTTCTCCCTTCTAGCTTCCTCTTCTGTAGTTGAATCTTCCGATCTTAGTTAACGATCTTGGGCTAGCAGAAGGGTTTTCCGGTTATACCTTTCTTCTGCTATTCTCTACAGAACCATCTAACTTTTCGAAAAATCGAGAATCTTCTTTTTCTCCTTGTTCTTTCAAAACTTACTGTTATGAGATTTATATGATTGAATTTACCCAGGTTTTACTTTTTCTTAACTCAACAAGAAAAGGTCCTTTATATAGAATATGTCAAAAAGGGCAAAAAACTATGTACAACTATGTTGCTCGGACTCTCCAAAAATGTTGCCTCACCTGTAGTGGATCCTCCAAATATGCACTACTTTTGTAGGATCCAACACCCACCCATCGGCATTTTTGAAGAGTCCAGAAACATAGGTGTACAGAGATTCTACTCTACTTTTAGTCCTCTCTGTGTTAAACAACAGGAAAGTATTTGAACACACTAAGAAATGTGTTATTTTTTATTTGTGTTCTTTGAGCCCCTCTAACAAAAAACATATATGACAATGTTTTCAGGGGGCATCCGCTGCGATGAATATTCCTGTAGCATTTATAGGTGTGATAGTGCTTCCCATTGTTGGAAATGCTGCAGAGCATGCCGGAGCTGTCATGTTTGCCTACAAAGACAAGCTTGTACATTCTTCACCTTTCTTCTTTACAAAAGCTAACGATTTACAATCACCATCCCTCATTTACGTAGTGTCTGTGCAGGATATATCTTTGGGAGTGGCAATAGGTTCATCAACACAGACAGCTATGTTTGGGGTAGGTAATTAACATATCAGAGTTTCTGTATCATGAATTACGCAAATAAGGAACTTTAGTCGTTATTTTTGTTCTATTTAATCAAAGATATGAATGTATCACCCTAGCTGCTTCGTAGTTACATAAGACACTTGTTCATTTCTTATTTCAAGAAGGCACAATACATAAACAGACACTCAAACTTGGCCTCCATTAACAAGTAAAGCACTCTAATTTTCAGAATGCACATCTAGACACCTCAACTTGTCTCCAATGTGTCAGTTGAACACTCCAACTTACAAAAATGATCATCTAGACACCTCCAAAATTTATGTGCCATGTCAGTGTAGGGTGTCCATGAAACACAGTGGGGTCTAGTTGAAGTGTTTAGTTTTCATTTGATACCAAGTTGAGGTGTCTCAATGTGCGCTCTCAAAGTTGGAGTATTGCAGCTGAGGCCAAGCCAGTTTATGTATTATGCCTTTCAAGATATACAAAAAGTGCAAGTAAATCTTGTCGTTTCCATGTTTATCTCCTTCAATAGCCTGTCAAGTGCAAGTAAATGAAGAAACGAAGATATTACCTGTGTTCTAATTTTGACTGCTATCTTTTTTCTGCTTGGTAGCTTACACCCGTTTTCGACTGTTCTCTTGCTACAGATCCCATTCTGTGTTGTAGTCGGATGGATAATAGGCTCACCGATGAATTTGGACTTCCAAATGTTTGAAACAGCTACACTTTTTATGACTGTCCTTGTAGTAGCTTTCATGCTGCAGGTATCCCATAATTTAAACTCTTAAAATAATGGTAAATAAGAGTTCTTTCCAGATTTGAAGATTTGCTCTCCTTTTCACCTCTTCATCCTTTTCATTTCCTTCTGTTCTGCTTCATCATGGGTGTACATGAATGCAATGGTCGGAATGTACATTTTTTATGCTGCATCCTCGCAGTTAAAACAATATCTTTTTTTCTACAGGACGGGACATCTAATTACTTTAAAGGGCTGATGCTCCTTTTCTGTTATCTGATAGTTGCAGCAAGCTTCTTTGTACATATAGATCTGGAGTCTATACGTGAGTTTCCTCCCTCTCTTTGTGCAATAGCTTGGGATATTTGTTGTATTTATACTTACTAGCATTGGTAATATCTGTTACTGTTACTACCAGCTACTAGCATTGGTAATCTAATATACTTTGCTTTATTGTTGTCAAATTAATTGAGAGTCTCTTTTGTTGTTCGATTAAATAAATACTTGACCATGTGAAATCTTGTTAGGACATATTTTTGGTGATGTGTGCTTTCCCTTTTTGACTTACGACCTTAAAGGTATCCATGTACATTATAAACCTTGCGACCTTTATACTACTAATATGAGCCATTGTGTATCTCTAAACCCTCCCTTGCATGAAACTTGATCTCAAGTTTTACAGCTGAGAAGTAGGCTTGAAGCTGTTAATGACTCAATGACTGATTTGGGATACAAAAGTTCAATTTTCTGCCTGGTATTTATCGATAGGACAGTCGGAGAGTAAATATGCAGTTAATTCAAGCACATACCAGAATAAACACAGATCCATCTTGACCAGATTCTTAGCCTTAGTGGAGATGCTACGAGCAAATCCAAGTTCAAAATCTAGCATTTAGCGTAGGAGAGCTTAGAGATTCTAAATTATATATGTTACGCAATCTGTACTTGTGATGAAGGTTGTTGTTTTTGTATGTGATGCAAAGTGCTGTCATGTTAGTACTTTTGTCTTGATATTTTTGGTATAACTTTTGAATTAATTTTAATACAAAGTTCTAGAATGTAGAAGATATTGTAATATGTGGTGGAGCTTGATTTAAGCACAAAATAGGGAGTCAGTTTCCAGGATTTAAGGGATTTGACACCACCTTATGTATTTATATATGTGTAAGCTTTTGCTGAATGAAATGATCTGCTCCCTTTCTCCAGATTATCTCTCTATTATCATATTTGTCTTCTCTTTCTCTCCTTCAACTTGTTTCTATGCTGCTCGAACTCTCCAAATATGTTGCTGCACAAGTGTTAGCTCCTTCAAAAATGCACTACTTTTGGAGGATCGACATGCAACTGTTGACATCATTGAAGAGTCCGAGCAACATAGTTGGTTCTACAGCGAGTTGAACACTAACCAGGGATCATAGTAGAATTGGAAAGACAATACGTGTAATTGAGAGTTGATGCTTAAAGGAACTAATTTGATTCCCTCATAATGGAACCACTCAAAGATTCTATGAATCTTATATCTGATCCTTCTATAGTTTCTCCTATTTTTTCTTTTTATGAATTTCGGTGCATAAACCTGAATTCTGTGTTGCTCAGATTCTCCAAAAATGTTGCCGCACCCATGTTGGATCCTCCAAATATACACTATTTTTTGAGGTTCTGACATGCACTCATCAGCATTTTGAAGAGTCAGGCAACATAGCCTGAATTAAGTTTACATAATACTCATCGGACTACCCTGACAAAAGCAGTTGTTGAAACTTGAAAGACATAAGGAATGCAAAATCTGAAGGGATTTTCATTCATTAGAACTTGCACAGTTACAAACTTACAATCCAGTTAGAAATTAACCCTTCCTTGAGAAATTGATCTAAAGAAACAAGAAAAATAGAAAATAAACGGAATGCGAAAGGAAAAAAAAACAGAAGGTTATGAGTTCAAGTAAATCTTCAATAAAAACTTTATGTCGCCTCGTCCCTCAATATAATTCATTTTCTCTCAGGTCATCACCTGAAAAGCAGAGAAATGAACAGAATATTAGTAGATGAAAAATGGTGTTGGAAAGTAAAACGTCGACTATGCAGTACCAGAATCACATGGAAGATGGCTCACCAAAATCCCTAGGCATCTTGCATTTATAACATTCTGCTCTACTGGCATAGTTGTGCATACCACATCCTAATCTGGCAGATACAAGAAGGAACTTATGTTAGCCAGTGAATCTTTAGACACAAATACAGGGTTTGGACCAAAGCTATTAGTGTCTGCCAAATCCTAGAAGGGCTTGTAGCTCCGCCCCCTGAATGGAGTGACATGAACAATAAGGATTCATGTGGCCGACCAAAGTTGTTTTACTCATAGATTGTTGTTATAGAGTTGATGTGAACTAACCTGCTGCAAATCCAATCACCACTCTTCCAACCAGGACAAGCACTTGCATCATATCCATAACCTGTTGATGCTATCACTCCCGCCCCGTTACCATAATAATCACTTTTTAAGGCACCACATCTATAACAGTTTGTTCTGCTTGCGTAGTTGTGAGAACCGCAGTTTATGGCACTGCAATACCAGTCTCCAGCTAGGACTTCTGTTTTGTTTAGTCCATACATGTAAACATCGGATGTTGTTGCATATTTGGGACAGCTACATCGTTGGCATGCATCCCGTTTCTTGAAATTTAGGTGTTGGCATGCAGCACACATCCAATCTCCTTCCATGCTCATTTTCTGTCCGTAAATCTGGAAGTGAACATGAAAAGATTATGAGAGAAAATTTAATATGAGAAGCCAAATAGGCCATTGTATAAGGCATGTAATAGGCCATTGTAAAAGGCATGCAATAGGCCATTGTAAGAGGCATGTGCAACAACCATTAAATCCTATCGGACACACATCTTTGAGGCTTCGTCCTTACATGGTTATAGCTAGAATTGCATATTTCTTACACATGAACAGTCATTTCATTCTAGAAAGAAATTTCTTTGCACGTAAATCGTGTATTGAAGGTGTAAATTTTTGAAAAACTTGCATTAAAGAAAGTAACTTTTTTGTGTAGAAGCTGGAACGCGAGGAAATTTAGTTCCAATATTAGATAATGAAATGCTACACAACGTGAAAACATGATGAATTCCTCACCTAAAAAGAGTGAAGGATTTGAAGAACTGAGCTTCTCGACTAGACGTAAACTATGTTGGAGCTGGTAATTTTGGTGTATGGTCCGGGGAGGTTTATATAGTTGGAAAAACTCATTATTGGGTCCCAAAAAAGTTCTTTTTGATCTGTTTACTTAAATGGGATCCTCAAGATAGCACAAATGTTCCAAAAAAGATTTGGATGAACCTTCTACCTTCCTTAGAGGCACATACAACCTTGGCATATCAGGTTCATCTCAATACAGTACTTTCAATGCATAGTTTAAATTTATGGTTAAAATCCATTAAAACTACATCAAATAATATATATGAACCCATAATTTTAGAAACACAATGAGTTCAATGCTAAGAACTAGAATGAACTCATAAAGTTTAAATCCTGACTTTCGTTACTTCTCGAGTCTAGAGTTACGGCTTCCTAAATTTGTCAACTGTTAACTTCATGCATTTGAACACTGTTTTATTGAGTATAGAGGTATGGTTTGACACGTGCATATTATGCTAACATCTCTCTTTTTCTAAATATTCTTCAATAATTTGAACTTTCTTTCTGGATTGGAAAAAAGTAGAGAAAATTTAGGGAATAGAATCCAAAGACAGGCTAAAACAGTGATTTTTTAAACAAAAAAAATGACTTTTTATCAACAGAGATATTTAACAGAAAGGGCCACTAATTTGAAAGATAAAAGACATGATTAATTAAGAATTAGTTCTGGTTGTCTGGACCCTAGGAGATATGCCATGGAATTGAAACTACATAATTATTTTTGCATGGAATCTGACCTTTCCAAACTAATGAAAAATCTGATAGTAGAATACATTGAACGCGCATTCATGATATAAACTTGATAAGTTCAATCTTTAAGGTCCCTATTGCTGAGTCGATTGCATTTTTGGAATTGTTGCTTTGATATGTTAGTGATTTTTCATATGTATATTTATGGTTCGTCTTGAAAATGATGTGTTAAGTTGAACCTATTAAATGTTTGGTGATCCGTTCGCCTCTGGTTGGGGTTACCAAATCGGGCTTTTCTCTTGAGCAAAACGGGTATAGGTTTAGAACGAGTATAGTTTAGTATATGCATACATTTATTTTTATTCGTTCTACACACACATATATATAATTCAAGCAAAGTAGTAGCTATATAGACCCATCTTGCCTTCTCTTTATGGGGTTTTTGGGACTTAAATGAGGGATTGGACATCATTTTTGCCATGATCAAGTCCAGAACCTCCAAAACGTGTGTACTATAAGAACCAGTTGAAAATGAGAAACTTTAAAATGCATATTTAAATTATCATCATAATACTACATTAGAAGACATATATAAAAGCATTTCTATCTGTTTAATAACATACTAAATGGTGATTGAGTATGATATTGTAAAGATATGACACCTAAGCCTAACTCAACCCCAAAAGCTAGCTCATGAGGGGAGACCATCAGTCCATTCGCCAACCAATGTAGGACTTTTACCCACTCTAACACCCCCTTCACGCCCAGGCCTGATTGGAGCGAGGACCGAGAGTCCAAATGAAGATGGACCTGGTTCTGATACCATGTAAAAATATGGCACAAGGCAATGAGATGGCTTTCACCGGACCTTAAAAAGGTGGATTTGTTCGATCATGTTGGTTGTTGCAAAGACTTCATGTTGTGGAATAATTGTTTGAGTTTTATCGAATACCTTATTTGATTCGGTTTTCATTATAATCCAATGTGTTGTATCTGACTTTGCAGAGGACAAGCCACAAAAACATATAGGATAAACGAGTAATTTTGTGCTAAAGCTGAAGGCCTAACAAAGAATTGCTTAAGAAGAAGAGTCCCTTTTGACAATACTGAACAATGATTTTGGTAAAGATTCATCTATCTTGTTATAGCTCAAGGTTAAGTTTTCTCCTAAGTTTCTTCATTTTGATGCCACACCCATGTTGGAATCTCCAAAAAGACACTACTTCTGGAGAATCTGACACGCACCTGCTGACATTTTTGAAGAGTTCGAGCAACATTGGTTTTGTCTATCCGTTTAATAGAGCAGCTAGCTTCTTGCTTTCGCAGTTTTGATATGCCTACACGTGTTATTAGGCTTTATAGTATCATGGATGATGAATTTGTTTTTTTTTTTTTTTGCCTTTGAAATGGCTGGATGTAAGTAGTATCAAATTAGATTGTAAGCAGAATGTAAGGTTCATTTTTTTGACATTATTAAAGCAGGATGCATTATTTTTGTCATCCCAAAGTGATTTATGATCTCTGCAACAAAATATTTGCATGGTGAAGGAAATCATTTGTTGATTGGAAATATTATGTATAGATCATATAGACAAGATATTGAAAAAATGCTAAAGAATATGTCACATGGAGAAAATTTTAATCCCGCGTTCGAAGGATATGATGTAAATAGGCTATTTTAATGCAAGTATTAGTGTGTGCTTTCACGAATGTCACGTCGAGACAATTTTACCGTTTTGGAAAAGAGGAAAGATAATTGCTATGTGAACATGGGACTTATAGTAACTTCTTTTTCTTTTTCTTTTTTTAATGAAAGTTCTGTATTTACACTCAATGGCTTTAAAAGGTAATGTCAAAAGAATAGAGCAGTTTGATGTGTTTTATCGGGACAACACATAAACGTGTCTTTTAACTTGCTTTTTTCATTGACATTTTGCCCTTCAATTTTTGGTGTAGGCATTTAAATTTGTATAGAATTGAACAAGTAGACACACACATCCTACTGGAGTCCAATGTGGGATCCTCTGTGTACTACGCCACATAGAATGTGTACCTCTTTGTTTCATTTTTTACAAGTTTAAGTGCTTACTTATACACATTCAAAGTTGAAGGACATGAATGTCAGGTGAGGCCAGAGTAAAAAGTATATTTATGTACTATGCCTACTTTATACTATATAGTAACTGATGGCAAGCTGTATGAACATTTTGATCAAAGTCCAATTAATTTTAATTTTGATTTTGACTCTTAACAGAGAGCATTAAAAATAGGTGCCAAAAATGGATGATAGAGACTGATTATTTTTTTATTTTTTGTGATCTAAAATAGATATTTCTATAATGGATAGTGGAGATATAGTTTCTATAGCGGGAAAAAATTACTCGCATCTGATATTTGAATTAACTTTATAAGTATATGACACATCCTATTACTTAATTATGATAAATCAATATAAACTTTAACCTCAATATCACTTAAATCATAATTCTAATATGTATGGTTCAGTATAAATATAAAAATGTAAGTTTTTTTCCATGACAACATAGCTCCTTGTATTATTTTTCAAGCTCTTATTTTTATAGCTTTAACCATGTTTATTATAGGTGACTAATCAAAATCATTGCCATATCCTACTCAGTGGAATATGAAGATACTTACCATAGAACAAGTCAATCTAGTATTTCATAATAAATCGAACATATCGACGATTGCTAGCTACTATTATTCATAATTCTGACCCTCCTTTGTGTAAGGAGACACCTATTCCTCCATTATTAGGAAACTTTCTAGGTTATCAAATCATAACTTATATTGTTAAGGACATACCTTCTAAACGACCTGATTGTATAATACGAAATTACACAAAGTAGAACGAAATAAACAGAAAAAATGACATTTCTATAGTGATGACACAATTTTTTGCACTCAAAATCACAACTCCATGGAGAGCTATCCATTTGAACTAGTCTAGAACTACACAGCAAACTGTTTGGACGAAAGTTATTGAATGACAAGAACAGCAAGCACTACTTGAAAAAGTTTAAAGAGCGAGATTTGGAGGAACAGAATGCTGCGGTAAGTTTCTTAGCACTAGGTCAAGATTGAAAGTACAGCACGATGAAGACACGTCTTGCACATATAAATGCATCTAAATAAATACAGTAATTATTGACCTTATTTGGTATATATTTGCTCATGATTTACCCTGTTGAATTTGATGAAGAAGAGCTGCTGCCAACTGCAATGTTGCCTGCAAGCGTTTCTGTGGATCTGTTTCTTCATCAGCTGCATTTTGCAGTTGGTTCACGTTAGTGCCATGCTGAAGCTCTCTTGGAGGTGGGCCTGGCAAACTCACCATTGGTTGCTGTTGTTGCTGCATTTGACCAAACTGAGATGATGAATGATCAACAGGCTGATTGTTTGAGAATGGAAGATTCTGCTGTGGCCTGTATGAGTTGTCAGGCAGGTAAGCAGTGCCTGGTTGTCTAGAATCTTGTCCTGTTGATGCAACCCCTGATTGCCTCTGCTGCTCAAGAAGTGATGAGGTTAACAATGCAAGTTGTTCTGATTGAAAAGGTGTAGCTGGTGTCTTTGCCTCCGGGGGAGGTCTATTATTGCCATTTGAATGGAAATTTGAAACTTCACTCCTATAGATGCTACTTTCCTGCCCTGTACCAGGCATGGCAGGGTTATATCCCTGACCAATGGTAGGATCATTTCTGCCACTGGATGATTGTGAGATGATATTCTTGACACTAGGATTTGGGTTTTGCATATCATGGGAAGACCAGTTCTGTCCCATGGCAGGGTACTGCTGATTGACCATGTAATTATGCCTGTCTCCACTAAATGACTCAGAAAAGTTACCGGCTGGCTGAAGAGAGCCTGAAAATGAAGCACCTGTATCTATCCCAGGAAACGACATATTGCTGATTCCTGGTCTCTGAGTGGCTGCGTAAGATGTCAGTGCAGGATTAGGCCCAGAAGGCGATATCGGCTGGGCAAACGATGTGATGCCCGGGAAACCTGTAATACCAGTTTCATTCTTCTCAGGATGAGACCCATAACCGGGAGCAGGAGGATCCAATCTTAAAACAACACCAGAGATGCTCAGTTTTCCAGGTACTTTAAGGACTTTCTCAGAGAAGTCAGAAGGAGGTACAAGAAACATAGTGGTCCTATCATCCAATTTAGCCACAGCAGCTCGCTGCTTCTCACCAAGATAATTCCTGAATTCGTTGTAAAATGCCATGTCAGCATCAGTAGCTGGAACAAAGAAGACAGCCCAAGAACCAGCTGCTTGATAGTAATGCTTTGCAAGCATGTCTAAACTAGTCCTTGCAGTGCAGTCCAAGTATACAGGTCTGCAAAATTGAACCATTGCAAATTTAAAGAAGGAAAAAGAATTTGAGTTCTATTCGCAACATGTGGGATGAAAAGTTCTCAACCTAAGACAATAGCTCAGTTTTTACTTAAAGAGAGTAAAACTTAGATCCCAAAAACCCTGTGAACAAATATATGAGAAGACAAGGCATTCATAATGCCTAAGATGAAGAGAGTTAAAACAAGTCTTGCAACATAAGTACTGTTCTAGATCCTTCCCATGTACTTGATATCATGAACAAAAAATTTCCCACTCCACACAACAGAAATGATGATTGTCCTCGAATGGGCAAGAAGGAGCAAAATTCAATCTCTGGATCTCCTTAAATTGAGTAGAGCTGACTATCAAATGTCAGTTAAACACTATTCATTTTCCATCTCAGGATCCTAATATAAGAAATGTACTAATCAAGAAAATTCACTTCTACATAACAGGGATGTAAACACTAATTTCTCCAACGAATACACTTTATCAGAGTGCTATTACAATTCACTTTCAATCAGATAGAGGCATAATGATTATATTTAACTTGAGCAAAGCCTAAATATTTGTTATTAAAGCATCAATCAGCTAAACTTTCACTGGTTAACAATATAAGTCTTGTATAAAGCTGCTCTAAAGTGCTAGAGACCTGAATGTTGAGCTTACTAATCCAAATGTATAACAAAATACCCAGTGTAATCCAAACGTTTAAAAGTTAATTCAAAAGAACGTACAGAAAACTACAACTATTATACAACATGAGCTCCATGGACTAGTATGGTTTCATCAGTTATAGCAGAGTATATTGCATTGAGATATTTCTGTGTTAGGAAGGGCTTCAACTCAAATGTCTAAAGGAAGGATTCCTGCAGTTCAAAAAAGCTTTCATTTCTAACTGAAGTAGTCTACCAGTTTTTAATTTCAACTTCTTGTGCACATTAGATCAGAAATTAACGTCTACAGAATTATTAACTTCCCATAAAACATGTAATTACTTACAAGATCATCTCTAAAGGTTTGCCCACAGGAAAGCATCGAGCCCGACAGACAGCAGTTCCTCCCTTAGCAATAGTACCTTCCCATTTCCACTCAGTACTCTTGGATGAGGGATGTGGTTCAGGAGTCAACCTTTTCTGCTCAGCGTTTGAAGCCAATTGACCAGAGCCCACCTTAAAACCGTCAAATCGTGAATTCCACCGGTCGTTCTCCTCTGGATAAGGTACATTGGAGTTCATCATCCGCTCAGGAATCTGTCTATGAACAAGAGATCCAGAATCAAAGTTTTTATCAAGGACCTCAGCTTGGGAAAGTTCACGGTACCCCCTCTGTCTTGCTGGTTCCATATCATTGAAAGGATATTCTGGAAGCTCATTTTCAGGAAAATAGGAGCTGGTCTTCAGTTTCTTAGCTTCACGGAAGACAAAAGGATCCTCAGGCAAGTCCCATGAATCATCATAGAACGGATCTTGTCTAGGGAACCGCTGAGGAGAAAACTCACGCTCACGGATGTCTACAACTCTTTTCCTTGGAGGACTACGCTGATTGTAAGCACTGTCCCCATGTCCCAGTTCAGAATCCAGAACAGGAAATCTCCTTCTATCATCTTCACCAACCCATGCATTACCCTTTCTGCCAAAACCAACATGACGAGAATCACCAGGATCCATATCTGAGTTGAACCTTGGAGACCTCATGCCATGATCTCGAGGAGCATTACCAAAGTCCCTATCATGTTGAAGGTTCTCAGAAGAACCAATGTGCCCATATGATCTCAAATGTGAGGATGGTGAATCATTCGTTGGGCTCCTTCCCTTGTTAGAGGTTCCAGATTCCGCACGAGCAAAACAAATATGCACACGAGGATTGTCAAATAAATTTCCTTGTAATGTTTCTTTTGCCCTGCAAGCTGCCATCACATTCTTGTATCGAACAAAGGCATAAGTTCTACCAGGAAATGCAGTAATCCTATCTATCTGTCCAAATGGGGAAAAGGCTTTTCGTAAAATGAATTCATCTACTTTCAGTTGTGCAGGAAACCCAATCCACAAAACCTCGCTGGGTTCTCCACCCTTATCATCTAACCTTGATTTGTCTGGATATGGTGGAAGGTCAGGAGTAGAGTGGCGAGTCCTCAAATCCCTTTGTGAAAGTGGAGATCTTCTTATCATGGGACGTTCATCTCGACGTGGAAAATACTCTTCATCCCGTGGTGGTGCTGGTGATGATTTGTCCTGGGATATAAAACCATAGTTAGAGCAGAACTGTCGGTATTTTTTCTTGATAGATTTTTAGATTAGAAAAGATAAAAAGAGGTGAATTCGCTAGCATATAGATTAACTTTCACCAGAAAGTAACAACCACTTATGGGGAGTTGTTGTATCAACGCTGAGAAGTAAAACACCAAAAAGAAGAAACCCATTAGTCAAAGAACATAGTAACACATATCTGTCTAGTTGTGACCTACATTAAGCATCAATCAAAACCCTCAAAATTCAAACTGATATTTGTTCTTGCAGAAGGGTTTTCTTTTTATACTCTTATTACTAGTGTACACTCTCCAATGCTGTAACACTACATTATCTTCATGAAGGCACTCTGACTATTGCAGCAAGAATCTGGAAGTAAGATGTTGAAGCGGACACATACAAAAAGAAACATACACATGTATAGGATAGGACAAATGCAATCATCTAGATAGAATAGTCTAACTGCCATTTAAACAAAGTTGGGAGCAGCCTAACTTCCAGGATCATATACTTTACAAGTGCAGAAACGAAGTCCTTTAGGGAATAGTGTAACAGTGTCATGACTCTAAAAACGAATGCACTTCAGTTAATGGACCATCTCTTTTAAGTACAAAGACAAAAAGAGAAGTTCTAACCACTGAATTAGATCTATCACAACATAAGCCAAACATTCTTCTGGTAGAACAAATGCAAGATATTATTGATACAGAAGTGAAGTAGCTTTGCAATTTTCCACTGATAATATAAACAATTCTTACAAAAGATATGATATGAATACACACACAATTTTACTTGTGAGATTCACTCACATACAGCTTTCAATTACCTTTCTGATACTCAACTAATCAACTTACAGGAAAATTGCTAAAGCACAAGTTTATTGCTTACACATAAGCCACAGAAGTGTTCATGCATTTCAAAGAAGACAAAACCCAACAACATATATCTTCTATTTTAGCCCTAGATTATCATGAAAGGAAGCTCTAGAAATGTTTCAAGTTACAGGACAGCAACACATCCTCTGTAGACATATTGAAGGCACAAACACTACTTCAAAAGCATATACTTTGAATACCTTAAACTTAAATACCTATTTAATCTTCCCTGGAGTAAATCAATAGTGCACTTGGATAAACACCTCAGAAGCAACCAATTACTAAGCTAAGCATTGATTGATAACCACCACCTGCACTAAACTGAAACGATCTGTCGGAGAAGGCCAAAGGGATGCCGGGAATAAACAACTACGAAAACCACTTTTTCTCCCTTGCTGTGTGAAGCAATAGTTATGTCAATATCCAACAATGAAAAAAGGAGTCAAAGATCAAGACACTAGGTAATTTCTTCTCAGCGGACTTGGATTGACTGCAGTCCGCAATGGTGGTAGTGGTTGATAGTGGCGGAGGAGGTACCAATGGCAGTGACGGTGGTGGTGATGGCAATGATAAATTATAATGGTAGATTGTAGATGTGATAACGACTAGCAGTAGTGGTTGACAGCGGTAGTCGCTGCCTGTGGTGGTTGTGTGATGGCAGAGGTGGTTGGTGGTTGGTGGTTGGTGGTGGTGGTCGATGGTTATGGACAAAGTGGTGGTGAAAATTATCCACACAAAAATACCTCTTAAAAATATTACAACCTTGTTTAAGATCTTAATGTTACTACCTATCCAGACCAAATAAGTGTATAAATCTTAATGTAAACAAATGCACTTAGGTGTCATTTGGTAGCCGGATAAGAAACAAGTTAATCATATACTCCCTCTGTCCCAATTTATATGACTTACTTTCCTTTTTAGTCAGTCCCAAAAAGAATGACATTTAACTATAAAATGTCATTTTTACCCTTAATGAAGTGATTTACAGTCACACAAATTTCTATCATTCATTTTAGACACAAGTTTTAAAAGTCTTCCTTTCTTTCTTAAACTTCGTGCCGAGTCAAAGTACCTCACATAAAATGGGACGGAAGGAGTATTAATTTTCGTATAACTTGTACGACTTTTGGTAGGTAGATAGGAAATAAGTTATCCATGTACAAAATTAATACGACGTTTGGTTGTCAATTTAGAAACCCGCAGAACTAAGACAAGTAGAAGTTATAAATGAATCTATGTACTATTTTATGCAGGATAGAAGGTGGAATAACTAATACATGTATAATTAATTCCTACATAACTAATACCTGCGTAAAACAATATATAGATTCAATGATAAGTAATCTTAACATTACTAATACATAATACATGTATACCTCTAACCAGCTGACAAACGACAACCCCTTAATGGCATAAGGTCTGAACCATTCAGATACAACCTTCCATTAAGTGCAAACAAATGAGGCCTTAAAAATTCATATCGTGTTTTAGTTGAAACTTAAGTTGAAAGAATGGAACAGTCCTACTTTGGATTTTGGAATTGAATGCCCTCATCAATCAGACTCCATATTCAATATTGTTTCACCTCTCACCTTCATACTCTCTTCCCCCTCGTGTCTTTGAGAGCACATATTTGTTCAAAACTTAACCCATCAAAAAGATAAATTAGCCCCTCATGCTCTCAAATGTGTCTTTTTTGGTTATTCTTGAGTTCAAAAGGAGTATTGTTACTACTCACCTAATCTTTGTCTAGACCTTATGTCATCCAATGTCATATTATTTGAGTCTCAATCTAACTTTACATCTTCTTCTGGTCATTTTGATATATTTGAGGACTCAATGATACCGATTTTTGAGGAATCAATGGTTATTTCTACATCTCGATCCACAGTGCCACTGCTCGTGACTTATCATCGTCGTCCGCATCTAGCATCAAGCCCAGATGATTCGCGTCTTGTGTTGCTATAAACTTGTTTTCTCCTTGTGAATTGATCACACCCTGGAAAAGGTATAGTCCACTCATAATACTAACCCCATTATACCTTTGAAAGTTATCATCGTCTGTCATTACCCCCATCATGTCGTTGTATCATAATCGTCCTCTATTTCCATCCCTAAATCTACACGGGAAGTACTTTCTCATCCAGAATAGCGACATGCTACGATTGACAAGATATCTATTTAACATGCAAGTAGTACTTGGGAGTTTGTTCATCTTCCTTCAAGTAAATCTCTTGTTAATCGTCGTTGGGTTTATGATGTCAACAAGTTGATCGCCTTAAGGCTCGCCTTGTTTTCAAAGGTATATTCAGATATTTGGATTTAATTACAATGATAACACGGAATACATGTCACCTCCCACCGTCATTAGCCTCTTTATCAATTGGACATCAAGAATTTTTTCTCCCTAGTGACCTTGATGAGGAAGTTTATATGTAGCAACCATCTGGTTTACATCTTGGACTCAAATTGCTAACAACAAAGAATGTTTTGTTTATCAATGTAGAGACAACAATGATTGGAGCTCCTTATTCAAGAAAAACTTGCATGACTGCAAACTTAATGATCTATTTAGTCTACTAGCCACCCTAGCAGATTCCATGAGTGAAGAGCTACATTCAGACAAAATGGTTTGGGGAAACTCCAAGAAAGGGCATTATACAGTCAAAGGCAACTACTACCTCATGTGCTCCAAGAAAGGATTGTTGGATAATTCACCATGGAACCATGTTGGGAAAATCACACTCCCACTAAAATTAACATGTTTCATATGGCTTGCTCTTACTGGTGCTTTTCTTACACAAGATAATCTATCTAAGAAAGATAGTCCTAGTCATCAGATGCTATATGTGTCATCAAGCTTCAAAAAATGTCAATCATGTTCTTATGCATTCTCCAGTTGTAACAGATATCTGGAAGTGTTTCCTTTCTTTTTTGGTCTACATTAGGTCTTCCCACATCCATCAAGGAAGCTTATTCTAGCTGGATCTTTTGGAAAGTTGATAAAGCCATCAAGAGGATTGGGAGAATGATTGCAGTAGTAATTTGTTAGTGTGTGGGATGAAAGAAATCACAAATGTTTTGATGGAGTCTCAGCTTTGAATAACTCTCTAAAAGCTAGTTGCCTAGTTAACTTGTTTAGCGGAAATATTTTGTCTCCTCTAAATAATGTTCATACTTTTCTGGATTTTGTTAGATCTTTGATTCTAAGCATAGGAGTTAAGACCTTGTACGGTAGCTAACTCTCTAGTTCACTTTTGTTGATAGCATCAGCCTGACGTTCTTAAATAATATATGTTTACTTCATTAAAAAAAACATTGCAACCACTTAGTTTTGTTGCTAAGGGAAAGTCTAGTAGTCTGGTATGTCAATTGCAACAATCACTCTATAGTCTGAAACATTCTCCAGGTTGGGGAAGTTCAACATAGTATATTCAGGAGTTTGGTATGATGCATATTGAAGTTGATCATTCTGTGTTTTATTGGCATTCTGCTCCAAATCTATATATTTATTTAGTGCTTTATGTTGACGATAACGTTGTCATCAGTAATGATCAAGATGATATCACTAATTTAAAGCGACGTCTCTTTCAACATTTCCAGACTAAAGACCTCAGTATTCTAAAATCTTTTCTAGGTTTTGAGGTTGCTCAGTCCAAATAAGGTATTATTATTTCACAACGGAAGTATGCTTTAGATATTCTTGGAAGACAAGAAAAATGGGATGTAGAGCCATTGACATATTCGAATGCTAAACTCCTGCCAAGACAGGGGGATCCACTTAGTGATCCCGAAAGGTATAGGTAGTTGGTTTGTAAATTGAATTATCTTGATAGTCACTGGGTTGCAACCGACCACATTCTATGATATATATACTCCCTCCATCCCATTTTATGTGGCACCATTTCCTTTTTGGTCAGTCCCAAAAAGAATGTCACATTTCCTTATATGATAAGTATTTAAAGGTACAATTCCTCTTTTACCCTTGTTGGTCCCACTTAATCTTAAAGATAGTACTCCAATACATTTATGAGGAGAGAGAAAAGTGAGTCTACTTTTTAATATGACTATTTTTTGAAGGGGCGATTTGGTAAACATTTCAAAGTCTTCATTTATTTCTTAAACTCCGTGCCCGATCAAATGTTGCCACATAAAATGGGACGGAGGGAATATATATATATATATATATATATATATATATATATATATATATATATCAACAGCTCCAAGTAGGCCATAAGTAGATTGTTGGATATACAAATGTTGATTGGGCAAAATCACCTCCTGATAGATGTTCTACAACTGAATATTGTGTTTGAGTAAAAGGTAATTTGGTGTTTTTTTTTTTTTTGATAACCGAGAAATCCGTCTATGACCCGTCCTTTGGACGGTAATTTGGTGTTTTAGAAGAATAATAAATAAAGTGTCGTTGCTCGATCTAGTGCAGAAGTAGACTATCAAGTAATAGTTATAGCTAGGGTTGTTCAAAACCGAACAGAAACCGATAACCCGAATTGAAAAAAAGTTACTGATTTATCAGTATTGGGTTATTGATTTAGTGGTTTTGATAACGATTTTAATTTTTCTTGTTATCGGGTTATCGGTTCTTAACGGTTTGAGGTTTTTTCTTAACGGGTTAATTGATAACCCGATAGTAAATTAAATAATTATATTTATACCATTTTGTATATAAAGTCCTTCACTTAGACTTTGGTTTCCTACTTTTATTTCTAATTGTCTCAAACACTTGATTTTTCTACAATGTAAAAGTGTTTGCTTTTGAGCAAGATGTAACTTGTGAACTCACGTGCATGGTTCATTTGGTTTGTCACCTTGTTTTCAAGTGATTTTCACTCTTTTTTTGTGTCAAATCATAACGGTTAAACCGATAGCGATCAAAAACCGATAAACCAATTAACAATAAGCCAATATCTTAATGGTTCTATAACGGTTTAGCATCTCTACAAATCGATAACCAATAAGCCAGACCGATAAACTTCAAAATCCGAACCGAATCGACCGATACGCAGCCCTAGTTGTAGCAACTTGTGAGCTAGTTTGGATTAAACAGTTGCTTACAGAACTAAAATTCGAATAAATTGGTCGGATCGAACTTGTGTGTGATAATCACGCGGCTCATCATATCACATCAAATCCAATACTCTATGAGAGAGCTAAAGCACATTGAGATTGATTGTCACTTGTCGAAGAAAAGATACTCTCCATAGATATTGTTACAAAATTTGTGAAATAGAGTGATTTGCAGTTATTTTTACCATGTCTCTCAGTAGTTCCTGTATTGAGTTACATTTGTAACAAGCTTAATACATATGACTTGTATACACTAACTTGAGGGGAATGTTTGAATATAGGCTTAACCCATCGGTGACCCCCTAAAATTGGCACAATATTTCAATTAGACACCTTAACTGGACGATGTTCCTTTTAGACACCTCATGTAAGGTCACGTTGGGTCATTTTGACACTTTTTTTAATATCAGCAAAAATATATAATGTGTGCATGGTACACTCGCAAATGACGCATAAAGTGACAAATTAAACGATGACATTTGTCATTTGTGCCAAAAGTGATTGTTGATTAATTAATTTTGAGTAAAAATAAGAATTAACCAATAAATTAATGACAAATAATTACAAAATAAAATAAAATTTAAGTCAATAAAACAAACACCCCACCCCCTCCAAATAGCCCCCAGTACTTGTCTTCTCCAATCTGCACGCACACCAAAATCGCCGTTCCCCCACCAAATCCTCATAACCCCCCCACCCCCAATCTTCTCCAAATACTAGATCTACACATCATAGTAATTTTTTTCTCTTACAAAATATCTCCCTTTTCTTTTGCCTAATACATAGCTTGATAGAGAACGGGAGATTTTTGTTAGTTCAAAGAATTTTTTTAGCTTAGTTTAATGAGATTCACTCCGTCAACCTTTATTCACAATGGATGAAATTTAACTTGGACAAAATGGTGGCTGAAAAATGGGGAATAAGAAGAAAAAAAATAATTAAAAGTTAACTAAAGAACCATTCACGCGCAAGTCAATGAGTGTATCACACTCATTATGCCAAGTAAGCGAAAAGTGTCAAAATGACACAACAGAACCCTACATAAAATGTCTAAAATGAACATAGCCCAGTTAAGGTGTCAAAGTGAAGCATGGTGCCAACTTTAGGGGGCTACCGATGGGTTAAGCCTTGAATATAAATAGGAATAGGATTTGTAGAAAGTATCCTATGTGGAAAGGGATGGTAGCGCAATGTATATAAATAGGCTCAGTGTAATGTAGAAAACACTATTCAATAATATTTTCTCGTAATGAATTTTTTTGCCAAGTCCCATTAGCTAATGACAAGGAACTCCTCTAGACATACTACAAAATGGACATGGAAGGTGTATGTAGTGGTTATTAACAAAACTACATTAGTTTGCCAAAAAAAAAAGAAGTACAAAATGGCTATGTCAGATAATCTGGAAACAAAAAGCACTGGCAAGGTAGCATGTTTTGGGTGGAACAGATAGATGCACATCAAACTTGCTTGATAAAGGGAAATTGCAACCAAAAATTAGAGGGTTAAACTTATTAGTTGGTCTAACATTATCTTTCTCAAAAAAAAAAAAAAAAAACTTATTAGTTGGTGTTGCTTATGCAATGAGAACTCGGAGACTCTGGATCATTTGTTGACATTGTAAATATGCCTAGCAGATTTTGTGATTAGTCATCAGATATGTCTTGCAAATTTTGGTTTATGTTCTGAATCTATATGGGATTCAATAGGCAATGCAAGGTGGGATCACTAATGCCTCGAAGAAGTTAACAAAATATTCATGTAATCAAGTTTTGCAAATTTACAAGCATTATTTTGAGATCGCTAATGCCTCAAGACCCCAATCTCATGGGAATCAGCTGGTATCATCTGCCAAAGCTGGCCACACTGCATAGTGAGAGTTGGACAGCCTAAATACAAAGGTGGAATACAATACTCCAGCTGATAGCAGAGCCATTCACTCGTTCCTAGATTGAGATGCTAATTTGAGGTAGAACAGACAAGTCTGCAAGACTATGGACATAAAATTGGCATGCCCTGAAGCTAACTTCACATTAAATGGATAAGATTCAGGGTGCCATAAAAGCGAAGTAGAATCGGATCATCCAAACAAAGTTTGTAAATATTTCAAGAAAGCTGGTTAAAATATGGGAGAAACAAGCTTATGTTTAAGGATATAATTTCTGCATACTGCTACATTCAGGAGTAAGATTTTTATTAAGTTTAGGGATATGAAGGGAGCAAGCTGAAAGCATTTTCTGGTACGCAAATAAGAGAACGCTTCACTAGCAAATACATATAAATGGATCGTCTTGCCAGAAGAAGCCAACAGAATTAGGAGCAACTTAGTTATAAGCACTGATAATACTGACAAAAAGTTATATTTCAGCCATTTACTGGCTGGTATTTGCATCTAGATAATGTTGCCAGCTGTAAAATTTTCTGAGTTGAAAAATTAACACTTTTTCTAAACATAGCCCAATTATCCAACTCATCAATCTAACTTCTATAATTTTATTTCAGAAGCGAAGGGTGTTTGCCTCAAGACAGGTACTCTCTAAAGAAACAGATAACAGTACACCAAATAGATAACTGTGTCACAAATTCAACGCATTCAAGTAGGAAACATGTGAGAACTGCTGCTTATTTTACATCAATGACCACCAGTCATTCAGCTAGTGTGTGAATTTGATGCATGATAGAATGAATCCTGAAAGAAACTGAGAAGTCTTTCTTATCTGGAAAGTGCTTCAGCTGAGAACTATTTTTTTTATATTGGTAAATTATGCTTCAGCTGAGAACTATCAGTTCAAGTGAGGCATGTTTTTGTAGAATGTCATGGATCATAAACTTCAATTTGGACACATCATTCACAGTTGTGGATGGTCTTTTTACTACATTGATTCCCTCTTCTTTTTTTTTAAATGGTAAATATTACAGATGTTATAAATCAGCACTACGAAGGTGTTGCTACATTAGATCGTCTCATTAGATGCTTATTTAGTCCAAACATATGGTTGAGAATGAGAATCCTTATTATTTGGAGTGTTGCAGTGTTAATCCATAACACCATAATAATTTAGGAGATTGGGATTTACTTTGTTGGACTGAACTCTAGAAAAAAATATTCTCCACATTTCATCTTAATTTGGTTCATTTATTCATAAAGGCACTAACCAGAACTCTATGGATAAAATCAGGTGTACTTCTACTTTTGTGGATTTCGAAGGCACCTTACCTGAGATCTTGCTTGTGAAGGACTTCCGTATGATATGAGATATAGCTCATAGGAATGTATTTAATGGTGATGCCATGATAAAAGTTGTTTGAACTGGATCACAACAACTAAGTAACCAGGCAATTTCGGAAAAAAATTGTGATGCCAATTCTGTTAAGTCTGATATTAATAACCTTTACAATGGAAATGTACCACACTGCGCTGATGTAATTTTCACTGAAGATAGCAGTAAAATATAGATGGTTAGATTCTCATCTCTTGAGAACTAACAGCCCTACATGATGGTCCCTCAACACCAACTACGTGCCATATAGAAAGGTCTTAGCAATAGGTGTTCTCCGGCTTGAAGAGGATCTAACTTTGATGGTTTTACTCTCACCAAATACCACAAGCTGCATATATTGTTGCCTTTGCAAAAGCAACTGAAGATAAAAAGGGAAACGAGAAGAACACCCCTTCATCGATACCATCTTTTTGCTTTGTCATGGAAACTGATAAGTAATGATTTCAAAATTGGAACAAGCACACTATCTCAATAACATGTCAAGATTAGTGCTCTGCCTTGGGAACAAATTGTCTCTTCAATGCATATGAATATGAAAGAATCATGTGCATTCAAACATTGGCAAATGCGTATATAGTGCTGTGGCTGCCCCAGTATGAAGTTTGTGAGGTGCTGCCTAACGTTACCCTAGAACAGCAGTAACCATCTAAGATAAGGACTTAACAGATAAATGCTGCCACTGAAAAGCTTGTATGGTACAGGTCTATAGCAGCACTAAGCAGCTGGAGATTGATTGAAGAGAGAGTCTGCCTGCTATTTAAAGCATCCGACAGACTGACACCGCATCTATGCTCTCAATGGTTATCAAGAGTAATGCATAGCCCGATACACCCATGACTCTGGCGGCATTTTATAATGATCGAGTACAGATATTGCTTGGGAAAGGAGCTCGCATCCTGATAATTGATTATGATAGCAACAGAGTAAAGACACCGAAATGGAAGGAGTTGGTGCATATTTTACTCGGATCATACATAACTTGTGGATTGAAGAGCAAACTTGGTGTAGAGTAAGACTTCTCCTGAAGCTTGTGATATTTCTCATCACTACACTACCCTCACAAATTGAGGCTACACGATTGCTTGGGGAGAAAAATATAAACACGTTCTAAATTCAGATTTGCTAAGTCACTGCCACATCCTACAATTTGCAATAATTTTGGAATTTTAATCTGCTGAATTTGTGGAATTGTCTTTAGATTCTCCATGTCTTCATCTTATTTCTTTCTTTTTTGTGTTGATTATATTTCCCTTAGGTTTCAGATGATTAAATGTTTGACCGCTTAGGCCAACCATTATGACTCTTTCTTTTTATTTTTTATTTTTTGGAAATTGGAACAAACAACCATCTGTTATAATATATAGTGGTAGTTGATAAATCTTATGACCTCAACGATACTGAGTGAAAGCAGAGAGAATGGCAAATGGAAGATCAAGATCCACATTAAACTTGGATAAGTGATATTATCAGCAGACGTTTACGAGTAAGAGAATGGATCTCATAAAAACTTTCTAGGGAAAAATATAGTACTTTCATGTGTACTGCCAAGAATTCTCTATGAGAAGACGATAATGTCACAAGGAAAAGCAGGCAAAAGTTGACAAAACTAACCGCCTTTGTAAACTCAATCCTAAGTGGATTGCCAGCAACAACATAACCTTGGAGATGTCTTATAGCAGCAAAGGCCCCTTCCACATCTTTAAAATTAATGAAAGCATAACTTCGACCTGGTTGAAATGCTACACGTTCCAGGTCCCCAAAACGTAAGAAGTGATTGGCCAAGGTACTTTCTGAAAGACTATGAGACAGATTCCCAACCCAAAGATGTCTGGAAGGAGGATTTTCACGACCATGATGGCTCTTCTCTTCGGATCTGGGAGGATGGTCCCTGCGATGTCTGTCTCTCCCTCCTCTGCCAGTCTGCATAAGAACCATATAGAATTTGTCAGCCAAAATTGCATGAACAATACTCTAGGAATGAAACAGCCCCAAATTGAACCGACTAAACACCAATATTCACCTTATGAAACCCTATTACTCTGGGATTGCAGGGTTACCTGCTGTAGTAAATAGCATGTAAAACATACTCAGGCAGCACAAAAGAAATTGTGCTAACATCAAATTGGAGGTTAATTACAGGATAAACAAATAAACAATTAGACAACCAAATTGAACATTTAGCAAACAGAGACATTTATACTGTGTATCGGAGAACGACATTAGAGAGACAAGTAAAGGTTGCTCCTTGGGAATTAGATGGTTTCCATGAAGTACACAGTAAAGACTCAAGACCCAAGGAAACAACCAGTGTGCAGAAATACAAGGGAAAGACTGCATATGGAACATGCTCACTCTCTTCAACACCCTCCCCATCTAGCAAACTAACAGATTGCAAAAGGGTAAATCCTTCTAACAGATTGACATTTAAAGCTCAAAATTGTTCCACTGATCAGATTAGCAAATCAATTGAATGTAAAGTCAGGATTTTTATATGAGGAATCAACTTTCCCCCAATTTTGACGTATAAACAAAGCAAACAACCACACAGAATCGCGAAAAAAAACTGTGAAGCGCCATCACCAGTAAATATCCATAACCCATACAGAAAACTCAGCAAAGAAATCAACTTACCGACATCTGGCGATTGGAAGTAACTTCAGAGAATTGCAATTAGGGCTTGAAACTCTTGTAAGAGAGAACACAAAATGAACAGATTAGGGTTTGAGCATGAGATAAACCACCGCCGGATCGGACCAAGATAGATGGGGTCATGTATCGGCCCCTTTTGGAGCAATCAATATAAAATTATATTACATAGTACATACCCTTTTTTATTACTGTAATTTTTTAAAAACAAAAAAAAAAAACATTAATATAAACTTCCTTTTTTTAACTACAGTTTTCATCTTATATAATATGCACTTGTTTTTCTGAAACTCCGACTAAATTCGAATTGCGCATTTTGAGGTTAAATTATTCTCTCCTCAAATACAAAGGTCTTTCTTTTCTTCCCTTTAATCATAATAGATAGACATGGTATCAATTTTGAATTAGTATTGTGATCTCATGGTCATTCAAACTTGCAATATGATAATAGACAATTTATCGATTTCCACCAACTACTTTAAGTTATAGTTTATTAATTAACAAATTTGAGTCGATGCGGACCAGAATAAGAAGTTTGATATCGACAAGAATAGAGAGATTGATTTTGTCACACCCCAACCCTAGGTGAGGCGGACAAGTACTTTATGAACACATGCTTTACAAGTCACCTATGATAAGAAAGTAAATTGCTACTATGCAGATATATTTACTTGAAAAGCTTCATATACAACACATATTGACTAGCTGAACCGATACATGTGACAAGTGAAACTATGAATTCAGATAATAGCTTTACAATGTCTACAAAGCCTCTACTGGAATCCATGACGGTACCACTATGAAATACGCATAGTAAAGACTCGGCAAAGCCCCGAATCAACCTAGAGCTCACCAACAACCGCTGAGTATCATGTGCTTCTATTGGAGAGATCTACTAGTTGAGTACCTGTACCTGCAGCATGAAATGCAGCGCACCTATAAGGGACGTAAGTACGAAAGAATGTATTGAATATGTAAGGCATAATAACAACCATATGTAAAATGAGAGCTCAAGTGAAACCAAATATCAATAGATAAGGATTAGAGACCACATTTGCTTATACTTGTGAAATCGTGTATGTTACATTCTTTTCTTTACTTTTCTTTGTATTATAATATTTATAAGATTTATGATACAAATGACCAGCTAATCAACGGTAGAAGAGGATGACCCATGCTAGGCATTTTAACCCCTGGGATGTTGTCCTCATAATTCCACAAATTGGGATCGGCACATGTTAGGCTTTCGCCCCTGAGCTGCCACCCTCTTATACCAATTGGGATCGGCCCATGCTAGGTTTTCGCTCCTGAGCTGCCACCCTCTTATACCAATTGGGATCGGCCCATGCTAGGCTTTCGCCCCTGAGCTGCCACCCTTCTATACCAATTGGGATCGATCCATGCTAGGCATTTTCCCCTGGGCTGCTGCTCATAATTATACAAATTGCTTCACTTAGATTCTTTAATCTTTGAGATTGTTGTTTTGATGTTCATAACTCTTTTGAGATTGTTATTTTGATGATCATAACTCTTTTGAGATTGTTGTTTTGGTGGTCATAATCATTGTTGAGATTTGGAACTATGAACCAGTAGTAAAAGACATATGAATATGGACTTACGATAATAACAATGACCTGGAAAGCAAATGTGACACGAACGTGTAATACTTAGGAGCTTATATGACTTAGTAAGCATTTTGACATCTCAAATTGAAGCACATATCAAGTGAAGACATTTAACATTCAGCCAAGAGATTTGAACTCTATATGATAGCCAAAGACTCACTAACTAATATCAAATACAAGGTATACATGAACGTGGAACCAAGGAAGAACGTAGGCAGATTCAACTTTAGGACGGATACATATTCCAAGTAAGTACATATAAAATGTACAATAGAGCAAGTAGGAATCTTGTGAGGTAACATTATAGTCTAACACAATGGGAGTAACAACCAATACAGGGAACATATGAACATGTGAAAAGATGACATATATATAGATAATTGAAGCAAGTTGGCATGATATGGGCAAATTGTATATCCAACATATAAACATATGTATCATATGTAATCTAGGAACATTTTGATTTATATAAGGAAAATACGTGCCAAGGGTACTTTGACGATGAAACAAGTTTAAACCTTGCATGCTAATACTTGGTAGAGTAAGCACATACATTTAGTAACAAACTCATATTAGAGTACTCGCTTTACTGCTCTAGGGAGTAGGACCTGCAACTATGGATCAGTCACTACCAAGGGCACTTAGAAAACTTACTTTTTGTAATGCAAATGTTGGATTCATGCCAAAGAAATAGGAAATCGAATGGCCTTACATATTGCTATACAATTCAAAACGTATGACTTAAGCTCCTTCTCTTCAGATTACTAATCTACAATAAAATAAGTTGTAAGACTAGTATTAGTAGTTAATCAATCAATTTGAGCTACTTGATCTCACCCAAATAGTAACCAAGCAGTAAGCATGCAATTTATCTAGCCAGTGTTTTCTTTCCTTTCCCTTCCCTTTAATCGCGTCTATATACTATACAACCTTCGTATCAGGTCCTCTCCAAAATTCCCTGCAATATTTAAGTTGTTGTGCCGTAATTTTCCTATCTGTAGAAAAAATTACTTTTTGAAATGTTCTAAGTATAAAACAATTTAAGAAAAATACTTAGAAAAGAGTCGCCACTTAATTTTTTAAAGAAATTAAGAAAACTTATAATTTTCACAGATTTAAACAGAAAAAATCATTTGAAAATACTAGAGAGGGTTCGGGGTTCAATTTACACTTCGAGAAGGGTTTAAGCATTCAAAGTGCCCACTAACATGCGGTTGACCTGCGACTTGACTAAAATGATTTTTGACTAATTCTTTAGAAAAATGATTTAACATGAAATTAATAATTTATAATATCTGATTACTTTTGAGGAAATAAATAAATAAATGACACATTTATTTTTATTTTTATTTTTTTTTAATTTTTAGAGAAAGGGATCCAAAATGGAACATTTGAATTTAATTACAAGCGATTAGAATATTAATAAAACTAGAGTAATTAGAATTCATGTAATTCATTTTTGAAATAATAATTTAAACCAATTTAATAAATTAAACATGAAAATCAATCTTAAATTAATTGAAGAATGAAAGTTTTGACTAACCTTTTTGAGAAAATGACTAAGTAAGTACTTATTTATTTTTAATTGAAAAGGTCTTGACTAACATTTTTTAAAGTTTATTTGAGAATATTTTATCTTAAAACAATTTTAAAATGAATAAAAATATGATTAAGTGAAAAACATTAAAGAACCTCTCTTTTTTAAGAACCAAAGGTTTGACTTAATTGAAGATATAAAATTTTGACCCATACACTTGATTAATAAAATAAATGAACACAAAACATGAAATATATTAAAATTAAACCAACACAAAAGAAAATAACTCATCTTTTGGAGAATTTCATTAAGTTAATTAATAGTTCTAAAGTTATAATTAAACGACAAACAATAAATAAAGACAATTAAATAATAAAGAGAGGGAGAGAAGAATTTGGGCCTTTTGGGCCTATTATTGCCCCAGAAAACATTGGGCCAAAGATGCTGGTTTTTGGACCTTAAAACCAATTCCCCTTTTTTATATATCCAAGCTGTATATTGGTGTATACAGCTTGTATATCAGCCCTGTTTCCTGTATATCATACTGCATACCAAGTGTATACAGCCCACTTCAACTTCCAAGCACCTGCCTATATTTTTTGGACCTGTATTTCGCTACATTTCAGCCTGTATACTATGTATATAATGATTGTATGCTAGTGTATATCGGCCTGCATATCAACCTTTCCTCTGCATTTTTTTTTTTGCTTCCAAACACCTGCATAATTGTTTCATCTTGTCATATTCGTCTTCTCTTATCTTTTCCACGTCAAAGTCGACTCGATAAAGGGTTTGGGATTCCAAACAACCCAAAATGCAAAAGAGAAAGAGAGTCCACAATGGACTCGGACGATGTCACATGCAACCAGAGAAAAGGAAGGGAATTAACAGACCAATTTGAAAGAAAGATAGATATTGGCAATCGACTGTAACAACATTCTAAGGCCTAACTAAAATGAGCATTAACTTACCAAATGAGAAAATTTTGTTTACAAAAATGATTAAACTTTAACAAATTACGGTCAAATTAAATCCAATCACATTATTCCTCAAAAAAAAAAAAAACAATAAACAACAAGCTATATTTAAGAAAGAAAAAAAAAACACTTAAGAAGCCAATGATAATCTTAACAAAAAGAGACTCGGCTTCTTCATATATTTAGGAATCAAGTAATTAAAAGTCATTGGAGACAGAAATTAGTATTAAAATGCTTGTGCAAAATTATACAATTCACTCATGCTATGATGACGAGGAAATCACATCTCTGAAATAAGAGGTGTAACCCATTTTGACATTCATATTAAATACTAACCAAACTCGAGCTAAAAGGATAGCAAATTTTACTCAACTATTATGATAATCGACCCTAAAACTCTTACATATACTCGAAGATAAAATCGCCTTGGATACACAGTTGGCAGACCTATCACTGGAAGGTAGAACAGCCTAGGAACAACAGTAAACAGGTCTAGGAACATTCAAGTGAAAAAGAATTGAAAACGGAGAATAGTAAAGATACGAAAATGAGTTTCAAGAACTATCGCGATTCCCATATTTAGCTTAAAATAAAAAGGTTACACAACACGACATCAAACACTAGTCACTAATGCATATTCATAACAAATAAGGATATACTAAGGCAAGTGTAACCATTTGAAATTAATCGATACACACTTCTGGAGACCAAGAGAATGGAGACAGTAACCCATTTCAATAATAAGAACAAAAAATCTTCCACCCTGGAGCAAGATGTAAACAATCAACAGCCAAACTAAATGCATCCAAATCAGGCTATGATAAGAACTCGACTCAAAATCGTGGCTCAAATAAGACTCGGCTAGACCAAAATCGTGAGAAGAAACAATTCAAAACAGAGGAAAAACAGGACTAAAACTCAAAATGACGAGCAAAGCTCAACGTAAAATAATCAACATCATAAACCTTGAAATGTTGGAGACAACATGTCGAAATACAAAAGACGGGAAAAATATTATAGAGGAGGAGGCGTTACCTTTTTCGGGGCAGCGAACTGAGACCAAACGAGCGAAAAGGTCAGCCACTTCTCACACCGATTTAGACTTGAACAGTAGACTAGGAAATTTGAAACAACTTTTAACGCAACCTTTCTCGGAAATTAGAATTAGAAAATCGGCTTAAATTTCTTAAATATCAATGACTATAGCCTCGGAACTAAACTCAAAAACCCCTCCCTCTGTCTGCCTTTGAGCGATGGGTACAGGGGTTTATATAGGGGAAAACTTGGGGGGATAGGAAATTAAAATTCAAAAAATCACATTACTTTCAGAGATAAGGTTGAAAGCTGTCAATTCTACTGATATCAACAATCTTCAATGGATTGATAATGGAGAGAGAGCCGTTGGGATCGAGGTCGTGATTTGCTGCGGGATTTCCGGTCTAAGCGACTGTCGACATTGACGTTTACTAGCTTTCTGGGTTGCGTCTGAAGAAAACGAGAACCGGTATGGGTAGTGTTTCTGGCTGCTGTCGTTGTATTGGAGTTGTTTTGGGTTTCTTTGTTGAAGGAGAAAAGGGTTGGGTCGGGTATATGGGTTTTGTTGTATGTATTGGGGTCGTTTGGTATTGTTGGGATTTTGAATGGGAATTGTTTGTTGTTGTTTGGAATGGGCTGGAAATATTTGAATCAAAATAGAAAAGGGGTTAGATAAAAATTGAGTTTAATTTAGATGGATTAATATTAATTAATTAACGAGTTTCTTAATCTTAACGAAATATTATAATTTGATTATAAAATAATTAATTTAATTACAAACTAATGAACTCGAAATCATAACTATAATTTTAACTAAATGTAAAATCTTTTGTGATGATTTTCAAATGTTTATAAAATAACGTGATTGTAAAGATATACTTATTTATTATTAAAATTACTCTAAAATAACTTGAGAGTATTTTGAATTTCATAAAATTCATTAATTCAAAATTACAACCCTTACTACTAATAAAGTATTAAAAATATAAAAATTTTCGAGATGATTTTTGAATACTCGTAAAATGCATTAATTATATACATAACTAAATAAAACATATATATTATAAAAAAAAGTGACAAAACTATTTAAAATAACCTGCAAACTATGTTTATTTTATTTTATATCTGAAAATTTAAATCGTTAGAAATCGAAGAAGCTTGATGATTAATTTATATTGTAGAGGGCCAAAATTGGGTATCAACACAAGTCTTTTAACGTCTCCATAACTTTGCCGCACATCCAGTCACATCCCTTATCATAACATACATAAAATAATCCTTAAACATAATAATGTAACAGAAGCAATATGAATCATGGTTTCTGATCACCAACACTTGAAGAGCTAATATTACTTTTAAAGTGCTCAAACAAGCTCATAACTGAATTTAAAGAGGACTCCCCTCCATGGCTATCCTAACATGCACTAATCACCATAACATCCTCCCCAATATTACACCATGTAAAAGCAACAATTTCCAATTCACTAACACATACCAAGTGTCCTAATTTACTCAAGCACAATAGGGAGAAAATTGCAGTAGCTTACCTTGCTGGACAGAACTACCACTTGCTAAGACTTGGATTCTTCAAGGTAAATGTTGTTCTCCTTAACTTGTCTTAAATTATACCTTCCAATAGCTTGAACTCCCTAATATTCAAGAACCCTAATGGTTTTTAATGGTTGTTGTATGAAGCTAAGAGAGAGAAGAGAGAAAGCTCTAGAAATTAGTTTTTTTGTCAAAGTAAAAATGGTTGGAAAAAGCTGATATCAATCCCTTTTAAAGGGACCTGATTTAGACGACTTTCTCATTCATTTTGGGCCATAATTTGTCAAGCAGGTGACCCACCTACTTGGACTTTTCACTTGGGCCTTTTGCCACTTTTCTTGTATTTCATGCAGCCAACATGTGTCTTTAATTTAGGCCACACATTTAAGTAGGTGATGCACCTACTTTTCCATTCAAATTATTTCTTGTGGGCTTGGAAAGATTGGGCCTTAGCTGTCCATTTTCCCCTTATTCTTCTAATCAACTTGAGCCAGATTGATGCAAGTAGGTGGTAGTGTACTTGGCCCAATAATATGGTCAAAAGAGACTTAGTAGGTGATGCACCTACTTGGTCCTTTAGGCTGATCAATAAGTCAAAGTAGGTGATGCACCTACTTGTCACCTACTAGTGTAGTGTAGTCAATCAAGCACCTCAATATCTTCTTCCATTTCTTGACCTTAGTACCTTTAATTTAACTTAAAACTTATATACATGTTGACACCCAATTTTGGCCCTCCACGCTATAAATTAATCATCAAGCTTCTTCGATTTCTAACGATTTAAAATAATTAGTTTTTATAAAAATTTCAGAAATAAAATAAAATAAACATAGTTTGCAAGTTATTTTAAATAGTTTTGTCATTTGTTTTATAATAATATATATGTTTTATTTAGTTATATATATATAACTAATACATTTTATAATCATCTCGAATAAATTTTGTATTTAAATACTTTATTAGTAGTAAGGGTTATAATTTTGAATTAATGAATTTTATGAAATTCAAAGTACTCTCAAGGTATTTTAGAGTAATTTTATCATTTTTAATAATTTTAATAGTTTTAATAATGAGTAAGTATATTTTTACAATCACGTTATTTTATTTGAAAATCATCATAAAGATTTTACATATTTAGTTAAATATTTTATTACTTTAAGTTATAGTTAGAATTTAGAGCTAATTAAATTAACTATTCTTATTATATTTTGTTAAGATTAAGAAGCTCGGTAATTAATTAATGTTAATTCATCTAAATTAAATCCAATATTTTAAAAAGATAACCCCTTTTCTTATTTGGGCCATTTTTTTTTCAAATGGCCCACACACAATTCCCATCCCAAACGACCCCAATTCCCAGCCCATACAAAATTACACCAACAACAACAATACCAACCGGCCCACTATACTAATTCAACCCAGCAGCCCCACCCCTTTTACAACACATACAACATACGCACACAATTCCAATTGCCCCAAACAGAACCGACCCTCTCAACTTCTCCTTCTTCTCCTCTGCGCGTGGACAACATTAGCAGGCAGCAACACGTGAAAACGCTGCATCTCCAGACGTTCCCAACGTCAAAACCAGCAGGCCTGCAACGGCCACCTGCCTTGGTCCCTTCACCCAGATTTCATGGGATTTCCGTTGAAATCTCGTGCCAAGAACAACTTTTCTCCATCCCTTGGGTAAGATTTTCAATTTGAATAAGGAATCAAATTCCTATTCTACCCCTTTTCCCAAATCCGAACCCCCAATTTCCATTCTATAAATAGACCCTTGTTAGTCGCTAAAAAGGGGGATTTTTTTTTGGGGAGAAAAGATTGAGATTTAGCAGATGTTTGTGAGAAAGAAATACACTTGAACCATAAAAGTTCTTGAAATTACAGAAAGACCGAAAGCGTAATTTCGATCAGTCTTTGTTTTCATTGTTTTGTTTTGTTCATTCACGATTCTTTGAGTCGTGCTTTGGTGGCGAAAGTTGCTGCTCATTCTTGCTCGTCCCGTCCTAGACTCGCTGCCCAGAGAAAGGTAACGCTCTTTCCCTTTACGATATTCTCTTTGCCTTTGCTATTTCATCATGGTGTTGTTAGCTGTGGTTATGTTTCTATATCTTGAGTTCTTGTTGTTTTAAATATAGTATTTGTTCTTGATTTGATATAGTATCTGTGCTTGAGGGATATCTGATCCTAAGATGGTTTATCACCTCTCTGTCTCTATATACAATTTTGTCTTCTTTTTAATCTTAAATACATATGTGAATGTCGTGAATGGGTTCCTTTTGATTTTAATCTAATCAAATTTTGTTCGAACATGATTGTGAGTTAAGTTCTTATTCTAATTTGTTTAGGTTGTATTCAATATTCATGATAGTTAGTTTCGATTTGGTTTCGGTCAAAGACGGTTGCTGATCAAATGTGTGACTGCTTCTTATCTCCTAGCTTTTATAGATGTATATTGTGTAATTTGGGACTGCTTCGCTCATTTTCAATTTATTCTTAGCCTATTTTAGTTTATTATTTTTCTTCTTCTTCTTTTTTTTTTTTTTTAAAATTGCTATCTGTGCCCTTTTTATTTTTACTTACTGCTTTAATCTCCTTCTATATGCATGTGCAATATATATTTTTCACTTATATATTAGCCTTTGCCATGAGCAGCTTTAACTTATATAGCATAACTGTGTCATTAGTGATTCTCATTTCGCTAGTGTATTTCAATTAGTTCCATTTGTAATGATATGAGTGTAGTAGTTAAATATTATGCGATGCTTGATTCTTTGGTGTCATTAAAGCAGTACTACTTTAATAAGAATTGGTTCGTTAGAATAATCATATGTTTCTATATCTTGAAGTAACTTGTATGTTCGTCCAAATTCACCGTAGCTCTGAATTTCTCCCTTAGGTTTGCCCATTTTTGATGGTGATGATGTTCCAAGAATTCGTTAAATTATCGATAGATGTAGGTGCTTTGTTCATTGCCTTAGTCACAATTATGGTGGATTTTTCCTTATGTGTCTTGTGTCCTTTGAATAATGTCTTTTCTTGCTAAAAATAGGAATATGCCTTCATCTTTGTGCAGACTTTTTCTTTAATTACACTAAAAGGATATTTACGTGCTCTTTCTTTCTTTTCTCACATGAACCCCTTCCGAGTTTCTGGGACCTCTCCTTTCGCGTTTTCTCCATCGAGTCAGCCTCCCCCTATACATTCGGAAGCTGTTACAGGTTCCAGGGATCGCCCATGTTGCTGGAAATATATTCAAAAGACCAAAACAGGGGCTGTATACATGTTGTATACAGCGTTATACGCTGATATACAGGTCAAAAACGTGAAAAATACAAGGCTGGGCAGTGTACAGGTGTTCGGGAGCAAGAAATGCGTAAAAAACGCTGATATACATGCTGATATACACTGATATACAGCCAGTGTATACCAAAAACGGGATTGGGTTAAAAGCCACAAAATCCCAACGAAACAGGCCCAAAAGGCCCAAATTCTTCTCTCCCTCTCTTTATTATTTTATGATTATTTATTGTTGTTTAATTCTAATTTTAGAATTATTAACTAACTTAATTAAATTCCCTGAAAGATGAACCATATTCTTTATGTTTGGTATATTTTTCTATAATTCATTTTGTCAAGTCTTGTACTTATTTTGAGTATATGTAGGCAAGACCCTTTATTTTCCAATTATTGGTTCCACGCTTAAGTTAACCATTTAAGTTTAAATTATAATTCCAAAATATACCAAGTAAATTTTGACTGACCTAGTTTTGCCAAAATTGTGTTCATAGCAAGCTAAATTCAAATGTTTTAGGTCCCTTTTCTCTCAAAGTGAAATGAAATAAAAAAAATGTGTCATTTAGTTAATTATTTTTCTTAAAGTTAATCAAATATTATAAATTATTAATTATTTTTTATGTTAGATCATCTTCTAAGCAATTAGTCAAAAAATCATTTTTAGTCAAGTTGCTCTTTGGTATTTTCAAATGATTTTTTCTGTTTAAATCTTTGAAAATTATAAGTTTTCTTGATTTCTTTTAAAAAATTAAGTGGCGACTCTTTTCTAAGTATTTTTCTTAAATTGTTTTATACTTAGAACATTTCAAAAAGTAATTTTTTCTACAGATAGGAAAATTACGGCACAACAATACACTATGTCAATTTAAACTTTAGACTCAAATACCACCTTATGATCTCAAGTTTAAATACTTCCATTGACATCAACTTAATTGAATCGCATCAAAATCTATGGGCAGTTCACTTCAAATCTATTCTATTGTCACTAGTCGCATAGAAAACCGAGTCCATAACTATACCACAAAGCAATTAATAAGCGTCATATAAATAGAACTAGTACACGTAGAATACGGGGTATTACAGATTTGATCATGGATAATTGATGTGCTCGCATATTCTATTATTATTACTTCCGCATGAGTTTTGCTTACATTTTTTTTAATATTAAGAGAGCATTTTAATTGAACTTAAACCATTAAATAGTATTTAATTGTGTTTTTATTGAAATTAAGTTATTATATTGTATGTTGTGTTTCTTTTGATTTTGTTGAATCTATATCTTACTGCCTTTTTGTTAGTATAATTTGGGCACTACTTGGCTTTTATAATTTTGCATTACTTAAGAATTTTTATTAGTAACATGATCATAAAGTATATTTATTAACTTTGTAATAATTATAGAATATCCAATTCTCTCTATTTTCATTTTCTTTATGATTATTAATTTATAAATATTTCGTACCTCATCAAGATTGATAATATAAGGTCTAACCCTCCTCCCTTTTATTTTGTCAAACAATCTAAAAAGTTTTTTTCAAAACACCTTCTTAAACCACATACCAAATGACTCCATAGTACAATTGTGGTAGCATCAAGGTCCCATTTTATCAATCTAATGTAGAGTGAGCAAGTTTTTGACCTAACATGATTTGCAAATATTCATGATAATTTTAATCGACAGAGTAACATGATGAAGCAAGTTTTGACCTAACATGATTAGCAATCATTTTAAGCATTTTAATGAGAGTCTTGATAGATAGACTGACATGATAAAACAAGTTTTGACTAATATAATTAGCAAACATTAAACATTTTCAGGACAACTTTGATATATCACCTAATTAGTATTTAATTATAAATTTTAAAAATTTATTTTTAAATATTTATTTGATCATAAAATTTAATCAGACTATCACTTATCAAACTAAGATAAAACTTCCTAATCAAACTCTGCCACATGCAGGAGATCATGTGACACCAATTGTGAGCAAGTCGTGATTTTCCAGCTCATCTAATTAGATTGATACTTTTTTTTGTTTCCTACTCCATGTTCAGAGTCTGTATTAGAACCCCCAACTTAATCCAGATCGCGTACTGCAGACCGCAGGGCTCATTCGGAAATGGCGTTGGGCTCAAACCCGAAATTTCTGATTAAGGGTGGAACAATCTCACCACTATATCACTAACTCATACTGATAGCCAGGGACAGAGCTAGGTGGGGGTTCATGGTTCAGACGAACCCACTAGCTTTTGCACAGACCTTATATTTGTATTAGAAAATTAATTAAATATATGTATATTAACTTGTGAACCCCCAAATAAATTGATTCAGAACACCCAAACTCCTAATCTTGGCTCCGTCTCTGTAATGATAGCTAGCTTGGTACTTATAATTATGTGTAGGCATGTGTAAAACAAGTCCATTGAATAAAACATTTCACTTTTACTTCATTGAATATCTTCCTTGGAAAGATGCGTTATTGAAGTAATTATTTTATTAGACTATCCTCATTTGATTGAAATTATATTTATTCAATGGATACATATTGTTTATGGTAAAATTTCATTTATGTGTAGGCATGTGTAAAACAAGTCCATTGAATATCTTCCTTGGAAAGATGCATTATTGAAGTAATTATTTTATTAGAGTATCCTCATTTGATTGAAATTATATTTATTCAATGGATACAAATTATTTATGGTAAAATTTCATACGAATTCAATGTACTTTTATTTTCAACTAGTGGTTTAGACGGAGTTATATGAGGTAGAAGTCTTAGGTACGATTTTTTTTAATCAACGAATGGTTTAGATGGAGTTATATGAGGCAAAAGTCTTAGGTACAGTTCTTTGAAAAGGGAATGACTACCTACTAGAAATATTCTTTTAACTAAATAATATGATTGAATTAGTTTGTTCACTTTTACTTGTTTGATGCTCTTTTTTTTTTAAAAAAAAAATAAAATTTTTACTTGTCATTTTAAATACGTCAAGGAAGATAATTATTTTTTTCCCAGTTGTATACTTAAAATTCATTATTTATTCTCAAATTATTTTTCATGACCTAAGACTATATGTTAACTAATATGAATATTGTGGTAAAATACTTATATTGACCACTATTTCTTTAGGGACGTGAAAAGTGTAAAGTAAACAAATAAAAGTGAATAGAGGGAGTATGTTGAAAAAAAAAAATTCATATTCTATCTCAATTTATGTGAAGATATTTAACTGTATGTGGGGTTTTAAAATACAAAAAAAACTTTTGAAACTTGTAATCTAAAATAAGCCACGTAATTTTTGTGTATAAATTATTTCAGATAAATATTAAAAATTTAAAATTAAATTATAATAAATTTAGAAGGTCTTATTTTACTTTTTGGGAACTTATAAAAAAGTGTCACCTCTTTCGTTATACACGTCGATTTTAATTAAAATAAACTTGTAATTTTACGACTTATTAAGACTAATACGTATTTAGAAGTGTAATACGAATATTTATTGCTGTTTAAATACTCAACTGAAATACATTATAATTAAAGTATTTAAATAAATTTTAATATAATAAATTTAATGGGTTATGGATGTATTCCTTCAAAAAAAAAAAAGTTATGATAGACAATAATTGCCTGCACTTGTTGAATTTTCAATATCACAATTTCAAACACATTTTTTTTATTAAAAAGAAGCTTAACACTCTCAACAGCTAATTGTACAAAATCTCTGACCAAAAAGTAAAAAATAAAAAATTGTACAAAATCTGTTTCCTTCATTTTGCAATTTGCATAAGACCCCAAAAGATAAGTCCTTCCTCAATCAATCAAGTTTGTCTATTTTAAACTTATCTGGTGCCCCTTACTATTAAGGAAACTTATCAAAATCTCGTATATTTAGTGGCTAATTATATTTTATTTTGGAAATTTTCTCAATTACAATACAAATGATACATTATTTAATGAGATGGATGTATCCAAGAGGGGATAGGATTGCATCCGAGAGGAGATATTGATGTATCTGAGAGAGAATACAGAATAGATATGCATCCCAGAGGGGATATGGATGTATGCGAGAGAGGAAAGAGATGTATCCGAGAGGGGATATGGATGTATACGAAAGAGGATATAGATGTATCCGAAAGGGAATTTTTGTAATTTTTTAAATGGTAGGAAATTTTATAGATTATGATATTTTAAATTGTGTATTTGTAATTTTTTTTAAAAATTAACACCAATTTTATTTATACATTTTAAGTAGATTTTGTCTATTTTAAACATATTTCTTTTACTAATATATATGGTATGGTAAGGATCCGCTTGGTCATATGAGATAAAATCACGATTTAAAATTATATGCGATGAAATTAAAGTTTAGTCTAGACATATAATTTAGATTTTTAAGATTTAATTTTTGCTCACATAAAACCCTCATAAGTTGTGAATACTATCAAAATTACCCCAAACATTTTATATAATCTTACCAAATAAGCAAAAATTCATAACAAAAGTGTAATAGTACACTATCACAAAGTTATTCTAAAAAATATATAATATCTATTAATCGAATTTTAGTTCAATTTATTAAACATGAGTTGTAGTGTACTATTATTTAATAAAATAAAAAATGATCAATTCATTAATAATTATATCATCATGTTCATATTCTGTGAATATTTCATCACTCATTTGGTATTCTTGCAAAAAATTATGTATATATAAATTGGTGGCCTTTTTTTTTTTCTTTTTTGCAAAATCTAAACTTGTAGGCCAATTTTATATTTTAAAAATGTGAAATCATGATATGAGATTTTCGAATCAACTTTTTTTTTTTTTTAGATAATTTGAAATTTCATCTCTTGATTTGAAATCACAAGATAAAATCACATATCCAGATGCAGATTTCATCTCATGATTTAACATTACGAGATGAAATTACATATTCAAATGTTGATTTTATCTCATGATTTGAAATCAATAACTTAAATAGTTACGTCCAAATGACTACTAAGTCTAATGCATTTATTAATGTCAAAGGAAAAAAAAAATATATTTAGTCAATTTTTATTTTACTTTTCTCCTCTTCTTCATTTCTCAAACCACTACCACACTACAACAAAAAGAGTCATTTAATGATAACAATTTTTTTAGTGGCAATATTTATTGTTGCAATAATATTTAGTGATAATTGAGTAAATGTAATTATATTTTCTGATTTTTTTTTTACCTTAATTAAAAGAAGTGACGTTCGGAGATCGATATTTTTTTTAATTAACTTTAAGAAGGTTAGTTCTATATTTACTCTAAATTTTATTTTTTTAACAATAAAAGTAATATATTTATCCGACAGATCACAAATAATATCTGTAAACAAAAGAAATTGTCCATTTTTTAGCCTATTTTAATTTTAATAGCCATGCTGGTGAGTTTATTTCTACTTTATTTAAATTAAAAGTTAGTAAAAAAGGTTATTGCTAAAGAAGGTTTTTTTTGTTACAACTTAATTTTTTTTACGTTATTGCTAAAAAAAAAGGTTAAATTGTAGTGAAGTTAAAATGATAAACAAGAAATATATATCTTCTAGTTTATTTTATATTCAGATATTATTGGTTCATTTTTTTTTACTTTATTATAGAAGATTATTAATAAATGAAAAAACAAGCAATTTTCATAAACAAAAAATCTTGTATTTTTGGCCACATGCGTATCTTTTCCAGCCGACAATGCTGCAGTGATATAAGTCAAGGCGGAGCTAGGTGGGGTTCGTGCGTTTGAACTAACTCAGTAGCTTTTCTGTGGATCCTGTATTTGTATTAGAAAATTAATTAAATCTATATGTATATTAATTTGTGAACCCTAACAAAATTGATTGACGATTCTAAAGAAAATCAAACTCTTAATCCTGGCTCCGCCTTTGAACTCATATAGGGATGACTATTTACTAAATAAAAAAAATATTTAGTTTGTCCATAAATGAACATCTTAAAAGTATATAAATTTTATATTGCAGTAAAATAGATGAAGCTAATGATTGTTTGGGGCAATTATCTATTTTTAGATTAAATATCCTTTTTGATTCATAATTAGTAAAATAGATGAAGCTAATGATTGTTTGGGGCAATTATCTATTTTTAGATTAAATATCCTTTTTGATTCATAATTTTAGGGAAGATTTTTTGATATGTGGTGCTCAGCAAATATTCATTTTGAGATCAAACTTAAAAGAAGGAGGGGGGGGGGGGTAAAGAAGAAAATAAAAAAATAATTTTTTTTTATGTTAACATTAAACTCCCTCCGTTTAAAAAACAATGAGCTCCTTTCCTTTTTAGTTTATTAATTTAAAAAAGAATGGTCTCTTTTCATTTTTGGTAACATTTTACTTTTATCTTTCCACGTGGGATGTTTAAGACCATAAGATTAAAGGGCAAATTTGTATATTTGACATAACTTTAATTTAGGATCACAAGATTCAAAAGTCTTGTTTATTTTCTTAAATTTCGTGTCAAGTCAAACTATGTCGCTATTTTTGAAACAAAAGGAGTATCAGTTAAATGTTTTTAAAATTTGGCCCAAGTTAAATGGGGCAACCAAATAAGGTGCCTCGTGAAATTTTTAAATGAGGTGATAAAATTAATTTTGAAAATATGATTTATCTAATTTGTTCAAGTTAAATTCTCTTAATTGCATACTTATTTATTAGATCGGTTAATTTTGACCTACCTAATTGAGTTCATATATAGCCTCAATTATTTCATGAAAAAAATTGTTAAAATATTTTTTTTAATTCAATATGTTATACATAATCATAATAAAGAAAAATAAATTTTATTATATATAAAAATAAATTATAAGAAGACAAACAAAGAAATTAAAACCTACAGGAGTTGGACAACTGAGTTATAAATTTATTATTTAGCCCATTTCAGTCAAAGTAGTTTTTGGATTGGTCATGAATTGCGTAATGAACTTATAGCACATTATTTATTACATTTCGATTTAAATAGAATTTGTTTCAACTCCAGTAATTTTTAATGGGTCAATAATTCACTTATTTATTAACTTACTGTCTCGACCCATTTGAATTGATCCACCTATTTATTAAGGTCAAACATCATAAATTTCACTAGTTTAGGGCCTAATGATGTGTCTTTTTGTGAGTTTTTGAAATTATTATCCATGTCAGACTTTGTTCCTAGATATAAGGTGTAACTTGTTCCATATACATTGTATCCAAGTGGATTCACATGTACTCGAGACATAATAAGTCTCTCTCCTATCTCACTCACCTTTCTCCTGGTCTCGCTCGTCTCTTTCTATGCATCTATATTTCAAAATGTATATAATATCTTAGATACATGTAGTGTGATTTATATGTATCTAGGATACACTGACTCTCTTGCTTGCCTCCCTCTTATTCCGCTCGCCTCCCTACTCTCTTGCTTTGACTCTGCTAACAAAAATATATGTATCTAAGTGTATCTGACTTGAAATTATGTATAAATTTATTAATTAGTGAGATAACATGTAATTATTTTAAACTATAAGAAGAATTAGTAAATATAGTACGAATATTTATGTAATTAAATAGTTTTTTCATTTATTAACTTAAGCTATTTTAACCTGTTCAATTTAACCCGTACCCGTCATTTGACATCGCGGTTAGGAAACCTATTGTAATATCCATTCTAGAGTTTTACAAGCCAAATACAACCAAAACAACAACCCAAAGTTCCTTAGCAAAACTTCATCATCTATATAAAGAGAACTCCTTAGAGACCATAATACAAACCAAACCATATATCTAGAGAAAAAATGTTGAAGTCTCATCTTCAACAATCTACAAAATCTCTAATTCCATGGAGTACTAAGCCATTCATTTTTTCAAGAGAAATCTTAGTCGTTTTTCCTATCAACATTTTAAGTAAAAATCAGAAGAAAAATAATTTTATTGTTCATTATAATGCTGCAAATAGCACTAAAGCTGTCCTTAGTTCTACAAAAAAATCCATGGGTGTTAAAGTAGTGGTGAAAGTTCAAAAATCAGTTGGAGGAACTAATTTAGGTTTATCAAGAGGACTTGATGGTTTGCTTGGTAAATCACTCTTATTGTGGATTGTTGCTGCTGAACTTGATCCTAGTAAGTATTCATTTACTCATTAGTATATAAATAGATACTTAAGCTTAATCTATGATGGTAAGTTAAACACTTAACTTTGACTATGCATACGTAGACACCTTGACTTGCCTCCACTGTGCTAGTTCAATACTTCAACTTATAACGTACAAAATGTCATATAGACACCTCCAAAATTCACGTATCACGTCAGTGTTGAGTGTCTATGAGACATAGTAAGAATGAGTTGGATTATTTAATTGTCAGTTGACTAACTGTGTTGGAGGACGTACTTGCCAACCAATTGAGGCCCACTTTGGGTGTCTATTTATGTATTATACCTAACTTTATGACTGTTCAAGTACTTTTCTCTTTTATGCTAATTTCTCCCTCTTATTTCTTCAATTTTATTTAAATATAACTTTTTAAGTATTATTTTTAATTATTTTGTTCTCTCTCTATTTTTTTCAAAGAGACTGAAATTGAGAAGCCAAGTATTAGGATATTTGCAAATCGTGGACGAGATGTGGATGGTGAAACACAATAAGAAGCAAATTTTGTATTTCCTGAAGACTTTGGGGACGTTGGTGCAATTTTAGTAGAAAATGAGCACAAGGAAATGTATGTGAAGAATATAGTAATTGATGGATCCCCTCATGGCAAAATTAATATTACTTGCAACTCTTGGGTCCATACAAAATTTGAGAAAAGGATTTTCTTTACCAATAAGGTTTGCCACCCCCCCCCCCCCTATTTATGCTTTATTATATCATGGGAGATATAATATAAAATTTTAATTTATTAGATAAGATTTTTTCGTTCAAAATATAAGTACTACTTGATTTCATAATGGATGGAAATATAGTTTTCAGGAAGAATATATTCAAGTTATATGCATTGAGTCACTAGCAATATAAAGATCTTTTATACCATACAATTTGACCTATAAAAACATGTTATAATATGACCTATAAAAATAAATTACAGGCCATGTATATTAATTTATTAAATATATGTTTGAATACTGAATCGATTTTTCGTCTGAATACTAAATTGTTTTAGTTGATTATGAATCATATCGAAAGTGATGACTTGATTAATGTTTAAGTTGAGTTAAATTGAAGCTCTTCATTAGGTATAGCCATAAATCAACCACTGCAACTATATTTTTATTTACTTAATTATATCTTCAACAGTTAATATTTCTTTCCATGCGATTACAGTCATATATACCATCTCAAACTCCAAGTGGAGTAAAGAGGTTAAGAGAGAGAGAACTTGTGACATTAAGAGGTGATGGATTTGGAGAAAGAAAAAAATATGAAAGGATTTATGACTATGATGTTTATAATGATATTGGAGATCCAGATGGTAACAATAATGGTAAAAGACCAGTACTTGGTGGAAAACAATTACCTTATCCTAGAAGGTGTAGAACTGGTCGATCAAGAAGTAAAAAAGGTACATTATTTCATCAAGTAGAAAATAAATAAATTGATTACTATTTTTAGATAGATTTAGTAATTGATGCATATTTATATTGTAGAGACTAGAGAGTCTATACAATTTACAATTTAATTATGATCAAAATGTGGCAGAATGAATGAAATCCTTGTATTCAAATTGAAAATAGTTTCGACTTTCGAGTTCTAACCATGAGATATAGCACTCTACGAGACATGAATTTTGATTAGTATCAAATGATTATATAGAAAAATAAATTTATACTTTATTATATATTTGAGAAACATCACAAGTGTTTACAAGTTAAAATCAGTGAAAAGTTATAAATTATTAGTTATCTCAACTTATAATTTTTCAGTTTATAAGCATTTTAGGTTAGACCAGAACTTTTACTATTTTAATTTATTACTGTGACAAAAAAGAAAACTATTTATTTTTTATACATAATATATATATATATATATATATATACATATATATATATATATATATATCTGGCTAGTAAATGTATTATTTTTGATCAATCAGTCAAATATTCAACTTGCCCTTTAATGATCACCAAATTATTCATTCAGAATAAAATTATTAACTCCCTCTGTGATCTATTTTTTAATATTTGATAATTATTAGAGGTTTTTAATCAGCTAATTCAGATTGACTCTCTATTAGTGCAACTAAACATGTTGTAGCAGATGGTAACATAATAACTAATTTAATAATTTTTTATATTATCGATGCTTAAAAGTTAAACTCGAATTTTTTAATATATTTTTTTCAATTTTATGCATGCAGATCCATTGTCTGAATTAAAGAGTGACTTTGTGTACGTACCAAGAGATGAAGAATTTTCAGAAGTGAAGAGCTCAACATTTTCCAGCAATCCTATTTACTCAGTCCTACAGGCCGTCGTCCCGGCGTTGGAGACGATCGTCTCCAATCCCGACCTCGATTTTCCACAATTTCCGTCAATCGGCTCATTATTCAATGTTGATATCGATGTTTCAAGACAGGGCAATAAGAAAAATGGCATGTTTAATGTTGTACCAAGGCTCATTCAAGCTATTTTTGATACTCAAAAAAGTGTCTCGCTCTTTGAAACCCCTAAATTGCTTCAAAGTAAGTACACAAAAACTATGTTACTTGGATTTTCATGATTTTTTTGAGAATCTGAACAATATAGCCTATAAATATCGTTTGCATCATTTTAGTGGAATTGTAAAAAATAAAAACCAGGTTGAATATAAAAAATAATGGAAAATGTAGTTAAATTTATCCAACAATACCTTGCAACTAATTTGGTTAAAAATTATTGTAAAATTAAATATAATATTGTATGTTTTTATATTTATGGCAGGGGACAAGTTTTCTTGGTTAGGAGATGTGGAATTTGCTCGTCAAACTTTATCTGGTTTTAACCCATTTAGTATACGATTGGTCACGGTATGTTATAAATTACATTAATTTTTTAATTTAATTTTTTCACTTTAAAATTAATAGTTTAGTTAGTTTCAACACAAATTACTTTAAAAAGAGGTTTACACAAGCGGTAGGTTAACACCTTGCATCTTTCAAAATTTCCACCTCTCAAATCTGGGGTGTATCGTGGATACATCCAAGTTAGAAAGAAATAATCTTAATTTCTAGAATCCAAAGTATTAGTCAAATATGAAAAATTAATATTTTCCTTTAAAGAAAAGAAAAACTTAATAATGATAAGAAAATCAGGACAAATATATAGAATCCAAAGTATTAGTCAAATATGAAAATTAATATTTTCCTTTAAAGAAAAGGAAAACTTAATAATGATAAGAAAATCAGAACAAATATCTAACCTAACGTGAATATGAGTATCAATATTGTTACAAATCTGCTTAATTTAGTGCCTAATGTGAATATGAAAACAAATACCGGGTAGAAGAAACCATATTGGTGTGATTGGTAAATCCTCGTCCGATTTGAAATTTGGTGATCATTTTCGAAGTCACATTTAGTAGCATAGTCCGAATTTTCACAAAAAAAAGAAATTTAAACTATGAAGAAATAAACACACGATCTGACATTTGGTGACCATTTTCGGATTCACATCTTGTTTATGAAACATTGCTCGTTAATTAGGTCATTTTTATAAATGAGGACATACATACATACATACATTTTGGTTAAAATATAAATGTATAATTGATTGAAGCATTTTGAGCTAAAAATATATTATTATACTTTATGAAAATACAGGAATGGCCACTTAAGAGCAAGCTAAGTCCTGAGGTGTATGGACATCCTGAATCAGCAATGACAAAAGAACTAATTGAACTTGAAATTGGAGGATCTATGACTGTTGAAGAGGTATATACAAATCCTTTGGGTTTTTGAAATTGTAAGAAAAAAACTTTTATTTATGTTTTTGTTTGTGGACAAACTATATTCAGTCAGGCCAATAATTGGAATCCTTTTATTTGCACAAATGACCTTTCTTGAGGCCATTTTTTAAATTATGTCCCTTGTTAGCTCAATAGACTAAATTTGTCTTTTAAAAAAAAAGATTCATTTGACTACTTTTAAATGCGAAATTTAGTTTGTTGAATTAAATGAGAGACAAGATTTAAACAGTAGTCTCACAAAAAGCCATATGGTGCTAATAATCCACAGGCAAGCCTATATTATATAGGGTGATTCGCAAGAATGACCTTGATAAGGGTGGTCTTGAGTTTTTGGCCTACTTAATAAATGTTTTAAAAAATAATTTTAGGTTCAATCTATAGTTAGTAGTTTCTCCTAAAACAATCTACTAAATTCATCGAGCTGCCCATCAAACATAAATATGATTTTTCTATGAGCCCAGAGTTCAAGACATAGCAATACAATGAATCTACTTAAATTGCCACAACTTTCGCCTTATAGGCAAAAATTGCATGCGTTGCTCAATTATTCACATGTCAATATAACTGAAACTAGTGGCACAATAGGCAACACATTATATTATCTTTTATTGTTTGTAACTTCTTTAACTGGTCTCGAACTCTTGCATCATAACCAAAACTAAATTTATGCACACATTACAATTACAACTTATTTCTAAAGTCAAAAATTCAAGATCGCCCCTTATGATACCCTATTTCTTGGATTATACATGATCTATAAAGTCCTCCTTTTGATAATTTTGACTCTTGAGTTACACATAACCAATGCAGGCAGTTCAACAAAAGAAGTTGTTCATCCTAGATTATCATGATTTATTATTGCCATATGTGAACAAAGTGAATGAACTCAAAAGGACAGTCTTATATGGATCAAGAACTTTATTCTTCTTGACACATGAAGGCACATTGAGACCTTTGGCTATTGAGCTAACTAGGCCACCAATAGATAATAAGCCTCAATGGAAGCAAGCTTATTTTCCAAGTACTTGGAATGCCACTGGTGCTTGGCTATGGAAATTGGCTAAAGCACATGTTCTTGCTCATGACTCTGGCTATCATCAACTAGTTAGTCATTGGTAAGTGATGATGATACATGTACTTCCGTAATGAGTTTTGAGTTCTATACGATGTAAGCGTAAAAAAAAATTTACACTATCATTAGGTCAAGTAAATGATATTTACAGATAAGTCTTCTTAAAATGTAAGATACGTAATTTGAAAATAAGATTGGCTACTTGTGGAATCGTGTAAGATAGGGATACGATCTGTGTATACTCACATTAAGTATGTTGTTGTTATTGCTTAAAGAGTAGTGTAATTATTACATATATTCTTTGATTAATTTCTTTGATTTTGAAAATATTATGGCTAATTTTTCTCCAAAATTTTGTAGGCTAAGAACTCATTGTGCTACAGAGCCATATATTATAGCAACAAATAGACAACTTAGTGCAATGCACCCAATATATAGATTATTGCATCCTCATTTTAGACATACAATGAAGATAAATTCCTTGGCTAGAGAAGCACTTATTAATGCAAATGGAATTATTGAGACTTCATTTTCCCTTGGCAAGTATGCAATGGAATTTAGTTCTGCTGCCTATGATCTTGAATGGAGATTTGACCAAGAGGCACTCCCACAAAACCTTATTAGCAGGTAATAATTCACTTATCTTTCTATTTTTCTGCTTTTGGATTCGGTATTTAATATCTGTTTTAGGATCTGACTAATTTGAATTCACGTCATAAATCCTGATTTAAGGGTAAAGGGCTCTCAAACATAGGCTACTTGAACTCGAGACATGTGGTTAAAGATGAAAGGGCGTGCTTACCACTCTATCACAATATTTGGTGATCACTAATTTTGTTTTTGTTTTTATTTTCCACCCGGTGTTTGACCTTGCTTTGGGGTCTGATTAATCCAAATTTGCATTGGAAAATCTCATTTTAGGTGTAAAATGCTTCCAAACAAAAATGAATTTATTCAATGGGTCGAACTCAAAACCTTTGATAAAAGATGAAGGGGTATATACCATGTCATCGCAAACTTTGATGGTCACTAATTCTTTCTTAAGATTTATTTTTGAGTTATAGATTTTATGCACTAATAATGTAAATAATATTTATACAATCAAATCAATTATAAGATATTTGCAAGCAAACCATTATAATAAGTCTTAATTGGCTACCTCATAAAAATGGCAAATTATAACCCCTACAACAAAAACAACTTTTAGTGGAAATAAATATAGACATTAATAAAGAGTGCTAAAGTCTTTATCAGCATTAGTTAAGTGTCATTAGAACCAATGTCGCTAAAGGCTTTAGGGACTGCTAATGATCATTTTTGATGTAGTGAACCTACTATCACACATTCATACTAACGGACTATCCGTATATATAACATGATATATACGGCAAAACACTAGAGAGATGTTGGGTATATAAGTAAGCAGACCTTACCCCTAGTGACACGTTTTAAAATCGTGCGGGTCTAGGTCAAAAGTGGACAATATCACTAGCGGACTAGACCGTTACATTTACTTTTATACAAACATGTTGTTTTTGTACATTGATACGTACTATACAACCAGGGAAATTCAAAACCTCTAAATATAATTTTTTTTTAATTTTTTATATATAGTATAATTTTTTGACGAAAAGGGCTAGGACCTTCTATCCTTGACTCCAACCCCCTTCCACTAACATGTTTTTTGTTGCATATATAACAGGGGATTGGCTGTGGAAGATCCAAATGAACCATATGGATTAAAACTAACAATACAAGATTACCCTTTTGCAAATGATGGTTTAGTACTTTGGGACACACTTAAACAATGGGTAACAAATTATGTCAACCATTATTATCCACAAACAAATCTTATTGAATCTGATAAAGAAATCCAAGCTTGGTGGTCAGAGATAAAAAATGTTGGCCATGGTGACAAGAAAAATGAGCCATGGTGGCCAGAGTTAAAAACCCCAAAAGACTTAATTGGTATTATAACTACAATGATTTGGGTAACTTCTGGCCACCATGCAGCAGTTAACTTTGGCCAATATATTTATGCAGGTACACACCTTACCTTTTTTTATTTTATTTTTATATTGTTGGTGTATATAAGTGAAATGAAGGGAAGTCTTGGAGCTAGCAACAATAAAGTTGTCTTCATGAGACCTATAGAGGTCACGTGTTCGAATTGTGAAATCAATCACTAATGTTTGTGTCAGGATTAGGTGCCCCTTTCTGATGTGGAAGTGGGATTGCTTCGTGCATCAGACTGGCCTTTAGTATATATAATTAATTAAGTTAAATCATTTCAAAAGAGTTTTAACTTCTACACACTGGCAGTATAAATAATTTTTATAATATTTGTGTATCGTAACTTGTTATAGTAGGTTATCTACATATATACACTACATCAAAAATGATCTTGACAATTAATTAACGGTAATAGCTTAATTGCCGCTGAATATGTTTTTTCAGAGGCAATTCTCACTCTATGTAAATGTCCTAAAGTCTATAACAACGTTAGATCCAATGTCAATTAACTAATGCCGGTAAAAACTTTAGCACTCTTTGTTAATTAGCGTGTATATTTAGTACCGCTAAAAACTATTTTTGTTGTAGTGATAATTGAGTATTCTATTTTATATGTAGGTTACTTTCCAAATAGGCCAACAATTGCTAGGAGAAAAATGCCAACTGAAGATCCAACAAATGAAGAATGGGAAAGTTTCTTGAATAAACCTGAGGAGGCACTATTAAAATGCTTACCTTCACAACTTCAAGCAACAAAAATAATAGCAATTATGGATGTTTTATCTAACCATCCTCCAGATGAAGAATATATTGGTGAAATAATTGAGCCTTATTGGGCTGAGGATCCTGTAATTAACGCGGCGTTTGAAGTATTTTCGGGGAAATTGAAGGAACTTGAAGGGATTATTGATGCTAGAAATGTTGATAGTAGGTTGATGAATAGAAATGGAGCTGGAGTTATGCCTTATGAATTATTAAAACCATTTTCTGAACCTGGTGTCACTGGAAAAGGTGTACCATATAGTATTTCCATTTGATTTTTGGTTTAATGTGAAATAAAAGAGATGCTACCCAAATGTATTAGTTCCTATATATTTGTATTGACACGAACTTCATCGTTGATCCTATATTTGTTTAAACTCTGTGTCAAGTCAAACTACGTCATTCTGATTGAAATGGAGGGAGTATCAAATTTGCAAGATATAACTCGTATTTGTGACTCCATAGCATAAGAACATCAAAGATCAATGTTTTATCATATAACATAACTAACAAAAGAAAGTAAACCATACACATTCCATTACATATAGGTAAATAATACAAATTTCACTCTCGTCCCTAAAACACCAACATTTGATGCATCAAACGTTGAATATATAGTCGATTAAATGATCTCGTCTCTTAAAACCTTGAACGCTTGCATTCTTCAGAAAAACCTTGAGGAAACCTTTTAGAATCAGCACAGTAATTGTAAACCATGTGCTTGCTCTGCACCCACCGGAGCCTATTCCGTCCCTTACCATCAAGTTCATGTGTCTGCCATGGCTTCGCGTTGTTTGTTGAACCGACGGACTTACATGAAGAGGTACCTGATGATACTGCACAACCATCAATGTTAATGTTTCTGTAATAAGCAGTGAAAGGTGCAAGTGCCCAATCTGTTTTCACTCTGCCTCCTTGTGTTGCCCATTCATCTGCATTCCACAAACTGCAGTATACTTTCATTGCTTGACTCTTTGGGAATGGAATTCCGATGCTTTCGTGGTTGTTGAACACTCTAATTGGACTGTTATCTACTAAGAACCTGAATATATCGAAAAATTGGTAAGATCAAATGTAGCAACACTAATCATCTTAAGAAAATATGAATCTAACTTATATACATTTGACACGTATAACAAATTGTCACACATTTAAACACGTTATAGCACGTTGTATGACTTATAGTCTTATAGGTGATCTGTTAGTGTAAAAACTCAAGAGTATACATTGTGAGGTGATTTTGTATAACTTACACTATGCGATGAGGATTCCAAACAATGGTGTAAGTGTGAAACGCGGCAGTTGGATCAAACCAAAGATGGAATTGTTGTTCTTTGTTTCCTTTTCCTTGTGTGTATACATTGGTATGGACAGTGTAAGGCTGGCCAGAGACATTGCCCAAGAACTCGAAATCGATCTCATCATGTCCTTCTCCTTGTGAAGATAACTAATAGAGAAAAAAAAAAACAGAACAATCCATCATGAGCATGATGACATGTTATAATAAGAATGAAGATATTAATAAGAGTTCAAATTATAATAAGAGGCATTAAACTTACGAAGAAAGTTGTGACAGTGCCAGCAGAGTTTGCAGGGACAAGTTTAAGTTGCATATCGAACCTTCCAAAAAGAAACTCATTTTTGGACTGAAAGCCAGAGCCAGAAAGTTTATCAAGAGAGAGGGCGAGACCTCTACCGCCTTCTTGTATTTTACCGCGTCCTTCGCCCCAAGTAATGTCTACATCTCTATAGAAATTACCAGCTGAGGCTAGTAATTGGATACTCATTAGTATTGAAAGAAGAAGAAGCAATGTTGATGAAAATTTGGAAGACATTTTCTAAGATGAAATTGTTAAAGAAAAAGTGTGAAATGTTGATGTTATTTGTTTGGTTAAATGAGCATTTTTATAGGTGTAATATGAAGTAGAATATAGTAGGAAGGATCCTGTTTTTTTTTTTTTAATGAGAAATATGGGCAAAGGGCTAGCTGTGAGCTGGAAACCTTAGTTTATTTAAATTCATTGGATACATACAAGAATTATTGTATGCGTGTGGGGTTCTGTTTTGTTTTTTGGATGAAAATGTACTTAGCTATTGTAGTAGGAAGGGCGGGCTAACGAGAACAGATAAAGTAGAACTGACAGACTTCTAAAGATGAGGTGCACATGACACTTCAAACAAATCTCATATCGTAACGAGTGAGAAAAGTAAATACGTATAAAATGCAAAACATAAATTTATATGATAAAGCACATTTTTGAGACTCGATATGTTGTAGCATGAAAAATAAATTTGTGTGGACCTAAATCTAAAACGGACAATATTTATCAACATTCTCGGTGTGATTACGTATTTGTAATTTGTAGCTAATCATTCAAAGGGGTGATCTAATGGTTGATAAAGTAAAGAGAATTATGAAGATTTTTGTTCAAATTCTACTGGAGACAAAAAAAACACTTAAAAGAGATTTCTTTTCATCTGCTTAAGTTTTGTTGGATAGAGATACTCGATGCTTATGCTTTTAGAAAATAACAAGTACTAGATAAAAAAGTCGAGGTACATCCAAACTAATACCGACTCTAATAACCACAATAAGAAAATATATATTTGTTACTAGTTTTCAAGTGGCATAATTATATAAATATTTTTAAAAATTTTACGTTTAATATAGGTTGAACTCACGATGCAAACCATTTATGGAAGCATCTCAATCAACAATAAATGGTTATACCAAACATTTGGTACAAAATAATTCATGACGGTGCTTAATACGACACAGGTCCAAACATACATGAAAAATAATGCATGGAGCATAAGTAACAAAATTTAAATATGTAACAATGTCAGAAGTCTTGTGCCAAAAAACGAACATTGGTCCATTTTAATTATTCATAAAAAAAATTTATCCATTTTAATTGTGTTGACAAATGAATTATATTCAATTTATGTATAATTTTTTCAAGAAATTTAGCCAAACACGCTATAATTCAACATGACATCTTGGAGGATCAAATCAATTGGAAATTATGGCTTCACTTGAAACACGCATTTGTGTTAGAAAATAATTTTATAAAACATTAGTTGTTATGTGTTTGGATAAAAAGTCTTAAAACTGGTGATGATCACCTTATGAATTTTGATTGATTTTAACTTATAATCACTTCAATGTTTACTAAACGCTAGATAAGCTAAAAAGTGCCTATAAATCAATTTGACTATCTTATAAGCCTTCAAACATCGTATAAGCAATAAAAAGATAAATTCATATCGGTCATGTTTTTGTTGACGAGACGAAAATAACTATGCCTTAATCCCAAATTAATTGCCATTTAAATAAGTTACACCTAAAGTTCAAATAATTTAGGTTAATTGGACAAATGTTGAATAGTTGGTCATATATGAATGTTTGGTCAATTATTTCTGACACGTGACTTCCACCGGAGCTTCTGCACACCTCGTTGCATCTACAATGATTAAAATTAGTGGATAATCGCGATCGGATTCATGATTTGAAATTTATGAATTACTATAACAAACTCAATTATATGCTCCGGTTCAATTCATTACTTTGCATATTTATTTTTTTTTAAGTTAGAAGATTAGTTGGAAATTTGTGTCCCGAGCAATTCGCGTACTATTTAAAGGCTTCATAGATAATTCAGAATCATAAGCTCGTTTAATTGATTAGGCATCGAGTGTCAATCGCGGCCCGATCAGAAATGTTCCTTTATAATTAAATTACACCGTAATTTTCAAACATATCCTTTTACTATAAGGTTTAAATTGATCTCGTCCAAGAAAGGTATAAATTTCACAACAAAATGCTTTGCCGAGTAAGACGTATTTTTTGTTTTGTTTTTTCGGTTTTCCTACTAGTTATTTGTATTGAATTCTCCGAATAAATTTGAATTTATGTATTGTAGGTGAAGTAATTTTAATAGCAAAGCAACAACAAGATGTGTACCTTAACACTTGCAGCGGGAATTGTTGACAATCTCTTTGATGTAGATTCGCTCCAAGTCCGAACAGTTACAAGATCGACTCCGTCTCTCAAAGAAAACGTAGTGCGATTCACAAATTAAGAGTCTCCTTAATTAGTGTGTAGATTGATTTGTGTAAGAAACTAGGATAGTTTGTTCTTTTCTGTTTCTCTTCTGATATTTTGCTTTTTCTTTTACGTTCTCCCCCTTTTATCCACGTTCAAAAAGACACTTCCACTAGAAGTCTTTCAAGGAGAGGTTGAGCAGTTACTTTGTAACTGTTCCCTCTTATCCTTTAAAAAGGATTATCCATTTAATTAATTAAATTGGGTTAGGCAAACCGGGTCGGGTAGGTCCACATGGGCGACCCACGACCCAAAACTTACAGTAGGGCTATTTCAAAAGGTGACAATGATTTTTTTCATTTCCAAGAGGTCAAACCCCGAGACTTCTAATTAAGGGTGGAGGTATCCCAACCATCCAATGCAACAAGTGGCGGAACCACACCCGATGGACACCCTTTCGTCAAAAATTATACTAGCAGTTAGATAAAAATATTTTTTTAATAGATACATATTAAGTATTGACACTCCTTGACTTCTACGCGATTTTACTTCTTTATATTTTGACACCCCCTAATCGAAATTTTAGCTCCGTCACTGATTATGCAACCACAACTCATATTAGTTGCCATAGTTCTTATTGATTAAACAACAACAACAATTATGCCTTGATCTCAAATTAATTGAGATTGTCCTCTATATACCATTAGAAGTTAATTGGACTAGTCTTGATTTTTTTTGAATTATTAGTCATTGTTAGTTGAAATAATAAAACTATGATATATTGGTTGATTATTTCTGGCACATGATTTCCAGTGAAGCCTCCACACACCTCTGCATTCATCTTGATAATTGAGAATTATAAAGGTCCCAACAATTAGAATCCTAGAACTAGAATGATTGAAAAGACTATTAATTATATTACAATAATATGCATTATTTTATGCTCAAATAATTATTTTCATGTTTCAAAGTGTTTGGACAATTGGACCTCTGTCATATTAAGTTGAGATATGTCATATAAATATATGTTAATTAACTTAATATGTTATTAAGATATGTTTTATTGGTACAACAAAAAAAAGATATGTTATTTGGTATAGCCACTTATTGGGTTGAGATATGCTTCCATAGCCTAGAGGTAAATGTTTACTTACATCAATAATTTAATTTTAGTAATTACTAATCGAACTGAGCTTAATAGCTTTTAAATTGTGCACGAAGCTAAATATTGAACGTTTCTTAGTATGATATATATACATATCAAGTGTAGGTAAATATTTACCAATGAATCTATTCGATATCCAGTGGATAAATCAATTAAAACCATTCATATCTTTTGCACAACCTCAGTCACTAAGTAATTTTTCTCAATTGCTTCTACTTTGTTAAAGTTTAAATATTATCATAAAAATAATATTTGACTTATATACTTGTGCTTTTACTATTGCTCACGATATTAGTGACCAGTCCGACACAATAATATTCCTCTCCCATAATTAAAATTTTTGTTAGCGTTTATCTTAAGATAATGATGCTCCCACAATCTTTAATTACTGAATTTGTCTTTCAGTGAAAAAGATTTTATTCATTCTACCACAATACTCATAATTGAGAGAAATTTCTCTTTCTATTTTTACTGGTATAACCACTGGTCCAATTAATTTAATTCGCGTTGTATAAGACCACTTTATATTTTACCAAACGATCTTTATGTTTCTAATATTAGTTAATTGTGTTTAAATTGAAAATTAGATAACAGCTGCTCCATGCTATTCAGATCCATTTGTTTCCAATATCCAAGAAATGGGATAATTAAACAAAAAATAGGATAATAAAAACTATACTGTAGTGGTAAAAGAATACAAATAAAGCCCATAATTTACTCTGTAAACCAAGTAAATTCACACAATCACATGCCTTTCTATTTTTCACAATAGCTGTATCCTAATGGATATTTCATAACAGACATGTTCAGATGTGGTAATCAAAGTTAGATCTTATTTTCATAAATAAAATGGTTGTTTTTTATTGTTATTTAATTTTTTTGTATTGTATCGTCAAGTAATAACGAAAAGCTCCATTTTCTGTAATAACAATTATTTGATGTGATTACGTCATTATTTCTTTTCTCTCATATTTTTTCTTTGTTTAAATTTAATAAATACTATATCTTATCTTTTACCCTATCTTTAATAGTAATTCTAGTACACACTCTATATATCTTGTAGCTTTTTTGCTACAAATTGTTGATGTGTGAATTTATGTAACAATTAAAAACAATATAATCTATTAAAATATATATTCTAACTTGGCATCGACTGATATATATGACTTTCAATTTTAAGTATGTACATGTAAACACTTAAACTTATAAAATGTTGAACAAATAGGTGCATACGTCCTACGCGGCAATTCACGTCTTATGTGGTGTCTTATGTGTATTAAGTCACGTAAGATGAATGTCTACTTGTTCAGCCTTATACAAGTTTAAATATCTACTTCTTAAAATACATGTTTATATATTATACCCAAAAAAAAAGGACCCCACGCGCAAGCAATTATTATGGTTCACAATAATTGTGAATAAACTAAAGTTTCCAGCTCACATTCCTTTGTCTCCAGTTACCCCATATTCCTCTTATAACAAATAGATCCTTCCTACTATGCTCTACTCAATATTGCACCTATAAAAAGGATCATTTAACCAAACCAATAACATCAACATTTCATACTTTCTCTTTTACAATTTCATCTTAGAAAATGGCTTCTAAATTTTCATCAACACTGCTTCTTCTTCTTTCAATACTAATGAGTATCCAATTACTAGTCTCAGCTGGTAATTTCTATAGAGATGTAGACATTACTTGGGGCGAAGGACGCGGTAAAATACAAGAAGGCGGTAGAGGCCTTGCCCTCTCTCTTGATAAACAATCTGGCTCTGGCTTTCAATCCAAAAATGAGTTTCTTTTTGGAAGGTTCGATATGCAAATTAAACTTGTCCCTCGAAACTCTGCTGGCACTGTCACAACTTTCTTCGTAAGTTTAAGGCCTCTTATTATAATTTGAACTCTTATTAATATCTTCAATCTTATTATAACATGTCATCATGCTCATGATGGATTGTTCTGTTTTTTTTTCTCTATTAGTTATCTTCACAAGGAGAAGGACATGATGAGATCGATTTCGAGTTCTTGGGCAATGTCTCTGGCCAGCCTTACACTATCCATACCAATGTATACACACAAGGAAAAGGAAACAAAGAACAACAATTCCATCTTTGGTTTGATCCAACTGCCGCGTTTCACACTTACACCATTGTCTGGAATCCTCATCGCATAGTGTAAGTTATACAAAATCACCTTACATGTATACTCTGAGTTTTTACACTAACAGATCACCTAAAAGACTATAAGTCATATAATGTGCTATAACATGTTAAAATATGTGACAATTCGTTATACATGTCAAATATATATAAGTTAGATTCATATGTTCTTAAGATGATTAGTGTTACTACATTTGATCTTACCAATTGTTCGATATATTCAGGTTCTTAGTAGATAACAGTCCAATTAGAGTGTTCAACAACCACGAAAGCATCGGAATTCCATTCCCAAAGAGTCAAGCAATGAAAGTATACTGCAGTTTGTGGAATGCAGATGAATGGGCAACACAAGGAGGCAGAGTGAAAACAGATTGGGCACTTGCACCTTTCACTGCTTATTACAGAAACATCAACATTGATGGTTGTGCTATATCATCAGGTACTTCTTCATGTAAGTCTATCGGTTCAACAAACAACGCGAAGCCATGGCAGACACATGAACTTGATGGTAAGGGACGGAATAGGCTCCGGTGGGTGCAGAGCAAGCACATGGTTTACAATTACTGTGCTGATTCTAAGAGGTTTCCTCAAGGTTTTTCTGCTGAATGCAAGAGTTCAAGATTTTAATGGATGAGATGAGTGAAATTCTTTATTCTTTTGTACCAATAAAAGGTTTTTGTTGGCTACTTATTTTGTTGTTGTGTCATTGGAATTCATGTTTGCCCTTTTGTTATCTTAAATAGAACAACTTTGACATTCATTCAACTTTTGGTTCATTCATATCCTTGTCGTTCACAAATTCGTCTACTATTTGTATTTGTCATTAACGAAACTCCAACATAAAATGAATGAACTCCACGTGTCCAAGTTCTTCGAGAATAAAAGTTTAAATTTACGTTTCAACTTTTTACTTTAGTATAAAATTACACTTAGGACAAGGTCAAAACGAGACATTTCCAAAAGGTGGGGGAAATTGCTTAGTTTTTCACATTACAAGGGCAAAAAGTTGACCTTTTCTCCAAATGTGTTATAAATCACTAGTATTTTTTTAAAGTAAAAAAATGTTTTTACTCTTGGTATGGTAATAGTGAAAAATCATCCATTAAAGGTGAGAGAAGGATTGAAAACATCTCTGAACTTGGCGTAAATTATTAACTTTGTTTCTGAACTATTGATAGCCTTAAAAATATCTCTTTACTTGACTAACTAAACTTAGATACACCTCCGATCTACCTCATGACATAGCAAGCGATCTCAAACTATTGTAGGACCATGAAACTCTTAACAAAAAGTCGAGAGAAGTGTTGAAAACACCCTTAAACTTGACGAAAATTTAAAAATGTATGCCACTCATGTTGCAAGATCAGAGGTGTATTTAATTTTCTGTTATTTAATTCCTAAGGGAGACAAGAACTTATCTTTAGAAGTTATTTTTTATTATGCTAGATCTGATATTGAATGACAAAGAGGATCTTATCTCAAAGAAGCACACAACTTTAAGATGCAATTGGCAGAATTATAAATAAGTAATATAATGTGATATGTCACATGTTTATTAATTTTACAACCAATAACTAATAAGTTAATCAGACATGGATCTAGTCAAAGACATTATTGCACACTACTAGATTTCTTGCCTATCTAGCTATTTTGATTCCTATGCAAATTGATGTAATTTAAATATTTTATTGGTGTAAAATAAATTTGTACTATTAGTCTAGTTTAATCAATCGTTATATATTACTATTTTGTTTTATTAAAGGTGTATTTCACTCATATTGCAAGATCAGATGCAACGACAAGGTGTAATACCTAATAATTTGTTTTGTTTTCTTGTTGGATTTGACATCACAACTAGGAGTTTTCCTCCCTCGATACATCCAATAGTAGCCTCCGGAACAAGATCCTCAATAGTCAGCCTATGATCTCATCCAATTGAGTAATAGATACATATATCTATGCATAAATACATGAATCTGAATAACTATATCTTTATCTTCGTCTCTTTTCTATATAGTTAAGACATAATTACACCAAATACGTGTATCTATACATAGATACATGTATATGAATAACTATAACTTCATCTAGTTCTAAGTATGTATGGATACATCACAAAATTGATACGAAATAGATGTATTTATGCACAAATACATCACATATACATTGGATATAAAAGTGCTCTATTAGAACCAGTCTATAACTATCACAGATACACTGGATATATCAATGCATTTTTTTTCATACTGGATGCATGGAATTGATACTGGATACACACAAATAATACTTCAATGCATATTTGATACTATATACATAGATATATGAAAGTGTGAAACACAGATACAAAGAAGTAGATGGATGAGTGAAGGAGAGAGGTGAAACACATTCGCTAGATATAGTATATTTAGAGGCAAATAAAGTGTATCTAGGGGCAACTCGATCAAAAAATGAGTAATTATTGAAATGAAACCTCCATAAGTTCTTATATGCCCAATGATTATAAACCTCTTGCCAACAATATGCACTCAAGCCCAAATTTCTCAAAACCTCATAAAATTTCCAACCAAAAGTCTTGTGCCTCAAATTTGAGTGGCTACAAGCCAAAGACAACATTCTTGTCACCCCACCCTGTTTTCTGTGACAAATGTAGAATGATGTACAAAGATGGAGATTCCATTAAATCTTTACCTTATCTATACACATTATACATACACTTCCTTAATCAAACAACAACAATAAATTTTTGGTGGATTCTTGATTATGCAATCTACTTCAATTACACCATGGCACACTTACTTCCATTACATTCCTAACAAATTTCCCTCCAAGCATTCCCTTCAACATAAGAAAACACTTGTTACTTATACACACAGTTGTCACCAAGAACAAGAAAAGCATAGTAGACAGAAAGATGTATATTGGCAAGAAATGAACTCTTCTGTTGAAAAAGAGAAACCCCATTACAGAAATGATGTAAAAGAGCAGGGAGTTGAAGTGATTGTTCGTTCGGGCATTCGATCGAATAGTTGGTGGGCAAGGATTAAAGCTGCATTGGGGCAGAGGATTAATGTGGAGGGGATTTCTTTTTCTGTTGGGATTTTTTATAAAGACAAGCATTTGGCAATCCCACATGTGTTTGTGCAAGATATAAGGTATATTGATTGGGCTGAGCTGAAGAGAAGGGGATTCGAAGGCGTGGTTTTCGATAAGGACAATACAATTACTGTTCCTTACTCTTTGAATTTGTGGTCTCCTCTTGCTTCATCAATGGAACAGTGTAAATCTTTGTTTGGCAACAACATTGCTGTTTTTAGCAACTCCGCGGGTAATTACATTAGGAATTTGTGATTGGAATCATGTTTTTGTCTTGTAACTTTATAGGTGTTTCTTTTTTTGTTTTGTTTCTCTGCAGAACTGAGTGTTTGATGATTTGGGAATTTGTAGGACTAGCTGAATATGATCCTGATGGTAGAAAAGCTCGGATTCTTGAACGTGCAATCGGAATTAAAGTCATTAGACATAGTAAGTTGTTCCTCTCTATGCCTATGCTATTTGTGTGGTGGTGTTTGATTAGGACATAATTAAGACGTTACATGTTATTTTCTTACATTGAAAGTAAGCATTGAAGTATTGATTAAATGTTGGTTTAATAGGGAAAGCATCGCGTCAAAGTTTGAAGTATGATGAATACAGGAATTTGAATTTTTGAAAGATGTGAAGTTTGTGTAGATAATATTATTAGTTGAATAGGATCAAACAAGTGTGTAATCAGAGGGGAGCCAGGATTTGAAGTTTATGGGGTTCGAACTGTCATTGCATCCCTAGCTTGTCTTAGTTGTTGGGTTTGCAAGTAAATATTTATATATACTTAATGGATTTCCTCATACAAATACATGGTCTAAGCAAAAACTACCAAGTTCGTCCAAACCCATTGTGAATATTCTACCTCCGCCCCTATGTGTAATATAAACTTTGATGGGGACTATAACTTTTCAAATTGCTTATTTACTATGGTAGCCTTTGTATCGTAATTCTCTTTTATCACTGAAACCAACCTCTATGTTGCTCGGACTCCTCAAAAATGGCACTGGATGCACGGCGGATCCTCCAAAACTAGTGTACTTTTTTGGAGGATCCGACACGGGTGCAACAACATTTTTGAAGATCCGAACAACATAGCGCAGCATTGAGTTGATGCAATTTGTATATGCTGATTCTTTGACACTAAAATATAGGGTTGAAGAAGCCAGCTGGAACAGCTGAAGAAATTGAAAGGCAATTCGGTTGCAAATCCTCAAGACTTATTATGGTAGAAGTGGTTCTTCTTTCCTTTTTTTTTAAGGTTTCCCGATCCTTTGCTCATTTAGCGTCCTTTGCAGGTGGGTGATCGGCCTCTCACAGACATAGTTTATGGAAACAGAAATGGTTTTCTTACTATTTTGACAGCACCGTTAAGTCTCTCACAGGAGCCATTTATTGTGAAGCAGGTTAGGCTTCTCAAACCTGTCTTCTCGGATGAGCCTGATTAAACTTTTTGTTAAATATAATGAATTATCTATTGGTTGCATTACTCCCCTGGAATCATGTGAGTTACAGAATTTCAACTCACTAAGGGGGTAAACGGAAAATAGATTATAGAACTGCTTTGACAGTTTCTGTTATAAGTTCTCTTGGACTATCAATCTTAAGCTTTTTCTCTAACTTCTATGTTTGCACTGAATTTTTGGACCTACTCTTTTCTAATAAATGATTTCCGTACCTTATTATGTTTCGGATATGCAATATGCATAGTCAAATTTCCTGTGTTAGTTTGTGTTTACATGGAGCTAGCAAGTTGAGAGTTTTAAGCTGATTTTCTACCTCTAGGTGCCGATAAGCTTTTTCAGCCTCTAGCTTTTTGTAAAAATGGTTTTTCAAAAGTTGGACCATTTCTCGATTTGTGCATGCCATCCTTGTATAGGGGCTATGCTAATCTTCTTTGTATCGATCCTATTTTATCAGATGTCCCGGAAGGGACTTCTTAGCCGTGTTTTCTTTTAGTTCTCTGACCCAGCCAGACATCGATAAGATTTCTTACTGGTTCCCGTTTAATTTTCTACTAATGGTTGTTCTTTACTGGATTTCATCTCTACGTCAAATCCTTGGTAGTGACAGTAGAGACGATGTCCCATTCTCTTATACTTGAAAATCTCAGCTAAATTTGGCACTTCTCTTATAATGAAATTGCAGCATTAGTAAAGACAATTCTGTCGTCTAAGCAAATCTTCTTATGCGTAAAACGGTTTTAGCATCTTGCTGTTAATTAGCCTGTTTGATATATCACCCGTTCGCTTCAAGCTACCTGTATTCAACAGAATTGGTATGTCTACTGAATAAGCGAAAAAGTCTTTCTAAAACAGTCTCTCTACCATCTCAAATGTAGGAAGGGGTAAGGTCTTTTGTATACTCTACCCTCCTCAGACTCCATTTGTAGGATTACACTGAGTTTGTTGTTGTTGTTTTATTGTTGCTGAATGACGGAAAAACTAACAAGGCATCTTGGTAACATTCGTGGGTCCTGTCTTGCTACTGGTGATGCCATTTTATGTTTATGAATTCCAAATTTCAGAATAATGAATCCAAGTGCTAATAATTGAGTTCTAAATTCAATTTCTGTACATATTTAATGAATTTCTTAATACAAGTGGACCGTTTAACCAAAAGCTATTGAGTTCAACCAAACTAGTATTCGTTTTGGTCCTTGCAGGTTCGGAAACTCGAAATGGCCCTTGTGAACAGATGGTCTAGTAAAGGGATAAGACCAATTAGTCACTGGCTTCTTCCTGATTGCCAGTATTGTATGAAGGATGAACTACTATAGTCTTTAGGGATTTTTTTTTTTGGTGAAGATGGAAAAGTATATGTTAAACACCCATCTTTGTTACTACCGCTAGCTATTTATTATACAGGAAAAAAAAGTTCTTATGTTGTTTTAACAAGGCATATTAGGGGATGTACGGTATAAGCTGAATTCAGTAGTTTTGGTTCTGATCCTGTTAATGGGTCGGTGGATTGAGAGACATTCAGGACGAGGTAGAAAGGGTTGTTTCCGAAAGACCCTTAGCGAAAAGATAGTAAGCAACAAGAAAACGGTGCAAAGTCTGTCATAAGGGAGCAAAGACAACAAAAGAATAATGTGATAATCAATAAACAACATACTAGGACAGATTATTGAAAACAAGAATAAACAATGTTATTTCAAAAACAAGAACTACAATAAAAACAACTAGTAAAATGGCAAAACAACAACCACACTAAGCAAGACAACCTTACACTACCTACTAACATGCTATTATAATACATGTTCTCCACGCCTTCCTATCTAAGGTCATGTCTTCGGTAACTTGAAGTTGCATCATATCATGTCTTATCACCTCTCCTCAATGTACTTCTTCGGCTACCTCTACCTCTCCTCATACCCTCTATAACCAACCTCTCGCACCTCTTGCTACATATCTTCTCTTAGCATGGCCAACCACCCTAAGTAAGACAACCGTACACTACCTACTAATATACTATCATAATACGTGTTCTTCATGCCTTCCTATTCCTCGATAACTTGAAGCTGCATCATATCTTGTTTTATCACCTCTCCCCGATGTACTTCTTCAGCCTATCTCTACCTCTCCTAATACTCTCCATAACCAACCTCTCGCACCTCCTGCCACGTATCTTCTTTTAACATGGTTAAACCATCTCAGTCGTGTTTCCTATATAAGGTCATCTATTATGACCTAAGTCATTGAAATATTAAAATTTTCACCAAAACTGGTGGCACAAATAACAAATTGACATATGTTCAAAGAAGACCGGTTAGGCTTTCCACAATAATGATGGGAGGGTCAATATAAAATCATTAAATACAAACCTACCTCTTGTTGTTTTTTATAAATAATTATGCCAATAGAATATGGGACCTCTTTATATTAATTATGGTCTCTCTCTTTTTTTTTTGGACTATTTACATAAACAGAATTTATTTTTTTGTTTCACCATTTAAATTTTAAATCTTAACTCATACATTTCGACCCCTCCCATTTATAATAAGTATATCCCCTCCGTATCACATTAAATAGATTTTAATTTAAACACACACCTTAATATATCTGGATCAAATTTCATGGAATGTCACTTAAATATAAATTTATATCACAAAATTTTTGAATTTTAAAATATCGAATTTAAGTCGTTATAATTAAGTTTTAATTAATATTTGTACATATCAAATAAATTTATTAATATAAAATTATAAATATATTGTTTGAACAAAAACTATTGAATCCTTTTCTTTTCTTCTGAAAATGATATATATATATATATATATATATATAAAATGTTCTTTAAACATCAATGTCCTTTAAATATGTTATGTCATTTTTATTTTTATTTTTATATAAGGATGTATCATTAAACGTGAAATTAGGATATTAGAATTAAAACACTTAGTATCATCAGTCCACATATGTAATTTTTCTAACATTCCAAATGCCCAAAATAAGTAATTGCCTAAAAAGAAGAAGAAAAAATGCTATTAATTCTTCTTTTCTAAATTATCTAATAAAAATGATATAAACAATTTTTTATAAAGCCTTTAAATAATTCTTTATATATTTTTAATGAGTAACTAGAGTAATTAAATCTTATTACCCTCTTTTTAATGATACTTTGTGCATTTTTTAAAATAGAGTTAATGGTTAAAAACACAGCTAATAAACTATCACCTTTTGTAAATTTTATACTTCAATTATTTATTGTTTCATTTACCTTCTTAATTATCTCTCCTTTTGTACTAAAATATAGTATCTTGATATTGAGTTAGCGTGGAAACAATATTTAGTCAATTCAAAATCAAAGTACGTTTTTAATACAAAAAAAAAAAGTGATAATCAGATAGTAACAAAATATGAAACTGACATAAGAATAATAATTTAAATATGTTTTTAATTCTTAACTTTTTTTATCAATTGCAAATCACTTATAGTGAATTTAAAGAAAATATTAAATATACACAAGACACATTTTTTAAAAATAAATAAATAAATAAAAGAGGAAGTAACAAATTGAATATAAACCTAGCGGGTATATATTCCAACCACCAGTGATTGAAGTAGGGAAGCCAAACTTTCTTCTGCTGATTCAGAATGCCAAATAGTCAAGCTGGCTTTAAACACATAGACAGCAGAGCAGAGTAATTTATTACTACTAACTCGGTGCATATTTACTTGTTCGTATTTGATTTGACATGTCTAATAATAAATATAAAATTAAATATTTATTAACGAAGGTATAAAAAATAAAAATATAGTGCTTGAAAATTGAATTTGAAATCTCAACGTAAAGTTTGAACTCCTAAATCACTGAGTCAATCTCTCTATTCTTATGTTCAGAGAATTCAAAATCTATATATAAACATATTATTAAAAAAGTACCTTATATATCATATAGTTTTTTATCGAACAAACTCAGATGAACCCCTCACAACTCTTCAGATCCACCTTTGGACACGCCTTTTTAAGAAATAATAAATAAAAGAGATAATGGTTAACGTATAATCACTTGAATTACCCTTTTTTTTTCTTATCTGACTGTTTATGTATTAAAACCTACCTAGTTGAGTAGATGGTGATGGTTCAAAAATATGAAAAACGAACAACTAATAAGTTAGTTTAGTCTTCTTCAAAAGGTGTATTTTGACACACATACAAATAAGCCCAACTTAATATAATCCACACTAAATAGCAGTAAGAATTGTTGTGGTGAGGTAAAGCTTTTGTCTTTTTCTATCCTAATTTTGACATGGTAATGCACATTAAAACTGGAGAAATTGAAAAGCCAAAGGTCTGGCTACGTGGGTGAAGCAATTACTTGGGCTTTATTGGAAATTATTATTATGTGGGCTTACTTTTTTTTTTTTTTTTTTGGTTAAAGGCTTTAATAACATAACTGTTAGGCATTAACATTACCGTTAGTAAACATTTCTTTTGTTAGGTTTTTCTTAAACTATTTAATTAGTACAATATTATAGATTAAAAAAATGAAAAAAAAATAAATAGGAATGCTGGCCATAGAGAGGTGTCACATCACCTTCTCTATATTCAGCTTTTATATATATATATATATAGAGAGAGAGAGAGAGAGAGAGATTATTGTCGGTTTTCTTCTTATTTTTTTCATTGTTATCTAAATAAATATTCATATTTTTAAATTTATTATCCTTTATTGTAGTATTTGTTTTATATTTTATTAATTGATTTTTTTCTTATTTTGTTCTTTACCTTCCTCTATCCTACTTAACAATAATTTTTTATATTAAGAAAAACACATCTTCCTCGGGATCTTAATCACAAGAAAATAGATGAAAAATATAAATCAGTGTCCAATATATTGTTATTATTATTAATCCTTTATTATTATTTTTTTAAAAAAAATAGAAGAACAGAACAAATCTTTAAATAAAACATAAATGGTAGAGTTTGAACCTTGATAGTAATTAACATACTACTGGCAAAGTTACAATAATTAATTTCCGTGTAACGAAGGTACAAACAAAATGTATATACCTTACAAAGTTAAGAAATTACATAAAAAGAACACAAAGCACATACCTTCATTAGGACCTTAAATCATAATTAGAAAATAGATGAAAATAATAATAATGAATCAACACACACAAGAAGATAATATTCAAAATTGCCATCAGCATATGTTAATAAGACAAACTGACACAAAAGAAAAAAAACCTTAATAAACTACTATAAATAAGAACCTCCAAAAAAAAAAAAAAAACTAATATAGTAGTATTTAACAATTAAAAACGAAACTCAACAAATTAATTAATACCTTTGTCATTTTCTTAACCAAATAATCCTTTTCACATGATCAAGCATCTTTCACACATCATTAAATTATGCATCTCACAACTAAAATTTTCCCCACAAATAAAAATGTACATTCCTAATTCTTCTTTCTTTCCACTTATTGTTTCACTTCCATTTCTCTACTGGGCTTTCAACTTTAGAAAACAAACAAAACTAGCATTTTATGTCCATGATTATTTAAGTGGACATGATACATCTGCAATAACTGTGGCAGGTAAAGATGGGCCACAAACAAGTGTACTTTCTTTTGGTACAATTATTGCTGTTGATGATCCAGTAACTGAAGGTCCAGATCTAAACTCAAAATTAATTGGTAGAGCCCAAGGCATGTATATAAATTCACAATTGGATGGTAAAGGACTACATTTGATGTTTTCTATTATTTTTACTGATGGGATATATAAAGGGAGTACTTTGGAGATTCAAGGTGCTGATTTATTTGCAATGAAAGAAAGGGAATTTTCAATTGTGTCTGGGACTGGTTATTTTAGATTTGTTAGAGGGTATGGTATAATGACTACTCACTTTATTGATATTCCTAATTTGAAAGCTATTCTTAAGCTTGATGTTACTGTTAACCACTATTGAATTTTGTTATTAAAGTGTTGGATGTATTTAAGGGGTGTGCATTCTGTTTTTTGGTTTTTGGTTTCGAAGAAGTGTAACCTAATCCGAACCAAAAAAAATTAGTTCGGTTTGGTTTGGGTTTTTTTCGGTTTAGTTAATCGGTTATGTCAATAATTAGAAACATAACAAATTTATATTTGCAATTTGAAAATATATATATTATGTCAATAATTAGAAACATAGCAAAGTTAAATTTGCAATTTGAATATATATATATATATATATATATATATATATATATATATATATATATATATATATATATATATATATATATACTATCTTTTTATAGTTATTAGATTTTAATTTAGTGTAGGGACAAAATGAAAATGTTTATTCCATATTACAGAATATAAAGTTTATTTTGTTAATATTAAATTTTAAATGATTCATATATGTTCACATATTTTCACATTTGTTGTGAGTTTTTCTTTTTTTTAAAAAAGAACTCGGAACATTTTTAAAATAATATATTTTGAAGTTAGAAGATCTTGGGAACTTGATAATACATTCGTAACATATATAAATACCTACCCATATATATATATACACACACACACACACACACACACACATATAATAAAAATTAAACTAATATAAACTTCAATATGAACTTTTCTTCGTTGAAAATACTAAAATATTAATTAATAAATAGTAAAATCAGTAAAACGAAAGGTCAATATTTGTATACTAATAATTATTTTGATGCAAATTTCCTGACAATCTAAATCACATAAGAAATATTGATAAATAAAGTCAATCTTTTGTTTTGAGCATCAAAAAATAAATCGTGACAATTCTCTAATTCGTGAAAAGTTTAATAATTTTGGAAAAAGATATTCAAAAGCACATATCTACATAATAAAAGAAATTTTTAACAAAAACAAATAATCATATTAACTTCAAATATTGGAACATTACATACTAATGTATATACTAAGCAAAAAAAATAATTATTGTATCATCAAAATTATTTTTCTTAAGTACTCGAGGTTAAAAAATATACCCTCTTAGGATAGAACAACTTACTTAATCAGAATCGTGGTACCTCATATTCCGCTGAACTTCAAACTCACTCAACTACAATAAATCACAAGAAAAAGAAGAAGAAAAGTAGAAGATAAAAAAATAATAATTGTGGTTGAAAAATGAAAGAAACCCCTCTATTTATAGTCAACAAAGGGTAGTATGAACAATTGTTTTTTGTGTCTTATCTAAAAAGTTATGACCGTTTCAAGAAGTCACAACCCTTTGAAAAAGTCACAATTCATTTAAAACATCAAAACTCTTTGGAAAAGTCACAACTCATCGAAAAATCACAACTCTTTGAAAAGAGTCACAACTTATCAGAAAAGTCACAACTCATTGGAAAAGTCACAACCTAAGGTAGAAATATTATAGTAATTTAACATTCAAGTTAGGAGTTTATGTTTTTAAGGGCTGACCTTTTTCTTCCAACAAAGAAAAATCATTAGAACAGTTGACTTCAGGAGCATCATAAGGTGAAATGAGATTTTCTATAAGCATGTAGCTCTAGGTCGTCTCCTCCTTATTTGTGCTCATCCAAATTTATAAATGTTACGCATATTAAAACAATAGCCATTTCATGTGCTTTCAACATTAAATTAGTTGGACTTGATTAGTCACATGTTAAGTATATGGATTTCAAATAGAGTACATAATGAAAATGTAACACTCCATAGCTAGAAATAATTAGAAAGAAATTAAAAAGAGTAAATAGTCATTTTGGAAAGAATATAAAATTTGGAAAATTTGTTAAGTTTCTTAAGTTGGATTTTTGGTCAACTTCAAACGACCATAACTCCTAGCTCAGGATGAGTTAGGTATGTTTCCAGATATCGTAGGAAGTATCTTGGAATAATATTTCCAACGCCGCTGAGTTTGCGCAATTCCGAGTTCGTATGAGTGAGTTATGCCCATTGGAAGTTGGGCTGTTTAAATAAGAAAATGTCCAATCTAGATTTTTAAAGGTAGTTTGGTCTTTTCCTTACCCAATTTATTTAATTCGTTTTAATGAATTAATTAAGGGTCAAACCTGAATTTGGTCTGTTTAGAAAAATTGGAAATATACGCCAGGGCTTAGAGAAAAGAGACAAGAGGAGAAAGGAGAAGAAAGTTCAAGTTTCGACGTCTTCGTAAAGAATCGCTTGTGGAATTCGTCAAGGGGTGATCCCTTCGAGGTATGTGAGATCACGTAGCGTTGGGTCCATTCATCCATGTGCCAAACATGTTTAATTCAGCCATTTTCATCATAAAAGAGTTGGAATTTGATATTCTTGAGTTGTGTTCTTGAATTGTGTTCATCCTTGAACTTACATGTGATTGATAGGTTTTCGTGAGACATTTTAGCGATGTTAAGAGTTGTTTCGAATTAGATTCTAGTGTACATGTTTTGGGTATCAGAATCTAAGAAAATATTGAGAAAAGGAATCGATTTAAGATCAGAAAATGAGACCAAAAGTTTGTCAAATTTTGCCTGAAGGAACAGCTGGCGCAACGCGCCCCCATAGTGCCGGGCAAGTTGGGGCGGCGCGCCAACAGTGCGCCATTTTGGAGCCCCAGTAAGTTGGGGCTAGCGCAGCGCGCCAGTGATGTGCCCGGATCGTCGTTTTTCACCATTTTTTCATCGTTTAGCCTATTTACGTCCTTCTAAAGTGTACTAACACTTTCCATTGATTCTAACTACTCTAAACACCTAGAAATCATCCAGAAACATGAATCATGACCTTGAATATATAAATTCAAATTCAAGGAAAGTTAAGAGCCAAGTCTAGGAAGTTCTTAGAGTCTTTTCAAGAAGTCTTTTGCAAATGCTTTTAACTTTGTTTAAAGACTTAAAGTTCAAGTTGAGTAAAGAGTAAAAAGTAAAGAGTAAAGTTTGAAGTTCATTTCTTCAAAAAAGTATATCAGTCCCCAAAGAATTTAAAATGTTTTCACATTTAAATAAGAACGAAAACTAAGATTTCCAAAAAGCCTTTGAGCTAGTTTTCAGAAAAGAGTAAATGCTTTCACAATTAAGCAAGAAGGGAAACTTTGATTCCCAAAATAGCCTTTGAGCTAAGTTTTTGAGCAATTATCTCAAATCACAGAAAGAAGTATGTTTTAAAACATAAGAGCTGGTATCATATTTTGGGAATAGTATTGAGCACCAATATGGAGGAAAGTTCAGACAACTCACAGCCCCCATAAATCATGAAGTCATCATGGGTTGAAAAGGGCCATACTTTTTAGATGATTCCTTTAGTGCCTTTTAGCATAGACTAGTGGATCCACTTAGTAGTACAGGTTCTATACCCTCAGCAAGGTATAGGATAGTTGTGGCAGCGTGAGACAAAACGCTGTATCATCACAATAGCTCTTAAGTGATGATTGTCAGTTAGAGAAACTCCCACAGAAGTAATTATATTCTTATATACATAGTTTATTATATTTTTACATACATTTCAGAATTATATGTATTTTTGCATACACACAGAGTTGACATAATGTTTTTAATGACTTTTCTTTATATCGCACTTGTTTTAAACTGTTTTATATTGAAATGAATTCAGTTATGTTGAGTTGAGTTGAGCCAAGTAAGTTCTTCAGTTCCTTTCAAGCTTATGTCTTGTTTTAGAATTTCCCTCGCATACTCATACATTCAATGTACTGATGCCATTTGGCCTGCATCTTCTTATGATGCAGACACAGGTAACCGGGATCAGCATCCAGCGCATCGTTGATTCTAGTTAAGCACTCAGAGTCAGTTGGTGAGCCTCCTTGCTTTTCGAAGGATCCCTTTGATTATGTTTTGTTTTATTGCTTGCTTATTTCAATTGTTAGGATGATCAGGAGTCTTGTCCCGACATCCCTCATAGTTTAGAGGCTTCATAGACAAAGTTAGTGGATGTTAGTTCATGAGTCTTTACTTTTCCTATTCAGTTAAGTTGAGACTTGAGTTTCCCAGTGAATGTTATTTATTACATTCTTAGTTATTTATTGAGCAGTTCAGTGTACTATTTTAAAAAGTATTTATCTTGAGTAAAGTCTTCTGCTGAGTAAGAAAGTCAGGTGAAGGGTTCACTTGGGGTCAACAATGATGCTCGAGTGTCAGTTCCGCCTAGAATGTAGGCTCGGGGCATGACAGAAAAGTAATGACAAAGAGTTAATTACATTCATTATTCATCATTAATAATTTAGTTACATTGTTGTACAGTTAGCAAGATGAACTAGGTGTATGCTAATTAAATCAATTAATATGATGTCTCAAATTTTCTAACTTTTTGGATAATAAAGAACTTTAATGTGTATCATTGAAATATTAAATAAGGTATATGATTTGAAGAAGAATGTGATAAGTTTAAACCGGTGAAAGCTAAAAGTAAAGAAAATAAATACATGACATAAAATATTGAACTTGTAAATAAAAAAGTTCATAGAATTTGTACAGGTCCAAGGTAGATGAAAGGTTTTTCAATTAAATTTAATACATAATTAATTTCAGAAATATTCTGTTGAAAAAAATAGAGAATTAATTTTCTTATAAAAGAATAAAATAATCAATTTACTTTTAAAGGACATTTTAATAATTCAATTGCTGGCTTAGACTCTTCCCACTAATATATATATACTAGTTCTAGGCACGTGCATTACACGTGTGTCCCATGTTAATCTGTGTTGACTCAATAAAAAGATTATATATATATATATATATATATATATATATATATGAAAGAAAATTATAAACAGATTCAATTTAAAAAGAAAAAGAAACAGGAACATGGGTGCATAAAAAACCACCAAGTTTTTCACTTCTATCATGTGCATCTGCCACTTGGCAGTTTAATTATATTTTATTTTAAATTTTTCATGTTTGCAATATGAAAATAAAAATTATAAACACTAAAAAATATATATATGAAAAGTTACTAATGTAACCAAAAAAATATGAAAAAATTACTAATATATTTGAAAAAAATATATGACAAGTTAAACAAAGGAGAAATAAATTACAGAATTTAATGAATGAAATAAGGTGACCAAAAAAAAAACTAGAAATAAACTTGGAAATCTGTCCTTTTGAGGGTTTTGTGTTTTCATATTAGCATGTTTGAATGTCCTTTTCTCATTAGTGATGTTTTTAAATTTTAATCACAATAATACATGTTAATCGATCATTATTGTTGCCTTTATTCGGTACATTTCAACTTTTTCTTTTTGTCTTGACTTGCTTATCAGGATAGATCATATTTTTAATATGTTATATATTAGTTTAATTACGATGTCTTTTTATTGGTCATTGGTTATTTATTTTGTATTTTTAATTTATGAAATAATATTTGATTAAACGAAAATCATCTTATTTTTAAGGATTGAATTATGTAAAACTGTGCTAAAGAGGATGCAATATGCTTTGCATATTATATTTTAATTTTAGCTAAAAATAGAATCATTATTTTTAATACTAGGATCAAATTTGATCAATTAATTTAAAATTTGATTAATTAACACAAATATTAATTCAACACAATTCATATATGCTATGAATTTTCATTATACTAGGAGAAGTATAAGTAGTTAGAAAATTTTTGCGTCTTTGAAGAACATATTCTCAATGTACATATTATGATAAAATTTTATTATATTTGGCTTTTTATATAAATTAAAACATTATATATAATTACACATGTACTTCTGTGTAACCATCGGGTTCCGTCGTTATAGAAAAGCCAATAGGAAAAATTTTGGACCGAAAATCTTTTTCGTAGTAACTTAAAATTTCCCAACCTAGTCCAGATTTGGACGAAATCGGAGTCATTAAAGTCTAGGGAAATTTGGTAACAATTGGGTGATCTAATTATGAATTTGATCACATGAGTAGATAGCTAAGACATTAAGAAACCCGTACGACTTTACGGAATTGAATTCAGGCGAGTAGAACTCCCGAAAATGATCTTAATGCTATTGGTTGAAGGTGTGTTGTGAAATGGGGTCTTGGAATTATTAATTTTGCTCACTAGTTCCGTGCAAGCTGCTAAGGTAGGATTTTTCCCACCAGGGAAGGGCCGCTGTAGCGGGGTGAGTGCCGCCATAGCGGCGCAGATGCGACTTAAAGTCGGAAATAAACCCCAAAAATGTTTTATTATGTAATTTTCAAACTTGAGAGCTAAGGAACGAACCCAGGTGTTTTCTTGACAGTTTTCCACCATTCTTAAGGCTAAAGGTAAGGTCTTAACTCCCCGAATCTATTTTTCGATTCGTAGAACGTAATCTAATGGGAAATTATCAATGGGGGGAGGGTTTTGATCTGGAAATTATGGTGGAAAGCCCTAAAATGGGTATAGGGATCATAAGTTTGATCTAGGGTTGATAGAATTGTTGGTAATTCGGGTAATCAATTATTGTTTATTGATTCCCGTGCTAAATTCATTATTTGTAGACTAGGAACAAGCGGAATGAATTCGGAAAAGGAAGAAACAAGTTTCTTAGGGGATTCAAGCTTTGTTGGAGGTAGGTGATGGTTGTGATTTCATGTTATGTAATGTATGTTCGTTCATACTTTATTATAATACGTGTATGTATGCGAATGTTGCATTATTGATCACACTAGTTGTATATGAGATAGATGAATGATGAATGATGAATGTCATGAATCATGACTTGATTGTATGATTATGAGAATATACTTGTCTTGTTGAATGGATCGGGTGTTGCATTTCGACACACTAACTTGGATCGGTTGTCACGTTCAGACATAAATATGGGACCGATTGCCACGTTCTGGCATAATCATTGGATCGGGTACCATGTTCCGGTATACTAACAGTTTGGGTTTGAATTTCATGAGAGGACCATTGATTTGTCGTAACTGTGTATCTTGAGAAATGTGAAACCGCACCTTGTTCGTAAATGATGATGATAATGTATATGTTCGGTGTATGCATGTTATTATTATGTTGTAATGAATTATGTATATTGCATTTAGTGGGATAACCACGTGATCCTACCAGTACACTGTGGTTGTGTACTGATACTACACTTGATTTTTTTTGTTGAGCACAGGGCATCTTCAGGCAGCTATTGACAAACCTCGCTTAGAAGATCAGTGATCGTTCGAATTCAAGGGTGAGCTAGTTCTTTCGGGCTGCCATGAGTTCTCTTTCATTTATGTCCACCATTTCGGACTTAGACTATTGCATTAGGATTTCTTATGTTTAGTATGGGGTTGTACCCCTTCTTTTTTAGATTTATGATTGAACTTTAGATGTTTTGGTACATTGACTTTCAGGTTCTAGGTGTTGTTTTCCGCATTTGTTTAGTTTTTAGACTATCGGTTTGGAGTTTATGGGAACTCCTTGTTTCTTTCCTTAGCATTTAACTTGCTTCTATAACTTTAATGCCTTAGTATTTTGATTGAGTTGGTTAGCTAATTAGTATAAATGGTTCTCCTACCGGAGGATTAGTGTGGTGCCAATCACGACGTTCGAGGTCATGACATTTTGTTACTCAATAATGAGTCATATTATTTATTGTTAAATTAAAAATAATTACATTTTATTATATCTGCGCAACACATTGTAACGACCCGTTAGATCATTTTGAATACTAGAACTATTTTGACCCTTTCCATAAATTTTAAAATGAGAATCTTTAACTACTGTTATTTAGTTGGTGGTATTTATTAAAGGGAAACTTACGCGGTTAAGCAAACTTATACTACTTAATTACTCATCATAACTATAGTTTGCTATAATTACCACTCATGACTAACATTATACATTAATTACGCAGGCTGACTTCGAGTTTGTATAATTAGTCACGTTTGTATATGTATAATTCGCCAGAATATACAAATACATATGTAAAATATACAGTTATCTAACCTATATATAGATGATAGAGCGTTTTCTTCTAAATGGAGTTCTACACAATATAAATTTAAATTAATCGATTTCAATACAAATATTAAATACCAAATAGAAAATCAAAAAATAATATCTGGTAGGGCCATTATTATGCCTCATAATTCATGGCAGATCAGGATTAATATATACTCCCTCCGTTTCAAAAAGAATGACCTTTTTTTTTTTTGGTAACATTTTAATTTCAGCTTTCCATGTGGCATGTTTAAAGCCACAAGATTGAAGGGCAATTTAGTACATTTGACATAACTTTAATTTAGGACCCAAAAGTCTTCTTTATTTTCTAAAACTTCGTGTCAAGTCAAACTAGGTCACTCTTTGTGAAACGGAGGAGTACTGGTTATGCCATGCTTTCCAAGTGTCACCATTATATTTCTTTACTTTTATATTTATTTTAAGAAAATTTAGTTATGTTTCCCTAAAATTTATACAAATAACTAAAATTCAGCTATTTTTGTGTGAACTTGGGGCAAGAATATATGAAATTCTATCTAAAGACTATATATATCTCGAATTTTTTCTAAATAAATAAAAATATAAATATTTTTAAAAAATTGAGATAAATTTTTTAAATCTATATATATATATATATATATATATATATATATATATATATAAATCTATATAAATATATATATATATAAAACTGAAATATTTGTTTTTTTATTTTTTGCAGTAGCTGAGTAGAGCATTCATTAACATTGAAATATGGTACATTGACTGTCGGTAGCAGTATAATGACAGCTTTAAACATCATTAACAGCTCTAACAACCTTAAATTCACCATAATTAAAAAAGAATTATAACTTATTTTAAGCATCTTAACTCTTAATTGCATCATTAGACAAATCATAAGGGTAGTTGGGTAGCTGGTTGAGACTAAATTCAATATAAGTACTTTTACATTTGATAGCTAATTGAGATGTAAATTATTCATATATAAAATGAATATTGCATTTGACTTTGCTATTATGAAACCTGCATAACTAAACTATGCATAAGTTATGATGTACAATATTAGTTACGCTGAAATTATTTTTATCTACTATTTGGCTTGGTGTATTAACGATAGTTCTATTTTTCATCATGCTTATTATGTATTAATAACTCTTATATTGCAAATGTCCGATTTTACTTGTCTACTATATTATAAGTAAATGTTCGATTTTACTTGTTCAGTTTGAAAACTTAATAGATTATTTTCATTTAGTTCCTAATTTACTCATATTACTAAATATAGTCACTTTTCAAAGCAATTAATTTATTATATTTAAAGAACAATATAGTAAAATATCATTTTATTTATTATTCTTTAAGAAATATGCTAAATCAATACCGAAAAAGTATAAATATAGGAGAAAGTATTAAAATACAAAAAATAAATTAAATATATTATTAACTAATATTTTTTTTTAATAATAATAAGCGGCTATACAACTTAATTTTCCCAAGAAATAAAAGCACATTAAGGGTGGAAGTGGCACTGAATTTCTAAAAACAAACTTTTTCCAAAAGGTGATACAAGAAAAATGTCTACATAAAAATTTCTACCTACAAAGTACTATATTTATTTTCTTCAATTTTACCTTAGCTTCTGTTTTTTATTACAAAAGTTTTGTATCGATCCCGAATTTCTCCATTGATTTTGGACAAAAGTATCCAAAATCAGTTGACAACTCCGGTACAAATCCCACACCCATGTCATAGCGAAATGAATGCAATACTGAAAGTGAAGAATCCGAACAACTTAGACTAACAAAACCCTAAATTGTGTCATATATTATAAGGTTTTACTAGTCACACACATATGTAGTGTGTCTAACATGGGCATGCACCCTAAATTATGTCACATTAAAAGGTCTTAGTAGTCACACACATAAGTAGTGTGTCTAACATGGGCAAAAATATCACCAATATACTACATGCAATGTATACAAAGAGTAGTTTCTAGCTAAGTTAATTTTCAACAGTTCCACTAGTGATCAAAGCATGGAACATATTTTGAACTTGTCTAGACTTAAAGAGTTATGGAAAGACTTTTCTCCATTTCATTACAGCACAATAGTGAGATTTAAATGAGACCTTAAATGCACCTGCAGCATACACAACTAACCACATACTCTTTCATCTGCTCATATTTACTTCTCTCTCTCTCTGTGTTCATTACCCCTTTATAACATGCAGCTAACTCCTTTCTTTTGTCACTTCACTCTTAGTAGTTCTCTCTTTGGAAGAAAACAAAAATGGGGAATTACAAGCAAAAATCTCTAATTTTGTGGGCTGTTGCTGCTGCATTGCTCACACATAATTTGGTCATTCCTGTTATGGCTAGAGCTTCTTTTGAAGAACAAAAGACATATTACTCTCCTGATCCGAGTACCGGAAATCCTCCTAGTTCAGGTAAAATTTTATACATACAATGTGGTTATAACATGCAAATGACACTAGTTACTTGCTATAATTAACAAGTTATAAACTTCTTTACGTTATTGACATTCATAGTATATTTTATGATTAACAGGTTCACATACACCTCCGTCTCATGGTTCAGGAGAAGGTGGTCATGGAACACCTTCGCATGGAGGAAAATCACCTGGTGGGAACTGTGGTACCCCGGCCCCTAGTGGAGGGAATCAACATCACCATCATCATAACCCTACCCCATCCCCTCCTTCAGGAGGGCATGGAGGAGGTGGTTATTCTCCGTCTCCACCATCTCATCATGGTGGAGGTGGAAGCCCTCCTAGTACTCCCAGTACACCAACTACCCCAACTCCTGACCCCGGTACTCCAAGCACTCCAGGAGGTGGTGGATACTATCCTTCCCCTACTCCTACTACTCCTACCCCTAGCACACCATCCACCCCCTCCACACCTCCTATTGAAACACCACCTACTCCTACCGTTGATCCTGGAACTCCAAGCACTCCAGGAGGTGGTGGTTACTATCCTTCGCCTACACCTAGTACCCCCTCTACACCTACTATTGAAACACCACCTACTCCTACTGTTGATCCTGGAACTCCAAGCACTCCAGGAGGTGGTGGTTACTATCCTTCGCCTACACCTACACCCAGTACCCCCTCTACACCTACTATTGAAACACCACCTACTCCTACCGTTGATCCTGGAACTCCAAGCACTCCAGGAGGTGGTGGTTACTATCCTTCGCCTACACCTACACCTACACCTAGTACCCCCTCTACACCTACTATTGAAACACCACCTACTCCTACCATTGACCCTGGAACTCCAAGCACTCCGGGTGGTGGTGGCTACTATCCTTCCCCTACACCTACTACCCCGTCTACACCTACCATTGAAACACCACCCACTCCTACCATTGACCCTGGAACTCCAAGCACTCCGGGTGGTGGTGGTTACTATCCTTCCCCTACACCTACCATTGAAACACCACCCACTCCTATCATTGATCCCGGAACTCCAAGTGCTCCAGGTGTCTTCCCAATAGACCCCAACTCACCACCTTTTACGTGCAAGTAAGTGAAACAAAAATTATTCTCTCCATTTCTATATAAAGTACTTTGAGAACTTATTACTTGTTTGGTATTTGGATAAGAAACAAGTCATCCATATATTAATTACATGTTATAAATTACAGTTACTGGAGGACTCACCCGACACTTATATGGGGCTTATTTGGCTGGTGGGGAACGGTAGGAAATTCATTTGGTGTGGCTAGTGTTCCAGGATTCGGATCAAACATGAACTTGCTCCAAGCACTTTCCAACTCTCGTACCGATGCCTACGGGGATCTCTACAGAGAAGGAACAGCTTCATTATTGAACTCCATGGTGAGCAAAAGTTTCACCTACACTTCCAACCAAGTCAGGGATAGTTTTGTTTCAGCACTTAGTTCAGACAAGTCAGCAGCAGCTCAGGCACAGTTATTCAAGTTAGCTAACGAGGGTAGAGCTTGAGCAGAAGTCGTTAATCTTTTTTCAAAATTGTCACTTTTTCAGTTTCTTGCTATGTCTAGTAATTTCATAGTGTATGTGTGCTTTTACTTGAGATTGAATACTAGTAATGTTTATTTTTCCTCTATGCTTTTGCATGTTACAATAGGCTATGGGTGAATGACACGTTCCGATTTCAGAAACTCTATTTTCCATGTTATCGTATATCGAACTTAATATGAAGAGTTACATATTATTGTACGTCATTATTATCGGATGGTGCAAAATATTTATATATCGACTATGCACGTAATTTAAACTCAACATGGTAGTTAGTGTGCTTTGTGATAGTTTAACTAAGTAGCTCTGAGAAATTATTAGTTACATGCTTTATGAAGGAAAATAATTAAGCAACCTATTTCTAAGAAAAATATCTGAAGGTTTCATTTTCGATCAATATTATCATTTGCATGCATTTACATTTTCAGTTCTACTATAACATTGTTGAAATTAAGGAGCCTAATGAAATAACTAGTTAATACCTTTCCGCACATATAGGTATTGTCATGTCTAGAGCAATGTTGCTCAGACTTTTTCAAAATAGTGAGGGGTGCGTGTCGGGCCCTTTAAAATTAGTAGTATATTTTTGAAGCATTTTTGGATAAATCCGAGCAACTTTTAGCATGGTGTAGGGGTGTGAAAAGGCATTTCTAATACTTTGAAGATATATTCTGTGTAAAGAGGCTTTTATCTATATTTTATCTTTCATTTACTATATACTTTAATCATATTTGAGCTATAATGTGAGTATTTAAAAAAATTGCAATGTAAATGATTTGTTATGTTAGATAATAACAAAACAAAAACATAGAGTCGCAATTAAAACGACTTTCACATTTTTGTGTACTGGTATCGCTCAGTCCTTTTTACTTTTACTCGGCCACTTTGAATTTTGTTTCTTTCTTAAGAAATAATGAGTAATATATGTATTTTTCATAATAATCATATTAATTTATGTATAAAAGTAATTTGAAGAATAAGTAATTAGTTGACAGTAAAACAAGAAAAAATAATTATCTTTTCTTGATATATTATAAATAATAGGAGTTAGTAAAAAGAAAATTTTATTTTTTAAAATGGACAAACTACTTAATTACACAAAATTCCTACCATATTTAATATTTCTCCCGATAGTTTGAAATAATTACATATTGTCTCACTAGTTGATAATTTCATACTATATTTCAAATCAGATACATGTATTTTGCTACCAGATACACTGAAATAGAGAGAGAAAGACAAGCGAGATAGTCTATGTATCTCATATATATATGAATCATACATGTATATGAGATGCCAGATGCATTTCAAATACATTCTAAAATACAAATACACAGAGAGAGTGGTGAGCGAGATAGAAGAGAGGCAAGTTAGAGAGTCAGATATAAGTGAATCCACTATGATACAATGTATCTGAAATAAATTACATCTAATTATAACCTCATATATTCGAGATATATGTATCCAAACACACATAATACATATATCCAAAATCTAAATTCTAATAAGATTCATAATATTAAAAATTCACATGAAAGAAAATTCATATTTATCTTTTTAAAAATACTGAACAAATAAAAATAGACGGTGAAAATTGGTTACTTGGGCCTTAAAAGGTCCACTAGAAATAGCACAAAAAGAAACAAAAAAGGATACTTGGGCCTCAAAAGGTCCACTAGAAATAGCACAAAAAGAAGCAAAAAAGGAGCCAAAATAAAAGCATAAAAAAAAGAAAAAATAATCTCATTTTTTTGGGAAACGTGAGCGGAATTAGTACAAGACGATATATATTTAATTTTTTCCCCACCCAATAGGAGAGTAGATATGATGTCCACGAAACGTTGATTATTTTGTGCATCCCAAGATAATCGCTTGCGTTACGTCACATGAAATTATTCCTCGTTTCATTTTACGTGGCATCATTTTTTTAGTTCGTATTCAGAAAAATAATTTTACTTTAAAATTATTTTTATTCTTAATGAAATAATTTATAATTATTCAAATATCTAATTTATTTAGATCACAAATTTCAATTTCCCCCCTAAATGTACGATATGAAAAACAATACGTAATACATGAAAAAGGAAAATATAACAGTAATTCAAGCACAAAAAACATTTTTAGTACTATTCTGGTGAGGTCCACTAATGACCTTATCTGCCAGCCATTAAGGAATTAATTGGTTAGATTAACACTTCGTATATGACATTAAAGAAGTTAAACTACATTAACAAAACACTTAAATTTAATTAAATTACACTTATTATTTCTATCCTTGCTACTTTAACTTGTGATTTCAAGTTAATTCGACTCTTTTCTCTGATCATAGTGATCTTGATGTTAGTTTAACTAGTTTAAATAATTTCATCCTTTTAGTACTCATATAAAAAGATAATTATATATCCATGTCTCTATTATATCTCGTTTTATATGTAGTGTGAATTATAAATAACTTTTATTTTGATATTTGATATAATTCTTTTTGATTTGATTGTACATAATGTTCTTTAAGTGTGTAATGTTATTTTGATTTTCTTTTTAACATAAAAAAATTGTTTAAAATCTTTATACTTTGTGTAAATAAAAATAAATATTTGGATAAACATTACTAAAATATTCCCTGCCACGTTGCAAAAAAAAAAAAAAAAAGAAGAAGTCAGATCGGACTATTTTCCCAGTAATTCACCACAAATTGCTAATCAATGTTCAATTTGCAAAAACCAAGATCAATAAATTCAGACACATATAAATAAAGAACGAACACAAGATCAATTCATTTCTATTTTCTAATCAAACACAGCAAAAAAAAATCGAAGAAACTCGAAATGGAGAACGGAAATTCTTCAGCAGTTGCTCGAGGGAGATTGGCGGTGCTTTCAGCTCACCTTGCAGCTTCACTCAACGTCTCCGATTTAACAACCTTCAAACTTCTAGAAACTTCCGGTGCATCCGCCGTTTCCGGCGTCGCGCCACCGGCGAATCTAAAAGGTGCGTTGACGATCATCGATGAGCGGACCGGTAAGAAGTATCCGGTTCAGGTTTCCGAGGATGGCACTATCAAAGCCACCGACTTAAAGAAGGTAAATCATTAAATTCTGAATCTTCGGATGTGCTTTTCTTCCATTTGAATTTTGATCTCTGTTTACGATAACTACGGTTTCTATAGCTATTACTGACTGTGCTAGCTCAAGTAAAATATTTCGTGTTGTTTTTTTAAAATTCAAACTCGCTTATGCTTTTAATTGGCAGTGTGATTGTACACCTGTAGGTTGAGACAGATCTAGAATTTTAAACGGGTGCGTGTATAATTTAATACACACACACTTATATATATATATATATATATATATATATATATATATATATATGTATATACAGTTAGAATGCGAGGGAATGGCTTTATGTTGTATCTATCTCTGCCTAGAGGCATATGCACAATAGAATAGTATGTAATTGTTTTAGGAGTAGGGATGCTGTAGACTAATTGCGAGTGAATTGCACGGAAAAGAAGGGAATTTTTCTTGTTGTAATCTTTGAAATTCGGGCACAGATACTCAGTGGATGTTATTTGTGGTTGTTTAATGATCTATGCTACTCCTTCATTCCTTTTTAGTTGTCATGTTGCATTTTTCGAGAGTCAATTTGAATAAGTTTTAAATCTAAATTAGATTACATTAATTTTATATTTTAGAATAAAAGTTTACTTATTCAAAAATTATATGAAAAGTACTACAAATTGCAATCTTTTCCATATCAATATGTTGAAAAAATACATCTTTGGTCAAAGTTCATATCGGTTGACTCTCAAAAAGGAAACTATGACAACTAAAAAGGAACAGAGGGAGTAATTGGTTACGCCTGTATGTTACTTTGTATCTTTTCCTGAAAATGTTTGTAATTTTTGGTATAATTGTTTTGCAGATAACAACAGGACAGAATGATAAAGGTCTTAAGCTTTATGATCCAGGCTATCTCAACACGGCACCTGTTAGGTCATCAATATGTTATATTGATGGTGATGCCGGGATCCTTAGATATCGAGGCTACCCTATTGAAGAGCTGGCCGAGGGAAGCTCCTTCTTGGAAGTGGCATATCTTTTGTGTAAGTGTTTCTAATGATAATTTTGTATATATTTAAATTTCTACTGTGCTGGCAGATTCATCTTTACGGTGTCTAGAGTGATTTCTATGTGGAGTATACCACCTCTTGAAGTTTGTCAAAAAACAATGATTAAGCAAGGCCCAAAAATTGTAACAATGCTGAAGGTTTTTTCTGATATTATATGACAAATAAGGACAATAGATTTTTTCTCAAACCTGTAGCATTTGAATAGAATTAAGATCATATCGGAATCGAAGGAAGTAAGAGAATTAAATACTCCTTTCTTTTATTAATGCCAAGAAAAATAATGTCCGTCCCCCACCCCTCCAACCAAAAAAAGGAGAATGAAATGGAAAACTATGTTTGCTCCATACATCTAACTTCTCTGCTGGTTAAACTTTTCATTTGTGTTTATTGAAATTTCAGTGTATGGTAATTTACCATCTGAGAACCAGTTATCAGACTGGGAGTTCACAGTTTCACAGCATTCAGCAGTTCCACAGGGACTCTTGGTGAGCTCATATTTTTTTTAAAAGAAAGCTTCAGTTAGTTTTTATTCAGATTTGTCACTCGCAAATGCTTCCCATGATTTAGGAAAGATGAAAAGCTTTGAATTTTACTTAAATGCTGAACTTATGGTGCCTCTTTACTTATTTGGCATTGTCTGCACATGTTCTCCTCTCTCAAAAAGTTCATGGCCTTGGCATATGAAACCTCTGAAACACCATTGGCATTTCATAAATGTTTGGTTGCTCACCACATTGCCAAATTGGTCTCTGAGAAGACAGAACAGTACACTAATGAGAATAAGGAAGCCTTTTCCCTGTAGGTAGTAACTACTGCAATCTTTACCAAGACGGAGGAGATGCTGATGCCATATAAAAAGAGAGAAGAGAAAAGAAGTTTGTATTATTGGTTGTAAACAATATACAAGAAAGATCCTCAGATAGGAGTATAATAAAGTTTAGCCTACATAGTATAAGAAAGTTCCCTGATAATAAGAATCCATAATTTTGGCACAACTCTAAGAACACTCCATAGTATTACCCAGGCAAATTTTTCCAAGTAATTGCAGTAATCTTCTTAGCTTTAAGTGATAATGCACTTCACTAGTAGAAGGATAATGATAGTGCAAGGGGAGGAAGAACTCCTCCTAAATTGTCGCACGATCACTATTTATGTTATCGTGCTTTATGCTTCTTTGTATATAGTGATGCCAGTTGTCTAATTATGGTCATTTAAGGCTGTACTCTGTCGTTTAAACAATTGTGCAATCCTTTTTTGTAGTTTATGTGGTTGAGTGTTGAGTTCCTGCTTTGTTGTAGTTCCGGAATTTCTGAACAATTGAAATTTTGTGTTGCAGGATATCATACAGTCAATGCCCCATGATGCTCATCCAATGGGGGTTCTTGTCAGTGCAATGAGTGCTCTTTCCGTTTTTCATCCTGATGCAAATCCAGCTCTGAGAGTAAGCAACATGTTCAATTTTTCCAACTTCTGTACTCCTCTCTCTTTTTGCTATGATGCATCACATGAGGAACTGTTTGAGAGATATATCTTCTGTAGTCAAAGTTCCTATGTTTTACCTATATATCGTTGCTTCAGAGGTCCCCTGATCTCATTTAGATTCCCTGAAATAAACTTGGCTTCACTTTTCCAATTAGGGATACTGCTTTATCATTGTCTTACCACCGATAAGACTACTAGCTTCTCAATATTCAGAGAGTTCAGTGTAGGTTTTCAGTGATGATTCTGTAGATTTGTCTAGGTTTCTCTCCGAGATCTGAAAATAATGTGAATAATTAATTGAAAGTTAGCTTCTTATTATGCACTGAAAGTGGAATAAAGATTCCAATGAAACAATATCATTGCCACCTTGAAATGTTAAAAAAATTAAACAATTTTGTTTTCATATATTTTCTGAAGAAGTGTGTTTTATCTCGTCCATAGTTTTCTTTTGGGGGATATGGGTGCAGTCATTCGACTAAACCCTCTTTTCTGTTCAAATTCCATACTGTAGTTTATATTGCTCTCTGTTGTCCCTACCTGAAGGTCCTTTGTAGTTGGCAAAAGGGTTGATATCTGTTAGAGCTACTAGTGTTGCTCACCTTCATGGTTGTTAGAATCTGGAAACATATCCTAACTCTTTTTTCTTATTTTGTTCTGAAAATGGAAAAAGAAACTATTTGTACACTCATAGCTCAAGTTGGATAAGTCAAATAGTTCAAATGAAAATCTTAAGGGCAATCTCTATGGGGAAGGACAAGTATCTCTTACACAAAGTTGAACAGTTATATATCTTTCCTGCCCCCCTTTCCCTTGTTTGGATCACTGCTTGGCTTCTTTTATAAGTTAAAGAAGTCTTTCCTGGAGTACAACATAAATTGCTCCCTGTGTCAGCAGTGGTTCATCTCAAAGAAATATAGTTAAAGGCCCTTCTTAACTCTGTATTTGGTTCATTAAGTAGCCAAGATTCTCAGCTAAGGGTTGAGAGAGAATAGATTGATTCACCTTCCAAGCAATGATAACTCTTGTTCAGTGTTCTCCCCTTATTTGACCGACTTTAATGATTATTCGCCATCAAGCTTTTGGATTGTAACATTATATTTTTCATGATTCTGATCATTTGTATCTTTGTTCACTCAGGGACAGGATATATACAAGTCTAAACAAGTGAGAGATAAACAAATAGTTCGGATCCTTGGCAAGGTTACTTTCCTTTCATTCAAACTTATCTTTTGATTGCCTAAAAACTTCCTAAGAGTTTTGAACTATGATATCACGCTGAAGTTTGATGTATGGGGGCTTTGTGATCGTTGTCTAAATGAATGTAACAGTACCCAGTGGTAATAATCATTTATTTGTTGTATTTGCAGGCACCTACAATTGCTACAGCTGCTTACTTAAGAATGGCTGGCAGGCCACCTGTCCTTCCATCCAACAATCTCTCTTATGCGGAGAACTTCTTGTACATGCTAGATTCATTGTATGTTCTATTTCTCTACTTTGCTATATTTTGTATATGAAGTTCTGAGTGATTCCTAAGTTGGATAGAAGTAGCGATCCTCGTTCTTATTAGCCATGACATCATTGTAAATACTGTGGCTTATCATAAAAATCAACATGTCTGTGCACTATTTTGAATCTTGTTACATTTGCATCACATTCAGCTTCAATTCTTCATAGCCAGCAAATTAAAAGCTTTTTTACTTAAACTTGCAGAGGTAATAGGTCTTACAAACCCAATCCTCGACTTGCTCGTGTGCTCGATATTCTTTTCATATTACATGCAGAACATGAGATGAATTGCTCTACAGCTGCGGCGCGTCATCTTGCTTCAAGGTAGCCATCTTTATTGCACAGACAATAGCACTAAGATTTACTTGACTTATACACCAATGGTTGTGTGCAGTGGGGTTGATGTATACACAGCAATAGCAGGAGCAGTGGGAGCTTTGTATGGCCCTCTCCATGGGGGTGCCAATGAGGTAAAATGTTGCTATAGCAAGTAATGAATATATAGAGGAGCTTCATCTTTTATGAGCTCTCTATGTTTATGTCTCTCAGTTAACATTGTTTGGTGTTATATTATGCTTGACCATGATGTTATTACATGGTTTACAGGCTGTGCTGAAGATGCTCAGTGAGATTGGAAGTGTTGAAAATATTCCAGAGTTCCTTGAGGGTGTCAAGAACAGGTGCTTATTTTCTGATAATTATTGTTGTAAAGTCCAGGATTATCTAATTCATTTTTGACCATTTGAGTTTCCTTGTACCTCTATCCCTTCAGGAAACGAAAGATGTCTGGTTTTGGGCACCGTGTCTACAAAAACTATGATCCCAGAGCAAAAGTCATCAAGACGCTGGCCGATGAAGTATTTTCTATTGTGGGTCGCGATCCTTTAATTGAGGTAAGGTGTCTCTGCTGCTAAAAGGATTGTATTTTTCTTGGTCCAGCTGGTGTTCCCAAAAGACACATTCCATCTAAGTAATTTTGTCCAGCATTCTAGAAGAAACAGGATGTTTAGCATCCATGTTTACGCTATCCTTGTGGACTTCATATTTTCTTGAATTTCAGAAGAACCTAAAACATTAAAATTGGTGCTAAAACTAATATAGTGGAGTTTGTTTCAAGAACAGTTGAAACTTTTTTTTTCTGGAAAATCTTTTCTAGTTTATGCAAAGGTTAAGGAAAGAAGTCAATTTTTTTCTCAACCAAATACCACTAGAGAATAGTTTTTGATTCAAAAGTTGAAAGCAATTCCGGAAGTGTTCTGCAATAACTGAATTTTCTCTAATGGTGTTTGGCTCAAAAGCTTTTTGAGGAAATTGGGAAAGTTCTTTTGAAAAAAATGTCAATTCATTTTGCAAACAAGCGCAATTATTTCAGCAGTATGGCCAGAAGAAGCAAGTTTAAGAAAGCTAACTACTCTCAGTTTGTTGCATTTATGCTTAAAATATAATATGTGCACTGCACACTCAGTGGTTGGTTTTGGCTTGGTCTCCACTAAGTTTATACCCTCAGATGTTATTTTAGTTCAGTTTAACAAAAAGCTGATAAACTGAATTTCAGTTATTTAAGCTATATCACAATTACAACAGTAATAAACCACCTTCCCAGTACGTTCTTCTGTGTTTACCTTTAAACAAGCCCACTAAAATCCTTTCTTCTTGGTTCCTCGGTTATTTAAAAGCAGCATCACTTTTTCTTTGTTGTTCAGAAAGCCATCAAGCTTCCTTCCCTACTGTTTATGCATCCATATGAAGTCTTTGTTCTTTCTTCTTCCGGCAATTTTCAAATCAACAAAAATCAGATCTTTTAAGGTAGCTAAAATTATTTCTCTTGGGTTCTCCATTGTTGATTTAACTGGACGATCTCCTTATTTGATTAACGTCGGAGATTCACTCACATTGGATATTTGGCATTGAGCGTGCCTGTAAGCACTAGTTACTATGTGGAAGAGGTGGTAGAATCTCATTTCTCTGAAATATGTAATTTATAAGTCAAAATTGAGAAAAATGTCTTCACAGAAGATGAGATAGGCTACAAGTATTGTGGTAGGTAACACATTCATAGAGCATTTGATGCCACCACCCAGATTTATTGTATCTGGCATGCTGTTTAAATCTGTGCAACTATAAATCCTCGCATGAATGTAATGATGGGATATGGACTACTTTCGCTCAATGATCCAATATGGTTCTCACATTTTTTCATACTACGTTCAGGTTGCTGTTGCTCTGGAAAAAGCTGCACTCTCAGATGAGTACTTCGTAAAACGGAAGCTGTATCCAAATGTTGATTTCTACTCTGGTTTAATTTACAGGTAAGCATAAACTAAAATGAATCTTTTCATTATCAAGAATGATAACTCTAATAAATAATATTTTTTTATGAATTAGGGCAATGGGATTTCCAACAGAATTCTTTCCTGTCTTGTTTGCAATTCCTCGGATGGCTGGTTACTTGTCTCATTGGAAAGAGTCCCTTGATGATCCTGATACCAAGATTATGAGACCCGCACAGGTAAAGTCACGGTCTTGATTTTCAATCTTGGTGTACATTTTATGGTAAACTGCTTAGTACTTGGTTGTGCCAATCCAAAATCTTTGGATTTTCGAGTCTTCCCTGATTGTGCTCGACTGTGTTGGCATCTAAAAGAATACAGAAGATATAAAGCTGCTCCTTTAGAACCTAATGAGTTTTGTTTAGGAACTAAAACAGTTTTGGTTACTTTACTGGACTCTGCTTATATCCCTGAGCTAAGTCCATAGTCTTAAAACTTCCTCCTTTCAGGTGTATACCGGTGTATGGATGCGTCACTATATGCCTCTCAAAGAACGATCACCACATTCCGAAGCAGACAAGCTCGGTCACGTGTCCGTCTCCAATGCCACCAAGCGACGATTGGCTGGTTCAGGGGCCTAGGGCTTCCTTGAAGGTTCACTTATATTTAATATAAGAAAAAGAAATAATGTTTTTTTCTTCCTCATGAGGAGTAAACTTGTCTTGAACATGTCTAGATTCTCACACACAAAAGCAGATGTATTCGGATGATTTTTTATGTCTCCGTTTCCCAAAATAATAAGGGGTCGTTTGGTTTGAATATGAGTTATGATGGGATAAGTTATGTTGAGATAAGTTATATTGGGATTAGTTATGATGGGATAAGTTGTCCTAGGATTATTTTTTATTGAGTGTTTGGTTTGTTATATTCAAAATAATATATATTGATAAATTTTAAGAACAAGTTGTTTGTTTACAAAATTACCCGTCACTTTATTTAAACTTTTAAAATTCTTTGTGATATTTAGTTATTCATTTTTTAAAATAAAATTTTTACTTTATTTAACTTAAATATTTTTGTTTATGTATTCCCATGATAAGTACCATGTGTATTTAAAAATATAACTTTTTTCTTATTTAGCTTAAAAATAGAACTTCTCTCTTAAGTTTAGTAAAGAGAAGAAAATTTGTGAGAAATCAAAATAAAATAAACATAAGAATTAGTCAAATAAATTCATAAATAAAAATTATATTTATATAGTATAATTTTTTTAATAGAAAAACATGTATAATTATCATAAAAATAAGGAGTAGTAAATATTATTATAGATGATATTAAAAAAATGTAAATATACATAAATGTGAAAAATGATGTATAAAAAGGATTTAAAGGGACATATTTGTCATTTACCTATTTTATCTCGGGATAAGTTATCCCGGGATTACTATACCACCCATGGGGAGGGATAAGTTATTCCGGTGCTAATTATTAATCCTGGGATAAGTTATCCCGGACTTGCCAACCAAACAACATAATTTTTTTTTTATCCTATCACTATTATTTCTAATCCCTCACACTAAACGAGCCCTTAAGCTTTTAGTCTTCACAAGGATTTTTTTAAAATAATAGTAACAAATTTGCATCCTCCCCATATTTCCTGGTCCTACAATGATATGGAGTGTACCTAACTATAGTAACTTTTAACTTAAACCTAATCCAACTCAAAAAAGCCTTCATACGATTGTTATATATTTCATTCTTTAGGTCTCACTTTTCACTTACTATCGTCAATCACAATCACAATCACAATCGAATATTCATGGAAGAGTACAACTATATTGTAGCATGCATCCTAGACGAACTTGTCGTTGAAATTCTGAAAAAAGCTTCCTGCTAAGTCTTTAATGAAGTTTAAATGCGTTTCAAAATCCTTTAACTCCCTTATATCAGATCCTTTATTCATTGAATCACATCAAAAAAGTTATATGACTCAATTCTTCGTAAATCGTCCAAGAATGATATATTATAGATTATCAGAAAATGAAGAACGTGATGAAGACTTAGCTACTTGTCCCCTTGAATACTTAGATCAATCATGTTTTCAAAATCTTAGATATATGCAATCAACCAATGGCCTAGTTTGTCTATGGAACAATCTTGGAGACATTGCTATTTGCAATCCTTTCATAAAACAACATGTCTTTCTTCCTTGTCAACAACGTATGAGAAGGGCGTTTTACGCGATTGGTTTTGATCCTACCACCAAAAGACAAAGGAAGAAGTCCTTCGAGGTGGTAAGTTGATAATTCGATTTTCACCATTGGAATAGACAAATCGTGGAGAGAGATTTCTGGTTGCATTAATTTTTGCCCTATGATTGACAATTGTGTTTGTATCGATGGAGTCATTTATTTCATAAATAATTGCATACGTGACATAGTTGCATTCAGCATTGGAGACGAAAAATTCATTAGAAGGATTCCATTCCCTATTAAAGAATGGCCATTAAGGGGGCTATATTTTACTCCAATATTAGTAGAAACAAAGGGACAAGTAGCAATTTTAGGTCATGTATATTTTGATTTTGGGAAAATTGCTTTATACATTGTCAATGGTACTAGTGAAAGTGAGCCATGGGTGAAACATACAATTGAGTTACCATTAGAATTTAAAAAGATAACTCGATGTCTTAGTTTTTTATCAACCACCAATCCAAAAAGGAGACATATTGTCAATTCCAGAGACTAAGAATCCACCCTTGTTCTTATATGACAATGAAAAGAAAGAATGGAGAATAGTTGCAAAAAATAGAATTTATATTTAAGATGGGGCTCAAATTTACCTAAATCTTGTGGAGAGTATTTGGTCCTTAAAATAATTTCTACGACGAGTCAAGGATTTGCTGAGAGTTTTGAATCAAAGAAGAGGCAGATCAAAATAGTTCCTCTAGTTTAAAATTTTTATGTACTTTTATTTAATTATTTATTTATGTAGAAATAGTATTAGATTACGTATTTTTACGAAGAAAAAGTATCAGCTTACGTAATTTTGTTTATTTATGAAGTTATAGTATCAAATTGTTATACACACCAAAAACTGTTGTACAATCTCTATCCTAACAAAAAAGATTTTTGCTAAATCCTATTGAGTATTTGCGCTAATTTTCTTACCATAATTGAGTTTTTTTTTTTTAAAAAAGGAAAATAGAAAGTTTCTATATTGGACTAGTCTTTTTCTTATAGGAAAAAATTTATGATTCAATAAATAGAAGTTCATTCTTTCTAACTTGGTTGCATCAGTGAATTTGTGAGGTTATTTCTCTCGATATTGCGTAATTTCTTTTATATAGTGTATTGTTCATCTCCTCTTGTGAATGTATTTAGGTTGATATATTTATTTGTTAGTTTCGACATGATATTTGATTATTTCGATCTAGGTGCAAGTATACCAATCTTAATTCAAACTTGTTGGTATTTAAAAAAAAAATGGGGTGGGGGTGGGAGATCGATTAGAATGTGGAGAACCAAACTATCACCAATAAGGTAAGAGTTCGAGTAATTACCAACCAACTAAACATTCTCCGACTTGTTGATATTGACGTTTTGAATTTAGGGGGGGTTAACTCATTCGAAACAATTTTAGAGAATTTTTAGTAGTCTAAGTATTATTCTCAATAATTTCTCACATTATCTAGTGAAGTTATGATATCATCTACATATGCTAAATGTGTGACTTGAGGAGGTTTTCTTGTGCATCACCAAGGTCGATAATTTAAATAGTTTATTTAAAAATTAATCTCGAAGAATATAAATAAATAAGATATTGATTTTCTTTTAAATTGCTCGACTATGGACGACTTTTTTGATCGATTTCGAGCCTTCTAATATTAATGTTATTTTGATTCATTTATTTCATTTTATATGATATCGTGTTTGATTGAGTTGATTTTGAATAAAATAAAGATAACTTTAGCATATGTAATTATAAACATGTCATGATGGCGCTATTGCTATAAGGACGTGTGATTAAAATATATATATATATATATATATATAAAAGGATGTGTGACTAAAAATAAAATAGAGAAAATAAAATCAATGAGTTTCCAAATAAATATAAGTTATAGATAAAATGACACTATAAATATATTCTTACACCTGAAATTAATTTCAAACATCTAATAATACCATAACTATTATTTTTATCAAATTATCAATTAATACTAATCAAGAAAATTATTTATAATTAACTAATAAAATTACTTACTTATATAAATATTTTTTACATAATTAATTTATAAATCTTAAACATCTTATTCTCTTGGAACATAAATAATATCATATAACATGCAACATATATATGATTGTAATAAAAAATTTAATCATCATATAACATGCAACATATTTCCGAGCATTAGACTATAAGAGCGTTTGATCAATAGCGGACTCAGGATATGATTGTAATAAAAAATTTAATCATAATTGGTAGGACTAGAACATACCATTTCAAAGAATTTTTATACAAGTATTGACACCTCTAGACACAAGTTAAAAGTTTAGTTTAGTGATTAAAGTGTTATAAAAATTCTTTGAAATGGTATGTTCTAGTCCTACCAATATAATGTAATTTACCGATAAAGGGTGCCACTTAACACCCATTAGGTATGGGTGGATCCGCCCCTGCGTTTGACCTTTAATTTTGAACTTTAGAAAATACTTCAATCTAAAATTTTGAAAAGTTATTTTTCACTTTTTTTAAACTCCAAATTACTCAAAACAATTCCAAAACAACTTCTATTTAATTTATAGCCAAACATAGCTTCAAATTATTTTTTCACTTTAAAAATAAAAATCTTTATTTTCAAATTCACAATTTCATGATCGAACACCCTATAGATAATTTCGAATTATTTCATTTCTAGATCACCATTAATGCAAAAAATAAAAAGAAAAGAAGAAGGTGAAATTACAATACAAGAACCCTTCCTCCACCCCTCGCAATACCCCCACCCCAACCCCTACCCCACCCCCTCTCTCATCTACTAACGGAAATTAACGGATCAAATCACAATTTTTCACTTTCTGATTCTGATCACCTTTGCATGTTTTTATCCTTAATCTTTAATCATTATTCTTAATCTTTTGCTAAATCACATTCTTCAAAATATATGCATCATGTTTGATCCCTATTAATCTTCTTTTTTTCCCCCTTTTTTCTTGGATCAATTAAACTTCTTTTCTTTTTTTCAGATTCTGCAAATCTAAAGGGAATTCTTCCTTTAAATCTAAACTTTATATATTTTTTTCCCAAATTCTTTCCATTTTGATACATCTAAAATTGTTTAACACAACCCCTTTTATACATTTTTTACAAATTTCAAATTTTCAAGAATCCCCTGTTTTTTATGACTCTGTTTGTTAACAAATGAGATGGTAGAAAGTGATTCAAGTAAAGAAAATATTGAGGAAAGTAGTAAAAGTGACAAATTATGGAGCAAAGATAATTTAGCTTCAAGTTGTCATAGAGACCCTTCATTTTCTGGTTGGTTTGATGAACATGGCACTCTTCATTCATCTCAATTAGTTAATAGACATAATGGAGATGATTTTGATTTCGAATGTTCAAAGGGGAAAGAAATCAATGTCTCTATTGGTACTGAGACAAATCAACATAGTACTAGTAGTAGTAGTAACTTTAAGCATAGGATGAGGGGTAGTGGTGGTGGTGGTGATTTTGGTAGTGGAGAAGATAGGTATGCTCCATTTGACGTGGAGAATGGTTCATCGAGTCATCGAGGATCTATCGATGATGATATTGAATGTGGTGATAGTGATGATGATGATGATGATGATAATCGCTCAGCTTTCTCGGATTACCATGACTCACCACAGCTAGTTTCAAAGAATGGTGTTGCTGAAATTGATGTGTTGAAGACATTTTTCTTTATACTTGTATGGTATTGTGTCAGCTTGTTCTTGACATTGTAAGTATTGAATTTCGTCGCGTTTTGTCCTTCTTCATTGATGTGTATTGAATTATTTGTAGTAATGATTATATGTTTACTTTAGGCTCAATGCTTTCTAGGAGTCTTTTAGCACTATATATTAGAGATTCGTATGCCAGTAGAAAATGTCGAGAACTTTTAGTGCTTTTCTTTTTTATTTCGTAAAATGTTGGCCTAAGATGAATTGAGATGGGGAACATGACCAATGAGGACTGAGACGTAGTAGTTATTGTTGTCGTTGTGTATTGAAGCTTCAGAAATATTTTTTTCATATTCGTACGTTTACTTCAGGCCAATGCTTTCTAGGAATTTTTTAGGACTATATCATAGAGTTTCTTATGCCAGTAGGAAATACAGAGAACTTCTAGTACTTTTCATGTTTATGTTTATTTCGTAAAGTGTTGTCCTGAGGTGAATATAAGTGGGGAACGTGGTCACATATAGACGATCCCAGCTTGTTTTAGACTGAGACGTAATTGTTGTTGTTGTTTATTGAAGCTTAAAGGATGTTTTTGCTCTTCTCTTGTGTTGACATGGGGAATAGGTACAATAAAAGTCTTCTTGGGGATAAACTAGGGAAGTTCCCTGCGCCTTTACTGATGAACACTGTGCACTTTGCGATGCAAGCTGTTTTGTCCAAGGCCATTACCGGGTTTTGGCATCAACGATTTCAACCTACAGTGATGATGTCTTGGAGAGACTATTCTTTGAAAGGTAACATTAAGACTAACAATTCCCTTTTTGGTTACGATTGAATAGAAAGCTAAAAGTATTTGAAAGACATATGATGATATAGAGCAGGAAATATGTGTATAATGTGTTTTTGCAATTCTCCAGTGGATTTATTTACGAAATGTATAAAGACGAGAGTAGGATTTATTCAAGAGCTTGAATGTATGTGCATCTTATGAGTTGAAAGCTTCAATTAGCTATAACATGTGATGTAGTTAAGCCACATGTTACACTTACTAGCTTATTACTGATATATCGACAATGGTTTCTACTGAAATTTTTTGTACACAAATAGAGGCAGTTCCTATTATGTATGAGAATCTCGATTTTGTTCAAGTTAGCACAGCTGCTTGAAGTTCAATTTTTAGTTCTTCTTGAGTTCAACATATATAATCTCTTATGTCTTTCATTTCTAACCTTTATGTAGGAATCTTTTTCCACGATATCTTAATGTCGTCTATAAATACTGGCTTTCAATATTGTCCTGCTAATCATTATACTCACTTCTTAACAACTAATACTATAGATGGTCTTCGCCTTCCACAGTTGTACCAACAGCTCTTACAACAGCAATGGATGTGAACCTCAGCAATGCATCCCTTGTTTTCATCTCAGTCACATTTGCCACTATGGTGTGTAACTCTTTCTCCTTAATTTGTTTTCGATCATACAGTTTGTGTCAATACTGATAGACTGCAAATTTTTCTTCAAAAATTGAGCTCTGAGAAAGCATGCTTGTTAAACTCACGACCCTAATGTTTATTGAAAGCTCTAGTATTTGCATTTATGTACCTTGAAATTTAGCAGTCACAACTCTCTGCCACTAAAGTAAGTGTGATTGTCAAATCCTTCAAGGGCCACTCAAATAATCATCTATTATCGATAAGAATAACAGATTTCTTACTTTGTTTTCTCCTTCCTTATTCTGATACGAATACGGGATTCCTAAATGCAATTTATGTCATTGCAGTGTAAATCTGCATCTCCCATCTTTCTCCTATTCTTCGCATTTGCTTTCAGGTACTACTTTTAACCACTGATCTCTTATGTTTTATTGTGATTTTTTTATGGGGTAGCCGGTCCAGAAGCATCGTATTTCTACTTGATCCTTTGTTATAGATGTACATCCAACAATATTATTCATAAATGCAACTTTTTTTTCCATATGAGGACTTGATATAATGTGATTGTTAATTCGTTATGAACTAGAAACCTGAATGCATCTTTGAAACAACTATCTTTGATGAATACGATACATTTGACGGGACTCATATTTAAGCTGAATATATGGTCTCAATTATTTGTGTAAGGTTGGAGTCTCCAAGTGTAAAGCTGCTGGGGATCATCTTGGTCATTTCTGTTGGGATACTATTAACAGGTATGCTCCATGCTTGCATTTAGCTGTCTTGATATTTTTCTTGTATTATTTATTCACATATATGAAGAAGTATTCATAATTTTCATCTTCATCTGTCATTCATAAATCATATCCGTAACCTTCACTTGTGCACCAGATAAAACGTTTACTTTATCGTACAATATTTTCTCGTTTCACAACTATCATTGACAATTTGGATAAACTTAGGTAATCTTCTTAATGAGTGTTTTCGTAAGCATTATCGCCTGGTGGATAATTGTGTCGTTTGTTAATTTACATCCGTTTGGTAGATAAGTCTGACTTTATTTTCTGATAATGCAGTTGCAAAGGAGACAGAATTTGAGTTTTGGGGATTTGTCTTTGTTATGCTTGCTGCAGTTATGTCTGGATTTCGCTGGACTATGACTCAGATTCTTCTGCAGGTTGGACTTTGTGACACTCGTTGCATTGTTATAATTTATTTCTCGTTCCGTTGTTTTGTCAATAGTATGTTTGCTTACTTTGTGTATTTTTCTGTTTGTTTTCCCATATCCAACTGGTTGTGCTGAACATAAAACTGGCATAAAGAAAGAAGCCTATGGTAAGGACTATGAACAACTCTTAGCAAATTTTAAATATTCTGGAAACGTTATTATCATCATCATTATTATTAGCAGTCGTAGCAGCAGTGACTGCACCACTACTTCGACTACATCAAATCTGATCTTGTTTTAAAAGGGCAGTTCTATGCACGAAGCATCTTGCATTCATGCATGGTCCAAGGTAGGGCCGCACCTCAAGAGAGTGTGATGTAGGCAGCCTATCCTGACACAAATCAGTGGCTAATTCCACAGCTCGAACCCTGCTTTGTCTTAATCCTAGTTTTGACCAAATTAATATGTTGAAAATCGTTGATTCATTATTTGTTTTATAGTTTGTGAATAAATTGTGTAATGAAATGCATGCTTTGGTTATTGCAGGTTTAAAAAATCCACTCACACTAATGAGCTATGTTACTCCAGTAATGACTCTTTCAACTGCTGTATTGTCCCTTATTTTTGATCCGTGGCACGAATTCAGACACACCAATTACTTTGATACGTCATGGCATATAGCTAGAAGTTGTTTGTTGATGCTTTTTGGCGGAACTTTGGCTTTCTTTATGGTATGTATGTGTGTCTAAGCACTGGTATCAGTTCAATTTGTGGATTTTCCATCTCATAGTGATTTTTTGCTTTTCCTTTCTAATAGGCTTAGTTCATTTAGAAATGATTATCAATTATTAAAGAACTTGGACGTACATAACAATTACCTAGCAACATTTGTTTACTGCAGGTGTTGACGGAATATATTCTTGTGTCTATCACAAGTGCAGTAACAGTGACAATAGCAGGAGTTGTAAAGGAGGCGGTAACTATCTTGGTACGTCGTATAAACCTTGTAGGTTCAACCTTTAAAGTGTCTATGTATTATGTCAAAGCAATTTTATGCACTTTTAAGTCCTATTTTTGCTGGTTGACCTCATATACTGAAGCTTACTTACCTCAAAGATATTGTACTATTGGAACACAGATAGACTGAGATAGGATGTGGATTGCTTCAATCTTGAATATTTTTCGATATTTGTCAAATTTCTATGGTCTATGGAGTCCATGTTTTCAACAATTTGTGTAATAGCTGGTAATTGTGTAATTTGCTGCCCTGTTCAGGTTGCTGTATTTTATTTTCACGACGACTTTACCTGGATGAAAGGGTTCGGTCTCATGACGATAATGTTTGGTGTCAGTTTGTTTAACTGGTACAAGTAAGTGACTGAATCCTTCATGTTCTAGCAAGAAGTTATCTCGTAATGTCTCGTTCTGCACTGACATTAAAATTAGATTACTGAACACAATATGTGTGTATTCTGTTTTATGTTATCAATTTATGATCCTCAGTTAGTAGACACCTTAACTTAGCCTCAACTGATGATCAAAGTAAACACTCTTAACTTTAAGAATACACATCTAGACACCTCAACTCGTCCCTACTGTGTCTCGTGGACACTTGACATTGACATGACACATAAATTTTGGAGGTGTCTATGTTGATTGTTTTGTAAGTTAGAGTGTTCAACTGACACAGTGGAGACGAGTTGATGTGTCTAGATGTGCGTTCTCAAAGTTGGAGTGTTTACATTGTTCCTATCACTTTAGTCGTCCTTAATCAAAACGAACTTAAGCTATAGTAGTTCAATCAAATTGTTGATAACGAGCCATTTTTAGTCGAAAATGGGACTTTGGCATGTGTTGAAGTCGTAATTTTTCCATTTTCGTTACTCAGGTATGACAAAATTCATAAAGGTAGCACAAGTGAAGATGAAACTGCAGGATCACCATTAGGAAATGCAGCTACCAAGTATGTTATACTTGAAGAAATGGAAGACCAAGACCATGGTCCTTGAAGTTTTACATATGACATTCTAACTACGCTGCGTACTGATGGCGTTTTGTATTTGCAACGGAAGGAGGGGACGAAAAAATGCATAGATTTTTTAGCAAATGAAGGTCAAGTCGTATACATGAAGAAGATTTGTTAATCAAGGAAGATGAGGAAGTTGAGTTTTTTCACCTAGTTGACTTTAAGACTTGTTGCTTATAGAAGGTATTAGGAAATATATTACTCCCTATGTGCTAAAAAAAATAATGATATACATTTTTATACTTTGTAGAAATTTAACTTTTAAACTTCTCGTTTTACCCCTAAAGTTAGGGGTGGGCGTTTGGTATTCGGTTCGAGATTTTTAAATTTCAAGTTTGGTAATTCGATAATTGATAGTAAAAAATAGATATCAATTATCGAAGATTTAAATTTTGATAATCGGTAAATCAAACTTCGATTCAGTACGGTATTTACTAAATACCGTATTGAGGTTGTAGTCTATTGTATAACAAAGTTAGTGGGATAAGAAACAAGTACCCCCTAGACTATGATCGAAATCTCAGAGACACACGTTAACTAAACTAAGATCCTATTACCCCCTGAACCCTTTTTTTTTTGTAATTTTGTACACCTTATTAGCTTGCATAGCATCCAAATATCTCTCACGCGCCTCAACTACGTGGAGTCACGGAGTGTGCCACATAGGGCGGGTTTATACGGAACGGGGTGGGGCAGGGCTGATTTTAATTTTGTGGGCTAAGACAAAATCTACCCTGCACTGCCCCATTGTCATCCCTACTCACCCACTTCATTACGCAAATCAACATGTATGGGTGACTTGAAAAAGAAACTTACAAATGTTACTAGTTAACAACTAACTACTTAAATACACTACATTACAATATTCCGAATCTTACCAGATTTTGGTGCGTCGAGAAAATATGTACTAAGAATAAAATAAAGATTATTTCGCTCGATCTAGGTATCGCCTATAAGTTTCTCAAAAGATTATTTTATATGACATGTTTAATATTACAAAATTAAAGTGTATTTTGAAACATTATACATATTTTTAGTTTAAGATCATGAATCAATATTCTGTATAACTAAGACATACAAAAAATTAAGGGAGTAAGTACTAATTTGATTTGCTTGACCTTGTTCTTTTAGTATTGGATACATGACAGTGCCAACACAAACCCAATAAAACAGATGAAAGGACAACTAAATTTCTTTTTAAAAACTATTTTAAATTACTCTATTAATTATTCTGATATATAATTTTTTTTATCTCAATATAATATGGTATTGATAAATTTTTGAGAGTACTCACAACTACTAAATTTTCACATGCAGTTTGTGTGGCTGTGTGTGGAAAGCTCTATATGTCTCCATCTTTTTATTTCTTTTTCTTTATACTTAAAAATGTCATTTTCGAGAGTACTCACAAGTTACAACCACTGCATTTCCAGTTTTCCACAGGCAGTTTAAGTGGTTGTGTGCGGACAGCTCTATATGTCTCCATCTTTTTTATTTCTTTTTCTTTATACTTAAAAATGTTGTTTGTCACGTGGGATAAGACGTGATATTTTTGAGTTACTCTTGAGATAAAATTTATTTCATAAGTTGAGATAATTAGTTATCTCACTAATATACATAAAATAACTTATTTTATTATTATAAAATTTCAAAACTGACTTATGCTTCTAATTAAATGAAAAATAAAATTATTTATATTTTATTTTGAAATTATTATCTCGTTTTCTCGGTACCAATTTGATATGAACCATTAAGCTTTTCCTCTTCAATTATCAGGGAACACGCTTAGTTCTTATTTTTTGTACTATATAGTTTTAATAAATAGTGATTTTAGTGATAATTTCAATTTTATTCGACTGTACACATTTAATCTTTAATTATTGAACTATGGGGTTTTGATGCCTGAAGTCAACAAAAGTTAACTACTTTTATTTAATAAAATAATTATTTGAAAATATAAAAAATAAATAACGATTGGTGATTTTAAATACTTTAATTATTGAAGTGTGGGGTTTTGATGCCTAAAGTCAAGAAAAGTTAACTACTTTTATTTAATAAAATAATTATTTGAAAATATCAAAAAAATAAATAAACGTTTGGTGATTCTAAATACTTTAATGGGAAAAAGGACAAATATACCCCGAATTATCATAAATGGTGCGTCAATATTCTTCGTTATACTTTCGGGTTGTGTATACCTTTACAGTTAATATTTTGGAATGTATATACCCTTAAAATAAACGGAGGGACACATGTCATGATCTTAAAATTTGGATAGACCATTAAGATCATGATATGTGTCCCTCCGTTTATTTTAAGGGTATATGCGTTCCAAAATATTAACGATAAATATAAGAGTATTGACGCACTTAAATCTATATTTATCCTTTTTCCCTACTTTAATTATTGAAGTGTGGGGTTTTGATGCCTCAAGTCACAACAAAAGTTAACTACTTTTATTTAATAAAATAATTATTTGAAAATATAAAAAATAAAATAAACAATTGATGATTCTAAATACCTGAGTGAATAGATTTACTCCAGTGCCTTAACAAAATTCAAAAGCATATCATATCATCTTGCATTCTAAGTATTCGATTAAATTCCTAGCTAAAACCATAGTCTAGTTTTAGAATTTAACTAGTATTCATACCCGCATTGCGCGGATATTTTTAAATGTCATAATTTTTTGAAAAATAAAAATAATTTATAAAATTTGTTATTCACTTGTCAATTTTTTTTAATTAGTTATAATAATTAAATATTACAGTTAATATGATCATAGTAACTTAATAATACATTATTTTATTTGTTATAATATTATAATAATAATATATTCTAATAATAATAGACTTAAAAAATAGTAATGTGTCCAATATTATATTTGATTTGTTAAATTTTAATTAATACAATATGAAACTAAAACTATATAAATAATGGAAGAAATGAGTCTCTCTCTCTCTCTATATATATAAACTATAAAATTAAGTTGCAATCACCATCATAAATTTATGAAATATTAATTTAATTTTATCTCTCATCAATTTGCCAACAATTTAGTCGCTGGCACGAAAGTTTTGGTGCCATCTTTTTTGACACTGCAATTTATGTGTTCTTCTTTTTATCATTCTGCTTCTTCTTGATTTGTAAGAGCAATAGATGAAACATATATTTTTCAACAACGGCAACTTGAAAACTCCTACAATTATGACAGTTTGATAAAGTGAAGAAGTTGTAACCATCTCCAAATCTATAAGTGTTAATTTAAACTGATTTTTATTTTTATTTTTTTTAAAATGATAAAACGTAAATCTGTTATATAATCTAATTTTTTGTTTTGTGATTTTTTAAAATTTTTGTAAGATGATTACTGATAAAATAAAAGGTTTTCAACATAGTTTTTCATTGATTATAGGACTATGTAGTAGTAGATGGATAATGGGGACTTATGAAACTATTTTATCTAAAATTATTTTCTTTATTTACGTCTCATTTTTATAATAAATAAAGGACTTTTAAAATAATAATAATTAAAATTAGACGAAAAATTTATATTTATGCGCAAACAAATCTATCTAAACTAATTTTGTTTTACGCATAATTTTTTTAAATCAGATTTTTAATATTTAATAAGTTCATTGTTTTAAATATCTGATGTTTCAAATGTATGATATATATATATATATATATATATATATATAATTTTGACATGTAATGCAATTTTAAAATATTAAATATATTTTTTTATGTTATTAGTTAACTTAGTTGATTACACGTGTCTTTCTTTAATAACATAATTCAATTTATACTATTATTATTTTATTCAAAATAGGCATTAAAAATTTAAAATTTAAAATTATTACTAACTTGAAAAACCCACTATTAAGTCTAAAATAATTTTAAAATTGTATATAACTAAAAGAAAATGTGACATTTAAAATAATAAAAGATATCATCTTTTTTTATTCTTTTTAATTTTATTTTATGTACCGTGAATTCAATTGTACAACCTTATCATTAGAGTGACTTTTTTCCCATAAATTCTAAAACTTTTTCTTCTTCAATTAAAATAAGTCTAAAAAATTAGTACTTGTAAATTTAACAAATGGCATAGTAGATTTTCCTCACAAAAGCAACACACACACACACACACACATATATATAAACACTAAAAAGCAAATATGTATAGATAGAAAATAAACACCACTTTCAACTTAATATTTTCATGTTGCGGGGATCACATCAACTCAAATCTGGAAGATATAAAACAATGTTAGTGCACGTTATTTTTTATATTAGAAACTCGCATGATAAATAAAGAATTATATTTATTATAATAAAAATAATCAACGACTACCCATACTCCTTTAAACAATAATTTTTCCTTCAAACTATTATTTTATTAGAAGAAGAACAATAGACTGTAAATAATTAATCAATTGTAACAACTATCAACCATATTGATAGTCGATAGAAGTCCACATTTTTGGTATGTAATTTAAAAAAATCTTGGATAGTTTTTCATACCTGATTTTAAATTAATGCTTATGATAATTCACTGCTTGAAGCAATACATCCGTGCATTGAAGATGAATTTCTCACTCAGAAAAATGATTGTTCTAAAGGATAATACTAACAAAATAAATAAAATTTTTCTGAAAAAAAGAAGACATTTATTTATAGAATGAATGAAGCAAATAGATAAATGGGTAGGTGGTTGCCTTTATTATAGGAATTCAAAAATAAAAGGTGGTTACATATTTGAAACAAACTGTATTTTCAAATATATATTTTTTTTTCAGATTTAAATTAAACTGTATTTGATTATCCTTTAAGCAAATTTTCAGATTTAAATGGGAAGTTAGATAAACATGGAATTTATTAGATTTTATCTTTTTCTTTTTTTTTTTGGTCTTTTTTTATATAATTTTTTTTTAAAAAAAAAAGAAAAATCGTGAGTTGGTTATTTTTTAAAAAAATTCATATTTAATTAGTGGCCATTTTACTTATTATTATTATTATTATTATTATTATTATTATTATTATTACTACTACTATTATTATTATTATTATTAATTATTGACATGTGTTTAAATTTATTTATTTAATTATTGATTATTAATTATTTAAAATTTATTTAAAATACTGAAAATCTGTGGTGTTGACATGTGTCATTTTTTCTTCTCCTTTTATATATAGATAGATTACTCAATCACTTTTTTGTTTGAAGATAAGGTTAGAAAATTCGCAAAATCACACTCTTTAACATCTTGACACAAGTCTACTCTTCGTGGGATCAACCCAAATTTTTGTTGAGTTTATTATTGCTACAAGGCCAGAGGCCGACCCACGTATATATTTGAAGGTGTACGTGCACCTGAAAAATCATGTATATATATATATATATATATTTAACTTCAGAATTTTACAGAAAGCTCATTAAATGCATAATTATGTGCTTTGTACCGCTAGAACATGTTAAGACGCCACTAGGGTTCTATCCTAGCTAGAATTTTTTTTTTTTTTAGCTTAATATTAATGTACTCCTACACTTGAATCTGAAGTGTAAGATTGGACGTTACAAAATACAGCTTGAACTCATTTATTTTGACTATTTTTTTAATATTATTTTTCTAGAGATATTGTAGGATTTGAAAATATAATTAAATATTACTCCCTCCGTCCTATTTTATGCGGCATTTTTTGAATTTTGATATTCAAACAAGTCTATTTTTTACAGTAAATTTTTCATAGATCTTTTAAACATTTTGAATTATCAATTATTGTGACTTATAGTACTTTTTACATAATTTACAAATATATAAATTACATTTAAAAAAATTGCAGATTTCGTACGCAAATTTCGGTCACACTTAAATTGTTTGACTCTCGAAAAATAAAAATTGTCACATAAATTGAGATAGGAAAATAATAATATTAATATCTAGCAATATTTAATAATGGGAAAATAATAGTTTTAGTCCCTGTGTTATTACCTTATCCTGATTTTGATCCTTATGTTATTAGACTAAATATATTTAACCTTTAATTGAATAAAATGTGTAATTTTAGTCCTTATACCTAACTTGATGTTAACACCGCTAACTTTTGTCTCTTCTTTTTAATTATTCTTAAACAATCCCAACTCTGAAAACTGTTGCCATCCTTTAACTTTTTAAATTTTCTAAGTTAACATTTTTTAAATAATTTATCACAATTTTTCAAGAAACTTGTAAAAGTTTGTAAATAAGAACAAATAGAAAAATTGTGATTCAATTATTAGTATATATATCCATGGCCTCGGAATAGCAAAACAGTGTTGTCCTTGCATTGGTTGCCATTAACATCATAATATTGCTATTCATCAAAGTTGATTATGGTGCAATAATAGGACTTTTTCACCCTTAATCAGGGATTTCGTGTTCAAGCTTTGGGTATGAAGAAAATTTTGTTGGAAGCATCACCCCCAAATGTGTCCTGTAATGCGGAACCCAAATTTTGGCAGAGCTCAAATACAATCATCAAACACCGGGTGAAAAATAAAAAAAATGAATATTAAATCCTAATTGTAGATGTTTTGTGATCTTATTTCTTTTTCTTCCGCTCATCTACTAATATTTGAGTGTTTGACTTCAAATTATTTGTAGATTAGAAAGAAAGAGACGAAAGAAGAAATTTGGTGACATTATTGCTTAGATTTATTATTATTATTTTAATTTTGATCCAAAAAAAATATCTTTTTTATTTTTTTAAAATATCAAAAGTTAACGGTGGTAACTTTAAGTTAGGTATAAGGATTAAAATTACTCACTCTATTTAATTAAAGGATAAATGTACTTAGTCTAATAATACAAGCCAAAATCACAATAACCTAATAACACATGGACTAAAACTATCATTTTCCCTTTAATAATTTACCGGTTGGTACACCTAACAACCTAACATGAATAGCAACAATATTTTAATAAAAGATCCATACACATTTATGTAATCTGACTGATTTGAATTATGCGAAATAAAATTTATCTTATAAATTGAGATATTTATGAGATAATTAATTATTTTACTACATATAAAAAAATAATTTATCTCACCATTATAAATTATATAATTTAAGAATTAACTAATACTCCTTATTATATAAAATAAAAAACAATTTTAAATTTTAGATCAAAATAATTATCTCTTTTTCCTCTTCAATTATTAGGGTCACGTTTAAACGACTTGCACAACATTTCTAGCTGTCATTGAGAGGTAAAGTCCTTGAGTGAGCAACTAAGAAAAAAGAATAAAGCATTGAACATGTGGGAAAAAAAGATATTACTCCCTCCATATTATTGTAGGGGACATCTTTTCACGTGACACACGATATTTAAAAAACAAAACACGATTTTTGAAATTTATAATTTAAAATAATTTAGAGTTATCTAAATATCTATGACTCGATTATTTTATTTCGTAAGTTTTAAAAAAAATTCATTCTTACTTTGTTAAATTTAATGTTGATTTAAACTAACCTGGTCAATTTATGTAGCACTTTTCATTTTTCGATGGTCAAATGATATAATAAAAAATTTGCGCATGTGATCTTCAAATTTTTTGAAATAAAAATTATATATTTATAAACTACGTAAAAGTACTAAAAATTACAAAGATATATAAAAAAAATTATGATCAAAGATAAAATTATTTGAATCTCAAAATGTGAAAACAATTATTATTGGTGGTCGTATTTGTACTACTAAGTCCGTGATCACCTCCTTTCGCATGTGAACTCCTTTTCATTACTTGGACATTTCATACTTTTTTAAATACATTATACAGTACATATTTTTAATTTACAATTATGAGGTTTTAAAAGTCGTATTTACTTTCTTAAATTAATATTATGTCAAATTAAGACACATAAATTGAAATTGAGGGAGCAACTTAGAGGGTGTCTAAATTGATTTAAAAATTGATAAAACGTACTTTTAAGTCAATTTTTTTAATTTTGAAAGTATTTGACAAATATAAGCTTGTCAAAATACAAACCCAATTTAAAAAATATTTTAAATTATTAATTATTGTGATTTTTTTATCTCAATATATGTGGTACTGATAAATTTTCGAGAGTAGTCACAACTAGTGAATTTCCAGTGTGGCTGTGTGCGGAAAGCTCTAATTTAAGTTGGGGATATTTTCTTCTTTATCAACTTCTCACTTATATATACATTAATTGTTACTTTCATTCTTTTTAGGACAAGTTAAGTTTGAGTACATTTAACTATGAAGTATTCAATGCAAGTTAACATTTTGTCCAAAAACCTCATTAAACCATCATTACCAACCCCAAAACACCTTGAAAATTACAATTTATCTTTCTTTGATCAAGTGGCGGATGTAGCACACTTACCTCTTGTTCTTTTCTATCCTCATTATGACAATAACTCGAAAATTGATGAGCTCGAAGAGTCCTTATCGAGGATTTTAACACATCTTTACCCTTTAGCTGGTCGATTTGCTGAAGATGAATCTTCTATTCTTTGTCTTGATCAAGGTGTAACTTATATAAAAGCAACGGTCAATTGTAAGCTTGATGATTTCCTTCAACAAGCAAACAAAGACCTTGATCTAGCATTGCCATTTTGGCCTCAAGGAATTATGGATGTGGACGAGACGAATTTATTCGTCACGCCACTTATGGTTGTGCAAGTCACAACATTTGAATGTGGTGGTCTAGCCCTAGCTATTAGCCATGCACACCCTGCTATGGACGGATCCACCACATTCAAAATCATTTACGAATGGGCTAAAGTGTGCAAATTTGGTACTCCTTCTAAGGAGATCAACTTCATGAACTTCAATTTAGGCACTCTTTTCCCTTACAAAGATTTAACAACCATTCTTGAGCCTCCGGTTGACGAAGGCAAACGTTCAAACTCTAAGTTAATTGCCAGAAAGTTTGTTTTTGAGGAAGATGCAATATCGAGGCTCAGAGAGAAATTTGACTCAACAACTGGCGAAGGTTTGGGTTTCAAACCTTCGCGAGTTGAGATGATTACAACACTTTTATGGAGGTCACTTATCCGTCCCACAACAAGTTCACATTTTAAACGGTCTATAATGTCATTTCCACTTAACTTGCGCGGTAAGGTAGCAACTCTTCCTGAAATTTCTAACTCTTTTGGGAATCTTATCATCGATATTCCAATAAAATTTGAACACGACGATGAAACAAAAATGGAGTCGTTGCATCACATTGTAAAACTCATAAAAGAGTCAGTTCAAGTGATTATCAATAAATGTGTCAACGCTACTCCAGATGAAATAGTTTCTTTGGTTATCGACTTATACAAGGATAATTACGCCGGATTAGAATGGGGAGGAGACAATGAAGTTGTGAATTTTACATGCGCAAGTTTATGTAGGTTCCCCGTACAAAAAACTGATTTTGGTTGGGGAAAACCAAGTTTAATGCACTTTGGATCAAGACATAGCCAAGTTTTTTGGTTGTATGATACTGAATGTGAGACTGGAATTGTTGTGCAAATGGATTTGGAGGAAAAGTACATGGATAAACTTGCATGTGACCAAGATATCATGGATTTTGCTAAATTTTAGGGTTTACTTTTCATGTTCTTTCTTCATTTAATTTGTACTCTCTTTGTTTTAATTTAAGTACGTGTGCGTTGCTATTGTTTTTCTTTGGTTTGTTTTGAATATGAATGTCATTTTCTATGAACACCCTTTGACTATAATTAAGTAGCATTTTAAGTTGTAGCAAAGATTATACTAAAATAAATAATTAGATTTTTGTTAGCATTTTTGTTTACTTGTAGTAGTGAATGTTCGCTACAAAAAATCACTATTGTTTACTCGAAAAATAAAATAAAAATGACTTGTTTTGAAAAATCGACTAAATTCATGATTTAAGAGAAATCGATTTTCCAAAAGGGAGTCGTCACTTAATTTTTGTAAGAAATTAAGAAAACTTACCCAAAAAATAAATTCAAATGACTTAAACAGAATAAAATCAATTGAAATTAAAAGGGTTCGAGTTCAATGTACATTCCGAGAAGGTATTAGGCCCTCGGAATGTCCGTTAACTTGCGGTTGACCGATGATTTAACTAAAATGACTTTTCACCTAACTTTCAAAATTTAACTAAGTTTAGGAAAGAAAAAAAATTTAAGTTATTACTTTTAAGAAAAAATTCAACGTAATTTCTATTAGGACAAAATAATCATATGTAACTAACTATATATAAATAAGTAAATAATAGATATTTCAAAAAATGAGAAAGGTTATCTTGGGGAACTTAATTAAATTCAACCATAAAAAAAAAAAATAAAAGGTTACTTAATCAATAACAACATAAATAATAAGGGAAATTTTTCAAAATGTCAATATTTTGACATTTAATAGGATTCATTGTCAACACTTTCAATATTTAGTAAAAATGTCAAAAAATAGTTTATTATGTACCTTATTTAAGTTTTTACTATTTGTTTTAAAAAGAATACAATTGTTAAATAAAAGAAAGGAGAAATTTAGGGGAGAGAATAATTTTAAAAAGGAACAATTCCTTAAAAGTCTCATCAATTACAAAAATCAAAACTGAATACTTCATCGGCGACCTTATTGTTGATCAATTTTCTCATTATCGATATTCAAGATTCAATTGTTGACAAGCAACTTTGGAGAAGGATTTTTCTACTGTCGATAAAATTGGTAGAATACAAATTGGACCATGTATTAGTTAATTGCTTTATCCTTAATCTATTTCTAATTGATTATAATTTTGATATGCATTTTTTACATAATTGTAAACTGTATCTATTTTCATTGTAAATTGTATGTATTATGAACAACGTATGAATAATTAGTTTTGGTGGATTCGTTGAATTTTTTTGCTTGTTGAATACAAAAATAATAATGGGTTGTTTGAAGACATGTTTTTTTCATTGGCTGTTTGCTTTTAATTTTTTGAATCAAATTGTATCCCTACGAAAAACAAATTGGAGCGGGTACAATTTTTTACGACAATGATACTGTATTTTCGTTTATTTATTTGGTTATTTGTTTTCTGTTTATTGAACTACATTGTATCTTAGAAACCACATCACATAAATACAAATTTATACCATAATGTAACTTATAATCAACACCAGACAGATACAATAATTATTATGATCTAATGAATACACCAAATATGCCATACTGAATAGAATCTTAAAAAATCATCACTGTTTGTTTAAAATGAATACAAATGTATAAAGTTAATATGTATCTTGATTGGATACAAACAACACTTTTGCAATGTCCATAACTAGAAAATGATACACATAGCATAATGAAACAAACACATGTAAATACAGTAACTTGTAAAGCTCATAACAAAACTACAACAAATATGCCATAATGAATACAAAACAATCAAATAATAAGGAGTGAATACAATCTGAAATATCATCACTATTTGTTATAAAGGAATACAAATGTATACGTTAATATGTATCTTTACTTAATTGGATAAAAACAACACTCTTACAATATCCATAACTAGAAAATGATATACAGAGCATAGTAAATACAAAAACCTATAAGTACAGTAACTTATAAAATCACACAACACAAATACAACAAATATACCATGATGAATACAAAACAATCCAATAAAAATTCATTAATACAATCTAAAATAGCATCAAATCAAAAGTATAAAAATATCCTTAATTTACTAAATACATACCAATGTACATACCTAGAAAAGGGTGATTTCAAATATGTGGTATTTTATCAAAACTAACAAAATATCCACAACAATATTTCGACCGTCTCTCTTCCATCATTTTAGCAGCGGATCCTGCATTATCCGCTATTTCTTGAGTAATACGTAGATTAAATGATGGGAAATCGCTAGAAAATTGTTGATTAAGTTGGATACCTCTAGTAATTCTCTTAGATTCTGCCATTGGAGTGTGATTTAGAGTTTATCAAACCCTAAACGTGATTTCAACTACAGACAATAATTTTGAACGATTTAAATAAAAATAAAATCATAAAACAAATCTTAAAAAACGAATAAAGATACATACCTTAATCAAAGGAATTGTGTGAATATCTTTATAAAATTATTTTCTAATTTCTAAAAGAAAAAAAAACAAACAAGAAGGAACAGAGAGGCGGACTTTGAAATGGAGAAGAATTGAAAGATGAAAATATGAGAGAGAGAAAATATTCACTTTTTTTTAAACATATAGAGAGAATTAATTGGAAAATGTATAATTAAGGTGAGATAAAATATGAAGTAAATTAGAATACACAATCTTTTCTAAAATAATGACATTTTGACATTTTTACTAATATTTATAAAGTATGGAGATTTTTACTAATTAAGTTTAGTTTTTTGACTAATTTGCTAATTTTTCCTAGGAGGGAAAAGAAATAATTAGACTTGGATTTTTGACCCAAATTCAATTAAATTGGCCTTTTGGCCCACCTGTTCTAAAGTCTAAAGAAAGCCAAAATTATGGGTTTTGACCCATTTAAATCAAAGACCAGCTGCTGGACTTTCCATTGGGCCTTTGGTCCCATTTTCTGCTATTTGGACCTGCTGAAAATTTCCTTAGGTTTTGGGCTCTTTTCTCTAAAGAAACTGGCATTCATTGGATATATACTGTCGTATACGACTTGTATCCAATCCATTTTGGGCTTTTCAAAACCTGTATTTTTGTTTGAACTTTGTATTTCTGCAGTTTTCAACATGCCTTCCGTATTTTGAACTTGTATAATGTGTTTCCGACTGTATACTAGTGTATACAACAGGTATATCAGGCCATATTTCAGCCTGCTTTTTAGCTTTCCAGAACATATTTTCAATTTTCAGCCCCCTCCTTCAATCTATTCATCGGCTATTTTTGGACTCGATAGAGAGAAGCATTGGGCCTGTTAGGCCCAATCCACGAAATGCAAGGAGAGGGAGTGGAGTCCGAATGGACTCAAATGAATTTCACATACAACAGAGAAAGGAGAAATATATTAGTGAATTCGAATTTCAATGACTTGAGAAAAGAACATATTTAAAGAATTATAATACCAACTCAATCAAACAAATAGACCGAAACAGAAGAGAGTCACACCCGAATTAATATACTAAGGTCTTGGGCAGATTTCATGTAAACATGAAACAAAAGAAATAAGTTAACATATAATCCAACTAACAGAAATGCAAGGTGAATAAACCAGCCTACTAAAATATGCATTTGACCCAAGAAAGTGCAATTTGACAAATAATCTCATTTGAAGGAAACATGCAGAGACACATAGATAGCTAAAACTTTAAAAGAAAATAAGCATAGCACAACAGACACTTAAAGAATCATGCTAATTAATGATACCCACACAAGATGGCCAAGATGGAGCAACAAAGATAAAGATACTCATTACAGTAAACCTGAACGACTACGGGAAACATGGGAACAAATTGCATGCATGAACAATGAATAAAGAAAGAATTGGTTAACATATTTTACATGCTTGCAAATTCCTAAAGGGACTAGTTAGAACCAAACACAGTTAAATTAGCAGGGAACATATAATAGCAAAATATAGACCAATTATAAACACCAATAGGTAAAAATACTAAAACGATATCCTTAGAATATGGTACTATCGAACAGTAACATCAAAACATGACGAAAATCGAGCCAAACGAGCACTGTACTAACTTGATAAAACATTTCAATGCTGGTTAACAAAAGCAAAATGACATGTGAATTTTCAATTTATAACACTTCAAGAGGCGAAAGGAATGAATTGTAGGCATCGAACTTGAGAATAGAAACAAGAAAAATAGGACATGCTGCAATCTGGAAAAGGAAAAAAAAAGAAAACTAAAACTTGCCTTTCAAAATAGACTCAACCAAAATGAACCGGTAAAGAGTCAAAACGAACAACAACAAACTCTATCTAAGAGCTCAAAACAATAGCAGACACGACACATAACTCATAATGTCGACATTTTGGTTCATTTATTCAACTTGAGGTGAAAAAATAAAGCACATGATATCAAATTTTAAACAACAACACAGATTCAACTATGTTCGAGAAGCAGGCTCAAGAAGGAAGAACAACAGAACAACACTTCGAATAAAGTAGCGAAGAACACCAACGAGTCTCAAAAGTTTTAACCCGATATTAGGACTAACTCATAGAGACGACTAAAAACATATATAACATATCGAAACATTATAAACTAAATGGCAGCTAATAGCCAACAAACACAGAATAGAAACTTTTCAAACATTAAGAAGTCATTTCGAGATAGAAGAAGAGACGGGAAGAATAAAAACAAAAAGAAAGACTTTACCTTTCTCCGGGCAGCGAACTAGAGAAGACGATGAGCTAGAATGAGCAGCAACTTCACACCAAAGGAGAATTCTGAGAACTTCAAACTCAAACAGTAAATCAAAATGTCCGAATCGACTTCGAACACAGACCCCTTCAGGAACTTGAGACTAGAAGACTGTATTCAACTTTCTTAAATGTGAAACCTCAGTTTTTCTTTTGCTTTCTCGCTACTTTCTTCAATATTTTTCTCCAACTCCAAACAGTGAATAATAAGGAATTATTTATAGAAGGGAAATTAGGATGAAAAACGGATAGGGACGAGGCCCATTAGAAATTCAAACTCGAAATCCCTTTCACCATTAAGGGAGACACTTTTTTCTAAAGTTTCAACCAATTTTGAAAAATGAAAGGGGTGATGGATGTCTCCGATTGATTCCATTGTCCTTGAGATGCTACGTGGAGCGATCTCACACTGGCAAGGACAAGACGCGGACTGGCAGGTGCTTTTTGCTGCTGAAATTGTACAATTTGGAGAGAGACGTTGGAGAAGAAAACAAAAATCGCATGATGCATCCAAGGCGTGAATTCGACGTGTATCTCCGTCTCATTGCTGCTGCTGAAATCGACGTCGTTTTTTTGCTGCTGATGCCCTTTTTGCTTGAGCGTGAAGACGCCGTTTGGCTTTGCTGTTTCTTCCTTGTGATCGCTGTGATGTTGAGGCGTTTGGACTGTTGGTCGTTTCTGTGTTTCTTTTGAGGAGAAAATGGTTTGGGCCGGATCGGGTTTAAAGAGTGGGCTGGGTTGATTGGAAATTGGGAAAAGAAAGGGTTGGCTGAAGGGATTAGATTGGGCCAGTCTGGATTGTTATGGGTTGCTGAAGGGGTTGAATTTGGCCCAAACTTTGGTCTTTTAATGTAGCTAACTAAATTAGCCAAATTGAATTGAAATTGGCCAATTGAGATTACAAACTTAACCAAATTGAATTCCATTCGCAAATTCGGCTAAAATCTAAATAAGATGAATTAATATAATTAGTTTAGGAGTTCTCAATCTTAACAAAATGACATAATTAATTCAACTATAAACCAAATAATTTTTAAAATTTACCATAATTTAAACTAAACTAAATTAATAAAATTAAAATCTCTTGATATGATTTTCGCAATGTTCATGAAATATACTAATTATATACAAAATTATATAAAACATATATATTACTTAAAAATTATAAAATTGATTAAAAGTAACTTGAGAAATATTTTGAGCCTTATAAAAACAAATTATTTCAAATCGTTTGGAATTAAAGAAGCTCGAACATTAATTCCTATCGTGGAGGGTCAAAATTGGGTGTCAACAACTATTTAGTGGCGACTTCCAAAAGTCGTTAAATAACATTTAATTATGGATTCACACGTATCTAGGATATATACACCGACTCTCTCGCTCGCATCTCTCATCTCTTGCTCCCCTTTCTTCCTCTCTCGCTCCCCTCTCTTCCTATGTTACGAAACCTTTATGGAATCCTCCGAAGGGAGTTGGGGGAGCATTACGTACAATTTCACTATTTTTAGAGTGAACTTTGGGAATTTAGAGACCAATTTACAGTAATTATGCGATTTTCTTAATTTTTTGTGTGTGTTATTCCATGAATAATTTGGTCATATGACTTCTGAACGATTTTCTTGCGAACCTTTATGGTACACTCCATAGGGAGTTGGTGGAGCAGTACCTACAGTCTCACCATTTTTAGAGTGATATGGCGGAGAAATAACTCCTAATATCCCAAAATATATCTGAAAAATGACAAGGCTTCACGTATTTCTCTCTCAACTCCCTAAGTTCCGTAATGAATTTGCTCAAAAATCGATCGTCAATCACATCACCAAAATATTCATAGGCTAATTGTGCCAACACAAACCCAATAGCATAGATGGAATTTGGAAAGATAATTATGTTGGGATTTTTTCTTCCTGTGGTGCTCGCTGTAGCGTACAATGATGAGCTATATATGTCTCCATCTTTTTTTATTCTATTTTTTATTTATTTGAAGTGATCGTTTGATAGGTGGTATAAGATATGATATATTTTAATTACACTTAAAATAAAATTTATCTCATAAATTGAGATATTTTATGAGATAATTAATTATATTACTATGTAGAAGACAAATTTATTTCATCATTATAAAATATATAATTTCAGAGCTAACTAATACTCCTAATTATTTATTCTGTATTTTATCTTAATATCGTTTTTTTTTTTGGAACCCCTTGAGCTTTTCCTCTTACAATTATTAGGGAGCAAACGTTTAAAAGGCTTGTAAAACACTGTTGTAATTGGTTGGTAGTGTCGGTGAGGAGACAACTAAGCAAATGGAGAAAGCAATGATAATCGTTTAAAAGGCTTGTAATACTCCCAATGGTTGCATATCATTTTATTAAGAATAAAAGGAGAATTTTAAAATTAAACTATTTTTAATTATAATAAAATGATATTCTTTTTTTGCAATAAAGTAAAGAGAGAAAAGTATCACATAAATAAAATAAAAGCAACTCTTCATTCACAATAAAGGGAAAATGGCAGAAGAAATGATGAACAACAAACAGATCATTCTAAAACATTATGTGGAAGGTTATCCTAAGGAATCTGATATGGAATTTAAGAATAGTATCATTAAATTGAATGTTCAACAAGGTTCTAATGTTGTTGTTTTGAAGAATATTTACCTGTCTTGTGACCCTTACATGCGTAACCGCATGAGCAAACTTGAGGGTAGCTATATTCAATCCTTCACTCCTGGTTATGTAAGTCTTTCAATAATTTTCTTCAATTTTTACTACCACACTTATGATTATTTAGTTGATATATTTTAAATAATTTTCGGCTTTTAATCTTCTTTTTAAAAATTTTGAAGGTGTTTGATAAAAAATAAAAGTGCATACTGAATAAATATAAAAATAAGTTAAAAGTTAAAAGTCGGGTATTCTCCATTCATGATCACTTTTAAGTTTTTGCTTATAAGCTACTTAAAACAAAGTCAATCTAAACAACCCCTGATCGTGGATCTGAGGAGGGTGGTGAGTACTAGCTTAATTTCTATCTTGTGGAGGTAGATAAATTATTTTCAAAAGACTTTCAAAATCAAGTTCAAATTTTGAGAGTCGAACTTGTTAATTTTGATTTGGATTTGGATATAAAATCTTTAAATTTTTTATAAATATTCAAGAACAATGTTAAAAATATTATAAATCATAACAATGGGATATAAAATCTTTAAATAGTGTAGACCTTGATTGTTTCAAATTTAACATTATTGGTGTGTTCAGTATATATACTTTTCATGAAAATATATAAGTGATTTTCTTACTTATTTTTTTGTCCGTAGCCTATTACAGGATATGGAGTGTCTAAAGTGTTGAAATATGGTGATTCAAATTTCCAAGAAGGTGACTTAGTTTGGGGAATGAATGGATGGGAGGAGTACAGTATTGTAACAACTACTCAAAGTATGTTTTAAAAAATCATGATGACATGGGATGTGCTCTTTATATATTATACAGGAATTGGTGTGTTGTTTTTCGTTGAAGTCTTACATTAGTTGGGGTCTCTCTATATATATTTGAAAAATATATATATCTATATATGAACCATGTTCATCCCTATTTGGGATCTTGGTCCAGGCGCTCCAGTTGGGCTTGGACTTGAAGGGAGTGCTAGAGTCCCACAGTGGTACTACAATAAAAACAACTTTTAGCGGCAATAAATTGACACATTAATAAAGAGTGCTAAAGTCTTTACCGACAGTAATTAAGTGTCATTAGATCCAATGTCGCTAAAGGCTTTAGGGGCATATACAAAGAGTGCTAATTGCCGCTAAAAATACATATTTAGTGGCAATTGATCTATTACCGTTAATTAATTGCCACTAAAGATCGTTTTTGATGTAGTGATGGTTGGTTGGGGAATGAACTGGTAATCTGCTTATATGGACTCGGACAATAATCTTCTACTCTTGCAGGGATGCCTGGGGTGACAGCTTATGCTGGTTTTTATGAGGTTTGCTCTCCTAAGAAAGGAGAAACTGTGTTTGTTTCAGCTGCTTCTGGAGCAGTTGGTCAACTTGTTGGACAATTTGCTAAGATGTTAGGTTGTTATGTTGTTGGTAGTGCTGGAAAAAAACAAAAGGCAAGTACTTAAACATTTCATTCTTGAATTTTATTAGAGGCTTATAAGTTATCTTACTTATCTTAATCATTGTTTTGTTAAATAATCTAGCTATCTCATCGATCTATTCATTATTATTATCAAAGGTTGATATGTTGAAGACCAAGTTTGGTTTTGATGAAGCTTTTAACTATAAAGAGGAACAGGATTTAGATGCAGCTTTGAAGAGGTAAGTAATCTTATAAATTCCCACAAGAAAACACTAACTAATATGGAAAAAAATAGTTTCCAGGATGAAGGTGTAGGCGGCGACTTCTTTTTTTAAAAAATTTGACGGTGTGTGCAGGGGAGGGGGGGGGGGGGGAGGATTGACCCCTACCATGTCTATAACATCCAAAAAGTTACAAAAGCAGAGGGGGACATGGACCTAACCTCTTGATAGTGAACAACGAGGATAAACTAAACAATCTACAGAAAGACTAAGATGACATAGACTTTCATACTATAAGCAAAATACATTGGTTCAACTAACAAAAAAAAAATTACATTTGTTGTATCTTCTACTTATGCTAAAGTTGCCACTTATCTAGTAGAAATAGTCCCTTCACCTCAGAAGAATTGAGTGTGGTGGATTGAACATTAAGGGCATATATGAAAAGATAGCTAATATAACGCTAAAGGTATATATGAACTGATAGTATAACAGAAAAGCAATACTAGACCTTTAATTTTCAATAATATAGGAGTAAATATGACCTTTTTTCGTATTGGTTTATTCTATTAGGTACTTCCCTGATGGAATTGACATTTACTTTGAGAATGTTGGAGGTAAAATGCTTGATGCAGTTCTTGTGAATATGAAACTTCATGGTCGTATTGCTGTGTGTGGAATGATTTCACAATACAACCTTGACAAGACTGAAGGAGTGCACAACTTGTTTTGCCTCATCGCGAAACGAATCCGTATGGAAGGATTTCTTGTTTTTGATTACTATCATCTTTATCCTAAATATCTTGAAATGATCATTCCACAAATAAAGGCTGGTAACATTGTGTATGTGGAAGACATAGCTGAAGGTTTTGAAAGTGCTCCTAGTGCTCTAGTTGGTCTCTTCTCTGGTCTCAATGTTGGAAAGCAAGTTGTGATGATTTCATGTGAATGAATGGATTTGGATCTTTTCCATTTTCTCTCAAGTTTTTACTTGAAAGGAAAGATATTGTGTCATGGTTAATTACTTAAATACACAAACATTTCTATCATGTATTTACTAATTCTCTGTATGGTTTGAAATAATTACTCATTAATTGATAGTTTCATACTAGATTTCAAGTCAGATATACCTAGGTACATGTATTTTTGCTACTAGATATATTTTGAAATGCAGATACATAGGAAGAGAGGGAGTGAGAGAGGCGAGAGGCAAGCGAAAGAGTTAGTGTATCCCAGATATATGCAAATTACACTAGATACATGTATCTGAGATATCATATACAATTCATAAACATTCTGAAATACGAATACCTAAGAAGAGAGGTGAGCGAGAGAGGGAGAGTGGGAGAGAGGCAAGCAATATAAGAGATATGAGTGAGAGAGTCAGTGTTTCTAGATACATATAAATTATGCTTGAATACAGTATATCAAAAATAAATTGGACCTAATTTTAATTCATATATCTAAGATACATATATTTGAAGGCATAATACATAAATGTACCCTTTAACTTTGCCTCATTTTACGTATATGTCCTCCAACTTTGGATATACATAAGTAGACATTTAAACTAGTATAAAGTCGAGCAAGTAAACACACGAGTCCTACATGGCACAATACTCGTAGGACAAAAAATGACATGTAGGATGTCATGTAGGACATGTGTGTCTATTTGTTCAACTTTATGCAAGTTTAACTTTCTAGTTGTGCACATCCAAAGTTGAAGGGCATAAATGTGATTTAAAGCCAAGTTAAATGACATATTTATGTATTATGCCTATATTTGAATGTGTCGCATACATGTGTTTGGGAACTGAAATCTGACACAAACAATAATTTCAAAGACGCACATAATTAGACTCTAAACTAAAGAGATTCTTATTGTTTGCCCTTGAACTTATTTAGGCAAATAAAAGGTCGGAAGAGATTTAAGATTGCGAGATTAATAATAATTTATATAATTAAATATATAATATAGTATTAATTATCTAAATCATAAAAAAGATTTATTTTGATTAGCCGGATCCAGATATATTCTTGGACAACTCTTGATTCACATAAATTAAAGTGAGAAATGGCAGAGGAAGTGATGAACAACAAACAGATCATTCTAAAACATTATGTGGAAGGTTACCCTAAGGAATCTGATATGGAATTTAAGAATAACAACGTTAAATTGAATGTTCCAGAAGGTTCCAATGTTGTTGTTTTGAAGAATCTATACTTGTCTTGTGACCCTTACATGCGTTCCCGCATGAGCAAACTTGAGGGTAGCTATGTTCAATTCCTTCACTCCTGGCTCTGTAAGTCGTTCACTTATTTTATTGAGTCGCCCTTATAAATAAGGATGTTGGATTTATCGATCTAAATTTTATGTTTCCTACGCCATTTATGATTATGATTTTTCCTTAATTAACATACACGCATTTCTTGTTATTATTGAAACAATTTACAAGTGAGTTTAAATTTCCCATGTAATTGTGTAGACCTTGGATGTTTTCTATTTAACATTATATATATAGGGGGTGTTTGGTAATGATGAGTATATTTTCTTAGAAAATGAATGACTTTCATATTTATTTTCTTATATTTAATATGCGTAAGTAAAAAATATTTGCGTATAATCTAGACAAATACTATGTGAGGTAGGCGTGTGGGATATATATTGTTTCCCGTGGGGATGAGAGTGTAGATAAAGTGTGTCAGAGAACGGGGAGGACACAATTGAAGTAGAATTTCACTTGTGAAACTTATTTTCCTACTTCCAGGATAACTTTTACGATATGAACATGAAAAATTACTGGGCATGCGAGTTTGATATAGCCCATTTGCTACCTTCGTGTCCGAGTTCTAAAAATCTCACTCAAAAGGTGTTGAGTTGGAATCCCATTCTAACTAAGGATTTTTGTGGTTCCGGAGGATCCAACTACATGAGAACCAGGAATGGAGGGCTTCACCCCCCCCCCCCCCCCTTCAGCCCGACTCTTTGGTCTTAAGAATGTTGGTTTTAAGAATGAGTCATTGCCCTTCTCCAACCCTGACTACCCAACCTGAGAGTGGACAGCTATGGTCGGTCTGTGACCTTTGGATGCCGAAGCTATCCTTGGGATGATCTCATAGTTCCTACGGGGTGGAGATGATGGGGTCGGTCCATGTATTTTCCTTCCTTTTCTTTTGTCGTATTTCGCTCAAAGGGTTGAAGGGAGATAGTGCATCAAGTTGTTCGCTAGGGCCAACTTGATCCTCTTCCCAGAGATCTCAGATGAGGGAACCCTGGGAGAGAAAAATGTTTCCTCCGCGCACCCTAATTCATTTTTCATTTCTTGATCAAGAACTCTTAGATGTTAGAAACATTGAGGATAACTGAACTTCATTCTCCCAACTGAATGTTTATTCCTTATGTATGATATGAATGGATTAACAATTTGTCCTATATGATAATGTTTCTCATAAGTACTTTTCTTTTGTGTTATGTTATAGCCTATCACAGGATGTGGAGTGGCTAAAGTTTTGAAGTCTGGTGATTCAAATTTCCAAGAAGGTGACTTAGTTTGGGGAATGACTGGATGGGAGGAGTATAGTATTGTAACTGCTACTCAGAGTGCTCTGTTTAAAATTCATGACAAGAATGTACCTCTTTCTTACTATACAGGAATCCTTGGTAAGTTGTTCTCTTCTCAGTATAATGACTGTTTTCGTGCATTGGTTCAGGATTGGACTGATGGTCTGCTTATATTTTTATAATCCATTGTTGTCTTATTGATGTCGCTTTCTATTCCATCAAAGACTTATATGTTAGAGTGAGTTAGCGTCCCACATGGGTTGGGGTCTACTTATATGGACTTGGAAAATTTTCTCATGTTAAACTAATTCTTTGGGGTTGAGTTAGACACAAGCCTCGTAACTTTACATGATATGTGAACCTTGTCCGTTCCTGTATGGGAAGGGAGTGTTAAGAGTTCACATTGGTTGATTGGAGAATGGACAGGTGATCTGCTTATATGGACTTGGATAATTATTGTTTTGCAGGAATGCCTGGGATGACAGCTTATGTTGGTTTTTATGAGATTTGCTCTCCGAAGAAGGGAGAAACTGTGTTTGTTTCAGCTGCTTCTGGAGCAGTTGGTCAGCTTGTTGGCCAATTTGCGAAGATGTTAGGTTGTTATGTTGTTGGTAGTGCTGGAACCAAAGAAAAGGTAAGTAGTACCTTAACGATGTTTATATTTCCATTGTTGAATCTGAATAATGGCAAAGCTGTATTGCTTATCGTAATCAACATTGTTGAATCTGTCTCTCTTTCTATTCATATTATTAAAGGTTGATCTGTTGAAGAACAAATTTGGTTTTGATGAAGCTTTTAACTACAAAGAGGAGAAGGATTTAGTTGCAGCTTTGAAGAGGTTAGTAATCTTATAACTTCTCCCTAGAAAGTACTAATAGGCCCGGTGTAGAGAAGCCGTTAGGATAGTGTTGGAAGAAGAAAGATTGTGTGGGGAGTTGACATCCCATTTTGGTTAAAACGGATGGTACTAACGGAGGAAGAACAAATATGAATCGTTTTTTGTAACGTTACGAGCATATATAGAAAAATAGTACTATAACATAGGCGTATATATGAACACAGGGGCAGAGTCAGGTAGTGGTGAGGGGTTTTGGAGATCTTTTTCAATAGTAATCCAGTAAAGTTATGACCCTTATTTGTATTTCTATTAGGTACTTTCCTAACGGAATTGACATATACTTTGAGAATGTCGGAGGGAAGATGCTTGATGCAGTTCTTGTGAATATGAAACTTCATGGTCGTATTGCTGTGTGTGGGATGATCTCACAGTACAACCTTGAGAAGACGGAAGGAGTGCACAACTTGTTCTGCCTCATCACAAAACGAATCCGGATGGAAGGATTTCTTGTTTCTGACCACTATCATCTCTACCCCAAGTATTTGGAAATGATCATTCCACAAATAAAAGGCGGTAGTGTTGTGTATGTGGAAGACATAGCTGAAGGTCTCGAAAACGCTCCCAAGGCTCTAGTTGGTCTCTTCTATGGTCACAATGTTGGAAAGCAAGTTGTTAAGGTTTCACGTGAATGAATGGATTCGACTCATTTCAATTTCCTTATCAAGTTCTTACTTGTGGTAAGAGACATGTGTTATGGTTAAAAAATAATGATTGAAATACATGAATATTTTGCGATATTGTATCTAAATCATGAAAACCTGAGGTTTGTAAAGCAATTATGATGAGACCAATGTTATATGAATGGTTGAACCCATCGGTCATCACCTAAAGTTGGCATCAACTTTCACTTAAACATCCAAATTATACTTTGTTCAAGTTTCAATTTGTCATTTTGACACTTTCTGTTGACATGACAAAGCGAGTGTGATACACTCATCAATGACGCGAAGGCTTACATTAAGCCATTTTTATTTTATTTTTCTCTTGTTCTTCTCCATTTCTCAAGCCATCACCTCCCACCACTTTTCCAAGCTTATTGATCCTTCAATAGAGGTTGAATTTTGAAGTTGTGATTTTGAAATTATTTAATATTGACGGAAAGTACAGTGCTAGCTAGCAATATTTTAATTTAATAATTATACCGGTTGGTATCTTAGGAATATAACATTTTAGCAATTCCATAGGTGATATCGAATCTATATATACTAAATATAGAGTTTGTGTTAGTATGAGTTCAATATATGTTACTATTTATATATATGATACTGATGAAATTTGGAGTCAATTAATTTTTTATATATTTTAATTTGTTAACTATATTATGAGTTATAGCGCGTTTTACGTAATTTTTTCATAATTTACGGTATGTTTTGTTTTAATTTGTGTAGCACAGAATGAATTTCGAGATCAACTAAATTTTTTTAGATATTTTAAGTTGTTAATTGTTGTGGTATATAGTAAGGTTTTCTTTTCTTACGTAATTTTCAAATTATATATTACTCCAATTGTCCTAATTTATGTAATACAAATGAAATCTCTATATGATATTTTGATATTTAAACTGTCATTTATTGTGATTTATAGTACATTTTACCTGATTTGTACATAATATATACTATTCCCTATGTCCCAAATTATTTGATATAGATGAAAAAAAAAATCCGTCTTCCTACTTTTTTTCCACATAGTATCTATCGTCCAATTGTTTTTTTTTTTAATTAATAACTTACAATATAGTGTATCAATGTTTCATATATCTATATAATATACACTTTTATAACAGCTCTTCATTCACATTAATAAAGTTAGAAATGGCAGAAGAAATGATGAACAACAAACAGATCATTCTAAAACATTATGTGGAAGGTTATCCTAAGGAATCTGATATGGAATTTAAGAATAACAACATTAAATTGAATGTTCCAGAAGGTTCTAATGTTGTTGTTTTGATGAATCTTTACTTGTCTTGTGACCCTTACATGCGTTCCCGCATGAAAAATCTTGAAGATAGCTATGTTGAATCCTTCACTCCTGGTTACGTAAGTGTTTCACCTATTTTATTGAGTCGCCATTGTGTTACGTGTATGATAAGTAGTTTTCTTTTGTGTTATATATATATATATATATATATATATAGCCTATCACAGGATGTGGTGTGGCTAAAGTTTTGAAGTCTGGTGATTCAAATTTTCAAGAAGGTGATTTAGTTTGGGGAATGATTGGATGGGAAGAATATAGTATTGTAACTCCTACTCAGAGTTTTCTATTTAAAATTCATGACAAGAATGTGCCTCTTTCCTATTATACAGGAATCCTTGGTGAGTTATTCTCTTTCTCAGTATAATAGACTGATGGTCTGCTTATATTTTTATAATCCTTTTTTATCTTAGCTTCTTGATGTTGTTTTCTATCAAATAGAGTACCATTTTACATCGTATTTGAACTACGTTATGTTCATCTCAATCCACGCTCCAGTTGGACCTAGATGTAAGGGGGTGTTATATTACCGTGTTAGAGTCCACATTGGCTTGTTGAGGAATGGATTGATGATCTGCTTACGCAATTGTTTTGTAGGGATGCCTGGGATAACAGCTTATGTTGGTTTTTATAATGTTTGTTCTCCGAAGAAGGGAGAAACTGTGTTTGTTTCATCTGCTTCTGGAGCAGTTGGTCAACTTGTTGGACAATTTGCAAAGATGTTAGGTTGTTATGTTGTTGGTAGTGCTGGAACCAAACAAAAGGTTGATATGTTGAAGAGCAAGTTTGGTTTTGATGAAGCTTTTAACTACAAAGAGGAGCAGGATTTAGATGCAGCTTTGAAGAGGTTAGTAGTTTTATAACTTCCCATTAGAAAACACTAACTAATATGGCAAAAGGATGGGACTAACGGAGGAAGGACGAATTTGAATCATTTTTATAACGTTAAGGACATATATGGACCGATAGTACTATAACATTAAGTGGTCATTTGGTAGCTGGCTAGAGTTATGGATGTATTACTAATACATGAATTATTAGTTACGAGACCCTCTTAATGAAAATCTTGTTTTTACTTCTTCATATTCTTTAACCCCCTTAATGAAAATCTTGGCTCCACCACTAATGTACTGATAGTATAACGGAGAGCAATATTAAACCTTTTTCAATAGTAAAGAGGTAAAAGAAGATGACTTTGAGGCGTGAGGAGTCATTTTCCTTAAAGAGATATTGCATGTGTATATAATAGTCATGTTCTTTCATGAATAGATATGTCTGTTGAGTTTAAGACCTCTATATATTACAAAATAACTAACAAATATGACCTTTTTTGTATCGGTTTATTCCTATTATAGGTACTTTTCTGATGGAATTGACATTTACTTCGATAATGTTGGAGGGAAGATGTTTGATGCAGTTCTTCTGAATATGAAGCTTCATGGTCGTATTGCTATGTGTGGGATGATTTCACAATACAACCTTAAGAAGACTGAAGGGGTGCACAACTTGCTCTGCCTCATCGCGAAACGAATCTGTATGAAAGGATTTATTGTTTCAGATCACTTTCGTCTCTACTCCAAGTATTTGGAAATGATCATTCCACAAATAAAAGGCGGTAACATTGTGTATGTGGAAGACATAGTTGAAGGTCTCGAAAATGCTCCCAAGGCTCTAGTTGGTCTGTTCTATGGTCGCAATGTTGGAAAGCAAGTTGTTATGGTTTCACGTGAATGAATGGATTCGACTCCTTTCAATTTCCTCAAGTTTTACTTGTACTAAAAGAAGTGTTTTGTGATATTGTATCTAAAACATGAAAAACTGAGTTTTGTAAAGCAATTATGATGAGAACAATGCTATATTATTTCATGGAATTGAAAACAGGACATCTAAAGAAAATCATATTATTGAGAAGAATGTTTTGCATAGTAATAGAAATATTTAAGGGAAACTTACCATATCCTACTAGTTTAGGAGTAAATTCCTTAGATGCACGCTAGTTTAAAATATTACGAATCTTACCAGAATTTGGGAAGGTGGTGGCATGTCTCTATGTTTTAGTTGTGCACACCCTTCTAATATCTCCTGTTGACGAAGGCAAACGTACAGGTAGGGGTGTTAAATGAGCGGGTTGGACTGAATTTTGAGAAGGTTTTTTGAGTTGAGTTGATAATAACTTGTTCAAAAGTTACTTGAGATGAAATGTACTAAACTAACTCAATCCATCGAATGTCTTATTAACTTTTAATTGTTTTATTTGTATTTTTATAAATTTTTAAAACCTAATAAAATTATTATGTTTCTTTTTTATGGTTATATAAAGGGTGGATCCAGCTTGGGGCTAGGAGTTCATCTGAACCAGATGAATCTCCTTCGACAGAAAATTAAAATCTGCATTTGAAACGGTCTACCAAATGAGCCTCGTGCAATTTGAATTTAGTCTAATTTTAATACAGATATTGAATACCGAACTAAAAACCGAAAAAAAAAAAGGTATGTATACACTGCCCAAACCATTGAATTTGTTAATCCAAAGTATCGTGTGTGGAATAATCACTTTTAATTAGAGCAGAGCTAGGAGCGCAAGAGATTCATTTGAATTCCTTTCATAGAAAAATTATTTGTTATGTATATACAGTATAAATGTGTGAGTTGATTTGCTTTTTCTATATATTTTGAATCACTTTAGCTAGTTAAAATTTTGACTCTGTCACTATAAGCGAAATCAAAATTTTGAATTTTAAAACGATAAGTTTAAGAATTAATAATTGTATTTTACATTTAATATGTATACATATTGATAAATTTATTCGATCGAAATTGTATCTGAACTTCTGCCTTCGCCTCTCCGCCAAACATTTTTTAAAGTGATTAAAGAAGATTGATTTGACATTAAGATGGAAAAGTACATGAATTTGCTAGGAAAATACACATTAGTTTCCTAATGACATCCACATCAAGTGATAATAAAATCACATAAATATCCAAAGATGTATGTCCTACTTATTTGACAAATCCATTGTATTTACCTCTATCTCATCTTTAAAAATGATTAGTTCTTGTCACTACCAACCAAATCAACAAAAGCTTGTACTTATCAATAACTAAAGCAAAGAGGTTTTAATTCTTAAGACCTTGTTTGTCGATACATCCTCGTCGTAATAAAAAAGATATTTAGTTATAATAGTTATTTTTACTATCAAAAATATTTTGTAATAATTGAGTTAATATTATTATATTCAAAATCGCTAAAATCTTTAATAATATTTATATAAAGTATTTAGTGAAAGCTAAGTGTTTGTTTATCAAACTAGTCTACCATTTTATTAGAAATTTTCAAGTGTTTTTAATTATGCTTTCATTCAAAATACAACTTCACTTTTCAAAATATCCTATTTCTACGTAACTTTAACACTAATTACTTTTTTTTTTTTCAAATGTCAATCGATTATCCAAACGTGTACTAAATTTTACAACTAGTCAAATTCTTACTTTCCTCTGTCCCTAATTACTTGTCCACTTTTGAATTAACACACCTATTAAGAAAACAATAATTGATATAGTGAGTTTACCATTTTACTCCTATTAATTATGAAGTTGATGAATTAAAAACTAGTTCTACAATTTTCAAAGTAAGTAAATGAGGGCATAATAGGTAAAAAAAAATTGTCTTTTCTTGATTTGTCAAAATGAACAAGTAATTAGAGACAACTAAAAAAGAAAATATGGACAAGTAATTAGGGACATAGGGAGTATAAAATATATAACCTTAGAATTACAAAATTAGAAAATGAAGAGGTAAGAGTATTGTTTTAATAGGGAACAAATGGAATTAGTCTTGAAACTTATCTTAGCGTGAGTTCAAGTCTCTCATTGATAAAAGGTCAAATAATATTTAAAAAATTATCATTGTTCGCTAGTTTCACACTATAACTATTAATTATTTTCTTTTTCTACATTAACTATTATAATCTATGTCAAACACACCACGAAATTTATTAGGCTAACTAATAGTTGTTTTTTTCTACCTAAGATATCATCATCTACTCAATTAGGTGTTATGTTCAATACATAGATGATGATAATTCAGATAGGAAAAGAGAAATAACTGATAATTAAAATGTGAAATTCATGAAAAATAATCGTTCAAATATATTTTTCACCGTTATCGCTAAAATTAATGTTTTAGAGAAGTGAATATTGGTTCATCCTGTGCTAGTTTTATGATTTCAACTATTCAATTGGGAATATGCTACATTATGCTAGCTTCTTTTCAAGACTAAACTACAAATCTTATATAGTAGTTATAAGCACCAAGATATTAATGATTCACATAATTTAGTATAAGAAAATGCATATTAGCCCAATCAGACAGCATAATCTATCATTCAACACCATATTGAGGCACCAATAAAATGATGAGTTGACTTATACACGCATATTATCCAATGAAAATGATATTCAGTCAATTTAACATTGAGCTATGTTTTAAATTTTCGATACAAAGGAAGTGAAAGTTCAGGTAGGTAAAGAAACAATAGATAGTTAAAGTATGAAACTCGTAAAAAAAGTGATAGTTTGAGTGTGTTTTTTACCAGTAACACTTAAAAGAAAAATGTTAGGCCATTGGAGTTGACTTGATTTTCCAACTAACACAACAATAATTGGAAGAGCCAATGGTGCTTAGCACATAAAAAAAATATTAGAGTCTTCTAGAGGAGAAATGTGGACCTATTTTTTATAATAAGATTCGAATAATATTTGATCATATTTCAATAACATACTCGATATTCAATAAAAATATACTTATATATATATATACCATACCATATAACTTCCAAGATTTGCTTAGGAAAAAAAACAAAAATTCTGTTTTCTAATGCACAATTAATATATGGCTGCTGAAGAACTACTACTCCTCAAACTCTTTGATACTTGCTGGTTTGAACAAGAAATATTATTTACCAACACACATAAATTCAAGAAACTATTTCAAGAAAATCCTCATGAAATTCAAGAATCATCAAATCTCTTAGGTCGATCACAAAGTGATTACTCTTCAAAAATATCGTCAGATGCATGTCAGATCATTCAAAAGGAGAACATTTTTAAAGGATCAGATACAAGCCCGAGTTTTAGTAGTCAACTTGGGAACTCTCCAACTTCTGTTATTATCACACATAACAGAGTTGCAGAAGAAGTAAAAATAAAGGCTAGAAAAGGAGTTAAGGGGATTATTCGAATTCGGAGAAGCTCATCAGAGCTTGAACTTGAGGAATTAAAGGGGTTTATGGATTTGGGATTTGAGTTTAGTGAAGAAGATAAGAATTCAAGTTTGGTTACAATTGTTCCTGGATTGGAGAAATGGGGAATTGTTGATGAAAAAGTTGAAAATATTAAAAAGAAGGATATTGTTCATAAAAGGCCTTATCTTTCTGAAGCATGGGAGATTCTTGAAAAAAGAAAAATGAGTAAGAAATTGTTGAAATGGAGATTTCCATCTATGAACAATGATATGAATATGAAACATAATCTTAGATTTTGGGCTCAGACTGTTGCATCAACTTTCAAATGAAAAAACATAAACATTGTTTGTGCTTCTTTCTATGATTTCATCATTTGCTTCTTTTTGTTTGTTTGTAGTTTGCTTCACATTTTGTGGCCTAATTTAGCTTGTTGCAAATATAAATATAGCTTGATTCTTTCATCAAGTTTTCTTGTCCAAAGATTCTCTAGACTACTCAAGTCTTGTATAATTGTGGTGTATATGGTTATCTTTCTTGCATCTTGACTAATTTTACGAGATATAGTTCATCTCTCATCAGCAATAGGTATCAGGTAATTCCGCCACTAAGGCTAGGATGGGTGGAAAGAAACCACCTAGCTAGTATTTTTGTTTCTGTTGAAATTTGAACATGATAAATCATGATTTTCAGCCTACTTCATTGATTACTAGGTGTTACCCTTGGGTGTTACTTATATCTTGTATCTTGATGATTACTATAGAAAACCCGTCAAAGTTCAAAGTTGAATGGCCATTGCTGTTGGGTTAAAACAATTCAAAAATATTCTTAATCTGATGTAATATTATCTGTTTTAAATCGAATCAGCACGGCTTCCCAAAAAAGCCTTCACATTGTTAGGAGTATCAAGTACCTAATAAGTAGCTTTTTCTATTTCTCACGTGGAACTTTGTTCATAAATACCTAAGAAAATCTCCCTCTTGAACTACGTTCTATATGGTCCATCATTGTTCAGAGGCTAATTTGAAGATTAACTGCGTGCCACCATATCAATCGAGTATTTATGGCCATTAAAAAATCATTGGCTTACGGGCGAAAATAGCAAGTGGCCCGTAAATGGCCAAAGGCACTAAGTTTGTCGGTCAGTCAAAGTGACTCAATGATACTCTTAACATATATACTATTAATGATATTGTCTGCTTTGAACTTCGTTCATGCACAACTTCTTCGAAAGACCTTACATCATTTTAAGGTAAGTGCTTCTTTTTGTTTTCTATTTTCGACTTCATTTACACACTCAACCACTATTGCATCTTCCCTCATGGAACATCCAAAAAAGGTGGAACTTCCTGCTTCTGAATTTGAAAGTTGAAATTGATGTATTATATTAGGACATAAATGAATTATTCATATCAACAATTTTTAAAGAACGAAGGAAAAATCATCTTTTGTGCTATATAAATTTAAGTTATATGCATTGATAATGGAGTATAACTTTTTGTTATATTATTAATATAATTTAACTGATTATATCCAAGTCATTACTCTTAAATTTATTACTCTTCAAATATTGAAACTTTTATAGATAGTCAACAAGCACTTTGCAAGATTTTGGTTTGAAGCTCATATTATTATAATTAAACCAACCCCCAAAAATCCAAAAATGTAAAAGTGACAAACGAGCAACTTACAAGGAATACCACTAAGAAAAAGATTTGGTGACGTTATTATAAGCAAATTAAATCACTATGTGAGTACATAAAAAAGTGAATTATTTGCTGCCTCAACAACCCGGGCACTAGAAAATTAATTTCTTATTAGTTGATAATCACAATATTCCAACTAGTCCAAGCACTCTCAGACAAATTCAAATTTGATAATTAACTATATAAACTCAACAATAGCCTACTATACAAATCTCTAAGATAGAGAGGTAGGTAACCAATATATACTTTAACTAGAGAAAATATCTCATATAATATGTTTTGTAGAGTCAATGTAGCAATATATACCGTAAAATAAATGAAAAAAATACAACTAGAATATTTTTATTAGTTTGATTAGTTAGACTTGATAAAAACTGATGTGTTCTGCTTCTTATAGAATTGCACAACAGGAAACTAACATAAAAAGGATATATTATGATTGAATTGGTCTCATAAACCAAAATGAAAACAAGCATACTGTGCCAAATAACAGCAACTCTTGAAAACTATTCAACTCTAGGGAGTAATTAGATGTTGGTCTACAAAATGCATAAAGATAAACTTGCTATCAGATAAACTGATCCAGCAGTCAGCTCTCGGCTTACTGGATGTTTGAGGACTTGTTAAGGATAACACCTTCATATTTGACCTGGAACCACTTCATTGAGTCCTCCTTTGTGACCCTGTGTTGGATACCAACCCGAGACTTGCACCTACGACGTCTGGCAACACGGTATCCTGGGCGTTCCAGGACAACATAGAAATCCATACCGTAGATACCAGTTGAAGGATCATACCTTTAACACAAAGGAATAGTATGTCAATGAATTATAAGAGCACAACAATCCGAAGATACTAACATCATGACCAGCTGATATAACCTCCTAGCCTCATATAGTAAACATTTTTCAAGGTAAGAACTATTCCCTGTAAACTCATGGAAGAAGCAACTACACTTCTAGAAGATGATCAACCGGTAAATATGTGAACACGCATGAGTAATTGTTTTGGCATAATAAAAGCTAGCAGCAGCTCCTAAGCTAAATATGTAGGATTAAAAAGTAGTCGGAATAACGAATTAAAAGCAAGATCTCAACAACATGCTTACTTGATTCCAAGATCAATGTGCTCCTGGATACCAAATCCAAAGCATCCAGTTTCACTGAAGTTCCTTCTCAACAACTCATACTCCTTGACCTTCAATCCACTCTCAAGGAGCTGCATAGCTTTTTCCCCTCTGACAGTGACGTAACAGGCAATCTTTTCATTACGCCTGATTCCAAAGGACCGTACAGTATACCTAGCTGTCAATGGGAATAAAGAAAGCACATGAAAACATGAAACAGGAAGCAATGCAAAATTAGATGATGTGTAATAAGTTAAAAGACAAACAACACCAAACCATACATTTCATGGATAATTGCATTAAACATGAGTACAAAGTACCCAATATCAATGTAATACAAATGAGGAACAATATGCATAACTTGTAGCACCAAGTTAAGCAAGTTTCAATTATTTCAAATTGTTACACAAACTTGACCAACTAAGAGCACTCATAAATTCATACTAAATTCAGATTTCTTAGAAACTCTTTTTTTCCTAGTTGCGCCTTAAGCTCGTTATCTATATTCCTACAGAAACAAATTAAATCCAAACTTCAACAAATCACCAGAATCAAACAGCTCCAACACTAATAGTGAGACTCCATATATAAGCAAAGATTCATTCTTTGACACAAACAAAGCTCGAAGAACCGAAAAGCATGTTAGATAAAATGTGCATAAGAAACTGAAACCAGTCATAACATACAAAATCAAATAACAATAAAACAAACAGCAGAATGCAATTCAAAAGCATACCTTTGGAGAAAACAGGACTTTGTCCACTGAGTTGCTCCAAGACCTAAAAATACAAAAAAAAAAAAAAAAAAAACACATTCAATTAACTATCTACACCTCGATCCTAAAACCAATCCAAATCTTATTCAGCTCTATTCAGATTCATTTCACTCTAATACTAATTCATCTTTTACAGCAAATTAGGGATTCACACCTTTGCAGCTCTAGTGAGACGATCTCCACTTTCACCAACGGAGATATTGAGTACGAGCTTCTGGACTTTGATATCCCTCATTGGATTGCTCAATTTCTTCTCTGAAGCCTAATCACAAAAAAAAAATAAAAAAAATAAAAAAAATCAGAGAGTACATTAGATTTCAAATACTCATATATAAAAAAGTAACAACATTCCTCGAAAATGGAAGGCATAGAGAGATACCATGGCGGCAGGAGTTTAGGGTTCACACAGAGAGAGAGGAAGAAGAGAAGAGTGAGAGAAACCCTAATTTGATCCAACTGTATATATATGTGTTGTGTGTATTATAATTGGAGCTGCGCTGTTTTGCTTATTTCTGAACCTAGGGGTATTTTCGGAATGAGGGTTAAGTTTATGCTCATTGGATTGCATTTTGTATTGTACTCTATGCATGAACCTTTCCTTCTTCTTTTTATGGGTACCAAAGATAAAATACAAATGAGTATTTATTTATTTCAAATTTCCTTTGGAATTTAGAAAACATTCAATATTTTTGTTTTCATTTTCATCATATTTTTTAAGAAAAGTACATCATATTGTTTGCAAAACCTATAACTAAACACAACTTTAGTTTGTAATAATGTGTAGTAGCTTGTATATGAGATCTAATCTATGGTAGAAGTTGTAGTAGCTTATTATGTGACTTATCTATTTTGTGATACTAATTTTTTTAAATAAATTTGATTGTCTATTTTAAATAAATTAGTCAGGTAGCAGGAGAAATGGAGAAAATCATATAAAAAAACACTCAATGCGCGATTTTAATTTAGTTGTACGAGTAGTGAAGAAAAATGAAGTATAGATTTAGTTGGTTGTTGACTGACGGAAAGCATGGGAGAAAGGAGAAAGTTTTTAAGCTCACTGACTAGGGTTGTTTTTAAGCTCGCTGACTAGGGTTGAGAGCTAATTTCAGTCTTCGAGACCCCCCTTTAGAGATTGGGTCGACTTTGTTGTGGTGGTAATTGTAAGACTCCAATATGAATTCCGCACACCAAATTGAAAAAAACAAAAAAAAAACTCCAATTTTAATTCTATACTATAAAAAAAAACATACCAAATAACTACCGTTAATTTTCATGTACATGGACATTGCTAATGTAATTCAAGAAAAAAAATCTCGACAACTTCAGCTTGATAAATTAAACCTTATAAGATAATTTCACGACTCTTAACTAATTAATTCTTCATTTTTTTTTAACTTCAATTACCTTGATTAAAGCTGTTCTTCACTCTACAGTGTCATTTTAAAAATTTATGTGGATATTGTAACACTGAATTAATTGTGCATACATCATGACTAAATAAGGTGCGCCAAAGGGCGATGTGAGCATAGAAAATGCAATTACAATAAAAAGACTTCGGAATATTATTAAATTACAAATAACAAAACAACAGAGACGATCAAAACAACCATTACAAAAGGAAATTAAACTTAACACTTACACAACATTATTTCCATCCAAAATATAAAAACCCAAACTGATTTTAAGTTCTAGCACTTTCTTTCGTTTCTTGTGCTTTGCTCTGTATTGCTTGTCCAGCCTCCTTCGTCTTTTGTCCCACTTGCGCCGCCGCTTCTGCTGCTCGTTCCTGAATCCGCCTTTTCGTGTAATCCAACTGCTCCATCGTCGTCCTCCCTTGTTTGAAGTAATTCACAATCCACGATAGTGATGATAAACCCGTCAATCCAAATGCACCTATATATCAGAGACGGAATCAGAATTTTCACTTTCAGAATTATACTCTTAGTCAAAATCTGAGTCTAAGCTATTGAGTTCTACCAAATCCATTATAGTCCAAAAAAAAAACCTAAAACTTGTCCAAATTCACCAGCAAACTTAAAATGCTCCGCTCTCAAAATTTGAACTATATACCATTAACAATTCAAAATATTAGAAAAATCATGTCTAAAAGAAACGCATCTACACATAAATTGAAACAGAAAGAGTAAATTGACCTGAAGTTAAGAACCCAGCGACGGCTAGCGCAACGGTAATAGCAGCGGGTACGAGGACGGGGCTAAAGAGTAGAAAAACGGGGGTAGCAACAGCAAGCCCAACAATAGTCCCAAGAAGAGTAAGCCCGGTAAGTCCGAGAAGAATCCCGCCAACGGGAACAAGCGTAACAACAGCTAGAATTTGGCTAGTTGAAGGACCTTTTGAAGGAAGAAGTGTGGCCATACCACCTTCATAACGGCTTGAAGGATGAACTTGAACTTGATGTGGATATTGAGTACGATCAGCCATAGTTGATGATACAAATAATGATGATGAATAAGAGAAATTTTGTGTTGTGTAGTAGTAAAAGAGATAGATGATTTTTTTTTTGTAAGAGGGATTATTGATGAGGTGTTAGTTTTAAAGGAGTGGAGAAAAGGTACGTGTTACAATGTTAGAGTAATAGGCTTGCATGAATAACATGTTGCACTATAGTGTAAGTATATACATAAATATAATTTTATATATATATATATATACACACTAATATATAATATAGTAAGATGAGAGAAAAGTGATGAAAAAAGTGTTGCTAGCTGGCGACACTTTAAAGTTTGGTAGATTTTAAAAGCTAATTTTGCTACCTCATTTGTCTTATTAGTTTTTCTATTTAATGTGTGGTATTTGTATAGAAGTCTGATTATTGTGATATTTTCAATGTCGATGTTTTTTTTAGTTCGTATTTAGAAAAATGACATCTAGTACTTTTTTAATTTTAATTTATCATGTGGCATATTTAAAATTTAGTATTTTTTATTTAATTTTAATTTAAGATTATAAAATTTTAAATATTTTATATTTTTTAAATTTTGTGTCAAGTTAAAATGAATTAAATAAATTAAAATAAGTGGAATATTTTATTAAAATAAGTGGAATATTTTATTTGTGTGATATATTTTGAAATGGGAGGGAATTATAAACGTGAGAACTAAATTCTCATCAATTAAGATGCTCCGGCTCTTCTATCATATTTGGTTGTTTGAATTCAGACACAATTTTATAAAAAATAAAATTTACAAATTTGAAAATTACGTTTAAAAAACATACAAGTCATTCACAATAATAAACTTGAAAGAAAAATTGATAGTTTGATATTTTAATAAATAATTAATGATAATTCAGATAAGATCGCATCTGATAATTTTAGGTAAAAAATATAAAAATATAATGAAAATCATCATAAAAAAAAATATTGCAAAGTCATAAAAAAAAATCATCATAATTAAAAAGTACTAAATCATGCTAAAAAAAGTTTAATAAGTATTAGTTACATTACTAAATATTTAAAATTAAAATTAGATATATTTTTTTTATTAAAAAAACAATATAAAAAAAAAGAAATAATTAATATTATTATTGTTTTTTCTTATATCAATTTTTTTTTTTTTTTTTTTTTAATTTTTTTTTTTTTTTTTTAATTTATATTATCAAAATAATATATTAAAAGATAAAAACTATGAAAAGTATAAGAAATATTTTTAAATTATATCAAAAGTAAATATTTTTTATATAAAATAAAATATTTAATTTTAGGTATGAAACATGAAAAATTGAAATATGTTAAATGTGTTTTTAATCACTAACTCTTATACATGTAATATATATAATACTAGACACAAGTGCTCGTGCTAGCACAGGTCTAATATCTGTTATTTTTTTGTCTCACTTTATGTGATATAGATAAAATTTAGAGAGTCAGTTAAATTTTAATATGATTTTAAAATATTTTAAGTTGTTAATTGTTGTAATTTATAGTATTTTTACATAATTTTCAAATAATATATGTTACTTTCCCCATCCCAATATATGTAGCACAAATAGAATTTCAAGAGTCAATATGTTGTTAATTATTGAGATTTTCAATCCTTTTTACGTAGTTTTCAAATTAAATAATACATGTTACTTCTTTTGTCCCATTTTATGTGACACAAATAGATTAGTTTTATGAATCAATCAAATTTTTTATAAGCAATTGAATTTTTTATATGTTTTTTAAAAATTTTCAAGTTCTCAATTATCATCATTTATAGTATTTCTACACAATTTTTAAATATATAAAATAATTTAAAAAATAAGATAAACAAATTAAAACGGAGAGAAAAAGTAGACAAAAGTGAAGTGTGGAACCACTCAGGTGAAGCAGGCATGTCGACCGCCACTTGTGGTTATCCACGCTTATAGTTAAGTATTTTAAATATATAAAATTATTAAAAAATAACATAAACAAATTAAAACGGAGGGAAAAAGTAGACAAAAGTAGTAGAAGTGTGAAACCACACCGGTAAAGCAGGCATGTCGACCGCCTCCTGTGTGATTATCCACACTTAGGCACTTATAGTTAAGTAGTAGATATATACATATAATGTATATGTATAATATATACAGCCAAATGTATAGTATGTACTTGTATCACATTTAGTAAGCAGACAATCGAAATGTATATCCACATAAATTTCCCATTTTTCACTTCAAAACACACTCATTACATGGGAAATTTGTTTTCGTTTGCATTATGGCATATATGGCTCACTAGATATTACAACGTTCACAACAATATACTAAATATTTATAAATATTTGATCGTAAATTCAATTATTATTATATATAATCCGTTGATTATTATAAAACTTCATAAACTTACGTCTAGCAGCCCCACCATCTAACAAAAGTCACATCTATTTTATCAACAAAACAAGTGTGTAGCTATAGTATACTATTCTATCTTATAACATGTGGAGGAAAATAGAACAACTTTCTTCTTAAATCCTTACTTGTTACATTATCTTTTTCTACACAAAGTAAACTTCACTCTCAAATTGAAACAAACTAGTTATCATCTAAAATGGAAAAAGAGCCAACATGGCATGAACTTTTAGGAAGCAAAGATTGGGATGGCCTTCTTCAACCTCTAAATCTCTCTCTCCGGCGTCTAATTCTCCGGTGCGGTGACTTTTGTCAAGCTACTTACGATGCTTTCAACAATGACCAAAATTCCAAGTATTGTGGCACGAGTCGTTATGGTAAAAGTTCATTTTTTGACAGAGTCATGTTAGAATCCTCTACCGATTATAAAATCTATTGCTTCCTCTATGCTACTGCTAAAATAGGCGCACTTGAAGCCATTTTCCTCCACTCTCAGTCTCGCGAGTCGTGGGACAGAGAGTCTAATTGGATTGGCTATATTGCCGTTACGACTGATGAAGTTAGTCGTAAACTAGGACGTAGGGAAGTGTACGTTGTGTTTCGTGGCACGGCTAGGAGTTATGAATGGGTCAATGTTTTAGGTGCTCGTCCTGATTCAGCTGACTCCCTGCTTCATCCTAAGTCTCTCCAAAAAGGCGTTAACAACAAGAACGATGAGGATGAGGATGAGGACGAGGATGAGGACGAGAACGAGGTCAAAGTAATGGACGGGTGGCTTAAGATTTACGTCTCAAGTAGCTCGAAATCGCCCTTCACAAGACTAAGTGCAAGAGAACAACTTCAAGCAAAGATTCAAAAGTTAAGAAATGAGTATAAAGATGAGAATTTGAGTATAACTTTTACTGGGCATAGTCTTGGTGCTAGCCTAGCTGTTTTAGCATCATTTGATGTGGTTGAAAATGGTGTCCCAGTTGATATTCCAGTATCTGCAATTGTATTTGGTAGTCCACAAGTTGGGAACAAGGCATTCAATGAAAGAATCAAGAAATTCTCAAACTTGAATATCTTACATGTTAAGAACAAGATTGATCTCATTCCCCTTTACCCAAGTGCTCTATTTGGGTATGTGAATTCAGGTATTGAAGGAAATATCATTACAATTTTGAGTTGATTTCTCATATCGTCACTCAACTAACAGTTATTATATCAGAAAGTCACTTTCTTTGTTGAAAAAATTTGAATCAAGAAGAAAAACAACTTTCTAAGATAATAGTAGTTGAGTGACCATATGAGAAATCAGCCCTTACAATTCTCTACTATTTTTATGCTATAAGAGAGTAGGTTAAGGTACATATGTTTATACTGGTGCAGACTGCAGAATATACTCAATTAGAATTGAAAAAATATTTCTAGATAAATTTGACCATAAATCTTATGTAGACATGAATAAAATAAATCCTAAATAAATAAGATTTCCTACAACTTTGAATGATTCTTCAACAGGTATAGATCTAGTCATCGATAGCAGAAAGTCTCCGAGTTTAAAGGATTCACAAGACGCGGGCGATTGGCACAACTTGCAGGGGATGTTACATGTTGTGGCGGGATGGAACGGGGAAGATACCAAGTTTGAGTTGAAAGTGAAGAGGAGTGTAGCTTTGGTGAACAAGTCATCTTCATTGTTGAAAGATGAGTACTTGATTCCAGGGTCGTGGTGGGTTGAGAAGAATAGAGGAATGGTTCGTGATAAAAATGGAGAGTGGATTTTGGCACCACCTTCAGATGAAGACCTTCCAGTCCCTGAGTATTGATTTTTTGGGTATGGGGAGTTTGTTCACTTTGCAATTATTTTTGTTTGTTGATATTGCTTTGGTCTTGTCAAATGTGAATGTATACAATGTGTCTAGCAAAACATTGTATATATATTTTCACCAATCTAATATTTGTACTAGTGTTGGAAGCACTACAAGATTGATTCTCGTAATAATAAAATAATAAAGTTGTGTTTGTATGATATATTGGTCATGGTTCGAACCATAGAAGCAGTCATTAATGTTTATATTAGGATAGATTGTCAACATTACACCTTAATCTATGTTATTCTATGTCTATTTCATCTCTAAATTACTCTCAAATTAATCTAGTTTAAAAACCAAAATCCGAACAGGCTGATTACACATGTCACTGAATGAGGGTGAAACTAACTAGGTTATGAACACAATACAAAAGAATGCAAGTTTTTTGTCATTGGAAAAAAGAAGAGTACAACCACTTAAATATTGAAACAACCATAGATGCTCCTTGATCAAATAATTAAAAGAAAGCAGATGTTGGCACGATTTTTCACTTAGACACCTCAAGTAAGCCTAGTACATTTTAAACACTCGTATAGTATGTGTGCTATACGAATTTTGAGTGTGTGAATTCCTTTTCTTTCCTTTTTTTGGAAAATATGATCAATCCTTCTTCTTCCTCACTCTTTCCCTGTCACCTTCCACCACACAAATTTTCTAAAATGTGCAAAGCAGCCTCATGAATAAGAACTACTGCACTGTCAAAATATGTAATTTTGGGCTCTCAAGAATAGTGACAGATGCACTTGAGTGAGACTCTACATCAGTTGGAACTCCAAGATGGATGGCCACAAGTTAGGTTGTACGTACCGTTTTCGATGAGATATCAAGATTAAACGTACCTGAAGGACCTTTGGTAAATCAATTGCAGTCATGTTGATCCCAGAGGCCTATGTAGACTCAAATTCATTTATTTTCTCCTGTGTTCTGTCGTTTATCTTTTGTATGCAGACTTCTGAACCAAGCTGAATGAAAGACAGTTGGAGGAAGTTCTCACATGACAGCAAGACTGAACACTCACTCTACGGGTGAAATCTCGTTCATTTCAGAGATGCACAGGATTAGAAGCATAATATAAAAATGCTCTTCCTTTGCGGATCAAAAGTAGAGTTCATACATCGATTTCACTCGAATTACACCCAAAGTTGTCAATATTTTTTGTTCAAAATGCGTAATTTAACTGATGTATAAAACTATACAGAAGATCTGGATATTAAATATGACAACACTACTATCCCATGAATATAATCTATGACAACTGGGCATAGGGAAGTTGCATAACAGTACCTGTTCCTTGAATGAATCAGGAATAAAACCAAGGGCAATTAGATAATGGAAAATTGAACAATGTAATATGTTCCTTGCATCAATCACAAATCTGTCGTCTGTTTAGAGCCGCTTCAAAGCGGCTCAAGGAGTCTGACCTCATTTCTGTACTCATGTCATTCTCTGGTGCCGGATAGTAATCTTCTCTCAGCTGAACATCTCGTAGGTCTGGGATTCTAAGCAGGAACATCATGAAATGTTCATGTGCCGTTCCATGGATGAACAACTTTCTGAGTGTGATGCATTCTTGGAGCAGCCCAGCTGCTGGCAGGGATAGACTCCTTTGATTAACATCCCTATCTTGTGGTGGCCAGTAATCAAGCTCCTTGAGATTCAAAGTTCCAATACCAAAGAGATAAAACCGTTCCCACAAGCTCAAATCCATCTGCCCCGACGGGGCAGTGTGTGCGTAACCTATGATATCTCCACAATCCAAATGCATCTTCACAAGTTTATGGTACCGCGAAAGGGTGCTCAGCCCAAATGCCCTCTCTGAAGGTTTTGACCATAGCCTGCTATCTCCTTCCACTCTAATCTTGATCTCCTCCAAGTTAGGACAATGTTCAAGACCTGCAGCTGCTAAAGGAGTTAAAAGATCACCGACACCAATCCAAAGTGAGAGATATTGCAGCCGGTCCCATGTCCGTCCACCAAAACCATTCCCATGGCCATTGTCTTCCATGCAAACCCTATTAAGATCATAATCGTACTTGCATCGTTTATTCCTGTTAAACATGATATCATCATCCATGGATCCAAATGTGTCCCCAAATCCATTACCATGAGTTGATGCCTCACCTCCATTGGTCTTATTGAGATCAAACCCGTATTCAACACCATTAAGATTTTCAATTTCTTCAACACTATCCCACACGCAATCAATATGGAGCCTCTGGATACTTTCTTGTATTGGTTCCAATGCTTTCAACGAGGAAGAGGCTCCAAGATTCTTGCAGCAAGATATCCTGACATCAACCAGACTTTTCCAGAGCAAAGAAGCTAGCGTCCTCATTCCTCTCATCGTGATCTTTTTACAACTTTGAATCTCAAACTTGGCTAATCTTGAACACCCTCTACCAATCGCTATCAAACCCATATCATCCAAATCACCAACATTTCTAATCGACAATGATTTAAGCCCCTGACAAAGCGCAACTCCATCCAACTTAGACCCGATTGGCATAGAAACGCCATGAAATTGCCCCAACTTCAAAGATCTCAACTTGGGACATTTCGTGTTCAGTATTTCCAGAGCAGGACCACTATCTCTAACATTATTACAAACATCTAATACAAGCTCTTCAAGTAAGGAAAGACCCGAAAATACCTCAATCAAAGTTGAAACACTAAATTTCGCATCATCTGTCGTAAACCCCTCCTCATCTGGATCAGCCCTGCAATTAGACAAAGTAGACGTATCTGCTAAATGAAGCACTGTTAATTTGGGGCAATTGGTAGATATACAAACCAAAGCTTCATCCCCAACAAACCCAATGTACATAGGATCAAACATACAAGCAATTTTCAACTCTTTCAAATTAGGACAACATTTCGTTATTACTCTAATCTCATCCGTCTTAAAACCTTCAGAAAACGAAGCATTCATCAGATTGAACACTGTTAGATTACCAGCTACAAGAGGATTCAATTCAAGAGCTGGAGGAATATCATCAGTCCAACAGTAAAAAGTAGATAAATCAAGCGAACCCAATTGCGGGCATCCTTGAAACAACAAGTTGAATTCATCCCCACTAGCTAATTGAGGCCTCTGATGCCAACGAACAAGCTTAATATACTTAAGGTGAGGCCACTGAACTGGCAAAAACTGGAGGGTATGTGGGCTTCGTGCATAGACAATGAGCGAAGTAACTATAGGAAACGCGTGGCGGAGGAGGTGTGCGATGAGGACGGAATCAGCATCGTCGCCACCGTCGCTAGAGGCGGCGCGTGGAGATAGGAGGGGATGTCCCCAAGGAGAAACGAGTGAGAGGTCGAGATGGGTAACAGATCGGAAGCAAGTAGGTAACATGAAAAGGTCACGGATGTTACCACGGAGGGTGAGTGAAGTTCTCGTGGCTCGTTCAAGGACGAGCCATTTCCGGCAGACAAGTGCGGTGGCGTTCCGGCTGCGGACGTCGGAGACGGCGGCGATTATGTTAGAAAGGATCACATCAGGAAGGTCATTAATGATGGTGGGTCTAGCTAAAGTAGCCATTGAAGAAGGGAAAAAAAGCTTGTTGATGAATGAATAAGAGAGGAAGGAGGATTTTGGGTTTTTCTCAGTGACTGAAAATTGCAGAATTTCTGGGTGAGTCGAGCTGTGTTTACACTCTGTTTGGATGCCGGATACATATTACTATTCCGACTCTTCGTGTCTCAATTTATATGGCATGATTTCGCCTCTGCATATCGTCAATTTAAAGATAAAAGTATTAAAAACACTCTGAATTTGACATAAATAATTAATTTCATCCCCGAATTATTAATAGTCTTAAAAAATACTTATCTACTTGACTAACGAAACTTAGATACATTCATTATTTGTCACATGACACAATAAATGATCTCAAACTCTTGTAGAAATATGAAACTCTTAATAAAAAAAATCGAGAGAAATGTTGAAAACACTCCTAAACTTGGTAAGAATTTAAGAGTATATTTTACTCATGTTGCAAGATCGGGAGTATATTTATGTTCAATTAATCATGTAAATGAGTGTTTTTAAAGATATCGATAGTTCGAGAATAAAACTAATAATTCAAACCTAATTTAAGGATACTTTCAATACTTCTTTCTAATTTAAAATACAAATCTAGACCAAACGATGGGAGCAAGAGCAACCATACAATCACATTAAATTTATTGTTATACAAAATGAGATAAATTTTAATATTTATTTAACAATTAAAATAAACATTATATTTAAACAAATTGTACAATAATAACCCTCCAAACAAGCTATAAGAGAGGTGGGGGTAGTAGAGGGGGAGTGGGGACGAAGTGTCAGAACAGAGAAGGATCCACGTGAGCGTCACGTGCGATAAATGTCAAGTTGAGAATTAAACAAGTTTTTTTATTTATATAATATTTAATTAAGTATATTTTATTTTTAAAAAATCTTTGTCAAGTTTTATTTTCATAAGCTTTGTTAAATTAAATTAGAACAAATAAATTAAAATATGGAAAAAATGACTTATTTATAATTTATATGACAGACTTAGAACTCGTGGCGGTGAATATTTTCTAGAAAAGTTATCAAACTTAAGAAGATGCATGAATGAGTATCAATTTTTAGCTATACATTGAAAATATAAATTTTATGATGATATCATATTGTTCTCAAAATTATTTTTAAACTAGTCTTCTAAAAAATGTAAAACAGTTACACACCTCATTTAATTAAAAAAATATGCATATGAAGAAAAAATTTAATTTTTAAAAAATTACTTATTTTGAATCATAAAAAAGTCTTTATAATCTACTTAATATAGACAAAAGGAGTACTAATATATATTAAGGTAAAAAATTTTATATTACAAATGTGGATTACGGAGCGAAGAAATTATATTTAAGTACAGAAAAATGAACATTATTTAAATATTCCTTATGAAAAATTTATTATTATCTTCAACTTCAATCCTATAAATTCAAAATAAAATAAAAGATATTTAAATTTTATGATCAAATATCTGTTTATTTTAGCCAAATAACCTCTTTATAAGTATTGCCTTATCCACTTTTACTTACTGATTATATTTATTTATTAAATGTCCATTTTATTTGTCTAAGTTTAAAAATCAAAAAAAGTTAGTCCTTAATTTCTAATTTATCTTTATTATTGATTATAACTATCTTTTAATATATCTTTCAAAATATTAAATTTATTACATTAAAAAATTATAATAAAATTATGATTTTATTTTTTAAACCTTAAGACATGTGCCTATGCTTTCAATATTAAATTTATTTTATTCAAATTATTTTTTTTATTTATGTTTTTTTAAAAACATGTAAAAGAAACGATCGATAATATGAGCTGTGCCAACTAATGAATTAATTGTTAATGTTGAGATAAAGAGAATGGCTATGCTTTGTATACCCATGTTATATATGAACTTTAAGATGGTAGTTCGTAACTTTTAATACTATTTATGATGTTGCTTGCTCTAGTTAAGTAGAGTGATTGATATAGTTGCGGTTTAAAATCGAATTATAATAGATGATTTAATTGTATAGTAATAAGTTTATAAATATATTGGTATTGGATGATCAAATTAACTGTTAAAATGATTCGAAATTTTATACTAATTATCACATCAGTCAATTTATTTTATCATATTTTAGTAGGTTCTTTTCTTAATTTATGACAAAGAAAGTCATAATCGTTATTATTTGAGTCAGTATACAATAAATCTCATTTTTGTGCAATATCTTGCAAATTATACAATAGAGATAAAACTCACAAAGCCAACTTTGTGTGTTGGATTCGATCCAGATTGTCAATCTCTTATTGTTGTAAACAAGAGGTTTCGAACTTGAGACCTTAGCACTTTCTATTAAATATGTATTTAATTCACACCACTAAAATTTAATACACATCTTAATATTTATTTGTACATTCAAATTCAGACGTTTTAATCTTAACGAAAACAAACGAAACCTTAAATCAAACAAATTAACACACACATATACATACATAACAACAATATTTCATATAATTTCACAAAATGAGTATACGAAAGATATAATATAAGCAATTTTTATCTCTATTTCTATATTGCATGGGATTCATGAAAAAAAACAAGTTTTCATATATAACAAGAACTTTTTATTTTTATAATTTAAATTCAAAATATCTAATTATGGTTACAGACAGTGGCGGATTCAGAATTTTACGGCTATGGGTGCTCATTATTTTTAACATAAATTTATATCAACCAAAGAGTATAATTACGAACTAAAATTCGTCAACATAAGCGTTAATTTTGTTTTCAATTCAATGCAAAAGACAGTCGGAATCTTTGGATTGGTTCAAGAAAAAAAATAAGGAGAAACAATATACCTTCACATACAATGTAATTACCAGAAAGGCAAACTAGCGAGAAGGAGAACATTTTTTGCTTTTGAATTGGAGAACTGAAATAAAGACGCTAGAACAAATTGGTTTTTTCCTCTCCTTTCATTTTTCCTAATTAGACTGATGAGAAAGAAAAGTTAATAGACATGGAAGATCATGATTATTTATATTTTTGGGAGATTAAGTTACATAATAGACATGAGAAGTGACCTATTCAAGATTTTAAGATCGCAATTACCTTTTAAGCTATCAATCATAAAATATATAAATGTATAAATTTAGCATTGTCTTAAGAAAGATAATTACATTTAAATAAGATAGCAAAAAAACCAATAAGAAAAAATAGAATAAAAATTATCTTGAAAAAGGAATTTTGTTTAAGAAAAGTTAGTAATAGAATAATTTGTGAAAAGGGAAAAGAGAAAGGGTAGAAAGAAAAGAGTTGATTTTAGAATTAAAAAAAATGCCACAAGAGGGAATCAAACCTGGGCATTAAAGTAATATTACCTTGAGCACCCACCTACAACCACCACACCATCCAAGCTATTTGTTTATTGGGTGCTCGTCTTTTATTTTATACAATATTTCCTTAATTTTGATATAAGTATATATAGTTCGATACGAACTTAATGAGTGCTCGAGCATCCGGACAGCCCCATGTGGGTCCGCCCCTGGTTGCAGAAATCTCATTCGTCCAACCACGCCACGTTGCACATACACAATATATTTGTTTGTAACAAATTTTAAAGTGATAGAAAAATAAATTACAATCACAATTAAAATATGATGAAACATAATTTTATTCATCAAGATTGTGAGTACAAATCTGTTACTTTTTTTATTCTTCTCTCATAAGATTTATACATAATTTGAGGGCCGTTATCCATGATTTGAAGGCCGTTTGTAGCGTATTTCTCGAACTACGATGATTTGGATTTGATCTCCTTATGAATATTTCATGAATTTGTGAAATATTTGAGATGTCTTTTCAATGGAATATAGTAACCTTTATATAGGCGTGAACTAAGGTTTAGGGTTTAGTAGCATCCAAGAATCTAATTGAAATTGAACACACCTTGTAGAATCCCAACTCGAATTGAACACGTCTTGTAGAGTCCCACAAAATCTCAATATCTACAAATACCCTCTGCTTCAAGACTTGTCAGACTGTAGACTTGTTGAAACTCAAATACGAGATTTGAAGTACTCATTCTTCCACCTTTGCGGCTTCAAATTTGCAGATTTGATTTATGAGAAAAGAGATGAATGACAGATTTGATTCCACCGAATGTACCAATTTGTTTTCCACAAAAATTCAATATCTACTATACCAACAATTAAAAAAATTGTTGAACTATTTTAAAAGGTGAAGAACTTCAGGGGCATAGGCACGTGTATGTGAGGGTGTCCAAATTGGACACCCTTCGTCGGAAAAAAATATCGCATATACAAGTAAAATGATATACAAAGTGATTAAATAACATATTTTGGACACCCTTGACATAATAGGTTGGTATAGCCTAGTGATTTTAGATGTCTTGAATGTGTGTTTAGACATTGCAATGTTCGTGTGTTCAAATCTCACTTGCAACAAAAAAAAATTTCATTTTAAAAAGAGCTTTTTGTTCTTTAATTTTAAATCCTCTTCGTGAAACTTGGGGCTCCGCTGAAGAACTTTGTATATAAAACCAAAAATAAAAATAAGCCAAAAATAGAAATTAAAGTGGGCTTCGATTAACATAGGTTGAGTTGGTGGAATTACATAGGTTGAGTTGGTGGAATTACGAATGCCATTCGCCGCGGACGGTCGACGGCCTCTCAAGAAGCAATGATCCACGTGGCACTTCTACGTCCACACATATGTAAATTATATTCACTCTGTTCATTTTTATTTGTTTACGATATAAAAAATCTATTCATTTTTATTTGTTTACGATATAAAAAATAGTTCTCACTTGTAACATCAAGAAAAAAATATATACTTTTTAATGAAAATTAAGATAGCTTGAAGAAGAAAACTAAATAAACAAACTAAAAGTGCAAGAAAGTTATTACTAACAACTATAAGTACACTTAAATTCTCCTTTTTAATTAAAGGTGTAAACAAAAAAAATTCAATAAAAGTATTTGTAATGTTAAATTTCATATATTTAAGTTTTACTTATTATAGCTTCTGATTTCTCTTGTAATAATAATTGTATTTTAATATAGTTGGTTATGAACTACTTATGATTATAACTAATATTTTTCAAAACTATATATTCAACACCCTTAATTTAGAAATTATAAGTGTTTAATTACATGAATGTTTAGTGTAATTTATTCACACGAAAGAAGAAGTAAAGTAGCATGCATAGTGGTGCTTTATTAAAACAATTATGAGTGCTTGGAATTCATATTCCAACACTACAAAAAGTAAAGCTCTAGAGCCTCTACTAAATGAAGATAATACACCATTATCGACCTGGTGTATCAGATGAAGTTGTTTTTTTCTTTAAATAGCATTTTAATTCTCAAATTTTGGATTCAAAATAGTCCTCAACAAGGATCACTTCTCCCGAATGGACTTTACATGACACATTAATTAAATTTTAATACAAATATCAAACAACTTATAAAAAAGAAATTAAAAAAAGAGATATACCCAAAAAAAGTGTCACTTCCTTTAATGGATAAGTTGATAAGGCAAAACAAGATTGTGAGATGTTACCAACTATTCAATCTACTTCTTTTTTCTTCATTCTTTTAAAAGCAATAAGAAAAGCTTTTAGATTAACTACCTTTATCCTAAATGTTTTTTAAAATAAATTGTCTGTTAATAGAACAGAGAACGGTGTTTGGCTAACACAATTAAATCGATTTATAAGTATTTTGAAGGAGAATATGTAAAGACTATTTTAAATTGAACGTCTTTTTTTCTCGATTTTTTTTTTAAAGACTATCTTAATTTTGACATGTTTTCTTCTGACATCTCCTAAACTATTAAATAACCAACTTCAAAAAGTAATAAAGACTACTGATAATTTAAAGAGTATCCGAAAAAACACGTCAAACTTAAGAAGAATCTTCAAATAATCTACCTACTTTTTAACTTATTTACGTGTTTGATAAACTTTAAACATTAAAAGTGTTTATAAATTAGAAAATTTAATGTATAAATTAATTCAATTTACAAGTTTGTTCTACTTGTAATCCTTCTTCTTTTACCTCTAAATGTAAGAGTTAACAATAAAACATTTCCTCTTTCTTTTTCTTCCTGATAATACAAAAGAACAATACTCCTCCTATATTTATTTAGTGAATCGTAAGGATATAACATGCTTCTTAAAAAATATAAATTAGAAGCTATTTTTTAAAAAAATTTTAAAACTATTTTCCTAAAAAATATAAAATAAGCAATTATGTTAAGCTTTATAAAGCTCACTTATTTTAAATTATGAGGGTGTAATAAAGGTTTTTTTTCCAGTTTTTTATTCCGTATTCAGAGTCCACATTAGAACTTTAATTAAATTCGAATTATATACTATATAACATATTTAGAAATGACGCTCCTAATAAAATTTCCTCCATACCTATAGCTTAAACCCGAAATCGATTAAGGAGTAATAAAGTTCACGCAACCTATCATGTCGAGTTGGGACATTTCAAATCTTATCCTAAAGTATTTCTTCGTGGATTAGATTTATTGGTATAGTTTTTGGGTCCCTTTATAAGAATTGTACTTCTTTTTGGAAATAACGTTTTTTTTTTGTGATTGGATAATGTCTATTAAATTAAATTAAATTAGGTGCTAAAAGACACTTCACATGAGTTGTGTCCAAGTTGGATGTGCCATTCTAGTACTACCACCTGTCTCTACTCACACATCCTTCTAGGATTTATTATAGGGCAAATGAGCCACCCTTATTTGACTTGTAAGTACTTGAATTCGTGCTAGATTGAGCTACTTATAAAACGCTTTGAAATTTATATGTAGAGTTTAGTTTTATGAGACTTATGATATAAGAGTTTGATTGTATATTCTAAATATGTCAATTACTTGATGTTTGAGGTTTACTAAAAAGCTTTAGAAAAAATTACGTGTCGAATTTCTTAATTAGCATTGTTGATTCTCAAAAAATGATTAATAGAAGTTCAAAATATAAAGATTGAGGATAATTAAAATAAAGAACTATGATATTGCATAATTACTACTTGAGAATATTATGAGGATCATAGACGGACTCGCCTTTATCAACTGGTAAACAAGGCAGAGGAATAATCTGAAATCAAGGTTTAAATTCAGCTAGATCACTATTTCATTATTATTTTTAAATTTAATTTAGGTATCATATTTGGTGCTTAAAATCCTGGCTAAAGATCACTTGGGCATATAGTTAGGCAGTAACAACAACAACAATAACAACAACAAAACCTTCCTACTGCTAGTAACTATAAATTCTTGCCCTTTTCTCTCTCTCCTTCTATCACCCCTCTCTCTTTGTATTTCGTATTTCATGGTATATAGCGGAGGCGTATAATTCATCCAATTATATTAACTGTATTATGCAATACAAGGATCGAATACATCAAAAAATTAATAAGAAGAAGATACATATATCATTCTAATGGTTGTATCGACATACTATCTTGTATCAATATGTATGAATTATATTTTTGTATCGCGAATGAATACAAGTGATACAAGAGCGAATAAATACAAGAGATACAAAGTATAAGGCTGTATGTATTTAATACAACTTGTATAATCATGTAGTTTTGTTACCACAAATCAATACAAGCAAAATTAAACAAGAACAAATATTTACAAATGATAAAACTTGTATCAGCCTGTATGTATCAAATACAATTTGTCTTTTGTATTTATGTTTCACGAAGGAGTACACGCAATATAACTATATCAACATGTATGTATCAAATACAACTTGTATTGCTATATATTGAATGAATATAATAACAAATAAATACAAGTGATACAACATGTATGTAGCAAATACTATATGTATCAGACAATATTCGTTAATGCAACCTGTATTTGTAGAATACAATTCATATCTAGCATCGCTCTTCTAAATCTCGCTCGGCTCTCTTCTCTTGCTATGAATAACAAATACTCAAAAAATTATAGTTACTGAGTTCTAACTAGCCCAAAACATTAGTCATTTCTGAAAATTTACTCAAAAAGTTTTGCCCAAATGTTGCTGAAAGGCCCAAAAACATCGTTGATTCTCAAACCAGAGATTGGGCTTTACTGGCCCAATATTCAAACATTCCCCACCCCCTAACCCCACGCCCAAACCGAAACTTCGTCGGCACATTTTTGTCGATGTACCGTCGACCTAATCACACTGATTGCTTCTCATCCTCTTCCCTATTTTCTTCTTCTAACCCTAATTCCTCCACCGCCGTTCAACAATCCAATTCCGCCGTCACCGTCGCCGCCGCCTCGCCGTCTTCTCCGATGTCCGACGACGATCTCGTCGCCAGTCCTTCCTCGAATAACAATTCTCCGTCGCCGTCTCCATCACCTCCACCGTCTTCTGTAAAGAATGAACTAGCATCTCTTCCACCACCGCCGATGATCCCGCCGGCGTCGACTCGTCCGGCTGCATTTCCGGCTCGGGAGGACTGTTGGTCGGAAGCGGCGACTCATACTCTGATCGAAGCGTGGGGTTCTCACTACGTGGAGCTGAAGCGCGGTAATCTCCGGCAGAAGCACTGGCAGGAGGTGGCTAACGCCGTTAACGCACTTCACGGCCACTCGAAGAAACAATTTCGCACCGATATACAGTGCAAAAACCGCATTGATACATTGAAGAAGAAGTATAAGATCGAGAAAGCTAGGGTTTCTCAATCCCACAGTCGGTATGTCCCGCAGTGGCCATTTTTCAACAGCCTGGATGCCCTGATCGGCGATAATTTCAAACCGTCGCCGTTGCCGGTGACGGTCGCTCCTCGACGGAAGACACCTCCGTTGCTTCCTCCTTCACCTTCCGCCGTTCCGGTTGGTCCACGGTCAAAGAGGCCGGCGGCAGTCATGGAGGACGCCGTTTCCCGGAGAAACTTCTCTGCTATGGCTGCAGCTGCAGCTGCTGCTGCCTCCGAGGATTCAGACGAAGAGGAGGAGTCAGAAACTTCAAGTCCGGCAACATTTGCTGCCGGTGCTCTAAGTAGGAGGAAGGAGAGTGGGGCATTGACAGAGGGTTGTAGCAGGTTAGCTGAAGCAATAGGAAGGTTTGCCGAGATATACGAACGAGTTGAAGATGCTAAGCAGAGGCAAATGGTGGAATTGGAGAAGCAAAGAATGCAGTTTGCAAAGGATTTGGAGATTCAAAGAATGAAACTCATTATGGAGTCACAAGTTCAGCTTGAAAAGCTTAAACGCGCGAAGAACAGTTCACAAGCTGGTGAGTGACTATGTATTGTGGAGAATTTGCTGTTTCTTTCATTATGTTTGATTTTAGATAGCAATTCAATTGACGGTCGTGTATGTATGTATGTATGTATGTATCTTAAAAGAACCTTTCAATTTGAATGTTAGATACAAAGATATATGAAGATGTTTCTTATTCAAGTTGTTAGTTGACATTTAATGTTTGAGAAGTTCCCGATTGATCGTAATGATGGTATATCATTGGGTTTGTTTCTTAATTGCTCTTTTGCTTCAATCTGGGGTTCTTCCTAAGGAAAGACAGATTGAGATTCGTGTTGTCAGTTGCTTTATCTTCACTTCTCCTTTATAGTTGCCTTTTTAACATGCTCTAGTATAATTCAAGATATCTAATAAGTAGGAACTAGTGATGTAATGGCGCTTTTCTTTGATCTGTACTTGTGCAAAGAAACACTTGATGAAGTTGACAATCATAAGGAACATATCTATGATCAAGAATGGAGAATGGGTGCTTCTCACTGGATGTGAATTGGGGGTGCATTGTATTTCTGCTGAGTTATTTATGGAATCTCTTCTCACTGATAGAGTTAATGTTAAAAAAAATAACCCTCTTTGTTTTTGTTGGTCTAGGCTAGCCGTCTAGGAGTTAACGCATACCTGATATGAGTTAGTTATCAAGGTTAACTGGTTTGAAGATATAGATAAGGTAACATATGTTGCAAGAACATATATTATTAATTGATGGCAAAGTTTCCTTATACAAGAAGTATTCCAGAAAGTAGAGAGTTTTTGAAAACAAATGTGGTTCTCCACAAAGTACACCCGATCTTCTATGCAGACTGCAATATACTAGAAATAGAGGCTATTCCTCTTCAAAATCAGACTTTACACCCATCAAAAGCTATCTAACTCTTCTCCTTCCATCGAATCCACGTAAGTACTAGTGTGGCAAAAGCCAATGCTCTATGCCTTCACTCGTGCTTACATAAGCTCAATCGTGCAACACATCTTTATTGTTTGACTTCGACTTGCCAATCTCAAAGCTGCTGAACAATATCTTTCTTGGATAGTTGGGTGTTTCATGTGTCAGGAATCAGCTTCTGAGTGCTTATACAAGTTCAGGCAGTAGGTCTTATTCTACGTCGGTTAGTTATGTAAGTACACTGTTTAGATGTCAACCTTTTGCACCAAGTATGTGTCTCTCACTTTTTTTACCATTGGTTATGTAAATTTCTTATCTTATTAGCCACTAATGAAATAAAATGATCCATGAACCAAATTATTACTTGAGTTTCTTTTCATTCTGAGGTTTAGAAGATTGGATGCTTTTATTGTTTCATGAGGGCTTTGACCAACTGTTGGCTACTCTTGAAATTATCTTTTCTTTTTGGCAATTGGCATAGTATTCTGGTAAGGTTTTTTTCATTCCCATAACTCTTACTACTTACTAGCTACACAATGCATCCTCGAAACAATCCCCCTGGTGTCTAACTGGGATAGTAAATTTGAACAAAAGTTGTGTTTTTCCGAGAAGTACTTTATACTTCAATTGAACTAAATTTAATTTGTTCTATTCAATTCATGTTGTAGGATGCATTTTTGTTACTCTCTTAAAATTGCCGTAGGAATTTTTATGAGGAATATTGTTTGTTGAAACATTTTATGTTCACATCTCTTGAACAGATTGAATTTAAAATGAAAATATTCACTTACTGATGTATTAGGAACATAATTGTTATGGTCTTGAGACAATCTATTTACATTCCTGATGAATTGTTGATTTAGTGACTGCAAGAAAATCTTATGATGCCACTGGAGATCTGCGATTGGTCTATATTCTTAGAATAGCACTTGGTTTAAGCTTCACAGGATGGCTAATAAGACCAGTAAAGATGCAATGCTGGTGTCTATGTGCAGAATTTTTTGTTGCATTAAACAAATATACTTAGGGCCCGTTTGGCCATGCGATATGGAATCATGAGATGAAATTGAAGTTTTGTTTGGACATGCGATATGAAATTTTTGTGTTCGTATATTTTCTCATAAACATAAAAATCTCATAAGTTGTAAAACTATTAAAATAGCCGCAATTGTTTATTCAATCTTATCAAATAAACAAAAATTTATAAAATTGCATAATAAATTATTACAAAGCTATTTGTTCTCCACTTAAGTAATCGTTTCATCCAACTTTAATTTAATAAAAAAAATTAAACATAAATTGTAGTGTACTAGTCTTTAATATAATCCTTCCACATAGTACGGACAATTTCCTCACGTTGAACTTGCATTTCTCGATCATGTAACCAAGAAGACGAACCAACATTGTTACTTTGAGCCATTTGTTGGTCAATATGATTCGCAACTATATTGATCAACCTAACTTTCATATCAATTTATTAGAGTAAATGAAGAGAAGACCTTTCACTCCATGTTCAAATAGATATAACTATAGTTGTAATAAATACAAAACGGTAGAAATAATAAATTAAGTATTGGAGTAAATGAACAGAACAAATTTATTACTCAACAATCGGTTGGTGTGAGTTAAAGTGACTATATGTTGATGAGAATAATAAATTTTATGTCGATGAGAATAATAAATTTTAAAAAGTAATGATACGATTATAAATTTTATGGAATTAGCAATCGATAGGGTCAGAGGGTAAAGTGTTCCTTTAACTGTTGCGCCAGTTCAAGGAAGGTTATTGAGAAGCTCTACTGGTGCACTCTAGCTCCTAAATACTTGAAAGTTTTCGAAAAGAAGAGAATCCTTTCATTTTTGTTGCCTATCCTTACCTTGTAAATACTACGTAAAGCCAGTAATGTGCCATTATTACGTACTAATTACCAGGGGTGGCTCTATGTATTTAAAAATGAGGCATATGCCTTAGGCCCCAAAATCAAAGGACCTAATTTTTTAGTAATAATAAAATTATCTTAAGCTTTTTTTAACAAAAAAAATAAATAAAGAATGTTTTAATTTGTTTCGAAACATTAAAGAATGTTTCTTTTTTATGGATCAATTTTTAAATTTAACTTTCACATGAAATGTTTAAGACCACAAGATTAAAAAATATTTGGTATATATATATATATATCTTTAGTTTAAGATCATAAAAAAACAAAACTTTTTTTTATTAAAAAGAAAGAAATAACTTGAATCTCAGTTATAATAAAATATTAAAATTTAGACCACCAACTTATTTTTGACTTTAGGCCACTAATTAGCTTGAGCCGCCATTACTAATTACTCTTCTTTGGATGTTAGCTTGAAATTACTTTGATACAAATGAGAAGTTCATACTTGTAGAAGGAATGTTGACTAGAAGAGTGCATTTTTCCATGAATCTTTCGGAGGTGATACATATATTTTGGTTAAACCTCGTCAAGAGTATACAAATTTGCTGTAGTGAAAATGAGCGCGGTAGATACTAGTTTTAGGCTTGATTTTTAATGTACTTTTTCTTGGAGACTTAAAAGAGCTTGTAACTTATTTCTGTGTAAAGTGATTTGCCTGAGCCAGAAATTCATTGCCGTCCTGGTTACATTCCGACTTTAAGCTTACCTTTTCTTTTTTTCTTTGTGCTCGTGTGAATCAAATCATGAAGTTTCTGTTTCCACTGTCTTGGTTATATACATCTCCCACCAAACGCGTTCTCATTTCTCCTCCAACGTTCGATCCTTAATTTCTGTTTCTAGCTTTTAATATTAACTTGGAGGAGGATTTTGATTAATATTTCTGTCAGTTTTGGTTTGGTTGGACTGCATTTACCTAATTTTTCTGCATTGTTTTTGAAACAATTGCCTTTAGAGGAGGAATTTTTCAGTTTTGTATCAAAGAGAAAATAGCCAAATTCCCCCTCAATCTATAACCAAATTCTCAACTACACACTTATATTTTATGGGAGTCCTATTATTCCCTTAGACTATTTTAAAGCGAAATATATACCACCCTAAAACTAGAGAACCACATTCTTCGTATGTGGTGTGCACACGCGCAACAATTGTCAAATATTATTTTACTTTTTTTAAAAAAAAGTTGATGTTGTTCTTCTTTTTCATTGCCAACATCATCTTTACTCTTCTCTTCTCAATAGTGTTGAGACATGTTTTTAATTCTTTTCACTATAAACTCCCCTAAACCTTTATCTCCCTCCACCCCATTTCTCCCTAGTCACCCCACCCCCAACCCCCACCCTCGTCTTCCATAACCCACAAATTAGATCTCAATCCAAGATCTATATCAACACTTATCATCTCTTTTTCGGGTAAAAGAAATCAACAATATTTATCAACAGCATCACCATCACAACAACAAGTTTATCAAGTCATTTAGACCAATCCCTTCACCTCTCCCACCCAAATTCTGTAATCTTGGCACCAATTTCAAGTTCGAAGTTATTGCTAATCGTCTTGGACTTAAGTACAACTACGTCCTTTTGATTCCTTCTTTAAATAGTGAAGGATTTATGCCTTTTAAAGTTGAGGAAATAATTTGGATTATCAGGGTTGAACATAATCGACTGGTGGTTGCTGCTCAAGTTCCTAAAATCGTTATTGGGTGTAGTTTGAATTCTTCATCGAACAATAATAGAGATTAGAGATAAGATCTGAAGGTTGATGAATTTTATTAGAGTTAAGGGATTAAAGACAATTTAATTGTATTCACTATATGAGTAATAATTTTAATGCTTATTTGGTGATTTCGATAGTGATTTACAGTGTTAAGAATTGTGAGTAAATAGTGAAACAAATAATGAGAAAGTATTAAAAGATGGGTTGCTATGGTAGTGGATCCGTGGTCATTTTTTTTGAGTGATGAGAGAGAGGAGGGGGAGGGAAAACAAAAAAAGTAGAGAAAATTAAATAAAAGACAAAAGTAAAAAAAATATATTTTAAAAAAAAGAGTCATAAATAGTTTTAAAATATTTTTTATCTTTTAATAATAGACTTGTTTAATTCATCAAACTCAATTAACTAAAATAATTATCATACTATTTTATATATATATATATATATATATATTAGTTTATTGAGAAGAAATTTTCATACTTAAAAATCTTTTATCATAATTAAATTTTTATTTTTTATGCTATGAAGAATAATTTTTTTAAAACTTACTATAATGTCATCAATTTTGAATACTTATAAACACATATATTCAAAAAATATTGATATATAAATCATTGATGAAAATTAAATTAAAAATTAAATTAAAAACAAAAGTTAAATAATAAATTTCTCCTTTTTACCAACTATTTTGTTAACCTTACAAATTTATTTAAATACTTTTATGAAAAAAGTTACTTAAAATTTTTAAATAATTTACTTAGAGATTTCAAAAATTCTCAGGTAACAATTGCGCACAAAAAAAATTCATTGAATTTTGTTTTTGTAGAAAAATATGAACGAATTAGATATTTTTAAAGTATTTTTTTATAATCTTCATAATTCTCACGTTGTTTATATATTTGTTTTGTAGAGACATAAGTTAAATGAATCAAATAGGTCTATTATTTTTTTAAAATGATGATTTAATGACATGACATATCAACTAGAATAGAAGGAGACTTTTGAGGTATTTAGTATTTGTTTTTTGGGAAAAAAATTAGAAATAATATTATTCACTTTCAATTTTTTTTTTTTTTTAAAATGTAAGCATGAATTTCAAAGTACACAATTAGTTCTATTGTAATAGTTAATTGACATTAAATATTATTGACATTATACAATTTATGATTAATTGATGTAAGTTAACATTCATGAGTGATTTGTACACCAATATTTTTTTTAAATATATGTGTTTATAAGTATTCAAAATTGATGAAAGTATAGCATATTTTAAAAACCTATTTTTTCATAGCATGAAAAAATAAAAAGTTAAGTTATCATAAAAGATTCTTTTAGTATGAAAATTTCTTAATAAACAAATATTTTTTTTTAAATAATAAGATTATTATTTTAGTTAAATGATTTGATGAATTAAATAAGTCTATTATTTTAAAAAAGACTTTAATAACACGGCATGCAAACTAAGATTTGGGTTTTGTTAGTAAATTATTTTCATGGATTATAGCATTAAATCAAATCTGAATTTTTCTTCTAGACATAAAACATATGTAGAATTTTTTTTTTTGTTACTGGTTCAACAGAAAAATTCTAAACTTTGATATGATTTTGAAATTCTCTTTTATATCAAACTTTATGATGGACACATCGGAATTATTAAAAATATAACGTGTAATAATTTTTATAGTAACTTGTGGGGAAAGCAAGAAAAGAAAAGGAAATAAACATTTTAGGAAACTATTTTTCCCAATTTCCTTTCCCAATCAAATAGTTGCTATAAATATTTCCCCTTCCCAATCAAATTGCTACAAATATTTTTTTCATATATATATATGCGTTTGCATTAACAATGAGATCACATTCTAAACTTTTTTTAAATTTGTGGTAATCTAACGCAAAACACAGGGAAGAAATATGTCTCAAGATGATCAAGTTCCTTGTTCTTGTAGTCGTACATTGTCACCTGATGCTCGACTACAACACCTGCCTCCAGTTGATTATAGTTTCATGTCTCATATTAAGTTAGAACATTCAAATATTGTTGATGAAATCGAAGAAGATGCAGAGGAGTTGTCGGATGAAGAAATTAGACGAGGAAGAGGAAGAGGAAGAGGAAATCGTGAATGAGTTACAAACAGGAATGGAGTATGATATACATCTGCTTGCTTGCTTGAATATAAATAATGAAGATAGCATTGGCACACTTCAATGTGGCCATCAATTTCATGCTCAATGCATCAACAAGTGGTTGCAGAGGAAAATATCATGTCCTTTTTGTACAGCTTCAGTTTTGCCTACAAATACATGACTCTCTGCATTATTCTGTAATGATTCATATTGCAATCACAATTCACTATTTTAACTCATTCTTTATTCTAGTTTTTGTCCTGCTTAAATTGCTTTCCAGTCATAGATGCATAATTACGAGTGACAAGTAATCCGTTAAACACGACAAAGTGTTATAACTGTTTAAAGATCATATGTAGCGTGAAATCTATATCATCGTCGTTCTAACGGACATAGAAAGGAAGATATATATCTAAGTTCTAATATGAAAAGCCAAAACTATTACCAATATGAGAAGCAAAACTGCAATAAAAAAAACTGATAGATTGATTGCTCTCGTTGAGAGTCGAACTCCAGACCTCCCGCTTACTAAACGGGTGCTCTAACCAACTGAGCTACGAGAGCTTGATGATTGAAGTATGCAGATACATATATTATTTATGTCAAGTTTCTCATTGTCCAACTTTAATTGTAGCGGAAGAATAATGGAAAAATAAAATTTACATAAAACATTTTCTCTCACCGATGTGTGGTATGGGCATTAGAGCCTAGAAGAAATCTCGAACTCGAGATCTCTGAAGGAGTACTTAGCACTCCACCACGTGACTAATGATGGGGTTTTTTTCAATTGGGATGTTTTGTCAGGTAAACAATAGTATGTACACTCCATTGGCTGGAAAGAAACTACTCGCTCCACATCCAACCCTGACCCAAGACCGGACTTTCCAAACCACTTTTTTTTTTATGACCATGGAGCTCAAGCCAGCTTTTGCGCACCTGGACTAATTCCATGAGATACCTGTCACCTCCCACAAGCAACAAGTACCAGGTGAGAGTAAAAACAAAAAAAAGACTGACCATAGAGCAAACTTGAAAATAGGGACAAACAGAATTTTCTTGTGCTTCTTGATAAGTTAAGTATCTAAAAGGATATGAATTCAACACGAAAATTTGTTGTTGCTTTAACTGTACACCTTGTTTTAAAACAAGAAAAATGTTGTAGTAAATAAATATTGAGACAACAAAATCATCAATCCTACATGAGACTTTGTAACTATCCCTATTATAATTATCTTTCTGTCTTCTTCCCTACAATTGCCATTGCCTCCTCAATTGCTTGTGCAAAAGTTGCAATCTTGTAAGTGAAGAACCCCACTAGCATGGGTATCAACTCGAGGTGCATGAGTCCATACTCCGCCGAAAGGATACTGAAAAGATACCAAATCCATACAAGTTGCAATTTGTAAGCAAACCACAACTAAAGCAACTTTATCCAATATAAGAGCATCATCCATAGAAGTCGAAGAACAGAGTTAACAAATGATTCTTAGGTCCATTTAGTCACTTAGCAAATTCAAGCTAATATAGAATGGTTGATAATACCCTTACTTATGGTGTTTCAACTTTTTACCAGACAAGTCTCAAGTTGAATGAAAGTGATTACTTGTAACTGAGTGAAAAATTCACTTTGATTATTAGTTCCGGTAAGGAGGTGGGAGAGGTTGGTCATAGTGGGCTTGAGAAGGATAGAGGTAGTCCAAAGAAGCATTAGGCGAGGTAATTAGGCATGACATGGCAGAACTTCAGCTCACCGAGGACATGATCCTTGATAGGAGGGTGTGGAGGTTGAGTATTAGGGTAGAAAGTCAGTAGGTAGTTGGGTGTGTCTCTCTTCCATTCCTAGAGTATTAGTATTATTCTTGTATTATCTTGTTCTTGGATTTCCTTTATCACCTGTTGTTTCTTTAGTCTCGGTTATCTTATTATATTACTGTTATTTCTACTTGCTGCTACTCCCCCTTTCATTGTTTCTTTGAGCTGAGGGTTTATTGGAAACAACCTCTCTACCTTCTCAGGGTAACACTCCCCAGACCCCACTTGTGGGATTTCACTGAATTTGTTATTGTTGAGTATCCTTGGGAGATCTTAAACTAGGAACAAACATTCTAATAATTTTTAGGGTCAACAATGTTCCTCAGCTTACTAAGTTTCTTTTTTTTCTTCGTCTTAAGTGGTTAACTTCTAACTTTGGTAAACCAAAAGGTGTAACTAAATCTTGAAAGTAAAAGGTGAATAGGAGAAACTGAAGCTCCTTCTAACCAGCACCAATTTCTTTATCTGTGCAGAAACATTATAAGAGAAGTTTCCTTGCGACAATTATTCTATCCGCACATGTTTTAACGAAATACAGTGATAGTGGAAGATCCTTACCCATTCCACCGGTTATAGATCATGACCAAAACAACAGGAACCAGTAGCCTTGGCTGCCCAGCTGCTCCCCTGCAAGTAAAGCTTTCTCGTAAGTTAATTAATCAGAGATCAAACTAGTTCTTTATGGCATATGACTACTGTTCCTGTGTCAGTTAGGGACTCAAGAATGATGCATGTCGTAGATTTCTATTTACCTACCCGTTGCTCCTGGAATAAAAAAATTGTCCACATTGAAACAAGTACAGTATATCATGTACACTTCTAATTTAAACCCTTTCTTTGATATGACTGTCAAGGGTTTAGGTCTAAGAAACCAAGATTAACAATGATGAACTGCTATCCTCATTTCCTCAGTCGCAAAATAGTTCGGTTGGTTATATGAATCGTTAACACCCATTTTATTTCATTTGAACATGTTTCATGCCAAATTACGTTTGATATAACATTACTCATTACTGGTCTTGTAATCATTTTATAAATCTTCCTATATCATAGCACTCTTGTTGCGCTCATGTTACAATTTCATTTATAATCTTAATTACCTAAAACAAGTCCTGTCTAATGCCACTTCAACTTCACTCTTCTATGTGGGACAAAATTGCAGCGTACACAGTTTGTCTTACTTCTACTTGTATTAACTCAAAAAACCCTCATCTCTAGCGTACTTCTCTATAGTGGACAATAAAAGGTCATCAAAATATTGGAGATAAACATGCACAGAAAGAGCCATCAGCTAAAGATTGCATCACGAAAAGCATACTTGATAAGCGCTTTGGGTCCATCTGTCCTTAGAGAATCCACGCTGTTCCCCAACATACGCATGTACATCAATGATCCAAGTAGCCCAGCACCATAACTGGACAAATGGAAAACTTAACATTTTATTAACACCAAACATATGCATGTACATGATAGAACCACGTCACCAAGCATCGTCAATGGTCATAGAAACACAAAATATCTAATCAACATCAATTTTAATAGCTTCATGGAATATACGCAGATCACCCACCACCTTAATCCAAAAGGCTATTTAATCCTTACAACAAGTTGGAAAAATAAATTCAATAAGCAAAACAGAAATAAAACAGTCACGACTTGATAAAAGATACACAGAGTATACTAGAAGATCATTTGGTCATTTCATTGTATGAAATGGCTATTTGTTCAGTAATAGTATCACCTTTTGAAGGAAAAAAGAAGCAAGTGACGAGTTACTTCGTTCACAAATATTATTAACATTAGAAACCACAATGGACCAATATACTAATCAAAGGAAAGCTAGCTTAATGGATAAGGGGTTACGTTAAACTACAACATCACTTGATCAGACCATACATTCATCCAGAAGAGATTGAAAATAACTAGAACTACTAGAAAGATAACTAGTTTACCTTGCTGCAATTTCAGGAGAATAGGAGACATAGGCTGAAACTATGCCAACACCACCAATCCCAAGAGTGAGGAACTGTAATTTGTCCTTCAACTGCAGAGGAAAGAAACACAAGTATTTTAGAAGTGTGAACTTGTACAAAGTCAACAGATCTCAATCAAGAGTATGATTCATGTGGAGAAAATACTAAACATGTACCTTAAGATACTGCTCCTCTGACCGAGCAGCCAAAATATTTGGGTCCTCTTGTGAACGTCTTGTTTCTCGGAGTAACACTTCCTGAGGGATGGATAACTCAGCATTATAAGGTGAAGCAGCATACTTTTATATCTCCGGAGGCAGACATTTTGAGCAAAAAAAAAAAAAGAAGTATCAAATTTCAAGAAACAAAATCTTTAGGCAGTTCTAAAAACATACACTGCCTCCAGTTGCAGCCTTTGCAGCCCTATCCCACTTCTCCTGCTCGCGTCGTGTTGGTGCTGGTCTCCATTTTTGAGATGCACTTACACTAGCCTGAAAACTACTTTCAGCTTGAAAAATGTCCGTAAAAGGGAAATAAATGCCAAATAGCTAAAGTAAGTATCTTAAAATTGGCATACTTTACTTTCCCCAACTTCAGAATCTAGCATAGGTTTTGAAGGGGTTATTAGCTTCTCGGTTAGGTCAATTTCCATACTGCATCCTCCAACACAATCACATTAGAGGAAGAAGGAACTGATATACATCTAATCAAAAGAAAAGGTAGAAGACTGACTCCACCTGTCAAGACTCATGACTCTGTTTAAGCTAAGAAATCCAGATGACTCTTCCTGTTAAGATCAAAATGACAGTCACAAACAAATCAAGCAACCATTTTAACAGAAATGGTATTAAACAAAATGCCGAATTTTACCCTCTATTGTAGAATAGAACTTCTTCAGACTAACACACTACACAAACAAACCATAGTTTCGTGCAATTCAATTTTAATAAAGAAAAAGAACTAAAAGAAAGGAAAAAAAAAAATCATTCGATGACCAACGTTGTTCTGTTCCATTTTGTGGAGAAAGCTAGGGACTATCAAGGAAAGATTCCTCAAAAGGTATAACAGTTGACTGCAGACAGCACAACATAGAGTCATTAATGAAGTCCAAATAAAATTCACCTCAACTCCAAACTAATTGTAGTCAATTGATTGAATTTTCCAGTAACCATTACATTCTATTCAGGCCAATTTCATTCCAATACTAAATGATTCTTCCTTCAAGACCAATCAAGGATTCTATACAACTACAGGTCATCTAAACTGCACACTTACCTTGAACCAAACAAAGAATTACTCCCGAGTCCCGACGAAAACCAGACTTAACTAAGGTGTGTTTGGTATGGAGGAAACATTTTCCAGAAATGTTTTCAAAATTTCTCTTGTTTGGTTAAAATTTTTGGAAAATATTTTATCTAGAAAAACAAGCTCCTTAAATATGAGAAAAATGACTTCGCTAATACAAGTAGGGAAAACAAATACCACAAGTAGCATTCCACATTGATTGTGTCCTTTCCACACTTAAATACACCTCATCTTCACCTCCACACCCCGGTACGACCTCCCATAAATCTATCAAGATTATATACAAATGCTCTTAGGACAATGTTATGGTTACGTGTGGAACACTAGAAAATAAGTATAAAAACTCACTTATTTTCCTACAAAATATTTACCATAGAAAACATTTTCCTTCCTATGGAACACACCCCAAGTGTGTACAACAACTAAGTTAAGACAGCTCAATTGCCTTAAAAAAACTCGATAAGCTCCTTGCTCTTAAATCCTAGCCATAGCATTTCATATAAACACCATGGAATATGACAAAATTCAAGAAACTACTAAACATTGAAACTACAAAAGCAAAAAAGACCAATATTAGTACATAAAGATTGGACCTTTGCAGGAGAAAGGCGAGAGACAGGATCCTTTTCTTGAGGGTCCTGAACATACTTCTTCATACGACCCATAAATTCTTTATTCCAAATAAAATCATCAGAGGTAAGAGGATCTTTATCCTGACCCCAATACTTCCTTAGCTTAGTTGTAGTTGGTGGTCCTCCATATTCACCTGGTGCATCACCAGTAGACCATTTCATAGGCTTTTTTTTGGGAAGAATCACTTTGGTTGGTAGATTTTGTGTTGGAGATGAATTGCTTGCAGATTCTTGAGATTTTGGTGTGGCTGTAGAAGTCACTGAGAGGTAGTAGCAATTTAGAACAGCCATTTCTTTGGGTTTTTCGAGGATGGAAAAAATATGTGTGTTAAATGATCAAAATGTGTGTTTTTTTGGTTTGGAAAAAAATAAGTGGAAGGGGAAAATCTACTTGCATGGACCATTTATGAACAACAATTCACACAGTGAGTTTCCACCTATCAAAATATTACAAAAAAAATATCTATTTTAAAGTGAAAAATTATTTTTAGTCATGTCAAAAATTATTATAGGTCTTGTCTAGCTATATGAAACATATTTCCAAAAGTCACCAGAAAAATTACTTATTGAATGAAGTGAGAAAGATTTTGTGGAAATTAATCCTTAGTCCTTTAAGTAAATAATTTCATTTCCAATTAATCTAATTTTCAAAGAGCTCATAAGTTCACGTGCCTCAATTTTTATATGACAATACACAACATATGAATGTCATCTTATAAGTAAGGTCCGTAGAGGGTGTTGTGTACATAACTTTATTCTTATGTTGTAAAAGTAAAGAAACTATTTTTGATTAACCAGTAAATCATACTTTCTCTGTCCAACAATATTTGTCCACTATTGACTTTGCACACTTCTTAAGAAATTATAAACAGAAGGGTAATTTTACTATACTGCTCTTTAAACATAATAAATACAATGTCTTGAAAAATATAATAGGAAAATGATTTATTATTAATGATAAGAATAAACTAGAAACTACTCCTAAATGTAAAATTATTCATTAATTTTATAAAGTAAACAAATATTATTGAACATCTCAAAATAGTATAGTCAATAAATATTGTTGAACGGAGGGAGGGTAAAAAAACAAGTAACCAAAGCAAATATGAATTGACTATAAAAGAAATGGGATTAAATTATAGAAAATAAAGAGTTAAAGATAGGAAAAGCACATTTACTCTATCTACAAGCCCCTCTTTTGATATTTTCACTCTTGTTGTCTGACTGGTGAAAAATCATTTTCGAGTAAAAAGAAACATTTTGTAGGTGCACAACAAAAAGGGGAAAAAAAGAAGAAGATAAATATCTCATTTTTTTCAACTCAGAGAGAAGATCGGAAAATGGCTTCATCTAAAGAACGTGAAAATTTGGTGTACATCGCCAGGCTTGCTGAGCAAGCTGAACGCTACGATGGTTAGGGTTTTGTTCTTCCTCATGTAAATCAAATAGATGATTTTTTAAATTTACTACTATATGAATAGATCTAAGTTTAATGTATATGTTTTTTTAGTCTACTTGCATAACCAGAGTAATTTTGGCAAAAGAGTTGATAATCAATAATCAAACTTCAGTGCTTCGAAATTTTAAGTTTTAGTTAGTTGCTAAGGTGCCTTGGGTTACTTCGAGCAGAAATGAGTTTGCGTACAATAGATCCTTGTAGTCTGGTCCTTCCTCGGACCGTGCACATAGCAGGAGCTTAGTGCACTAAGCTGCTACTGTTGGAGACTTGGAATATAGGAAGAATCATGATAGTTCTTCACCCGAAAGGTTTAATTTTTTTTCTGTATGGAAACCTTTATCAAATTCAGAAATTCATTTTTGGTTCTCCTTTGAGGTCACTGAGGACGTTGATCCTTGATAGGAATGTGTGGAGGTTGATAATTAGGGTAGAAGGTTAGAAGGAAATCGGCGTATTGCTTTTCCATTTCCGGAGTATTAGTTTTATTCTTGTTTTTTCGTGTTCTTAGATTTTTGTTACTAGTTTCTTTAGGATCGATTCTTGTACTATCTAGTTGGTGTTTCTGCTTGTTGCTACTGCTTTCTTTGAGCCGAGGGTCTATTGGAAACAACCTCTCTACCTTGTTAAGATAGGAGTAAGGTTTACGTACATTCTACCCTCCCCATTCCCAGACTTCATTGTGGGATTACATTGGATTTGTTGTTGTTGTTCTTTCTCTTGGTATTCAGAACAGATTCCTTGTTGATTAGCTTTGCTTAAGTTTTTCCCTTAATCTTTTCGTATGTTATAGAGATGGTCGATGCAATGAAGGATGTTGCAAATCTGGATGTTGAACTGACAGTGGAGGAGAGGAATTTGTTATCTGTTGGTTATAAGAATGTGGTTGGATCTAGGAGAGCATCATGGAGGATCTTGTCTTCCATCGAGCAGAAGGAAGAGGCTAGAGGAAATGAGCAGAATGTGAAGCGGATCCAGAATTACCGCCAAAAAGTAGAGTCAGAGCTCACCGACATTTGCAATAATATCATGACTGTGATTGACGAGCATCTGATTCCGTCATGTACTGCTGGTGAATCAACTGTGTTTTACTACAAAATGTGAGGCTTGGTATATTGTTTGTTTTGAGTCGAAAACATTGAGTTTGTTTTTCTGGAAGTTAAGAACTTCATCGGTTGTTCATTTTTGTCAGTTTGCTTTATCTTTGTGTGCAGGAAAGGGGATTATTATCGATATCTTGCAGAGTTCAAAACAGGTGATGACAAGAAAGAGGTTTCTGATCTGTCTTTAAAAGCATATCAGGTATGCAATTGCTATAAACCTGTAAGAAGACAATAATCATCTCTTTTTCTGCTAAACAAGAAGACACTGATACATATTGTCAGTCGTATATGATCCTTCTCTTTTTTTTGTTCGTTTGTTTCTAAAGTGAGCGCTAGCATATGTTCTGCTAGCCTTTACATTGCTGTTGGAAGTAAAGGCTTTTTCAAATGGAATTTGATGGCATTTTCAAGATTTTAATTTCATAACATTTTAATATGATGTAGAGCCTCTTTACTTGTCCCTTTCTCCCGTTCCCCTCTCTTGCATGTTTTAAGTATAGTGTTTTGTATTTGTTTTCTTAACATGCATATCTATTTCTATCTACTTCCACTTACTGGTCATTCTAAACTTTGTGTACAGATAGCTACAACTACTGCAGAAGCTGAATTACCAATTACCCATCCCATTCGGTTGGGTTTGGCTTTAAATTTCTCTGTTTTCTACTATGAGATAATGAACTCACCTGAAAGGTTTGTGTGGTTTTGTGTTTATCGTAGTTTATCCAAACATGTTCTTCATCTCAGTTGATTATAATCTGTTTTCTTCAGGGCTTGCCATTTGGCTAAGCAGGTTTTTGATGAAGCGATATCTGAGCTGGACAGCCTCAACGAGGACAACTACAAAGATGGCACCTTAATTCTGCAGCTTCTGAGGGACAATCTCACCTTGTGGACGTCTGACATTCCAGAGGATGGAGGTATGTGCCAGTTTTGATCTCAAGGTTGCTTTGGTGCTTACATAATCCTTGTAGCTGGTTCATTAACTTTCTACCTGCTCTTTTTTCCACGTAATTGGATAGAGTTAACTTGAGTAATCATTGGTGCTAAATTTGCCTATTAAACTATTGCAGATGAGAGAGATCTTTAGAACTAGTTTATTTCTGCAATCTTTTAGATGACATTCAGTGTGGAATGCACTGTACTGTTAGCCCATTATTTTCGGGAATTAGAACACTAGGCAGCAAAAATATAAGTTTTAGACATCCCTCCTTGTTTGATCGGAGAAAGAAGGAATCAGGCGTAGGAGATATTAATAGTTGTAGGATTTCTTTCCTTGTTCATACAGTGTTTTATCGGACCTTGGATGTTTACTAAGGTTGTATTCTTTAGGCATCAGAATAATTCCGGCGGCTGCTCCTCTACTTGTAATTGAGGCCTTAATTGACACTTCTAGTTTCACACGCACTTCATTTGAATGCGCATTTGCAGTTAGGAAATGTTGCCTTTAGAAAGGTTTATGATCAAAATGCAGCACATATAGTTTGAGTTGACAAGGCTATAACAAAGATCCTCCATGACACTACAATAATTCAACTGTATTCAATGTAATATTGTCCTATGTCACTATTAAGAGAAAACTTCAACTTTTTGTTTTACATATTATTCATGTTAAAATCTCTCTTTTTTTTTCTGTCTGAATAGAAGAGGCTCCAAAGGGAGATGCTGCAAACAAAGTGGGCGCAGGCGAGGATGCAGAGGTGGGTTCTTCATTCATCTTTGTCTCTATTTTGGTATTAATGAAGTTTCCCTACTCATTTGAAACCACATCTTTTTGGTATGTTCTTGCAGTGATGATCCAAACGAGTAGAATGTACCATGTGTATTTGATTAAAGGAGGCTGGTGAAACATCTGGTGGATTGTTTGTCAAGTGCTAATAGATAATTGTAAGGCACCAACAAATGAATAGATACTGTTTATTGGATATGTGTCTTGCTGGAGATTGTTTTCACATTAATTGATGAATGCATATCGTTTGATTTGCATCCCCATTGTTATTTCCTTCGCGTATAGCTAGTTTTTCAGTCTTGAAATGATTGGTTGTTTTATTTGTCAGATGACTACACAGCTAAAGAAAAGAACATGAATGCAATCAAATCATAATTTTAAACATTACTATGAAATAATCAAGGAAAAGGTTCACTTCAGGCCCGAGATCAATATTTTTGCGCATAGATTGTACCACAATTTGGATCAACCATGACAGATTATCAATCAAACTATGCGTCAAAACAAGCTAGTCAAGATCAGTTATTACCATTTTGTTCTATTTGGACTTATTTCGTTTTCAATACTGGTAATCCTATGCCACGAAGAAAGCCAGATACATATTTTTCATAATTTTGTTTTTTCATTCCAAGTGACAAGACTTTACTGATCGAACCTTTGGTTTCTTCGTTGGTGGTGGGATATTCGGCATTGAAGAAGCTGAAGCATTAGTCTTCGCCTGGCAGTGATCTGAGCCATTGACTCCATTAGAGAAACAAATGGTTTGCAGAGAGGTGACACAACACTCTTGCCAATTGAGATGAGTGAGGTCTTTGATTGCTTCATCGAGAGTAACGAATGCTTCTGATGAGATCTCCTCTTGCAATGTGGAGCGTCGCAGGTCCATTAACTCTATTGTGTTCACAGCATCGGCCAGAACTTTCTGTATATTTTAGAAGATTGAAGAAATCAATATTTGATCAACAAGATTGAAAAATTACGAAGTGTGAATTTGACCTTTTGACGCTTGCTTTTCTTGAACCCGTGAATGCTGATGATCTGCAAAAATCGTTGACACATAAAGAAAGGATTACTCTCACGGCACATAACACAGATTGAATTCCTATTCTGTTCCGAACTCATCTCTTGAATAATTTTACTCAGTTGAATCATTAGTCTCCGTTTTCATACTGGAAAAACAATTAGGAGAAACACCACCGAGTAAGCAATACGGATAAACACCTACGCGATACTGAGTACTGGGAAGCAATCTCTACATATTCGAAGATTCAGAGAGAATTAGAGGTAACTCATTAAGAAAAGCAATAGTGAAATCGAGCTGCTTGTTACTGTCACTGAAATTGAGGTAATTCTCTAAGGTTACTAGATTTAAGTCGCAACTTCAAATCATATAGCTACTCTGAAACAGAAATTGAATTCCAATTCTGTTCCGAACTCATCTCTTCAACTTGATATGGTTGGAAATTCGAGCAACACATATCAGGAAATTGACAATACAAACATCAAAATAAACACAAATAATAAGAATCTCTAATGTCACAGAGTCACATCATTAATCTCCTATTTCATACCGGAAAAAACACCTCCGAGTAAGAAATATGGATAATCACCGAAGTAATACTAAAATACATCAAAACTAGCAGATCCCCAGCGCCTCATACAGAAGGAGAGATACCTCACTGAGATTAGCAATAGTGAAATCGAACTGCGTGTTACATTACAATTTACATAGAGAAAGGATTATTCTCACGGCATATAAAACAGAAATTTTATTCCAATTCTGTTCCGAACACATCTCTTGAACTTGATTTGGTAAAAATCGAGCTAAGCATACAATTAAAACATCAAAATGATTACAAATAATAAGTATCTGTAATTTCAAACGGTCACACCATTGATCTCCGATTTCATACTAAAAAACACCTCAGAGTAAGAAAAAATACGGATAAACACCAAAACAGTACTGAAATACGTCAAAAACAAGCAGACCTCCATGGTTATTATCAACGATTTACGATTAGTCAAGCAACTGAAACCACACTAAACAAAATACAGTAGATAAATATCTACATGTACAGTTCGCAGATTCAGAGAGAAGCAGAGATACCTCATTGAGATTAGGGATAGTGAGATCAAATTGCTTGTTACTATCAATGAAATCGACGTACTTTTCTAAGGTCATCTTCTGTGATTTCTTCATCATTCTGAATCTACTTTCCACCATTTGCATCTTCTCTCTCTGTTTCTCCTAGTGATCTCGACTGTGTTTTTCTGTGGTGTGAATTTTGAAATATTGAGCTCATCGGGGATATTTATAGTGACTGGGAACGTTAAACACGTTAAATGCATTTTGGTATCCAATTTCACGCCATTGTAGTGGAAGCAAAAACACGTTAAAATTCAATGAAAATTACGCAAAAAAAAAAAAAAAATCAATTAAGAAATATATTACACTCCAACCTAGAATTTTTTTTTTTTTTACAAAATACTCAACATGTAAGTACGTTAGATAACTTGTGAATTATAATCCTTGGACTAATTTATCTCAACGGGAAGATGGGATAAAATAATTCAAGTTTAATGAGATAATGTGGAATATCTTAGAATTAAGCTTGTGATAAACTTTATATTATATTTTATTGATCTCCAATTCTGTTGCTGCTACAGGCTTTATGCAATCATAGTTTGGTCATCAAAAGAATCTCAAAAACCCACCAAAATACGAAAGTCCAGATCTTTTAGAAAACGAGTTCCTACATAAACACATGGATAAGCTCACTGACGGATAACCCATCAATTTGGGATCCAAATTCCCAAATTCGAGATTTTATTTGAGAGATATCGTGAAGAATTTGGAATGGAATAATATATGCTTCTATTTAAAAGCAGTTGACAACACCTCAATTTTCTAAAAATTAAGTAATTTTTTCATAAAGAAAAGAAAATGTTTTTGACCTCCCGACCGGTTTTGGCCAAACAGGCTCTAAATTAAATTTACGTTCTCAACACTGTTCATACAATTAATTTAAACCTTTTGATTGAGAAAACATATAAATACCATGGCTAAAGAGACTCCAAACTGAGTTTTTATTCAGTTAATCTGCAAAAATACATAAAATTCCAAAGTACAGAGGTGGTCACGTAGTTTAATAACAGAAAAAGGTGAATTTTTCTTAAATATTTTACCAACAGAAATATGTTATTAAGTAGATCTCCTTACACTCCAAAAAGCACAGCATACAGAAACGATCGCTACTTTTGAAAATGCTCGATCAGACTAAACATGGCCCTGCCTAATGCCTTACTCCTTCCAATTCCATAAAACCATCACCATTCTCAATAGAAGTGACCCACAAAGAACCTTAGTTGACGGTTTGTCTGAGCTCGGGACGGACAAAGTCAGCATCTGCAGGAACTGAAATGTCGACTGTAGGTCTCAATCGGGCACAAACTTCAATAGCTTCATGGACAGGATCACATACGAAATTGGTCATAAGATCCATATTGATTGGTAGGTTATTGTCGACTGCCACCAGTGCTTGCTGGGTGAGATTGTAATCAAATCGAGGAGCCCACTTCCTAGATCCCAAACGCGCTGTTGTAGAGCAATTGTCAACCATGAATGACACTCCACGTGCATGCATGAAAGGATTCAGGGAATCAACAGACTCGATGACACTTTCATTTATGATCTCTGAGTAAGAGTGGCCTTTCTTCCTCAGAACCTCAATCTGTTAACATTTACCAAAGAACAAAGTGTTACAAACAAGCAAGACCTAGATGCTCTCACACTAAGCTAACACCATAGGTTTTGAGCATCCATATACCATCAAATTCAGGTATAGAAGCAAAACGGAAATCAGCAGGACAAGGGGATTCGGCTAAAATTACATTGTATATCAGTGGTTAAAATTATTCTTTTACGTATATACTATAGATGTTGAATCTTCTTGGCTTCTTTGTGTGCTTGCTTCTTTAGACAAAAAACAATAACAAAAATAAACAAAAGAGAGCTGGGAGGGTGGGGGGTTGTTCATCAAGTCGATCTAAACCTTGTCAAGTAGTGGGGAGAAAGTGCTTGTAGCTAGAAAGAGAAGGATTTTGAAGAGATTTAAGTTGGCAGCAGCTCAAGATACACGCTGCCAGGCCCTCCTTTTACGATTCAAACATTATAATAAAACCAACCATACGGATTGAATAAAAAGAAGACCTGAGCCATCATCAATGCGACATAGACACCAGCAGTGAAAGGATAGAGAGGACCCAGATCACCAGATGGCCTTGTTGCACGAACACGCTCACCAACTTTCCACATCCTTGTCTGGTCTATTTTGCCCATTGGGAAAGCTGGTAACCCCTCTTTCTCCTGTATGTACAAAAAAAGAAGGTTAATATCTTCATCTGATAATCAGCATTTCACTTTTCCATAATGCTGCAGAAGCCCTTGTAATATTAGGTTCCATGAGAAGGATACACAATTTCTTCCAGTGAACAAAATAAATTTAGGGGAAAAGCACCACAAGCTAAGTAGTACAGGTGGTATAATCTATTTTTTTTAAAAAATATTAAAACTGGGCTTAGGACCCATGTATAAATGGTAAAAAATCCACATATACAAAAACAATGGGCCAGGTCCAAAAGTGACCAGTCCAGAAAATGACATCAAAGTCAAAGAAAAGGAAATTAAGGATTTCATTTTGGGGAAGAAGCCAAAAATTATATAGGCGGTATAATCTAGTTTCCACAAGTCAAAAATTAATGTGCCTCCAATGAAGGGGGTGCGAGAGAGAAAGAGAGGAAAAGAGAAACCAATTGTTAGGAAACTTAATGATAAAGAATCAACTTACAGAAAAGCGGCGACCTGCCAAGACAACACTCCTGATCTCACTCCCTGTTGCAACATCCTCATAGCACTCATACAAGATCTCCATGCAAGGGTAATATGAAGCACTATATGCAGTCGCAAACACCTTCTTGCCTTCCGCATCCAATGAATTGTATAGAGCTAACATACCCTAATAAACACGTAGAATAGTTTCAAGAACAATTTGAGAAGTTAAAAAAGTATCTTGCTAAACATAATAATACACCAAATCAAAAGACTGAGAATTTAATTCTGACCTTTGTTGATATGGTCCTCGAAATGTTTCCGGTTATGCACTCAACAGTATTCTTGTATGCAAGCTCTTCACTCATTCCATTTTCCGTGTACCTTCTGAACAACGACTCAACTATGCCATGGACAGCACCAAGTAATATGCCTAACAAGAAGACCAATGGACCTCAACCATACTGATTTAGTAAGTAAAAAAACAGACTTTGGAAACACACTAACCTCGCTCGCCAAATATATCGCTTCTGTATTCCTGCTCCAGAGTAGTTGCAAATGTAAAGGGGGAACCAAGGGCAACTGACCACCCAAGAGCAACATCAGTGGCTCTTCCATCTATATCCTGTATATAGTGAATGGTGTTACATCTCATAGAACATAAAAACAAAGAGTGTGAAAGAAAATAGATGAGGGTGAATTATAAAAGACTGCAGGAGACCTGGTGAACCGCAAAACTTGCATTGATTCCAGCACCATTGATTTCTTTTCCTTGTACATATAATCTCCGGACAGATGGGCCCATTCCCTTGGGACATACAGCAATCACACTGATGTTCTTGGGAAAGTCAAGGTCCAATGACTGCAAATGGCCGAGAAGGAATCCATGCGAAAGACCAAGTATGCTATTTGGTTTCATGTGAGAAAACACTTCTTCATAGTTGTCAGCCTGCAAATACATCAGGAAATTCAGAACAAAGGAGTGGTGCAGCAACTGGCACTACCTGCACACCTGGTGAAGGAATACACGGTTTGACAAGCTATCAATATTACCATTTTCTTGAGATATAATGTGAGTGTGTGGCTTGGTTTGATATTTCCATCCTTAAGTTAAATTTTGAAAAATTCAGGTCGTACATGTTGCCAAGTTAAATACTCCACTGAATAATGTGGAACACGTGATTCTGGTAATAATCTATGTTTCCGCTAACCAAAATAAAATGAGTTCAATTTAGAATGTTCAAAACCTCACCAGAGAAACCCTAAATTTTAGAGGAAATCTCCGAGTGTGCTTTCCATAGTCCCAAATTAAACAACAAAATCACATCTAATCACCAGTGGTGGGAGCAGAAAGCACAAAGCTATAGCTTATGACATAGCAAAACTAAGTTTTTGTCGTTCTTGGGGAGAGTAGAAGCAAGATATCTAGCATTCCAGGCAAAACATTGAACTATAAGGTCAAGGGCAGCCTTCACTAAAATGTATTACCAAGTTGTCGTGAAAAGAACATGAGGCTAACACAATGTGCCTACCTGAGCTGCATCAGAAATCAAAAGCAGCACTAGATCGCTACCAGAGATAGTTTCATACAAGTCTCCCAAGGTACCATTTTCTTCAGTAAACCCAGCTGCACGAGCCTCAGCAAAGGAGCGAGAACCCTTTCTCAAACCAATCTGCATGACCAACATTCATACTTCATAAGCTGCAAGACTATAAGAATTTAATCTTGTATGCAAACCAGATAAACTCCAGCTTCAACATCTAATAAAGAAGAAATGAAGTATTACCTTAACGACTATATCAGATTTTGCTTCTGCAAGAGAATCCCTCAAGTTCTGGGCTTGAGCTGGTCCCTGCCAAAAAAGAAGGGTATTGCTAAGCTACTTGAATGAAAGAAGGAATGAAACTTGAACAGGAGAAAGGAAAAACATTTATCTTACTTTTGCAGAAAGACGTGCATTTTTTTAACAAAATAATTCAATGTTGTATATTTACATGATATCATTTCTAAAACGGTATTCAAATATTTTTTGATAATACCTTCTGCATTAATGATGAAAAAATAACAACACAACCAATTATCAACAGAAGTAGAGTATGGAAAACAACAAACTTTGAATGGAGGAAGATGTATCATCTCGAGAAAAACTACAATAGAGAAACTTTATCAGCAAATATGCTAGAATTAGTACGAAGAGAAAATACTAGGTGAGAACATATATGGTTTTAGAAAAGTCAACAAAACGAGTAGTTTGAAGCTGCTTTTATCAGGTACATCCATAAGGATGTAGCTTTCCAGCAAAATTAGTAAAACAGAGCACTTCTACATTATAGAATCTAGAAAGAGATATCTTCTTCTCTTCTCCTTTCAATTTCAAAAAAGGATATATCTTCTCCAAAATTTTGGTTAACTAAACTCTTGGTTTCAGATGGCACTCAAAATTACTATTCCCTCTTCATTGAGATCAAACAACAAACTTCCTCTTTGCATTAACTTTATATTCCAATAACTCTCAGAATGGAACATTATACAGATATCAAAATTGGATTAACTGAATCAAATCAAAACCAAAGAAACTTCACCTGAGAACCCCAGCCAATGACTCCAATCTGCTTGATTCCCTTGAATGCATCAGGCAACAACTTGAACAAATCTCTCCCTCCTTTCACAATGTACTACACCACAATCCCAACAATATACATTACACATCAAAGCCAAGAACTTTCACATATAGAAATAAACATTTTCAGCATTGATACACCAAACAGGAAAGACAATACCCATTACTTTTTCCGTCCAAAAATTGTGTTTTATGGTACTTCTACCGAGTTTTCTAAATATCTAATGCTTAAAGGTATTTGTTTGAAGTTTTTGCCAAATTCTTTTTGAGAAAAACAAACTATAGTATCTTTTTGAAAAAAGTGACTTTAGACTAAAAACTCAGAAATCATTTTAAAAAACAACTCTGACTATCCAAAAACACATTTCCTTTTTGTGTAAATTCCTTATTCTAAAAGGTTTCTGAGAAAAATAACACAATTTGTTCAAACCTTCTTACATATTATTCCACAAAACAATAAGAAATGATTTACATTTAGAAATAGGTGTCCAGCTATTCAAAATCAAATGGAAAACAAATTACATTCTTTCTTAAGTTAAATATAAAAAGAAAGAGTGAAGAATCAAAAACACACCTAAAGTATTTCGATTTTCCAAATTTCATGCCTGAACTATTAGGCATGCAATTTTCCTACCAACTATTTATCAAAACACCCCTCAATTATCATTTATTCCTTTTTCCTATGTTGATATTTTAGCTTAGAAAATGGAACAATTAATTGATAGCTGAGGTGTGTTCAGATTTATAGTTTGTGATACTACTGATAGGAAAATCGCATAACTAATAGTTATCAAGTATGAAACTAGAAAAACTGTCATACTTAACCAGTTTTCAAGTATCTAAATATTACATCTAATCTTACACCGAAAATTAGATGTCACCATATCCTAACTACATCATTCTTTCTAAAACAGAGGTAGTAGGTGAAATAGACGTAGAGAAGGGAAGAGCTTCACCTCGTCGTGTCCAGAAAGGGTAACTTTCTCCTTCTTAAAAACAGATGTTTCAAAATCGAGAGACATCGGTGCCTTTACAGCAGCAGGAGCAGCAACCATACGAACATTAAGTGCTCCGCCGGAGCTAGAGACATTGTAGGAGTGAGATTTAGCTCTGAGAGCCTTAAGCGACGGAGATGAAGTAGAAAGGAACCCTAAGTTACTAGATAGAGCAGGCTTTAGGGATTTGGTTGAGGAAGAAACGGCCGAGGAGGAGGAGGAAGTGGAAATGGAGAAAGAAGTAGCCGCCGGTGCCGCCATTATTGCTCTGTTGACGTGCCGCCGATGACTGTGAAAAGTGTAGAGAGAGAAAGTGGAAATGAGGGGTGACGTTTTTATGTTTGGATTAGTATTGCTAGGGTAACGATATGCAGCATATCCGAATTGAGAAGTGGCGACATGAAACTGTGATTCTAATGCCCCTCAGGTTTTAGGGGCGTTTACGATTTTATCCCGTGATTTAAAATTATGTTATGTAATTAGTTTTCGAATATATGATATTTTTTATTTTGAGATAAAGTTTAAATTTTTTGAGAAACTTAATTTGATATTTTTTTATCAAAAGTTTATATTTATTAAATATAAAAATTGATCATAAATTTATAATGGTTCAGGAAAGGGATTGATCGGAATTGCAACGAGACACACCAACACTATTCTGAGCTATAGGCCCCATCCCGTCTCAACTAGATTTGTTCCTTGGATTACCCTTAAAAAAAAAAAAAGAAACCTTTCATCTCCCAACCCATTTCGGGTTTTTAGTTTGGGGTGCCAATAGTAGCATAGTATTTAAAGAAAAACGACTCACGATTATTTATCTATATTGTTTTTTGTAAGAATATTGGAGGAGTGATGAAATATTCACCGAATATGAATATTATGATATACTTGTTTATACTTTTTCTACTTCATATTAACTGAATTTGTAAATGCAATGCACGAATATTAAGGAAAACATTGAAGAACATAATTTAAACTATGTGAAATCATAAATATAAATTTATAAGTAATGTAATTAATCTCTTGAAAAATATAAAACTTTAATAAATAAAAAGACAAATATGAAAAAAATTCAAACATTCATCTTAGCTTTGAACATTCAATCATTTTTCAATAATAAAAAATCTCAACAATTTAGTTAGTATATGAAATAAAGGAAAAATTACTAATGATATTGACTATGTTCAATTTTATTAAAGAGCAATACAATAATTTTACTTTTTTTCTTAATTAGCAAAATCTAATCTCAAACTTCATTAATTTTTTTTCTTGTTTTATAATCTTTCATCATTAAAATAGAAAATATTTTACTTTCGTTTCTTGCAAATACTATATATTACACGAAGGAATGAATAATGCAGAATTTTCTGGACACGTGTCGAAGACCCACATACCCAAAAAACCAGGTGAACTCTCTCTTCACGTTTTTCGTTTTCCAACTCAAACAAAATTCACCAAAACTCTCCGTTTCTCTTTATCCTTACTTTATGCTCTGCTTTTTGTTTGCAATAAGATTTTGTAAAAGTTGTAATTTTGAAATTCTGCTGATAAAAATTTACCCGCGACTTGCAATTTTTGCTTCTGGGTATTCTTTTTTTGTACTGTAAGTTGTTCTGCTTCAACTCTAGTTGTAAAAAGATTGAATCTTGTAATTGATTGGTAGTTATGTAGTATGATTGAGGTATATGTATTGTATATAATTGTTTTTTTTTCCTTTGTGGGTATTGTTTCTTGATCATGGTGGTTATGATTTTTAATGTTTACCTAGGGCAAAAGATAGCTTTTTTCCCTAAATAGCTGCTGTTTACTTTTGTGGGGTTTGCTTCTTGATCATGATGCTGATGATTTTTACTTGTTTTTGTGAATAATTTATGGGTTTATTGTGTAGAGTTTTGTTGGTGGGTTTTATACTTTTTGTTTGATAATCGTGGTGTCTTGGGTTAGCTTGTGCGCGCCTCGACTAGACTGATTCCACTGGATACCCCGCCAAGGCTAAAACATATGGGAAGAAAGCACCTTGTGTGTTTTTGCTGGGATTTGAACGTTTCATTGATCACTAGGCTACACCCTTGGGTGTTGGGTTTTATACTTTTATATTTTTGATAGGATGTATAGAGATATCTTCTGTATGTGAAATTATAGGGATTTAGGTATTAAGGTAAAGTAGCTTGCTTTCTGTTGTGTTTTTTTGATGAATTATTTCATGGTTTTGGAATGCTTTTGTTGGAAATTTGGTATGAGTTGTAGTTTAGGTAATAAGGAAGCTCTTAAAACCCTTTGTTTGACTTTAGCTGACCAAAATGGCTTTGGAATCTTTATAGATGCAGATATTCCGTCCTGTCCATGTATAGGCCAAAAGTTCATCTAAATTCATGAAATAGATGTTACAAAAAAGTTATACCTATCCAAGTCTTTTAAGAAGTTTTGAGTTTTGTACGGCGAAGTCATTAGAAAGGTACTCAATTAAGGAACCCCTAGGATGCACTTTGCTGCCATCATGATCTCATATAAAAAGTTCCTTCCTTGTCTTCTATGCAATTGTCTAAATAGTCTATTTTTCTAACAGACTTGTGAAATGATGGCTGAAAGTTTCTGATTATTGGAAACCAGGGAGAGGTATCTGGTTAGCTTATCAAAATGACTTCTTTTTGTTAATGGTTGAAGCTTTCAACCTTATTTGTTTACTTCTGTTTAATCGGTTCAATGGCTATATAGTTGGTAGTAGTTCAGATCATCCTACTATAAGAATGCTTACCATGTCTCCATCACCACAGAAATAAAACAATGTTACAAATAGATAAAGCTTGTGCTATTTGTACGCTAATTTAAAGCATTTGATTTAGTTTCAGGTTTTGGTTGAAAGAATTTCTATTGTACTGTTAAAATTCAAGTATATGGTAAATGTAATTTGCTTGAAATAGAACAACTACCCAAGCAAGTTAGGGCTGGCTATATGGATCCTCGTTGTCCATTTAAGCTCAATATTCTATATTTAGAGGATTCATCATAAGTTGATTAGTTCTACGTTGGCTATTGACCTACCTTAGAGTTCCTCCTTTATTTGGGCTTAGGACCGCCAATGTGAGCAAGCTCACACCGGGAATTAATTTTGCTGATACTAGAAGTTTGCTCTCATCTATGAGTGCAAGGTGTAAACTTTGTTATGGAGAATGATAATGATTTGTATCTCGTTTATGTTGGGGCATTAATTATACATTAGCGGGGTGATTTACATAGGGGTGACGTGCATTATTTTTATTGATTGAAGTTGGTGAATAATCCTGCTCAACAGAATTTTGTAATTTATGCAGCTCATACAAGTTCTAATAGGGAAGCATCTTGTTAAATTCTGCAGTTGAAAGCTATATCATCTTGCAGCACTATATTCGTTGACCCTTGGAAAGTTGTCAAAGTGTTGTGCGATGGATCTGAAAGGTATAGCATGGGTTGGAGATATATACCAGAAATTTGAAGCGATGTGTTTGGAGATGGAAGATGCTATGTACCAGGTAAAATTAACCACATGTCTCTTACTATTTGATTTGGTTCATCCCTGTTTTCGGGTTTGTTAGCAAGGTCATAGTGGAGCTTCCCTCAGCACTCAGGAGGGCTATTTTCTTACCAACTGGTTGTTTGACCCTAGAGCACTAGGAACGTTTGAATGAATTGAACTTCGATCATATTCAATCAACCCAAAAGAAAGGAGATTGAACTCTGACTATAAATTGCAGTTGTTGCTATATTGACCGTTCCATGGGACTTATTTTTCTCTGAGATTCCTAATAAATCACCAGTAACTTTTGGTACCCAATGATAGGTGCTTGCATCTCCTTGTTACAAGAGAAAAGACATTGATTTTACTTGGAGGAAAGGTTAGAGAAAAATTATCCAAACTTGCCCCTCATTCATTGCCCTTACTTACATATTTGATACTTCAACTTCTCTCAATGATTAGCAAGTTGCTAGAAATGGCAAAAAACCTATATTCTAATTTTGCAAAAGGTGATAACTTTGTACATCAAGTTCTGCCTAGCAAGCATTGACTTCCTATATTTATAAATAATACGACGTGGTTAATGAGGATCCATATAGCTGAACTCAACTAGCTTGGAATTGAGTCGTAGTAGTAGTAGTTCTTGTTGTACTCTTGTTGCTGTCCTGACTTTTATTTGGGAACTACACTCTTCTTAACAAAATAAAGCATTTATTTCATTTTTCCTATGCACATCAGATTTATTTTTGCCACTATCCGAACTCCTGAGTACGTAATTATGTTGCATTGGAAGGATGGTGTGCATATCATGTTCATATATCAAAAGGAGTACATATGACATTCATGGTTGTTTATTCATCAATTTATTAATCGTTTCTAATCAATTGCTTCTTTGAAAATGTTCATAACTTCAATATGTAGTACCTTTTTATTCACCTTCCACCACTTTGGCCAATTAAGTATTCAACCACCGTAACTGGTTCCATGGTATATCACAGGATACCGCTAGATATGTTGAGAATCAAGTGCAGACTGTTGGTGCAAGTGTCAAGAGGTTCTATTCAGATGTGGTGCTAGATTTGCATCCTCAATTTAACATAGATCCCGTGAAAGTTGCAGCTGCTGACTTGTCTCTTAATCCTTATGCTCACACTGAAATCAGCAAGAAGCTGAAAGCAAAACTTAAAGGTGGACACCCTAGGGTAATTAATAAGGAATTAATTGATGATACTCAAGTGATCAAGGGTAAGGATAGTGATAATCCATCATTCTTTTGTCGAGTCAGAGCTGTTAATAGTTTATTTTATGATGTTACAGGGAAAAGCAAAAGTGGAGGAGTTTATAGACGTCAAAGTGTTGGGATCAAAGAAATTGTTAGAGATAATCATCCACCATCTAAGAAGTCGGACGCTCTCTGTCTCGTATCAGGGAATGCAATTAAATTGTCCTCAGATTCTAAGGTTCGGGGAGGTTTTGAAGTGGCATCCGACCACATGACCATGATTTCGCCCTTGGCCTCAGTTAAAGGTCGTAACTCTACAGAGACAGGAAAGGAGGTTTCCAACCATATTATAAAAACAAATGTGCCTGCAGCAGGTATATCAATTAATGTTGTAGCTTCTGACACGAGCTTATCAGTTGACTGTGGTGGGCAGAAACAAGCAGATCTCAGGAACACTTACTCTGTTGGTGACTTGCAATCAGACTCTCATGGTATAAATATCTAGCAGTATCCCACTTATTTTTATTTTCTTTTATTTTTTTCACTTCTTTTCTTTTATGTTAACTCCTGCTCTGGCAGCAGATAGGGGTACACACAAGGAGTTGGCCGGTGATACTGGATTAAAGATTAACAGTAATACTGGTGACAATAATATTGCCAGCGAGGAGATCAATAATATTGCAAAGATTAGCAGTAATATTGGTGACAATAATATTGCCAGCGAGGAGATCAATGAGTCCTACAAAGGTACGTACAATAGCCACCTGTTAAAAAAGATCTCCTCCCTTCTCTTTTTTTGCTTCCATTTTGATGGAGTCACTACTCTGATATTATCTTGGAGAGTAGCTTTCATATCAATTGCTGATTTATAAAATGGGGTTATACTTCTGCCTGAGTTAGACAATATTATGTGAAAGCATATCGCGAATTATGGATCATTGGATGAACTGTTAAATTGAACCTAACTTAAATCTGTGATTAGGAATATTTTTCAACAACATACCCATGTAATCCCACAAATGTGGTCTGGGGAGGAGTTGGGGGTAGACTGTAAGCATAGTTGCAGACCTTGCCCCTACCTCATAGAGATTTTCCGATAGACCCTCGGCTTAAAATAATACATCTCCGAACAGTTTGAAAAAGAGAATACAGAAATGAGAGTAGTAACAACAACGAAATAATATGAAATGGAGAACAATGCACAACATATAGAGGAAAGAACAGTAATGACAGCAAAATAGCGCGATAATCAAAGCACAAAAAACATAGGTTAATACAGGAACCGGAAAACAAGAAACTACAAGAATAATGCTTATACCATTCGTAAGAAAGAAGGTCCAAGTACGATCACCAATCCTGTACGGGTCACCTTAATAGGGCATCCCACTGATAAGATTCCTGCATTGACATAGTCAGTGTCATCCCACCCCAAGGCAAAAGGGCCCTTATGTTTTCTCTTTTCTTTCTACTTAGTATACCAACTTCCAAAAAAATAAAACGAAGGAATAATTGTGCAACTGAGCAACATTCTCCTGCTGTTCAGTATTTCGGGCCTGATTCCTTCAAACTGGATCTTTTTTAAGTCTCTTAATCCTTTCGTTGTGTTTGCCATCTTCTTTTACAGAAAGATCAGATAAATCTTGTTCTCCTCCGCCTGAGAAGTATGACTTGATTGAGTCCGATGTGGAAATTGTTGAGCACTATGATGAATCGAAGTTGGAGGAAACATGTGTCCTGGTTGAAGCGGACAAACTTCATGTTCCACAGGGATCAGTCAAACGGAAATCATACAAGGTTCCCTCTCCCTTTCCTTCCTCTCGTGTTGTATTTGCTATTTCTTGCTTTTCATCAATATATTTATCATTAGTTTGGTCGTGGGGGGAACGAGGGAGGGGCTGTTTCATTGAAGAATGTGTGCCTTAAAATATTGACAGTTCAGTTGTTTTATCAGAAGAAGCTCAGGCAAGTGTTTTCTATGAAAAAGAAGTCGACGAGAAAAGAGTATGAGCAGCATGGAGCATTACATGGAGATCAACAGCCTAACCTAGAGCCCGAGGAAAAGCCGATGCAGGTTCTCTCCAAAAACTCGAATGTGAAAAATTTGTCATCAGCTGATGATCATTCTGAATCTGAGTGGGAACTTCTCTAGATATGACGCATTACAATAACATACCCAATGTAATCCCACCAGCGTAGTCTGGGCTAGATATGATGCTGTTAAAATTGTAATGTTGCTTTTGCCAATCAATAGATGGCTTTGTACAGAAAACTTAAATTGAAAGCAGAAGCACCTGGTGTATTATAATAAGCCCATTATTTCTCTTTAAACTGTTTCAATAATATAACCAGTTACTAATACATGGTGGCAAGTTAAAGCACCTTTTATTTATGGACTGTGGTGAATAGAAGGCCTGTTTCATCTCTTCTTTAAAATTTCTTTTGTTAAAGTATATACCATAATAAGTTAATAACTATGTTAGTCTCAAACAAGCCAAGTCATCATGTGAATCTTGATTATTATGTTTAAAAATAAATATGATTCGTGTGTGATATACTCGTTAATGAAGTGACTGTTAGATAAGTTTTTCGTGTTTATTTTAGTTTTGACGGATAAAATTATCTGACACATACTACGAAGCTTTGTTGTATGATGAGAGATTGACAAATATATGCATAGTTGCAGGGCATGAAGACACGTTAGCATTCAGTATAGCTGACTCATCCAGTGTAGCTCTGTTTTTCTTGCCACGTCACAAACAAAAAGCTCATCAATTGCCACGTGTCATAAGATAATAATAAAATAAAATACTAGTACCATCTGCCTCATCCAGTTTGGCTTATAATTTCTTTCAAATCTGTTCTTGGAAGTGAAAAAAAATTTAGAGCATAGTTTATTTAGTAACAAAACAAAAAGAGTGGCTTCAGAGAAAGAAAAAAGAGAAAATGTTCATCCTGCTATTCATATAAAAAGTGTTGCTACTGCTCCTGCTGTTAAAGTTGGAGGGCTGGAGTTCTCTAGTGGAATGCAGCAACAACAAAAACAAAAAGATAGTGACACACAAAGGGACAAACATTCTTCTCATCATGTTGATCAAGGTAGCTATACTACTAAAAAACTTATACTACTATTGTTTCATAAATATTTCGATTGAATTGGTAAGGAAAAGAAAAAATAGTTATGTTTTCCTACAATAACAAGCTGATTAATCTGAATTTGCCTCGAATCTCAGGAATTCGAGGAGAAGGGCTAGGAGGCTTCAAAATTGAATCACATAGGAAAGAAGGTGAAGAAGGAAGAGTTCATGGAGGGATTCATCCTCAAGAAGCTGGTAATAAGAAAAGAGCCGAGAGAAAAAAACCCGCACTAGCACCAGCTGCTGTGCTAACTGAAAATCCCGACGAAAAGGCAAAGGATTTTGGGGTGTCAGCGTTACATGATGCAAAAGAATCAGCTAGTCACGGGCATGGTGCTGAATGTTACAATGAAACAGCACTAGGTGCACAAGCTAAAGACACTGTTGGTCATGGTGTTAGAAGTGGATCTCAGTATGTTGCTGATAAGGCTGCAGCTGCTAAAGACACTGCCATTGAGAAAGGTCAGTAGTATTTTCAATGCGGAACAGTTTTTTTTTTTAAAAGCAAATTTACCACTAGATAGTGTTTAGGAATAAATACAAGCAAGGAGGGCTAGGTCTTACTTTACTAATCCTAATAAAGTACCTAACTTCTGCTATCTAACAATTATGAAGAAAATAAGAGCTGGAGAGAACTAAGTATTTTTTTATCACCACAGAGTTTGTAATACACTTCATGATGATATTACAAATGAGGACGTTTAAATAACCAAGATGAAAGTTGAGTTATCAGTCTCAAACTTTCTATTACAAAAGCATGAATTAGAAAAGATTGATTGTCCATCAAAAGTAACTTGAAGTATTTTTCTCGTCTTCTTCTTCAAATCTATCCCACAACACTTGATAATTCATACATTCTTTATGGATTTATTGGATCTTGTTGAACATATTGTGATACTGTCAAATGGTTCTGCTTTGCCTGTCGCATTGGTAGGTGCCTTGAAACAAACTTCTCAGTCATTTTACCGTCCCAACTATGTTGCCTTCCATGTGTCTTCTTTTTGCTTTTGTTGCTTCCACTTCTTTGTTGCCTAGGTGATATATCTCCTTCCCTAGCTACTCTATCAAAACATATGTCCAGCATATTGTCATCCTCTTCTTCATCAAGAGAATCCTCGCCCAAATCAATTGTATTTGACACTAAGGCTCTTGACTCATTCTTCTTTGCAATCACACATTTAGGCACTAATACGGAAGCTTCTGGACTTAATTTGCTATTCAAAGCAGGTGGTGAGACATGTTTTTCTTGAATCAAATCGTTTTCATTCTCTGTTAACCTTACTTGCTTTCCAGTAGTCTTCGATAAAGCATCAAAGCTATTCGAACATAATAGGTCTCTTGAAGCATTACTATTGTCTCTTCTCACTGTCATGAAAATTCCCAGTCGCACCTTTTTCACTGCATGGAAAATTATTTTGACTAGTCGAGGAAAGGTTCCGACTACTAGTTGAATTTTTGTGTGCAACCAGTGTCCAGTTTTTAGTTGCATTCTCGTTTACAACTTGCAAAACATGCTGCCCAGGATTTTCAACATCTTTAACATCAGATGTATCCATTAGTTTTTGTCCTAAATCCATTAGTTTTTATCCTGAACCAACTCACGGCGCATCAATCCCAACTCTTGGTGTTCTCCTTACATTTTTAGTTGCATTAGACATCAAATTCAACCCAATTTCTTTTGATTGCACCTCTTTTATAGCAGCCTGTTGGTTATTGCAATCACTTTTGTTTTCGGTAGTTGTTTGAACACCAATATTACTTGTATCAACATCCATTAACTCTGCATGATTTTGCTCAAAAGTGGCAGCAACCAATTGTCGATCTAAAGAAGTAGCTTTACTTTGATCGACATCTACAATCTTTCTTTTTTCATTTAGTATTTCTCTCGCATCACCTCAATACTTTTCACTATCGACGATAACATCCTTTAAAGCAACTTCAATGGTATCAGCAATTTTTTTGTTATTTTCATTTCCTTTCGAGATCAAACGACAACTATCTTCATCATGACCTTGGTGCTTACAATAATTGCAATACAAAGGTAGATTATAATATACAATCTCCTGAAAAACCTTGATCACCTTATTAGATTTTTCATCTACAAACTGCAACCTTATACGGTTTGGAAGCTTTTCCATTAGATCAAGTATAACCTTGATCCTAGCCATGCTAAGTCTTGACTTGATTTGAGTAGCTTTATCTATAGCTATTGGTTTCCCAACTGGCGATGCTATAGACAACAGAGACTTCTTTGAAAACAAATACGGAGATAAGTTTGATAAAGAAATTCAAACCACAGCTAACGTCGCTTTCTCCTTAGGATTATATCTAATAGATCATGGAAAAACCCTATATTGGTGCTCCTCTCCATTGTAGAGAAGATAATTAACTGAGCGAGATAAAGCTAGTACATAGTCTTCATATTGATCAAACCTTAACAAAATTTGTCTTTTGGAGCAAGTAAGTCAATAAACAATTGCCCTTGGTACCAAGATGTTTCGATAAAACTGACCTTAATACCTTCAAATCTGGGGCACCGTGGGATAATTTAAACACCACTGCTTGATGCAATTCCTCTTCGATCATAAAGTCTTGTCTTTCCTCCATTGAAAAAGTGATAGTAGGTTCTCCATAAATTATTTCGATTGATTTTACGATTGTTTTTGAGTTAATTAGGGCAGATTATTTAGGATTTAGAGTATTGAAATTGAAAAGGGGTGGCGTAGGCGATGGTTTGGGGTGGTGGGGCGGGCTGAACAGCCTCGAAAGGAGGCCGTTCAGTGGCCGTAGCTGCCATGCCTATGTAGGAGCCACCAGTAGAAAACCCTAGGTCAACGCTGAACATAGATATATTGAAAAGTTACTAAATTTTCATCAAGTATTAAATTTTGATTATAATGTATAACCACACTATTTTTGAGGTGAAAAAGGCGAAAAATTTGTAGAAAGATACCCTTTCAAGTGCAGGTGCACAAGCCAAAGATGCTGTCATTCATGGCGCTCAGATTGGATCCGAGTATGTTGTGGACAAGGCAAGAGTTGCAAAGGACACTGCTCTCGAAAAAGGCCAGCAAGCTTATGGTGCAACTAAAGATACCCTATCGAGTGCAGGACAAACAACAATGCAATCAGCACAACAGGCTAAAGATTACACCCTGCAAAAAGCAGGGGAGTCGAAAGATTATGCTGCCGAAAAGAGCAAGAATGCAGCAGGATACATCGGGCAGAAAGGCGTCGAGGCAAAAGATACTACTGTTGAAACAGGGAAAAGCGTGGTAGGGTATGCAGGGGAAGCAGCTAAAACCGCGAAGGATATGGCCGAAGTAGGAGCTTTGGGTGCTGCACATTATGCAGCAAAAGGAGCAGCCACGGCTGATGTTGTTTCTAGTGCTGCAGGGTATGCAGGGGAGAAGGCAGTCTCTGCAAAGGACGCGGTTGCTGGAGCTGGAAAGAGGGTGGCGGCTGCAAAAGGTTACATAGTCTCAGCGGAAGAAGGTGCAGCTGACTATGCCAGTAAAAAGAAGGCAGAAACTGAGAGACAACTAGAAGGTAATTCCAAGGTAAACATTAGGTTACTATCTCCTTGTTTTTGGGTACTATATATGTATAAGCGCTTGAGGTGGATTCATGTTTATGACCATTGTTCTCTCTTTTTTTTTTTTAATTTTAATGCATTAAGCTGAATTTTGTGTTAAATGTGTACAGCGAGAAAGCGGAGGCGAAGTTTTTAGCGGAGAAAAGCAAGACACGGAGGAGGGCAAGGAGGGCGGAGAGAGCGAGAGCAAACAGGTGTTGCAGGGACGCGGAGGCGGTGGGGTGCTGCAAGCAATTGGTGAAACTCTGGTTGGAATAGGGAAGACTACAACAGATTTTGTTGCTGGTGGGAATAAGCAATCTCAAACTGGTTATCAACAGGGAAGTGAAAAAAGGGAGTAGTAGAATAAACAAGTCCCATCAAAATAAAATAGCCCAAGTATTAGGCATTTTGGCCTCTTTTTGAAGTTTGTTTTACATATATTATAGTTAATGTAGTTGTGAAAGGAAGTACATATGTTTGTATTTTGTTGCCTCCTAAAACAAGAATTATGTGAGAAAAGGGAGTTAATTAAGTGAAACTTGTGTATGTATTTTCTTGGCTTCTAAAGCAAGAATTATGTGAAAAAAAAGGGAGTTAAGTGAAACTTGTTTATGTATTTTGTTTAGATGTGTATTCAGGATTTTGAGATGATGGTGCACTATTACAAAAAAAATTGATCTAAGATATAAATTTTAAGTTGATCTAAGATATAAACTTGATTGATTTTCTTATTATAGAAAATTGAAAAAAAAAATTATATTATAGGGCTAAAATTAGAGAGGTGTTATCTAATTTAAGAAAGAAAAATAAAATAAGATAAATATAATTTTCAAATTTTTAACTTCGCGTAGAGTGGTGTATTCAAATATCATCGCATTGGGTTCATACATTTATATTTCAATATTTTTTAAAAAATATAACACTAATATATATGATTTCTGATCTTCGGAGGGAAACATGAGTTTCGATCTCGAGAGGGGATCCGGGGAAACATGAATCTCGATCTCGAAGAAGGGGATCATATCCCCGGGAAGGGGGAACATCAATCCTCCCTGATCCTCCCTTTTTTTATATGCATGATATGCTGAAAGTTCCTTTTGAGTCATTTTAAAAACTAAAAGAAAAAAACATTAACACTCTTGACAGAAAAATTAGCTTAGTGTATGTATTAAAAAGCAAATAATCAATGCATTAATAGACAAATTAATTATGCTTTAAATCGTAAATTAATAAAAATTATAAACGTTTCACCTTATTGTAGACCACAACCAACTATATATAAACCACACCATAAAACACATTCCACATAGGTATAAAGAAAAAAAAAATTACAAGAGAGAATAATAATTAATGGCTTCTCTATTTAGCACCACTTTCATTATTTTTTCCCTAACATTTTTTTTATTCCTCAATATTTCTCAATATTCTATGGCTGATCAACCTCCACTTACTACAAAAAGTGTATTAGAGTCGGCAACAAAACTTGCTTTTAAAAAAATAAATGAAGCAAAAAATGTGGGGAAAAAATATTGTATCAAACAATTATCATATGCACACAACAAACTTGAAGAAGCAATGAAGAAATATAAAGAACAAGATTTTGTCAATGTTATTTCTTTAGCTAATAAAGCTCAAAAATCTGTCAATAAATGTCATGGAAATGAAGATTTAGGAAGTCTTATTCAAACAGCTATAGAATTTGCTAATATAGACTTAGATTTGAGCTAGTGACTTTGATCATAGAAATCATACTTAAACAAATTAATCACAATAATATGATTATATGTATTTATGTCCTTTTTTTAACATGTATGGTTATAATGTTGATTAACTTTCTTCCGTTGAGGCTGACATCTCTAATAAATGTAGTTGAATGAAATAACAAACGTGTTTTCTTATTTTTGAGAAATTTATTTTTCTATCAAAAGTATTTTTCAAAAATTTATGGAACGTGAGAAAAATTAAATGCTCTTTAGACCATCTATCAAACGACTCCTTACTGTCAAACACAAAATGAGCGGATATTAGGTGCCTAGTTCTTCAAAAAAGAAGAAGAGAGAATTAAATTTACTACTCAACTTTGATTATGATATAAAGTTGCTAATATTGAGCTCCGTAAATATAAATTAAACCTGTTTTTTTTTTTAAATATTAACAGGATAATATTAGAGTAAAAAAGTCAAATAGAAAGCAAATAATGATATGTAATGTTACTCGTACGATTCATTTACTGTCATATTTCTACTTACAAAATAGTAACTAAAAATAAAATTTAATTTAATTTTTTAATCTCAATATAATTCGTTTTGTCATCACATTATTCTCTACATTTATTGAGTAAGGTTAAAAGTAAAAAATGAAAACTAATATTATTAATTATATCTTGGACATTATTTTCTTTCCACACCTATTTTGAACTATCTATTTATTTTTAATGGAGACAGTAAATAAAATGAACCGGAGATAATAGTTTTGATGTGAACATTAAGGGGCAAATATACTTCTCAATATTGTAATTTAGAATGGACATATTCTTCGTTACAAATATATTTTTGATGTCTAACAAATGTGCATATTTATCTTTTTTGTACCCCCTCCATACCTGTCCTAAACGTAAAAAAAAATTAAAAAAAATCAACCCCTCTTCTACTCGAGAATAAATAAAAGAGGATTGAGTTTTTTTTTTTTAGTTGGGTCGGATTTGAAGGAGTACAAAAATAGATTAAGTAATTGTTTAAACCACATGCAGTTTTTGAAAATAAAATATCAATTTCAATTTTATTTTTTTAATTAAGTTTGCTAACTAAAAGAGTAAATACACCTCATTTGTTAGTACATGCATCAAAAGGCAAATAAGTAATGCATCATACACTAACATTAATACCTTAAATTGTAAATTAATAAAACCATAATCGTTTCACTTTATTATAGACCACAATCAACTATATATATAAATCACACAATAAAACATATTTCACATAAGGAAAAAAAAAAAAGCTACTACAAAAAAGAATATAATTAATGGCTTCTTTATCTAGCATCAATTTCATTGTTCTTTCTCTAACAATTCTCTTATTTCTCAATATTCTATGGCTTTTATAACAGAAGATTATATAACTGGAGCATGGTATTTTCTTTGATAAAAGTAAACTATCCCGAAACTGCGGGAGATAAAAATTGTATCGACGAATTATTAAATGTATACGACAAGCTTGAAATTGCACTAAATTATCAAAAAGAAGAAAAATATCATGAGGTTTCAACCTTCGCTAGTGAAGTTCAAACTATTGTTTATGCTAATAAAAATAAATGTGAAGGATATAATTATTTAAGAAATATTATTTCTGCAGTTCAAGAATATACTATGATGACATTAGACATGGAGGGATGATTGAAATTGTACATTTTAACTGTATCATTTTTTCGATAAATAATATATTGTTGATCAAAATATAATGTAAAAACATTACTTATTTGACCTTTTAATATTTTGACTTAATTTTATCTTTCAATCTTCTTACATATGCTAACTCATGCACATAGGCGGCAGGGGCGGCTCGACAGTCTTGAAAAAAAGACATGTGCGTTAGGCCCCGAAATTTAAGGGGCCTCATTTTTAATAATAATAGGTTATAAGTTATTATTATTTTAACAAATATTGAATACTATTTGTAGAAAAAGTAAATTTTCATGAAAAATGAAGGAATTATTAGAAGAAATTTGACATATTTGGAGTACTACAACTAATTTAAAATAAGAATGGTTATATTATTAATTGAAAATAGAACAAATCAATTATATAAAAGTTATTAACAATTTAAGTTTAAAGTCCCGTTTGATTTTTGCTTTAGGCCACTAATATGCTTGAGCCGCCCCTGATAGGCGGACCCACATGATTTGGTGGGGTGCATGTCGAAAAAAATTATGTGTATATATGTATATCTATCTTGAGAAACTGACATAAAGTAAAGTATAATTAAGCATGGGAGTGCCTTGGTGCCGCTAGTACAAGCCAGAACACCAAGGTTCGAATTCAACTACTACTCACACCGTTTCAATTTATATAATGATATTTGTACAAACTTTAAGATTTTTATTTTGAAACGTATAATTTTAAACAATATATTTTTTTGACTTTTAAAGTACACAATAAATGATGAAATGAAAAGATTTAAAGTTACTCATCTCTTAATAATAATAATAATAAAAAACATCATTTATGAAAGAGAGTAAGAAAAATAATGTAGCATAAAATAAAATAGATGAAGTAGTAGATATTTTTCATACTACTCATGAGATGTATTTCAAATGACATTTTTTCATTACAACTACTAATCAAGATATAACAATAAGATTAAGAGTACTAATTGATTAATTAACTAGGAATTCTTGGAATTAATGATGCTTAGGGTCAGGTCCTCCAGGACTATTCCTCATAAGCTTGTACTTTCTTTCTTGGCTCTTATCAACTTTCTTACTCTCGAAAAGTACTCGAAATGGTTCAGTTAGCCTTTTTTTCTTACGTTGTTCAGACTCTTTAAAAGTGTTGTCATATTCGTAACGAATCTTCCGAAAATGCATTATTTTTAGAGAATCCAACACACCCCTTGTGACATTTTTAAAGAATTCGAACAACATAACTTTTTTTGGCCTTAGAATCCGAGCTTCCGTACATTGCATCATAATTATGAGCACCATAATTACACAAATGTATAATTTCCCTTGAGACATTTTCATAGACTATAAGTTGTATGCTTTAATTTACACTAAAGAGAGTTGTAGCTATTTATGGACATAATGCTCTGGTATATATATAGATAATTTTTTCATACAAAATTGGAAGTGCACACTCCACAAGTAACATGTGTCATTATTTCATTAAATTAATTAATTTGCTTTCGTAGTACATTAATTTGGATGTATCTTAAGATAATGACTTACAGCAAATATGTTACGCCATATGAGCTTTATGAGCGGGTATGTAGCTTTTGGTATGGTATCATCTGAATTCATAACTTTCGAACACAGAGTATAAATATATATAGTGAAAAGAACGCATATATATAGGGTTTATACAAAAGCTATTGCAAATATGCTCCTGTATATGTAAAACTCTACTAAAATCTTAACAAAAATTAGATTAACAAGTTCAATATTAAAAATCTTAAAATTAAAAAAAATTATATAAATTTAATTTATTTTTTTTACCCAATTATACATCTTATTTTACCATAATCTCTAAAATTCTCTACCATTTAAAAAAATTTCAAAAATCCCCTATCAGATACATCATACATCCTTATTCCCCTCTCGGTTACATTCCTCTCTTCTATGATATATATCCCTTTCCTCTCGAATACATTTCCCCCTTCTCTGATACACCCCTTCCCTATGTATCTGGATGTTTGTTGATGTATTTGAAAGTCCAATGATGTATCGAAATCCATAAATTTTAAGGGATTCTTGTAATTTGAAAAAGAGTAAAAAATAATGTAAGTAGCTCTTAACACTATGAGATTTATATAAATTATACTAAATTTAAATTCCAAATCCGCCAGAGCTATCCATATTTTTGTGGTCTTGGGAGGAATATATATATATAAAATTCAACCTAGTACACTTTCGCACATGTAAAGATTCTTGGACATTCTAAGATCCAAATGTGTACTATAATATAATTTGATAATTATTAGTGAGTGTCGAGTCAACCTTTTGGCCTTCTTAATTAACAACTTGTTATGAGGAAAAGCACACAATCCCTTGCGAGGTATCGAAGGGTCGCCATCTTCATTTGACCTTTTAAGCACAATAATTATTACTTTGTTTTCGTTTTGTTGTTGATATTGTTCTCTTCTCCTTATTTTTAGATAATTTCTATAGATACACATTCAAGAACATACTAAAAAAAATCAATATTTATATAAATTTAATGATCAATTACAAAGAACTAGAATATCATATTACAACAAAATATTATGCTCATCCAAATTGATGACATTATTTACATTTGTGAACTCCTAACAATAACGAATAAATTTATAGCACGTACAACCGAGAAAAACCACAACAATTCAAACCAAAATAGATCTCTTTTGGTTCAACTAGTTCATCAACATTTTCAATTGCTTATACTTGCTCAACGCTTTTTTCCCCGATAAGTTCTTCAAACTTCACATTCTTGACCTGTTAAAAATAATGTTAAGAGAATTTATTAATAAACGAGTTCAAATTTTGACAAACATATACACACATCATGTTTTGCTATTGTAAATTAAGCCGATAATTATAGCTTCATTTACAAATGGGAGACTCATATACTTAAGAGACTTAAGAAATTTAGTAATTTTGCAATAGTATTTTGGTACTTTTAAGACTTCAATGAGGCAAATCTATAAAATTACTGTAGATAAGCAACATGGTGATTGAATGAGTTCTTAATGGAATATTACTTTAATAAAATTTCACACAAGATGAACACAAATGATTTTACTATTACAATTGAGATGCAAATAAGAGAGCCACAAAGATTAGTCTGAAAACAAAGTACTTCACAAAAACAAATGGAGCTTCTTTACATAACCATCAATGTAGTCAGAATAAAAAATGACAACTGGAAATGCTTTCCAGTAAAAAGAATAGTGCAGAGTACAAAAATGAATATTGTACTAAGTTTTGAGTGTTGAAGACAAAACACAACTCATGGTTTCTCTAAAGAACATGCAACCTATCCAATTAGTTAGTAAGGTTATCAAACATAAAAACTCAATTTTATAAATAACATATATAAGAATGGACTTGCTTCAAGAAGAAAAAGAATTCATGTATGAAAATCGATAGTTATACATTGAGTTTTAAAGGTATGCTAAATACTATTATCATTTTATACACAAAGCGACATGTCAAATTCTTAGATGTTTCATAATTTTGATTTTCAAATTTGGAGAATGCAACAGCTACCATCAATAAGGCTCCAAACATCAATTATTCATATTTAATACCTTTTGTCTAATTTCAATGGCAATATGGCATATATAAACACAAAGGATAATAAGGTGTAAGGGAAAAGGAACTTGAGAATTAATTAATAAATAGAAAGTGGTGATACATTTTTTAAAAAAAAAATCCTAAATAGAATGCACAAGTCTTTTGTATAGCTTTCCAAGGTCTGAAGTCTGGCATATAAAGTACTCCAATCGACATATATTTTCACACCATGTTTCAGATCTATCAAATTAAAATTACTTTTTCATTTTCAAATGTGCTCCATATCCAGCAGTAAGCATGCTTATGACTCTATTTATATTTCTAGTAAAGTAGTTTAGCATTTAGGAGTATATATATAGACAAGTCATAATGGAAACATGCACAAAATATGTGTTGTGATGTACATGTATTACATGAAATTTGACACATATTCACTACTTTGTAAGCTATATAAAATCTAAATGCACAATTTTTTTTCTAATTAGATGTAGCTACCAACATAGTCAAGGTGATGACTTCTTGTTGTTGTAAATTAAGAAATAAGTTTATTGCTAACTCTTGGTATAACAAGAACAACCACATCATCAACATGGGGCATGAGAAAAGATTCAGAGACTTATGTCTGATATACATTTTTATTTCAACTTATAAGAAAGTACCTTAAGTTATTCATGCATATTTTCTGTAAAAGTACTAATCCAATAACTCTTAAACTAGGAGCAATGGATAAGATACTCCAAAAAGAAAAACAAAATGTTTGTTAGTTAAATTATCAAGAACTATGTTATTTTTAAGATATTAACGTCTAACCTCTACATTCAAAATCACAAAATCATAATACACTAGGTAGAGAAATTGTTTCCATGATATATCCTATGCTCAAGGAGGAATAGTACAAAATTTGTATAGCATCATCACTTCTAGATGGTTACAAATACTAGATTTCACTTGTTTAGTTTTGAAGGTTATTTGAGAATATATAGAAATAATTTTTTAAGGCTCGGTTGGTTGGGGAATAATTTATATAGAAATTAATTGTCCTAGGATTGTTTTGTCACTCTCAATATGGGATAAATAACACTATAGTATCATATAACTAATCCCAGAATAAGTTATCTCTTGATTTTAACCCTAGCAAACATATGCTCTCATCCTAAAATTAATTTTGTTATAAATTTTTCCTTATTACTTGCACGAAATGAGTCCTACTAGTTATAACACAGGAACTAATATTAATATTTTTAACACCTGATAAAGCGGAGACAGTTTTCAAGGTGTTTCGCTTTTCCCTAGCATCTTGTAAATCTAGTTTGATTAGGATAAGTTTCTATAAATATAACAGAGCAAATAAGGAAAACATTATTAGAAAAAGTCAAAAACGAAAATCATAACCTACTAGTTTACCATTATTTTAATTAAGAAAAATTAGTTCATGTATAGATCAGTTTAATACAACAAATATATTAAATACCCTTCAAAAATATATTCAAAAATGGAAGACGAAAAAAGAAGTTGATACACATATTAACGTATGAGAAGAGAAAGAAAAAATGTGGGAAATCCAGATTGCACTTGTATTATTTGAAAAAATCATTTACACACTTAATTAATCGAGCAATCTAATACCCTCTATTCATGTTTGAAATGATTTTTATTTTCAAATTTATACCCGGTCATACTGCATCAACCAGGCCAAGAACGTTAACACCCATTGGAAACATGTATTTTTGTTAGACTTCAGCCGGGAAGAAACCCCTTAGTGAACAACTAAGACTTAACAACTAGTTGGGCTTCCCCCTGCTTTACCATAATCAATTTCAAGACGCTCACAATGTTAAACAAGATGAATTTCACAGTAAGTACAGTTTTTTCCCTAAATAAAATCTTTAGCACCAATTTATATTGACACTTAAGTACTCAGCAATATGTTCGTGCAAAATAGTCTGGGTGTATTTTGTATGAAGGAAAATGTTTTTTTTTGTGGAAAATACTTTCCTAGAAAAGGTTCTCTTAGAAAATATCTCTTACTTATATTCTATCTAGTGTTATCAAGAAAATATTATTCCAAGAGCATTTATTTGTTATCTAGTAAAACGTTATGGAGGAGGGTAGAGATGGAGAGTGGGGATTCGAGGGTGGCCGGGGGTGTTATGGTCAAGGGATGAGAGTTGGATGGGTGGGAGGAGACAATACACTTGGAACATCACTTATACAACTTGTTTTTCCTACTTTTATTAGGGATGTGATTTTCCTCATTTTCAAGGAGCTTGTTTTCCTAAAGAAAATGTTTATCCAACATTGTGATCAACCAAACATAGAAAAACTATTCTCCTCCAAACCAAACACGTCCAAAAGGAAAAATGAATGATATTAAAATTTTCATAACGTTTTCTATTATTGCTATATATTGTAAAGTGATACCATTAGTTTGGCGGCAGAAATAATATCACCATCCATTCTTTGTTTTGTACTTTTGTAACATTCAAGAGCAATTTATATTGGCAGAACATCATATCATAATACTAGAAATAAAAGGTGAAGATCAATAACAAATTAGACAGTTAAATAGATTAATTCGACTATAAATAATGCATAGTCAGGGAGAAATTAAGGTGCAAAAAGCTTGATAGAACTAGGGATTATCAAGGTATTTTATGAACACTAAAAACAGAATCCTTAGGTAGATAATTTAAATTCAAGATTCAACTTTTATTATACCCACCAGATCAATTTATGAGGGCCCTTTGAAAAATACAGAAAAAGGAAAAAAAAATTGAACATTCCCAATCAAATCCCAGATAACAAACATTGGCTAACATTAAAAACTGTCAAAATCTAAAATATGAAACGAATGCGAATGAAAGTTACCTTCAACGAGAGCAAACCCTAAGTTTAAGTGAAGAGTCACAAAAGTTTGTGATTCTTGGCACTTGATCCTCTGATTGTGAACGAGACGATTTAATTAAAAGAATATCGCCCTAACCTCCTATTAATTTTGATTTTGAGGATGTAGCGGTGCTTTCACTACCCACCACCTGGGTGTTCTCCGAATACAACAAGCAATTATGCCTTCATGGAATAGATTAAGTTTTGTTGAAAGAAGAGCACTCGAATTGGCGATGTTTTTGTGCTTTTCACGGCCGATTTCGTCAATATGTTTTATAATTTGATAATTTGGAATGAAGTTGCTAATACATTCTCTTTCTGAGGTAACAAATATGGTTTTCGTTTTTTATCGGGAAAAAGAGAGAGTATCACTAAATTTTGAAAGTTTATCCTAAATTTATCAATAAAATTAGTGAACTAAATTTCTCAATAAATAATATTTTACATAACAGAATAATTTTTTTAGAGTTTCTTTATGCTCAAAATAAAATATCTTTTTAGTATATATACCAAATAAAATATTTAGATACACAAATACATATATGTAGAGCTGTCAAAAAGGGTCGGCCCAGCCCCACCCGGCCAAGCCTCGAGGGTCAAGGAATTTGAAGGGCTAGGGCGGGCCGGCCCTTCATTTAGAAGGGCCTGAAAATTTTCAACCCAGCCCAACCTTAGAATGGGCGAAGGCTTGGGCGGGCTAGCCCTTCCTTTTTTTTTCGAACTTGTAATTCTATAACATAAAAAAAGTGAGAATATTTTCAAATCAAATATAGAAAATAATGGTGTTTTTCAATAACACTAGCAAAAAATCTAGTGTAATTAGCATGCATCTCGAATACCAAATACGTGAGCGAGATAAGAGGGTGACAAACAAGATGTGAGTGAAGTGAGGGCGCGAGATTTGTCTATGTATCCTAGATACATGCAAATCTACTTGGATAGAGTGTATCTAGAACAAATTAACCTAATTTTGAGTCCATATATTTTGAGATACATGTATCTAGATGTACCAAAATCTGATAAGATTCATAATATTACAACATAATGTGTATTTAAGTAATTAGATTATATACTAATGAGATTATTATAAGTTACCCTTAAATAAAAAATTTTGACCCATAGCCTGACCTCGGCCCAGACCCAATCAAGCCTCAACGGCCAAGGGCTTATATGAGCCGAGTTTATAAGCCCTAGTTTTAAATGGGCTTGAAAAAATCTATCCCAACCCTACCCTAATAACGGGTTGAGTTGGACTAGCCCATGGGCTAAATCCGTTTTGACGACTCTACATATATGTATATATGCTATAAACTTGCATAATCTCGCTAGCTATGTGAGGTAATTTTATCAAAATATCACTATATATGCAGTGACAATTTTTATATAACCATTTATTAATTTACATTATCAAATAGTATTTTCAAAATAATAATTTCATCCACAATTATTCTTAAATCAAATGACATGATTATAAAAAACATTTTTTGCTCAGCAAGTATATAAAATTTAGATTCAAATTATAATATTTTATTTTGAAATGAGAAATGAAAGAGAGAGTAGAGAGGCATCTCAACATCTAAGGAAAAGCAAATAAGTATTTTAATTTATTTATTTTAGGACTTAATATTTTAAAAGGTCAGTTAATTTTGGGCATAGAAATAATTTATTTTATTGTGTCAAATTTATTTATGAGAAATTTAGTTGATTATTGTTATTGATATAAAAGTCTAAGTTGAGTAATTTTTTATTGATACAATTTTTTTTTCAAAGATAATGCTAAATAATTTCTAAATTTGTGTAATATTTTGAGATATTAACGAAAAAAAAGTTGGGGCAATTTTTTTAATCAAGTATTTACCTTTAACGACGGAATATTATTATTAATAACGACCGGATATTGTTCCATCGTTATTATTGAATTAAAAATTAGCTTTTAGCGACCGATTTTTTGTTTGGTCGCTATAAGTAACTTATAACGACCGGATTCATATCCCTTCGCTAAAAAGTGGTCGTTAAAAGTTCAATTTCCTGTAGTGTCAACAATTAATATATATCCAAAAAATATCGATATTTAACATATATGTTCACAAAATTTTCCAACAAAGTTGTTCGACCGCCCTTAAGCTAGGTGTAGCTCCGCCCCTAACGTTTCTTTTAAATAAAGGATTTACTAAGATGGATTTTTATTCAAAAACGAAATTTCAAAGAGACACATAGGCCCAATAAGATACTCTTCTTGGCCCAACAAAGCCCAGTAAATGAAAGCCCTCTAGAAATTATACATTATTATTCATATTTATGATTTAGGAATTGATTTGTGAGCCCACAAGAAATTGTGGGCTTCCAAAAATTGGCGGGCAAGTCCTCCAAAGTAGGGCGGACTCACTCGCCTAAAAAAAGTGTGTTCGTTTCGTGGGTGTTGGCACGATTCACCGCTCTCTATCCGATCATAAGTGAATCGCCTATGCATCCCCGACAAGACGAGTTAACCAATTTAAATATTAATTTTCAATTTAAATAAGAGAAAGTCCATACTGCCAAATTGGTTTATCTCGATGTGGGACAAATTGAGTTCAAATGAAACATCCAAATCCCACTTAACATACAAAAGCAAACTCTATTATCTTCTTTTCTATTTCCTCCGTTTCGATTTAGATGCTGTAATTTAATCAGACACAAAATTTAAAAAATACAGAAAAACTTTGTAATGTTCCATGGTCAAGAAAATTGAGCCTTGACACTATTGTGTATGAGACGCAAGGAGAACATTTTTAAGTTCATGTTGTTTAATGTCTCTACATCAAAATGAACTTAATTCAAAAAACTTTATTACAAATCTTAATTATTCTCCGATAAGATATCGCCTTAAACATAAAGCAAGCAAGTATTTTACTTGCTTTAGGCTCCAAAAATATTTTACGATCCCAAAATTGCTAAAAGTTATTGTAAATGTAATACTTTTCACTTACAAAATTTATTTACTTTTCTAATGTATTTCATGTTCAACGTAGTTTCAACATTTATATATTCTTGTAGAATTTCAAACTGCTGTGTTTTTTACTTCAACCAAATATTGTCCAAACGATGACCTATGTGTTTGGTCGAAAGGAAAAATAATTTTCTCGAAAATATCTTTTTGAAAAACAAGTAGATTTTTACTTATTTTTTAATGTTTGATAAGTAAACAAGAAAATATCATCTCAATTAAAGCATATGTATGTTATCTAGCAAAATGTAGGGAGGCGAGTAGGGATGACGAGTGGGGGTTCGGGGGGTGTTGAGTGGCTCGGGATGGTCAAGGGGTGAGGGTTGGAAAAATTGAGTGGAGAAGAGATAACAAACTTAGAATATCATTAAACTCTGCCAATTTTCTAAATTAAATAAGAATAATAAAATATTCTTTTTAATATAGAGGTCAAGTAATTTGAATTTTGAAACAGAATTATAAACCTTACAAAATTTGACTTTGTGCCCAGTTCAATAAAAAACCTGAATCCTAATCCCTGTCTAATTGGGAATATTCTTCAATTCCAAAAAATCTCATATATTCATAAAAACATATACTAACCTCTATTATATAACCAAATTCTTTTTTCACTAATACCACATTGAAATTTCAATCAATAAAACATTTCAACCCCTAATAATCTCAACAATCCTCAATTTTTACAAGAATTACCACATAATCATACGAATACGACGCGACGATACGTATCGAATGTACGAGTAATTAATCGTGTTGATTTGGAAGCAGAATTATTATTATTGCTTAATGATGATTATTGTTTCGAATTAGAGCAAATTTCAATGTACCTAAAGATGAGAATGCATTATGTTGCTGATAATCATGAGCCAGAAACATGTGCATTATGCATAGTATGTAACAAATTTTGGTTATTTATTTTTACTAAATAAGATGTTGATTATACTTTGCTCCTATATCAAAAATAGATGTCTTTACTAGTATACACACAAAAACAATTTAAGTGTGTGTCAGATCATGAACATGAGTTAAAAGTAATATGAAACGGAGGAAGTATATAGAGAGTTTGATTTATTTATTTTTCTTTTTTTTGTTCTTTGGTGGTGCTAATTGAATTTACTTGTTTTGGCAGCTTGAATATCCAAATGGAGATATTATTGGGAAACTTCAATGTGAACATGAGTTTCATGTGGGCTGCATCAAGAAGTGGTTGTTGAGGAAAAAAATTTGTCCATTGTGTAGAGGTTCAGCTGTGCCTGGTGATTAAATGTGGATTTATATTTGAAGTTTATGTGTTCTATATCGATTTTAAGTTAATATATAATAATATTTTATTTTATTTTTGTATATTTTTACATAATTTAATTTCATAATTTTTAAATATCTAATAATTTATTCCCTTTATTATGGCTATAGCTTATATACATAACATATCAAACAATAATAATGTTTTTATGAAAATATTTTTATAAGATTTCTCATCAATTATATATCAATTCAATTTACATTAAAGGGCGAATTAACCAAATAGTACTGAGTTAAATTTCTTACACAAAAAATAGTCCACTTTAAAAAAAAAACTTCATTACTAAAAATGTCCATTCAACCGAGATTTGAAACATCGAGAAAATTTACAACCTAAAATTTAGAACTATTTAGAGGTGATTTTGAGTTGATAGAGATTGAATAGTCAATATATATTTCATGTATAATTAAGTTATATTCACCTTTTTTAATATATCATAATGTATAGTCATTGTATAACTCATGTATAGGTACGTTATAATGTATGGTGAATGACTGAGTGTATAATTTTTATGAGTTTTGAAAGCTAATATAGTCCATATATACTTTCTATAACTTATGGTTATTTTTTATATAAATAAAACATGACTATATTTGTTTTCAATTAATTACTTTATTGTATATATTTAAAACTTGCCCATTTTTAAAGGTGTTCAGATTGACTTTTTTAAAGTGACTTATAAGTTAAAAGTCAAAAGTCATAAGTTGAGAACACCTATACCAGATTACCAACTATACATCTATACTTCACGAGATTACCAACTACACACCTACACACCGTGAAGTATAGGTGTGTAGTTGGTAATTTGGTTATAACTTATAGGTTGAGGCCTGAGGGGTCATTGGCTATTTTCTTTGCAACTTCTGATTTTTTTTTTTATATACTTTTTCAACTATAAAAAGTGCTTAAAAACACTTTTTTTGTGTTATCCATACACTTCTTAAACCAAAAAATAACTTTTTATGAAAGCCAAAAACCATTAAAAATAAGTCAATCCAAACGCCTATTAAATTTGGGATGTTCCAACTTCCATCCAATAACCAAGCACGTCGTACAAGCCCACCCAAATTTTCAACTCAACGTATCTTTGGCAATAAATTCCATTTTATTTAGATTTCACTAGTCATTTAAAGGAAAATAAATTAATTTAATTTACAGTAGATCTAAGAATTTAAATTTACCAACCAAAAAATAGGTGTATAAGTAGTTTATTCAATTTACAAAATTAAAATTTATATGCGTATATATGAGAATTATATATTCTTTATCTTCTAAATTTATAAAATATTTTAAAAAATTATTAATAACTTTTATAATTGCGCGTAGTACGAATAATTTTATTAGTAATTGTATATTTCTGAAAATTTTCCTTCTTACAGATTTAAATACATTCAACTTAGTCAAAGAAAATTTTCAACTAAACATTAAATTCCATTACTTCCTATACCACATTGTTTTATCTAGATTTCACAAGTCATTTAAAGGAAAATAAATTAATTTTATTTTGAGTAAATCTAAGAATTTAAATTTCTTCCATAAGAGTAAAATATGAATACCATAGTCTTGTAATAATAATATTGACATAATCTCCTCTATCAGTGTTGAAAATGAAAGTGAAATTGTATGTTATAAAAAGAACTCATGACTAGGAAAAGATCTAAAAGAAAATGAATTTCATAAAAATATTAGTAGTGATTATCTTTACCTCTCTATGCTTTGTGGCTCATATTTCATATGGAGATCTGATAGACGATCTTTGTCAAAAGACTAATGACATTAACCACCTGTTCGTCAGTCTCCAAACAAAAAACGAATGATTTTATTCATTTTTATGATTTTATTCATTTTTCTTCTTTGACTTTAAGTTTCTTAAATCAATTCAAAAGTTTGTAAAACCCTTTCTTTTGAGGAAATATGATGATTTCCCGTTAAACGGCTACTATAAAAAAACAATATGAAAATATTCCAAATTTTTGTAAATATTGCAAGAATTAGTTGTGTCATATATTCTGTTGAATCGTAGATATAAAAATGATAAGGCTAATGATACAAGTAGTAACAACTGGTGCTAAATGTTTGTGCGGTGGTACTAGTAGGAGTGACAAACGAGAGGGTCAGGAGATTTCACCACTATAATGGGTGTAATAGTTTCAAATCATAATGTAAAACTTTACTAGCCAGTGTTGTTTCGAAGGCTATCAAGATGTCATGTATACAAATCCGTCAAATAATTTTATGGGGATTGTCTCATTCCATAGACTTTATATGTGGTGATGCAATTGCGGTGTTCCAAAATTGTATCATTGAAGTGTTATATTAACGATGTATTTAGGACGATCACATGACAACTTCATAATAATAGTGGTCATGCAAAGCGGCATTGACCTTTTCATAAATCAAAATGGATAGATAGAGTTTACGTCAATGCCCTTAATTCACTCATTTTTATCTGGAGTACAGGAATAGAGAAGCAGGTGTAAATACTTCTAGCTAGACTTATGAAGTGGGCAAATGCAACTAATGATCTGCATCGGAATTCACAGTTAGGAACTTCATAAATGGTGATAAATGGATTCCCTATAGTGTTCCTTAATTTTTATTTGAGCAATAGCTAGTCACCAGTTGGGGTGACTTAATGAAATTGGTGGTTTAAAGTCAAACATTAATAAAAGGTCTTAAACAGATTCAATAAACTAGCTTATACATGTGTCACACGCGTGCATCTTGTGCTTAAAACGTGCATTTTGTGCAACACATGTACATCTTATACGTCACACGTGCATCATATGTGGATCTTGTGTCAATTAGTAATATGTGATTCATTTATAATTTGTGTCTAACTCTAAAATGATATGATTTTTTTTCTTACTCCCATAACAGTTCAACATTGCATTACTCCCATATGATGGTTACAAAGCAACACTAATACGATGATTTTTTTGAATAAAAATGAAACGACGACATTCATAAAATAAAAAAAACAAAAACTTAAAAGCTGGAAAACAAACGTATTAGAAAAGTTCATCAAGCCACATTCTTTTTTTCGTTGAAAAGTTCGAGTTGCTGGATAACCGATTTATCCAGCGCCGTTTTCTTCGCCTCGAGCTTCACTATTTTCTTACGAAGCAGCTCATTCTTTTTACGTTGATCTTCAACGAGTTCGAGCATTTCCACGTCTTTCTTTGATCATTTCTTCTTTTTCCATCTCCAACTTCATCTCTTCACTCGTAATCAATTCTTCACGTTTTCTCAATTCTACTTCCAAGTCATCGAGCAGTTGTTGCTCGATGAAGTTAAGAACGAGGGCTATCATCGTTCTTTCACAAATTTCATCTTCAAAGATTGCCATAGATCAGTGTATTACCAAAAAGTAAGCTTCTTGTGCTTGAATCTTAGCGAGGGCATTTGTGCTTGATCCATTTTGTAAGGGCCTCTCGCAGTTTGGGGTAAATCCTCCAAGGTAAAGAAATTGTGGTCTTGATGGTGGATGCTCCATTTGGCCAATGCATCTGCAACTTGATTAGCCTCTCAATAGCAAATGTTGGAACTGACAATTGATCTTTTGCGCCAACTTTTGAGCTTCGGTGACAGTATCTGTCAAGTGCCAAGGTGGAAGAACTTTGCCTTTTATCATGTCGATAATTAACATAGAATCTCCTTCCACGATAAGGTTATTAATACCATTTTGAACACACCATTTCAGCCCATAAAGAGCAGCCTTGGCTTCAGCTGTATTGCTACTGTCATTACCCAAGAAAGATGAGAAAGCCATGACAATATTTCCATGATAATCTCTACAAATACCTCCTGCCCCTGCTGGACTATTTTGCATCTTGTTGCCATCCGTATTTAACTTAAAGCATGGCCATTTAGGCTTGTCCCACTTTACCACCGTGTAGTCAATTCTTGGTACTAGAAGCATCATTTGATTGCAAATGTAAAACCAATCCGACCCCCAAATCTTATCGGGCATAACCTTGTACAAAATTCATTTCATATGTGATAAGATTTGGTACTTAATCCTTTTAATTGAGCATTTGGTGTTGCCGTACCTTTCTGCACATCTAGCTTTCCAAATTTCCTAACAAATTACAATAGGTGTGGTTTGTAAGAATATTTGGTGAATGGAATTATAAGGTTTGAGGCTCCACCAATTTTTTAGAAATACTCGGTAGGAATATCTTCCCAAACGATACCAAGAGGGCTGCCAAAGTGCTTCCACAGAATGCTAGCGATTTCCCCGCCCATGAAAGTATGGTGAATTGTTTCACTTTGAGGGATTCTACAACAAAAGCATTTGGATACTATATTCTGCTTGAATTTGGGAAGGATGTCGTCAAAAGACAATTTATTTTTCAGGAGCTTCCACAAAAGAAAAGACATCTTAAATGGTATAAACTTATTCCAGATTCTCGTAAGTAAAGGGGACTTTTCTTTTCTCTGCCTTGCTAAGTTCCATGCAGTAGAAGTTGAGAAAGTTCCTTTGTTGTTAGGAGTCCAAATAGCAATGTGCGTTGTGTCTTGCTCCCTTATTTTCAATGAAAGAATGTGCTCGGCTAAGAACTCTGGAAAATGCATATGTTCAATATTCCATACCCCATTATTTATAATATCGACAACTTTAGAATTCATAGGAGGATCCTGGAGGTGAATAATATGAGTCATCGCTCCCATGTTAGTCCAATTATCCCACCAAAGATTAGTATTTCCACAATTAATCTTCCACAAAATCCTTTCTTCCATCTTATCTCTACTTCTAAGCATTTTCTTTCAGATGAGAGATTGAGTAGGCATAATCGGCTTAGCAATAGGAGATATGAACCTACAATATTTGGCATTGAGAAACTTGGACCATAGAGAGTATGTGGTTCTGAACTTCCACCATCTTTTCATATTCAAGCTTTCACTAACATCTTGAAGTCTCCTAAGTCCCAAGCCTCCTTCATCAGTTGGATAAGTCATCTTGTCCCAAGCACTCCAGTGATATTTTGTTTACCCTCTAAAGAACCCCAAAAGAATCTAGCCATATGTCTTTCGACTTCGTCAAATATTTCTTTTGGGGGTTCTATAGCAGACAATAAGTGAATATGAAGAGATTGCAGCACATATTTAATAAGAACAAATCTTCCTCCATGCGATAAAAGTTTTCCATGCCAACCCGTAATTCTTTTAATGATTTTGAGAAATTAGAAGAAGAAAAAGAATAAGAGATATTGGGAATTGAATTGATTGATCATTCCCTCAAGTTGATGGGATTAAATAGCTGTTACAGATAATGTAAACAAGGAAAAAAGGTAATAAAATATTACACAATCTCCTAACTACCTAATTAAAGAGATTACGGAATTTTCTCATATCTAGATTATTTAATCATACCATATTTAAAGATTCTTATATCTACACTATCCAACTATACCATAATTAACACTCCCCCTCAAGCTGGAGCGTATAAGTCATATACTCCTAATTTGCCACAAATATAGTCAATTCTGGATCCTCGGAGTGATTTTGTGAAAATATCCGCCAGTTGATCTTTTGAGTTGACAAAACTTGTTGTGATGTATCCAGACTCAATCTTCTCTCGAATGAAGTGACAATCTATCTAAATGTGTTTCGTTCTTTCATGGAACACTACATTAAGAAGCGATACGTAGTGCAGCTTGGTTATCACAAATCAATGTCATAGGCTCAACTCCACCCATCTTCAATTCTTGGAGAAGTTGTCTCAACCATATAAGCTCACACGTAGCTAGTGCCATATATAACTCGATATTCTGCCTATGCACTTGATCTAGCTACGACAACTTGCTTTTTACTTTTCCAAGATATTAGATTGCCTCCAATTAGAACACAATAACCTGAAGTGGACCGCCTATCAGACGGAGATCCTGCCCAATTTGCATCAGAATATACGACAATGCTGGTGTGTCCCTTATCTTCATACAATAAACCTTGTCCCGGAGAGCTTTTAATATATCGCAGGATGCGAATCACTGTATTCCAGTGACTATCACAAGGTGATTGCAAAAATTGGCTAACTACACTAACAACAAATGAGATGTCTGGTCGTGTTATCATAAGATAGTTGAGTTTGCCAACAAGTCTCCGATATCTGCTAGGATCTTTTAGAGGCTCCCCCTGTCCTAGAATAAACTTAGTATTTGGATTCATTGGACTGTCCATATGTTTGCAATCCAACATACTAGCATCTTCCAAAATGTCTAAGGCATATTTCCTTTGAGTAATAACAATACCATGGCTAGATTGTTCCACTTCAATGCCCAAAAAGTATTTCAACTTGCCCAAATCCTTAGTCTGAAAGTGACTTGAGAGGTGTTGTTTGAGTTGAGCAATACTTTCATAATCATCTCCTGTGATAACAATATCATCAACATAAATAATTAAAAAGATATATTTGCCATGAGATGAATGCCTATAGAATACAGAGTGATCAGCTTCTATTCGGATCATTCCAAAATGTTGGACAACAGCTCAAAAACGATCAAACCATGCTCTAGAGACTGCTTGAGAGCATAGAGGGATCGACGAAGTTTACAAACTAGTCTAGACTCCCCCTGAGCAACAAACCCTGGTGGTTGCTCCATATATACCTCTTCAGCAAGCTCTCCATGTAGGAATGCATTTTTGATGTCCAGTTGAAAAAGGGGTCAATGATTCATTGCTGCCATAGAGATGAGAAGACAGACAGAAGCCATCTTGGCAACTGTGAGAAAGTATCTCCATAATTGATGCCATAAATCTGAGTGTATCCTTTAGCAACCAGTCTTGCTTTGAGATGATCAATAGCACCATCCGAACCTACCTTAACTGTGAATACCCAACGACAACTAACTGTGGTTTTGCCTTCGGGGAAAGGAACAAGCTCCCAAGTACCATTATCATGCAAAGCAATCATCTCAATCATAGCTTGACGTCAACCTGGATGAACCAGCGCTACTGCCACAGTCTTAGGAACTTTGACTGATGATAAGCTAGTAAAGAAGGCATGATATGAAGGTGACAAATAGAGGCAAATCCAGGATTTCAAGAAAACGGATGCACCATTGCTTTAAAGATAAGATCAAAAAATTTATAATGACAATAACTAAGCGAGCAATACATAAAAATTACATTACCACAAAACTTTCAGAATTTAGCTTCTTTTTTTTTTTTTAATGAAAAACGTGTTTTTAGTTAGTAAAAATAAATTGAACCTGCGACCTTTGTGTTGAAATCTTGCAGTCGTACCAGTGAATCATCCAGCCATCTTGAGAACGGGTTCAACAAGTTTTAATTTAATATATTATTTAATAATTATAGAAGTAATATATCGAGTTTAGTCGGATGACCACGGGTTCGGGTGACCCAAAATTTATACATAAATTCGCCCCTGGTGACAAACGATAATAACTTAAATCTTCTAAACGGGAGTTTGATTGGCAGTCGTTCTAGTACCTTTGCGAAAAGCAATAGGAAGATCATCGGATAAGTGCTCGACCGAAGTAGAAGACATTGTTGGAGCAGGTAATGAGTCACCAAGGTTGCTTTGTGCACCTGTATCAGAGTTAGAAATACCAACTGGATTAGCAAGTTCAGCAGGAGGTTGAGGTCGTCGGGAATAGACCTTAAGAGTTGGAGGTGAAGCTGGGGTTGGAATAATTGGAATGGGAAGGACTGCTATGGCCTTCTGATTTTTCATATTAGGAGAAAAATATGGAAAAGTCTCGAAAAAAGTAACATCTGCAGAGATCAAGTACTTATTGGTAGAGGGATCAAAGCATTGCAACCTTTTTGTAGATGAGAATATCCAAGAAAGACACATTTAAGAGCCTTGAGCTGAAGTTTATCTTTTTCGAGGGTAAGGTTATAAACAAAACAGGTGCAACCAAACACACGTGGAGGAAGTGGAAACAAATTCTGATCCGGATAAAGGACTGAGTGAGGACTCTGATACTGCAAAACAGATGAAGGGATGCGATTAATTAAATAACAAGCAGTAATAACAGCATCACCCCAAAAACGTAAAGGGACATGATTGTGAATGAGCAATGCTCGAGCTATTTCAATTAGATGTCTGTTCTTTCGCTCAGCAACTCCATTTTGTTGAAGAGTATGTGTACAAAAAGACTAGTGCAATATGTTGTGGGATGACACAAAAGAAGAGAAAGAAGTAGAGAAGTATTCTCGGGCATTGTCACTGATTAACTTTTAATGGAAATACCAAATTGATTGCGAATTTCAGCATGAAATTTCGAAAAGATAGAGAATAACTCAAATCTATTTTTCATTAAAAATAACCACGAGCATCGAGAATAGTCATCAATAAAAGTAACAAAATAATGAAAGCCTAAGGAAGAACTGACACGGCTCGAACCCCATATATCCGAATGAACGATTTCAAACATAGAGGTGGCCCTATTATTGACGCGTTTTGGGAAAGAGGAACGAGTGTGTTACCAAGGTGACACGACTCACATTCTAACAAAGATAAACTAGATAAACTGGGGACCATCTTTTGCAATTTCAGGAGATTTGGATGACCCAATTGACTATGGAGCAATTAAGAAGAAACAACAAAAGTGAAAGCAACATGTGGTTTTGGGATGGAGAGTAGGTGTTGCGCCGTAATTTTTCTATTTGTAGAAAAATCACCTTTTTGAAATATTCTAAGTATTAGACAATTTAAAAATATACTTAGAAAAGAGTCGCCACTTAATTTTTTAAAGAAATTAAGAAAACTTATAATTTCAAAGATTTAAACAGAAAAAATTATTTGAAAATACCAAAGAGGGTTCGAGGTTCAATTTACACTTCGAGAAGGGTTTAGGCATTCGAAGTGCCCGCTAACATGCGCTTGACCTGCGACTTGACTAAAAAATATTTGACTAATTATAATTTATAAAAAAAAGGAATAACAATTTACAATATGATTAACTTTTAGAAAATAATTAAATAGATAACACATTTATTTTATTTATTTTATTTTATTGAGAGAGAGGGACTAAAAATGAACCATTTGAACTTAATCGCAAGTGAATAAAATTTTAACAAAACTAGATTATAATTCATTTAATTCATTTTGTCATGATAATTTAAACTAAATTAATAAATTAAAGCATGGGAGTCAATTTTAATTAATTAGCTGCCCTTTTTGAGAAAATGATTAAGTGGGTATATATATATATATATATATATATATATAATTGAAAAGGTTGGACTAGCATTTTTTTTAAGTTTATTTAAGAAAATACTTTAATTTGAAAGGAACATTATTTGCTTGATAAAATAAGTGGGCACAAAAGAAATGTGCAAAAAAATAAATCGACACAACGAAATAAACTCATCTTTCGGGGAATCTAATTAAGTTAGTTAATAATTCTAAAATTAGAGTTAAGGAACAAACAATAAAAAATCGCAAAAAAATAATTAAAGGGTAAGAGAAAAAATTAAATTTGGGCCTTTTGGGCCTATTTCGTCGGGATTTTTTGGACTTTTGCCCAATCCCCTTTTTGGTATACACTGGCTATATATCAGTGTATATCAGCGTGTATATCAGCGTTTTTTACGCATTTCTTGCTCCCGAACACCTGTACACTGCCCAGCCTTGTATTTTTACATTTTGGCCCTGTATATCAATATATTTTTTTTTGTATACAGCTGTATAAACCTTGTATACAGCCCTTATTTGGCTTTTGGGACTTGAGATTTCAATATCCTGCCTTGTTTTGTCTTCGACCTGTACACTGCTGTGATTTTTTTGGCTGACCCGTTAAGAGGTAGAATTAGGTCTAACCCACTGAGGAGATGCAAGGAGATAGGGGGTCCCAAATTGGACTCGGAACAAAAGTTCATGCGAGGAAAAGAGATGAGGATTAATAGTTAATCATAATGAAACTCCACTAGAATAATTAAACATGTGGGATAATAATAATAAGTTCAATTATTTCTCAATAACTAAACGGACGCTCAATAGTCAAAACACATTTAATAAACTTAGAATGTTTAACAATGTGAATACTAAGTAGATAAACACTAAAACAATCATGTCATTTTATACCACAATATGATGAATCAAAGATCAAATAACCTATAATGGTAACAAACTTATTGATTTTGAATAAGGTCACTGGAAGAGAAAACACAAGGAAGAAAGTACTTTTAATCATGTGTAAGACACATTCAACAATTATTTCGACTAATATGCAAAAAAAAAAAAAAAAAATCTAATCTTTCTATTCTCAAACAAACAAATTTGGCGGCTACCATGCTTGAGGGTAAATCAACACCACAAATGCTAGCAACACAACGACGAGGATTTAACTAAAATTCATTAAAATAATAGTAATACTAATTATTAGTAGTAGTAGTACCGGTACTAATAATAATAATGGCAACATATTCAACTAAGCAAAACAAAACAAAAATCTAAAACTTGAAACTACGGCTTCCTAGAGAAGAGAAAATTATAGTTTTAAGCAAAACGGAAAATCATTATTCTTAGAGAATTTCAACGATGGTAATACCGAATCATCCAAAGTATTTGCAATTGAATTAGAAACAAGATAAAGAGATAGACTAAATTATCCCACATGAGAAGCTAAGATCACAACGAGATTCAAAAGACATTAAACAATTAGTTTAGATGGTCAGAGTAGCATATGTCATTAAGAAGGACTCATGCTTGTTCCAAGTGAATTTTATAGTAATAACAACAATTAACAGAACACCCAGATTTCAAAACATTTCAAAGAGGTTTTACACGAGCAAAATAAGAACAGATCATTATGCTATCGCATATATATTGAATCAATCAGAACTCAAACAACTAAAGCTCAAAACGTGCTAAACATCGTATTACATCATGGCGAGCATAATGAAAGACAAAAAATTCAGAAGTCTCATACAACAGATTCGAAATCAATTGACTATATAGATTCGAAATCAAAGGCTATGACTCCCAATGAAGATGAGATAACAGTGAAGTAAGGAGATTCTAACAAAGGGAAATAGGTTCAAAACCGAGAGGACACATCAAACCTTCAAAGAAAGCAGAAACTAACAATGACATGGACTAACAAACAAAATTTACCACTGATTTGCAATCAGCAACAAATCAAAATGATCCCAAATACTAGCATATATACAACTTCACATAATCAAAAATCCAACAACGACACATTAAAGTAAAATGCTCGAATTGAAAGATGGGTATTACCGTTCACGGGGCAGCGAAACAGGGACGAGAGTTAAGAGCAGTGACTCTTCTACCACGATCTTTCGAATACGGACAGCAAACCCAGAATCCTCAAGCAAACTTAAGCGGCAAACTTCCCGAAATTCAGAACAAGAAAGCCAAATATAAAATTTTGAAGCGTATAATCAATATCGCCAAAGAACTCGAAATCCAAAAAACTCCCCTTTTTCAGTGACTAACAATGAACCATTTATAGAAGGGGGATTGGGGTTCGGAATTGGGAAAAGGGGTAAAATAGGAATTGATTCTTTCTTCAATTTGAAAATTTTTCCGTTTTGCACAAGATTTCCATGGAAATCCCATGAAATCCGGATGAAAAGACAAGGGTGGATGGTTTTTGCAGAGGAAGGTGTGGGAGCTGCAAATTCCTGCGATTTGTGTGCAATTGTCAACGATTGTAGGCGTTGTTCACGTCGTTGTTCACATGCTGCTGCAGGGGAGAAGAAGGAGAGGCTAAGGGGGTCGGGGGTGTGCTGCTGCGTAATATTTTTGGGATTGAAGGCGGTGGGTTTGGGAACTGGGGTCGTTTGGTTGCTGCTGATGGGTTTCTAATGGGTTTGCTGTTTTGGAATTGTTAAATGGGTTGTGAGGAACCGGTATATCTTGTTGTATTGTATCTTTGTTAAATTTGGGGTATAGTTCTTTATTGATTATATTAAATTGGGCCATTTGGAAAATGACCCAAATAGGAAAGGGGTTAAGTTTTTTATTTATTTATTTTTAAATATTGGATTAAATTTAGATGAATCAACATTAATTAATTATCGAACTTCTTAATCTTAACAAAATAAAAATAATTAAATCGATCATAAAATAATTAGTTTAGTTACAAACTAATGAACTCGAAATTAACTTAACAAAATATCTAACTAAAAATGTAAAATCTTTTGTGATGATTTTCAAATATTTATAAAATACGTGATTGTAAAAAATACACACATTCATTATTGAAATTATTAAATTTATAAAAATATTTTGAAAGTACTTTGGATTTTATAAAATTCATTAATTCAAAATTACGACCCTTACTACCAATAAAGTATTAAAAATATAAAATCTTTTCGAGATGATTTTTGAATACTCGTAAAAATGCATTAATAAAACATATATATTATAAAAAGTGACAAAACTATTTAAAATAACTTGCAAATAATGTTTATTTTATTTTGAAAATTTGTAAAATAATTATTTTAAATCGTTTGAAATTGAAGAACCTCGATAATTAATTTATATTGTAGAGGGTCAAAATTGAGTGTCAACAGTAGGTACAATCCCTATGACTCGTGTCCTTTTCCAATCACCTGTCCAGTACTTCGATCTTGCACAAGAACAGAATCATCAAAGAAGGTTACAACGCATTTTAGATTTTTTGTTAATTTGCTAATGGAAATAAGATTATATGGACATTCAGGTGCAAAAAGGACTGATTCTAAAGGAATGAAAGGTAGAGAATGAGTTATACCTATCCCTTTTACAATTGTTTTTGATCCATTCGCCAAAGTAACAGTAGAAAGAGTAGAAAGGGTAGTAAGAGTAGAGAAAGTGTTTTTGTTACCAGCAATATGGTCAGAAGCACCATAATCAAGAATCCATTGTTCTTGAGACGAATATTGTGCGATATAAGCAAAGGAGTTACCAGGATGTATTGTGCAAGCAGTTGATGATTGTTGCCTTGATGTTTGATACTGAAGGTAATCATTATAGTCTGCTCCAGTTAAAGTGATAGATTGAGACGATCCATCCATTATGAGCCTCTTTTTTTTTTCCACAAAAAGAAGTATTGGAGAAAGAGAAAGATGAGACTTGATAGTTTTCTGATATGGTTGATTTAGCAATGTTTTTTTTTCTAGTTTATGTTAGTGAAAGAGAAGAACATTCAGAGAGAGCGCTAAAAAAAACAATAGCTCTAATACCATGAGAAATTAGAAGAAGAAAAGAAGAAAAAGAAGAAAGATATTGGGAATTGAATTTATTGATCATTCCCTCAAGTTGATGGGATTAAATAGTTGTTACAGATAATGTAAATAAGGAAAGAAGATAATAAAATATTACACAATCTCCTAACTACCTAATTAAAGAGATTACAGAATATTCTCATAGCTAGATTATTTAATCATACCATATTTAAAGATTCTAATATCTACACTATCCAAATATACCATAATTAACAGATTTTATCAACCATGTCACTGTAATAGATAGTTAGTTGTCTAACAATGTTTAGGGGCAATCCTAAATAAGTAATAGGAAATTTTTCTTGCTTGTGCCCTGTAATATATTTGATTCTCAAAATTTGATTTGTAGTGGCATTTTTACCAACCAAAAAACAACTTTTATCAATGTTAATCAGCTGACCAGAACATTTTTGACAAGCTTGCAGTTGCCCAATAATAGCTTCTAACGATTTCTTGTTAGCAGAAGAGAAAAGCACCATATCATCTGCATAAGCCAGATGAGTGATAGGAGGAGCTTGTAATGGCATACTAAACCTTTTGAATTGATTAATAAAAGGTAGTTGGTTGAGTAGCCTTGACAATACTTCTGCCCCAAGAACAAATAGAGAAGGAGAAAGAGGATCTCCTTGTTTAACACCTCTAGTAGAATGAAAAAAACCCCTCCTGACACCATTTATCAACACTGAGTACCAAACATTTGAGATGGATCTCCAAACCAAATCGATCCATTTCTGAGCAAACCCAAACTTTCTCATAACAGCGATTAGAAATTTCCAATTGACCCTATCGTAAGTTTTTTCCAAGTCAAGTTTGATCACCACATTTCCACCCCAAGTTTTCTTGTTAATAGCATGGATGATCTCCTGGGCTAAAAGAATATTATCAGTGATCGATCTTCCTTTAATAAAACCTGATTGGTTTTCTGAGATGACTTTAGGTAATAAAAGATTTAGTCTGGTACTCAAAATTCTGGAAATGATCTTGTTGGAGCAGTTACTGAGGCTTATAGGTCTCATATCACTAAAAGATGAAGGATTTTCCACTTTTGGTAGAAGAATGAGGCATGTACTTGTATAAAATTTGGTAAGCTTTGCCCCATTAAAAAAAATCTTGAATAACATTTATTAGGTCCTCCTTGATAATGTCCCAACAGTTTTGATAAAAGGAACCCCCGAACCCATCGGGGCCAGGTGCACTGTTAGGGCTAAGAGCAAACACTGCTTCTCGGATCTCAAGTTCTTGTGGCATGGAACATAACATAATATTGTCTTGTTGATTAATACTATGATCAAGACAATCAATATACTGAAGCTCAGGTTCACCATCTTCTTGAAATAGTTGAGTAAAGTGATTAATAGCCTCTGTAGAGATATCATCATCACCGTTAATCCATTGTCCTTCACTGTTTTGAATCCTCTGAATATTCAGCCTCCTTTTTTTCTCATTGATGATTGCATGAAAATATTTGGTATTAGCATCTCCTTCTTCAAGCCATCTAATATTAGCCTTTTGTCTGAGAATGAATTCTTCAAACTTGAGCCATTTAGAGGTTTAGCCAAATCAACTTTGACTTTAACTTTCGCAAAATTCGGTCGGGATTTAATATCAGTAGCTTTGTCAATCGTTAATAAAGTGCCAATTGGAGAAGTGATCCTCTTCAGAGCACTCCAATTGTAATAGTGCCATGGAAGTTCAGGGAGGTGAATCCAGATGGGTGCCAAAGATGTTTCTTCATTCGGGTCAAATTCTTTTGTCCATCTCATCAATCTCATTGGTGACCGGCCCAAGAATGGTGATCTTTTCTCTAAAATATATGTTTTTGAAATCTTCTTCTTCCGAAAAATCGAGAAAGATGTGCTTAGGGTTGTAGTAACCATTTTAACAGTACCCCGAATAGGAAATCTAGCAGCAAAATCCCTACAAATATCTTCAATTAAAGCTCTACCATGAGAGAACTTACCGATGATGGTCAGTCGGCAAGCATTAGCGGGCTCCTCTTCTTCTTACGGTGTGAAAAATACAGCTGGCTTACCCTTGTAGATTTCCGGTGGTCGGAATTGCAGAGTGAGCTTTGAGGGCGCCGGTTGTCTATTGAGAGTTTGCATAATTGCGTTTGGGAGCAGTGGCGTTGGGGTTCAGAGGAGGATCGCTAGGGTGTTCATGGAGGTTCCCCGCAACCCCAGCCATCATCGGAGTGAATCCAACAGTGAAAATTGGGAAAAGATCAACAGCGCGTACTAAATTACCCAACATATGATTTGTTAATAATCTTGCAGTATACCTATTTGCAAAGCGTTTCAAATAATAATATAAAGAAACTATATACTATAGCTTAGAATTGAAAAATAATTATTACATAAATTCACTCTTAATTTACTTGTCAATTATGTTTGTTTCAACATAGTCTCCAAAGAGGATGAGATTATATGTGTATGGTATGATATTGTTAGTTTAAATATAATATTTGTTTTTCTTGAATAAATATGTAATAATCATCGAAACAAGAGTGTAAATATTTCTCATTGAAGATGAGAGTAACAATGTGTATAGTTAAGCAAGGAGCCAAACAATTTGAGTATTGTTAGCATGTAATTTTAAAGGAATGTGTTAGGGCTTGTAAATGATGTGAATTTATAATGGAATGTTAAAAGGTGTCCTTGTTTTTTTTTGTTTTTTTTTAAATATGAGCACATAAAGTAAAGAAATATGGGAAAATCTAAATATATGAGATAAATAGGAAAATAAGTTTTTTGGATTTAGAAAGCGCCACGTTACTGATTCTAATTTCCTCTTTTATATGAAGAGAGACATATTTTTTAACATAGCACATTTAACATTATTAAGAATGTTAAAAGTGTGTCTTTTGAGTCTTTCCAATATGAACATAAATGAGAAAAAGTCCAAAAAAAAGAAGATATTTTGCGTCGTAGATAAAGGGGGAGACAAGGGCGGATTTATTAACGGTGGTGGGGTGCGGCGCCACCCACCAACTTTGACGGAAATTCTATATATACATAGATATATATTAGGAGAAGTCATTTTTTTTCATAGTTATTAGATGCAAGATTGTTTTTACGGGAAAATGGTCAAAAATGCTTCTGAACTATATGAAATAGATCATTTATACTCTCCGTTACATCTCGGATCAAAAATACCCCAGTCGTTATCCAAGAGACCACAAATACCTTCGAGAGTTAACAATATGTCAAATTTTTAATAATATAGCAAGCCATGCGGAACTAATCCCTCCACCTAAATTGCCAACTAGGATTCCAACTAACCCATTCTTATAACCCATCAATTCATCTCCTAAACTAATAACTAACATTCCCACTAAAATTATTAAGTCGATAAAGAAAAATGTTTTTGAAATCATTATCATATGCTAAACTTGTCACTTTTAACGTTGTACTAAAATACTTCATTTTGCATGAAACTTGTCATTTTTAACGTTGAAATAAATTTGTTAGGTGGGAAAATTACTTATTGCTGGATTTATTATCTAGGCAGAATATAACAGGACTCTTCCTGATGAGGATTTTAATTTGTAAGTCAATACATAATTAAAAAAGAATGAATTAAATTTTAATGAAGTTTGGGGAAAAAAAATTAGATTTCAGATATGAAAATATATATTTTTCCTAATATTTTTTCTTGTTTTGATTGGGTTAGATTTTGACTCGTTGAGTTATACTTTTATATTTTTAAGAAGCTAAAAGTGCTAAAAAAAATAAATTAATTAAAAAAAAGTTATTTTAGAAAATTATGATGTTTGGACAAATTTATAGGAAATAAAAGTGCTTTTGCATAGTCAAAAATTGTGTTTCAAAAACTAATAAAGTAAAAAAAATCAAATTTGAATTCTTGGGCAAACATAAATTGCTGAAAATTTGACAAAATTGCTTTTCTAATAGGTTACCTCCAAAAATACTTTTTTCCAAAAAACACTTCTAATAAAAATAATTTTAAAAAGAAATACCTGTTGATTTGGTGTAATCTCATTGTCTCATTTGTCTTTAATTACTTATTATTCAATACTCCTATATTATATTTTATCTTACCTTTTATTAGTAGTTTTACCCCATATATATTCTACTTTTCTTATAGGTTTATCCTTCAAATCACCAATGTACGATATTAGATAACAACCAAAAACAACACAATCTATTCAAATATTGAATTCATCAAAATAATCAAACATGGTATGATATAATATAATACAATACAATACAATATGATATATTATAAAATAATACGTAACTACCCTCGAAACAGAGCGTAAAGTTTCACAAAATAACATTTAACTTCTCATTGAAGAGACCGTAGAACATATGATATTGTGCAATATTTTTTGTATATATATGCACAAATCAAATGGCAAGAGAAAACAACAAAACATTATAAAACCAAAAACAAAAACAAAATAAATGGAAAAACTTTGAGGATTTTCAAGAGTTGTCTTCCCACATCATGCTTTCCCTTGGCTTTGAATTAATTGGATTATATTGACCTGTATATGTACCAAAAAATAAAAACAAATATTCAGGTTTACCCTTAATTATAACATAATTCTATAATCGTATATAAATGTCATGACATGTTTAATACTATAAGTTATAAAAATCTTTTTTTAAGCACTATACATAGACGTGACCAATCAAACATGACATAAAATAAAGACGTTTTAACATATTTGCCTGCTCGATTAAAATAATTACAATCACTAGCTAAATATATATTAATTATGTATATTCTATGTATATCATCATATGCAAAAAGTATTAATATTTTGGTGAGTGGCTATACCTATATATGCATGTAACGATCCCTAAAATAAAACGAAGAAGTAAAATTCAGTTACAGTAACTACATACCTAGAAAATTTATTTAATATACACTGATAGTATAAAAATCTTTAACACTATATATAAGTCCATAAAAGTTATTTAATTCTTTTTTAGAAAGAAAAAATATATGTTGCTAGGGATATATTCTACCTGTTAGAAAATATTGCTGGTTGAATTCATTATAGACTTGTTGTTGAGGCACAATAACTATAGAGCCATTACTATTTTCAGTTCTTAATTTTTCAATATTTTGGACATGATGTAAAGGATTTATAATCTTATTATTATAAGATGACCATGATTCCACATTTGAATTATCATGATTTATATAATTAGTATCATTCCTCTTAGTATTAATATTCCATCCATTAATCAACCCTTGTGTTGTTGCATCATATATCATGCCGTTAACATTATTATCAGTATTGTTATTATTACTCCCCGCTTGTAATATTTGTTGGTATTGACTTTTGTACAACTTTAATTCCTCATAAACCCTTTTGTACTCTCCATATGGGCCTAAAACCGGATCTCTTTGCCTACAAAATGCTTCCCATATGAGCGATTCAATCGCCTTTCTCCTATCATCTTCTTTTAGATTTTTCACGATTTTCGTGATATTACTAACCCCAAACACCTTATGTACTGCTTTGAATTCGCGAATTTTCTCCGCAGGGAAATAAGGAGCTAGTACACACTTGTCCGTGCATTTCTTCCTTTGATGCTTGCACGTTGCGCATGCAGCTGTTCCACTAGGTTTTTGCATATTTTTTATATAGTGCGAATTCAAGTTCAATCAAAAAGAGAGTAATTATAACAAAAATTAAATTAAATAGGTACTATGGTTTTTAATTTTTGTTGGCTGGAAAAGTAATACAAAAGGGACTTAAAGAGTACTTATATACGTAAATTATTGTAAGGTGCAAGAAGAAAATGTACCTATGGTCAAGAGCATGAAAAGATGGCCATAATTAAAGAATTAGAATAAAAAGGACAATAGGTTGATATATAGGGTTGTATATAGGTAAATCACATGAATAGTAAGTGCATGATACAAGTTAATTATTTTAAAATTTGCAGACTAATCTTGGTCAATTATATTAATTACTAAATTATTTTATAAAAAAAGATTTCTAGTTAGAAGTTCTCATTTGCATGAGACCTGTCAACCGAATGAAATTTACAGGGAACCTTCTTAAATCCCGTAGGAGCTAATTATTTATATACAAGTTTAGTTTGTAATATTACGTATCTTATCAGATTTTGGTGCCTCCAGTTATGTCCAGATACATGTATTTTGGATACATGGGTTAAATTTAGGTGTAATTTGTTCCAGATACATTGTATTCAAGTGGATTCACATGTATCTTGGATACATAGCAAAACTTGCTCACCACTCTCTCATATATCCTGTATTCCAGATACATGCAAATCACTACAGATACAAACATATACATGTATCTAGTGTGTATTCAGTGTGATTCGCATATTGTACCTGGGTACATACGAATCTCGCTCGCCTCCCTCCTATTTTTGTGTATCTGGTAGCAAAAATACATGTATTTAAGTGTAAGATACGTAGAAAACTCTTAATTAGTGATAAGATAAGTAATATTTTATAAGTATACATAATAATAGTATATATGATAGTGAAGTATGTCTGATTAGGTAGTTTTTTCAATTTTGTACAAAATATTGCACGATTTTTATAGTCTTTAATTTTTGTCCATTATATTTAGCGTTTTGCATTATTTTTTTCTATTATCGATTGAAGTATTGCCTCGTGGAGCATACATTCTATAATTATATATTATAGTCCAAAGAAGTTCAACTTTTAGATGGATTGAACAATAAGATTAAATGATCAAACTAAGATGGACAGACACCTAAAATAATAAATGAGCAGATTACTAGATTAAATCAGATAAAAAATATTTTCACGAACTAATTTTATCACGCAAAATTAACATCAGAGATTAGGAAATGAATTTCTTTGGGTTGACAATGAGATCAAGGCACAAATATTTCAATTAAGGATATAGTCATTTTATATCTAGCATTGTCCTTCCTTTAATTTGTAACCCTTTTTTTAAAACTAGTAAAATTGTAACAATATGTTGAGCTTGCATAAAATGTTGAATGAAATATATTTCACCAATACCTGGACCCCTTTATCACATTCGTTCATCATTCCTAAAGTGATCAGAGTGATTATTTACATCAAATCAATATAATTTATTACAATTAAGTGACTTAATATTGAAGTAAAAAATTATATGTTAATCAATTATGATTAAATAAAAAAATTATATTCAAAAATATGATAATTACATACATGTATATTGTATTGGCTTAATGTAAACATTCTATATGAATAAGATATTGCCCTTTTTGCCTTAGCGTACATTGTTTAAAGGTGAATTGACGGTGATAAATTTAAACGACAGGAAGCAAGTTCTTCAGAAGCCAATAATTTTGATTCAATAAGAAATTTATTCCGTACGTCAAAAAAATAAATAATCAAACTCATAAATTTTAAATCTAAACTCGTCTTTATTAACAACAACCAATTAAGTTAATCACTAAAAAAGTAATAAATCTCTTGTTGACCATCATGACTAGTGCCTCTTATTATTATTAAAAAAAATATATAAAAAAAGACAACTAGTTTTTAATTGGGAATATGGGAGGAAGGTACAAATAAAGAAATGAATTAGAAACATATTGGCCTACATGTGAAGTTAGTTTAGAGACAAAGTGAGAAAAAATGCATAAAACATTCACATGGCAAGACATAATATCTTCTTCCACATTCCACAGCTCATCTTCCACATTAATATTCCATTACTTTGCTTATATTTTTATATCATTTTAAAAATAATAATTTAATGTTCCCAAACATATCGAACATATAGAGTAGATATTCACGTTAAGTGATAAATTAATTATTCTTTCTTGCATGTATAAATTATTCTAGTTGAAATTCGATTTATCTTACTCATAATTAAGGATTTTAATCTTATAATACTTAACTAAAGAAAAAGCTCTGTATATTAGATCGGATTCAAACTATCTTTTCTTAAAATTAAATAAAATCCCTTTTATTGATGCGAGTTAAATGGACTCGCTCCTATCTGTATATTTATAAGTGAAGAATATCAGTATCCCGGGCCGGCTATCTATGATATGAATGGACAAACGGATATAAGAGGAACCACATTATAAGTTATGAGTTCGATTAAATTGAACCGTTCTAAAATTTTCCATTGAAATTTAGTGTTATATTATCTAATGAATTTTTAATACATATATAGGATCGGATCGGATCATCAAGGCTTTTGCATTCGAGCGAGTTCATAACTAATATATTTATCTGTGTTAGCACTTGAGATCGTTATTCTAAAATTCAGAATCACGATAGCATGTGATGACATCTAATTTTTCATTGATCAAGCGGTGCTCAATTGCCCGTGCATGACAGTTATGCTTGAAAAAAAGAGTATGTAGAGGAATGTTCTTTCTCAATTCCTCTTAATCATAATTATTCATGTTAACTAGGGTGACATAATTGTTTCTTCCTCTCTTCTAATTTCTTTATCGATACTCTTTTCTTTTTAATCCGTTAGAAAAATTATATTTATAATATGTACATACATTTTTATTAAGGTTATCAAGAGTCGATGACCCTTACTCTTGGGCAAGTCTATCTCTGTCATTAATTAAGATGTATTGGTTAATATATAATCAGTCCCTTAAATTTATTAGAATTAAGTTCTGTTTTAATTGAATAACTCAAATTAGGCCCTTTTACTTTAAAATTTGAAAATCTTTTTGCTTGTATTCTCATTTATTTATTAATAATTAAATTAACTATATAAAATATGTTTTTAATAAGCATCTTCACCGATATGGTGATTTGACCCTTATATTTATACCAAAATTATTTATATAGGAGTATGACTAAATATTCTTAACTCCTTAACGTGTTCTTGTATAGAAAGAAAATAAAACGGGTATATTTTATACAATAAAAATCTACTATAAAACAGGGTAACGATACACTTTCACAATTATATTTCATTTAACCACATACACATTCGCTTTCAATAGAGTCCTAAAACTCTTTAGACATTTTCTACTTGAGATAGATGCGTATAATTAAAGCAAACAATATATTATATATAGATATGGTTAACTTAAATATCTAGTAGCTAAATGAAAACACACAATTTTTTCTTTGAAAATTTGGAAATCGAAAGTGTCTAGTTGAAATTTTTTATTCTAAGGTGTTTAATTGAACATAACTGAGTTTGAATACCTAACTTAAATATCCTGATAAATTTAGCAAAACAACTATATATTAAACCATTATAAATTTCAAATGCATATAATACATATAAAAATAATTTACATTTCTTAAATTTCATATCTAATCAAACGCTCGACAATAATGTATGTCAACTAGAGAAATAATGAAAAAGAAGCCAAGAGGCTTTAGATAATGAGTGATGAGCACAAGGGTACATGTGGTGTAAGTCCTCTATATTATTAAACTATTTGCTACTTTCTAGTAATACAGTTAAGACTCCAAACTTCCTACCAGCTGTTGATAGCTGTCCTAACAATCTCCCCATGTGATACCTTCTTAATACCCCCTCTTTAATTTGTCAATTTATCATATTGTAGACAAATTTTAATTTTCTTTGCTTCTTAATGAGACAAATATTCAAATTTATAGACATTGATAGCTCATAAGACAATGTCATGTGTATGTTCTCTTCTAAAATCTTTATCTTTTCTTCACTTCATGACTTTGTAAACACACCCTTACATTTAGCTTTGAGTTTCTCTGATCCGATCAGATAGTCTTTCCTTCCTTTGTTCAAGCAAGTAATTGAACTTGAGATATCTAATTCCATTTCGATCAACAACTTAGAGGTATGTCTGAATGACTTTTTCTTTATTTATTGGTGTAAAGTAAATTGTAATTTTCTTGAAATTCCATCGATTTTGACCAAAAAAGCCAGAAAAATGGCACACTTACCACCAAGAGCGCCTAACATGACACAAAATTGGCCTGATTTTTCGCTACATCAAAAAATGGAAAACTTAGCTCCGTCCGCTCATAATTTATGGGCGGACGAATTCCTCGACATGTCGTCGAGGCGTGGGTCCCACCGGAGATCAATGAGCGACTCCATTGCTTTTTTGGAGTCGCCCATGGTTGAAGAATGCCGGAGGCTATCCAATACTACTCCGGGATCCGGTGGGACCACTAACGGTCATGAGGAATTCGAGAGATTCGAAGACGAACAACAGATCATGTCCATGTTTAACGACGACGTCCACGACATGTCGTGTTCCAACCCGTCATCGCCGTCCGATTACATCAACGTTAATGAAGATAAAAAGATGAACGGCCCTGATCAGATGATGATGCAGCTTAAGAGTGATCAAAATGAGGAAGTTGAAAGCTCATGCAAGACTAATGAGGAATTAGCCACAGCTAATCAAAATGCAAGTAATAATAATATTGAATATTCTTCTGAAAGAGTTGTTGATCCCAAGAGAATTAAAAGGTACTAATTATATTCTTAATGGAATAGTGATTATGACTGAATACGAAGTTAGAAATATGAGAAAACTGAATGATCGGTAATTATGACAGGATATTGGCAAATAGACAATCGGCACAAAGGTCGAGGGTGAGGAAACTGCAATACGTATCGGAGCTCGAACGTACTGTTAGCACTCTCCAAGTATGCGAAATTATTTATCAAATAATTTTATCTTAAATTTCTCATAATATTAATTTGTTGGAGATTTTTTAAATTCGAATAAAATCTTACACGTACCTCTCTTATTTTATTTTTTGATTTATTGAAGGCTGAAGTTTCTGTACTGTCACCAAGAGTTGCATTTTTGGACCATCAACGTTTATTGCTAAATGTTGACAATAGTGCCCTCAGGCAAAAAATTGCTGCTCTAGCCCAAGATAAGTTGTTTAAAGATGGTAAGTTTTTTTTTTTTAAACCTCATAATCATAATCTTTCATATTTGTCTCTATTAGCTGGTTATTTTTAGTTTGTCTGATGGGACGTCAAAAATTTATAATTTTGAATTTATATATAATATAATTTTGATGAAAGATGTTTAATTGATCATCTTTGATATATATGGTGCCGTCATTGTCTTTGATACGCATCAATAATTAAATTACGAGTCCCGATTCAATATGTATGTAAAAAGATTAAACTACGAGTCATGATTCTATATCTATTAAGAAGGTTATTTTCTTCATTTTAAAGAAAATTTCTTATAGTCAAACGAGTCTGAGATCTCCCCTTACATTACAAAAAGGGTGGAATCCCTTAATTCTAGTATTCTACCAACGGACCAAATGCAGTTCTATGCCTTCTGAAGATGCACTCTTACTATATTCCCTATTTCTGCTTGTTTCATAATATATATAGATATACCTTATGTTTCCTAAAGTTAACGGGTGCACGTGCACACCAATCTGAATTGATGTTAACTATTATATGCATGTATATAGCTCATCAAGAAGCATTGAAAGTGGAAATAGAGAGGTTGAGGCAAATTTATTACCAACAGAACATGAAGCAGCAAATGGACAACAACACTACACCACTTGCTGATTCAACTAATACACCTCCTGAGATCAAAGTACAACTTAGTGTCAATTAGGTACTTCCTTCATTTCAATTTATTTATCCTGTTTCAACTTGACACATCATTTAAGAAAATTAAAAAAAATACTTTTGAATATGATAATCTTAAATTAGCTGTTTAATGTGCAGGAAAACTAGACTATGTGATGGCATTTAGCAAATTCATGTGGGAAAATCTCCTTTATCTGACAAGATAAGATCACTGAATATATTTTCTGGGACCATAAAAATCTTATTTTACTATTTAGTCAATGTTTTTTTTTTAATGTTTAATTCATTTTAATTCCTTCAACCACATACAAGAAATATTGTATTATTGGAAGGGTAATAATGGAAATTTTTATTGGATGTATGAAAGAAGGAAATTGTAATTGATTTTCACTAATTGTCAAGAGAGAATTGCAAAAAATGAAGTGATGATTCCATGGAGAATATTTTTTTTGTTTATTTTTCAGTATATATATGTCAAAATAATTACTTCCTCCGTCCCATTTTATGTGACACTTTTCGAATTTCGAAATTCAAACAAATCTATCTTTGACAGTAAGTTTTTCATAGATCTTTTAAATATTTTGAATTATCAATTATTGTGGGTTATAGTACTTTTTACGTAGTTTACAAATATATAAATTTCATTGCAAAAAAATTGACGATTACATGCGCAAATTTTCGGTCAAACTTAAATTGTTTGACTCTCAAAAAACAAAAAGTGGCATGAAAAGAGGAGTATAATGTTAACAAATTGGAGAATATCTTAATAAAAATTTTGAACACTAAATAATAAATATGCAACAAGCATTGATAGGCGAAGCAACCTGAATATTGCAACCTAAATGACAAAAGTCCAATAGTCGAATACTTCACTAGCCTATACGTTTTAACTTGAGTGGAAAATTTTATTAAAAATTCGACGTCTCTCCTCCATAAATAAAATATAGTGATACATCAAGAAAATACCCTAGATGAGTTAATTTTTCTACCAAACAAACGAAAAATAGCAATAGAAATAAAGTAGGTTTAATTTCTTGTCCATACAAAAAGAGTAAATGTCCCTAAATATATGTTGCATGCAAAATAGTACTACGCAACTAGAAAAATAAACGAAAAATAGCAATATAGAATTAAAATGGGTTTAATATTATTTAATTTCTTGCTTGACAGTATTTTCAATCTATATTATTAGTTATACATATATCCCATCTAATATTATCGTTAAACGTGGCATTAATAACAATAAGGGGTACTATATATTCTTATATCTTATATCAAACAATTTTTAAAAGAAAATAGTGAATATATATGTATATCAAGTCTAAAATAATTGGTACAAACAACGGATATGATAATGCAGTGAATGAGACCATTTAATTTCTCTCTTAATAGAAATCTCAGTTTCGAGTCATGCCTATAAAATTTTTTTTGATAAGGAGTACTATTTTCTCGAATGAATCTAATTGCATGGTGTGAATTCATATTAACGGACTCCAATATAAACACCGAAGGCCAGATAAGAAAAAACCCAAAAAATCTGAATAATTTGTAGGTATGCATGTAATACTCATTTCACAACTAACAGTCTGAGTTATACACTGCAAAGAATTGGACACCACTTCTATTTGAAGTAGTCGATGAAATACGATCTCTAACAAAAAATTATTGTTGTATGTTGATTTTGCACAAATTAAATTATCGATTTTTTTGCAGAAATCAAGCTTGAAAGAGTTCTGTTCAAACTTGTTCTGATTCATAAATATAACATCAACAATAACATACTCAGTATAATTCCGCAAATAGGGCAAGTTAGAAAAGAGCTCATATAGCATCAATGATTTGGAGTTTATAACAGTACAATGTTACAAGTTGTACATATTTTTTGACACTAGCTAGCTAGTTGTTTTTAATTAATGACTTGTAGAAAAAGAAAACTACCAATCGATGGACTTAAGTTATACATATATTAAGGTTGTCTCATTTGGCCCAATGTTTTCATAAGGAGTGAAGTAACTACGAGTTTGATTGGACTTTGGAGTATAAAGTAGAGATCAAATTAAACGTTAAGAGAATCTCAATTTTATCCTTCAGGTAACTCGGATGGTTTGATTTGAAATATCCATGATAGAAATTCAACTTCGAAATCTTTTGTCTGCTATCACAAGGGTTAGTGTTCAGGCAACTCAGATAGTTTGATTTGAAACCTCCATAATGGAAGTCTCAAGTTTGAAATCCTTTATCTGTTATCATAGGGGTTGACCTTCTAGGTCAATTTCGTCGCATAGGTATTTGAACAATTATAACATCATCCATAATTGACATCTATCACTTGAACAATGCAAAAGAATTGCTAGAATGTGTGCAGAAATTTAGATTATGATACATATATAACACATTGATTATTATGTTCATATTTTTTCCTTTATATTATAGCGCTCCTTTATGTTGCTTTAACAATAGCCAACATTTCTCAAGCACAAACAACCAATTCAGAATCGTCCTAGCACAAGTTTAGTTCTACAAATGTCTGAAGTTTAGTTTTATAACATCTAAACTTCACGTAAAAATGATTAAACATCGATCAAATATGACCTAAATATCATACCAAAATGGTTAAAGTTCAATTATATATAGCCTAAACCTAATGTAAAAATGTATTCAAATAAACTAAAATATGTATATGTCTAAATTCCAAATTTATTTGTTTGAAATTGATCTAAATGGCTATAACTTAAATAAAGTCTTATATAATTGGCTATTTATAAAATTCTTTCTTCCTGCACCACGCCACCCCCCTCAACCCCCCTCCCCCACTTTCTGCATCTTCTTCTCAAATCCTTCATCTCTCTTCTTCTTCATTTTCTCTCTCTATAAACGTATTGAGAGACCACCAGTAATGGGGGCGTACAGATCGGACGACGATTACGATTATTTGTTCAAGGTGGTGTTGATCGGCGATTCCGGCGTCGGAAAATCTAATCTTCTATCCAGATTTACACGTAACGAGTTCAGTCTAGAGTCAAAGTCAACGATCGGCGTTGAATTCGCTACTCGTAGCATTCGCGTTGATGATAAAGTCGTCAAGGCTCAGATTTGGGATACTGCCGGTCAGGAACGGTATCTCCATTTTTTCATTACTCAATTCTAAATTTTTTATTCTATATTGGATAGATTAGCATTTGCGGTAGAAATTAGAACAATGTGTCAACATTTGGGATCTGAAATGCTGATACAAAATTGATTTGCAACAATTGACGTTATGTAGTATAGTTTTTGTGGCAAAGTCAGATCTGATACTTCCGTTAGGTTTACTTATGAGTACAAACTGTACCAGTAGGACAACAACAATGACATACTTGGTGTAATTGCATAAAGTAGGGTCGGGTGAGGATAGTGTACACAGACATTACCCTACCTTGTGAGGCAGAGAGGCTGTTTCCGAGTACAATTGTTTCAGAAAATGTTGAAATGTTCTCTGATTGCCATTGGTTGAAAGAAAATTTCTTTCAGGTTTGGCAAAATATTTTTGTTGAAACGAATGCCACCTAAATATTTTGCAGAAAAATGTCAATTTCCAATTTTTGTGTGTTTATTACACTGAACTGTAAAAACTCTTAAGATTGTTAGAGTAGGACGTGCGGAACTGCTAGGAATTTTCTGTCTGAATAATTTTTTGGAGATCATAGTCATTCTCATAGGAAAAGCCACTGCCTTTTGTTGTTCTTGCACCAATTCGTAATCTGAGGGCAAGAGAATTGGACGGACTGCTCTCAGAAATCAAAGGCCGGTTTCTCCATATTGCTTGTCCTGAACAAGTTAGCCCCCTCCAATTGTCACTGAGAGCACTTCACAAGTGAACTGTAGACCCAGGCTAGAAAGGAGTTCAAGCTCTGTTTGGCGCTCCTTCTCAAATCTCCCTTTTACTGTATTCTACTGCCCACTCCAATGATACCCATCGAAGAGGGTTTTCAGTTAGCTGATCTAGAAATGGGTGACGCCGGAAAGCTAAAAAGAATAACAATAGGCTTAAGATTATTACTTATAAAAAACAACTATAGTCTGAAGCTGGTTGTATCTAAAGTGTCGTACATTGGCATTTGCTTTGGTGGCTAAGCGTTGCAAGTGTCTTTCCCATATGAGTTCTAAGCTAAGAGAATTTTTTAAAAATTTTTTTTTTTGGCAGCCAATGTGAAATATTACCATTAACAAACAAGAAAGTTACAATCTAAGCGCATCCCAACCTCAGTACCTTAACAGGTATTTGAGAAGTGACTCAATCTAATTACAGCTAAGAGAAATTTTGACTTTGCTAAACTCTGAGCACCATATGAACTTGAACATTCATGCCTGCTTTACGAAATAATCATATAGTTTGATGGCTTTCACATTGTTATCCTCAAACAAAAGATCCAGGGGATCAACTAGGATGATCAAGGGTACATTAGTGAACTTTGGAGTTTTAAATTACTGCCACCCTACTCATTTTCAAAAATAAAATAGAATTACTGCCACCCTACTCCCAAGGGATCTAGTCTTCATAATTAAGTTAGTGTTCACGTTTTTTTACCATGGATCTAAGATGCAATGTTCTTTCCTAATTTTCATTCATTACGCTAACATTGATTTTTGAAATGATTTCTCCTGTATTTACTTTTGTTTGTTTTGAAGTCTGAAATGAGATGTGATCATGTTCTTGTTATGAATAAGTTTGGTGTACACACTACTAGGAGACTCTTCTCATTCCTTATCTTCTCCCCGATCTATTGTTGTATTATGTTTTCAGTCTTCACTGTCCCATGTTTCTAATTTCTATAAACTTTAACAGTCTTAAGGTCCTATAAATATTTTTTGTTCATCTTCTTTTTCCTGGTACAATTTTCCTGTCACTATGTATCTTATTTTCCAGTATGGAAATGTTTAGAATATTAATTTTCTCAATTGTGCTCTTTGCTTAAGATATCGTGCAATCACAAGTGCCTACTATCGAGGAGCTGTTGGAGCATTGCTTGTCTATGATGTCACCCGTCATGTAACTTTTGAGAATGTAGAGAGATGGTTAAAAGAGCTCCGAGATCACACCGACTCTAGCATCGTCATAATGCTGGTGGGTAACAAGGCAGATTTGCGTCATCTGCGTGCTGTTTCGACTGAGGATGCCCAGGCATTTGCAGAGAAGGAAAGTACATTTTTCATGGAAACATCCGCTTTGGAGTCCATGAACGTTGAAAGTGCCTTCACAGAAGTGCTCACTCAAATACACCGCGTTGTTAGCAGGAAAGCTCTTGAAGTAGGAGATGACCCGGCAACACTTCCCAAGGGGCAGACGATTAATGTAGGAGGTAAGGATGATGTTTCTGAAGTAAAGAAAGCTGGGTGCTGTTCTGCTTAGAACAAAGAGTAATCTAAACCGCGGAAGAGATTCTTTTTGTTTTGAGCTGAATTTCACATGACATTTGTACTTCAACCTCTAACCACATGAATTGCTTAAGCACTAATAGCTTAATTCACTGGACAACTAGACATTGTTGAATTGAGTGCAGCCGCAATATTGAATATCCAAATTAGCTTTATTCATAGCATTCTTTATCCTTGTTTCTGTATTTTGCTTCCATTGGTCAATGATTTATTGTATTAGCTGCTTATGGACCTCCAAAATAGGGTATATTTGTTTCAAAAAGATTCTGAATCGCGCTACATGTATGAAACTATAAACACATTTTATCCTGCCTTGTAATTGATTGTTTGATTAACTGTGAATTGAGGAATATTTTCAATTTCTTATGCTCTGTTTGTGTTTATTTTTACGCATGATTTCAGAGTTTAGAATACAAGGATATTGACTGTTTGGCTTATTACTGCCCTTTTTTTGGAACAATATAGATGACATAAAGAGGTTACAAGGCCAAGAAGTATACACAGAACTCAATTGCATGTGTTATAGATGTCAATTATAAACAGATTACATGTCCAAAAACTAGAATAAAGAATCAGTTAAAATAGTGAATTGCGATTGCAATATGAATCATTACAGAATAATGCAGAGAGTCATGTGTTTGTAGGCAAAACTGAAGCTGTACAAAAAGGACATGATATTTTCCTCTGCAACCACTTGTTGATGCATTGAGCATGAAATTGATGGCCACATTGAAGTGTGCCAATGTTATCTTCATTATTTATATTCAAGCAAGCAAGCAGATGTATATCATACTCCATTCCTGTTTGTAACTCATTCACGATTTCCTCTTCCTCTTCCTCTTGCTCGTCTAATTTCTTCATCCGACAACTCCTCTGCATCTTCTTCGATTTCATCGCCAAGATTTGAATGTTCTAACTTAATATGAGACATGAAACTATAATCAACTGGAGGCAGGTGTTGTAATCGAGCATCAGGTGACAATGTACGACTACAAGAACAAGGAACTTGCATTTCTTCCCTGTGTTTTGCGTTAGATTACCACGAATTAAAAAAAAGTTTAGAATGTGATCCCATTGGGAAAGGGAAATATTTTCCTATTCACTTTTTTTCCTTTTCTGGCTTTCCCCTCAAGTTTTTTTTTTTTTTTTTTTGAATTGGAAATTATTGTAACTCCTTAACGCATTTATAGGAAATAATTTATGGAATTAAATTGGAAGTGTAACGGAATGAGGAATTAGTTTCCTAGAATGTTTTTTTTCCTATTCTTTTCTTGCTTTCCCCCCAAGTTTCTATAAAAAAAAAAATTATTACACAAATTTTTAAATAATTCCAACGAGATTAGGAGAACAACCAAACACAAATTATTAATTTCATAAACCGCTCAAGCTATGTTGTTCTACAAATGATTGAGTTTAGTTATTTATGATTTGGACATCATGCAAAACTAGTTGAAATTTAGTCATTTATAACATGAGTTTTATTCGAAAATGTCTGAAGTTGCTTTATTTTAAATTATCAGGTCCCAAGTCGGGTGTCGGGGTTAGGTTCGTGTCTCAGGTCCCGAATTGAAAGTCGGTATCAGGTCCTGCGTCGGGTCTCTGGGATCTGAATAATCTGAATAAAAAAAAGAATTACATTCGGAACCTCTACAAATCGGTCATAAATACATTTTTTGAACCTGTTAGGAATCATCAAAAAACTATTATGGGGTTGGCATGACCAAGTATTGACTGTGATCAACTTAATACTTTAGAAACACAAGGGATCAAACCCAAGGTCCAAAACACACCCAAATGTGTCGAAAACTGTTCTTAACCTTAAACTACACTACAAATCGCCCTATATAGCAAGTGAAATCATCAAAACTCATATTAGACCTCACCAATCCCAACTTTTTACTTTGGTCAAACCTCCACAGTTATGAGGATAGTCATGCAAGGGAAAAGAAGCAAAAATCACAAAATGACCTTCAGGATTGTTTATATTAAGAAACTTATTTTCGTCAAAAAAATAATTTTTCAAAACATTCTGACAAGTGAGAAAATTGAGAAACATCTTCATATCAAACAAACCCTTAGAATATTCATCTCCACTGAAAATATTATATATATATATATATATCATATATTTAGTGAACCAATGTAAACCATATAGATAGGAGAAATCACTCATAAAGCCAAAATAAGGCCTTTAACTATGAAATGTGAAATGCAAATTTGAATTAAATGTCTAAAAAACATATTGTAACCAAATACATGGGTTCAAATGAACTAAATGTTGGAAGAACATGTCTATTTAAATGACACAAATACTCAAGCAAGCAAAAGGGTGATTTAAGCTTTTGTATTCTTTCTGAAGTCAATGCAAGTCTGGCAATCGCAGTCTGAGAAACAACACACTTCACATCCAAAGCACACACAAGAAGTGCAGCCTCCACATGTCGGGGAACGCAAACATCCCTTACACGCACTTCGACTTGCTCGCTCTTCAGCATCATCACATGAAAATCTAAAACACAAGGAAAACAGCAAAAAAACATGTTCACCAGGAATAACATGAAGAAAAAGAAATAGTTTGCTAAATAAATGAGTAACATAATGTACTAAGCATAGTCAAATATATGCATGACACCTTTTCCAGAGTAGATTATATATTTTGAGATGCTCCTTTCTCATTTACTTTATTTATTTTTCAGAAAGAAAATATCACAATAATAATGGTAATATTTTGATAAATTCTAAACATCACTTCTTGAATAAATGAATTTAAATGAATGATGTCACTAAGCTAAAAACATTAAACATTTAAATGTTCATAAAGTGTGATGCTCAATAATGATATTTGTCTAACTTAGCAAAATATAGTCTATGTCCTCTAGAAAAGAAGATTGATTTAAAAAGAAAGATTTCTAAGTTACTTGCATGAAGTACTCATTTCATGAAGAAATTTCTACTTAACATCAAGAGCTTAGAGTATTCCAAGAGAGTATGTGTTACAGTTGTCTTCTAGAACTACATGACCTAAATTCTAGCTAGAAGATTACATAGGGCAGAAGAATATTGAGGAAGTGCACACCAGAATAAATTGCTATATTTTAGTTGTTTTCTGTTTCCTAGTTTGTTTAAAACTCTATTAGCTACGGTTAATTATTAGTTCCTCAATTTCAGCAAGCAATAACTTAGTTTTAGCAAATCTTTTTAGCATTACTTTACAATATCTTAGTTAAGCTACGATGTATTTTTATTGCAGTCTAAATTTATCAATAGAAGTTCCTTTTCCTTTTTTCTTCTTCAATCAGTTCTTATTCTCCTCTTTTCAACACTAAAATTGGTATCAGAGCCCTTTAGTTCTTAAGGGACTTGTGAGAATTTGAGTTATATTGAGTAAAATCTAAACATAATCAAACCATTCCATAAAACTAGCTTGCAGAATAATGGAAGGTGAAGGTATTTTTTCATCAATTGCTCTGTCAATTTTTTATGGAGAAAACTATCAGGATTGGGCTGTTAGGATGGAAGCCTACATGGATGCATTTGATCTCTAGGAGGTAGTGGAGGAGGATTATGAAGTTACTCATTTACCAGGCAATCCTTTAATGGCTCAGATTAAAACTCACAAAGAGAAGAAGATTAGAAAGTTGAAGGCAAGACATGTCTCTATGTTGCAATATCTCCTACTATTTTTTTTCTTTCAGAATCATGACTCTTAGATGAAAGGAACATAATTTTAGCAGATTTTTTTGTATTACTTTACAATATCTTAGTTAAGCTACAATGTACTTTTATTTCCATCTAAATTTATCAATAAAAGATCCTTTTTCTTTTCTCTTCTTCAATCAGTTCTTATTCTCTTTTGTTAAACACAAACAATATGGAAATCAAGGAAGGACCAATATAAGAAAAGAATAACATTATATTTTAACTCTAGTAGTATAAATAGAATAGTATGGAAATTAATTGGGTAGAAAATATATTTAGGTCAACACTTTTGGTGAGTTTTGTGGGTTTAGATTACCTCTAAGACAACATACCTGACCTTTTGCATATTTTTGTCCATTTTTGAAGTCTAATATCATCTCAATTAGACAAATAACTATCAATCTTAAATCATCAATATCTTTTCATGTAGTATTTTTTACTATTGAATGATTTTCATACTCATTATTTAAGAAATTAAGCATGAAAAGAAAACATACTTGTCAAAAGGAATATCTGAGCACTTAAAATTAGCATTGACCAATGCATCATGGTAGCTTCTGCATTCCTTCTTAGAGCGTCGATAAAACCTACGTCTTTTACTGCACTCAGTACATTTGATAAATTCATCACGATGAACAAATTTATGTGGCCTCTTGGCATGCTTTGGAGACATGTCGTAGAATTTCAGAAGTGCAGTCTTTATCAATGGAACTTTGTAACCATCAATAAAGACCCAAATATTATTTTTCCATCTGAAAGTCTCTTTTCCAGCATGTTTCTCAAATGCAGATGGAGTAAGGTTATCTAAACACAGAAGATCAACTTTTATTAGTATCATAATTTGTATCAAATTATAAGATAATAAGAAAGGATAATTTTTTTGTTTCATAAAATAAAACAAATATAATAATAACATGCTAAATGATTAAGTAATGAGAAAAAAAACAGTAGGATATTAAATTACTACTTCCTCTCTCCCAATTTATTTGACTTACTTTTCTTTTTAGTCAGTCCCAAAAAGAATGACACATTTCTATATTAAGTAACACTTTAACTATAAAATGTTTATTTTACCCTTAATGAAATAATTTACAGTCACACAAATTTCTATCATTCATTTTGGAGCACAAGTTTTAAAAGTCTTTCTTTTTTTCTTGAACTTTGTGCCGAGTCAAACTACCTCACATAAAATGAGACAGAGGAAATAAAACAGATAAGAGCATACTAATAATCAAGTGATTAAACCACAATACAAGTTTCAAGAAGCTATTTATCAAGAGGTGAATGTGGGTCTCTATTAGGATTTGAAACTGAGACTTCACGGTTCTCAAATCACTTTATTGATCACTAAGCCACATCCTTAATTGCCACATTTAGAATATGTATAATTCATGAAGAGTACTTAATTAGCAAATCTCAACCTCTTCAAAGTCAATCAACTCACTATCAAAGCTCACTTTTTTTTACCAATTAAATTATCTATAGATAAAGTCTACACAAGCTTATAAGTTTACTTAAATTGTTCATCATCTAAATAAATTATAATGTACTCCAGCAAACATATAGATGAAATATTAATAAGGATACCATTAGTCAAATTTATAAAGCACATAACAACATTTCATGATAAACCAATGATAAAATCAACAACATGCATTTAACACACACACATTATATTGTACAAAGGCACAAAGAAAGAATATATTAAATTGACGATTATATATATATATATATATATATAATTGGTAAAAACCTTCAGGGCAGCCATGGTAACATTCACAAGCAATTTTGAGTTCACCAGAATTGAAAATCCTAAGCCTAGCACCAGCATCGCCATGTCTACGACTGGTGCATCCACACACAACCTCCATGTAATCATCTCCTCTCTGCAACACACTTATATCCTGTAACTCTTCTTCGCTAAACATATCGCCTCACCGCTTCCGTTACTATAGTCAAAAACCAAAAAGCGTTTTATATAAAGATCAATTTTTTAATAAAATCCTATAAGAAGACAAGAAAAGGAGAAGCGATCGAAAAAGGTGAGTATTAATTGTGTGATGCCGATATACAAAATTGATTATAAGGGGAATTCATTGGGAGAGAGAAGAGAGGAGAAAACTGAGAGGAAGATGGACAAATGAGGTATTTTTATCCCGGGGGCGGGGGGGGGGGGCGGGGGATTTTTTGTTTCAATTTAGTACGTGAATGGATTCATTGTTATATATATTTACATATCTAGAAATGGAAAAAAACTCTGATACATCCTTCAAATTTTACGATTCAGAGATGATATATCTCTAGTTAATAAAGTGACTAACATATATCTTTTTATTACACGGATGACCCAAATAAACCTTTTTTGGCGAACAGAAGTGAAAAAATTGATTTTGATTTTATTTTTGATATATTTTATTAAACTAAAATCCATACAAAGTATTATTTGATCCTTTTAGCAAAGTATTTTTCTGCCTTCATTAATTTAGTGACTAATTTACATTTATTATTCTTTATGATCACATTTATTTGTTTATTTATCTTCTTGTAAAAGCTAGCATGATACCCCAATTTTATTTCTAGATACAACGAATAAATTGTTGAGAAAATAATTTTTATCTCAAAAATAAGTTAGATATATTCTATAGGTCAAGTTCCTGAACATCCAAAAAAACGTACGTTGACCGCTTCGTTAGCTTTCCAAATCAAAATAATTTGAAAGGCAGAGCATTTCGATAAAGATCTTCTAAGAAATGAAAAAAGAAAAAATATTTAGAATAATATCATACAGTGATTACAAAATATGTTCAAAGTTGTGACATTGAAAGGAAAGAAACGGAGATTGCTATGATACAATATCGAAATGCAGAAAATGAAAGAAACCCTAAAATCTAAAAGAAAGAAAGTAAAAGATAAAAAACTAGATACAAAAATGGAATTAATTAATAGGCAACAATGACTACTAAATTAAAGTCAAAACCTCTTATTAAGAATATCAAACAAGCACCTAAACTGTAGAGACACCCTCAAGATAATTGATCCTAAAGCAAGCAATCGCATCAACATTTTCTAGCAACTATGGACTTAGCTTCAAACTCTCTTAAAGAGTACATTCAATTCATGATAATTTATCATATCAAAATAATCTACCTAATTAAAATGACAAAGTGTAGTATTTACACCAAGTTGATTAGACTAAGACTAAAGTCTAGTAATAGTTATTACAAAACTACTCTTAATAAATTAAGGGTCTTCTTAGTCTTTTTAGTTAAGAGGCTTCTATTTTAAGAATAACTATTTTGCATTTATAACCTCTTTATCCAATTACATCTTTGTACTTCCACTTTAGCATGTTCTCGAGCTTCAAGCCTTCATTCCAAATTCCTTCTAAACCTCCAAAATATTGACTTGATACATAATTCTTAAACTCTTTATCATGGCTTGGTGTGCATGCATCATGCTATGTGAAATTTACTTCAACATTTATTGTGCGGGGATTTTATTAAGTCATTAAGGCAGTAAATATTTATTAAAAAAAAATGTAAAAATATGATTTTATGATTGATTGTAATGTAACTTTTCATTTAGGGTCTTTCCACTTGTAATATGATACATGGTAATGCAACCTTAGATTTTATATGATATATGGTGTGAGAAGAAAGCAATCAAAGAACTCAACAGCTTGAAAGCTCAAAAACTGCCTGCCTTTGCTCTTGTATTATCATAGTGCTGCCATCATTGTAGATCTTGCAGCCTCTTTCTTCATCTCCGCGGCTTTGCCACTTCCTCGGAAATACATGTACACTTGCTGCAGATCACACAACGCGTGAAAAGATGTTCAGGTAACAGAAGACAGTAAAAGCAATGAGATAGCAAGGACAAATGCTTCAACCTGAATAACCCATATGCTGGTCAGTGATTCAAGACAGAAGAATGCAAATCCTATGAAGTAGAATACCTGCAAGTAAAAAAGACTTACTTGTTAAGTCAACGAAATGTCTAAAAATACTCGTTTAGTCAAGAACTTGAAGCTTACCCCAACCAAACCATTCCAGCCTAACAGATCAATTGCAGGCAAGATACCACTGTTAAACAAGGGAATAAGAAAAGGTCGTTATATTTTAGCATACATACATAATTAGAAACGTATACATATAAGTCAAAGAGTGAGATTCAGCCGGGCATTGTTTTATGATGGTAATGCAAAAGGATTCCGTATTCTAGAATCTCACTGTAACAGCACAAATTGCTTCTTCAAATATGGCAAAGCAACTTACGCTAAAGATTTTCCCTTGAAGAAGATTGGAGGTGCCACAGTAGCAATGATGCAGAATCCAATGTGAAACTACAACATGAATATAAACAATCAGTACTGTTCTCAATAATCAACTGTAATAGAAGAGGAAAAACTGAAAAGGGTGATGTAACATTTACAAGATAACATAAGAAGAACCATCCGAACTTCAGTGCACTATCCGTCCTGCAGATGAAATGGACATAATGATGTAAACATTTGGCGAGGTAGAAGAGCATTATCAAATAAATACAAGAAAGGTAATGTGAAAATTATTTACCACAATGAGGGAACACAAATAGTACCTCATTGCACGATACAGAGGACGATACCACAGCACATAGGCTCCTGGGACGCCAGATATTAAGTAGATAATAGCAAGAAGCCAGATAGTTATACCTACAATGACAAAAAGAAATCTAGCTGGTTAGTTTTCATTTGCAGATAAAAAAATTGTTTGAATCGAGTTCAGCAGCAACCTTCTCCTTTGATCCAAGCTGAGGTAACTGCTATAAGATTCCATAGAAGACAGGCTGCCAAACCTGTAATTCACCATGTGCAAAGTAAATCGATAAGTGCATTAACAAGAGAGACCAATTAGAGCTATTAAAAAGGAATTTTGATAAGCCTATACCTTGTCCTAAATCATTCTAATAAACTATTTAGCAAGCTAATGTCTCTCCTGTGCTCTTTTATCTTTAGTTGGAGTGGCAGCTTTGAGATGCAATTTTTCTTAAAACATCACTACCACAAACATGACTTACAAACCTAATCCAAATACTAGAGTTATCTAAAAAGCAAGTTTGTATATTCTAGATCCACATTGGAGTGTCATTTAAATCATTTGCACGACAAGTTTGTTGCCTGAAAAATGTGTTTGTGATTTAGTTATCTCAAATGCAAATGCATCAATACTCCTGATTGCTGGAAAACAGTAGTACAAATTTTGTTTAGAACAAAGCCAACCAACTATAAGCAGAAAGAATTATCACTATGCATCTTGACCTCCAGTAGATAGGTAAACCAAAAGGTTGTAGAATATTTGCTAGCATGATCAACTGAGAAGCCTTACAAGTATCCATTCACTAGGGGGCTATGCAGAAGACATTAAAGGGAGTTAGATCGACAGACATACCCAACCATGTAAAAAATGCAACATACTGCAACTTCTGTAGATGGATTGGAATTTCATTTGCAATATCATGATGAATAATGGGGAAGAAAGGTGGCCAATTCTTTTCCTCTATGACAACTCCAGCTGTAGTGTATAACCAAAAAAAATCAGCTCACATGTGGGGAAGAATCAATCAAATGGCTTAATTAAGTTCATATTTACAAAAATGTATATGTTACACCGGAGAACTACCTCTTGCTATAGCATCTTCCCTCCTTTTCAGATCCTAAATGAACCAATAAAACAGCCAATTAACAGAATATAAAATGCATAAAGAGAAATATAGTCTATACCATAGATTGTTTTAAACACTAACTTGAGGACTGTAGCTAACACAAAAACTTTCTCCCTTTTAACACAAAAGCAAATGAGGTATAATAGTTTCCAGAGCTAGAGACAACAATCACATGATATTCATACTTGATGAACCTCTGAATTGACAAAAAAATCGTTGACACAGACAGTGAACTTAAGTCGTTTCTAATATGTAAGAAAATCAAATGCATGCTAAGTACCAGTAGCCACAATAGGATGTAAGACAAGCTTACCTGTTCTAATTTTTTTAGTTCAGCTTCTTTAGCTTGGAGTTCTTTCTCTTTATTCTTCAGATCCTGAATTGTTATATGAGAGCAGTGTCATTCAACCCTATCCCTCGGCGAACACACCAGTAATGTGGTCAAAAAATGTACAAAAGTTAAAGTTGACTATTCTGTTTCACCTTCGGATTATCAAGAGGGATATCAACTGTTGCACCACGATCATAGTCAGCAGGTTCATGAGGAAGAGGTGAAAGCCTTGAGTTTGTAGCAGGAGGAACACTTGCAGGATTCTGAAGATTTAGAGAATAAAATAGTGCATAAGCAAGATAATACACAATCATTAATTTGGTATGAGAACAGAGACATGCAAATCGATATTCTAACAAATTCAGGAATTAAGATCAAGCCCTCACATTAATATGTAGAAAAGAAAAGGAAAAGAAAAACTCAAGTTCAGCTCTAACATGATAAAGTATTTCTGTTACATCTATATTAAAGTTCAAATTAAAGTAGATCATAAACCAGAAGCTCGCAGCAGTCCCTAAATTAGGTCATTGGAAAAGGACAAGGAGGAGGAAGAAAACACAGCCTTTATCCTGAGGTAGTGTGGGTAGATATCTTGATGTTTTGACTTATACAACGGGCAAACACCAAGGTCTCAGAATTAGCTACAGTACACCATAGGAGAAAGGTTAGACAGCCAATACACCGTAGAAGAAGAATACTGACAATAGGAGAAAGGTTAGACAGCCAATACACCGTAGAAGAAGAATACTGACAATAGGAGAAAGGGTAGATGGTTTAAAATTTGTAACAGGACAACATAAAAGACGAATTCTAACTCCCTCATTTTGTTAACCATTTTGTAGCTGAAAAATGAAATTAGCATCTTGTGTATGCATTACAGAGAATGCCTGATATGTTTAGAAATCCATTGTTTCTTTCTAGGTAATGGGGGTCCTCTCACAAAACAAAACCCTTAGCCTTTGCCTTTTCGAGCAGGATCCATGTCTTTTCAGGATCTTTACTCATTTACAGTTCTCAGATTAGCAGGTTGTACTACCTCCTTCTAAACTTTCTTTGACATTCTTTCCTTTATGCAATCTGGGATGTCCAAAAATGCTTGACTATATTTCACTCCTATACATCTTTCACAACTTCCAAATATTCATATACATTAAACTATGTCTAACTAATTTTTAACCAATAACCCTTATCCTAATATTTTCAAATACCACTAAATATAGTATATTTACTACACACACAAAAGTATGGGTAAGGTCTCCGTACATCCTCCCTCCCCATATCCCACTTGTGGATTACACTAAGTATACTCTGTTGTACTAAATATATATAAGTCAAATTAAAATCTTAAACTCGCACACCATCAGTACCTTCATATAAAGAGGGATAAAGAGACCATTAGTTCTGAGCAACTCAGAGTTCCAAACTGAGAAATCAAACCTGGAGGAAAGTAATAAGCTTACCATCATATAAAATGGACCGCTACCATAATTTGATTGACCCTTTCCTCGAGTATCTTGGTCCTTAGAGAAAAAAAAATAAGGAGATTATTTTATGAAGAAACTTATCTAGAATGCACAGAACTAATCATGTACGTTATAGAAATGAAACATGCCAAATTTTAGAAAACTTTTACAAGAAAGATGAGCTTTTTGAGACTATAACACACTAATGATTTTAACATTCAAATAATAAGAACCACCCAACAAAATTATAATGATGATCCTCCCTCTTTAATTACTGATACTCACAAAGATATGACACATGCGCCTAACTCAACCCCATAGGTAACTCATGAGGTGAGGATTACTCAAGTCCATATAAGCAGATCACCCATCCATTCCCCAACAATGTGGAGCTCTAACACCCCCTTCACGCCCAGTCCCAGCTGGAGCATGGACCAGGAATCCAAACAAAGATGGGTATTGTTGTTCAACAACATACAAATTCTCTCTAAACCTCCAGCAAAATCATTCCATACACTTAAGCATGACAAAATAATCCGATTGCAACCAGCTTTCTAGTCAGTAAACGAACCTGTATTGCAATATTCTTTAGTCACAGCTCAATTCTACAATATGAATTGCAACAAATCCAGTTCAACAAAATCAAATTAGCTAGTCCTAAAGAACAAAAACCCTCAGAATTTTTCAGTATATTCTCCGGCTAAATGACTCTAAATCAAAACCCAAAATGCAATTCACAGATAAGGAAATTGGACCAAACAAACAAGCTTAAATCAACCCCAATTTTTTCCATTGACAAATACATTGTTTCCAACACAAAAAAAGAAAAAACCACATTTTTTTTAAACCCAGAATTCAAAACCCACAAAAATTCATCCAAATTATATATACAAAAATCCCCTGAAAGAGATTTAATCGAATTTACCGAAAAGGCGTTATCTTCCTGTCCTTCATCAAACGGATTGTCATTGTAATAACGTCCAGCCATGAGAGAAATACAAATGCAAACAGATCTTAAAAATGGGGTTTGAAGGAAATCTTGAAATACGTATAGGGGTTTAGATTAGGAAAGTATGAATAAACGTGATGGTGTAGATGTCTTTCACTTTTTCAGATGTATTTGTTTACTATATTTATAATTCCTTTATCTGAAAGCATGTCGACATATTCTACTACTTTCCCAGAAGAGATTTGGGGAAATTCATGTGAAAGAAAAACTGAAAGATGTCATTCCCGGGAAGATAACAGAGAGAAATCTTGGGGTTTATATAGGTTTTGAGTTTTATTTTTAGCGTTGAGGGTTGGTGGGGAAGATGGGTTCTTGCAAATTTTTTTAGTACAAAGTTCAATGTCATCGAAAACTGAGATAGTGATAAGTATATTTTTATTCTTTTTAATCATAAGTCTAGTATTAATAATATCGTTTTTGGTATTGATTGGGAGGTTATATTCCTTAGTGAGATTTTCTGGCATAAATATAAACTATTTGAGTTTTAAAACAAATAGAATGAAAATAATGTTCTTTTCAATGATACATTAACGTATTGTATACTTCGGACTTAGGTTCGTACAAATTTATCTTTCGAACTACGTCATATTGAGTCGGATGTATTATGAGAACTTTCTCTTTTGTATAGATATGGATTCACGTTAAATGGCATGTGCACCCCATCTTTAAAAGCTTACTAAGGTAGAAACCTGATAATCCTGCTTGACTCACCCTCCCTTAGTGTCGCAAATTTAGTTGATTGGTTTTATTCCAAACACATGAGGGATTGAGTCATAATTTTAGTGCCAAAAAGTTGGGATCATTTTTGTGTGCGCGCGCATCCTTTTGCCAACTCTTCAACAAAGATTAGGTAGATGGAAAGGTCTTTTTTACCTATATTGAACTTGTATCTTCTATCTAATTTACATATTGTTACATGGTTGAGTGGTTGTAGGTCTCCAACTCCTTGGGTAATGACTAGTAATAAATAACTTTGGCATGTGCCACAACAAGTGCATGAGAAAGAATGAAGGTATCCTTGTACAACCAAATCAGAATTTTGTACATGTTGCAGCAAGTAAAGATGTACAACTTCAGGAAAATATAACACTTTTGTCAAGATCAATGAATTCTATGCATTGGTGCTCACATGTAAGCCTAAATGAACATTAGAATGATGCAGCTTGACAAGAATCAGATGAGCAAGCTGTTTTTACAGGTCATTAAGTTGCCTGCATGTGTTGGTATTTTCATGAATCGGGCTTCTTTGAGGTGACTTTTGCTTCAGTTTGAAGTTGTCTTTAGCAGGGTGCTTGGCCTGCAAACCACCTTTTCTTTTCCGAGTATCTCAGCTCATTCGAAAAAGAAATAATCTTAAGATCATTCTTAGTTTCTCACCGGCTGAATTGCCAGTATGTGCGTCCAACTCAAATCATTCACCATCAGATCTTTTGTGAGATTCTCTTCTTATCATTTGTATGAGGTCCTGAACAACTTCTGACATTGGTGGCCTGAATTCTCGCTCATGCTGCATAAGAGTTTCAAAGTTAAGTGATATTTGAAGGCAAACCTATTCCACAACTTAATCCTAGAAATATCCTTTTAACCGATTGAGATGACGCAATCTAAGACTATTTGGTACACTCAGCGATTAGACAATGCATATTAGTAAGCATTTATGTGTTTCACATAAAGGAACAACGGAATAACTCACCTGAACACAGCGGGAAATTATGTCAGCAAAGTGTGATAGTGATTTAATGGGGTATTTTCCATCGAGAGCAGGATCAACCATCCTTGTCAAGAGATCAATATCGTGTAGCTGAGGTATTGCCCACCTGACCAAGAACTGCTCTCCTCGACTCCGTGTCCTGAATATGATATGCAGGTGTGTTAACTGAGAAATGAGGCACAACTATATTAGCTCAAAAGGATGCAGAAGGCTTTTTTACCGGTCATATGACATTCTGCCTGTTATTAGTTCCAGCATCACCACACCAAAACTGTAAACATCACTTTGGGAAGTGTAAATCCCTGACTCAAATTCTGGAGCACCGTAACCATATGTTGTGAGAAGTTGTCCCGACAACTGAAAAATCAGTGTAATGTCAACTTGATATAGTTTTTAACATACCTTATATTGAACGTAAAAGTAATTAAACCCAAGACTAAGCAGGACTACTTTATCAAAAGAACAACAAATAACGGCAAGGTAATGATCCACATGCATCCTAGAGCAATTTTCTGTTCATATAAAACACATCATGAGAAGAGCACCTTCACCATTTGTTTTTACTTACAACAACATACCCAGTGAAGTCTGGGAAGGGTAGAGTGTACGCAGACCTTACCCCTACCTCAGATGTAGAAAGGTTGTTTCCTATAGACCCCTAATCTCACATTAAGCAATGTGAAATGCTCAACACATTTTGAGCCTCGCTTCAGGGCTCAAGCGTGCTTTAAGTGCCTTTGACAACACTTCACCCTATCCTACAAGGTGAGAACCAACCATTTCCCAAAGAATATACTTTACACATTTACAGGAATTCATTATTACTGCTCCTTATTCCAAAATCTTGTTGAAACACTTTAACCATCACTACTGTTCCTTTTTTAAATTATATATTCAGCTCTCATGTCCACTTCTATCAAACACTAGGAATTCATTTTTCTTTCCACTTGCAGCTCATAGAGGAAACTAATAATCCAAGGAAGCATTTCAATTCTTTCTACTCCATAACATTAGGGTCACCTGACTCACAGCACCAGATGATATAAGTGGAGCCAAACCACAATCTGAAACATGTACAGCCAACTCCTCATCAAGCAGAAGATTGGCAGACTTGAAGTTTCTATGAATAATAGGTGGCTCGCACACTTCATGGAGATACCTGCATTGCATCAAACAAGAATGATCATTTAATTAAAAACATGCTCTAGCAGTCTACCTCACTTTTCATGCAAATCTAGAAATGAGAATCAGACTGCTTAGCAACGGTGAAATTGTCTCTGTGACACCTATAAGGTCATGGGTTCGAGCCGTGAAAGCAGCCACTAATGCTTGCATTAGAATATGCTGTCTACATCACACCCCTTGGTGTACGGACCTTCCCCAGACTGCTAATGCGGGATGCCTTGTGCATTGGGCTTCCCTTTTACAGCATAGCAGTGCCAACCAATTAATTTAATTTTCTTCATCTTTTTCTTGGGCATGCAGAAGCAAAGAAAGGAGAGGAAGCAAAAGACAGCTACATCTAATATTTTACATATAGTTAAGACCATTCCAGGTCGTTTGTGTGGCTTTTTATCATGTAATATACACAACACAAGAAAGTTGAGGACTAAAATGAGCTTGTTATTGAATTTATCACTATACCAGAATCATTTTATTGTTCAGTATTTAATAGCACTGATTTATCATATAGTATGTGCAGAAACACTTATTATAGGTCCCAAAACACTTATACACACATGCATGAACGCAAGTGTGCACAAGCATGATGTGCATAATTAGATGTATGTAATGTTATTTGACGTACTCTAATGCTCTTGCAGCTCCAAGAGCCATCCTCATGCGAGTATTCCATGAAAGTTGTCTCTTGAATTCATCGTCGCAATGCAGTGCATCTTGTAGTGTCCCGTTACAGCAATACTCAAAGACCAGAAGCCTTTGACCATGCTCTGCACAATAGCCCATCAGCTCAACAACATTAGCATGACGAATTCTGTCAATATTGTTTACTAGGTCAAGAAACTCATCATCCTTTTGTTGATCGCAAACTCTTTTGTCCAGCTTTTTGACAGCAAGCAACTGCAAAAGCATCCAAAAGGAGCATGTGTCAGAAGTGAAATGTTGCAACCACTTGAATGATGTGGTGCATAGTGCAAGTGAAGGAAGAGCGGTAAGATTTGCATGCCAGAGAAATGCATATACATCCCCAAGTGATTTATATAAATGAAACAGCATGCATATACTTACTTTAATAGTTAAAATCATGACCAGAAAAAAAAAACAGCAGTATCTGGCGGTTCCTCTTATAAAGTGAGACAAGTCAAGGCAGAAAACAGCATAGAAGGCTGTTTTTCATTTTAACAAATTTGAAATACACTTCTAGGACAAGATTTCATTGATGATGTTGGTTACTGGAAAAAAATACTAGTTGAAGATTAATTTGGAACAAGGAGGAAAAGAAAAGAACTAGAAGAAACCTAGAGGGAAAATATAGCAATTACAACTTTTGTCCTTAAGCAGGTCTCAACTAGCTAAAGTAATTCAAGAAACATTATATCAGATACAATAGGTAGAATTCATTTAATAGATTTGCTAAGGAGTGCTCTAATTAAGGATATATGAAGGTGAATTTTCCATTAAAAAGGCCTTTTTGCATATAATTGTGCTTGTATCACAACCATTCTTGATAAATCTAAGCAACGTAAAAATTTATACTAGAGATAAAGAGGCAATTTTGATGCTACTTGCTGATAATTTAGCATTCCAGAATACCAAACATGATGGAGAAATAAAAGTAAGGAGAGAAAAAGCAGTAAGTCAAGACTCTCGACAATCTAGTGGAAGTAGGAAACTACAGTTAATAAATTGGTCCATCATAATAAATTCATGCCGATTGAAAGTTGTACCTTTCCATTAGGAAGCTCCACCCTGTATACACTACCCAGCATTCCTGATCCCAACAGATTATCTTGAGAGAAACTATTAGTGTATTGCTGAAGTGATGCAATTGTATAAGATTTCACAGAAGTTAGTGGAAGTGGCCTGGTTGGAAGCCTCATTGTTGTATCTTCAGCAGGCGCAATCGGCTTGACAATAACTCTCTCTTGTGGAAGAATCGGCGGAGGAGGAGGAGGAGGCGGAGGTGATGGCGTCAAATCAATATCCAATCTGCCAAGGTTTATCTCACTATCATCCGTCTTTGGCACTGCACTCATGGTTTGCACATTTACCTGCTGCTCATCTTGTGGCTTCGGAACGGGAGCCGGTCTTCTTGGTTGCTTTTCTTTTGGCGTCACAACTAGGGGAGCTGTTTAACACATAAGAAAACCACTAATCACTAAAGACTAAAGAGTAGAAGGTTAAACTTTGAGATTCATTAACTTTTCAGTTCTAAATGCTGCACAACAGACTTCCAATACAACAACATACCCAGTGAAATCCCACTAAGTGGGTTCTGGGGAGGGTAGAGTGTATGCAGACCTTACCACTACCACATGGTGGTAGAGAGGCTGTTTCCAAAAGACTCTTGGCTCAAGTGCATCAACACAACAGACCCAGTATCTTTTTTTTCAAGTAACTAAGGAGTCAGTTTGGTAGAATGTATAGTAGTATTGAAATAGGGTGTATTAGTAGTGCCGAGATTAGTAATGTTGGGATTAATTATGTTGGGGTTAGTTATGCTAGATATAGTTTCTTATCCACGGTTTAGTTTGATAAATTAAGGACAGTTCTGTCTTTAACCATACTTATCCATGTAATAATAACCATTGTTTTACTATTATGTATAAGTTATACACCCTATAATATTGAATAGTATTAGTTGTACATATGCTGAAAATCCTAGCAAACAAAGGATTAAATAATACAATCACTAATACATGTATTAATTTCTCCAATATATCCTACCAAACGAATCCTAAGGGCAAAAAGTTGAACTTTAAGAAACTGTGATAAAAGATATCATAAAATAACATAGATATTGAGTATTTTGTAGCACCTTTTTCTATATCATGGCCAGGTTGGACTAATGAACCACTATCTCCAGGATTCTCTCTAGCACCCATATAAGGGGCTATTTCATGGTGTTTGGGGGTTCTTTGAGTCTCGTGCCATTTCCTGAGGCACTTTGGCAGACAGAGAAGGATTGCTAAAACCAATATGATAAATGACAAAACTGCTGCAATTGATATCCAGACCACCCTTTTAACAGATAAAGACTTTTTTTTTCCTGTTGAACTTGATTCTGCAGATGCTGATGGTCCATCGGCCTGTGTTTTAGGTTTGCTTTGAGAAGATGGCGTCTGTGCTGAAGTTGGAGACCCAGAAATGGGAGGTGCTGTTGATGATGTGGGTGGAGGTATAGGAGCAATACTACTGTTGAAAAGATTTCCATCTTTTCTGCACGAAAAACAAAACCGATAACTAAGACAGTACAAACCATCACTGATCATAATCGACAAGGCATGTATCAGATGGTAACAAAATGATCCAACAACTGATACATTGATCTTTGCATATATCAAATATATCTACCAACTTGTACCATTTAAGTCAGCTCAATAAATAAGACTGCCTGACTTCCATATTATTTTTGCCTCCCGCAAGTTAAGGGCTCGATATATGGTTAAGGTGGGTGACCTAACTAGAGTATAGCCACTATGGAATGTGAACTTAAATTATGATCAAGTTTAGACCAGGAGCCAGCTTGCTAAACTAAATAACTTGCAATTTTGTCTATTTTACAGGTCATGAATATCATAACTTAACTGTTTGTATGTTTTCATATGCATATTGTACTACGGTTTGTAAATCTATACCTATATCTGCTGTCTATTTATTGTGTCTATATGAGTTGTTTACTTCCAAGTTTTGAGGGACTGGCCATATGATTGAATTCATGTATTTAAATAACATGCTTGTCAGGATTCTTTTTTTCTTTTTTCAGGTCAATTTCTTATTTGTTTTATTCTTACTTTTACTCATTGAGCTTTCATTTATGCTAAGGGCAAGTTTAGGATTCATATCCATGTCAGACATTAGGGCTCTATTACTGGTCATTTTGTACAAAATGACCTTGCAGCATACAAGTTATGTTGCTCGGACTTTCCAAATATGTTGTTGCACCAGTGTCGGATTACTTTGGGAGGATCCAATACGAGTCCGAGCAACATAGCATACAAGCACATCCATTTTTTACTAAGTAAGATTTCAGGAACTTGTAAACAAGAAGTTTCTGAAAGGTTTACTTGTGTGTATGAAGCATAGCACAGACAATACAAGTTCTCAAGCTTTAAAGGGGGGTATTGGGAGCTAGAAAAGTTATATGTTTGGTTATAACCACTGGTAGATAGTACAAAAGTGAGGCATTATTGGAAAATACGAGCAGTATTAAGTAACATTGAACTTGAAAAGATATTTGTTCCCGCGGTTTCGACATACATGTCTATTGTCTTCTATGATTATATATCTTTTTTTGTGGGATATGTTACATGTCAAATGATATTTCCAACAAACGACAAGTGATACATTGATATTAAATGTGACCAAGATTACATTTTAATATACAAGATGTTGACTCAACATACACAAAAATGAAACGAGTATATGAAAGCATTGTACTTACTTGAAATTGGGAATAGAGAACAACTTTTGAGGTATGGGCCCAGAAAACAAGTTGTTTTCCACATTCCTAGAAAGGACACAGGGAGGGTGGAGAGATGTTAGTAAGATTCTATCATTCTAGTGAACTGAATTATATTCGAGTAAAATCTAGTTTGGAAGAGTACAAATCTGCAAGGGGAAGATCCTGCAAAACATCAAGAGTTCCAGAAAGCTGATTATTCTGCAAATGTCTGGAAATCAAGAAGTTAGTTTTATCATATTGATCAAACTGTAAAGTTATAAACAAACTGTATAATATGTTGAATTACTCACAGAGTGGTCAATGAAGACAAATTTCCTACAGATGGTGGCAATGATCCACTTAAATTGTTACTTGACAAATCACTGTTGAAAGATAAACACCCAAACCAGTTATTCATATGAAAAAAACTAAATGGAAGTATGTATATGCTTTTGTTTGCTTTCATACAGATTGACCAAAGCGGTAAGGCCTTGAAAGGAATCAGGAATTTCTCCAGTCAAATGGTTGCCATTCAGAGACCTGACACACAGCGAAATACCTGAGTTTGATTCTTCATGAAGTAAGCAACTTTTAATCTACACTATAAATGATACTTACATAGCTGAAAGTTGACTCAGGGAAGACAAAGAAATAGGGATACTTCCAGTGAATGCGTTAGATGAAAGAAAACTGTCCAAGGTAAAGAATATCAACTGTTTTACTCAATAAGTAAAGCTAGGTTTATCAATATGTCCTCTTTCTTTTCTTTCTTTTTCCCATGTTTCTGGGGATCCTTCATAAGTCAAATGGTAGAACTTACATATTCCGCAAGGTAACTGGCAGATTAGACGGAATGCTTCCGCCAATATGGTTGTTGCTCAGATCTCTGCCACAGGAGATGGCCACAATTAGTATTCACATATCATTACAGTGGACTCCACTAAATGGAAACATTTAATAATAGGAAAAAGGCATAATACATAACAGACACTTAAACTTGGCCTCAACTGGCAAGTAAGTACTCCAACTTTGAGTATGCACCAGACACCTCAACTCGTCTCCTCCGAGTCAGTTCAACACTCCGACTTACAAAATGATCATCTAAACTCCTCCAAACCACGAGATGCAGTGGGGACCAGTTGAAGTGTTTAGTTGCCAATTGAGGTGTCTAGATGTCCACTCTCTAAGTTGGAGTGTTTACTTCGAACTGAGGCCAAGTTTGAGTGTGTTCACGTATTATGTCTATGAAAAACACATGCATACGAACAAGCAAACTTTTAAGCTAGGAGATATGTGAGAAGCTTACATTATTTTGAGAGAAGGAAATGAGCCTAAGTTATCCCCAAGTTCACCTCCCAAGTTAGCAGCATTGAGTCGACTACAACATGATAAGTAGGATTAGCATTTCAGTTCCACAAAAATCTACGCAATGTAGTAAATGGTAAGTCCTTACATTGTCAGTATGTTTCCATTGTCGCATTCGACCCCTTGCCAAAGTCCATTACATGGGTCTCCACCAACAGCACCCCAGCCCGGAAGGGATGGCGATCCCAGAGAAGCATATAAGTTATTAATTGCAGCAACTTGACCAATACAAAAGGAGAATTGTTAAGAAATTCCAAACATAAAGAAGAAAGTGCCGAAATTGATCCATGAAACCATACAGATATTTAGAATCCAATCAATTACAGAAACAAACCATGTGGAAATTTAGAACCCAATCAATTAACAAAGGCTAACAACGAATTTCCCTGAGAGGCAATTAACCAGAATAGGCGCAAAAGCTGTTCGTCCTCAACTTTGCAAACCCAATAAAATGTCAGGACAATGCAAGTGAGGTACAAACTTTATAGGGAAATCTTAGTAGCTGAGCTGGTTGGCTACTTGAACTTTCCCCTTATTGATGAGAGTTCGATTCTCCACCTTGTAATCCCTCAACCATTTACCCTATCCCAAATTTTTTTAAAACAAAAGGTACAAACTTTATAAGAAGCAAGAAGACCACCTACTAGTTCAAATATATAAGGACAATAAGCAAATGCAGTCACTTTTGAGCTCAAATCAACAACTCGCTTAGATAATTACATATTCTCACATAATCAGCATTGCACAAAACATGAAATTGGAATTCCCTCATGAGCATTTACACAGGAAATTACTTACCAGTTTGGACATGAATTTGTTTTCCCTCTTTTCAAAACATTGTTTTTCAACTTCTTTAAAACTAAAATGCATGTCGAAACACAACTTCAGTTTCTAAATATTATTTTGCAACTGAACATCAAAAACTAATCTTTTTTTTTCGTATATCACTCAATTCATGTCCAAACGCCTACTAAGACTTGGCGACTGTCGTTCCTTACCATCTCCAGGGTTAGTTTCATCTGAAAGCTGTACAGCAAAAGCTAAAAGAATCCACACCAAAATCTCCAAATTCAAACAGCATACAACAAATCTTTTCCCATCCATAGCCCCAAAAATACAATCTTTTTTCTTCAATTCAATTCAATCTTTCTTTGGAAAACAATTCTGCATAGCCAACACATAAAAGTTCCCAAAACTGCAAATACCACATAAAACAAAACATCAATGTCAGTGTCTCCTCAAGCTTAAAAATTCAAGAAAAAAACTCAATCACCCACAAATAACAAAAGGGTATCTAAAAAACAACATATAAGAACCAAAAGCTAAATTCTTGATGAAAAAAAATTAAAACTTTTGATAATTCAGAAAGAAAAAAGTACCAAAAATGAAAAAAGAAAAAACCCCACCAAAGATTCAGTGAACTACAAGCAAATGATGAAAATAAAAATGGGAAAAGCAGCATGATTTCCACACAAAAGATTAAAAAAAATAGAGGCTTTCCACTGAATTAAACAAAAGCAAAGACGATTAAAGACAAGAAAATGAAGTTTTACATGAAAGGTAAGTAATGATTAAGAACTCAATTAAACTGATATTAATTATAAATTCAAGAGAAAAAAGAGTTTACCTTTGTAACTGGTGGAAAAAAAGAACAGAGTAAAATATGCTTATCTTGGAAAGTTGCAGAAAGGCACTGAAATTTTTCTTCTTCTCTGTTTGAAGGAATAAAAATAAACATAAGGAACAAATTGACTGAAGTGAGTGACATACTTATCTAGTTGATACATATCTAGTTGATACATTTGTTTTTCCAAATAAGTATCGAAAACACTCTAAATTTGGTGTAAATTATTAATTTTATTTTAAATTATTAACAACTTTAGAAATACTTCTTTACTTGACTAACTGAAATTAAATACACCTCTGATCGTGCAACATTAGTGAAATACACCTCAAAATTCTCATCAATTTTAGGAGTATTTTCAACACTTCTCTCGATTTTTATTAAGAACTTTATGCTCCTACAAGAGTTTGAGATCATTTATCATGTCATGTGGCATATGAGACTGTATAGGGGGTGTATATAAGTTTAGTTAGTCAAATAGGTGAGTGCTTTTAAAGTTGTCAATAGTTCGAGGATGAAACTAATAATTTGCATTAAATTTAGGGGTGTTTTTGATAATTCTCTTCTTTTTTTTAATATGCTGAATGAATTTTTTTAAGTTTTAAGACGTATTAATTAATTTTACAAAAAAAATAACATTTTCTTTAATAAATTTTCAAAGTATATCTAGTAGTTTTAAGAAAACTTTGGAAAGTAAGTAAGGGGTAGTATGCATTTATTTTGGATTAGAATGAGTAACATTTAAACAGATTAATTACACAAATATTATTCAAATTGGAAAAGAAAAAGTTTAAAATATTTTTAATACATTTTTTTAATTTCTTAAACTGAACCAATTACTCCAAACTCTTTAAGTTTTTTTTCTTTTTTAACATCAGCACTGGAAAATTCATTTTTGATTTTTTCTACATTTTGGAGTTGGTGAAGGAATATGTTCACATTGTGCATGAAAGGCCAAGTTTTGAAGTTATATTTTTTATTTGATAGAAATTCTGGAGACAAATATTTGCACAAATTTCTATGCTAAAGTCAATTTTATTTTGTTTTGTGTTTGTTTCTATGGGTAGGAAAAAATAGAGAAACTTGATGTAAGCAAAGTTCTTGATCAAATAATGACTCAAGAAATTTGTTTTTTTCCTTTGTATTGTGGGTTTTAAGTGATTTTTTTGTTTTTTTATGAGATTGCAATGACGAAATTAGAATTTTTATTTAAAAATATCAAAATTTGAAAATGAACATACAAAAAAAATAAGGGGTATATAGAAATATGAGAATTGTTTTTACTCACAATTTTTAACAATTGAATATCAATTGATATCCCTCGAATATTATATGATTCTGTCATTATTATCTCTCGCGGTTCATGTGATGATATTCTCATTTTTTTGCTTGCATTGTTTTTATTATTATTATTATTTATAAATATTTTTAAATTATTTTGCCTTGTATACAAAATAATATTTATCCAAGTTCAAATCGTAGACTTCGTAGAAATGAACAAAACTTTGATTCAATTTGTTAAGAATCCATAAGAGTTTACGATAGAAAATATTGATAAGGATGATTTTGTTGCTGATGTTGTACCTTTTCTTTCGTTTTTTGAACTTGTTATTAAATTAATGAAGATTGATTTGGGAAATCAAATAAATAATGAGTATTTTTAGTGACAGTTGAGGCCTTTTATAGAAAGAAAACAAAAAAGTGTTTGCTATTAGTTTTAATGTGATTATTTTTAAATATATTAAAAATAAAAATTTATATGTGAGTTATGTTTTGGTTTTTTTCTTAATATGAAGTTAGAATATTTTATTTATTTATTCTAAAATGTGACATTGCTTACGAATTTTTTTGAATATAGCTACCAAGTACAATGAATAAATTGAATAATTATAGGCAATATGGATTTTAATCAACTATAAAAGGTTTGAAATATATTCTAATTTTGATCGAAATTGTTGTAACAATCTCAAATTTTGGGCATGACCTATTACCCCATGCACTATTTAATAGTGTATTTTAAAGATATGTAGGTGCTCACGTGGACATCATAAATATTTATAATGATGCAATATTTATGATGTCCATGTGGCACCTATATATCTTTAAAATACATTATTAAACAGTACAGGGGTAATATGTCTTGCCCAAAGTTTGAAATTGTTACAGCAATTTTGATCAAAAGTTCGGATATATTTCAAACTCGTTTCCTAATATCATATATTCAAATATATTTCAATATCACTTAAAACTCAATTCAAACAAAAAAAAAAAAAAAGAGTTTTACATTGATGATCAATATTTTTATTATTAAAATGTCGTTAATTCTTACAAGTTGAAACAATTTACATGTTTATTTTGCACTTTTAATAAGTTCATATATAACTTTAAAAGTATTAATGATAACATTTTTTATCAACTTTGATATGTTGATATAGTAGTGAGATTATGCTGATTTTTTTTTTTTTAAGACATTGTCTAGTCCCTTCTATATTCTGTGTATTAATTTCAATGATTCTGAATTTGAATTTTTTGAATTGCTTTATTTTGGAATGTTTTTCAACATTAGAATCTTTCTACCAATTACATCGATATTATATAAAATAAAATAAAAAGTATCCAATGTTCATCTTTCTTCCACAATTTTCCTTTGCATTTTTTATTATTATTTTAAATCTAGAATTCACTCTACTAATTTAAATTCACTCGCATAAAATTCATCTATATGTATTATAAAAATAAAAGTTCTAATTCAAGGTTCAAATTAAATATCTTTAATTAAGTAATTTACTTTTTCTTCTACTAAAAAATGAGAAATACAAATATTTTCTTTTGGCAAGAGATTTTAATTATTATTTTTTGACAAGGCAAGAGATTTTAATCTAATATAAAAAATAAAATAAGAACAAGAAAAGATGCTTTCCTACTTTTAAAATTTTATATCGAGGATACAAATAAAGATAAGCATTATGAATCAATGATCTAGTAATTTTGTAAATTTGTAGCTTAATAATGCTTAATAATTTTAACTCAACTTGTACCATTAATTTTATCGTTTTAATTTTGTTATCTTAATTATATTTAAATTGTTAAAATATGAATATCTTTTTAGCATAGTTTTTTCAAAAATCTAATTATTTTGGGTCCACTTTTAGAGTGACAGGAAAATAAATTTTGGGTGTAATAAGGAACGTGCAGATAATATTGACAATTTGACAAAGACTAAAGTATTCCTTTCTGATAAAAATGGGCCTTCACATGTCCTTTTTCACAGAATCTATTTTTTTACACTTTTGTCGAGGGATTGCTTGACAGCTAGATAAATAAAAATTAGTAATTTCGATGTTAATTAGATAGATAAAAAATAAGCTATTTATATATAAAATTAATGTAATGTTTGATTGATAATTTAAAAATTCACATAACTAATATATATATAAATTATAAGGGAATTTATGTAGGATAAAGAGTAGAATAACTAATTCGTGCATAGCTAATTTCGACATTATTAATATTTACATAATTCTAATTAAATACCAAATGACCTTTTAGAGGTGTGTTCGGTATGGATGAAAACACAATTTTTTTAATGTTTGGTGAATCAAACTTTATTTCATCTTTTCTCATAAAGCAATAGTTATTCACTTTTTTTCATTTGAATTATCATTATTGTTCAGATAGAACAACTAAAAAACCGATAGTTAAAGAAAGTAACACATTTATTGCTTATCCACAAGTTTAGTATGAAGCTCAAATTTAAAATCGAGATATTTTAGTCTATTGTTACTCTTAAATCTTTTTAAAAGATATCTTCTTAATTATTACTAAATCAAAAGTGAGTACATCAAAAATAAAAGACAGTGAGCATCGAATGGACGTAAAAATAACTGTCCTAGTTAAAGTTTGAGCAACGTAATTCGTTGATTTCTAATTAAAAAAATGAAGACTACTTAAAAAACTTTTATTAATATATTATAATCATAAATAAAGAATCAAGATTAAAATTATTTAAAATATTTCCTTAATAGACTCGACACTTAAATGAAAAGTAGGAGACGATGTTGCTTTCTTTAGGAAACAAATAAATAAATTAAGCGACAACTCTTCTTACTGAAGATAAGAATAAAGTCATTACCAAAAATTGATCAAATTTGTCCATGTGTGATTTGATTGGATAATTTTATTTTATTCTATTAGAAATGTTGATCTCATATATATTATTCCATTGTTAGGTTAATTAATATCTTATTTTACCCTGATCTTTTACCAAGCTTCTATAAATGACGATAATTTTAAATGAGAGATTAATATAGATCTTTTAAAGAATAATATCTCCCTTACAAGGCATCTCGAAAATTCCGTAAATTTATGAAATATACACAAAGATCAATTAAAATAAAATAAATCTCAAAGAGATGGCCTTTGAATCACAAAGAAAACGTACAAATTTGTACCCATAATATTCATCACTTTAAAATTTGTTATAAACAATCTGACAAAGATATATTATCCAAAAGGAGAAGGATGAACTTCTAGTCTAACGACAACAACAGCATGAACACGACACGCAAAGTTTGTAACAATCATACAAACAAATTGTAAGTCTCATAAATAGGCCATTAAAGTGATCCTATATTAATTTTATTTATTTATTTTATAAAATTAAATTTAAAATCTCTAATTAAAAGTAAAAAAACTTTAACAATCTTACCGCACACCTTAATGGTTATTGATATTCCATCTTTGTTATGATACTTTTTCTGTTCTAAAATACTTGTCATAATTTATTTATTTTAAGAATTAAATTATATGAACTTTGATTAATATTTTAAAGTTTATTGTTTTTATATGAAAATAATTATAATTTACAATACATTTCATATAGTTTTTGAATTTATTCGCGCACCCATGCTTCCAAGTTCCACCACCATCTTCGTCAATGCCATCACTATCCAGGATCTACTTTTGACGAGGAATACGTAAAAGAGACGTTAAAAGTAAGATAGACTCTTAACATGGACAATAATAACATACGCATTGTAATTTCACAATTAAAATTTAGGAAGGATAGACGCAAACCTTATTTCTACATACACACTTGACATGAATAACTATTCCAAATTAACTCATAGTTGCTGCACGGGCTAACTTACACCTTGTTTGGATGGTTGTTACCCATTGTATTGTATTGTATTTTGTTAGTTTAAATATAATGTTTGTTTTGATTGTTACTTAAATTTTACTGTATCGTATTGTTTAAATCCATCGTTCAATAGCGACGAAAAAACTCATTTTATGTAACGATCGATATGGTGTGATCGCGTCATTACCTTAATATTTTCTTCTCATTTTGTCTTTATTTATTATTTAATAATCATATTTCATCTTTTATCTATCCTACCTTTTCATAATAGCTCTATCTCGTACCTATTTTTTTTTTATAGGTTTAACACTCAAATTATTGATGTGTACATTATGTAATGATGAAGAACGATGCAATTTATCCAAATATTGTATTCATTCAAATAATACAATACGATACAATTCAATACAATACAATACGATACATTATGAAACAATACGTACCAACCATCCAAACAAAGTGTTAAGGAAAGAGTTTGTTTTCTGGACCGGGCCTCATTGGTGACATATACTACAGTTGGGCCACTATATTAGTTTTGGGCCCATCTAAAAGAAAGCCCACTTTTAGAAATTTGAACCTTTTTACATGGCAAGATACAATGATAACATTTGATATATAGATTTTGTATCAATGTATTTGGAAAAATATTCAAGTTACATGCTATAGCACTCTGATTGGATGGTTGTTATATATTGCTTCATACTGTATCGTATTATATTTATTGTTATATCGTACTTTAATGTTTTGATAAATACAACGTTTAAATAGATTATATCATGTTATATCATTAGACAATATCACATATTAGTAATTTGGAAAATAAACATACAAGAAAAAATATGATACAGATTAGAACTACAATAAAAATTAAAGGTATAGTAAAAAAAATATAATAATTAGATAATAATTAGTAAATACAAAATAAAGGAGAAAGATAATAATCGATCACACCCAATTAACCGTTATATAAAATGAAACTTGTTACCATAGTTAACAACCATCCAAAACCAGTTGTAATAGTGTAAATTTTTTGTTATATTTTGAAGAATGATTACAATAAATAGCTTTAATATCAAAATTCAATATAAATAATTTATTTACACACATGTCATGATGGACCTGAAAACATAAATTAATGGGAATTAAATTTTGTGAGATGTCCTAACAAAGGGTCCAAAAATAACAAATATTGCCATGTTTGTTTATGTAAGTTTTGCGAAAATGATTTTCCAAAATTAGAAACTTGTTTCTTTGGAATATAAAAAGATAAGAATGGTTTTAGAATAATTCAACTAAGAGTTCAAAACATTTCAAAAACTCAGAAAAAAACAAATTTTTGTTTTTAATCTTTTGGATTAAACCAAAAACAATAACTCATAATCTTTTGAATAAGATTACTTTGACCTTTCCTTGTTTCGAAAATAATTAATAGATTTTTTCTTCCTCGTATTATATTAAGATTCTTCAAAATATACTTTCATTTCATGCTCTTTAATTTTCAAAAAGAAAAATTGTTATTTACCTTTAATACTTTTTTCCCCTATACTGTGTTAGTATAGTGTAATACACGTTATTAAATAATCATGTGAATTTCCTTATAATGTGTTGATATTTGATTTTTATAGTGAGACTTGACCAATATGAATTCATACCGCATAAAATTCATTTAAGAAAACACGCTCCCTAACACAATTTTTTTATAGTTAAAACTTTGAACTCGAAATCTATGAAAGTGTCAACTTGCACTAGTTGGTATTATTAATATGTTTCTAGCTTTTAAAAAAAAGGCATTTGTTCCACGTGCTTCAACTATGTACACTTAAAAGGAACTGTAAATGGTTCCACTTTATTTAAAAAATTATTTTCACTCTTGTCATCACTTTTTAGTTTTTAGCATATAAAAAGAAAAAGAAGAAAATAAATAGATAAATATATATATATATATAGAGAGAGAGAGAGAATTTCTAATATTAATTTTTTCTTAAATTATCTTTAAGTTTTAAGACTAAATATTATGATAAAATATTCATATCAATAATTATTTTTTAAAATATCGTGAAAAAAATAAATAAATAAAAATGAACGACAGAATTTTACATTTTACCCTACACATGTTTTGAAAGGATCAAAATCTTTTATAACTTTAATTTGTGGCCTGTCGTACCAATGTTTGCATAATTGATTTAGTAGGTTAAAAGAAGCTTACCACTTTTTCCTATTCCTTTTTTCAATTGATATTTGGTTCACTAAGGATTGTCGTAATTCAATTCATAGTAATCAAAATATTTCGTTCATCAAGATGTGATGTAATAGATGAAGTTGTTTTTTCCTTAATTAAATATTTCGTATTCCAATCTTAAGTATAAAAAAAAATTCTTAATAGGGATCATTCTCTCCCAAATAAAATTGTATGCGACACGAATTTAAAATACTCAGGTTAAAAAACACTAAAAAGGAAAACACATTTCCACACATTGCTTAGTAGGTGACAAAGCTATGGTTGATTATAGTGAAAAAGTTACTACAAGCCAAACTTCCTAGGCAAAAGCTCTTTTTTTTATTATGTGTTTAATACTCGTTATAAGGTTATGATTAATTCCACGTAATGTTTATTAAAATGGAAAGCACGTTTTATCGAAATATTTTATTTTTCATAGTTTAGATTTGAAATGTTTGATTAAAAGAAAAATTCAATTTATGTCGTGAAAGCGGTCATTTGGTTGAGAATAAGTTATTCTTATTTTTAACAATCTCGATATAAGTTATTTCACCTTATATATGCGATAACTTATCTCATCACTATAATGTAAATGATGGAATAAATAATCTAATAAGACTACCTAATTAATACCTTTTGTCAAACACAAAATAAAATAATCCTATATTTTATCTTGAGATTATTATACTCAAACTTCTCAATTATACTCTCATTGGTCCTTGGAATAAGAAAAAAGTATCTATGAACACAATAATTACTTCAGTGTCCTAAAGAGTCTAGCCATGAAATTGACCAAATTTTGGATTATATTCCATCTGGCTAAATTAATCATTTATATTATAAAAAGATTACCGTATACATTTTTCAAACAACATGCATTTATTAAACCATGACAAAATCACCATCAAATAATTAAATAATGGTACGTAGTTGCCAAAACATAACTAAATACATCCAATAATACTATGGTCAATTTCGTAATATTAACCAATTAAATTACTTGAATCGTTCCTTACGTGGTCATTTGATTCACGGATAAAATTATTTGATCGCACAGTCTCTAGATTAATTTCGTCCACTTTTTCAGGTGGTGTCCATTGAAATATAATTTTAAAAAATTCAATACTTGTCATAATAAATATGTAAAACAAATAAGTATATGTCAAAATCAAATACTTTTTAAAAAATACTTTGAAATGATTTTTTATCATATTAATTAATGCACGTTGCAAATTGGTTACATTCACAACACTAAAAAAGAAAACTTTGCAAATAATTCTATTACTATTATTAATGAATATTCAATCAAGTATTTTTTTTTTGTAGAAAATTATAAAATAAATCCCACCCAAACACCAATTTCACATTAATTTTAATTAAATTAAATAATTGGTGTAGGGACATAGCAAAATCTTCATGCTTCTTGACTGCAAACCTATCACATGGGATCACATCCTGCAACGCGGAGATTCGGTAGTAGTTCCACCTCAACTTTATCCTCGTTTCAATTTATTTGTCTGATTTTAATTATGAAATTTAAAAAGTAACAAAAGACTTTTGAATTTTGTTATTCTAACTAAACTATGGATAAGGTATTGAACATCGTTCATTGTTAAGGTTTTAAATATGTTATGTGGAAAGTTAGAATTCAAAATTATCAAAAGACGAAAAGAGATAGATTCTTTTTGAAACGTACTAAAAAAAGTAAGTAAAACAAACAAATTAAAATGGAGATAGTAATAGATTAATACGTTTTCATAGTATATTTCGGATCGTTTGATACGGGGACAAGAATTTACTAATTTAAAAAGTGTAGTTTTATTTATATCCATATTTTCTCCTAACCAAACGACCCCTAGGGATGATTGGGTTCTTTAAAATCATTTCTAGGATGAAGAAAAAGCACGAGACATGGAGGTGATCCCATTAATATACAAGAACAATTGTGATATTTAAAATTGCAACAATTATAGGGTTATCAAGTTGTTAAGTCATACCACAAAAGTTTGAGAGAGGATAATGGAGATAAGGATGAATGTGTCTATTTCGAGAATCAGTTCGAATTCATGTTGAGGCACTACTATGGAGAAGTCATTCATCTAGTAAGGAGACTTGTGGAACAGTATAGGGAGAGAAAGAGAGACTTATATATGATGTTCATCGATCTAGAAAAGGCAGACGATAAAAATTCAAGGTAGGTTCCACGGAGATCGATGGTAATAGGCTAGAGATGTGCCTATGGAGTACACTAGGACGCTCAAGGACATGTATGATGGAGCCCTCAACCAGGACAAGGATAAAGATAGTGGGAGCAGACTCGGATTGCTTCCCAGTGACGGAGTTGCACTAGGTTTCTGCCCTTAGTCCATTTTTATTTGCCTCGCTAATGTATGTTTGACACGACAAATACAAGGTGAGGTTCCATAATGTAGGTTATTTGTGGATATAGTTTTGATTGACAAGACTCGACGAAATTAATGGGAAGTTTGGTGACAATCCCTAGAGTCTATCAAGTTCAAGTTGAGTAGGACCAAGACAGAGTGCACGTGGATCAATTTAAGTGACATAAACACGTGATGTTAACAAGGTGAGGCTTAATACAGGTCATCCAAAAGAGAAAAAGTTTCAAGTAACTTGGGTCTATTACTCAAGAAAATGGGGAGACTGACAGGGATGTCACTCACGTATTGGTACAGGGTGAATGAAGTAGAGGATCACATCTAGAGTTTTGTATGATTAGAAGGTGCCACTAAAATTTAAAGACAATTTTTACTTAGACCAACTATATTTTATGGACCAAGAAGATTGCAGAAATGAGTCAAAGGTCTATATGAAACAACCCCTCTACCTCCAAAATAAGAGTAAAATCTGCATAAACTCTACTCTTCCAGACTCCACTTTGTGTTGGTGTTGGTATTGGAGTTCACTATTCATTAGATATGTAAAAGAAATATTAATTTCCGAATTCAAATGCTCAAAGAGGTTAAGGTAACTTTGCTAAGAAGCACTTTTCCTTTTGATGGGGCCTTATCAAACGTGAATTTGAAATAAGTCATTTTAAATGTGAATTCAAATTAGTTAGACCTTAAAATAGACACCAAACACCGAGCGAGAAAAAAAAAAAAACCCTAAAGAAAATATTAATATCTTCTATCCTTATGCCTTAATTATAGCCCCGTCACTCCCTCGCTCCCTCTCCTTCTTTGTCTCTATCCACCTTCTCAGCCTCTTCAGCTCACAAAAAATCTAGTGATCGATCATATCAAACAACACAAATAATGGTTTTTTTCCTTTAAAGTTGATTCCTTTTCATGGAATTCCGTTGAGAGAACAGGGAATTTATCATCTTTTAGCTCTTTCTTGACGTGACACTAACTTCTTCTCCCTCAAAAAGTCCAAACTTTTTCTCATCGTTTTCTTGATTCTTCTTCTTTCTTTACCCCCACAACAACCCCTCTTCCTGCGGGAAACACGGGGTAGTTTTTTTTGGAATTTTTTGGCTACGGGGTATGTCATTTTCCAAAAATTAACACATTTGTGTTGAAAAGTTTGTAGCTTTATTGAATTCAAAGAAGGGTCTTTGGTGTTCTTGAGTTTTGGGGGTTTGAAATTTTTGGTTTGTTTGTGTTCTTGATTGTGGGGTTATTTTAGAAAAAAGAGATCGAAAAGATTTCTGTTTCCTATTATTTCTTTTTTAAAGTTTTCTTGTTAGGTAAATTTTCTTTTGAAAGTATAAATGTTTTAATAAAAGGGTAATAAAATCCCGTTATTGTCTCTTCCCCTCTCTACATTTGCCTTTTTTCCTCTGTTTTGTGTTTGTTTTCCTCTGTGGGGTATCATTTTTTCCATCATGTAGTTAGAAAGATAGAGAGGCAATCAGTTTCATTTCTCTTTCTCTCTTGCTCTCTTTGTGTTTTGTTCATTTTCCCCTTTGAAAACAATGGAGAAAGGCTCAATGCAATCAAATCTTGAGTCTTTTTTGGATTGCACAACACCATTAGTAGCATCCCAGTTCCTTGCCAAGGTTTAATTTTTTTCCCTTTCCCCCCTTTTCAGTGAATGATCATTTGTAATTTTGTATGATGTGATTGTTTATTTGCAGAGTGAAATTAGAAACCTTAATAAGCTTTGGCATCCTAAGGAAAGGGAGGAAATTGAATACTTCACATTGGCTGATCTTTGGAATTGTTTTGATGAATGGAGTGCTTATGGTGCTGGAGTTCCAATCAGATTAGATTCTGGTGAAACTTTAGTTCAATATTATGTGCCTTATCTTTCAGCAATTCAAATTTTTACCAGCAGTTCATCTGTAAGCATTTTAAGGTACCATTTTGTATGTTACATTGATATGTTGTATTATTTCGTTGTTGTTACTGCTGTTTAAGCTGAGGGTCTATTGGAAACAACCTCTCTATCTCTACGAGTTAGGGGTAAGGTCTGTGTATACTCTAACCTCTCCAGACCCCACTGGCTATGCTGTTGTATATTGTATGTTACAATGTTTGTACTTAAAAAGTTCTAATTTTTGTAACTGATAAGCATATTTCTTGTGCAACAACTTTTGGATAGTCAAAGTTTGTGATGATGGTCCTTTTCTTCAAGTTAAACTGGTGAAATGTTGATAATTTGTTATAGGGAGGAGACTGAGTCTGCGTGGGAAATGAGGGATTCTTTCAGTGATTCATTCAGTGAAGAGAGTGAGAGCGAAAAGCTTTCGAGATCGGATGGGGGTTCATCGGAGGAAGGTCTATTTGAGCAAGATAATCAGTTGCAAATGGATAATAGATTTGGGTACCTTTATTATCAATACTTTGAGAGATCTTCTCCATATGGAAGAGTACCTCTGGTGGATAAGGTATCTTGTTTGCTCAAATTTATGTCACTCTTTTGTACTAATAAAAACTATTTGTGATTGTTGAATATGACATTGATTCCACTAATTCATATTCCTCTGCTTCTGACAATCTTTTTAACCCAAAATTTGTGGTATTAGCAAGTAATTCATGTATGATAGAAGTATAAAGCTTAGTTGTATTCTTTCCAACTCGTGCTTTTTGTTCCAGTTTCCGCTGTTTTCTTGTTTCTTCTTTGAGCCCTTGCATTATGCCTAACGCGATTTCTGATAGAATGAAAAAATGGTAATGGTTAACCGTTAATGACAGAATTCTACAAATGATCACTCCTTTTTTTGCATTTCTTATCTATTACTACTATTAGCATTTGATGGTATAAATAACGTATCATCTTGATTTGATTCTGTTAGGTATTGTAGTAGTTACTTACTTTTCCATCTTTATGTATGTGCCTCTGGTATCATTAGCATTTATTCTTCCTTTCTGCATTAGAATTATCCAATGCTTTCTTACTAGAACAGATTATACTATTCCAAGCAAATATAATTTGAATTTCTTGAATAGACGCATTGTTTTGTAATTTTTATGTGAATCTAACTATTCATTTTGCTTTCAGATTAGTAGCTTAGCTGAAAGACACCCTGGATTAATGTCATTGAGAAGCGTAGATCTTTCACCAGCTAGTTGGATGTCAGTTGCTTGGTAAAATTACTCTCTCTCCCTATCTCACTTACGATCATGGAAGTGATGGTTACTCAGATGCTTTAAATGTATAAAAACTTTCCCGATCGAAGTGCTTGTATTTGGTGACATTATTATACTTTCACCTTCATTGGTGTTTGAGGGGATCTTGTTTTCCCTATGGCGGATCTTATTTGATCATATCATTTATGTCGATGCTTTAGTTTCTTATTGTTATAGCTTCTTTATTTGCAACCACAAAACAACGAAAGATGGAATCAAGTGAAGATTTGTATCACTAACTTTATTGATATGAAAATTACAGGTACCCGATATATCACATTCCCATGGGAAGAACCATTAAAGACTTGTCGACATGCTTTCTCACATTCCACACCCTTTCTTCTTCTTTTCAAGGTACTATTCATTTTGTCGCCAATGTTACTTGATCGATAATAAGCAGAAGATTCTTACACTATATCATTGGGATTGTGCAGATATGGACCTTGAAGATAACACAGAGAAAGGTATTAGGAAACGTAACGAAGGGGAAGCAATCCCACTTCCACCTTTCGGTTTGGGAACTTACAAGATGCAGGGTAATGTTTGGATTTCAGACAGAAGTGGGAGGGACCAAGAGAGGATGGTGTCACTATTAAGCGTGGCCGATTCTTGGCTAAAGCAATTGGGGGTCCAGCACCATGACTTTAACTTCTTCTTGGGCATTCGTCATGGCTAAAAACTCCAATGATGACATACTCTTTAAACCCCTCCAATGGACCGATACTGAAGTTGCCCTTTCTTGGCACTGAGGTCATGTTTTTTTTTAAGCTTGGAAGCATGAATATCCTCGAAAGAGGATGGTAGTAATGTCTTCTTTGCAAAAGCGTTAGGCTGCTTCTTCTTTTTTCGTGATCCCCTCACCTTGATTACCAAAATGAGGATTGTAGTAATGCAGTCTCTTAAACTTCAGACTTATGTGATTTCTGTATTATGTATAGGGATTAGCTTAGTTTTGAAGGGATAAATTTTGAGGTGAAGTGAGAGATTAGCGTTGACGCGTCTTATTAACTGTGGATTAATGATCATGAAATGACTATGATTAAGATCTTCATATTGTGAGCAATTCTTGCAAGCTTCTGCAAAAATGCTCCGTATATCATATGATTCTGTAGAAACTCAACTCTTTTTATATGTTCCCTTTGTACATTTTTATGTAAATGTGTTTAGATATTACATTCCATTTAAAAGAGGAGAAACAGCTGATATGATGTTATTAATAGAAAGAAAACTACCCATGTTGGATATTTCTTGTCCATCTAAAATCATTGGCTGAGCCAGAAATTAGTACAACAATTACAATATTTCTGGTGTAATTTACGAGTGCTATCCTCGTGAAGGTAGAAAGACTGTTTTGATAGATTTTTGGCTCAAAGTAAAACAATTCGAAGCAAGTATGCAATACAGTAGTAAATGACTATGTTAGAGATGGTAGAGAAAAAAATAACATGATGATTGAAGCAAAATAATTGTTTCATATATTAAGGTGATTAAAAATAGATTTTACATAATTTATACCATATAACTTTTTGGTGAAGAGGATTCAATTGAACCATCTAGCCACAAGTTAGCTCCACCACTTATTAAAGTCATGATAAATAGAGTTAGGTAGTATTTGCATATTTGTGTTAAAGTTAATCTAAAATAATCGAGCTGTATCCAAGCTGTCAACCCCGCGTTATCTCCAAAGATGTACATGTGTTGATGATGACTTGAGTAATGGACTAATGTTAGTGGATGATGTTGACTTACTTGGTTGATTGCTTTTGCATTTCACATGAAGTCTAAAGTATGAGGACATATGGGTCCATTTTTATTGAATGAACAGCCAATGATTCTTATGTAGTTGGAAGTTCACACAGTATCACCTAATATTCAAAACTAAAAAACTCATGAATTATACTAGTTATCGAAAAATTTTGTAGCTAAACGACAAAATTTATTACTAATTTTATTTAGTAATGAATTATCAAAAAAAATTATTTTCTATGGAATAATTCAGTGACGGATTGACGATGAAAAAAAACATATGACTTCACAAAATTATTGAGACATAGAACATTATATTGATAATCTAAGGATAACCACCAGTTAACAAGGATGGTGATGGAAAGGTGCATGAATCTATTTTCTTAATTAGAGATGTCAGATTTAAACTATATATATTAGTGTATATAATTGTGTTTGTCAAAAAACATTTTATCTGGACTTCTTGACACAAATTTAAAATTTAATCGAATTCCAACTCGAATATGGAAAAGTACAACCACTAACCATAGAAAACCAAAAGTACAATCACTAACCATAAAAAACCACTCAAAGCAATCATCAGTGGCGGAGTCGGATTCAGGATTTTCATTAAGGGGTTCAAAAAAATAAAAGTATAGCATCTAAGATTTAGACTTGAAACCTCAAGGTGAATTTTGAACTCCCTAAATCACTATAAAGAAACAAAATACCTTATATATACAATACAATATTTTATTGATTGAATTCGGATAAACATCAAGGCTCCCTCCTAGATCCGCCCCACAACCTACCACAAACAACTCTTAGATACACATGGGACATTTTGGTTCCTTGCAAGTAAATAATTAAGTCAATGAGGCATGCTTACATTTGTTGAATTCCACTTGCTCTAGTTCATTTCTTACCTACAGAGCCACTATTGATGATGAACACTTTTATATGGTAGTGGATGAAATTGACTTAGTTGTTTGATGTTCTCTTTTTTTCTTTTTTCCTAATTGAAAATGGCAGAAATTTTATTTGAGAGCATATGATTTCACTAAATTATTGAGACAAAGAACATAACATTGATATCTAAAGTGTAACCACTAACCATAATAAATATTTGAGAGCAATCACACCGACAAATAACTGAGAAGAGAAGGTTATTCAAATAGTATACGTCCTCCACCTACAACCTTGCGATCGTAGATTCGTTACAATGGAATTATCCTAACTCCCAAACACATAATGGAATTTGTCATAAGAGGGCCATGTAACAACTAAACGTGTTATGCACGATAAATAAATTATGTGATCCACTTTGGGAATCAAAGAATGCACTACTAAACGTGTTATGCTGAGAGGGAGACAATTGATCATGTATTTTGTTAAGATAATCGATAGAGTCTATCGAAAAAAATAATTATATAATCAATAAAGCCTATCGAAAAAATAATTATTTTTTTTCAAGAAAATCGATAGAAGTCCTTAGTTAATTTTACGTAAACATGTGCAGAAACTATGAAGTTTGGCTGAGACAATTTTGAGAATAATCATTTTCCTATTTGGTTTACAATTTCCTAAATTTGTACAAAGTTTTAATCTTTTGACATATAACTTTTTATGCTTTATGCAAGAAAATAGACTTCAAGATTAAAAGAGATAGAGGAAAGAGACGAGCTGTATTTCAAAACAACATGTATCTCAATTGAAATTGAGATATACAAATCATATATATACGACAACATAATCTCCTCTCTCTCCCCCAACTCTCACTTGCATCTCTCCTCACCTCCCCCCTCCTCGCTCTCTCTCTCTCTCTCTTTCAATTTCACACACAAATACGCATATTAGCTTTGAAATTGAAACATAAAACATATATATATATATACAAATATATACAATGTATCACCCCTAAATAAATGCACAGATATACAATCCGTATCATTTTTTGTGATACATAAATGAAAAAAATATTGATACAATGTTTGAATAAATACATATATATATTCTTTATATCATCGTATCCGTTTTTTTTATACACATACAATTTTTTCTGATATCGTTATATCAGTTTTTTTTTTTTTTCCTGATACACATATACATTTTTTCTATGCATAGATACAATTATTGTATCAAATATATCAATCGAAGAAGAATATACGATTTGATGATAGGTGTATTAATTTTTTTAATACACATATTTTTTTCGTGATACATAGATACAATTGATTGTATCAATCTAAGAAGAAGAGAACAACCAATCAAGAATGCAAAACAAAAAAATTTGATATATTGGCATTAATCTAATAAGAGAATAAATTAACAATTGATAGCCAGCTAGAAAGTATTAATTAAAGACTAAGAACTCCATGCTATATAAGTATAATCATTCAGGTAAAACATTAATGGTTTTTTTTTTTATTAATCTAAGAAAAAGATAAGATTCACGCAGTGTATTATAAAGAGGAAGGGGGGGGGGGGGGAGTGGCGAGCAAGAGAGGAAGATATAGGAGAAATTTACTATAAAACTCTAAGTAAAATTATGTTATATAATCTTTTGAAAATACCCTACAGGTTTAGCTAGTTCTATTGGTTACGAATAGTTATTTCTTAAGTGACATTGATCTAAAATTCATTTAGACTATTAGTGCATGTATAAAAATTAAACTCATCATTGTCATGTTACGACAAAGGAAAATATATATATAAAAAACATAAATTACACATCTAGGCCACTAAGTAAACATTACATATCCTCATTATTGTTACATAGGATGATTATTTGGAGATAACAAATATTTCGTAAAACTAATTAAGGTACACATGAGCTTACTGTGGATAAGCCACGATAATAGATGGCCAAGCCGAAATTTCAATGATATTGTAACTCGGAAATCCAGCTACCTTCAACAATTTATTCCATTTGTCTTCACTCCTTTCTTTCCCACCACTAGTGTGCGCTATCATCGCCAAATCCGTTATGAATCCCACATCGTCAAATAAACCTTCACCCTCCAACTTCAAAACTGCGTCAACTATGATCACTTTTCCGATTTTTTTAGGGATCGCCTTTCTACAGTTCTTCAAGATCTTCACACAATCTTCGTCTCCCCAGTCATGCAGTACCCACTATACATGTATACATTAAAATGTAATCAAGAAAATTAAAATACAGAGCTGAAAAACTAGAGACGGATAGAAGATTTTAAGACAAATGTAAAATTAATTGATCAAGGCAGTGGATCGATGGGACAGCCAATCTGAACCTAGAGATTTAGACTAGATGCAACTAGTATGATAAAGGGGCGGACCCATACTAAATGTTATACATGCTCGAAGACATCTTTAACCCATAACATCAAATTTTGCACAAAAATAGTGTCAACACCATATTAGTATAAATCAACTCCATTTCACAATACTAAATTTTACACCAAAAAAAAATAGTCTCTTTATATTCTTCTTCTTTTTAATATTATATTATTATTTTTATTTCATTTACATTTTAAAAATATTATATAATACTAATAATAATAAAATAATAAAAAAAGTAATTGAGTGTTGATAAATAGTGTCACACCAAATTTGGTGTGACACTATTCATGCACCATTTATATGTATTGTCAAACTAACAAAGTGACAATAAAGGTCAGGTTTAAGTATCTATCCATATATATTTTGCCTTTTAAGTTTCAAATAGTCATTTTCTTTTTAAAAATTTTATACTCAATCAAACGTCGTCAGATGAAATAAAACTTGATAAATTTTGCAAAAACAACATTTTTACCTTGAGAAAAACAGCATCAGCATGTGGGATAGCCTCAAACATGTCACCCTCAACATGATCAACACCTTCAAACTTTTGTGCTCTTAAAACAACATGAGGCAAATCAAAATTAATCCCTTTAATATGAGGATATGCCTTGACAATTTCAAACATGGCAGCTCCTATCCCTCCACCTACATCAACAAGTGATGTTATTGAATTAAATCCATCTTTATACACTTTAATTACTTCCCTCATTATGCATTTTGTCATTGAATTCATCCCATTGTTGAAATTGTTGTTCAATTCATCATCTTTAGAAGCCATCTCAAATATTTCACAACCATGTGCTTTCTTGAATGCAATTCCACCTTCTTTTATACAATTACTGAAATAGTGCCATGGTGCCATGAGAATTGGATTGGTTAGGAACAAGAACATTGGTGCTACACTTAGCTCTGAGTCATGTAATAGCCATCTTGATATAGGGGTTAGTCCATAAAGGGTGTCTCCGTCCTGAGATCGATTCAGAAGCACTTTTTTATCACACGATAAATTTCAATTTATATGAACTTATTTGACTAATGATGGAGTTAAAGAAAGAAAAAAAGATTTGTAAAATTGTAATCTCAAATAAATTTTATCTTTAATTTTTTTAAAAAAAAAACTCAAATAAATTTTAGATATTTATATGACCAGTTGTTATCTAGGAAAGTCATTTTTTTTTATTGAAGAAAATTGAAATCAAGTAACTTTTATGGAATAATTAATGTTTTCTAAAAAAATACCAACACAAGTTGTGATCAAATGGGGTTTGAGCCCCTATGAATGAATTATTTTTTAATGGAAGCATGGCTTCAACAAATGGCCTTACAATATGCAAAGGCATATTTAGTCAGATTTCTATATAGATAAAAATAAAGGAAATTTACCTGAGAGGTAGATGCAGTGAAGATTTTTCGACGAACGAGGAGTCTGATGATACGAAAAAGATAATCCATATGTGGAGATGATAAAGAGTGAATATTAGTGGCTATTTGTGACAAAGTGATTTTTTGGCCATTATAAGAATGAATAATATCAGCAATACGAAGTTCCACTGCACATTTTATGGCCATTGAATCTACAAAAGCAAACATATATTTTGATATTTGTGCTTGAGCTTGTAGCATTATTATTTCTTCTTCATTTATTGAATCAATTTCCCCCATTTTTTCTTCTTCATGTATTATGAATCTCAAGGAGGATGAAAGTTGTTATATATAACATGTATGACTAAGCAATGGGGCTCACAAATAATCATAGGTGGACCCAACTCTTTAATTACGAGTTTGACAAAATCTCAATAATTTTAGTTCACACTTTTGGTGTGTTTGGTATGAAGGAAATAAAATGTAATTATCCAGTGAAAGGGGTCACTTAACAACCCTTGGGCAAAGGTGGTTCCACCTCTGATCACTTCATGCATGTATGTAAGTGTAGGCATACATAAAAATTAGAAAAAATAATTTTCATTCCTTATATAATACGTAATAGAGAAAAATATTCAAAGAAACTGGTACAAGAGTGATGAAGAAAAAGAATTTGTCAATGGTTAATCGTCTTGCAATCGATAGCAAAGAGAAATCGAGAAGATCTAAATTAATTTTATCGAATCATCTGATATTATTTTTGATAAGTTTAGTGGGTTTACATTTTAAGTTGAGGTGTCTAAGTGAAATATGCAGACAACTTTAAGGAACCGCAAATGACTGAAGTCTTAAAACTTTAACTAATTTTTATATACACTTTAGTAAAAAAATGTTTGAAGTTAATCTTGACAAGTCATGTAAAATTAACTTCAATAAAACATGTTTGAAGTTAGTCTTGATAAGTCATATCAAACTTCAAGAAAAAATATTCGATATTTGTCTTTCTTGATCACACTGGCCCGTTTGGCCATGCGATATGATATCATGATATGATATCATAATATGTAATTATGAGATGAAATTAAAGTTTTGTTTGGACATGCAATATGTAATTTTTGTGTTGTATATGTTCTCATAAACATAAGAATCTCATAAGTTGTAAAACTATTAAAATAGCCACAATTGTTTATTCAATCTTACCAAATAAACAAACAAATTATAAAATCGCATAATAAATTATTACAAAGCTATTTGTTCTCTACTTAAGTAATTGTTTCATCTAACTTTAATTCAATAAAAAAAAATTGAACATAAATTGTGGTGTATTAGTCTTTACTATAATCCTCCCACATAGTACGGACAATATCCTCACGTTGAACTTGCATTTCTTGATCATGTGACCGAGAAGACGAACCAATAGTGTTACGTTTGAGTTGTAATAAATACAAAACAGTAGAAGTAATAAATTAGGTGTTGGATTAAATGAAGAGAATAAATTTATTACTCAACAATCGGTTGGTATGAGTTAAAGTGACTATATGTTAGTGAGAATAATAAATTTTTTGTCAGTGAAAATAATAAATTTTAAAAAGTAATGATGTGATTATAAGTTTTATTTACATATGAAATAAATGGTTAGTAGATATAAATGTGGAGTTGTTTTAACAAAATATAAAGTTGTGGATCAATTTTTGTATTAAAAATATCTCAAATCATAATATGGAATTCCCATATCATGGTTTTTGGAGAATATGGAATCACATCTCATGATATGGAATCATGAGATGAAATCAGTGTAACATTGCATGTCTAAATGTTGATTCCATATCGTGATATGATATCGCATGACCAAACACCTACTTAATTCAGACAAACTTCAATCGGTACATAACGTCTGAAATTATTTCCAAATTAAAATAGATATACAAGTTAAATAATGATCCCATAAATAGATATTTTTGTACTTAGCCCTCCTAGCTTAGGTTGTCCCATCTAATAAATCCATTGAAATTTTACAACAAAAATTTAGGAACTCTAAACATCAGCTAGAAGTAGACAACTATTAAGGGAGGGAAATAAAAGAAGCCCTAATTTTAGACTATTTATAGGATTTAACATCAAGGTACGTATAACTTAATTAGTACTCATAATTTATTTTCTGAAATAATAACTGTAAGTTGATCGATCATTTGGAAAATCATTCCTCCCTCCAATCTTGTAATCTGTTCGTCAAGTGTATATATTAAAAATAAATATTTCATTTTACTTATTCTTTTCTCTAATTCTACTCCTAGCATTTATAGAGTATGCTTATTGGAGAGAGTTTGATATGTTAATTAAAAAACGAATCATTAAAAATAAATAAGATTAAAAATAAATATTGAATCAATTCCCCCATATATATTTGGTTCTTCTCACTCACTAATTAAGTTTATGATGAATCTCAAGGAGAATGAAAGCTGTTACATACTTACATATAACATGTATATGACTCCGCAATGGGGCTAAGATATAATCAGGGGCGGACCCATATCTTTTAACGAGTTTGACGGAACCTCAATAATTTTAGCTTATACTCTGGATGTGTTTGATATGGAAAAAAACATTTTATAATTGAGTTCTTTTCAAAAAAAAATTCGTTCAGTATGTATGTAATCAAATATATATTATATTAACAATGTGAATTGTGATGCAGTGGTGAAACTACTCTATCATTAATTTGCGGTCTCAAGTTCGAGTCATGGATATGGAGAAAATCATGTTGGGAGCATCACCCCACAATGTGCCTTGCAGTATGCGATCCAAATTTAATCAGAGCTCCAATGTGGACATCAAACACTGACTAAAAAAGCCAAAAATAAAATAAAATACTATGTTAAAAGTATTTATATAATCTAGATAAATATTGTATAGTAAATGGGGACTGAGGATAATTAGGGTGTGGGCCGTGGGGATGAGGGTTATGGGGTGGGGTAGAAATGACGTATATTGGAGGACGGTGAGGACAAAGGCAATCAGGGGCGGACCCACGTGGGTTTCAGGGGTTCATCCGAATCCCCTCGATAAAAAATTACACTATATATATATTTTAAACCCCCTCAATGACAAGGAGAAATAGATAGCCCAATGGCAGGTTCCTAGGAAATTAAGTTTCACGTTGAGGGTTTGAATCCCTGCGTTCGGTTTTCATGTTTTTTTTAGTTTTTTATTTATAAAACATGCTAAAAGTGTGGTTTTAAACCCAAAAAAATTCAAAGGTTCCACCACTAAAACTATATACTTTGAAATTTTTGTTTTGTTGGCTTATATACACGTTTATACTTTTATTTTTTGAACCCCATGAATGAAAATCCTGGATCCGCCACTGAAGGTAATATGAAATGCCACTTACAAAATTTATTTTCCTTTTTCACTCAAGAAAAAAGTGAATTGGTTGTATCAATCCCAGAAGAAGAGAAAACATCAAGAACGTAGAATGAAAAAATTGATATATTGGCGTTAATCCAATAAGAAAATAAATTAACAATCTACCGTCACCCAAAAAATATTGAAGACTAAGAATAACATGTGTAGATAAAAACAATTTGGGGAAAATATTAGTGGTTTTTTTTAATTTTTTTTTATTTTTTTATTAATATAAGAAAAATAGAGGGAGAAGAAGAAAGAAATTTTTGGGGGAGGGGGAAGGGGAGTGATGAGCGAGAAAGGAAGATACAAAAAATTTTCTATAAAATCCTAAGTAAAATTATATTGTATAATTTTTAGAATTATATATATATAGCTATCAATATATTTGATTTTGTAAAAGGTAATTTATTTTATCTTTCAAGTTATTAGCTAGTTCTATTGATTACGAATAGCTATTTCTTAAGTGATATATTGGTGTAAAATTCATTTAGACTATTAGTGCATGTATAAAATTTAAACTCATCAATGTCATGTTACGAATACAAAGGTAATTCTAGAATTGCTATGTATATATAACATTAATTACACATCTAGGCCACTAAGTAAATATTACATATCTCCATTATTGTTACGTAGGATGATTATTTGGAGGGGGATTTTAATAATAAATTTATTTGGCTAAAAATGAATTATACTAATGGGCATTAATTTAATATTATATTTTTTATATATTATTATTTATTTATTATTTAATCTTTCTTAATTTATGTTATTCTTTTTTTTTTTACTTCCTTTTTTTTTTTTTTTTTTTTTTTTTTTTTTTTTATCTTTTTTTTTTTTTTTTTTTTTTTTAAAAAATATTATTTTAAATAAAAAAAAAAAAAAATTTTATTTTGGGGCATTGGCTTTTTTTTTTTTTTTTTTTTTTTGCTGCCTGATTTGGAGATAGCAAATATGTCGTACAACTAATTAAGGTATGCATAAGCTTAATGTGGATAAGCCTCGATGATAAATGGCCAAGCCGAAATTTCAGTGATATTGTAACGCGAAAATTCAGCTTCCTTCAACAATTTATTCCATTCGTCTTCACTCCTTTCTTTCACACCACTAGAGTGTGCTACCATCACCAAATCCGTTATGAATCCGATATCATCAAATAAACCTTCACCCTCCAACTTCAAAATTGCGTCAACTGTGATCACTTTTTTGGTTTTTTTAGGAATCACCTTTCTACAGTTCTTTAAGATCTTCACACAATCTTCGTCTCCCCAGTCATGCAGTACCCACTATACATGTGTACATTAAAACGTAATTAAGAAAATTAAAATACAGAGTAGAGACAGATAGAAGATTTTAAGACAAATGCCAAATTAATTGATCAAGGCAGTGAATCGATGGAACAACCAAGCTGAACTTAGAGATTTAGACTAGATGCAATGCAACTAGTATTATAAAGAGGCGGACCCATAGTAAATGTTATACAAGCTCGAAGTCATCTTTAACCCATAACATCAAATTTTGCACCAAAATAATGTCAACACCATTTTAGTGTAAATCAACTCCAATTCACAATACTAAATTTTACACCAAAAGTAAATATTCTCTTTATATTCTTCTCTCTTTTTAATATTTATATTATTATGTTTATTTCATTTACATTTTTAAAAATATTATATAATACTACTAATAATAAAATAATAAAAACATAATTTAGTATTGATAAATAGTGTCACACCAAATTTGGTGTGACACTATTCACGCACAACCTCTTCCCTGTGAGGATTTGAGGTACCGCAGAATCCGAAAAACAACTTCTAAAATAGAGTTGGGTTGAAATATCAAAACACTAAATTTTACATCAAAATAGAATTTGCTATGAAAAATAGTGTTGGATTGGAGATGGTTTGAGCCTTCAAAAATTAAATAATAAAAACGTAATTTAGTATTGATAAATAGTGTCACACCAAATTTGATGTGACACTATTCACGCACAACCTCTTCCCGGTGAGGTTTAGATGTATCGTTGAATTTGAAAAAACAACTTCTAAAATAGTGTTGGGTTGAAATCTCAAAACACCAAAAAATAGGATTTGATATAAAAAAAATAGTGTTGGTTGGGAGATGGTTTGAGCATCCAATAATTTAATTTTTTTGGTCCCACCACCAAAAAATTAAACCTAATTTTTTTGGTCCCACCACCAAAGAATTAAACCTTACATGTATATAAAGAGTTTATCACTGATTCTAAAATTCTGAAAATGACACTAATACGTGAAATAATTAAGAAGATAATAAAATGAAATTGTGTTGAACAAAGAAGATACTTCATGTAGCCCGGTGCCATTTTATGTGACATATATATATAGAGAGAGAAAAATTATACTTATTTTTGTATTCAAAAACTATTTCACTTTAATATTTTCATTTACCCTTAATAATATTAATTATAGTCACATAAATATCAATAATTAATTTTAGATTACAAATTTTAAAAAAATTTCCTTTCTTATATTTCTTGTTACTCTATCAAATATCGTCACATGAAATAAAACGGAGGAAGTAATAAATTCTTTGACTAAACATATTTTTCAATATGTATTGCTTGCCAAACTGAAAGAGTGATAGTAAAAATTAGGTTTAAGTATCTATTTATATGTATTGCCAAAGTGGCAACAAAAGTCAGATTTAAGTATCTATTGATCTATTTATCTATGTATATATATATAGCCATATTAACATAGTGATAAATTGACAGAGTGATACTAAAGGTCAGGTTTAGGTATCTATATATATATATATATATATATATAACTTGTAGTATTACTATATATGACTAAGCAACGGCTCACAAATAATTAAGGTGGGCCCACTTCGCAAATGTTTTCAGAAAATTACTGAGTTTTTCGTATCTATTTTTTTCGCATCGGTACATAATAAAAGAATATATTATATTTAAAATATTTATATATAAACTAGATAATCGCCCAAATATAATTTGCAAAGAATATTTAAAAACTTGGGATCAAACACTAGTTTAGTTTATAATGTTCACCCAAATTTCCTTTTCTCCAACCATAACTTGCATTTTTTCGAGCGATTGTTATTATAACTTTAACTTGTTATCTCTTAATAATCACACGATAATAATTCTTACAAAATTTGATTTGTATTCAAATATATAGTATGATATTAAATCACAAAAATAGTACTCAAAAGGAATTAATTCCTCCCGAGTACTGTCTTTGTGATTTTATATCATACTATATATGATTGAATACAAATCAATATTGAATATAACTCAAGAGAACATTGAAAAGACGCAACACCAAAGTGAAGAAATTTTGGTCTACCTCTAATTCTAAGATACTAATAGTAGTATGGTAATCGGAATATTTAAATGCTGAATCCGCCTCATAATATTAAGAAAAGAAGTCCAAGAAAGAAAAGTAATTAAATAAGCTTGAATACATTGATAACTCCTTAAATTTTATATAAAATCTTCCTATTGGACATTCTTCTCTGCTCATATTTTTGAAAAAGTTTCTACCTGTTTTATCAAATACTATTATGAAGATATAATTAAGTTAATCACATAAAATGCGTCTCCTCCTTTAATTATACACATACACATCAATCGAAACAAACCTGAGTTTTTACGACTTATTAAGTAATTAACTTATTTATGCAATGTGTGGTTGAGATTTGAGAATATATATATTGCGGAGAAGCTTTTCCAAGATTTTGCATTAGAAATACTTAATCATATGTTAAGGTGCTTAATCAGAACTAATGAATTACTAACAAATTTAACAGATTATCGATGTATCTTGCAATTAAAAAATGAAACAAGAAGCTCTCATTGAATACATATGAGAAATGATCCTACAAATTAGACCCGGGAATTAGATGAAATTAAGAAGTACTGTATGTTGCATATGATATTTGTTGGAAAATTGATAACATAACATATAGTTATTTTTTTTAAAACTAATGATTAATTAAGGTACAGGATATGACTTGTTATGACACATACATTTGTAAGCAACAGGGCAAGTCTCAGCTTCTTCCAATGATGAACAAACAAAACTAACCATCACTAATCTACAAGGTTTACATGATCCACATGCATGAGAACAGTCTGGTAATCTTGATCCTGCTACTTGCAATGTATCTGCTCTTTTTGCCATTATTCCCCTTGCCAATGTTGTCTTTTTAGTTGGTGACATGACCATATGTCTTTCATCTAAAAAGTAAAAAGAAAAAAAAAATTGAGCATCATTAGCACAAAGTTTATGTGGTAATTAAGAGAAAGCAAAATATTACGATAACAATAATATATTCAGTATGATCACATAAATAGAGACGGTTGAGTATGAGAAAGATAGAGTGTACGCGGACGACTTTATCCTTATTTTGTCGAGGTAGATATTAGTCGTTTTGATGGACATAGTAGTTTTGTACCAACATATATGAAGACCGGCAAGTGTCTTACTTAAAGGTTGTGTAAAAATTTTAAAAACAAACTCTCCATTCGCCTTAACATACTTGTTAATTTATGTTTTGTTTTTCGAAAGGTAAACTATATGAACTCTGATTAATATATAAAGATGTTACTATTTTTTTCATCATATTAATATGAGAAAAATTGCTAACTTATAGTAGTTTATATGAGAAGAATTGAACTTTATTTTATGGGGCACAAATTTAAGGAAAATAAAAGGCTTTTATAACTTGTGGTCTTAAATATGTCATAACATTTGTGTGGTTATAAAAAAAAATTCATTGAAGGTAAAATGAAAAGTTTAACTTTATATTCTTTGTAAGTAAAAAGATAACATTCTTTTTTTAGATAAACTAAAAAAAATGTCACATAAAATAAAATAAAGGAAATACATATTTGGACGAAAAAGTAATTATTCATCAATAAAGTTTATATATTTGTTTGTTGATAAAGAAAACTAAAGAGTTGATTCTTCAAATATTCACTCAACTAATAAGTACTTATCATCTTAAAAAGTTGCTTTTTCATTTTTAAAAGAAAATTTGAATCAAGTAAAAGTATTACGACTTTTTGAGATAATAACTATCAATTGAGTAATCGAGAAATAAAATGCTTGGAAGAAAGTAAAAGTTGATCATACATGAGTTAGTCTTGGGAATATGCCTTGCATTTATGACAATTGGAAGAAAAACAAGAAGAATAATGATCATAGTTGCAATATACTTGAAGCTCCTCATTGTATACATCCTTAATTTGTTTTTCTTCTTCTTCTTATTCCTCTTAATCTCTTTGATCACCTTTGTTGTTTGATAGTTGATAGAGAAAAAAAAAAACAAAGATTAATAGTTTGTTGAAGGAAAAAAGAAAGAAATGCATGGATATTTAAAAGAGAGGAGAATTGAAGCAAGTCACAGGCTAGAGTGAGAGATGATATAGCAATAAGCAAGGTCACATGAAATAGGCACATTCACTCATAGGGCTTGAGAACCCTGTGAATCACAGTTTGACACACTTCCATTTTTCGTTCTGTGCACTGACAGTGTAAAAAATATTTTATTTTACATCAATCATATCCAATCATATCGTTCAGCTTGTACTGATAGTCTTAAAGATATTTACTCAATCAGATCACTAATAAGATAATTTAAAAGGAAGTTTTTATGATTAGACAATGATTTAATTAGTGCAATTTGACAGTGTAAAAGATATTTTATTTTATTTCAATCATATCACTTAGTTTGTACTGACAATCTTAAAGATATTTACTCAATGAGATCACTAATTTAGAAGGAAGTTTTTATGATTAAACAATAATTTAATTCATGTAATTGACAGTGTAAAAATTATTTTATTTACATCAATCATATAACTTAGCTTGTAAGATAATTTAGAAGGACTTTTTTATGATTAGACATGACTGATTTAAATTATATAATTGATAGTGCAATGATTTTTATTACATTATTAACATAATTTAATCTGTTAGACTTGTAGCCTTACCATTTATTCCACATGATTACCTAGCCAATGCACTATTAAATAGATTTATATGTAATTATCTTTTAAATAATTTGATTATGTAAATATTATCTAATTAAATAGATTTATATGTAATTATCTTTTAAATAATTTGATTATGTAAATATTATCTGATTAAATAGATTTATATGTAATTATCTTTTAAATAATTTGATTATGTAAATATTATCTGATTAATCAGTAGAATTTAAATGTTTCGAATAATAACAATAATTGATCCATAATATGATATAAGTGGTTTTAATTTACTATTGTAAGTATTATTATATTGGTAAATTAAAATATTTAGTGTATACTCCATGCTTTCTGTATTATTTGTTCATTTTCCTTTTTATATGCCCTCAAGAAATTATATATAAAAAGAATATTTTCACTAATTTATCCTTTAATTCTTTCTTATATACCCTTTATTAATGCAATAAATGTTTTAATCGTACTGACAAATAATATGAGACGAAGAGAATACTACTTTATTTTATTTTATTTTGAAGTATGGTGATTAATTTATGGTACAAAAATTTACTATGACAAAGAAATGTTGTTTAACGTGAAAATTTGAATGGTGAGTTGAAGTTGGTTTGTCAATTTTCATGGACCAGCTTTAAATGAAGAAAGCATATATTATAATATTATATTGGTAAAATTATGGTAACATGATCTCAAAGATGAAAAGTAAATATAGTAAAGTTATGAGCTTAGTGTACTCTAATGTGACTGCTATAAATGTTTTTTTTTTACTCACACAAAATTAAAGAAAACTCCAGAATGTGATTTCTATTGCACGTGATGTATTTATTACTTTGGTTAAATATTAGAGTATTCTTTTATAATTACTTAAATTGATAAAATGTTCATCCGCATGTGAATATTTTCACATGTTTTAACAAGTTAATTGAATTGCTTTGACCCATCAAAATGAGGTTCTATAATTTATCTATTTAGCGATTGTTTGGAGTTCTATATATTTTTTCTCCGTTTCATATAAGGTGTTCACCTAGTTATATATGACGTTTTAAATTATTTGTCAAACTATTATCCCCTTTGATTTAAAATACTTGAGGTTTAAGAAAAAAGGTTATTATTACTATCTTTTATCCAAATTGACTCTTAATTGTTTTGAGAGTCTAAACAAGTTTATAAGTTTTAAAAAGTTCTTTCGAAGTAGTGGATAAAGGGTAAATTATTTTAACTTTTAATTTTATTTATGATTTTTTAAAAGGCGTGTAAAGGGAAATGTTGATTATTAATATGATACAAAGAGAGTTATTAATATACACGAATATATTTATTATCTGCACAGATATAATTAGACAAATATATTGTATATGAGCAGCTACACTTACTAAGTGCGCAGATAAAATGTATTTTACTATTGTTACGAATGTGTATATATATAGTGTATTCCGTATGTAGTATATGCGTGAATACACTTATTATGCGCGCGAATGTATTTCATTATTATTATGTACATGAATACAATTTATTCTGCCACGTTTTGACATCAAAATATTGTTACATTTCGTAATGAAATAAAATCTCATTATTTTTCGTAAATCTAGATGCAAATAACGTTATTTACAAAAATTTCTCTTTTAACAACACCACAAAATTCAATCTAATTAAATATTGTTTTTTCTTTTCTTTTCTTTTTAATTTCATATTGGGCTTCATGGTGATGGAGAAGCCCAATCTATATATAATGGGCCGTAATGTTTTTAGCTCCAACCTTTGGTTGATGTTCACACAATCACACCTCATTCAGTGTCTATACTTATTATTCTATGGAGCGTAATTAAGTTATTTTTTGAGTGACTATATGCGAAAGTTCTCCTTCACTATTCTCTTTATCTACCGCAATCAGCCTCACGTTGTGCCTGATTGATGATAATTATTTGGTATTTCAACAAATTTAGCGGCAATAAATAGACACATTAATAAAGAGTGGTTAAGTCTTTACCGGCATTAGTTAAGTGACATTCGATCCAATGTCACTAAAGGCTTTAGGGACATATACAAAGAGTATTAGTTGTCGCTAAAAATACATATTTAGCGGCAATTGAACTATTGTCGTTAATTTATTGCTACTACAGATCATTTTTGATGTAGTGAGTATCCATATTGAAGTCCGATTAAATTTGAATTTGTGTTCAGAAGTCCAACATAGGGGGATAAAGCAATCCCTAACAAAGACGATTCCGTACCAAGAAGATTCAAATCTAAGACTTTTATTTAAGGATGAAGAAATACTTACCATTCGAGCATTGGCGGCAGAAGATTCAACACAATGGGGCAACTGAGAATAATTAATCACAGAAAAATACAAGAGGATAAATAAAATATTAAAACACGTGCTTAAATTCTTTGAAAACTATGCTATTATGCAATGTGAATAATTATTTTATGTATAATTTCATATGATATTTTATGTTAAGCAAAATTTTATTAGTCTAGTGGAATAAAAATAATACTTAGTATTTAGCTAATGTTGTTCGACGGTCATTTTTGAAAACATAAATTCAATGTTTTAGGATTTAATTAATTACATCCATTAGTCTCAACTTCTAGATATATTAAATGTTAGTTAAATAAATTGCTTCATTTTACAATATTAATATATTTTAGTATAGTATAGTCTTGTTTCTTCACTTATGGAATGTCAACGAGATTTAGTTTAATAGCGACCCTATCGATGGTTCTTATGACAAATATTGAGGATATACATGACTAGGACCAAACACTTTTCAACATGGTCGCTGGTAAACAAATTCTTATTAAAATTTTATAAAACTTTATAATTTTTTCTTTTTTTATTGATTTAATCAAAATATATATAAAAAAAAATAGTCATTGAACATTTTTCAATGAAAAAACACCGATCTTTTAGTAGTGTTAGTTTTGCTATTTTATAAACAAGGAGAAGGACCATAATCCATATAATGTCCGACTATTATCTTGCAGTTATAAAACTTAACCAATATATCCTCTATTAACGATTTCACCTAAATTGACCAAAATTATCCAATCTCAATCGAAATTACTCAATCTATCGATCATTTCTACTAATATTTTCTTTTTTTAACAAACAAATTCCCCAAAGGAACATTTGGTTTCAAGATGACCAAATGAAAACAAAAAAAGCCTCCATATCTAGTCAAATATTTGATGCTTAGAAGAAGTTTCTCCCTTATTTCTTTTCTTATTTTATTAAGTATTACTTAGAGACCATTCCTTTATGTTGACTTATATGAAGTGAAAACAATTGAAAATTTCATCATGACCGTCCATTACATTTTCCATAAATTCTAACTAATCCAATAAATGTTTTGAATATGATATTCTTGACTTTGACTACCAATTTTAATATTGCACTACTATGTCGACAAAAAATAACAAAAATGGTCCATTATGTTTGAGTGTATGTTAAAAAAATAATCTTAAAATTAAATAGTTTTAATCTTTTAAGTTTATCAAAAATGTTAAAAATCATATTTTAGAGTGGACAATCAAAATAAAGAAGTTTGACTGTCGAAATTCAAACTATATCATATTAGTTAGGATAGGGTAACAATTAAAGTTTGATAAATATTCGTTGCAGATAAAAACTACCCATTATTTTTGTAAATTTAAAGGGCCAAAATTATTCAAGTGATACTTATATAGACTATTTTGAACCTAATCTTAAAGATAATGGACCCTTTTTGTCATTTTCTTATACTAAATCATTTAATTTATTCAAACAACCAAGCCGCCTACTAAGACGAAAAATTGGCAAGTACAGTCAAATGAACCTATATAGATCTAACACGTTTATTACAATAAAAACATCATCAATAATTTAACCAAATAAATACACAATCCATCAAGACCAATTCATATATATATATAAATATATTCATAGCTAAAACTTTACTCTACCACCAAAATCTCTCCATACCATATTTTCCAAAGTTAAAAGCAGGACAAACTCGGGATCAGAGCACTAGCTATGACAAGTCTAGTACGAAACACCCCGTTACGTTTTAGCAGACGGGTGGATGGATACGAGCCGTTGGATCAACCAGAAAGTACGAAAGCTTCGATGCAGAATGATGAAGACCGTAGTCATAGTGTTCGGAGAACAATTATGAAATTAAGGAGGAGTGTTAAACAAAGGAGTCCAATTATGTTGAGTTCAATTAGTTATAGAAGGGAAAGGGCAAGAAAAAGAAATATATTTTTGCAAAGCTATAAATTGGAATCTTCAAAGAATATAAGGAACAAGAAATTGAAGAAAATTGTTTTAAAAGTGAAATGTGCTATGATTTCTATTTTTTCTTTTATGAGGGCTCATACTATAAAATCTTGTACTAATTCTAATTCTGGTATTGGTGCTGTTTCTCCAGCTAGAGTCATAAAATGTTGTTGATTTATATATATATATATTTTATAATTGTTTTGGATTAGCAAATATTCATATATAATAGAACATTTATTTGGGTCAAGATATATTATTTGTGAATGATAGAAAGAAAACTTTAAGGCAAACAAACATCCAATGTTGTTCATCTTGAGAATTTTAATAGTTCAGTTAGTTGATTATTTAAACTTTCATCTTGTCGGTGAAAATTTGATTCCCGACCCTCATTTTCTTTTTAAAAAATAAAGTTCATTTAATACGAGTTTCATAGTTGTGGTTCTAGATAGGAAAGAAAAAAGAGAGAGATGTTATATGTCAACAATCTTAACAACAGAAGTTTGATCTTGTCTTTGGCTCTATTTTCCATTTCCCCTTTCCTCTTCTCCTTCTTTAATTTTGGAGAATTCATGTCTTTGAGGTTTGAAGAGGTGGATTCAGAATCTGAACAATATAAATTTTCAGATTAATTGTGTCATTTCTGACAAAAAATAGACTAATACAGTATTAACTATAAATACTCGTATTTATTATCGTCACTTATAAATATAAAAGTATAGTGACAATTATATTAATTACCATTAAATAACCGCCATAAAATCCTTTATTTATTGTGATGAAAGCTAATGGTGTTGTGTTGGAGCATAAAAATAATAACATGTTATGTGTAATTCTATAAATAGAATCATTTGAAGAAAATATAATATGAATATACACAAATCTTATCCTGTTTAAAAGTTATTTTCGATGGGTTCACAATTCGAAAAGTAACAAAAGGGAATCAAATTGTGTTGGAACATATAATTAAGGAATAATTATGATTACTATCTTATAGTTATCTGCAAAAGAAATAATCAAGTAGAAAAGGTTATTAGAATCTGACCTTTTAGTGCCACTAGTGGCCATCATTATGTCTAGCTTTCTTATCTCAGTTCCCCACAATATTCAGTTCGTTATCAGTTGCCTACATTTTTTTAAAAAAATATTCTCTTTACTAATCAAAATAAGAAATCACTTATTTCGACGATACTAAAAATAAACATGTAAAGGCACGCTATTCATTTAATTTTATAAAAATAAATTTTGGCCTTTTCTTTTCCAAAAGGGGTTTAAATGGTGATGAATTGTTTCTTAATTTAGCCCCAACAGGACCACCAAAATAGACAAGAAATCAGAGCGTGCGTTTAACTAGGACAGGAGCAAATGATAATGATATGATCATGCCAATGCATTATATATTTAGAGTCGGTTTGAGTTAGCTGATTAAGATATCTGAATCTAAACGCATGATTAAAATGTTGTTTCTAAATCTTAAGGTCTATATTCACATTATCCCACTTTGTTGAATTTGTTTTTCAATTTTTGAATATCAAATATATATATATATATATATTTAAAATATTGGTCGTTTTCTAAAGGCATAATACATAAACATGACTTTTAACTTGGCTTCAGCAGACAACTATATCCTTCAACTTTGAGTGTGCACACGTAGACACTTAAACTTGTATAAAATTGAACAAGTAGACACACATTATGTCTTACATGACATAATACACGTAGGACGCCACATAGTACACAAAATTGCCATGTAGAGTGCCATATAAGACGAATGTGTCCATTTATTCAATTTTATACAAGTTTAGTCGTTTTCTAAACTTGAGATTGTTTTCAAATATTTCATTTTTTAGAAAATAATAAAAATTATTATTACCACTTTTTGTCCAAATTGACTCTTATTATTTTTAATTACTAAAAATATAATATTTTAGACAAAATGGAGGATAGCTTAGACAAGTACTCATATAGTACCCTTTTTTTAAATCGTGTTTTCAATAAGTATCAAATAATTCGATTCATCATAGTTAAGAGTTAGGATAAACTAAAAATAACCTAATATTTTTATCTCGGTAATTTAAGCTTAACAAACACACATTTTATTTATTTATTTATTTATTTTTATTTTTTATTTTTATTATTATTATTATTATTATTATTATTATTATTATTATTATTATTATTATTATTATTATTATTATTATTATTATTATTTTGGATGGGTGGAATGAGTTGACGAACGTGATAAAAATTAATGGGCTAATGGTTATGACCTATGAGCATAGTGGAGTAGCAGTTTAAAAAGCTGCTTCTAATATTTTTCGTTAATTTCATCTTTTTACCTTTTTTTCCCTTAAACTAACTTTATATAAAAATAAAAACTTTATTACTGGTGGTTCAGTTTATATATTCTTCAGCCAAAAATATTTACTTTCTCTTTTAGCTGAAAAGTGAAAACACACATGCTCTTTCATCATTTCCAATTTCATCATTCACTAGCCACAATAAATCTCTAAGCAATTTATATATTCTAAGCATAGTTCACTCGCGTTGATCAATTTATTGCTACTCATTAAGGTTATCTGTTGTATCATACTATTGACATGTTTGATGTAATTTTTGGGTGGAGAAAAGCTACTAAATGGTAAGTACAATTTAAATTTCCCTTCATCATTTTTTTGACGAATTTATACTACTAGACAGAGTATCTAACGTAATTAATATTACTACATTTTTTTTGGCAGTAAGAATTTAATTAAAAGAGTTAAATGCCGGCTTAAGCTGTTGAAGAACAAGAGAAGTTGCATTGTTAAGCAATTGAAAGATGACTTAGGGCAACTACTTAGACATGGACATTACCAAATTGTTTTTGACAGGGTACGTACGTCGAAAATTTCATATTTCTGACAACGTTCTGATAGAAATGTCCGTCTAAAATTTGCGTGTTTTTAGTAGATATATGGATTTTTAGTCCATGTAACAACTTATGATTTTTTTTATTTTATTTTTTGTATTTTCAGGTTGATCAGCTATTTATGGATGACAATATGTTGGTAGTATATGATTTATTGGAGAATTTTTGTGAATTTATCCTCATTAGCCTTCCATATATCCGTAGACACAAGTAAGGAATTAATATGTACAGTTACTTGTAGTTATCTTTTAGGTGATCTGATACTGAATGTATAGTAGTTAAACTCGATAAATATTGTCGATCTCTGTTTTGATACAGAGATTGTCCAAATGACATCAACGAAGCAGTGTCAAGTCTCGTATTTGCATCTACGAGACTTGGCAATTTACCAGAGCTTCCTGTGATCAGGAAACTCTTCGGACAACGTTATGGGAAGAAATTCGAAACATCTGCACTTGAATTACTTCCTGGAAATCTTGTGAACTATCAGGTTTGTCCACATTTTACTATAAAGAGTTAATTAAGGTTGTAAATTTTGTAAGTTTTGTTGTTCGTTGAATTTACAGATAAAAGAGAACTTGTGTATAAAGTCTGTTTCAAATGAAGTGAAATATAAATTGGTGGACGAAATAGCAAGGATTTGCTTTCAACAAGGACCTTTACTTCTTGAATACAGAAATGAATCACAACAAGAACAGGTAACTATGTTACGTTTTTGCGAGTTTCCTACCTGAACTATTAGGTGTTTGCGTTTTCTACCAGAGCTATCACTAAATATTTATCAGAACACACCTCGACTAGTATTTACTGATTATTCAAGTATGAAACTCACAAAAATGTGATACTTGAGGACTCAGGTGTGTTTTTAACCATGATCTCTTTAGTATATATAAAGTAGTAAGTTGTCTTTTCAGAATTCAGAATTTATAAACTCAAAATCCTTACTCCGTCTCTTACTGCAGGTGCATAAACGCGTTGATGATGTTCAAATTGGTTACAAAACAAGATCGAAGAATTCCAACATCGCGACAGAAGCAAATATTGTATCTATTGATTATTCATCAGAAATTGAGGGAACTTCTACTGATTATTTATCAGCAATCGAGCAAACTTCTATAGATTCAGTGCATTGTTTGAGGAACAATGAGCAGGAAAGAGTATCAAATCCTACTCGATGTAGTAATTATTCGTCTCAATCTACAATTTCTAGTCCTGAGCTTGTAATGAAAAGAGAATTTTGTAGAACCAATGGCTTTATATCCGGGCAAACGACAGATCAAATAGCTTATAAGGACGACGTTGAGGAGTTTGAGTCTATTCTAAGCAAAGATGTAAACTTTCAAGATCAGAGGCTTTTCATGTTCAAAGGACCTCTCTGTTCCTTAATGTTAAAGGATACTGATATCAATGTGAGTATTTTGGAAAAGACGAGACTCATCGCTATGAAGGATGCATCATTCATGACGGATGATTTGGAGAGTTGTTCGTTTACATTCTCATCATCATTAGCAGTGACTCACGGACAACTTTATATGAGGACAAGGACTATGCCAGTTGAAAGGCTTAAAGATAACCTCGCGGACAACTTTCTTCGATCAAATTCATTTCCAGTAATTCACGAGCCTGGTGAAGAATCGTCGTTGAAAAGCTATGTCCATCCTAAGCTTCCGGATTACGATGAAATTGCAGCTATGTTCAAGGCTCTCAAAAAGGAAAAACTGCAAAAGAAATGCTAGCAGAAAGGAATTTGAGTCAATTCATAACAAATAGAATGTGTGTGTGTTTGTTGTGTGTGCCTTTTCTTTTACTTGTTATACAAAATTCATTAGATTTATGCATTACATTACATTTCCCAACTGCAAACAATCTCCTTCAAGGGATTTTCTGAGTGAAATTGATGTTAACTTTCCATGGATTGCTGAGTTCCATCTAAGGCTAAAGGGAAAACAACACTCGACGAAGACGATGATGAAGATGGAGGAAAAAATGATGAAAAAACAGAGGATTAAATAGAGTGCTGTTGGCTTTGAAGATTTTTGATCATCTTGAAAGGCCTGCCAGACATGGAAGTTTCTGGCCACCATTGTTGTCTCTCAAAGTCATTGTCTTTATCTTTCTGCCAATACATTTCTTCCATTTTTATCGAGGGTAGAAGAATGAGAAACGGGGAGGGGATTACAAGGTGGGCAATCGAACCCTCGTCAACAAGTGAAAATTCAGATAGTCAACCAACTGAGCTACTAATATCCCCTTCTTCTTTGATGAGTTTTCTTGATTTGTTACTATGCTTGGATGCAGCCATTGTCACTACTAAAATAAATCATTTACATATACTGCTGTGAAATTTGCAGCCATAAGTAAGTCCTCATCATTTCATTTAGCCAATAAAACAATATATTTTCACAAGTGTTCAACATGGGATTCTTTCGATAAATAAGAGTTACATATCCTGCCTCAGACGTTGATATTTATGTCTGTTTCACTATAAGTAAAAGATGTATCGTGTGATCTCCGTGGCTTCTCCCCTGTGGTTCGAAGGAGAAAGTTGTAGTGGCATTTGCAGATAGCCTCTCCAAAACTTCACCACTCAAATGAATAATGATTCAATTCAATCAGTGTATTTAATATGTAATCAACAACGACATCTGTTTCACTTCTGCACTAGATGTTCAACATCTCCAAGTTGCACTTCATCTCCTTGAAATGTGTATTCATCCTGGAACAACAACTCTATTTGCTCCAACGATTTGCCTTTCGTTTCTGGAACGTGTTTATAGACGAATGCAACAGACAGTGCAGAGATTACTGAAAAGATTAGGAAGGTTCCACCAACTGTTATTGCACGCGAAACAGAGAGAAAAGACATTGCGATCAGGCCACTGCACATCCTATTACCAACTGCTCCGAGCCCTGATGCTTGAGCACGAAGCCTTAAGGGAAAGATTTCTGACGTTAAAACCCAACAGACAGGACCAATCCCCACTGAGAAGAATGCTACGTTCCCACAAACGAATAGTATGGCTAGCGCGATGCTGATTGATCCTTCTTTCATTAAAAGTAGAGTGATCCCCACGCCTAACAAACATGTAGTCATACCAATTGTGCTCACATAGAGCAATGGCTTTCGTCCGACTTTGTCAATGAGAATGATGGCTATTAGTATAAATGCTGTCTTGCTGACTCCCACAGCAACCGTAGCAGCCAGAAGTTTTGATTCATCCTCAATACCAGCTGCTTTAAAAATTGCGGGACTGTAGTAAACAGTTGCATCAATTCCGGTAATCTGTTGGAAACATTGAATTCCAATACCTGTGATCAGCATCCTACGTAGAGCTGGAGAGGGGCTCAACAATTCACGCCAGACAGGTTTGTCTGTGTCTGCAGTTCCAGCAGCTTCTTGTATTTCAGCTAGTCTTTCCTCAACTTCCGAATCATTTTCATTTGTTTTCATAAGAACCAACCTTGCTTCTTCTACTCGGTTCTGCAAAACCAACCACCTTGGTGACTCCGGGATGATGAAGAGAGCAACTCCAATAAAGACTGAGGGAAGAATTCCAACAGCAAGCATTACCCGCCAGCTTATATGTGCTGAAAGACCGGAGAATGCATAATTAGATACATAACCGAGTAAAATTCCTAGATTTATGAATATCTCAGGAAATGACGTGAGAGAGCCTCTAGCAATAGTTGGTGATATCTCAGCTATATAGACGGGTGCAATCATAACGCCGAAGCCTATGCCAACACCAGCTAAAATCCTTCCTACCATTAGTATTTCGAACGAAGGAGCAATAGTCATTACAGCTGCACCTATTTGAAAAATAACAGCAGCGAACCCCATCGTCCACTTTCTACCAATTGCATCTGATGTTCTTCCACCAGCTAAGCTACCTATAAGTGAAATTATGCTCAAAACACCGACAAGAACTTCTTGTTGAACTTCTGTTATTTTCAAATCTTGTTGAATGAATAAGATTGCTCCACTCATGACACCTACATCTGCAAATTGAAAACATAAGCATCGAAATCAAACCTCAGCTTGTTAATAAACTTTATAAAGAAGCACACAGCGACCAGCGACCAGCGTTCAGCTACATGAATGATGAATACATTCCAAAGCTTTCTTTGTACCCCCACAATCCTCACCCTGGATTTATTTTCGGCTACTCTAAAACCAGGAAGTACATATTCAAAATGAATTATAATGTATATCACTTAGTATTACACATAATTTGTAAAAGTTAGATGACAATGTCACTCTTTCTCTTGAATTCCAGTAGATAAAGCAGGTTATTTCTCCACTAATAACGAACTAGAACTTGCAGAAACTGGACTATTAGTTAATCATTTCCTTGATCAAATGCATAAAAGTAAGGAATACATTATTTATGCAATATAAGCTCCATCCATCAGTACTTCTCCTTGCTGCATTGTGCTAAAGAAGATAACGACATTGGTTCTACTTGCTAACGAATTGCTCACCGTGCTTCTCAAAGTGTATAGGATCTTCAAGTATCTACTTTAGTTGATCTGTCTAGCAAGTTGCGGACTTTATTTAGATATGACAGGTCTTCAATGCCTAGTCTAAGAATTTCTTATGATCCATATATTCATTGAGGGAAGTCACTTGCTTTTGCTATAGAGTTCATTTTTTCGACTCGTAATGAAGAGAATAGCTTCCTTCCTATGACAAGTTTTGGTGTAAGGTTCTAAGCGTCCCCTATATGTAAGGATTGATTTCTCAAAATGTCACTCAACTAAAAGTCAGAAAAGATCCAACTCCAATATGTGATTAGATGTAATGAATCAATTAAAATATCATCAAAATCCAAGATTGAAACCATATTGTTACATATAAAATTTATTAGTTCTTTCTCTGTCCAAAGGATTGTTTGGCTTCAATGTTGAATCACATACATTTTCTCTAGAGACAAGCATTCACACTTGCTAAATTTACTGCTTCTATTATCACCACTACTCTAGATTAAAACTCACTCTGTCCCATCTGTCCCAATTTACGTAACACACTTTCTTTTTAGTTTCAAAATTTAGCACAAACTAGTCCATCACAAGTCAAAGCTCAAAACACAAATCTTGAAAAAAAGTCAACCTTTTAGGAATAAGAACATGGCACAGCAAGTATCCATACACATAGACTTCTAATACTTTGATTTCACAATTTATGAGGCAAAGAACAACATACATGTAAAAATTATAAAAAGATTTACCATAACCAAGGAGGACATTGTTAAGTGAAGCAAAAACAGCACAACCAAAAACATATTTTCTAGTACTCTTCTTCCTCCTTTCCAACTGATATTGATCATCATCATCTGTAAACTCAGAATCCATTCTCTTATACTTGTTCTTGCTCCCCAATGGAAAATCTGACAGACCCATTTCCCCATGTCCATTTTCTTGGACACCTGCCATACCCATCTACCCCAAAAATCCAATCTTTAACTGAAAAAAAAACAGCAACTTTGAAGGTATTAACAGATGTTTTGACCCAAAAATCCAATCTTTAACTGAAAAAAACAGAAACTTTGAAGGTTTTAACAGCTGTTTTGACCCAAAAATCCAATCTTTAACTGAAAAAAACAGAAACTTTGAAGGTTTTAACAGATGTTTTGACCCAAAAATCCAATCTTTAACAGCAAGATTGGATTTTGGGAGTTGGGTTTCAGTTACAAAATCAAGATCTAGAAGAAAATGAGAAAGAATTGAAAAATAAGGAAACAAGGCAAGTGGGAAAATTTTATTTGTCTTTTGAGTGAAATGGTACTGTACATCTTACACGGCCTTGACCAATGACCATCTAACTTTTAAAAATTAAAGAATTTGGAGCTTTCAAAGATACAAGTTACCTTTTTTTTTTTTAATATGGTATTTGTATTCGTATTGGAATCCAACTAAATTTAAATTTGCATTGAAAAGTCTCACATAGAGGGATAAAGTATTCCTTAACAAAGACGACTCTGTATACAAGGATACTTGAATCCGAGACTTATTGATTAAGAATGAAGGAATATTTATCATTTCATCGCAATCCTTGTTAGTCAAAGATACAAATTACAATACGACGCAAGACTTGGCAATTTTGCAGCACATTTCATGTTGGTAAATCAATTTAATAAGCCTACACAATGGGAGTTTCATAGAAGGTACTACCTTGACTCTGTTCATGTTTATTTGTCTATGTTTGACGTGATATAAGAATTTTTTTTATATAATTAAAATTAATGTAATTAGATTATGTTTTTTTTATCTTTCTTTAATAAAATGAGCAAATAGTATAGAAATGTTTTAGATGATAAATTTCAGAAGTTTTTTTTTTCTTAAACAGTGTCACGTAAATTAAAAGAGAAAAAATAATAAATAAAATGATAATTTTACTACTATATAACTATTAATTATCATAAGTCATTTCATTTATTAGGAAATGAATAATAATACTTAATGAAAAGAATAAGATACATATAAAATGGTAAATATTCTCTAATATGTTAATTAAATAAGTGAAAATAAATATTTATTTTTATATAGTAAAAGTGAATGGAGGAGTATGTTTGTAATAATATTCTCATTGACTTTTTTTCCATTATTATCAAAGCCATAAATTCTTCGTAATTACTGATTTAATGTACGTTGCCTTTTTATATGCATAGTAATCTAAAAGTTTGCTCTTTCCTTTTTTTTTTTCTTTCCCATTTTAACACTAGTTCTGGCATGATGTGGATGTTTTTAACTCACTTGTCATACAAATTTCAATTAATGTTAATGTGTATAATTAAAAGATCAATAACATATATTTTTTATAACTAACGTAATAAACGTTTGTGAATAATATAATGTAAAAGCTTTTTCAAAATATGAATTAAAATGTCTAATAAAAACATTTTATTATGTGCTCAGCTAAGGATGAACGTTTATGCAGTTTATATTACAAGATATGATAACTTCAATTTAGATTTTAGATTTTTTGAATTTCAAGAAATTTAAATCCAAACCAATTCAAATAAGTAATTAGGATTGGATTATATTCTTAAGTTCGATTTTGAATTAATCAATTTGATTATTTCGTATATTCATTTTTGATCCTATAAGTTTAGTTTCTTCTTCTTTGAAAAATGAACATCGATCCTAATAAAATATTCATATCAAACTACCTAATAATAATCAAGCTTTGAAACCATTATCAAGAAATGGTGGATCGCACGATGGTACATATTTTTATTGTGTTTGGTCATCTCTATTCTTACTTTTTCCACTTTGAGTAGAATTAGAGAAAAAAAAAATACAATAACTATATATGGATTTCACTAAAATATTTATTAATATAAAATAATTTTAATTTTATATATACAATGTAATTTTTTATAGTCTTAACGTTGGTAATCTATTAATGGTGTAGACTGTAGTTTCAAAAAGCATTAGTCCAAAAATGTTAGGGAACTTTAGCATGATGTACAGTTACCATTTCAACACAATCATTAATTTGTTCGGACATATAATGATGAAAAAAATATTGTGTAATTCCATTATCCCACGTAAGTAACTTGTCAAGGCTTGAAACTAACAACGTTGCACGTTCGATAACTATTTCATGCAAAAAGATGATGTCGTTTTGAGCATTAAATCAACTTCAATTTCCTATCAAGTTGCTTCCTAGTCCAAATTCTATTTAAGTAATGATTCACATCATTACATCCTCCTCCTCAATGATCGTCCAAGCAATAATGAGCCCATTTGGCCATGCGATATGATATCATAATATGAAATCATGAGATAAAATTAAAGTTTTGTTTGGACATGCGATATGAAAATTTTGTGTTGTATATTTTCTCACAAATATAAAAATTTCATAAATTGTAAAACTATTAAAATAGCCCAAATTATTTATTCAATCTTATCAAATAAAAAAATTTATAAAATCGCATAAAAAATTATTACAAAAGCTATTTGTTCTCCACTTAAGTAATTGTTTCATCTAACTTTAATTTAATAAAAAAAATTGAACATAAATTGTAGTATACTAGCCTTTAATATAATCCTCCCACATAGTATCTTCATGTTGAACTTGTATTTCTCGATCATGTGACCTAGAAGACGAACCAACATTGTTATTATGAGCCATTTGTTGGTCAATATCATCCGCAAGCCATAAATATTTCATCAATACTTTGGTATTCTCGCAAATAATTATGTAACACTGCACAAGCTATGCCAATTTTCACCTGTGTATCAATATCATAATGGTTCATGCCTTGTTTCAGTATTCTAAATCTATTTTTCCAAGCTTCAAAAATCCGTTCAATCACATTGTGCAGAGATGAATGCCTATAATTAAACAGTTCTTTGGGATTTTGAGGCTCTCTTTCACTTCCTCGGTAATCTTGCAAATGATAGCGTAGTCCTTTGTATGGAGCTAAAAATCCTTTTGTGTTTCGGAAACCAGCATCAACAAACATAATATTTATCTACCAACAAACATTTTATAAAGAATTACTAAAAGCATATGTGACGTAAATGAGACAACTTTGTGTAAATAAATAATATTTATTCTAAGGATGTAATTTAAAGTTACCATATGGCGGAAATGAAAATTGTGACGTTGGTTCAACAAGTGCATTCTCAAGTACTTTACTATCATGTGCAGTACCTTCCCAACCAGCAGCAACAATGATAAATCGCATATCAAAATCACAAGCACGTAAGACATTTTGTGATGTTCTTCCTTTGCGATTACGATATGCTTGTTGCACCACTTTAGGAACCTCCCCGTATATATATGTTCCATCAATTGCACCAACACAATCCTATCAAATAAAAAATACATCAATATTAATTTAGTGAACATAAAATAAATTGGAAGCATTATATAATTCAGTTCATAAAAATAATGTTTGTAAGAGTAATAAAAATAGTGCTTCCAAGACAATGCAAAGTCATAAAATAAATATTATCTCTTTAAACAAAGTTGATAGGAAATATGTAACTAAATACTAATAACTTACACATAAAATATAAATGTGCACTTATTAAGGCCATAAAATAAATTTATTACTCAACAATCGGTTGGTGTGAGTTAAAGTGACTATATATTGGTGAGAATAATAAATTTTATGTTGGTGAGAATAATAAATTTTAAAAAGTAATGATGTGATTATAAATTTTATATACATATGAAATAAATGGTTAGTAGATATAAATGTGGGGTTGTTTTAACAAAATATAAACTCGTGAATCAATTTTTGTATTAATATATCTCAAATCATGATATGAAATTCCCATGTAATTCCATATCATGGTTTTTGGAGAATATGGAATCACACCTCATGATATGAAATCAACGTAAAATCGCATGTCCAAACGCTGATTCCATCTCACGATACCATATTGTGATATGTTATCGCATGATCAAACGCCTACTAAGTTAAGAAATTTCTTATAAGAATATTTTTGAAGATCATATATGATACAATTAAATTAGTTGGTAAAAGTTGTGCATTCTTTCGGTCGTCTGCATGATATACTTGTTGTAGTAGTTGAATCTTTTTTCTTACTAGTGATATTAGCACTATTCTTTTTCTTTTTCTTTATTTCAGAATTTCAATTATCAGTTGTGTTTTTTTAATTAATTATTGAAATATTACTATTTTCCCTTGGTAATGGTGTATGGTTTCCTCACCATACATGTTATTTGGTTGTTATTACTACTCTTGTTTATGGATTCTTTTCTTAAACAGAGGGATGATTCTACCGCGAACAACATCTCTATTTTTATGAGATAGGAATAAAATGTGTACATACACTCTATCTCGTTACTTTAATTGTAAAATTACACTAGATATTTTATTATAAATACATATTTAGTTGCTTTATGTATGTACGTATATGTGTATTCTATTCATTTCTCTTTGTTTTTTCCTTCACATCGAAATTAAAAAACTTTATCCATCTGTCTCATGGTCAAATTATTAGCAAAATATCTCTTATTTAATAAAAAAAATATTTAAAATAGATTACTTCTAATTAATGTCCACTAGATCTTCACATTTTCTCCTACCACTATAAATTCCCATTGCTCTCACTATATAAATTCATCATGATAAAAATAAAAAAGACAAGATATCATACATAAAAAATATCCAATTTTTTTTTTCTTTAATTTGCTTCTTTATATTCATTCCCCTTCTCAAAATAGCAAGAACCTATAATATTTTGGAATATTCAAACTTAAATATACTGGAATATTATAGGTCTTGCAATTCTGAGAAAGGAAATGAGGACATAAAGATTTAACTCCTATGGGTTGTGAGAATTTATAAAGATATTCTCAAAAATTGTTGTTGATCTATGTATCCCCTCTCAATCCCCACCCCCATCCCACACACACACAATATATATATATATATCGATATAAATGGGTCTGATACTACTTGATAATTGAAGCACGGAGAATTTGAGTGTTACAGTAAAAATTTCACACTAATCAACATGAATTAAATTAAATTTGAGAATTTCAAAGATGAATAGCGAATGAAATGTACAAGCATAGAGAGAGAGCGTATGTGTGTTTGCGTTTTGAGTGCGTAAAGAAGAGAGAGGAAAGCGAAATTTAAACTATTAAATTTAAATTTGATTATATCTGATAAAACATTACAGCTCTGACTATATCTGGTAAACTATTAAATTTCTAGCTAAATAGGTTGGCAGCTAAATCTAGTAAAGTACTACAACTTTGACTATATCTGATAAAACATTACAACTCGGGCTAAATAGGTTGGTGACTAAATTCGATGAACAGAAAAACGAAATATCGATATGTTGAGTCTATTGTACTTTGAAGTAACTATCTCATTCTTAACACCATCAGAAGGAAAGATTCACATCATTTCATCATCCTCTCCAATAATCGTGCAATCAATAATGATTCTAATAAGTTAAAGAAATTTCAAGTAAGAATTTTTCTTAAGATTATATATGATACAATTAAATTAGTTGATATAAGTTGTGCGTTCTTTCATTCGTCTACACGATATACTTAGTGATCATAGTTGAATCTTTTTTCTTATTAGTGATATTAGCACTAATTTTTTACTTTTTTATTTCATGATTTGAATTATCACCTTTTTTAAAAAAAATATTAATTATTGGGGTATTACTCTTCTTTCTTGGGTAATGATGTACGTTTTGCTCACCATTCATATTATTTGGTTGTTGTTACTACTCTTATTTATGGATTCTTTTCTTAAATAGAGGGAGGGTTCTATCGAGAATAACATCTCTATTTTTATGAGATAGGAATAAAGTTTGTATATACACTCTATCTTGTTACTTTAACGGTGAGATTACACTAAATATTTTGTTATAAATTCATATCTACCTACTTTATGTACGTGTACGTATATGTGTATGTTGTTCATTTCTCTTTATTTTTTTCTTCCCACCGAAATTTAAAAACTTTATCCATCTATCTCATGGTCAAATTATTAAGAAAATCTATCTTATTTAATATAATATTTAAAATAGACAACTTTGTAATTAGTGTTCGCTAGATCTTCATATTTTCTCCAACCATTATAAATTATCAGTGCTCTCTCTATATAAATTCATCATGATAAAAATAAAAAATACAAGATATCATACATAAAAAATATCCAAAAGAGTTTTCTTTAAATATGTGCAATCTTTTTTAAATAGCATATCCCTTAAGAAGTGATTCAAAAATATTTGACCAAGTCTTTAGGAGTTTGTTAGTTAGTTTCCTTTATTTAAGTAAAGATTAGATATTGCTGCAGATAATTAGCAAATTAGTGGGTTAGTGGACCTAGATTTTAGTATTTCCGGTTTCATTTTAAGTCTATTTATAGGCAGTCTTGTTTTCTTAAGTTATGTATCAGAAATACAAGGAATTAGCAGCAGTTTTTAATCTCTTTTGCTTTATTTTATGTTCACTTTCTCCTTCGATTTCCTTTTCTTTTCCAACAAATTTGATATCCGAGCCAGGTTCTTTTTAAAGAAATTGAGTGAACCGTGAGGTTTATATCAATTGAGTATTTGAGAGAAACAAGAGAGGAAGTGTGAGAGCAAAAGGAAAAATGGCAGTGAATGGTATTTCATCATCTTCACAGCCACTCATGCCAATTTTCACTGGTGAAAAGTATGAGTTTTGGAGTATAAAAATGAAAACTCTTTTCAAATCACAAGGGGTTTGGGAGCTGGTGGAAGCAGGCTTTGTGGATCAAGCAGCTCTGACGAAGAGGCAGAAAAACTGAAAGAGATAAAAAAGAAGGATGCCAAAGCTTTGTTCTTCATTCAACAAGCAGTCTATGATGCAATTTTTTCAAGAATTTCAGCAGCAACCACGTCTTCACAGGCATGGAAGATTTTGAAGAAGGAATTTCAAGGTTCAGCTAAAGTGATTACGGTAAAACTGCAAACTTACCGTCGTGACTTTGAAACTCTTTCTATGAAAAGTAATGAATCTGTTCAAACTTATTTGTCTAGAGTTTCTTCTCTTGTTAATCAAATGAAGTCTTATGGTGAAGATATATCTGAAGAGACTGTTGTTGCAAAAGTTTTAAGGAGTCTTACTCCAAAGTTTGAACATATTGTTGCTGCAATTGAGGAATCTAATGACTTATCTGATTATTCTTTTGATGAACTAATGAGTTCTTTGCAAGCTCATGAAGAAAAGCTCCTAAGGTCACATGAAAAAAAAATGAAGAAAAGGCATTTCAGGTGAAGGGGGAGTCCATTCATCAGAAAGATAAACCAGGAAGTTTTTCTAATCATGGTCGTGGTAGAGGTGGTTTCCGTGGAAGAGGTCGTGGAAAAGGCCAAGGAAGAGGTCGAGATAGAGGAGGATCAAGCGAAGAGAAGCAAAATAGGACATTTCTGTGCAATTATTGCAGAAAACCATGTCATAAGGAAGCTTATTGTTGGCAAAAGCAGAAGGATGAGAATAACCAAGCAAGTTTTGCAGAGAAAAATGATGATGAAAGTAAGCTGTTTATGGCCCTTTATTGTGAAAAATAGATTCCTAACGATGCTTGGATTTTAGACAGTGGATGTTCCAATCATATGTCTGGGACAAGATCATTATTCAAAGAGCTTGATGAGTCCTAAAAATCAGACGTGAGGCTAGGAGACAACAAAAAGATCCAAGTTGAAGGCAAATGTACTGTTAGCATTATGACCAGCCAAGGTAATGCCAAGATTTTAGAAGATGTGATGTTTGTTCCTAGTCTATCTCATAATTTGCTTAGCATTGGACAACTAATGATTAGCGGATAGTCAATTTCTTTTGATGATGGTTTTTGCACTATTTGAAGTAAGAAATCTGGGCAAACCATTGCTAAAATTCAAATGACTAATAATAAAATGTTTCCTCTAGAAGTTTCAATGGTTGAGAAGTGTCTTATAGTCGCTAGTGGAGATAATGATACTAGACTGTGGCATTTGCGTTATGGGCATTTAAATGTTAACGTGCTGAAGTTATTGAGCCAAAAGGAAATGGTTTTTGGATTGCCAAAAGTTGAGAATCTTGATTTTTGTGAAAGTTGTGTTTATGGAAAACAATGTAAAAATATTTTTCCTGTAGGCAAGTCTTGGAGAGCTTCTCTTTGTCTTGAGTTAGTACATGTTGATCCGTGCGGTCTTATGAGCGTTGAGTCCTTAGGGGGAAGTCGATACTTTCTGCTTTTTACTGATGATTATAGTCGTATAAGTTGGATATATTTCTTGAAATTTAAATCTGAAACATTTGAGAATTTCAAGAAATTTGGATCTTTTGTTGAGAGGCAAAGTGGTGTAGAATCAAAACTCTTCGGACAAATAGAGGTGGTGAGTTTATGTCAAATGAATTCAGCTCCTTCTGTGAGGAAAATGAAATACATAGGGAGCTCACAGCACCTTATACACCGGAGCAAAACGGTGTAGCTGAACGAAAGAACCGCACAGTTGTTGAGATGGGCAGAAGCATGATGCAAGCTAGAGGTGTGCCAAAGTGTTTTTGGGCGGAAGCTATTGCCATTGCTGTCTATTTGCTGAATATTTCACCTACCAAAGCCGTTTTCAATCGAACACCATATGAAGCATGGAGAGGTAACATGCCCAAGGTAAGCCACTTACGTGTATTTGGATGTATAGCTTATGCTTTAATGAATTCACAGGCTCGACGTAAGCTTGATGAAAAATCTGAAAAATATATCTTTGTTGGATATATCACACAATCCTATCTTTGACTATATCTGATAAAACATTATATATGATACAATTAAATTAGTTGATAGAAGTTGTGCGTTCTTTCATTTGTCTACATGATATACTTAGGGATCATAGTTGAATTTTTTTTCTTGTTTGTGCTATTAGCACTATTTTTTTACTTTTTTATTTCACGATTTCAATTATCACCTTTTTTTAAAAAAAATATTAATTATTGGGGTATTACTCTTCTTTCTTGGGTAATGATGTACGTTTTGCTCACCATTCATATTATTTGGTTATTATTACTACTCTTATTTATGGATTCTTTTCTTAAACAGAGGGAGGGATCTATCAGGACTAACATTTCTATTTTTATGAGATATAAATAAAGTTTGTTTATACACTCTATCTTGTTATTTTAACCGTGAGATTACACTAAATATTTTGTTATAAATTCATATCTACCTACTTTATGTACGTATACGTATATGTGTATGTTGTTCATTTCTCTTTATTTTTTTCTTCCCACCGAAATTTAAAAACTTTATCCATCTATCTCATGGTCAAATTATTAAGAAAATTTATCTTATTTAATATAATATTTAAAATAGATAACTTTGTAATTAGTGTTCACTAGATCTTCATATTTTCTCCAACCATTATAAATTCTCAGTGCTCTCTCTATATAAATTCATCATGATAAAAATAAAAAATACAAGATATCATACATAAAAATATCCAAAAGAGTTTTCTTTAAATATGTGTAATCTTTTTTAAATAGCATATCCCTTAAGAAGCTATGTAGCTTTATCACAATGTCCTTATTTAATTTTTTTCTTCAATTAATAAAAAGGTGTGTTATATATATATATATCTTCAATTGATGATAAGCACACTTATTTGTTATACAAATAAAGTAATGTAAGTGAAACTCTGTAAAGAATCCTATGAAGATTTTAGAAGAGAAAGTATATTTTATAGGAGGGTAATAGCTAATGTGAAATAATTAGGGTTGTAAAATACAAAATAAAAAAATAATAAAAAATTAGGGTTGCAAAGCAACACCCTATATTATTGAAGTTGAAGTGCTAATTAATAGGATTATTATAGAATTGTAATAATGCCTAGCTTTTTGTAACAAGAAGAGACGTGTATCATTTGGAGAGTTGTTAGAACAATTATAGTTAACAGTTGAGTTAAAGTACTAAAATTAATCTCTTAGATTATAAAGGTATAATCTGAAATTATTCGTTGAAGTTAGTAGAGATTGATGGTAATATCATATACACTGTAAGTAGTTGTTTTTAGTCTTTTGAGCAAAGAGATTTTCATTGTAAACCTCTTTCTTTGCATTCCTTCGTTACTTTTTACTTAGTAGGACATACAAATTGAGGTTAGCTTATCACAATATTGTATATACATTCAACTATTAGAAAATAAAATAATAATAATAAAATTATTATTAAATTGAAGTTTTACTGTTTGGATTTATCATGACACATATGATGTCCGATTAGACAAATTTATTATTTAAAACACACCAATAATAATATATTAAATGTAATTTTATAAGTGATGTTTGAGAAGAAAAAATATATATACTAATCCTTGATTAAAAAAAAAATGAAATCAAAACATAATTGAAAGGAAAATAATGACAACAAAATGAATTCGATTTGTTGAACTAGTGAAATTATTGATGCTTGTGGATGCAATGATCCTATGTGAGTTGTGACCATACAGCTGAAACATGATCCAAGAAAAAAAAAACTCCAAATTTAAAGGCTACATTAAATATCTCTTATATTTCATTTTCCAATTAACAATCAATATAAAATTAACCAACCAAAACCAAAATAAATATTTATATAAAGTTATGTAGTGAGAACAATAGAAATACGGGTTTTAATGCAACTATGCATTAAAAGGACCAAAGAGTTGCTGTGGTGTAGTGGTTATCACGTTAGTCTTACACACTAAAGGTCCCCAGTTCGATCCTGGGCAGCAACATATTTTTTTTACTTTTTTTGATTTGTCGATGGGGATGCACCATGACTTCTACACTACTATATTTACATTACATGCTTGTTCTATCGGAAACAACTCTACCTTCACAAGGTAGGGTAAGACTACACACACGCCACGCTCCCCATAGTACGTAAAAAGAATATGAGATAGCTGCAGGATCATGGAAAGATAAAATTTTCTCTTTATTTCATTATTGCTATTATTCCATGTCAAAATCCAAATACATTCTATAGGCATTTCTATCTGAAGAGTAATAGCCCTCCACAAGAGTATCCACTTGGAAACCGAGTTTCTTGTATAGCTGCATGGCTGCAGTCCTTGTAGGATCTACATGAAGCGATATCCGATGAACGTTTCTTGTTCTGCATTTCTGCACTGCTGCCTTTAGTAATTTTTCTCCATGGCCTTGTCCCCTGTAATTCTCTTTCACTAATGTATTCCACAGGAACGATGCAGCATCAGTAAACAAAACGAAAAATTTTAAAATAACAAAAGAGAAGGAATATTGTAAATGAATCTCTTTCCCCTAATTTTTTGACTTGTGTTGATTCACTCAGGCCAGAGAACAACAAGAGAGAGACAGGCATAAACATCACGATGAAAAAATCATAACAACAGAGAAAACGAAAGCAATTCTTTTGAAAAATAAACATCACATGAAAGATAGTTCTCTTTTCTATGCAATGACGGACAATGCATCACTGACTTATCGGGAATATTTACTAATAATATCAATTCACCTTCTTTCTTTTCCTATAACGATGCGATATGATGATGATCAGAGATAGATTTAACTAAACTCTCCTGCAAAATTCCTTAAAAACAACTGCTAGCTATTTCAAGGTTTGTTGTTTCCTCAATAGTAACATATCAGCTTGCTCGGAGGGGAAAAATACACAACACCTCTCAAGTTTAGAGATTTGGATCGTTCAAGAAATGCTGCACTTTCATCCAATCCAGCTACAGAGAAATACATTGAAAGAGCAGAAGCAATTTTTCCTACCTCTCTATTCTTAGAGATCAAAACTTGTTTGGCAAATGCATATTCTTCTTGAAAAAAAGACAACTTTTTTGTAGATGAACTGCTCCCTAATAAGTATTTTTATCTTTTGAATGCTCAAGTTATAGTCACATTCACACTCTTGACTGTTCTTTTTCCTACGAAAACATTATCAAAGAGTCACATTTGAGTTCCTCACGATTATTACCTCCTATATTAAATCAAATTGGTCCTAGTCACATTCGGAAATAGTCTCTCTACTTTCACAGCAAGGGATAAGACCGCATACACACTACCCTCTCCAGACCCCACTTGTCTACGCAGTCCTAGCCACACTCACACTAGGAAATAGTCTCTCTACTTTCACAGCCAAGGATAAGACCGCGTACACACTACCCTCTCCAGACCCCACTTGTCTACACAGTCCTAGCCACACTCACATTGGGAAATAGTCTCTCTACTTTCACAGCCAGGGGTAAGACCGCGTACACACTACCCTCTCCAGACCCCACTTGTCTACACAGTCCTAGCCACACTCACATTGGGAAATAGTCTCTCTACTTTCACAGGTAGGGATAAGACCGCGTACACACTACCCTCTCCAGACTCCACTTGTCTACACAGTCCTAGCCACACTCACATTGGGAAATAGTCTCTCTACTTTCATAGGTAGAGATAAGACTGCAACACACTACCCTCTCCAGACCCCACTTGTCTACACAGAGTATGTTATTGTTCCAATAAACAATGTTAGATATCAGCTTAGACTTCAATCCAAGAATACAACTACAATAATCAGATTAAATTGAAGAATAAGACCAATTATTAAAAGGAAAATCAAAGCAAAACAGACAATTATGAAAAGGGTATTTTTTGTTTCAGACCTGCTAATTTAGTGATGCAAGCAGAGAGTGAAGAAGGCCAAGAATACATAACATAACCAGCAATATCTTCACCTAATTGAGTGTAGAGTAACCCAGAATTCTTCTTTTTGAGTTCTTCATCAAAAGATCGAGCTAAAGATTCATGTTTGGGGAAAATCTTCTTCTCTATTCTCACTATATCGTCAACTACCTTAACCCAATTTGCTGAATTTCTCTGCAATTCAACTATCTCTGCCATTTCTTCGATTTCTTATTTCTCTGTTTTTGCTGCTGTATTTTAGGTTAACAAGAATCAACTAGGGTCATTATTGGAAAGAAAAATAGTTCCTCTGTTATTTTAAAAGTTTTACTTTTTTTTTATTTTGTATAAAATTTTCATATATTTTTAACATTTTAATCATGTATGCGTCTCTAGGCTTGTAAGGGAGAGTAAACCGAGCATCACGCTATCATCTGTCATACTCGTCTCGTTGAACAAGGGCTCTAATACTAGTTGTTGAGTTAAATAAAATTCAGATATATTCTTAACAAGGTGTGATATTGTTTGTTTGGGTCAAGCCTGCACGGTTTTCTTCAAAAGGCGTCATACCATTAAGAAACCTTAACCTTATATTTAGTTTTTCAATCTTTTCAGTTATCAATGTGAGATTTTATTTGCAGAACCAATAATTTTGTTATTTGTTCTTACATTTTTGTGTTAGCTTTGCGTACTCCAACATAGGTTGAGGAAAGGGATCACATAGAACTGGAAAAATACTAATTTGAATAGTGTTTTTATTAGTAAGTAATCCAAGGGATTGATTTACTTTTGGATATGTTAGGTATGTTCTTTTTCTTTTGTTCTACTTAAGGCTAGTAAGGTCATTTCGATATTATTTTCTTTCTTTACTTCAATCAAAAGCAATGCCTATTTTTTCTAACAGGATAACGCAATTCAATCTAGCTACGTTGTTCTGTTACCCCAAAAACATGATAACATATCTAGATTGATAATCTTAAGTAAGTGTTTCTGATCGAGGACACTTGAATTAAAATATATTTGACGATTAAAGTAAGTCTGGATATGACTTGTTTATACTTCAATTAATCTAAAATAAAACTTATTTATATGTACAATCCGGCCAAGTTATTTTATCAATATGATTGAAATATATAAAACATATTCACTAACTATGTATCATAGGTATCGATATGTATATATATTATACTAAAATATACAAAACCTATACAATTATGACTATTTGTAAATTAGATTAATCAAAGACATTGAACTGTAATTATTCCAATCTATCCTTTAAACCCTTTTCACTCAAAGCACTATCCCAATTCTAAACAGGTTGAGACGTGGTATTTTTTTTTTTTTAAGATGGGGTGTAGTTAGGTGGAATTTTCTTGGTTTTGTTCAAATAAGTCTGCCTTTTGAAGCATAGGCTTATCTTGTTTCATCTTTATTTTATTGTTCATAATAATGATGTTCTGGATAACTTTCACACTTTAACTTGATTAATTATGTGAGATATCTGTCCATTTTCATCAGCAATATTTAACTATTCGCCCAAACTAGAACATGTAGAAATAACATTTGAATCCCTCAAACTTTAATAATAAATTATATGTGGTAGAAGATTCTTTGGGGCCATTATGCAATGATAGTGGAACATGACAATATTTTTGTGATTGGTAAAAAGAGCATGGGAATGGTGAAACACTAGCTTTGATAAGGAGAATATGATGCTTTATGGCATTATCAAGGGAACAAAAGTCATTTTTATATTTGAAGAAAAGAAAGTTTTCACATTACAATAATTGAGATGCCTATAATGTGTGGTTCAAAATGATAGTACCAAGGCATATATTGAGGAACTTCCACATATAGCCACTCCAAAATAACATAATTACTCTCTATAGCTATAGTTTGATAATTACAATTTGTAGCTACATGTTATAGGGAGGAGAGAGGTGAGCGAGACCGGGAGAGAGAGGAGAGAGGCAAGCGAGAGAGGGTAAAGAGTGGGAGAGAGGTGAATTGTATATGTATATCGGTTAGATAATTGTATATTATACATATGCATTTGTATATATGGCAAGCGAGATTGGAAGAGGGAGGAGAGAGGCGAGCGAGATAGGGTGAGGGAAGAGAGAGGCGAGCGAGAGAGGGCAGAGATGGGAGAGAGGTGAATTGTATAGGTATATCGGTTAGATAATTGTATATTATAGATATGTATTTGTATATTCTGGCGAATTATACATATGCAAACGTGGTTAATTATACAAACTCGAAGTCAACCCACGTAATTAATGTATAATGTTAGTCGCGAGTGGTAATTATTGCAAACTATAGCTATGATGAGTAATTAAGTAGTATAAGTTTGCTTAACCGCGTAATTTTCCCTATATTATATTGATGCACTAGTTAATCATATTGAAGAGATTAAAGTTCAATGTTATTTATTAGGGGAGAAAATATGGTCTACAAGTACTTGTCCAAAGTAGATACCACCTAAGTTGCTTGGACATGCAAAGGTAATGTTATAATGTTTGTGAAAATTGATAGATCATTAAATCATTAAACCTATTACCTATATAAGATTTAGTGCTAATTACAATCATTTCTATGCAGTGTAAGTGATGTTGAATTAGGTGGATATCAACTTATGAAAGTGGACACCAAATTTTTTAAAATGCTTTCCCTAGTGTTACACTAACTTTAGTAAGTGGAAATCTTTAGACAATTGTTGATATTATCTATCATATTTGACCAAATAAAACATAAGTTATCAATCATAGAATCAGATATATACCTTTAAATTCACGAGCATTTGACTATATTTCATTGCGAAATTTGATTTTTTTTTGTTTTTCAAAGTAAAAAAATATAAACTGAAATTAGATATTGTTATCAACTTGTGTACCACTAGTTCGAAAGGCATAATTTCTTAAACTGACATTCAAACATAGCCTCTGCTTACAAGTAAATACTTCAACTATATCATTATGTATGCACATTTAGACACCTTAACTCGACTCGTTTCCACTATACCAGCTAAACTTTCCAACATATATACAAAATAATCATCTAGGCACCTTCAAAATTTATTCGTTACATCAACATCGAATGTAATGAAATATAATGGAGACGAGATGAGTATTTAGTAGACCGTACCTATACAACAATTATCATAGGTGACATGCTTTCAAATAATTTTGAAGTATTAAAAATAGATGATTTATTAAAAATATGATATTTCTCACCATAAGCAATTTTCAATTCTTTCACATCAAACATACCCATTTTGGAATGTTCTATACCATCACTCTCCATAGACGGCAGCCCTCATGTCAATTACTAACCCCCAGCACTTGCTGTTGTTAACCTAGCCAAACAGATAATGACAAGTTGGCATATAGATATATAGGTGGCTTATGCCTATCAACGTGAGTTATGGTGCAGTGGTGGAGCTGCTCTACCATTAATCAGAGGTTTTAGGTTCGAGCCCTAGATATGAATAAAATCTAGTTGGAAATGTCACTTTCGAATGAGCCCTTCAGTGCGTGATTCAAATTTAATCGAGGCTCTAATACGGGCTTTGAATACCGAGTGAGAAAAACAGAAGAGAGGTGGCCTATGCCTATTTCCCTTTGAGATGTTGATGCCTTGATTTTGAATGTCTTGTTTTTCAATCCTCGTGCTGATATCTTTGAATATTCATTACCTTCTCTAGATGTGAAAGCTAATTTCTCTGTTTTAATTTGTTTGTCGTATTTTCCTTTTAATCCGATTGAAAAAGGATATTATATCTTTTTTCCTTTTCGACATGAAAAGTTCTTTAATTTCATCTTTTCACGTTGCATATTTAAAACTATAAAATTGAAGAATATTTTTTATATTTTACGTATCTTTATTCTAATACCATATAATTTAAAAGTTTGTTTTACTTACTTACTTACTTTGTGTTAAGTCAAAATCAAATAAATAAATTAAAACGAAAGGAGTGATGGCTGAGATGTGCTGTAAAATGGTATTGGTCTCTTACGTGGGATTTTGTTATTTTGATTTTAAAATGACACAAGAAGGAAAACAAGCTTTGTCTTCTTCATAGAACCTTCCATATCTCTAGAGAGGAAAGTTTAGACACCATTAGACCTTACACTAATAATAGTAAAAGGTTATATTTTCGATATCGTAAGATTGATTATCTGAATTTTCACTTTATTAATACAGATATCGCAAATCAAAACCTTGGTTAAGTGATCAAAATTACTTTTTTTTATTATACTTGCACATTGAGTCATGTTTTCCTTAAATTTTCCTAAAAGTAAAAAAAAATAAAAAATCCATATCGTTCTTAGACCCTTTATGGGGAAAACCCATCAGTGGCCCCCTAAACTTGGCACCAATTTTCACTTAGACGCCTCAAGTAAGCTTTGTTCATTTTAAACACCTCAAGTAGGGGTCCGTTGTGTAATTTTAACACTGTTTATATTTTCAAAATCATATATTAAGTGCATACATCCAGACGCTCTTATATGGAAAAATAAACGAATTGATATGTGACACGTGAAAATTTTAATTATTTTTTAAAGACTCAATTTTACTTTCTTTTTTCCTTTATTCCAGATCCCAAACCCCATGCCCTCACCTCTTTTCTTCTTCTTCTTGCCTGACAGACGCACTTAATATGTGATTTTGAAAATATAAAAAGTGTCAAAATTACACAACGGACCCCTACTTGAGGTGTTTAAAATGAACAAAGCCTACTTGAGGTGTCTAAGTGAAAATTGGTGCAAAGTTTAGGGGGCCACTGATGGGTTCCCCCTTTATGATTGGATTTGATTCATCCTTTCAATTTCGATTGAGTCTGTCTCAAAATTCATTAACTATATAAATCTAGGTGATCATATATTACATTGATCAAAGATGTAAATTCATATCATATATCGCGTTACTAAATATAATTACATTGTATGAACACACAAAGAAGATGATCAGAACAAGAGAAGACATGTTACTAAACAACAACATAGGAAAAAACAGATTCTGCTAAGTGATTGATCCGCATGTGATAGTTGTCTTCTTAACCTTGGACTATTGCTTCCTGCTAGATTATATGAACTTGAATATGTATACAAATTAGTATTCAATGAGTTCCCAAACATTCGTGCATAAACAATTTCCCCTGTTGTCGTGCCACCAGGACTTAGCATATGTTCTGTAGTCGTAAAATTTCGATGCTGATCATGAGTTTGCTGAGATAATGGAGGCATATTATTATTGTCTATTAGTCCGTGACTCCTACATCTCGGAGTAGGAGGTCTTTGTGGTATGACTATACCAAGATTCAGGGCCTTGCCTGATGTTTTTGTAGCTTGACTGTGACCATAGAGTGGAATCAATGTTTTTTGTGAGACTTCAGCTTTGCAAACAGGGCAATTTGGCTGGTGGTTATCTGATGAAATGGTCTTAAAATGTATCCATTTGTAGATGCAAGGCCAACAATAGAGGTGACCACATAATGTAACAACAGGATCTTGTACAAGATCCAGGCAAATATTGCACTCGAAACCTCCAGGTGAATTTTCTTCAAGTTTATCAAGATCAATTGTCTTACATTTTTCAAAGGAAATATCGCGTTGATCAAAGGTAGTTTCTGCTATTTGGTCTTGAAAAATTTGTTCTAAGGCCATATTTGCCTCTTGGTATTGATTTATTTTGGTAATGGCAAGATGAAGAATGGTTAGAATCCAGGTTTTTAATACAATTAGAAGTGAGTATTTATAAGGAAAAGAATAGTAGTTTGCAAACAAGAAATTGATAAATGATTCTTAAGGTTGTCACTTGTCAACATCACATTATGTTAAAGCGGCATGGCAAACCGAAAAGGCCCTACACATTATTAAATAACACTATATCATATTACTCAACTCAGTCTTGATTTATGCAGTACTGTTTGATTTGATATAATATTTAATAAGAAAATAAAGACTTTTAAAATATGTGATATAAAACAAATCTTTAATTATTTGTGTCGTTATAAATCATATCATTAAGGATAAAAGATGAATTTTAAGTTTTTTAATCATAAAAATGTGATATTCTTTTATATCAGATTAAAACAAATGTGTTATATAAATTGAGATAGATGAATTATCACACACACCATAATTAAGCGTTTTGATAAGTCTATATATATATATATATATATATATATATATATTAATGGATCATGGTTAAGTGAGGAGTTTTGTGCAAACACATCTTTTATCTATCTATTTGATTTAAACAAGTAAGTTTTATCATATTAGAAATATTATTAATATTAGTTTTAATGACAAACTAGGCCCCATGAAGGAATCTTAATCTAGAAAATAACTTTTAGTCAATAAAAAGTAGCACTAGTTGCGTACAAGGTGCTACCACTTGATGACCTTCCACAGCCACATCCCATAAGTTCAATAGTTTTCACACTATAAGAATTAGATGTTTTTTTCTGCGTGAATCAATGAAAATTTTATGTTATAAATTATGATTTTTTTTAATTTTAATTTTGTTATTTAATTCACTGAGAAAACACATAACGAAACATAAGTTCTCATTGAAATAGTGGAAATATTCACTTGGAAATTTATGAGTTTTAGGAAATTATGCGTCAAAACTTAGGAAGACGCTCGTATACAAGTTTGTTGTTAAATCATAATATATACTTTTACATCTGAATATCTTTATCGATTTGATTAAAATTATAATAAAAAAATTACAATACAATATTATATCTAGATTCACATAAATTGAATACTGTAAGTCCAATTTTTATTATTATATATTAATCTAAAATTATTATAGAAGCTTCTAAACTCTAAATTCAGATCCAACTAAAGAGTGAATATACATAGTGGGGATGGGAGAATACATATGGACGGTGTGACAAAAAAATAAAAGAAATACTCCGTCCATTCCATTTGATATTTGATTTAGTATTGTTTGACTTAATACGATGTATAAAAAAAAGATTTTGGAAAAATATAATCTAAAATAATTTTTATATATTTATATGATTGTAAATTATTTCATTAATTAAGGATAGATGAAAATTTTTAAGTTAAATTATTTTCAATTATAATAAAATGATTGTGTCACGTAAAGTAAAACGAGAAAATATTATCTTACTATGAAAGAAGGAGTCCGCACATGAATTATATAAGTACTACATGTGTCTGGAATTTAGCACCCTTTGGTCAACTTTTTACTTCCCCCGTCTCAAATTACTTGTCCATTTTTTTTTTATAATTATCCCTAATTATTTGTTTATTTTGACAAATCAAGAAAAAATAATTTTTTTTATCTATTATACCTTCAATTAAATGATTAATTACTTTGAAAAAAGTAGAACTTTTCATCCATTTCATAATTAATAAAATTAAAATGATAAACTACTATGTCATTAATTATTTTCTTAATATGTGTGTCAATTCAAAAGTAGAGGGAGTATTCTTTTGTTTACTTGGAAGCAAGTTTATCCTATCCTATCAATTAGGAGTGGCCATTAATCAGATATTATTATGCTAAAAATAACATTCCCTAATTACTTATCCATTTTTTTTTAGTTGTCCATAGTTACTTTTTCATTTTAACAAATCAGGACAATTTTTTTTACCTATTATATCCTCAATTATTTACTTTAAAAAATGTAGAACTTCTTGAAAATCTTAAGTTTTTAATTCATCAACTTTATAATTAATAAGGGAAAATTGTAAACTCATTATGTCAATCATTGTTTTCTTAATATGTGTGTTAAATTCAAAAGTGGACAAATAATTAGGGATAGAGGGATTATATCGCAATAATATAATCAGATATTATGTTAAAGATAATAAACAAAACTTTGAACAATTATAAATAAGATAGCAAAAAAAATCCATTAAATAATACATAGTAAATTAATATTCAGGATTTTCACTATTAATGAAATTTATATAAATTAGCTGACTACAATAATATAATTTTAACTTCATCATCTTCATCTGTTGTCACACTATCGAAAATGCTAGCCACAAAAGATGAAAAATGAAACGTTACACTTCCCAAAATCAAGAATGAGCATGCAAGTATAACAAGTTACACAATATTGGAAGGATTCGAATCAAACACAATGACAGCATCAAGAACTTTTGTTGAATTGGTGCAATTTGACTTACTAAAGCTATTATCCAGATTATTATCGAGTTTACTATGATGATGAGTTAAATATTGTTGTAAATCAAGGAAGAAGATGTCTTACAAAAGACCACGAGTATGGACCTCGATAGAGCTTCCATAGTTGTCTTGAATGTCCTGTTGAATTTGCTTGGCGGAATTCCCAACAGATTGTTGACAGTGCCTTATATCAATAAGAGCAAGTGTGGTTATATCTGCAAAATCTCGAGGGATTGAATCCAAATAACGGCAATCTCTAAGAAAAAGTCGTTCAAGGTACGGAAATTGATCACTACTAGCTCTCCAGTACCGAATGGATACTTGATCCAGAAACAAGAACTTCAAGTGAGGAAACCCTTCCTCAGCTACTTCCCACTCCTCGCCTACGAAGGCAAGCGCTGATAGTTTAAGGACCTCGAGTTTGGGTAATTTACCAACAATGCTCAAATTCTTCCATGCCAAAAAGAATCGTCCGCTAAATGTTAAACTCTTAAGGTTTTGTGGAAAAGCATCCAGAGGAGGTAAGAGTAAAGTTGGAACATCAGTTGGAGGTGCAGATCCCCTGAAATGGCGGAAAATATCAGTTGGAGGTGCAAATCCCCTGAAATGGCGCAATCTTTCCGTCTGAAACTTCAGAGGAACTTGCGGAGTAGAACCTGAAGGTGCAGTGCTTTTTAGAAAGCAAGCAGCAATTGGATAATGAATACGAAATACCAATTTCTCGAGCTGATATAAGTAGCGAAAATCATACAGGTCCTTGCGATTGCGAAAGTCCTCTGGGACGCCAAATACTTGCAACTTCTTTAAATTGGGAAATAGTCTAAAAAATGTGTTGGGTTTAGGATTTATTTTTCCCTTCCTATGTGGATAAATAAAAGTCCTATTAGGACTAGCCCACTTTAGCTCATAACTCAAATATTATGTGGCATATATAAGGCTTATTTAGTCTTATTTTTCAGAAAAATAAGAGAGAAAAATCAAGAGAGATTCGTTTTAGAGATTGAGAGAAAAATCCCGTTTTGCTTCTGGAAATTTTCTGCTCAGGCAGTCCGCTTCAAACAGAGTTTACCGCTTCGTTAACCGTTGGATCGTGCTCAAATTTTAACTGAGAGTTCTCAGCTTCTGGTTCTTGCAATTCAACGGTGAAGATCGGATTTGGAGGTCTGTAGCTTCTGATTTGAGGGGGTGAACAGTAGCACGTTTTGGGTGAAATCTTTTCTTTAATTCTCTAGTTTTGGTGCAATCTTGATTTGTTGTTGCTCGTTGTTTGGCGCTTGTTTTGTGGCCAATTTTGGAGAACAATTTTGTAACTCTTGGTGTTTATAGTGGAGCTTTTGGTCCCGTGGTTTTTTACTCTTCACATCGAAGGATTTTCCACGTAAATCGTTGTGTCTTGTGTGATTGACTTGTTCTTATCTTATTGTTTTAGTTTGGTTGAATACTTGCTGTCCATTCTTCATATTGCTTGATTTGGGTTGTCTTCTCTTGGTTCAAATTGAAAGGGAAAGTTTAGATTTGAGTATTATTCCGCTGCTATCCTGTCTGGCATTCTTGTTAGTGCCTTGTCTTTCCCAACAAAGTGGTATCAGAGCATTGGTTGTTGTTCATTATTGATTTGAATGATGGAGGCAAATATGAGCAAGATGGTTTGTTTGAATGGTAGTAACTATCATATTTGGAGAGGCAAGATGAAAGATCTTCTATTTGTCAAAAAAATGCATTTACATGTGTTTACCTCTAATAAACCCCAGTCCATGACGGATGAGGAATGGGAATTTGAGCACTTGCAGGTTTGTGGCTATATTAGACAATGGGTTGAAGATAATGTTCAAATCACATTGTGAATGAGACACATGCTAGAAGTTTGTGGAATGACTTGAGACGCTATATGCTTGGTAGCAGCAATAAGTTGTTTCTATTGAAACAATTGATGAATATCGGTATAAAGAGGAACTCCTATTTCGATCATATTAATGATTTTCGTGGTGTTCTTGACCATTATCTGGAATGAATGTAAAATTCGATGAAGAAATACAGGGACTATGGCTTCTTAATACTCTGCCAGACTCTTTTGAAACTCTTCGAGTTTCTTTGACTAATTCTGCTCCCAGTGGTGTTGTGACCATGGAATATGCTAAGAGTGGTGTCTTGAATGAAGAGATGAGAAGAAGATCCCAAGGTTCAACTTCTTCTACTTCACTCCGATGTTTTGGTTCTATCAAGATAGGGGAGAAACAAGTTCGGAGGTCGAGTGTGAGAGATAAAAGTAGAGGTAAGTCAAAGTCTAAATACAAGAATGTTACATGTGACTATTGCTACAAGAATGGGCATACCAAGAAATTTTGTTTTAAGTACAAGAGAGATATGAGACAACAAAAGAAAGAAGGTGACAATGAAAATCGTGTTGCTGTTGTTGCTAATGATGATCTTCTTGTTTCTTGTGATGAAAATGCCGTCAATCTTGTTCGTGATGAGTCTAGTGGTTTGTGGATTCCGTGCTACTTCTCATGTCACGCCCAAGAAGGAATTATTTTCTTCTTATACTCCGTAATTTTGGGATGTTAAAAATGGGTAATAATCATGAGGTTGCGATTGTTGGTATTGGGGACAGTTTGTTTGGAAAGTAGCAATGGTTCCAAACTAGTTCTCAATAATGTCAAACATGCTCGGATGTTCGCTGAATTTGATTTCTGGGATACCTTGATGATGAGGTTATGTTAATACCCTTTGCATCGCCAAGATGGAAGCTTACTAGAGGTTCGATGGTCAGAGCCCGTGGTGATAAGTTGTCTAACTTGTATGTTTTTCGTGGCTCCATTTTTAGAGGCTCAGTAAATTTGGTGGAGAATGATACTTCATCATTGTTATGGCATAGAAGACTGAGTCATATGAGCGAGAAGGGGATGCACAATTTGGCTAAGAAGAATTTGCTTTCTGGAGTGAAACAAGCAAAGTTGAACAAGTGTGTTCATTGCTTAGCAGGTAAACAGAAGAGAGTTTCTTTTCAGAGTCATCCACCTTTAAGAAAGCTTGATTTACTGGAGTTGGTACATTCTGATTTGTGTGGCCCTTTTAAGGTAAGATCTCATGGTGGTGCAATTTATTTTGTGACTTTTATTGATGATTATTCACGCAAACTCTGGGTATTCTCTTTGAAGTCCAAGGATCAGCTACTTGATGTGTTCAAGAGTTTTCAGGCCTTGGTTGAGAGACAAACAGGGAAGAAATTGAAATGCATTCGTTCTGATAATGGTGGTGAGTATATTGGCCCCTTTGATAGATATTGCAGAGAGCAGGGTATTCGGCATCAGAAAACTCCTCCAAAGACTCCTCAGCTGAATGGTTTGGCAGAGAGGATGAACAGAACTCTTGTGTGATTGACTTGTTCTTATCTTATTGTTTTAGTTTGGTTGAATACTTGCTGTCCATTCTTCATATTGCTTGATTTGGGTTGTCTTCTCTTGGTTCAAATTGAAAGGGAAAGTTTAGATTTGAGTATTATTCCGCTGCTATCCTGTCTGGCATTCTTGTTAGTGCCTTGTCTTTCCCAACAAAATGAACCTGTACAATACCGAGGATTCAACTTATTGAGGCATTGCAAACTTTTCAAAACCAATCTGTTCTCTGTAGGCTCATGACTCAGCAAGTAATTCCAGCCCATACACAGCTTCCTCAATTGTGGCATCGTCAAAATTTCCAATGGTAATATGAAAGGATAATCAGTATCATTGGGAAATGGAAAGTCAAGTTTAAAAGTTTGCAGATAGCATAGGCTTGATATCGATAGAGGAATGTCTATTATTGATGAGGGAACAGCTTCTTTCGATCCTCGATACTGCCGTAAGCAAGGATAAAAACACAAAGATAGGTATCTCAAATGAATTAGAGAAAGTACTCCACTGGGAAAAATTGGGCATCTAGTCAAACCAAGATCTAGTACTCTTACAAGCTTGAAAGACAATTCCAGTGTGACATATTTGAATCTACACAACGTGATGATAGAATGAGCCTCACTGTTACGACACCAAGCCAATTCTTTCTCATTATGGATACTGATCCGATTTCGACTCTTAAAGGAACACTGCATGGGTTGTGCACATGAATTTTGATCACTCTTTCCTCTGATAACATTCACAAAATTCATGTTTCGAGCTTCCCTCAAACAGAGTTCACGGGTCAAATCATGCATTCCACAACTTTCTATTGTTCCACAAAAACTCAAATTGTGTATGTAAATTAAGCTTCTATCTATAAGTTCATTTATACATGTTGTTGCCACCTCTTCTATGCTTTTTCCCTCTTCTTCATTCAAAAACCCCTCTACGGACCATAACTCAACAAGTTTATTTACATAAATCCGTTCATCCTCTGCGAAAATTGCAAAATACAGAAAACACGGTTTTAGGTGAGAAGGCAAGTGATGGTAACTCAAAGCCAACACTCTCATGCATTTTGCTTCAAGATCTGTGCTTACCACCGAACTTACATTCTCCGCAACATTTTGCCACTCATCTAATCTTTGACCCATTTTGGAGAGAAGTCCAGCAATCACAGTCATTGCTAAAGGTAATCCTCCACATTTTGATGCAATTTGTTTCCCAATATTTTCAAATTCAGGAGAATAAGAACCTTCTTTTTCAAAGATCATTTTGTGTAGTAAATTCCAACTTTCGTCAAAATTCATGAGGCGCATGTGATAAGGAGGCTTACCTGAATTAGCATATCCGGCCACTTCCACATTCCGAGTAGTCAGGAGTATTCTGCTTCCATTATAACAGTCTGGGAAACATAGTTTTATATCATCCCAAGCTTCTGTAGTCCATATGTCATCAATGACTACCAAGTATCTCCTGCCTTTCAGATGCTTTTGCAGTCGGTCCGCTAGCTGATCATCAGGTTCATCACTTCTCGAAGAAAGAAGGCCTAGGAGTACATTTCTCACACAATACTCTTGTGAAACAGTTGCTTTTGCACGAATATCAAATCGAGACATAATGCACGGATCACTATAGAGTTTTGTAGCCAAAGTTGTTTTCCCGATACCTCCCATCCCTACGATTGAGACAACTTCTAGTTCCCTTCCTCCTCTAGCAAGTTGATCCAGCATCATCTCAAATTCATTTTTACGGCCAACCATTATATTCTCGGGCTGCTCAAAAGCATGTTCAGGTAAACTGACAAGTGAGCAAGTTTGTGGTTTTAGATCTTTCATGCTGTTCGATGTTGCCATCCAGTACTGTTTCACGGCGGAATCAATGTATTCTAGTGCTTGTTCCAAGACAAAAAACAGCTCCCACATAGCCCTGCTTCTTTCCTCCAAATTCTGTGCTAAAAAAACATTTCTTGATTCCGAGTCAACCATATCTTCTGTTGTGTATGCTACCTCTACGATTTCAACTTCCAAGATTGTTAACCCCTCATGATCGCCCATTATATTGCAGGATTTCTCCAGAATAGCTCTCAAAGATTCGAGCTTTTCATAAAACGGTTGCAAATCACATCCAGTAAGTTCCATTGATTGATGTATGGTTCTCATAAGGGAAGTAACAGCAGCATAAGCCATATATCCAAAAAATAGAAATATCTCAGTATGAAAATGGACAAATTGCCACAAGTTATGTAATTTTTCAGGTTTTAAGAAAACAGAAAATGCAAAGTTCTTTCTTTAACTAACTATTTCCAGCTAGGTCCACCAACCTTATCATCATCTAGACAAAAGCAGCTACCAAAGTTAAAAAAAAAAAAGAAAAGAAAAGACAGGAAAAAGTAGAAAAATTTGTGATCATACATTATTAGCCCCTACAATCTCTTTAGAAAAATAATAATAAAAAATTAGTTTAAATAAAGGAGTTCAAGCTGTATAACTTGTTTAAGCTAGTAATTTAATCGAACATCTGGAGTCAAGAAAATATAACTTGTTTTTTTTAAAATTTTGTAAGGGAACCGGAGTTGTAGCCTCAATATGACATATTTATTCATTGCTTACATACAAGAGATTGATGATTTTAATGTGAAAAAGTTAAAGTTGATTTTTTGGGAATATGATAGATTGTTCTAGTAATGTATCTAGAATAGTGTAGGATAATATCTAGGATAATTATCTTAAAAAATATCTAGATATCTAGAAGATAAATTTTACTAGAATTTTCTTTGTAGAAGTATTTAGAAGAATTTGTAGAACCATCCATGAACTATTATAAATATGGGTGGTCTTGTATATTTGTAAGCAACCCAAAAGCAACCTAAGAACAAACCAAAATAAAAGAGTTTTCTTCTATAAACAAGTTCTCCTTTCCTGCTTTCTCTTCTTTAGTTGAATCTTTCAATCTTAGTTAACGATCTTGGGCTAGCAGAAGGCTTCCCGAATTAGACTTTTCTTCTGCAATTCTCTACATGGTATCAGAGCCATAACTGTAGATTGGCTTGTAGGTGTTATTTCAAGATCGGATTGCTAGTAGATTCAACTAGTTTGTGTAGATGGATTTTAGCGGTCATATTAATGGAGTAGGGATGGAGTTGTTGAATCAGTCCAATTACAAGGTATGGAAAACATATATGGAATCATACCTTATGGGTGAGGATTTGTGGAATGTTGTGACTGGGAGTAACACAATTCCTCCTGCTGACGAACCGAAAAATAGTAGCATATACAAGAAGTGGAAACAGGTTAATGCGAAGGCGGAGTTCATTCTGAAAAGAACAATCTCCTCCGGTTTATTTGATCACATTATAAAGTGTAAATCAGCTCATGAAATATGGAGGACTCTCGATCACTTGTTCAATAAGAAGAATAAAGTTCGGCAGCAAATATTGGAGAATGAATTGGCCAACACAACTCAAGGTAATCATTCTATCTCCGAGTATTTTTTAAAGATTAAGAACTTATGTTTTGAGATAGGCTTATTGAATTCGGAGGAGATTATTTCTAAAGCACGAATGAGAAAAATAATCATTCGTGGGTTGAAACCTGAATATATTCCATTTGTGACGTCGATTCAAGGATGGGCTCAACAGCCATCCTTGGAGGAATTTGAAAATTTATTGTCGTCACAGGAATTACTAGCCAAGCAGTTGGCTAGTGTGTTTGTCAAAGATGGAGAAGGAGATGCTCTTGTAGCCAAGAAGAGAAACTTCAAAGGAAAATCAAGATATATGTCGCACTCTCGATCCTTAGGTGGTTCACGCTCACCTAGAGAGAAGGAAGAGCCTTCTAACTATTATGGTAAGAAGCCTCTCAGATGTTATTGTTGTGGCAAAGTTGGGCACATAAGAAGATATTGCTGAGCCAAGGAGAACATTATGGCTCAAAAAGTTCTTGAAAAAGAAGAGTGGGAACAATGTTTAGTAGCTAAGGCTCGAGCAATAGATGCCATGATTTCCATCAATCTTGAAGGAGATTGGATTGAGAATCTAGAATATAATATAGCCGATCACCTAGAGAAGCAAGAAATTGATGTTGTCAGCATGAAGCAAGAAATTTTTGAGGATGTTCCTAGTGGTGACAAGGTAGTTGCTATTAAAGAAATAAAAAAAAAGATCTTGAACAGGCAGTATCTGAAACTACATGTGTTAATGGCGACCTCTACAAAGAAAGCATTGGGGAAGATGTATTGGAAGCGGAAGTATATGGTCAATCATCTGCAATATCAAGGTCAACTAATGACTCAGAGCAGATTTTGAAAGCAGATGGAGAAAGTAGAGATCAAATAGAGGAAGAAACTGATATTGAAGTCTTATGGACTAACAATATGATTTTTGAAAGTTATGAAGCTACCAACAAATCTATCGAAGAGATGATAAGAGAATATGGAAGTGGATCCTATGTTGGTGTTGACACTTCACACGAAAGTGATGTCGAAAAGTTAAGAGAAAGGGGGAGTTCAGAAACTCAGCAAAGAGATAATTTACATGGACTATTCGATAACGGAAAATCATTATCATTTGAAGAAGCAAGAGGAGTCCAGAGGAAAATATTGAGATTTTCACCAAGACGTAGCTCAAAGCTTCGTTTGAGTTCTTCCGTGACAAGTGTGGGATAGTTTTCAAAAAATCACTTTAAGGGGGAATGTGAAAAAGTTAAAGTTGATTTTTTGGGAATATGATAGATTGTTCTAGTAGTGTTTCTAGAATAGTGTAGGATAATATCTAGGATAATTATCTTAAAAAATATCTAGATATCTAGAAGATAAAGTTCACTAGAATTTTCTTTGTAGAAGTATCTAGAAGAATTTGTAGAACCATCCATGAACAAGTATAAATATGAGTGGACTTGTGCATTTGTAAGCAACCCAAAAGCAACCTAAGAACAAACCAAAATAAAAGAGTCTTCTTCTATAAACAAGTTTTCCTTTCTAGCTTCCTCTTCTTTAGTTGAATCTTCCGATCTTAGTTAACGATCTTGGGCTAGCAGAGAGCTTCCTGAATTATACTTTTCTTCAACTATTCTCTACATTTAATTCCATTGAAAGCTACTTAGTAGAATTTTCCAAATCAAAGAGAGAAAAATATTAAGATCCAAGTAGGAATCTCTCTATTCCTAGTTGGATTCCATTAATCAAGCATAAATATTTCTTAATATACTCAAATAACTAAGGATTGAGATAAGAATGGAGATTAGAAATTTAGACTCTAAAAGTCATATCAATAAAATATTTATGGGCTAACACATGAAAAACTATTGAGAAAATCGCATAATTCCTATAAATTGGCTCTTAAATGTCCAAAATGGACTCTAAAAATTGTTACGTATTGCTCCCCCAACTCCCCACTGAGGGTTCTGTAAACATTTCGATTAGAAATCGTCCGTAAGTCATATCACCAATATATTAATGGCTAGCACACAAGAAAAATTGAGAAAATTGTTTAATTTCTTTAAATTGGCCCCTAAATGCCTAAAATGGATTCTAAAAGTTGTGAGACTGTATGTACTGCTCCCCCGACTCTCTATAGAGGGTTCCGTAAATGTGTAGCAAAGAAATCGTCTGGAAGTCATATCACCAAAATATTATTGGGCTAACACACACAAAACACTGAGAAAGTCGCCTAAAATCTGTAAATTGGCCCCTAAATGCCCAAAATGAACTCTAAAATTGTGAGACTATACGTACTACTCTACTAACTCCCTATGGAGGATTCCGTAAAGATTTCACAAAGAAATCATTCGGAAGACATATCACCAAAATATTCATGGGCTAATACAGACGAACTGAGAAGATCACCTATTTCCTATAAATTAGCCCCTGAATGCCCAAAATGGACTCTAAAAATTGTGAGACTAACTCCCTAAGAAAGGTTCCGTATAAGTTTCGCAAAAGAAATCGTCCGAAAACCATATCACCAAAATATTTATGGGTTAACACATACAAAAAACTGAGAAAATCGCCTAATTCTTTTAAATTGGCCCCTTAATCCCTTTACGAGATTAATTAGAGATGCATATATATATAAAGAAGAAGCTAGTTGTAGGGCTTGATTTCCATAAAATACTTAGACGATGTGGGTGACGCACATAGTGAATCTCATGAATTGACTCGTGGATCATTGTGATATTAGGCCATGAAACTTAGTCTGAGGGAAAAATTGTTGGGTGTGAGATTGAATTACCACATTTGAGAAGCTATATATAAGGTGTAGGATCTCTTAAGGGAAAATTTCATATATGGCAAACGTATCTAATGAAATAACGCTCTATAGGTATAGTTTAGTAATTACATTCAATGGATATAGTTTAGTTTGCTATGAAGCATTAATTTTGTATATAACGTTTTTTAAAAATAATTTATACAGTTTTTTTTTTAATAAATGGATACATGAGCGCTAAATACGGTATCAAGAATTTTACATAATCCCATGATTCAAGCTAATCGTCCAAAATCAAATATTTTTCCAAAAAAGAGTTCTATAGCAATATAAACACCATAACAACTGGTTTCCTCAAATGATTGAAGCATACGATTAATCAATATTCTTGAATATTCAACGCCAGGCGTTTCTTCCAAGGAAATTTCATGTTTTGAACGACAAGAAAGTATACTATTGATTTGTATAGTATATAATTGAAATTTTGGAAAACGGATTATATGTTTTTGTTTTTTATTCATTCTAATGGTTCGCAATAATTTATTTTTGTTTATACAAGATTAGATAAATTTTATATTAACAATTCTATTCTAATTTTTTGTTCAAAAAATTGAATGACACAATTTGTATATATGAAGTGTTTATGATTCGACAACAACGGTGTGCATTAATTTGATAATTTTTGTTGTTGTTGTAATTTTACTCTATATATAAGTTATACGATTTATATATTTTTTAATTGATAATATTGTATATATGCAAGTAATTGTACAAAATTCTTATACCATGTATAAGTGTAAGTAGTTGTAAAAAGTTACTATGCCAATTATATATATGAATTGTATATGATTCGATAAAAAAGGTGTGCTTAATTTGGTAATTTTTGGTGTAACCTAACTGTATATATAATAATGTAAGGTTTGTATATTGTTTAATTCATACTATTGTATATAACTTACAAAATATACAAATATATATATACAATTATGATTTAAGCAGAAAATACGCATATACTTCAAGCAATTTTATATATAACTAACAAAATATACAAATATCTATATACAATTGTGATGTAAGCAGATAATATACATATACTTCATACAATTTTGTATATAACTAACAAAATATACAAATATCTACATACAATTGTGTTTTAAGCAAATATATGATGTTCTTCATATTTGTCTTGATCTAATGAAGGAGACACAACCTCCTCAGAATCACTATCTTTGGCTTTCCTCTTACTTCCTCCTTCAACAATTTTAATGTCGCTTGCCTTGACATTGTTGATGACTTCCGGGAGTGCAATTGGGTTATTTTTTTTTTCTTGGATCTCAATTCTTCAATAGATTTTTCCTCTAGAATTTGTTTAGATTTTTCCATAGACCCTGCATTGACTCCAAAATCTTGAGTTAACCCGAGTGAAAATGAAGTTGATTATTAAAAACTTTGACATGCAATGACGTACCTTTCGTAATCCTCTTAGATGGAGTCGAATCATCCATTTATTTTTTTGTAAAAATGATAATCTAATAAGTAATGAGGGAATTTTGAGAAAATATTATCCAAACACTAACAAGCACAATGCATATACAATTGAAAAACGAAAAAAAAGAGGTTCACCTATGATTTAGGCGGTTACCTGCAAAAAGTAAAACACGATTGGAGGGAGAAAGTGAAATTCGAATTTCAAATTGGAAGTGAAAGAGTGATTTTAGAAGAAAAATAGGAAATGAGGAGAGGAGAGGAGAGATAAATTTGATTTTGTATAAAATCATATACAAAGGCCGATGAAGGTTGTATTTACTGACAATAAATAAATTAAACTATACCCTCAATAACTAATAACCTAGTAATATTTGTCAACTCACGTAATTTTTTCATAATGTGTGAGACTTTTTGAAGAAAAAAAACAGTGCTAACTTGGTCAAAGTGCACAATATCATACTCTATTTAAAATATCTTTGGGCTAATCTATCAGAACAAAAACAAATAAGGCCTAAATCTAAGACCATTAGCCGTTACTTGAAGACAGGACATTCATCATTTGAACTATTGAATTATGGACACGAGTCAAAGAATCTTCCAACTATTCGAAAAGTGTAATTAATACTTAATAAATATAATGTCATCCTCAATAACTTCAAATAATATCCAATAATCAATGTTAGATTTTGATATTAATAGAAATAGTTAATGAACCCCAAGTTGTATAAAAGTCAAATCAAAAATTTAATTTTTTTAAGAAATAATCTTTATATTGTGATTCAATAATGTAATAACACAAGCATTTACAATACTCATAAATTTGTCATGTCAGCATAAGGTGTTCATGAGTGCGAATATGACAATAGTAAATGTATCTATTTGGTCTTTTAGATAAATTTAAGTATCTAAAATGATAATATATAAATAGGCTCCCTGAAGTAAGTGTATCCTACGTAGGAGCTTCAGTTGTAAGTGTTTCTCTTACAAATTCAAATTAATCCAATGACAGAACCTTTTTATGGTTTGACTGAAGAGGTTTCTGTGTTGCTGGTATATCAAGATGAGGAATTGGTTTCTAAGCAAACGGTTGATTTACTAGAGTTCAATGGATACAAAGGTGATATATCTAGAATTAATTTCTGTATGACTTCCATTATATATAAAGAGAGATTTAATTGATATGATGTTTATTTTAAACTTTTCCTTTCCTTGTTATCGTAACATTTTTTCTAAGCTTGTGTATGTTGTTTTACAAGTTAATAAATGAATTTTGTATGATTATAAGGAATAAAATTAGATTCTCCATTTTTGTTTTTGTTGTAACCATGTCACATACTGGATTAGCTTTCTCCATAAAGATTGTACGTGTAATTTTTCAAAGAGGTTCAATAATTTTATGTTAGAGTATGTGTTGTTCTAATTTTATCGGATATTTTTCCATAAAGGAGATGGTTTAATTTTATGTTAATATTAATTATTTTACACTTGACTTTTTTGTACAAAAATTAAAAAGGAAACTTATTCTTTGTCAATCGGCCTAGAGTGACATCGTGTTGGAGGAGAAAATAATTAGGTCCCTCATAAATGATTTTGAAATCATATATCTTTGATTTTTATAAATCTATATATCGTTTTAGATAGAAAACAAATTCACTTAGATGATTGAGGCACAAAATAAGAGTAAGGGAGCAAAGAGAAGGGCGAGATAAAGACATGATAAGAGATGATCTGACTATCATTATTATCTAAGATGACTTTTTTTTTTTTGTTTTTTATTAGATGTAGACAAGAAAAGAAAAATCTTTTCATGTGACTTTTTCCTCATTTATTTTTGTTTCATTTTCAATTACTTTGTTAGTATTTAATATCGATTGTTCCTTATTCAAGCAATGTTAAATCTTTTCAACATATTTTTTTGGTAACTCCTTTCTAATAATTTGTTAAATCTTCTAAACTCTCGTTACTTATTGATGAAATAAAATTACCTTAAAACTTTTTACATAAATTTATCTTAAAACTTTTTATCCTATTATATCTTGCTTTAATTGTATTTAGTCTATATATATTTAGTGCTTATTTGTTTTCGACAAGTCAAAGAATAAATTAGAATAGATTCTTTAGAATTATATTCCTATAGAATTTTCTCTATTCTATATTCCTACAGTTATTTACTCTAAAGTAATATTATATATTAGTAAGATTGCACACACCGTTTACGATATAAGTTGATTAATATGTGTTATTTTATAAATTAAAGTGTAGCAACATAATATGAAATTTCATAATTAAATTTGAATGAGAAATTAAATAAACATATCCAAATGATAATTTTGTGTATAATATTTTTTTCATGTTCTTTACTAACTTTAAAGTGTATGGATGTATACAGTTACAACAGTTACGACTCCTGCAGCAATGTCAATGCTCTCCAAAGAAAAGAAAAAAATTGACATGATGATAATCGATGTCAATTCATCAGATTTACATTGTTTTGAACTCTTGACACAAGCTGTAACCTTAAATATAATCTCTCTTGGTAAGTATTTATAATTCTATTTTTCACTTCTTGTTATAAATATTGAATAAAGTCAGTTGTTTCAATTAATACACCACAAAAATATAATTAGCTATAAAATTTATCGTTAACATATTGTCAAGAGACGACTTCTATCCATTGTTAATCTTGTTTTTAG